>CAVLGL010000068.1:17762902-20162902 GCA_963668995.1 Parnassius mnemosyne | reverse complement strand
CCCACACTAGGATTTTATCCTGTATCGTGGAGGCAGTTTACAAATATAAATTGCACGAGGACAAACATCCAGACCCGGAACATTTGTTTGCAGGCCATACAAATACTTGTTCCGTGTGGGATTCTAACCAGCGGCCCCCAGCGCAACAACTCATTAATAAGCATAAAAGTCATAAAATGAGAACATCATCAAAGTAGTCGAAGTCAATTAAATACGCATTATTAAGGATAACTCCTACATGGGAACACAAGAGAAGCACTAGCTTTCAAATAAAAAATGAATCATCAAAATCGGTTCACCTAGAAAAAAGTTCTGAGGTAAGACATAAAAAAATACATTCGAATTGAGTACCTCCTCCATTTTTGAAGTCGGCTAAAAATCTCAATTGTTTGTGTCTGGTGCATAATAGTGTTAGTTACATTTAAAAAAAAACCGTAATGATCGTACTATATGTAAACACCTAACAAATATTTTGAATAAACAATGTATATTATCTATGTTATATATATACGTATATATACGTTATATTTATCTTCGTTTACAGCATCGATTTGAGAGTGCATATATTTTTAAACTAATTTTGTTATTAAATACGTCAGCAAACAATAGAATGGTGTGTTTCTTGTCTAGAATATTCTCATGTCGTTGTTTCATAACATCGCAAATAAATAATTCACTTGTACACAGCAAGCAACACTCAACGGTAACGAATACTGAATTCAGTTCGCTGTTTTGATTGAGGCACACGTGTTTCAAGCTAATAAACACATAAACTAATCAATACAAGTAATTGAGAATTAATTTACTACACGTAAATAAAATTGAAGTTTCTGTCGGTAATATTGAAATAACAGGCTTCTATTAAGCTCAGGTTATATTTGCATGATATTAAGACATAAAAAACTAACTTTTAAAATGTTGTATGGTCTGGTCGCGCTAATCTACGGAATGGCTGAACAGATAGTGATGAAACTTTATGAATAGATAGACAGCAATGCCGGGAGCGATCTAGGTTATAATTTATTAGAAAAAATATATATTATCTTAAATCTAAATTACGAAAAAATAATATATCTTATCCAGACAAAGCCGGGGCGGGTCGCTAGACTTGAATACATCAACGGTTTTAACGAAGTTATAGAATAGCACGTTGGCGTCACATACAATGATTATAGAAAATATTCGGTCAATCTTGTCGCTGTGTGAATCACGCTCGTACTGGTGGTTTGATGACCTTTATGTTTCACCACGATTTTATTTCGCTTTACCGAGACTGGTCGTCTCTTGACACCTAACGGTAAAATTTCTACGTCACGCAAACTGTATTCCTCTGATTTTCTTGTTTTTGCAACTGAATGAATTTCTATAGGTACTAAAATCTTTAACATCTTTTTTTTAATCAAATAAGTAGGAGGTACTCAATTCAACTGTATTTTTTTATGTGTGTCACCTCAGAACGTTATTTTAGGTGAACTGATTGTATTTGAAAGCTGGTGATTCTCATGTGGTCCCATATAAATTTCATCAAGATCTGACCTGTAGTCTTTGTGTTATTCTTAATAACGCGTATTTATGACGTGGTAGAGCCATGCTACAGCTATATTAATAGTATAGTTGTAGCACGAATGGGTCGGCTCGACCGGGGAAGGACCACACTGTCACAGAATACCAGCGTAAAATAGCAGTTTAATAAAAAAGCTGCTGTGTTTCGTTTGGTGATTGTAGAGAACCGGAGACCCTTTTTACTGGAAAAGAGGCATTCCATCTTAGTCCTCACGGGTGACAACGCATTTGCATTTTATTCGCAAACGAGGATAGATTAAGACTGCGTGCTCGCTTGTCACCCTTATGATATAAATAAAATTATTGACGTCGACTACATTGATGTTCTCATTTTATTTATATTGAAGTCGGTTGTACAAAATTTTTAATTTTACTACTACTTATTACAGAATAAGGGTGACAAAAGAGCACACCAGACCACTTGATGCTAAGTGTATGCTGTGCTCATAGACATCTAAATTTATTCTCGATTAAGAATCAAAATACAGATGCGTTGTCACCTCTGAGGACTAAGATGGAATGCCTTGTTTGAAACGTGTCTGTGTAGTGATGTGTAGTGATGTGTAATGATGTGTATTGAAAAGTGTCTCCGTTCTCAATACTCACCATACGAAACACAACAGCCTTAAGTTGCTGTATTATGCTGGTATTCTGTGAGAACGTGGTTCCTATCCCGGTCGAGCCAACCCATTTATCCTACACCCTTAATATAGCTACCACGTAGAAAATAGTACTCGGATTTGCGCAGCGAGCGAAGAAGCGGAAGTGTGTGTGAGATAATTTTTGTTCAATGATATGTTTAAAATTGATGTGTGTAAACTTCAAGAAGAGATTTTAGCATGGAAAATATCGTACGGATAAAATAGTATAACAGGCCGGCAACGGTGCGATCTGAATGACTTCATCGGAATAGTGATGCCCCTCCGAGAAATTATGTCAGCATTACTGACGGTCCGAAGCGTGCAGTCTATTCGCTGGGAATCAGTGAACCGTACTTGTATGACTTATTATACAAACAATTCTAAAAACGTTTATACGATCCGTCCGACGCGGGCCTGTGGACGCAAACCACAAGCAAGCAAATATGAATATGGTATCGGTGCAGTCAATAAACAAATAATAAAGGAAGTTAAATTTCTTAAACAGACATTATAATATTCAATACCAAACAAATTGAATAAAAAAAATTGTAATGTAAATTTACAGTGACAAAATAAAACCAGAAAACAAACGATCAGAGCAATAGACGATAATTTTGCAACGGTAGACAATAATAACTATGACAGGTTTTAAGGTAATGTACCCACCGAACAAGATGCTTAAAAACCTCCTTGGACGACACATTCCTTATTGTTTGCGTGTTAACTATGCCGCAATCACCAAGAATGAATTAAATGTCTTGGGAAATAGATGAAATGGAGGACGGCTAGGTGGTGCAGTGCATGCGCAGATAAATGTGTGGCTGCGGCGCTGCAGGGCCGCGCGCTTGAACCCAACGGATCAAGAAGTGTTTACGTACGGTCTGGATGTATGTGTGTCCTGTCCGTAAGTTATGCGTATGAAACGCCTCAGCTTACAGGAAAAGATAGATTGGAGACAACTTTGAAAGACCTCAGTGGAATTTCCAGATACGCAGAGGAATCTGAATCAGTGTATGCGATAACCAGGTGAATTAAAATCATCCACAGTAATATCTTATTTTATGTGATAGTTTGTAAAAATGTTATGAGTTTTATTACTCAAAGTTTTTCTTTTATTAAGACGTTTGTTTTGTTTGTATTTTAACTTAAAAAACGCACATAAAAGCCTTAACGATTTAGTTACAGTAAAATGACTATAAAAGCGTTTTTGATCACACACTAACGAAGCCGCAGGTAGAGCCTACTTCAGAATTAAGAAGAGAAGACATAGAAGTCATTCTCGCGCATACACATTTGATGCCAATTTACGGTACGCCTGCTACTGTGAAATGTGCTCGAGCGTTGTGAGACCAGAGGCAAATCTCTAACAATTATTGTTTTGAAGTAGTTTTAGTTTGTGAAATAAAACTTACTAAACTTCTTTTTCTACTACACCTAAATGCCTTGTGTAGAGGCGAAACACGTGTCGTATTATCGTCGATGGTGTCTTTTCTAGTGTAGTGGTGGTGGGAGTAGTGTTGCTGGGATTAGTGTTGCTGGGATTAGTGGTGCTGGGATTTGTGGTGACGGGGATAAGGCAAACAATTGAGGGAGGGCTGGAAGTGCTCGTCAAAGTAGGTAAGACGTCATTTTATTTTATTGAACGGATATTGACAAAGTAAATTTTTCCACATTTAATATAAAGGATTTCCGCAAAGTAACGCCTGATTCTATTAATTATTTTGAAGTCAAAATCCAAATTAGATTAGCTTAATGTTTTAATTACCCATTTACATAAGTTAACAATATAATTAAAAAAGAACAATCATTCTTTTCGTAACCTACAATTATTTAAACTAAATTTAGATTTATATTAGAATAGTTGTAATTTAAATTTAAGATAAGTACTAAGTACCAACATCGTTAGATTTACATAAAACAGTTGTTTGGAAGATATTGCTGTCGGCAATCATTTTCATTTGCTTATATTATAACTTTTTTCATTTGCCTATATTGTAACTTCAACTGAAGGCTTTAACTAACTAGTCTGTTGAAGTTTTGAAAATTGCCGGACCATAGCATACATATAAATCCCAAAGTTGGGCACCGGACAATGGATTTTAAACTATCGTATTGGTGCTAACTGCTAACGGCCATTAGAATTAAAAGCGTCGATGATCTTATTGCTTGCTCCAGATATGTTATGTGAGTTTCGCATGTTGGCAGTGTTCCTACAATTAAAGACAAGTTACGTGGTCTTGAGACTATTAATTAAAATTCAATAAAAATATTTCTTTTTATCTCTTTATACGTTTATTTCATAAAAAAGTACTCGGTGCAGCAAGGAAATATCGTCAAAGTTAGTATTATTTACAATTCGGAAACTATTTGCCTGGTTCATGAACCTAAATAAAATGTATTTTTTTAGGCCCGTGACCTGCTTAAGCTTATTATTTATATTTATAAGCTTGTGGCAACGATAATAAGAGATTCAACCTATCTGTATTCTAACAAAATACATAGTAAATCGGATTAAATTTATTTCATACAAGACAAAAAGTAGATTAAAAAACATGCGTGTGTGTCGTGGATCACACGGTTGGAACGAAGTTCCTTTCGCAGTATGTTATTATTGATAAACGTATTTATATTATTGATTAACAAATACAAATAAATGAATTACTAGCGTCTATTAAAATGAAGCGTAATTTAAAATAATATTTCTTTCATGGCAAGATAAGAAAAATTGTGAGGTAGATGTACCTATATTATTCTATCTCGCTCGCACTATAGAAAGGGTCGTGACGGAAAATTCTTACATTTTTCTCGTCTAGCCCACATCCGCCAGATTCGTACCGTGCGATAAGGAAAGTCGTTCCAAAAATACTTAACATGAAACACATATCATGAGTGGCATTCACATGATTTATCAAAGGTTACTTAAACATGTGGGATGCGGGAAGTAAAGACTGTGTAAGAATCTCCGAAGGAGGCGGAGTTATAGCCGATATAAGAATTTTAAATTTTTTGGTTTTTGGCCATTTTGACCTCCTAGGAGTGTAATGTGAACTTTTTTTCCCTATTCTGACTCCCATGACATTCTCTACATGTTAGGCTATTCAAACCGACTAGGCCTAAAGTTCGAATCACCCCCCAACACATTTCTAGTCTTTAATTCCAAAAACATAATTGTGGCAATGTTATTTATCAGTTAACATTGAAATAACCCATTTTCTATCTCAGTTTTTGTTACAATCGATATGTGGTATAACAACAAAATACTGTTTAAGTCCACTTTGTATCCTTTCTTATTGGGAATGCAATAAGATTAAAAATAAATAAATAGGTGACATGACATTATCTGAGTAGGTGAATTTTGACAACCACGTGACTTAGTGGTCAGAATAACTGGCTAGACGATAGTCCTGGAACCCAGCCGACAACAACATTTGTTTGAAAATATAAATTGTACTTTTCTTGAGTGGCAGCATTGTACCGGGTAGTAAAGTGTAAACACCCCTCCCCCACTCCTCGCTAGTTTGAGTGTGGACCCGGTAAGAGCTGCAGTAAGTGGATACCTTAGGACTGTGCTCTGTTTCATTCCTTAAGGGAGGCCTATGTTCAACCAAGGACTTACGTTTCCTGTTTCAATTTTCGGTGGTGGGTTCTGGGGCAGATTATAAGGTCATTATATTCAATGACTTCTGTACATCCACTTACACTTCTGCTTTCTAACACTACCTCAAGTAATTCACGATATGGTACTTTGTAGAGATCATTATGAGCATTGAGAAAACGAAACAAGGTGGCGGAATATAAAAATCCAAACAGATCGCTCGTTAAAATAAATTAAATTATGCAAATGTAGGACACATATGGCAATTTACAATGCGGTTTTAGTCCCTTAATGTATGTATGGTGGTGAAAGTTGGGTGTGGCAGAAGAAGCAAACGGTAAATTTAATGCTGTAAATGCGGTCATTAAGAATTATGGTAAGTGGTTGCTGTAACCCAGACATCTACATTTATCCTCAATAAAGAACAAAAATGCAGATGCGTCGTCACCCGTGAGGACTGAGATGGAATGCCTCTCTTTTCCAGTAAAATGGGTATCCGGTTCTCTACACTCACCATACGAAACACAGCAGGGTTAAGCTGCTATTTTACGCTGGTATTCTGTGAGGGCGTGGTCCTTCCCCGGTCGAGCCGACGCATTCGTGCTACAACTATATTACTAATATAGCTGCAGGATGGCTCTACCACGTACAAATATTTTTTTCGAGCATAATATACTAATTCAAGAAGTATCAATTCTCCAGCGTCGAAATAGTGTTTAAAATACGATATTTTGTCAAATCTGGCCTTAAGCTCCACATGCTTAATCATCTCTTAAAATTGCTGCAAACGATTTTAGTGGTGGGTGTGGTCGTGGCCGTGTCGCAATCATCGTATAACCAACCCGTTTACGCCAGACGTAAATTACCCGAACGGTGACGGGGTCCTATATACGCCTGCCCAGCGTGATGATTACGCCAAACCCTACACGGTAAGGAACTCATGTCTGACGATGACGAAGAAAAAGTAAAATAAATTACGTACCTACACCAATTATTTTTAGAACAATATGTATTTATTTTTCGTATAGACTGAAGGTTCGATCAATCTGAAGTGAATCGCACATAGCCATGGGCCTACGCGGGAAGCGTCTTGCTCTTAAAGTATACTTACATATTAAGCAAGCTATTATATTATATACTCTAAGGTCTTACTCTTATATTAGTAAACTTTTAAGGGCATAGATATTTACAGTGGCGCAAATAGTCGCGTGAATTGAGACAAATTTTAAGCGGACCGCTATTAATTGAAATTGAATAGGTTGAAATAGAATATGTTATATTCATTGTTTATCTTTTACAAAATTATTTTTTATGTTTAATCAGAAATACGCAGTTACTTAACTACCTTAAACATTTACTTATTTTTCTTTATTTTTTTATATGGTAAGGGTGTTGCCGTGGTCCATAGGCATCTACATATCTTCAATTACGAATCAAAATGCGGATGCGTTGTCACCCGTGAGGATTAAGATGGAATGTCTCGTTTTCAGTAAATAGGGTTCTCTACACTCACCATACGCTGCTATTTTACGCTGGCATTCTGTGAGAGCGTGGTCCTTCCCCGGTCGAGCTGACCCATTCGTGCATCAACTATACTACTAATAGCTGCAGCATGGCTCTACCACAGGCTCTACTACGTAAAAAACAACTTACTTCTACACAAACTTCTTCGCGGTCGCTATAGCCTCGGGACAAATACTCCAAAATTCGCGTCACTTTGAATTTGAACAGCCAAAAGAACGAGCGAATTGTGCGATATCACGTTAATATGTAACGAACCTTTCTATCGTAAGATTAGCAAGTATACTTCATAAACGTATAATATTTACTTCATATAGAAGTCCGATTATTCCATAATTGATTACCATCGCTATAAATTTGGCAAATATGATGAAGTTATTTATGGTTACAATGAAGTAAGTTTGTATTTTTTTAACTTCTCTATGACACGTATTCCTTGATATTGCAACCTCTTTACCCGCAGCAAGTATTTTTTAATATATTCGGAATCCGTAGTAGATTAATCATAAACAAGTAATAAATCTATATATCACGCGTGTGCGTCGCGGAAGTTTATTGATGTTTTATAATTCACAGGTACACACAAAACCATGAGATTCTAGTCGTGTTTCACATTCGTCAAACGCTAACGAATTTCGAACAATAATGAATTATTTCATGATATATTATTACGTAGTACATGATTACTACTTTTTACAAGAAGATATATTTGAACAATAAAAAACTTAACTAGAATTTGACGCATACAATCGTCGCTTGAGTTTCACAATCTCTACCTGCAAACTGTGTTCAGTCTATTGTAAAATATATTTAAGATTTGAGTAAACAATTACCATTGTTCTGTTTTTCTTTAACTTTTTCAGGTCTATCTATCCAGTCATTGTTTGTTGGCAAGCAAGTCCATTGGTGTATTTGTTCAATGATGTTTTATAGATACATAATAAAATGTTAAAAAAAAACTGTAGGCATTATCATTTTTTTATAAATACACTTGCAATGACCTAAAATGCATAAAAACCCTGTGCACTGCTGAAAATAGGGCTCCTGCAAGGATTGCCACAAAATATGGTCCAGAGTCACCTGTATGTTTTACCTGATCGTCATTCCATCAGTGAGGGCTGTCCCACACTTAGCTTGCCAGTACGATTGTGCCTTTTATCCCATTAAATATACACATACCGTTGATAAATACTTTACTATAAAAAAGCGAGGGGCGCACAGCGGTGGTACATTCCGATTGTTGTTGACATTTATGGCCCGACGACTCAGTTGATAACGCGAGCACTAAGTGCACGTGCACTAAGTGGTACGACTCTTTTTCTATCTAGTAGTCTGTCTGGCTAGTACCATCTTTTTACTTATTTCTGTCGTCAAACAGCAGTGCACTCACTGCTGTTCCGGTGTGGAGTGTATCGAAAGGCGTTACAGCTATGTACTGGGAGGTAACCCCTCTTAGTTCTCAGAGATGACAATGCATCTATAGCCTTCTTTATTTGAAATTGTTTTTTTTTATAGGAATAGGGTGACAAACGAACACACAGCCCACCTGATGGTAAGTGGTTGCTGAGATCCATAGACATGTACATTTATCCTCATTTGCGAATCAAAATGCAGATGCGTAGTCACCCGTGAGGACTAAGATGGAATGCCTCTTTTCCAGTAAAAAAGGTCTCCGGTTCTCTACACTCACCATACGAAACACAGCAGCGTTAAGCTGCTATTTTACGCTGGTATTCTGTGAGAGCGTGGCCCTTCCCCAGTTGAGCCGACCCATTCGTGCTACAACTATACCACTAATATAGCTGCAGCGTGGCTCTACCACTCTGCAGTCTAGTCATTTACATTCAGGTGGACTGTAAGTTCGTTTGTCACAAAATTTTATAAAAAATTGAATTACTAATATTTAAAGTGCATGTTGCAAATGCAAAAACATGTTGGAGTAGATATGTACATATATGTGCACGACGCAACAATATTAAACAAACGAAAGAAAATGCTTATTGTAACCGGCGCTAGTTGAACAACCTAGGAGCGGTGGGCGGAGCCAGGACGACGGTGTAATTATCAGGCCACGCCTCTGGTTCGACAACTAGCAAGGGTTATACGGCGGAACTAGCGCAACCTTATGTTGAATTTAAATTATAATTTGTGTAAATAATTGTATTACTTGTATCGAACGATAAAAAATAATGATTGTATTATAACTAAGTTTAAGGTTGAGTTGTAACTGTGCAATAACTCTCCCAAATAAAGGCACCGTATGAACAGGGAGAGTTAGCATAGTCTTCAAATGAAAACTGTAATTGTTAAATATAATAAATGTTTACTTTATTATATAATAAATATATTAGGCCGTTAGGCACATAAAATGATAGTAGTAGTGTAACCAAAGAGCATGTTATCGTGACGCGGCCGCGGAGCAAATGAAGCCACGCGCACCGCGCCACGACGTTTTATATTTATAGTGCTGAGGCGGGGGGAAGGATTCTCCGCCTAAAGCAGCTGAAAATTATAATGTAAACCTGTAAATAAGTAAAAATATTGATATGTACACCCTAGTCTAACAAGTAGTTATAAGAATATTATATAGTGAATTATGTTTATTAGTTTGTAAGGTTATTAAATAAATAAAGATAGGCGCGGGGGTGAGGCAAGGGTCCGCTGTCCAGCAGCGGCCAAATCATATAAAAGACGGGCCGGCCGCTAGGGTCAGCAGTCGCTCTCCAGCCACCGAAAAGGCACCAGCAAGAAAAGAAAAAGTACAAGTTCCTCCTCACCGCCGCTTGCCTCCAGTTAAAAGCAAGACCAGCGCGTTTTATTCCATTTTTCGCACGGCATTACGGCGATCCGTAATATTAATGGTCCTTCGAGAAGCCGGATTACTAGAAGAAAAAGACAATATCGGTCTTGGTATTGCCGGAAGAAAGAAGCAAACCGCAAGAACGAAAAAATATTATTGTGAAGAAGAATGGTGATTACGCGTAGTAACAACGGAGAATCATCGAAGCGTCGCAAGGATGAACAAACAACCCAGGGGGCCACAGAAGAGGCCTCCGGGGGCGACTCAGCCGCTAGTGGTTCAACAAACACCACTAGCGAAACCACAACGGTCAGCGATACGACCGCTACCTCGGCAACCGATAGAACAACCGCAACGGAAGAAACCCAGCAAGAGGGTGATCAAAGATCGCAGTGCACATTGAAGCCCGGCGAGACTAGGTCACGCCGCTCCGTAGCCTCACGCAAGAGACTCCTCGCGGAGTTAGAGGCGAAAGAGCGGTTAGCCGAACTCAAGCTCGAGCAGGCTCAGTTGCAAGCAAGAACAGAATTGCAAGAAATACACGTGCAGCGACTACAAGCAGAAGCCGGATCAACCGATGAAGATGAAGAAATAGAAGACGATTTGGCATCAGTGCGCATTAGTACATGGTTGCAAGAAAAACCTACGCCTCAGCCCGCGCCACAACCCGCGCAGCAGCCCGCGCCGCAACCCACGTCGTACTTCGCGCCGCAACCAGCACTGCAATCGCACCACCCGTACTTCAACAGTGTGCGCCGCAATACGCTCCGCAACATACCGCGCCGCAGAAAGAAGACTATGGACAGGCGCAGCAGCAAATCGACGTCGCTACCTTAGCCGCTGCTCTATCACAAGCAGTACGAAGCACAAGGGAGCCGCCGAAATATATACAAGAGCTGCCCTCATTCAATGGTAGCAGCAAGGAGTGGCTCAGCTTCAAGACAATGTACGAAGAATCTTCAAAGTACTTCACGGCGAACGAAAACATAGCGAGAATACGCCGAAGCTTAAAAGGGACAGCAAAAGAAGCCGCAGGTTGCCTACTTATAAGCCAACCAGATCCCAGAATTATAATAGAAGCTTTGGAAAGGAGATTCGGACGACCAGAAGCGTTAATTCACTTGGAAATAGAGAAGCTGAAGCTGCTGAACAAAGTTACGGACAATCCCAGGGAGCTATGCATATTCGCAAATCGCATAGCGAACGTAGTGGGCACCGTTGAAGCACTCAAGAAAGCACACTATCTGCATAGTCCAGAAATGACGCGAGTTATCACAGACAAACTCACGCCCATATTGAAAAGCAAATGGTACGACTACGCAGCCAGAAAGAAAGAAGATATCCCAGAGCTTAAGAAGATATCAATGTTCTTAAACGAAGAAGCGGATAAATGCAGCGCGTATGCCTTGCCGGAGTTCATCGCAGAGGACAGCGAAACGAGAGAGCGAAGACCGAGAAAAATAGAACGTGCCTTCGCCACAAGCAAGAAACCATATGAAGAACGCTGCCCTCAATGCAAACAAGAACACAAACTGCCCGATTGCAAGTCATACGCCGCTCTGTCCACAAATGACAGATGGGAAGTAGCAAAGAAGAATAATATCTGCTACCGTTGTCTGCGAGGCAAACATCGCCGATTGCTGTGCAAAGCTCCACCGTGCGGAAAAGGCGGATGCATGATGAAACACCATAAATTGTTGCATCACGACAGAACAGCAGTAATGGAAAAAGAACCCGCTATGGAAACCGCAACATCGGCAAAGGAGGTCAACACAGCGACTCGACCGTACAAGCACCGCCGCGCTTACCTAAAGATTGCGCCCGTAACAATAAGGGGGCCGCTAAGCTGCGTCGAAACATACGCATTATTGGATGAAGGGAGCACGGTCACCTTAGTCGATGCCTCAATCGCCGACGTCATCGGCGCCGACGGCCCAGCCCACACAATGTGGATACAAGGGGTCGGCTCGGAGGTGAAACACGAGAAGAGCAAGATCGTCAGCTTTAAAATAAGAGGAACGTACGCGCAAGAAGAACACAACATAGAAGCAGCGCGTACTGTAGAGCGGTTGGACTTCGCGCCAGAATCCGTGAATGAAGATCACTTGGGGAATTGCCCACATCTGTTGGATATCAAAGAGGATATCACCTACGAACGCGCCTCACCGAAAGTACTAATCGGGCAAGATAACTGGCACCTCATAGTGTCTAGAAAACTGCGCGTCGGCCGTCGAGACCAACCAGTCGCCTCATACACCAACCTGGGCTGGGTTCTGCATGGCTGTCATAGCTCATTGACGTCGACGGTCACCTTCTGCGGCAGACTACATCAGAGGGAAGATGCACCACCGATAGAAGAAGAAATAAAAAATTATTTCAAATTGGAGTCGCTGTGCATCGAGCCGAGAAGACCGAAAGAAGATCCCGAGCAGCGAGCCATGCAAATATTGGACGAAACCAGCCAGAGGTCAGCGGACGGCAGATTCGAGACAGGGTTGTTGTGGAAACAAAAGGACTTCCAAATACCAAATAATTATAAAGAAGCGGAAAGGCGCCTGCACACCTTAGAGAAGAGGCTCGACCGAGACAGCAATCTCAAGCTACAGTACGAAGAACGCATCGAGAACCTCTTCAACTCGGGTTACGCAGAGCGCGCGCCAATGCCACCGCCGCAAGGAAGGACATGGTATCTGCCACACTTCCCAGTCATCAACCCTGCGAAACCGAACAAACCGCCGAGATTGGTACACGACGCCGCAGCGAAGACAGCCGGAATATGTCTCAACGATATGCTTCACTCGGGGCCCGACTTATTACAATCACTGCCCGGAGTGATCATGAGGTTCCGACAGTATCCGTATGCAGTGAGCGCCGATATAAAAGAAATGTTCATGCAGATTAAAGTGCGCAAAGAAGATAGAGACGTTTTACGTTTCTTGTGGAGAGGCAAGCGGCGGGAGGACCAACCGGAGGAATATAGGATGACGTCAATCATCTTTGGAGCGACATCATCACCATGCACAGCATTATACATCAAAAATAAAAATGCTGAAGAACATGCAGAAGCGTACCCAGAAGCTGCGGTCGCCATAAAAAGAAACCATTATATGGACGACTACTTGCAGAGCTTCCACTCTGTCACGGAAGCTCAGCAAACAGTAAAAGCAGTCGATCACGTCCACAAACAAGCGGGATTCGTACTCAGCGGGTGGACATCGAACGAAGAAAAAACAATAGAAGAAATAACGACAGAGCATAGACAACACGACGCGACCGTGTGCCTGGGCGGAAAAGAAACTGAGAAGACGCTAGGGCTGCTCTGGCATGTACAAAGCGATCATATTGGATTCAATACTAACAATATGAAGATGCCTGCCGACGTAAAAGAAAAACAACGCTTGCCAACTAAACGAGAAGCGTTGAGCGTCATAATGGCATTATTTGATCCGCTGGGGTTAATATCACCGGTGACCACCCCAGCGAAGAGAATATTTCAAGACACATGGCGTTACAAGGCGGACTGGGACGACCCTCTGCCAACAGAATTAAAAGAAAAATGGGAAGGCTGGATTACTTCACTTAACGCCATAGAACAACTAAGAATACCGCGATGCTACGATTACAACCCGGTGTCGACGCGCCAACTACACACATTCGTCGACGCAAGCGAGGAGGCCTACGCAGCAGCAGTGTATTGGAGAACGGAGCGAGCAGACGGCAGCGTTAACATATCATTGGCCGCCGCCAAGAGCCGCGTAACACCACTGAAACCAGTTTCCATACCACGGCTCGAGTTACAAGCGGCACTGCTGGGAGCTCGTCTTGCGCAGACCGTGATCGATGAACACGATGGCGACATAGCAGGCAAGACATACTGGTGCGACTCCCGTACTGCACTGGTGTGGATAAGATCGGAGCCTCGCGCGTACAAAGCTTTCGTCGCTCATCGCCTGGCGGAGATAGAAGATACGACCAAAAAGAACGAATGGCGTTGGCTACCGTCTAAAGAAAACGTGGCAGACGACGCAACCCGAGCCACACCAGAAGGGTTCGACGAGTCGCACCGATGGTTCCGAGGGCCCCCGTTTCTGCAGCGTCCACCGGCAGAATGGCCGCAGGAAGAGAAAACGACACAATATGACACCGGGGAAGAGCGAGAAATATGTAACATCGCTGTTAAAAGTGAAGACTCGACAACAACACATCTTCCACAGATAGGAAGATTTTCTAAATGGATTCGCCTCATAAGGGCGACAGCGAGAGTCCTCCTATTCATCGACATGTGCAGACCAAACAAGCACGGAAGGCTGGGCGTAAACGCAACAAAGCAAGACAAGGTAGCGACCCTGGCTGGCAGAGAACAAACAAACGCAACACCCCCGCCAAGGAGAAAAAGGCGACTCCTACTGCCTCATCGCTTGTAGGAATACCGGCCGCTTATCATATGAGAGCCGAACAACTGTGGGTGCAAGCCAGTCAGCGGGAAAGCTTCACGAAGGAGCTCAAGAGAATCACCAGCGGAAGTGTTCCGGGAGGCGACGACAAACTAGGCCACCTGAGCACATACATTGATGAAGAGGGGACCCTACGCCTCAGAGGTCGAATAAAAGCGGCATCAGAAGTGGAGGACGACATGTACGACGCTCCCATATTAGACGGGAAGCACGCATACACTCGCCTGTACATAGCACACGTACACGAGAGGCTGCATCACGGAGGCGTGGAAACAGTTGTGAATGAATTAAGACAGAGATTGTACGTAAGAAAAATACGTCCAGTAGTGAAAACTGTCGTCAAAGGATGCCTGCCGTGCCGTCTAAGAAAAGCCAAGCCTGCATCACCGTCTACAGGAAACCTGCCGTCCGCACGCCTCGCTCATCACGCACGTCCGTTCACATACACCGGACTAGACTACTTCGGGCCAATAGAAGTCACAGTGGGACGACATCGCGAAAAGCGCTATGGCGCGTTATTTACCTGCATGACGTCGCGAGCAATACACATAGAAGTAGCCCACTCGTTGAGCGCAGACTCAGCCGTGTCGGCACTTAGGCGTTTTATGAGCAGAAGAGGATGCCCAAAAGAAATATGGAGTGACAACGCTACATGCTTCAAGGCAGCAGACAAGGAGATGGCCGAAGCAGCACTCGCAGCCCTCGAGCACGAAACCACGTGTCAACAGATTGTGTGGAAGTACATACCGCCATCAGCACCGTTCATGGGCGGCGTATGGGAGCGAATGGTTCGCTCCGTAAAAGAAGCCCTACGCGTCACCCTCAACGAGCGCTATCCCAGCGACGAAACATTGGGGACCCTGCTCGCCGAGGTCGAAAATACTGTAAACTCCAGACCTCTCACACACGTCTTAGTCGACCCAGGAGACCCTGAAGCCATCACGCCGAATCACATCCTCATCGGTCCCAACTCGCACGTACCTGCGCCGGGACACTTCAGCAAGAATGACGTGACGGCCCGCCAGCAATGGAAACGAGCTCAAGCCCTAGCCGACGTGTTTTGGAGAAGATGGGTTAAAGAATACCTGCCCCTACTCCAACACCGGCGGGAGCCCAGCAGCATAGGAGTATCGCCGAAGATTGGAGACCTAGTCATCATTTGTGACTCCAATCTACCACGCAACACCTGGCCCAGAGGGAAAATAAGTAAGGTATATCCTGGCGTCGACGGAGAGGTACGAGTAGTGGACGTAACCACCGGCAGTGGGCACATACTAAGAAGACCAACGAAGAAGATCGTCGTGCTACCAGAGGGATCGCAGCGTGGCGACGGCGGGAGAATGTGCACGACGCAACAATATTAAACAAACGAAAGAAAATGCTTATTGTAACCGGCGCTAGTTGAACAACCTAGGAGCGGTGGGCGGAGCCAGGACGACGGTGTAATTATCAGGCCACGCTTCTGGTTCGACAACTAGCAAGGGTTATACGGCGGAACTAGCGCAACCTTATGTTGAATTTAAATTATAATTTGTGTAAATAATTGTATTACTTGTATCGAACGATAAAAAATAATGATTGTATTATAACTAAGTTTAAGGTTGAGTTGTAACTGTGCAATAACTCTCCCAAATAAAGGCACCGTATGAACAGGGAGAGTTAGCATAGTCTTCAAATGAAAACTGTAATTGTTAAATATAATAAATGTTTACTTTATTATATAATAAATATATTAGGCCGTTAGGCACATAAAATGATAGTAGTAGTGTAACCAAAGAGCATGTTATCGTGACGCGGCCGCGGAGCAAATGAAGCCACGCGCACCGCGCCACGACGTTTTATATTTATAGTGCTGAGGCGGGGGGAAGGATTCTCCGCCTAAAGCAGCTGAAAATTATAATATAAACCTGTAAATAAGTAAAAATATTGATATGTACACCCTAGTCTAACAAGTAGTTATAAGAATATTATATAGTGAATTATGTTTATTAGTTTGTAAGGTTATTAAATAAATAAAGATAGGCGCGGGGGTGAGGCAAGGGTCCGCTGGCCAGCAGCGGCCAAATCATATAAAAGACGGGCCGGCCGCTAGGGTCAGCAGTCGCTCTCCAGCCACCGAAAAGGCACCAGCAAGAAAAGAAAAAGTACAAGTTCCTCCTCACCGCCGCTTGCCTCCAGTTAAAAGCAAGACCAGCGCGTTTTATTCCATTTTTCGCACGGCATTACGGCGATCCGTAATAATATATAAAACAAATATAGTTATAATATCTTACCTCATAAACATTTGGATGCCACACTTTTGTCAGGAACCTAATGGAAGGCGGAGAGTATGGATAATCAGGAGGGAATTTCATATGTGCCTGAAACAATAAGACATAGCCGTTAAAATTAAGAAAACTTAATTAAATATAATTTCTTATAAATTCATAATTTGCAAAGGTTTATAATATATAATAGCCTTTCTACACTTTTTTAATTGTGAGATATACCAAATTAGGTTCCTTATATGTTTTAAGTTTACCAAATTATATAGTAAATTCATTGTGTAATGAATAGAGAGTCGTCTAATGTTATGATTCAATTAACAAACAGCAAAATTGAGCTATTGTTGATTCAAATCCATCATTCAACTATAGTAGTAAAAGGATGAGCCACCAAACAGTGAGAAATCTATATATATTTTAATAAATATTAGTTAATTTAAAGAAAAAAAAAATGGTTTCTTATTTCTTATGTTACTTATGTGCGGTTAAGTGCCGTGTAATGGCGGTTAAGAATATCCACTACCCCATATCTTCCCGTGGGTGTCGTAAAAGGCGACAAAGGGAAACAGGAAAGAGATGGGCAGCAGCATCTTCCTGATAACACAAACTTACAGTAAAAAAAAAACTGCGGTTGCCAACCCGCTCGCCGGGCGTGGCAGCTATGGCAGATACCCCACCTATGATGAGAGTAACAAAGAGACGGTCCCCAGTCCCCGGCGGCCCCGCTATTCCTGGCTACGGTGTCAACTATGGTAACGGCGGGGCAGGGGTGCTAAGAATCTCCGGTGGAGGTTCGGTTGCCACCTAAGACGACTCGATCTGGCAACATACAACGCACGCACCCTGAGGACTGACGAGAAGATCGTGGAGCTAGAAGAAGAGATAGACTAGTTACGCTGGCATATTATAGGATTATCCGTAGTCCGAAGAGAGGGGGAGGACACGGTAATCCTCGAATCCGGCAACTTGCTCTATCACCGGGAGGGCGACCATCTGTCCCAAGGAGGTGTCGGATTTATCGTCCACAAGTCTCTCGTTAACTACGTTGTAAAGATTGAGTGTGTTGACGAGGGTTGCGTACCTTATACTCAGAATCACCAAACGGTATTCGCTGATGGTCATACAGGTTTACGCACCAACCTCGGCACACCCCGATGAGGGAGGAAATGTATGAGGATATCTCTAGAGTCATGCATTCCTCCAAAACCCACCATACGGTGTTAATGGGAGACTTCCATGCAAAACTAGGCACAAGAGAGAACGGTGAGCTGAAAGTAGGGAAATTTGGAATAGGGCAACGGAACCCAAGGGGCCAGCAGCTGCCCGACTTCATGGAGAAAGAGGGACTCTTTATGATGAACTCTTTCTTCCAGAAGCGGCCCCACAGGAAGTGAACCTGGTCGAGCCCCGACGGTTCGACAAAAAATGAGATTGACTTCATTATGACGACCAAACGACAACTGTTCAGTGAAGTCTCCGTGATCGCGAGGGTGAAAACTGGTAGCGATCACCGAATGGTTAGAGGCACACTGAACCTAAACGTTAAGTTGGAGAGATCTCGTCTTATGAAGTCAACGCTCCATCCCCCTCGTGCTCTGTTCCAAAGTCCCGAAACCTTTCGGCTCGAGTTACAAAACCGTTTTCAGTGCCTAGAAGACTGCAATAAAGTGGACGAATGACAAACTCGTGGAAACTGTCCATGCGGTCGGAGCTAAGTTCTGCAAGACCCGCCGCAGAAGAACACAAAAACTCTCCGATCACACTCTCAATCTCATGGCTGTTAGACGGGAGATGAAGCTACATTCTCCAACAGATTTGACAGCATACAGGCAACTGAACAGACAGATCTCCAAACGCATGCAGCGGGACTTACACAACTTCAATACAGCTTGTATTGAAGAGGCGATCAAGCGGAACCAAGGCTCCAAAGTCTTTGCACGAGATTTGTCTGCCAGAAAGAGCCAACTGTCAAGGCTGAAGACCGAGTGTGGCAGCATCATTTCCGGGGCACCTGAGATTTTGAGTGAGATTGAGAGGTTCAATGGGCAGCTGTACACGTCATCGTTGGAGCCACACGCAAGTGTGAGTAACGATCCAAGAGCGAGTCTTATCCGACACTATTCTGAAGATATCCCGGACGTCAGTCTGAGCGAGATTAGAATGGCTCTCCAGCACCTTAAAAACGGCAAGGCAGGCGAGGATGGAATTACAGCGGAGCTTCTGAAAGCGGGTGGAAAACCGGTACTTGAAGTTCTTCAGAAGTTCTTTAATTCCGTCCTCCATGGTGGCATTACACCGGAGGCGTGGAGCAGAAGTGCGGTGGTCTTGTTCTTCAAGAAAGGTGACAACGCTCTCTTGAAGAACTACAGACCGATTTCCCTTCTGAGCCGCATCTACGTGCTGTTTTCGAGAGTCATTACAAATCGTCTCGCGCGCAGACTTGACTTCCAGCCTCCCGAACAAGCCGGTTTCCGAAAGGGCTTTAGCACCATAGACCACATACATACCCTTCGGCAAATTGTACAGAAGTCCGAGGAGTACAATTTGCCACTGTCTGGCGTATGTGGACTATGAGAAAGCCTTTGATTCCGTCGAAATTTGGGCGGTGCTGCAGTCCCTTCAGCGGTGCCAAGTTGACTGTCGGTATATCGAAGTGCTGAAGTGCTTGTACAGTAGGGCTACGATGGCTATCAGAGTACAGAACCAGAGTACGAAACCTAACCAATAGCAGAGAGGTGTAAGACAAGGTGATGTTATATCCCCGAAACTCTTCACCGCTGCATTGGAAGACGTTTTCAAGCTTCTGGACTGGAAAGGATACGGTATCAACATCAATGGCGAGTACATCACTCATCTTCGATTTTCCGACGATATAGTCCTAATGGCAGAATCGCTGGAGGACCTAAGCACCATGCTCAATGACCTCAATATTGTCTCCCAACGAATAGGTCTTAGAATGAACATGGACAAAACAAAGATCATGTTTAATGTCCACGTCACACCTATGCCGGTATTTTTTGGGAGCACTAAGCTCGAAGTTGTTGACGAGTATGTTTACCTGGGACAAATAGTCCGACTAGGTAAGTCCAACTTCGACCGAGAGGTCAATCGACGGATTCAACTCGGCTGGGCAGCGTTCGGAAAACTACGACACATCTCGTCAGACATACCTCAAAACCTTAAAAACGAAATTGTACAACCAGTGCGTGTTGCCAGTGATGACTTACGGATCTACGACGTGGTCCTTCACTGCTGGCCGTATGAGGAAGCTCAAGGTCACTCAGCGAGCTATGGAGAGGGCTATGCTCGGGGTTTCTCTGCGTCATAAACTTAGAAATGAGGATATCCGCAGTAGAACCAGAGTAACCGACATAGCCCAACGGATTAGTAAGCTGAAGTGGCAGTGGGCCGGCTATATGGCTCAAAGAACCGACAACCGATGGGGAAGAAAGGTTCTTGAGTGGCAGCCTCGTACCGGTAGGTGAAGTGTAGGGCAACCCCCCACGAGATGGAGTGACGACCTGGTAAGACATGTAGGAAGTCGATGGATGCAGGTGGCTCAGGACCGTGCTTTGTGGCATTCCTTGGGGGAGGCCTATGTTCAGCAGTGGACTTATGAAAGGCTGTAATGATGATGATGATGATGTTACTTATGTATATAACTCGATATCATGTTCTTATTCTTTACTTTTTTATGTTATGGCTTCACTTATTAGATTTTTACCAGTCAAGTCAGTTATGGGAGTGACAACAAAGTAAATAAAATATTGTCCTTTATAATTAGTTTTTTTTTTGTTAGAGGCTTCTAATCAAACCTTTTTTTAGCTACTCAAAAAAGAATTCTACCAACTTCATGTCAGCCATGGAAGTGATAACAAAACCATATTGTACATTTAATGTTAACAAACTTTTTGATTGAGAATCCCAAATCTAAAACAAAAGACAAAACCATAATAGAGGATCTATCACCTCTGTTAGACATATTTCAGTATTTTAGGTTATTAGTATGTATAAAATCACACAAAACATTTATAAGAAGTGCAAATATTAAACTAAATGTTCAGGTGTTCCCTCATCAAGCCCACATTTGCAAATAGAACTGTTCTTGATCCTCAACTTTGCAAGATGTGTTGGTATACAGGTATCGCCAAAATGTAGGAGACAGATAGTAGAAGTTGTTTGTTTATTCACTAAGTGGTGATAGAAAAACCAAGGTTTAACAGGGATATTGTTCTGGACATAAGCATAATATTTACTTGTGACAAGTTTCACCAAGAGTTTTGAGAGATCTGAATTAGACATTATGAGAGACATTAGAGATTTCACAAGATACTTAATAATGAATTAATGTTTTACTTATGATATTCAGAGTATAGAATAGCCTCAAGAATAGCCAAAGATTCAACCCTATAAATGGATGAATTGGGAGGACATTTGTATCTTAAAACAATTTTGTACCTAGGAATACTGTTGGATTCTGTTGCCTCTATGTACACTGTACATAATCAAGTAGTCAGACCACCTTTCTAACACGTTTTTTTTACCTTATTATTAGCCTCAATTGTGTTTTTATTAATACCTAAGTCTATAATTATTATATGAGTTAGGAAAATCAATGCATCGAAGGGAAACGTAGTGGGGGTTTTTGGCGGTTTGGGTAGTTGGAGAACAAATCTTCATAAATTTTAGATAACTCTTCAGTAAAAGTAAAGCCGGATCTAATGTCAAAAAATTGTGGGACGTAGTTAGTCTCAACATAAACAAACCTAAGCCGAAAAACATAGCTTTACATCTTCTCTCCACTGACTTTACACCACAATGTGCTGTCGACTCTGTCAATAATTATTTTGCCAATGTAGGCGCTCGTCTTGCCCAAAAAATACTTTCCAAGACACTTGCTGCCCCTATTGTGACCCATGCTTCATCAGCTTCTTCTTTTGTATTGCTTGAGACAGATGAAGAGAAAGTGGAGCGCATTACTATGTCCCTATAAAGTCGAGCTTTGGGATGGGATGGCATATCATCTGCCATATTAAAACAGCATAAAAATATCCTTATTCCATACATTACACGCATTTGTAACTTATGTTTGTCGCATGGTATCTTTCCCGATGTGTTTAAAAAATCCGTTATACTTCCTATCCATAAGAATGGGGATAGAGATCGTGTAACAAACTACTTTCCTGTATCTATATTACCTGCAATGTCTAAAATAATCGAACGGATAATAAATAATAGACTTACGTACTACTTTGAAAGTAACAATCTTTTATCTCAAGAACAATATGGATTCCGTCAAAATAAATGTACAAATGACGCAATACTAGATCTAAATAATTACGTAGTGTCAAACCTAGATGCCGGTAGAAAATGTATTGGTGTATTTCTTGACTTAGCCAAAGCATTCGACACGATCTCTATCCCCATACTCCTAAACAAGTTAGAGGCTTTGGGTGTTAGGGATAAACAGTTGGACCTCTTTCAAAGTTACCTCCACAACAGAACTCAATGCGTCAAGATTAGCGACTATACTAGTTGTCAACTTCCTATTAAGTTTGGTGTACCACAGGGCAGTATAGTCGGTCCAACCCTATTCTTGGCTTATATAAATGGGCTATGCAACCTGAAACTAGATCATGGTAAAATCATCTGTTTCGCCGATGATACATGTCTCCTTTTCTCGGGTGACAATTGGGGGGAGGTTTTTAGATATGCCCAAATTGGACTTAATCTCGTCACTCGGTGGCTATCTTGTAACCTTTTGACGATTAACACAGACAAAACAATGTACATTACTTTTGGTATTCAGCGGTTGTCTCTTCCACCCCAAGGCATCTACAAATTGTTTGTTCACTCTTGTGGTCAATCACCTATATGTTCATGCACAGAATTAACCAATACTGAATCTATAAAATATCTAGGTGTTACTATAGATGAGCATCTAAACTTTGAAAAACACATTACTCTTTTAAAAACTAGGGTACGTAAACTAGTTTATATATTCAAAAATTTGCGTCATTATGCTGATTGCATTGTGTCAGTCCGTTTTGACCTATTCTATATCTGCCTGGGGAGGCTCGTCGAAAACATCATTATTACTATTAGAAAGAGCCCAAAGAGCAATCTTAAAAGTAGCATCCTTTCGTAATTTTCTTTACCCTACTAAAGAACTTTACAGGGAATGGAAAGTACTATCTGTGCGACAGCTGTTTGTCCAATCGATTATACATAGACAACATCGCTTAGTTCTTTATAATCCAGAGCTCAAAAGCAAAAAGCGAAGATATGATTTAGTTTGCTCGAGCAAAGTATTTAGGACGAAATTCGCACAAAGATTTTTTTATTTTCTTAGTCCATATTTATACAACCTGTGTAACGGGAAAATTTATTTATATTCTTTATCATCATACGACTGCAGAAAAAAGGTTACCTCCTGGTTACTGAACCTAAGCTATGATGATACTGAAAATTTAATAAGAATTATTAATTAGGTAATTATTATTATCTTATTTAATAATTACTTGGTGTAACTTCCATAATTTTTATATTGTCTATAAACTTGTTAAATTATTGAAGCAATCAAAGAGGTGATAATATATGTATATTATAAGAACAAAGTTAAAAAGAAAGTATAAACTAAAAATAAAGTGTGATGATTTATAAAGTATATATATTTGTAATAATAATATTTATATCTGTTATTAACATAATAAAATATCTATTTACATATATTTATTATTCATAAACACATACACAAATTTTATTATTCTGCTCAATTATATGCATCCTAAATAATGTGACCATTAATAAGTAAAATGAAGTACCTACCGTTGTAAAATGTTTAACTGTTGTCTCTGTTTGCTATTTAGTGAGACATTCCCCTTTTTTGTTGTTCTCTTTCTTATTAGTTTTGTGCGTTTTTTTTTAATTAGAATATAAGTAAATCTCGTTGTATTGTTTTTAATTACGAATGAAAACATTTAACAGAAACAGAAACTTTTTTATTCAATATAGATTATAAATAATACTTATTGAAAGTCACTCTTTTGTTTGATTACCACTGGTTCGGAAAAAAACTCTGTCCTGGGAAGAACCAGCAAGAAACCCAGCGGGACTTTTTTTTAAATAACAGCTTACAATCATGATGTTACACAAATTAACAACACAACAAATTAGAAATAGCTTGGTAGCGATCACATTTATTGTGGCTACATCTATTTATTTTGTCCACAGATACCTACAGGTGGGGACCTGGTGACCTAAGATACAGGTTTTACCTAGTTTAGGCACCAGTTTTTCACCTAATAATAGTATTGTATCAGATGTAAGCACATATTTTTGTTGTCTTCTGAATGTATATTGTTGGTGAAAATAAATAAATAAATAAATAAAAGTAAGCAAGGTATATTTTTAAGAGACCAGTAGCCAGGTTATTCAACATATTGTGCGAGTTCTTGGAGTCAGGATGGAAACTTGGAAATGTGGATGATATGAGGGTTGTACAGCTTTAAATAAAAAATCTATCAGCCAAGTATTGCCTACGTAAAAGAAGGGAAGGTTCACACATTCAATCTGAAGTGCATTTATAAGGTTGGACTTCATGATATATCACAGGATTAATCTAAGAGATATCTTCTTCAATTATGAACATATTTTAATGATTATTTTCTATTAAATGGGTACCTTACTTTAAAGGTGTGAAACTGTGTTATTTTATTGAGAAAATTCCACCACTAAGCATGGCAAAATATAGGTGAAGTTAATAATGTAAATATTTAGATGACAATCCAGTTGTTATTTGAGATTGTGATATTCCATAGTCAAAGGCTCAAAAATTTAACTTATATTAAAAAGTAAAAGCAGGGTTCAAAGAACTAAAAACAATAAAATTATTTCCGCATAATAACTTCTGAATTTGAGCCTTCAATTCAAATTATATCATTATTTGCTGTGAGCACAAAACAATTTTGACTTCCATATTATACATGTTACTGTCATCTAATATTTAAGAGCAAAAGGAAGAATTCCATTTTGAAAAAGGCCAATTTAATACTAGATAAGTTTCTTTTTTTTTAAAGAAATAGGGTGACAAACGAGCACACAGTCCACCTGATGGTAAGTGGTTGCTGTGGCCCATAGAAATCTACATCTATCCTCGATTACGAGTCAAAATGCAGATGCGTTGTCACCCGTGAGGACTAAGATGGAATGCCTCGTTTCCAGTAAAAAGGGTCTCCAGTCTCTACACTCACCATACGAAACACAGCAGTGTTATGCTGCTATTTTACGCTGGTATTCTGTGAGAGCGTGGTCCTTCCCCTGTGGAGCCGACCAATTCGTGCTACAACTATACCAGTAATATAGCTGGCTCTATCACCTTTAAAAACCACGTTTAAATTATTTGATTTACTACTAATATTTACTACTAAGAATGAGAAAAACAAAACATATCACATTTAAGCATCTAATTCATAATGTATTCTTGTAAACCACTGCTACATGTTACATATTCATTTCAGTTAACATATTTATTATATTATATCTACTAGCTGGCCAGGCAGACGTTGTTCTGCCCTTTCTAACGGCCCTTCTTATAAAAATCCTTAGATTCGCAATAAAAAATTTTGATGGTAATTTAGCGGGATAAAAACTATCCTATCTCTCAAGTTGGACCAAAATGCACACAATGTGCAAAATTTCATTGAAATCAGTTCAGTAGTTTAGAAGTTCATCGCGGACAAACAACGTGACACGTAATTTTTATATATATAACGACTAGCTGGCCAGGCAGACGTTGTTCTGCACTTTTCGACGACCCTTCATATAAAAAATGCTTAAATTCGTAATAAAAAAAAATGGAGTGTCATTTATCAGGATAGAAACTATCCCATCTCTCAAGTTGGACCGAACTGCACAGAGTGTGTAAAATTTCATTGAAATCGGTTCAGTAGTTTAGGAGTTCATCGTGGACAAACAATGTGACACATAATTTTTATATATAAGAATAATATCTATAAGTATTATTGAGTAGGTACAGCAGAGTATCAATACTCTTTTTATAGTGGTTAACGCATTCTATGGACACCTACAACAATCTTCAAAAATGTTGGCTACGGGTGTGTTGTCACTTCCGAAGACTAAAATGAAATACTTCACAAACTCACGTGTTCAGTACATGAACAAAAAAGATTGCTGGTGAATCTCAAACTGTTCAGATAAAGAAAGGCTATAAATGAACTCATCAGCAAATGCCAATCACTTCTACACAATAAGTTATGCAGATAACCTGACAATACTGATCTCAGGAA
Organism: Parnassius mnemosyne; assembly: GCA_963668995.1. Classification (NCBI taxonomy): domain Eukaryota; kingdom Metazoa; phylum Arthropoda; class Insecta; order Lepidoptera; family Papilionidae; genus Parnassius; species Parnassius mnemosyne. The sequence continues at coordinate 20,136,756 of CAVLGL010000068.1, read as the reverse complement.
AGAGTGCAAACATGGTGTGCGACCTGATCCAAGCAGCTCTCCGTATAGTGGAGAAATAGTGCAAGGAATATGACTTAACCGTTAACCCAAATAGAAAGGTTTTAGTAATGTTTACACAAAAACGAATGCTGAATAACTATCACCTTTCAAGTCTTTACAGCACAAAATTCCAGCTATCCTGAGGTAAAATATTTAGGACTTACCTTTGACAATAAACGCAAATGGAATGAACACATGATAACAAGATCAACAAGGCTAGTGGAACTTTCTGGCAATGCAAAAAAATTATTGGCAAATGATGAGGTCTGATGCCCAAAATTATACTGTAGCTGTACAAAATTGTAATTCGACCCATGATCACATACGGCGCCCTGACATGATGGACAAAACAAATAAAGCTACCATTATAAAGAAGCTTCAGCGATACCAGACTCTGGCATGTATGGCTGCATATGGACTATACCAACAGCAACCTTAGAAGCGGGGTAAGCCCCAGCATAGCCATGCTGAAGCTAACCCTGCTTCACCTACACATTTTCTTTATCCTACTTGGTCGAATACCGAGTAATTATATTATATTATTACGTAGTACATGATTACTACGTTTTACAAGAATAAAAGTTTATACATATTTGAACAATAAAAACTTAACCACAATTTGACACATACAATTGTCCCTTGCAATGACCTAAAATGCATAAAAGCCCTCTCCACTGCTTAAAATAGGCCTCCTGCAAGGATTGCCACAAAATATGGTCCAGAACCACCTGCATGTCTTTTTTTTATAGGATAGGGTGACAAACAAGCACACAGTCCACCTGATGGTAAGTGGTTACTGTGACCCATAGACATCTACGTCTATCCTCAATAAAGAATCAAGATGCAGATGCGTTGTCACCGGTGAGGACTAAGATGGAATGCCTCGTTTCCTGTAAAAAGTGTCTCCAGATATCTACACTCACCATACGAAACACAGCAGCGTTAAGTTGCTATTCTGTGAGAGCATGGTCCTTCCCCGGTTGAGTCGACCCATTCGTGCTACAATCATAATATAGCTGCAGCATGGCTCTACCACGTAAAACAAAATTACCACGTAAAAAATCAAAATTATTAATTTAAAATAGATTAAAACAAATATTCAGCTATTGTTCAGTATTTGACTTATTCGGCTACTCTTATCCTATTCTGTCAAATATCTAATAATTAAGTAAGATGTATTGTTGTAGTCTGATAATTGGTAAATTAAAAATATAGATTTATTTATTAATGTATTTTTCATATTCATTAAAGTAGTCATGGGTACATAATCAACTTCCGTATTATAAAAATTAAACAAAAAATATCTATGATATCATATATATAAATGTCTATGCACTTGAATTATCATAATTAAAGTGGAAGATTATGGGGCAGAAAGACTAATTTTGGCCATTAAAATAATTTTTTTAAAGTTCAGTATAAAATCTGAGGAATCATCCCTTGAAATTTTGTCAAGGTGCATAGTAATTTTGCACATAAATTTATTATAAAAAAAATTATATTTTTTTATATTGAAATTAAAAATTAATATGAAATATATAAAAGAACTTGTTGGCTATAATTATTATCTAGCGTATGACTTTTTTTTTTATAGGATAAGGGTACAAACGAGCACGCAGTCCACCTGATGATAAGTGGTTGCTGTGGCCCATAGACATCTACATCTACCCTCTGTTACAAATCAAAATGTAGATGCGTTGTCACCCGTGAGGACTAAGATGGAATGCCTCATTCCCAGTAAAAAGGGCCTCCGGCCACCTGCACTCACCAAGCGAAACGCAGAGGTAAACCTCTACTTCACGCTGGTATTCTGTGAGGTCGTGGTACCACCCCGGTTCGAGCCGGCCCATCCGTGCGACAGCAAAAGCTGCCACGTGGCTCTACCACTGTTAAAAAAGATATAGATAACTTTCAAAGATTAAGATGAATAACATACTGGTAATGCTGTTTCTCATCCATTTGTGGTTATAGTGCAATTTGTCATCATGGTCATTGCCAAAAACACATTCATTGAGAGGCAGATATACATAATTAAGGTAAAATATATTAAATTAGGCTACCCAAGTCTATTTTACTAGTAACTATTGTGGAATTAATAACCCACATAATAATGTGTTATTAAATCAGACACCACACATTTTTATAAGAATAAAGTTAACTAAAAGTATATTTCTACCTGATGACAAGTGGCTACTGGTAATTACAAACAAGGCTCTCTTTCATTATAAAAAATAGAAAGTCCACAGCTGAACATAGAGCTCCTTCATAGATTGCCTTAAGACCCAGCTACATATTCAATCTTAAAAAGTTAAGACATGGAGATGCCACACAGTCATGTTCTTGGCAAAAACTCTACAAACTGTTTGCGTATGCAAGACACTATTGTGTGGATGTTGTGCAGTGCACCATGTGCAATAAAATTGTGTATTGTGCAATGAAGTCTAATTTACTTGACATATTTTATTATTAGTGACCCCCTCCAAAACTTCAGGCTGCGACCGCACCTGACTGACCATGATGGCTTATTAGAACTTGCATCCAAGGATGTTATTTAACAAAATGTGTATGATACAAAATACCAAAATATAAAATATAAATACGATTTCACACAATAAAATGCAACTCAAGATGCAAACAACAATGAAAAAGTAATTTGTAGTCTATGCTGAAGCACAGAATACCTACTTTATAGTACATGGTACCAGAAATATATTTTGCAACAATATTATTACTTCTACTCCATTTATCAAGAAAAAAGTTGTAAGTTAAATATAAAATGAAAGTTTAACTTCCTTTCTTAAATTATTTAGAAATATATCAATATAACAAGAAATGACAATAAAGTAAGGAAAGGCAATATCGAAGAAAAGAAATTGTACTCATACCTTGAAGTATCCGCCTTGATACAATGTGTCTGGGGGTCCAAAAATTGCAACTTCCCATTCAAATAAATTGTCTTCTCCTAATAGTTTAACTCTAAAGCCTTCTACTGGTTCCTCTTGAAGGCTTTTATATTCTAAGGCTAAGGCCCTTAGGGCAGAACTGGTCGGAACCGTACTAGACATTTTCACAAATTCTACCTATTGCGGTTATAAAATTTAAAATTACTATCTACAAGAGATTCTATTAACAGAACACTGTAGACTTCTTGCGGCCCACGTATTCACGAGGCATTTCAACTGGATTAATCTCACAACAACAATGAAAGAATTTTGGTAAACATATCGCCGAGAAACTCACAGATTGTAATGATTGATTCACACACTTTTCAAAATTAATACTGAAAGCAAACGATGACAGTAATAAACTGAAAAATAGATTGTTCGTGCTGCACGGCGAAAGATAAAACAATGAGAAAGCCACTATTCAATGTCGAAACAATTGCAATTCTAAGGAAAACGGCTGCGTGATCTTTCGTATACAGCTGCTACCTGAGTTGCCTGACCGAATATTGTAGATGTAAAATGTCGTAGAATAGAACAGCTGTTATTATTTCCGTGGTTGATTGCGCAGCGTCGTGACGCACGCAGCCATTCCTTTTATCGACTGGCCGATAGTGGTGTCATCTTGTGGATTTTGTTTTAAGCATAATATTGAAATATATTATAGTTAGTAGAAGCATAAGTAATCAGGCTTGCAATAGAGGACTCTGTTTTAAATTATTAGAATGTTTCGTTTGAAGTCAAACATATATTGTAATGAGGGCTAATAATTTTCTGCACACCAGATGTCGCTAGTTGACACTGGGGCAAAGTTTTTTGTTACACAATTTCATTTAATTGAAAAGTTAATTTTTAATAAAAGTTTATCAGTTTCTAGAGTATTATACTAATAAATAAAACAATGTTTTAGTGGTTTGCGCTTAATTTTTTTGCACATTTTTAACTTTTTTAATTTTTCTACTTTTATGAATATCTGTGCTTTGGTTTATTTATTTTTAATCTCTTTAATATAAAATATAGCTAATAGTCCAGAAAGAAACATTAACCTTTACATTTTACGAAAAAATTAAATTCCCCGCTATGAAATCTATCAAATATTAAGTATACCTCACTTTTAAGTGGCGTCGCCCCGGTGGCTGAAAAGTCGTGTATCATTGTCGTAAAGCTTATAATTTTATGTTAATAGGTGGCACTGCAACAAGTGAGCTTATTATTAATAGGTCTTTTATCCTATTTTATAAATAAAAAAGTTATAGATAATATTCATTATGATATATCATAGAATGGGTTTAGTAAATTAAATTACATAATGTCCCATTATCATAGGCAGACCCGACATACCTAGGTCATAGGTATCATTGGTAGTTGGTACCTATTTTGTGCGGTGTTAAAATATGGCAATGAAGCTAATGATCTTTCGCTTACCAGATGTCGCTAATTGGAAATGAAGTGAAGATATTTAACAGCCGCTTTTACACATATACGCTCTTTATCGCGTGAATCGGCTTTCGCGCGCGAAAGAGCGCGCATGTAAAGGTAGAAAAGGAGAACGAGATTGCACGCACGCTCCGTTCGCCGGCTCGCGGCAAAGAGTATAATGAGTATATCTCGCGGTCGCGCATTCCGTCATTGTCATACCCGTCCTGTTTTCAAGTCTGTGTGCTCCAAACATAATTTACACGCACGGTTTTGTGAAAACGATAATCGTCGTAAAATGGCGGACATTAGATTATGGAGCAAAGATCTTATTACAGAGTTCTTAGCAATATACAAGTCTCATGCATGCCTATGGAAAATTAAATCCGATGAGTATAAAAATAGAAATTTAAAGGAAAGTTCTTACGAAAAATTAGTAAAGTTTTGCAAGGATAATGGAATGCCACAAGCCAACAGAGATTTTGTTGTAAAAAAAATTCAAAGCTTGAAAGGGTCGTTTCGAAAAGAACTTAACAAAGTGTTGGATAGTCAGCGTAGCGGAAAAGGTACAGATGACATATATAAACCAAACTTGTGGTATTACGATCTTTTATTATTTACCAAAGACCAAGAAACACCTACAGATAGTTTTACAAATATAGATGAACAAACCGAAGTAGTCACTAAAGAAATTGAAAACAATTCTACAAACAATAAAGATCGGCTAAACGCTACCAAAAATGTCAAAGAGCAGCAAAAAAATCACACAAATGGGGAAGAACAATCAGTACACAGCGAGAAAAATGAGATACAAAATAAAAACGTGAGTTTTTGTCAAGTAATTTATTTAATATTATGTGATTATTAAATTAGAGTGTAAATTCTTGTATTACCCGTGCGGTTAAAGAATAGGATTGAAAATGGCGTCGCCTCTATTCACCTCTCGCTTGCACATTTTTTTTATAGAATAGGGGGCAAACGAGCATGCGGCTCACCTGATGGTAAGTGACTACCGCCGCCCATGAACAACCGCAACACCAGGGGAATTGCAGATGCGTTGCTGGCCTTTTAGAAAGGTGTAAGCTCTTTTCTTGAAGGTTCCTAAGTCGTATCGGTTCGGGAAATTCGCTGGTGGTAATTGATTCCACAAAGAAGTTGTGCGAGGGAGAAAACTTCTTCTAAATCGCACAGTGGTGGAACCCCAATCATCCAGATGGTATGGATGGTAACGCGAGTTTTGTCGCGACGTGCGATGGTGAAATTGAGCGGCTGGAATTAGTCCGAACAATTCCTCAGAGCACTCCCCGTGATAGATGCGATAAAATACGCAAAGAGATGCAACATCTCTACGCAGTGCCAGTGTATCGAGCCGATCGGAAAGAACTCGGTCGTCGACGATTCGAATCGCTCTGCGCTGGATGCGGTCATGTGGAAGGAGCTGGCACTGGGGTGCCCCGGCCCAGAGATGAGAACAGTATTCCATGTGGGGCTGAACTTGCGCTTTGTAAAGTTGCAAGCGATGTGCCGGCATGAAATACTGTCTCGCTCTGCTGAGCACGCCAAACTTTTTAGAGGCCAATTTGGCCTTCCCTTCCAAGTGAACACGAAACTGCACGCTATTCGATATGTCGACGCCAAGGATTCCGATACTGGCTGAGGCAGCAAGAGGAGTGCCTTGAAACTGAGGAGATACGACAAAGGGGTTCTTTTTAGCGGTAAACGCGCAAACTTGTGTCATCTGGGGATTGAACTGGACTAGATTTAGTCGACCCCAATCCGAGACTTTGTTAAGCAAAGACTCGACTTCAGACACAAGTTTGTCCCGGTACTCGGCGACGTTTTCCCGAAAAATATTGGCATGGCCGGTATATAAGGCATCCCCAGTGCTGTCGTCTGCATAGCAATGAATGCTACTAGTTAGCAACATATCATTGATATGCAGGAGAAACAGCGTTGGTGATAGCACGCAGCCTTGTGGAACACCAGCGTTGATAGGCTTGAAATCAGAGCATGCACCGTCTACAACGACCTTGATGCTCCGATCAGCAAGGAAACTGGTGATCCATTCGCACAATTTCTCGGGAAGCCCATAGGAAGGAAGCTTCGAAAGAAGCGCTTTGTGCCAGATCCGATCGAAGGCCTTCGCTATGTCCAAACTGACGGCCAATGCCTCCCCCTTGGACTCTACTGCCTCCACCCATCTATGAGTTAAGTAAACTAGAAGATCACCTGCTGATCGACCCCAACGAAAACCGTACTGACGGTCACTGATCAACTGGTGATCCTCAAGGTACCTCATGAGCTGGCAGTTTATAATGGATTCCATTATTTTGGAGAACAAGGAGGTGATGGCGATAGGCCTGTAGTTGGATGGGTCTGAGCGGTCGCCTTTTTTAGGGATCGGGTGGACCAAAGCTGTCTTCCATGAATTCGGGACTACGCCTTGGGAGTAGGAGTACCGGAAAAGACGCGTTAAAACCGGTGCCAACTCCGGAGCACACGTCTTCAGCACAATGGGAGGGACTCCATCGGGCCCACTCGACTTGCTGACGTCCAGGGAGAAGAGTGCTTTGCGAACCGAGCGCTGTGTAAATCGCACATCCGGCATGGAGCACTCACATCGCGGGATGGTCAGCGGTGTGTTCCCCCCGTCATCTAGAGTCGAGTTAGACGCAAAAAGAGAGCACAACAGATCGGCTTTCTCTTTTGCGGCATGGGCCAGTGAGTCGTCCTCTCTGTGCAGAGATGGAAGGGATGACTGACAGAAGTTTCCTTGGACAGCCTTGGCGAGAGACCAGAATGCACGGGTTCCCGAAGGACGGCGAACTAGCTTCTCGCCAATTCTGCCGATGTGCTCAGACCTTGCCTTGACAATGACGCTTTTGAAGGACCTGGAGGCGGAATTATACTTCTTTTTAAGTGCGCTGGTGTATAAGTCCCGAGACGTTGATGCGTCAGCCCAGGCCCGGTAGCACTCCTGCTTATAGCGTGATGCTATTTTACAGGAGCGACCAAACCATGGTTGGGATCTGCCTCCGATGGGCACCACAGAGGATGGAATAAAAAGTTGCATACCCTGAAGTACCACATCAGCAACAGAATCGGCAACAACGCTGGGATCTTCCGGCGAGAAGCAAACCCGCCCCCAAGGGTAGGATGCAAAAAAAGACCGCATCCCGTCCCAATCAGCTGACCTATAGTGCCAAACACGGCGGCAAGCTGCAGATCGCAATTGCGATTGGAGCGTGAGTGGCACCGTGCTCCGGATCAGACAATGGTCCGAAGAGCCCAGAGGGGCATCGACGGAGACCTGATATCCGTCCGGATGAGAGGTCAGCAGAAGGTCCAACAGGGAAGGTACATGGTCTTCCACATCTGGGATCCGCGTAGGCGAAGTAACCAGTTGTGTTAGACCATATGCCAAAGCAAAGTCGTAGACAGATCTACCCGCATGATCGGTTAAACGAGAACCAAGCCATTCAGCGTGGTGGGCGTTGAAATCACCGAGTATCACGATCTCTGCGGATGGGACCTGTTGTAGCACGGAGTCTGCAGCCATTTGGACGTGGTCAATGAGTCGGTCTGTGTCGGCATTACTGCTATGGGACCTATAGAGGCACCCGTAGACGCGGGGATGGTCGTCACTGTCTACGCGCAGCCATAGGATGGACAGGGCCGTACCTTCAAGGCTGCCGAGGCGTCGAAAACAGATGTCCTCTCTGACGTATACACAAACTCCAGCCCGGGGCACAAAGGAGTGTTCCAATTTGTATCCCGGGTAGGAGAGATATGAAGTATCAGCCGGAGAGGACACCTGAGTCTCGGTTAAAAAGAGCAAGGCCGGCTTCGCCGTCTCTAGATGGTAATGGACAGCGTTAAGGTGGGAATGAAGTCCCCTGATGTTGCAAAAATTCACGGATAGCGTGACAGGGGTCGCCTTGGTTGTATTGCTCCGCTTGCCCCGAGCAGCATTAGTCGCGAGCGGAATTTTGCCCCCCCCCCCCCCCCCCAGAATACGCGGGGCAGCCTGAGCACCCACGCCCAGGAGTGATGTAGTTTGGTCGTGGATGCTCAGCGAGGGATTCTCCAGGGGTGCTGGTACCCTCCTGGGGTAGTCTTTTATTTAATTCCACTACCATGTTGATGGGGGGGGGGGGAATTGGGCCTCCGGCCACCTGCACTCACCAAGCGCTACACAGAGGTAAACCTCTACTTCACGCTGGTATTCTGTGAGGTCGTGATACCACCCCGGTTCGAGCTGGCCCATCCGTGCGACAGCAAAAGCTACCGCTTGGCTCTACCACTGTTGAAATACATTGCCGCTATCTATACTCACACTCGCTGGTAAGGACTGCAAAAAAAAAATACGTTGCGATATGCGTTTCTCGTACGTTCTTTAACTTCAGTCCAACTTGTCATTGAAATAAAATGCAAAAAATATCGGTAGAATTTAGCTAACCTATGAGCTAAAACGCGTTCTGAGAGTTTTCTACATAATTATTGCTGATTTTGACTATAATAAATGGCCTTTAATGATTATCTTACTAAATAATGCCATATTAATAGATCCCAACCAGGCGAAACCATAACGGGTCGCTAGTTATAACTGTTATTTTATAATTAATGTAACTTGCGTATACAATTATTTTCAGATATGTTTCCCACTAATAGAAAATTTCCAAGTAATCTAATCATTACAGCCTTTTAAAAGTCCACTGCTGAACATAGGCCTCCCCCAAGGAATGCCACAAAGCACGGTCCTGAGCCACCTGCATCCATCGACTTCCTGCATGTCTTACCAGGTCGTCACTCCATCTCGTGGGGGGTCGCCCTACACTTCGCCTACCGGTACGAGGCTGCCACTCAAGAACCTTTCTTCCCCATCGGTTGTCGATTCTTCGAGCTATATGGCCGGCCCACTGCCACTTCAGCTTACTAATCCGTTGGGCTATGTGGGTCACTCTGGTTCTACTGCGGATATCCTCATTTCTAAGTTTATCACGCAGAGAAACTCCGAGCATAGCCCTCTCCATAGCTCGCTGAGCGACCTTGAGCTTCCTCATACGGCCAGCAGTGAAGGACCACCTTTATAACGATATACCGTTAATTAATCTAATAACATAACGTTATAACGATATACCGTTATATTAGCGGGTTTTCACTATTGGTACTGTGCATGTTGACGGTACGGGTTCGATAAGCCGCCATTTCTAATCCCATTCTTTATCTGTACGGACTGTAATATAGCTAAGCTCGTCCGCTTGCAATCATACGATTCTGCCAACTCCAACTTTCCTTCTGTATTAGAATAGTTATTGTAGTTTTCTCAATTTTGTTTAGCTTCCGATGTTATCTGAACATGTTGACGTCTTTGTCGATTAGTTAATTGATGTGCAGTTTCTCGCCATTCAGCTAATTGGACAGTTCTTCTTTATCTCTTCTTTATCTACGTTAACAGTAAAATATGATCTACTCTGAGCGCCTAAAAATTATGCAAGGTACAGATTGCAAGTACGACGTAACAAATATTTTGGTGTTATAGCTATATGTTATACTCTAAACCTAGCTGAAGCACACGGAAAGCATTTTCAACAACGTTTCGAGCCCTTGACAATAGATAGTTTAGTCAATGATATTTTCTTTTCATATTCGAATTCTCTCTGTGCATATGGCTTTAGAGAAAAATTTTCAAGTCCAAAGCTTCATCGCCTATGAACATAAAATTGTAATTATTTATGGTTTCGTCATTCTCAGGTAAATTCAGCTGCTTCAGTTTAAGCTTACGATTAAATTCAGTATATTCAAATGCACCCCATCTCATATTCTTTCATTTTTCCAACACCAACATTAATAAATTCGTAGTTATTGCCCACTAATGTCATCAAAATAATACTATAAAAGTTTTTATAGTTATAGTAGATGGCTCCGGAATCAGATAGTGGTACCATGCGAATGTGTTTACCATTCATTGCTCCTCCACAATTGATAAATTGCCATTTAATTTGAAATTCTTCTACCACTTATTCCATTCTTCTTTTGTAGGCGGAATCTGGAGATGTAATTATTAATTAGCTATATTTATCTTTTCAGTCTGATCACACACCAGTAAGGAAGAGAAAAGTGGCAAGTAGTTTTCAGGCAGAATTATTAAAAGTTTGTGCTAATACAATGAAAGCTAATTCCAAAGAGTTAACAGAGTTTGATGCTGTTGGAATTAATATAGCCAAAAAAATGGCTAAAATGGATCCTTTACAAGCCATTTATGCAGAATCTATAATAAACAATGTGCTACTCAGAGGATTACTGAAAAAATTGACAGAAGAGACTAATCTGTGCAACGGCTGTTACAGACGTGTTGAGACTCCATCTTCTATTCATACGTATGTAACAAGTTTATATAATGATGATGAGGCACACGTATTTCCAAATTCAGAAGCACAGTAGGTGGAAGCTAATACTGACCCTTTACGTTCTTTTTATGAACAGAAAACATTAGATTGAAACTTATATTGAGAACTCTATTTTATGATTAGGCCTAAATATATCTTTGTCATACTTAGAATATATGTTTTTTTACTTCCTACTTGTTAGAGACTTGACGTTAAGTTATAGATACATAGATTATTACATATCTTGAGATATTCTGACTGAAGGCTTGTATAAATAGCTCGACAGGACTCTGGTATTATTTTAGAAAGTGATGGAGCTGATATACCAGTACTATATTTTAAATCTTCAAATGAACGTTCTTTTTTTATTGGATAGGTTTCTGTTTTCTATGGGTAGACGAGCGTAAACGAGCACAAAGTCCCCCTGATGCTAAGTGGTTGCTGTGACCCATAGACATCTACATCTATCCTCGATTACGAATCAAAATGCAGATGCGTCGTCACCCGTGAGGACTAAGATGGTATGTCTCGGTGCCATTAAAAAGTTTTTCTACACTCAGCATAGGAAACAGTAGCGTTACGCTGCTATTTTACGCTGGTATTCTGTAAGAGCGTGGTCCTTCCCCGGTGGAGGCGACCCATTCGTGCTACAACTATACCAGTAATGTAGCTGCAGCATGGCTCTGCCATGTAAAAAATCCTGTAGCCAGATATCGCAAAATTGCAGCTAATCGTAATTCTGCACTTAAATTCTGCCTCGAAATAAAATCCCGTTCGGTGTTCTTATGTTTTATTTAATTTAGTAATAAATTAAATACTTCACTGTCCAATCGCAAATAATTATAAAAATCACCGGGATTAGACCAGCAAACATAACTGCTAATGTGATATTCTTTTTAACATTTTTGTCTATTTCTGTATAACACTAGTTTTTTAAAGCGCGCTTTTAACAAAACTGTGTGTCTCTACTATATATACAGTAATCTATGACTACGTGTTTTTTTACACTCCTGGGGAGTCCCCTGGAAGTCGCGAAAGTTTCCCGTACTGATTCACGCGCGATTAGCCTTTACCCGACGCTCTTTCCTCTCTGAATACGGTATTAATAGCGGGAGAAAGAGTCAACGCAAAGAATGGATAAAAACAATCACTCTCGCACTAACGATTGCGCGCGCAAGGTTTCCCGCGATCAATCATGGTTCAATCGCGCACATAGATTACTGCATAATATACTAGAGAATCGCGCACACTCCGATCGCGAGCGAAAGCACGTGTCGTGTAAAGGCGGCTAAAGTCATTAAAATTGAAAATTTCGTTTTGAATAAAAGTTTTTCTAGAGTGAGTAATTACACAAAACAAAGCCACAATGGTACGCTCTTTAATTTTTCACACATGGTTTTTATATATATTTTTTTTACTTTTGGGAATATCTGTTGTTTGGATTATTTATTTCTAATCTATTACGTTTAATTACATAACGAAATATACAATATTTTATTATATAGAATATTAAAAACTGTAATAGAAAAGAACTAAAACTAGTAACTTAATCATACATCATAGATTCCTACTTCCCGCGGTATCGTGCCAAGCACCGGACCGAACCGCTGAATGGCTATACTTAGTCTTTAAACGCGAAAAGAACCATTTCTCTTAACACCAGCAGCAACGACCAGTCGCGGATGGAGTTCCTTTAGGAAATTCACCGCACGTGGACCCCGCAGACCGATAGTCTCTACAACAAATGACATAAATATGTAGTCATCTCTGAGAGACTCATATTTGCACCATTTACTCAGTTCAGCTGCCTCTGATACCGCCCCGACTCTAAACGAGGTACCCCTAAGATGAGAGGCCGCCAAAGTGTCTACGCAAGTAGCATCCCACACTAGGGCTTTACCTCTTTCCCAAGGGACCAATGTCATACCGTCGGGTCTCTTGCCATCGTCTCTAAATATTCCACAAGACTCTAAAACCCAGAGAACATTTATAGAGACAAGAGCCCTTCGGATTACATCGTTCAAAGAACCGTGCCGTGAAAACCTACCAGCACTTTTCTTACATGAAAGTTCGTGGAGCCCAAACTTGTCAATTCTGCTACCACAAGGGCACTGATGAGGTTGCCAAATCGCCACTCCTAGTCGGATTCCTACGGCGATGCGCAAGCTTTCCCCATCAAGTAATGTGCCGAGATTACTTGATGGTAAAGCGTGTAACCAGTGACTAGATTCCTTAGTCGAAACAGCTAGAAGGCGTGCCTTATCTTGGTCTCTATGTAAATTATGAAACAAATTTTTCTGGACGCTCTGTAACAACGAAATATCCTACTGTATTTGTTGGTTGACTTCTAGTGGAACATTTTCGCCGGGACACAGCGTTCGCCATGTCTGTCTTGCCTCCGTAGCAAAGCACAGGTCTATTTTATTATTTAAAACTAGCTGTTCCCCGCGACTTCGCACGCGTGAACTTGGATTTCATGGGTTTTAATTTTTTTGCGCGGAACCATAATTCTTTTTCTAAAACAAAAGTGAAAGTCCCGTCAAAATCGGTCTAGCCGTTTCGGAGATTAGCCGGAAGAAACAGACAGACAGACTGAAACTCAGACAAAAATTTTAAAAATTGTGTTTTTGTTAATAGTAGTGCATTTTAACATTACAAACAGACACTTCAATTTTATTGATTTGTATAGATGTATAGATTACGTTACATAAGTCACTGACACTATGTACGGAAGCAAGGACAGCAAGCAATGCAACGCTAGAAAGATTTCTTACACCAATACCACCAAATTTTATAGGCATAGTAGATTGAGTCCAGGGTGTTGTATTTAAAGTTAAATTTAGAATTTTTTCTATAGCTATTTTAAGATTATTATCAATATCTTTTAAAATATCCGAACATTTCCAGACTGGACTCGAGCGGAGTAAGTATGTAAATCTAGGTACAAGGAGACAATATTTTAAAATAGTAAGAGCAATGTGGGGGCTTAATTTATAATATTTATCAAAGTGGTTTAAAACTGACCAAATTTAGTTTTTAAAAAAGGTTTAATGCTATCGAAAAACAACGATTCACCTAGTAGGTATAGCGATTCCGTACTGACAACTTTTATTCCTGGAGAAATATGATTAAAATTTTGAATTAAAGTGTCTTTTAGAAGAACCAGATAAATTATCTACTCTACCTCCCAGTGTATCGTCGTCCATGTACCAGACATTCAGCTTGGATTTCAAATTTGAAATAATGGGTTGAATTCGGAAACTGAAAAGTGCTGGACCTAGTGGGTCACCCTGCTGAATGCCGACAGCAAAATCGATAAAAATTTTTCGTAAAACAAGTTAGTATTTTATTGTAACAATGCCAAACGTAATGATAAATTTCGGGGGTATTGTTAGCCACTTTTTTCAGCAAGATTACCCTATCCATATCGTTAAAAGCATTCCTTAGGTCAACCTTCACAAGAACATCTGCATCAGAGTTTGTTAAAAATGTATGCACTGAATGTACCGCCGCCTCACAGCCACCTCTAGTGCCAAAGCCTAGTTGAGTAGGCTGAAATTTTGTTTTAAGGTTACAGATTATGTGTATCAAGCTAATTTTGAAGTTAAGCGTCGAAATGTGGAACCAACGGCAATAGGACGGATACCGTTATTCTTTTTTCTGCCGACTTCCAAAAAGGAGACGGTACTCAATTCGACTGTATGTTTTTTTTAATGTGTGTTACCTCATAACTTTGTACTGGGTGAACCGATTTCGATGATTCTTTTTATATGAAAGCTAATAGTTCTCGTGTGGTCCCATATGAATTTGATCAAGGTCAGACCAATGGTTATTGAGTTATTCTTAAATAACTTATATTGAAGTCGCTTATATTGAAGTCGGCTGTACAAAATTTTTAATTTTATATTATTTTGAAATCACATAATCTTGCCCCATATAAGAATTGAATGAATTTTGGATTAACATTTCCAGAAAGCATAAAGTTACATAATTTTGTAATGTCATGAAGAAGTACTCCGCCGGCGTCACCGACAGAAGCGCTTACAAGATCTTTAAGATGTTTACGCGTAATTCCGTCAATGCCGCCAGCAGAGCCATTCGAAAATGGCATAATTGGTTCTAAAGTGTCTTTATCAGAAATTTGTAAAGGAGGCAGCGGTAAACTTCCATAAGGATTGACCGAAGGATGATTCTGACGAAGGCCTTCAAGAGTTTCGACATTACGAGCCAGGATGTCGTCTGAGAATAAAATACGGGATGCATTTTTTAAGTCGCCGTCCATTACTTTCGACTCAATTACTTTTTTTTAAATCAAATTTAAGATGAGGTCGAGATAAAAGACTTTTAATTTGGTAATCTAAATTTTGAAAAATGTCTCTTTTAGTTGAGACGTAATTGATTTATTTATTGTTTTGTCAAAATGAAAATGGGAATACGCGAAAGTAAATAATTTTTGCCATTTCTTTTCACTAATAATGAAACAATTTTGAATAGTGTATGACAATGCTTTAGCAAGCTGCATCATGCACCTCAAGGAATTCTTTTAACCACTGGTACATTACGATGATAATTGTAAATTTGCTCCGAAAAAAGGGAAAAGTTTGTGTCATTAGAGGAATTGCTAATAGAGTTATGATTTTCTACGGTAGGCTGTGAAGCCGAAATACTTTTACTATGGCATCGTTTAATATGAATATTTAATCCCCTCTTATATTTAAGCAGCCTACCGTCGGTACAATTTTGACACTGTAGGAAATTCGGCTGTGAATGTAGCGGAGCGGATATTCATTAAAAAATCTAAACAGATCTCTGCAGCATTGAAAAGTCTTTATATTATATTATAGCTTCATATCGTTGACGTTGTCATGTCATATATGTCACACGTTTATTTTTGCTAAATTTTTTTCGAAAAATATTATTTATTTATCGCATATATTGAATCCACCGTTACAGTTGCAATGGAGGGTCCAACGACCTCTAAAATGTTAAAGTGCGCGAATTGTAATTTAGTTATAAACGAGGTTCTGGCGTTTATACAGAACAAGTGTGATGTGATGGATGAAGATTCAATGATCAGACTAAGTATTACAGCATTTAAACCAGAAGACATTAGTGCAGCTAAAAATCTTCTGTTTACATCAGTTAAGACTTCGGGAAGACAGATTAAGCGCAAAAGGGAAGGTAAAACCCAACGAGACCTAGAGGACATAATAGCTCTGATAAAACAGAAAGACCCTGAAGAATTGCCAATTTTTGTCGCTCGCGACCTACAAAAACTACCTCCGGTCACTTTTGACCATATAGACGTGACAAGATTGCTGAAGGACATTATTATCCTCAGACATGAAGTTGAAACTATCAGGGAGACGTATACACCTATAGACCAGTTTTCAAAATTAAAAAATGAAATCATCAACCTACAACAAACACCGATAGTCAACAATCTCCAGCAGGATAACTTTTTTAATACAAAGCGAGGTACAAACTGCATACTGAATGGCTCCGAATATAACTGTGATAGTGGCCCTACAGAATTTTTACACTTCACTCAAGAGACGGTAAACAACAAAAATAACAATCCGACCGTTACTGACAAAGCGGCAGGAGGACGAACTGAGCAACACTCACTGTCCCTGTCGCATTTGATATCTGCAGGCAATTTATCTGTTGCACCGAGCCCGGCCAGCATGCGCGTGGAGGAGCCCACTGCGGTATCGGCTGTCGAAACCGCGGTACAAATCCATGGCGCCTCAGCTACTGCTGTGACTAATACCTCTGCAGGTGTCGGTGCAGAGAACGATCAGCTGATACAATCACCGCAATTGCAAAGCGCATTGAATAGGCGGAATGAAGATTGGCAAATTGTACAGAGGAAAAAGCGTCAAAACAGATTTTTAGGTAGAAAAGGAACGTGCACCGTTATTGAAAGTAGTTTTAAGGCTGCGAATACCAGTGTTCCTATCTTTATAAATAATGTGCACCAAGAAACATGTGAAGAAGACATAGTATCCTACATAAAAAGTAAAACGAATGTGGAAGTGACCCTTCATAAGATCAAATCCAAGCAACAGAGAGAATACAACTCATATAAAATATATGTACCTAATAATAATTTAAGTTTGTTTTTGGACTGTAACCTGTGGCCCAATGGTATAACATTCCGTCGTTTTATTGAATTTAGAAAGAGACATTCAAACAGACAAGAGAATTCTGATACTGGCGCAAAAATAATGAACTTAAATGGATTGTACGACTAACAATATTAATTTAAAATTAATTAGCTTTAATTGTAAGTCTTTCAAAAGATCCATTGACGCAGTAAAAGTGCTTGGTCAAAGTGCCGATATTATTGCGCTGCAAGAAACTTGGCTCCTACCTCACGAGATATCGGAACTTGGTAAAATAAGCAACGACTTTGGTTTTTGCGGTAAATCAGCTGTAGACATATCTAGTGGAATACTGTGTGGGCGACCGTACGGTGGCGTAGCACTGTTATGGAGAAACAGTAAGTTTAAGTGTGTGTCTGTGATTCCATGTGAAAGTAATCGAATTAGTGCGATTAAGGCGTGTGTGTTGGAACGGCTAATACTTATTTTCACTGTTTATATGCCTACAGACTCATCTGACAATCTCTTAGAATATGTTCAATGTTTAAGTGAAATTGCATCTATAGTTGAAAGTTGCAATATCGAAACCGTATATATTTTAGGAGATTTTAACGCTCACCCCGGGGGATTGTTTGGCAATGAACTTCTAGACTTCTGTAGTGAACAAAATTGGAACATGTGTGGATATTCAAATGTTAGGTATAGATTCCAATGCATACACTTTTGTTAGTGAAGCGCACGGAAGCCATAGATGGCTTGATCACTGTGTTGTTACTGAAGCTGCACTAAGCAAGGTGCTAACGGTAAAAGTACATTATGGTGTCTACTGGTCTGATCACTACCCGCTAGAAATTCAATGCAACATAAAAACCGTTTGTGAGACTATTGAGTTGCCGCGTGCTAAAGTAAATAAGGTTCTATGGGGAGAAAGAGACCTAAGCCAAATAGAAATGTTTACTAAATATTGTAATGATAAACTGCGAAAGGTTGGCTTTCCACATGAGTTCGATCAGTGTGGCGAGTGTTTGTGTAGTAATAGTGACGCGGCACACCTGGCCGCGATAGACTCGCTTTACAGTGATATTGTAACAACGTTACAGGAGGCTGCTGTGGTCAGCTATGTTGGTTGTTTGGGAGGTGGCAAACTACATCGCGGTCGTCCTATTGTAGGTTGGAACAAGTATGTTCGTGACGCTCACAGGAACGCTAGGCAAAAGTATCTAACCTGGGTATGTAATGGTCGGCCTAGTAGTGGTACCATTTTTAATGAAATGTATGATTCGAGAAAAAATTTCAAAGGCAAATTAAAGTATTGTCAGAATAATCAGGAGCAAATAAAAATGAATATTTTAGCTTCAAAACACAGGAATAAAGATTTTAGGGGATTTTGGCAACAAACAAAACAACTAAGTCCAAAGCCTAGCGTCCCTGTGAGTGTTAACGGCATCAGTGAACCACGGGATATAGCTAACATGTTCAGATGTCACTTTCAAGTGGAGTCTCCGCCAAAAAGTACGCAGGTAGTGGATGAGGAGGTCGTGGTGTCGGAGGTGCCGGACCGCGTCACAGCTAAGCAAGTTGCTCTAATGATAAAAAGAATGACGCGAGGGAAGTCTCCTGGACACGACGGCCTTAGCATTGAACATTTTCACAATGCGGGGCCACACCTACCGAGACTCTTAGGGCTGCTGTTCACGCTATGCATTAGGCATTCCTATCTGCCAAATGAGCTAATGAAGACGGTGATAGTGCCTATTATTAAAAATAAAACTAGTGATACTTCCGACAAGTGCAACTACCGTCCGATATCATTAGCTACAACCACATCTAAGGTGCTTGATGGCCTGCTTGAGAGACAACTTAAAGAGCATCTCCACCTACATGACGCTCAGTTCGGCTTCAGACCAGGACTTTCGACTGAATGCGCAATTATGTCTCTCAAACAGACTGTTAGGTACTACACGGATAGGAACACGCCTGTGTATGCAGCCTTTCTTGATCTCACTAAGGCATTTGACCTGGTTAGATATGATATTCTTTGGCGTAAATTAAAAGACACAGGTATGCCGGGCGGGTTGATCAATATTTTTAAATATTGGTGTGAACACCAAACTAACCGGGTTAGATGGCTTGGTGAGCTTTCTGACGAGTACGGGTTGGAGTGTGGAGTGAGACAGGGAGGGCTAACTTCTCCTTCTCTCTTCAACTTGTATGTGAATAGGTTGATTGTTGAGCTGAGCGACACAAGGGTCGGCTGCTCGATTGATGGTCACTGCATCAACAGTATCAGTTATGCAGATGACATGGTATTGCTAAGCCCATCAATCGCAGGTCTCAGAAAACTAATAGGTGTATGTGAGAGGTACGCTTTGTCACACGGACTCCTGTACAATGTTAAAAAGAGCGAGCTCTTGATCTTTCAAGCTAGGCGTCGTAAGCTGGGAGATGTGCCACGTGTGCTGCTAAATGGCGTCGCTCTAGGCAGGGTAAATGCGTTTAAATATCTTGGCCATGTGGTTACCGAGGATTTAAAAGACGATGCTGACATCGAAAGGGAAAGGAGGGCGATGGCGGTCCGCTGTAATATGCTGGCACGCAGATTCGCGCGGTGTAGCTTTGGAGTAAAGATAACTCTCTTTAAAGTCTTTTGCCAAACTCTATACACTTGAAATCTGTGGGTCAACTACACGCAGCGGGCCATCAACGCTCTCCGAGTACAATATAATAACGCATTCAGGGTGCTGGTGGCGCTCCCGCGCTGCTGTAGTGCGTCTGCGATGTTTGCGCACGCGCACACGGACGGCTTCCACGCCGTGCTGCGACGCCGCATCGCCTCACTGATGCTCCGTACGCGGGGGAGCGCCAACACCATCCTGAACGTGTTCAGCGATAAGCCTGACAGCCCCCTTCTGTGGCACTGGTTACAAATGCATGTGCCCAGTGCCCCAGAGGGTGGCAGATACATGAATTAAACTATAGATTAATTTTATTCAAGTAATTAATATATTAAAGAATCGAATTAAGTTATATTGAATTGATTTAAATTGAATTAAATTTTATTTTTATTTTTGATTTTATTGTAATTTAATTTTGGATATAGATTTGATTTTAGTTTTGATTTAATTTAATTTAATTTATTTAATGTTCTCAATTACTAACTTAATATAAGTCATACTAACAACTTATGGATCTTTGATATCTGAAATAAAGAATTATTATTATTATTATTATTATTATATTGACGTTAAGTAAAATTTTTCAAAATGCCTCTGCGTGTTAAACTTATGCCCCCACGTAGGCTATATTAATAATAAAAAATGCTTAATAATAATGACCGGGACTCGGCGGATCCATGATCGAAAACTGGAAGTACAAAATAATATTACCCACTTTATCGTGCTTTATGCTTACAAGTTGAAATAAACAAACTGAATTTTTTTTTCGTTTTCCATCCTTAAACAGTCCACTGCTGGACCTGCTGGAGAAATTTGAAGCATAATATACGCAAAAAAAAAACACGGTATAACCTCTCCGGAACTCATTGAGCAATTCTCTGGGTGTAGCAGCAGCAAAGATAAACCCATTTCGATTTCATATTATATCGTCACTAACAACCACATTACAAATTATACTTAATATTGCTAACTAACTGCTAAGTGGATCCAATAGTCCATAGACATCTACATCTATCCTCAGTTAGGAATCCAGACCTTGTTGTCACCCCTGAGGAATGCCTCGTTCGTAGTAAAAAGGTTCTCCGGTTCCCTACAGTCAGCATAGGAAACACAGCAGCGTTACACTACTATTTATGCTGGTATTCTGTGAGAGCGTGGCCCTTTCGCAGTTGAGCCGACCCATTCGTGCTGCAACTATACCACTAATAGCTGTAACATGGATCTCCACGTTTAAACTTTTTAATGTACCTATTTAGACGACATTATAGTTGTTATCTTGAGCTTGTTACGTTGCTTCGTCCACTTAAAAGGGTCCAAAAATTAAACTATGTTAAAGCCAGCTTCAAAGAACGAAATAATTTCCGATACTGAAGTCGGGGCTTTAATTTTTATATACCTACACTATGTCTCAGCACCCTCATTTGAATGGGAAATTATTTAATTATTATAATACAGTCCGCTTTTACTATTTAAGGTACATGAGGGTAATATTGTCACCTTAAGCTTTGCCGCCTTATAAAACCAAAACTAGGAGGAGGACAGAGACAAATACACAATATCGTAGACTATAACTAATATAGAAAAAAATCACAAACAAGCCTTGGCAATAATTAGCAACACTCAACAAAATCAACAAAAATCAACTTAAAAAAACTAACTATAGTAGGTGAGGGTAATATGGTCATCCGGTTAATATGGTCACTTTCTTATAATTTAAAAACTACAGTGTCGTTTGCATAGAACGCTCTGTGATACGATAGCTCTTGAGCAGTCTATCAAATAATAAAGGGTCAAAAAGGCGCTCCAAGGCCGCCATTTTGACAGTTGATATTATTGTAAATATTTTAGTCGATTTTTGTATTGTGTAGTGTAGTTAGTTTTTTTTAATTGGATTTTTCGAAGTGTTCTTAATAATTTCCAAAGCTTGTTTGCTATTTTTTTCTTAATATATTAGTTATAGTATACGACCTTGTGATTTTGTCTCTGTTCTCCTCCTAATTTTGGTTTTATAGGGCGATAAAGCTTAAGGTGACCAATTACCCTCACGTACTTACTATACCTAATATCAACTGTCAAAATGGCGTCGATAAAGCGGCAGCCTTTTGACCCTATATTATTTGAATGATTGATGAAGAGCTATCGTATCACAAAGCCACCGATGCAAATTAGGCTGTAGTTTTTGAGTTATAAGAAAGTGACCATATAAACCGGATGATTTATATTAATTTTTTTTGATTAATTTTTACCCTCACGTACTCTATTAAAAGTTAATTTTTTTAATGAATCAAATGGCTGTCCTTAAATGACGAAGTAATAACAGAGTTTTCATTCTTATGTACAGTTAGAGTTACAGACTGTGGTTAGTGATTAATCGACTTATTTGTGGCACTTGCATGCAATCAGGCGGTGGGCGCGTGATTCAAAAGCAACTCGCCCACCATTGCCATTTAAAGACAGCAAAAGCCGGGCCTTGTACACTGTACAGCCCACGTCTTCGTTTGGTTAATGTATGGAGTGAATTATTCATTGGTAACATATAATTTTGCATTGTTTCAAAAATAATAAATTGCGTATGTGGTAAACATTCAAAACATGACATTAGAAATAAGTAAAAACGTAAATAGGGCGATGTAGCTAGTTTTAAAAGTAATTGTAGTAAATCCGGAGTTATTGATTTTAAGCTATGTGTTATTTTCAGTTATGACATTTTTTTTTTTTTATAGGAGAGGGGGCAAACGAGCATGCGGCTCACCTGATGGTAAGTGACTACCGCCGCCCATGAACAACCGCAACACCAGGGGAATTGCAGATGCGTTGCCGGCCTTTTAAAAAGGAGTAGGCTCTTTTCTTGAAGGTCCCTAAGTCGTATCGGTCCGGAAAAATCGCTGGTGGTAAACTATTCCACAAGGAAGTTGTGCGAGGAAGAAAACATCTTCTAAATCGCACAGTGGTAGACCGCCAATCATCCAGATGGTGTGGATGACATTATTTCATAAATTAAATATTTACTTTGGCTTGCTCAAGCGTATTAATGACTAGCGATCCATCTTGGCTTCGTCTGGGTAGGATCTATTAATTAGATGTTATTTAGATTTAAGATAATAAAATACCGTTTTATATTATCTATTTTTTATAGGATAAGGGTGACAAACAAGGACACAGTCCACCTGATGGTAAATGTTTGCTGCGGCCCATCGACATCTACGTCTACCCTCGATTACGAATCAAAATGCAGATGCACTGTCAGCCGTGAGGACTAAGATGGACCGCCTCTTTTCCAGTAAAAAGGATATCAGGTTCTCTACACTCACCATACGAAACACACCAGTATTAAGCTCCTATTTTACGCTGGTATTCTGTGAGAGCGTGGTCTTTCCCCGGTCGAGCTGCGGCATCGCTCTACCATGTTTAAAACGTTGGCTTAGTCAATAGCATATTAATGACTAGCGAACCGTCTTGCTTCGCCTGTGTAGGATCTATTAATTAGATTAAGATAATCAAAGACCATTTATATTATCCACTAGCTGTGCCCGCGGCGTAGCTCGCGTATATAGATTTTACATAAAGAATTTGTCGTTTAGGTAAGAGAATATTAAACGATTTATATCATTACTGTATCAATAAGTGGTAACAAATAAATCATTATCATCAAAGTTCTAAGTAGTTTATGATAGAGCTTCTGTGTAAACGACGTTAGAAGTAGACTTAGACGGGGTATACACAAAAAGGTTACGGGGGCTACTAACGCGGGAAAAAGCAACATAGAGTTGGCCATGTGCAAAACAGTCAGTACTGAGGTCCACTCTTACAACGCGTAAATTTTGACCTTGCGCTATATTTACGGTCATCGCATAACACACGCTCACTGTAACTGGGAACTGAACGCGCTTAAAACTGAAAGGAAAGTTACTTCTTAATAGAGGGTTTTTTGGCAGTGCTGCCAGATCATAAAAACTCATTCAGCGCTAGGACAACACAAAAAGCGCTAGATTTCATGAAAACAGCGCTTTAAAAAAGCCCTAGATTTCGCGCTAAATTAACTGCAAACAAAGTTTGTGTTTTTTATTATAATTTATAATTCAAGTAAATATAATCATAATAAAGAAAACAACATTAAGTTTTTTTCTGGCAATATTTTTTTATGTATCAATACTTCGCAGGACATCGACTTATAATTATGGCAATTGCTGTCAACAGTAGTTAGTACTACTCTAAGTAACTTTTAACTTAGCTGTGCTCTAAACAACTGACTAAAACTGAATAAAACAAAATAAATGCGTTGCCAAAACCATGAACGAAAACTTTAATGAAGGGGATTTCCCCGCTTATAGCCGTCGATAAAAAAAATCAAGTTGATCATCCTAAAGGGGAAGCCGGGAGATCCATAGCACAGGGTATCCTAGTTTGGACTCGTTTCCCATGGTCTTTGTTTTGTGGAAAAAATATGTTTGAAAAAGATAAACTGCAATGTACTATTTGTGGAAAAAAATAATAAAGGTCATTATTATTATTATCGGTAATGTGGACTAACAGTGCTGCTATAAAAGAGTTGATAACCCGCTAGTCGCTACAATTTTGAAATGTGTGCTAAATACACCAAAAAGCGCTGGATTAAGTGCTAGGTGCTAAAATTTCGAAATGCACGCTATACATTCCAAAAAAGCGCTAAATCTAGTTCCCAAAGCGCTAAAATGGCAGTACTGATTTTGCGTATATTATAAATACAATATCACGACATTTCGTTGCAATTTTGTTATTTTTGTTCGGGTTCCGTTGTATGGCTTCGATAGATACAAATTTCTTCAGTAAGTTGAGAATACGATTCATCGGAGAACAATCTCAATACAGCAAATCAGAAAAGTTTGTAATTTGTACAACTCCATCTATTACATCCTTTGTGTGAGAAAACATCCTTTTTTAAATCTCTTTTTATGTTTTAAGTATAAATATATTAATTATTATGGAACGTTTTTTTTACACACAAATCTTTTTATTACTATTTCTGAGATTTTTATGGCGCCATTGAACAAATTCGAACCTACATTTTAAAATAATAATCATTACTTTCGATAGAATTAACCAATTTTAATAAAACAAAGATTAAATGTAACTTGAAGATACGCTTTATGATTTTCTTAACGATTTCTTTGAAAAAAAAAGATGATTACTTTAGACGTGATGCCTTCATATAAAAACAGACAAACAGACAGACAGGTAATTCTAAAAATTATAAAAATGTACTTATTTAATTATTTTTAGTTCCCCATAATGATTTTAGTCACCAAAATATATATACAATGTACAGAAAGAGACACAACATGTTATCATCATTTTTATTATATGTATATATTTAATTAAAGAGAGATGGCGCTGCTAACATCAACTTGATGACTCAAACATAGCCACCGTTGAGCAAATTCCCTACCCATACTTCAGAATATTTATCATAACTTTTGATGAAATGAACCGATTTTAATGAAATAAAGACTAAATGTAACCCGAAGGTACACTTTAGAATTTCCTTAACAATTCTTATGATATAAATTAGTACTTTAAACGTGATACGTTAACAAACAAACAGACAGACAGACAGAAAGACAGACAGACAGAAAATTCTAAAAATGGTAGAAATGTATTTAATTACTTATTTTTAGTACCCCTCAATCACTTTTATTACAAAATTATAAAATGTACAGACATCTGCTATTTACAGTTTTATTATATGTATAGATTTTTCGATTAAATTAATATTCGTATTAAAAATAGCTATGCTCGCTATCTGTTCGTGAAATTTCATTACAATAAAAAATTGACGGGAATTTCACTGTCAAATAGCTGATGTTATAAGGAGTAACTTAGGATACTGTTATTTTAGAAAAATAATTATGGTTCGGCGCAAAAAAAAAATTAAAACCCATGAAGTCTTAGTAAATACCACGTGGGCGAAGTCGCGAGCTACAGCTAGTAGTAAATATTTTAGTCGATTTTAGTACTGTGTAATGTAGTAAGATTTTTCTGCCGACTTCCAAAAAGGAGACGGTACTCAATTCGACTGTATGTTTTTTTTTAATGTGTGTTACCTCATAACTTTTTACTGGGTGAACCGATTTGGATGATTCTTTTTTTATTTGAAAGCTGGTACTTCTCGTGTGGTCCCAACGTTGAACGTTGATCAAGGTCAGACTAATAGTTTTTGAGTTATTCTTAATAACTCATATTGAAGTCGGCTGTACAATATTTTAAATTTTAAATTATTAAGTTAATTTTTCGAAGTGTTCCTCATTATTTCCAAAGCTTGTTCCCTATTTTTTTTTCTTAATATATTAGTTATAGTATACGACTTTGTGTTTTTATCTCCGTACTGCTCCTAGTTTTGGCTTTATAGAGCGGCAAAGCTTAAGGTGACCACATTACCGTCACGTACCTTACATACAGGCTGTGAGGCATTCCATCTTAGTCTCCAGAGGTGACAACGCATGTGGACTGTAACCTTCTTAGCTTAAAGTTGGCTCCCGGTGACCATGGATGGCAGTAGCTACTTACCATCACATGGGCTGCAAGTTCGTTTGTCCCTTCAGTTTTATAATAATAAATAAAAAAGTAGAGTTGCTCATAAATGGCGTAGTTGCTTTTATCTTTTATTTATTGCATATTGAGATGGTTATCGCATCGATTGTAGGCCGCAGAAAGTTCTTCGTATATTTTTGTTAATATAAACCGTGTAGAGGCGGTGTAAAATTATCCACTACCCCATAATATCGGCCATATGAAATATGTTTAAAAAAAGTTCCGCTGGGTTTCTTGCTGGTTCTTTCCAGGACAGAGTTATTTTCCGAACCAGTGGTAAATAAAAATGACTTTCAATAAGTATTATGTAATAAGCAATATTGAATAAAAAATCATTCTATTCTATTCTATCATCCCATGGGTATCGTAAAGGCGACAGAGGGAAAATGAAACAGGAGTTGGGACAGCAGCATCCTCCTGATAACAAGTCTAAATAATAAAAAGCTACGATTATGAATCCGCCTGCCATGCGTGGCGACTATGGCAAAATCCGCTATGAGGCAATCTATGGGGGTGGCCTATGTTCAGTTTCAAATTGTATATGCTTTAATGGATGAATGGAAATGGAAATAATCAAAACCGGTGGATATACCAGAGAGTTGACGGACTCTTTTTTCTTACTCTTTTTCTTTGACTAAACATTTGTTTACTTAGTTACCACGTTACCACACTCTTCAAAATTATTGTTATCATCATTATCATCATCATTATTACAGCCTTTCACAAGTCCACTGCTGAACATAGGCCTCCCCAAGGAATGCCAGAAAGCACGGTCCTGAGCCACCTGCATCCATCGACTTCCTGCAAGTCCTACCAGGTCGTCATTCCATCTACCACATTCTTATATTCATGCAATTATGGACACATTAAGCAGCAGCACACTATTGTGTTTCAGTTTGAATGTAATAGAACCGGTATTAATAGATTATGAGGCATTCCAGGTGCAACAACTTATCAATTGTAAGCTTATATGTAGTGTTGTATGTAGCGGCCGCTTTACACACTTAAGGTCGATTAAAACTAAATTTAGTATGTTTGGAATCGGATTAATTTTTGATAACTGATTTGCATTTTAAATCACGAAAATATAAAAAGAAAGGTTCTCGCTAAGCTCGCGCCGCCTCACTTATAAATTCTCGAAAGTTACGCCATTAAAACCATACTTAAATTAAATTAAGATTTTCAATTTTCTTTTTTATTTTAATATTCTTTTACGGACAATTATATTCAGCCCTATGGTAGGTTTTTTCTCATACTACTCAACGATATTATATTTGGAAAACTAGCGGGAATGGAACCCGCAACTTCTTGTTTGACAGGCGTGTTCACTACTAAGTTACTTAAGAATTCGTGTAAAATAATTAGAGGTTGTTGCGGTATTCCGTCTTAGTCCTGAGAAATGATAATGTAGCCTTATTTGAATTTAGTTGTCAGCAGTAGTCACTTACTATCAGATAGTCTGTTAGCTCATTTGTCAATTTTTTTTATTCAATAACCTGATTAAGCCCACTGCTCGATACAGGCCTTTCCAAAAATTCGCTTGATGGACATTCATTACGAAGTTTGTGTAACCGTTGTATAGGTACGCTGAGCTGTACAGGCGGGTTGGCAAGCTTAGAGACATCGCACAGGTAATGCTGCTCCCATCACCAATGGAATTTGGTTCGGAGTACTAGGATGTTTTATCCGCTGTCAAACGGTCTCCAGAGCCGCCTTTGTCTAGAACGCACAAGATTGACCGAATACTGGAATATATGTAATGAATTTGGCATAAGTTTTATAACTTTATAATGGTTTAAAAAAAGGGATTCAAGGAATCATTAACGAATATTCTTTTTAATAGAATAAGGGTGACAAACAAGCGCACAGTCCTCCTGAGGATAAGTGGATACTGTGGGCAATAGGCATCTACATTTACCCTCGATTAAGATTCAAAATGCAAATGCATTGTCACCCTTGAGGACTGTCTCATCTCGTATTCAGTAATAATTTAAAATTAAAAATTTTCTACAGCCGACTTCAATATAAGTTATTAAGAATAACTCAATAACTATTAGTTTAACCTTGATCAAATTCATATGGGACCACACGAGAAGTAACAGCTTTCAAATAAAAAAAGAATCATTGAAATCGGTTCACCCAGTAAAAAGTTATGAGGTAACACACATAAAAAAACACAGTCGAATTGAGTACCGTCCCCTTTTTGGAAGTCGGCAGAAAAAGGGTCTCCGGCTCTCCGGTACACTCACCGTACGAAACACAGCAGCATTAAGCTGCTATTTTTCGCTGTTATTCTGTCAGAGCGTGGTCGCTCCCGGTCAAGTTGTTTACGTGGTAGAGCCATGCTGCTGCTATATTAATAGTATAGTTAAAGCACGAATGGGTCGGCTCGACCGGAGAAGGACCACACTCTCACAGAATACCAGTGTAAAATAGCAGCTTAACGCTGCTGTGTTTCGTATGGTGAGTGTAGAGAACCAGAGACCCTTTTTACTGGAAAAGAGGCATTCCATCTTAGTCCTCACGGGTGACAACGCATCTGCATTTTAATTCATATATATATATATACGACCTTTATTAGTTTACCTTTCTTCTTCTTCTTCTTCGTGTGCTTCATTACTGAAGGTCGTGCTTGTCCTGAAATTCTTTCACCGATGTGTCGACTAGCTTCCTCCATACCACTCTGTCCTCGGCTTGTCTCAAGGCAATCGGAATATTATGTCCCGTTATATTTTTAGTTTTTATTATATTTTATTATCCCGTTATAAGTATATTTAGTTTACCTTTACTTACCCAATATTTGTTTTAAAAATCAAAATATTATTTGAAAATATATTGTTGGTTGTTATTAGTGTGAAGGTTAAAGTTAAAATTAACCTTACATGTTCCACTTTACTATTAATGACGGCAGTTCCTACTCGCAACTTGACCATTAGTGTCTACATCAGATTGCCTAGTTTTGTGTTAGAAATGTGGTTTCGGTATTAGTGTTTATAATATTTTAGTGGTTTGTGATGTAGTTGTGCGGTACTTTGGTAGTATTTTACACACTGCCTTCATTAGTACTTATTACATACATATACCTATATGATTATTTTATATGTGACGTTGATCTCCATTAACTTATAAGCTTAAGTAGTAGAACAATGAAGTTGGGGTTTTTTATTTAATATCACAAATTTTATTGATTATGGAAGGTGTTTTAATACCATAAATTCGTAATGTAGTCGTAACTAAGAAAGTATCA
This sequence comes from Parnassius mnemosyne, assembly GCA_963668995.1. Taxonomy (NCBI): domain Eukaryota; kingdom Metazoa; phylum Arthropoda; class Insecta; order Lepidoptera; family Papilionidae; genus Parnassius; species Parnassius mnemosyne. The sequence goes on along the minus strand of CAVLGL010000068.1, from coordinate 20,107,374 downwards.
TAAAACCAAAACTTAACTACCTTTAGCGTATAGTCAAATCTAGCAACTTTACCAATGGAAGTTAACTTTGCCATCAGGGGTGTACTGGTACAAAATTACGATTAAGACGGAAAACGTATCGTTTTTCGAGATTGCCGTTTTTTGGATGAAAACACAATAACTAATTGATAGCATTGCTTTCGATATGGCATCATTTTCGAAGACACATCGAGAGTATTTTTGTTTCATATTTTAGATTTTCGCTTAAGAAATTATTGTGACAAGATTTTAATAAAAAAATTAAGTTAAGTACGTAATCAAGGATTTTTGACAACCCTGACAAATATTTTCATGTTTGTATGAAATATTGAAAAATGGGATGACAACTTTGCCACAAGAGTAAACTTTGCTATTTACAACACAATTAACGGAGCAAATCATAACTCTGAGTGTTGTGTATTATATCATAAGGTAAACTTACCTTCATACAGATGGTTCGAAAGATAATTTCGGAATCGGGGCTTCATTTTACGATATATTGCACGGTATGGCAATAAAGTTAAAAATCATTTTAACCGAATCAAGGAGTGCGCTTCAACACCTTGCTCGGTGTACTTCGGTTTTCCGAGGCTTACCAGTAGCATATGCGATTTTACAGCTTCTAGTTAAGTTACAGGCTGATTCCAGAATAGTATATTTACAGTGGATACCTTCGCATATTGGCTTAGAGGGTAATGAGAAAGGTGATATCTTAGCCAAGCAAGCTATCTCTGATGGCATTGACATTGATATTACCCCTTCATTTCAAAATTACATACCTTTATTGAAAAAATATTGCTATGATCTCTGGAAAGAATATTTTGACGAAAGATCAAAAGAAAAGGGTATATGGTACCGTACGATCCAGCCGCGCCCAATGCAGTCAACCTGGATAGATAACAGACTCTTGTGTAGACGCGACACTGTAACAGCATTAAGACTCAGATCTGGACACATTCCATGCAATAAATTTTTATACTTGATGCGAAAAATGACCTCACCAAATTGTTCAATTTGTAATATTATCGATGTTGTTTATCACATTTTGATAGAATGTGCCCAGAACTCAAGAGAATTGTAATGTACATTTGTCCTTAATGGTAGTAGTAATAGTATTTTATCGGACCCGTTATCAAATGATGCCAAAAAAAGTAACTAGTAAACATAATAAGTTTATTTGTTAGTAATTATATTTAAGATTTTTTTGTAACTACGAGGGCGGCATAATCGCATCAGCGACAAAGCCCTTTATATATGAATTTAAAAAAAAAACTTGAAAGCTTTGAAGCTTGAAAAAACCATGAAGTTAAATCCTATTACTTTCATTATAAGCCCTGATGGCAAAGTTGCCACAAAGTGATGTTAACTTTGCCATTTTCTATTTTTGAGTATTTTGTAATTTTTAATGTTAGTATTTCTTTGAAACACTACTAAATATCAAATCTATAATGAATGTACTGTAAGACTGGGCGTCAATGTCACATTTAACATTGACGCCCAGTCTGACAGTACCTACATTTTTTGTTGAAAATTGGTCCTAAACTTTTAAGTCCTTCCAAAAATGGCAAAGTTGCTAGGTTTCACGGTACGTTAGTATTTTCATGTTAAAACAAGTCTTATTCGAAAGTAATCAATAGCAATTTTTTAACATCGCATTTTTGCAAATCTAGTGAAAGTTTCCAATCGATGGTCACACTACCTACGTACGTACTTGAGCTGTATAATAACTTCAGATTACGAATCGCAATATACATATTCCTTGTAAAGCTTTAAGGTAACTGCAGTCAGAAACAAAATAAAATGCAAATTTATGTAGAAATTTTTTTTTGGTAATGAAGTAAAGTTTGTAATTACGAACTCTTACTAGTTACGCTACCAAGAGTGGAAATATTTGCACAATTATTGCTAATATTATTTTATACTAAAGTAAATGTTGTTTATCAAGCAGGCATCTATATTTATGACATTAAGGGCGGACTATTCAATAAAAGTTATTCTTAGATTAAAATATAACGTAAAAAATTAAAAATTACAGTTGTATGAAGAAATTAGTTTAACTGTTTAGCTTTTATATTCAGTCAGGTTATAATTTATTTAAAGGATAAGTTTTATCTGACGATTCAAAATTCAGCCCTAAAATGTATATATATTAATGATATTTCCATTTTATACTTTAAATATAATGATTTACTCAACATTTTTGTATTTATTGTTGTTTAATATAATAAGTAGATATGACGCAACTGTTTTATATCGATTTAATTCTAACATTGCTTTTAATTTTAAAGTATCTAGCAAATACTGGGGGTCGAGTAATCAATTTAAAATCGGGAATTGTTGTAGTTGCAACCAATTAAGGAGCAACTCTCAAAGTACCATTTTTGGTATGAGTCCAACAACGAGATGTAAGCGCTTACGTGTTGCGAAGGTCTTGTGGGCGATGTGATACGCGACAAGGTGTAAGGGGGGCCGCGGCTCCGTCTCCGAGCTGCATCGACACGACACGCTGCCACAGACTCCGCGAAACAGTCGCGAACGGTGCGCGCGCGCACGACCCACGACACGAACGACTCTCGCGACGGTTTACATTACATGGCAAAGCGTTCATTTATTTTTATTATGTGATAAAATAATTCTAATTTTAAATATTTAATCGTTGTGTTTTTAAGAATCTCTTCTATACTAAGTTAAGTTCGTTTATATAATTCCTTATAACTACGCGAAACAGTGAAAACAAAATGACTATAACGAATAAAAAGACTAAACAATCAAAAGCGTCCGAGGTAACCTCCTCGAGCAGTGCATCGACCAGTGTTCAGAAGAGTAGTACATCCATGGTGCAAAAGAGCAGTAACGCACTTCAAAAGGTGAGCTCATCAGGGAAAAAGGTCCGCTATATCGAGGTTAAGGTCGAGGAGGAAGAACCGCTGATGATTACTGATGTAACTGATCATGCTTCTATAACCGGCTCCACAATATCTGAGCATTATAATAGCCACCCGCACTATATTGTAACGGAAGCACCATCGGTGACTGATCTGTCTCAAATAAGATCGTATGAACATAACGTAAGTGATATGGCAAAATCTACAACCGGAGAGTTCGTTTCTAGTTCTGTACTTCAAGAGTCGTCATCAGTGCAGCAACAAAGCTCTAAAAGTGAAACTTTTCAGTCATCTTCAACCTCAGTTCAACATTCTAATTCAAAACAAAGTCATACATTTGATAGAACAGTGGATTCTTCCGTTGAGAATCAGACACTTAACACTGCTTTTATAGATAGTATTGCACACAATACAACAGGATCAAATACATTTGACCGAAGACCTCAGGGTGCGAATAGTACTGATGCTTTTCTTCAATCGGAACGCGAAAATATAACCAATACCCAATCAACACATCAGTCAACCACATCTCGGCGAAATATTGAAAATAATTTTGCGAAAATAACTGATAAGAAATTTGATAACCAACGCGAGAAAGACCGCTATCAGCAATCGTCTGATCCTTCGACAAGAAATCAGACAGTAAAATTAAACACATCAAATTTTTACGGAGGAGAAGGCTCGCTCGAGGACAATATAAAATCCAGGGAATATAGTACAACAAGCAGATCAAGTGAAAATAAAAGTAGTAATGCGACAAAATCGACATCTTCATCATATGTGGTTGAAATTGTGGACGGAAAAGAACGTATAATTGATAACTCGAAAAGGGAGTGGGGTGACGCAAAGGAACATTCATCTAAAGAATCCTACGCGAGTGTAAGTGGAACTGACATTAAACCTGAATCTGTCTACAGTGAGCAAAACTACGACATGAAGTCAAAATATGACACGGGAAAAGATGGCGGACGTCCGATAAATGAAATAAAGATAAAGGAAGACTCACAATTAGTTAAGGACGGGAAAAAAATCACTTCGCACGAGAGCTATATTTCACATAAAGATAATCTACATCAACTTGGATCAACTGAGCAACGCGTATTATCTCAAAATAATGAGCTAAATACCAGTGTTTCATCTGAGCTAATCAACAAAACTCAAAGCAATACAAACACTAATAAAAGTAATCAAACAATAAATCAAACTTCGAATTTGCAAAGGCGGAATCAAAATACCAGAACTGATTCATCTGACTTTTATGGTTATGATTCTACAATTCAAAATGAACTTAAAAAAGTTGGGGACATTTTGCAAGTACATGATGCGGATAACATAAACTTTTCTACCAAAATATTAAAGAGTAACACTAGCAGTGCCCAACAAGAATCAACATCATCTTACATTTTGGAAGTTGTTGATGGGAAGCAGAGAATAGTGGATAGCAAACACAGGGAATGGGGTGATACTAAAGAACATTCTACACATGAAAAGAGTCATTACGTTAGTGGGCCCAATATAAAACCTGAACACGAATATACACGACACGTGTTAGACAAAGAATCTTTCTATGATACTGGTAAAGATGGTATTCCCAAAAGTGCAACCCATGTCGCAGAGGAATCTGCTTTGTATAAAGATGGTAAAGAAATTGCCTCTACAAGAAATGTACACACTGGTGATTTTACAAAAAAGCCCGCCATTACAGAGCACTTTACAGAAAGAGATGAGGATTATACCACGAACATTAAAGACACGACTGATAAATCAGTGTACTCCGATACTCATGGAATCACTTCTACAAACGGTAAAAATGATGTACGTGATGTTAAGAACACAACCAAAACAACGGAATTTATAACAAAAGAACAACAAAATATAGTCAAAGAAAGCACATCAAAATCAACTTCTGAAACTAAAGACACCTTGACGTCTTACGAAAGAAGTACAGGAACATGGAATGGAAAATTTGTTTATGAGAACGATGATGATAGACCAAAACGACCTAAAGAAATGTCACCATTTGGTAGACCTGAGCAGCCGCGATACCACTTAAAACGACAAGACACTGAAGACAATATAATATTAACATCAAAAGATATAAAAGATTTTACTTCTATAAGTGATTTGCGAAAAATAATTGAAACGTCAGCCTCCAATAAAGATGTTACTGTAAGCAATAGGAATATTGTTATCAGAAGAAATATTGACGATAGAGTATTAAAAGACATAATTGAAACTGTTAAAAAGTACCCTTTTAAAAGAATTGACAAAGTAACCTTTGGAACAAAAATTAAGGAGGATGTAAAAGATCTTTATGAAGGTGTAGACACCGAACAAGTTACTGTTTTGAAAAGTAGCAACTCTGATATAATCAAAAAGTCGTTTGAAGTTGATAAAACTAGAAGCCAAGTGGAGGTGACGCGCTATATTACTGAAAACGGGATTACTAGAAAAATAACTACATATGAAGATGCAAAAGAAGATGAAAAAATTAAAACCGATGTGTTCGTCGACAACAGTGCGTTAGACATCAAAAACTTGGTAAGTTTGTTTTTACTTTGTGCTATTTTTATACAAAATATTTGTTATAATTTTATAGTATGTAACAGTTTTAATATAATTTTAGAAGGATGTCCATACCACACGAGATACACGCGAATATGACGTCGTAGATCATGCAATCACCGACACCACAAGAAAGGACACCGTCGTCAGCACTGTTTACGACGAAACCATCATCGATGACAGGAAAACAGTGCGTGATGACAGGACCACAGTCGAAGAGACTATCTACATTGACGAAAGGCGGCCAAGACCCGCTGGTCCCAAAAGGCCGGAGAAAACTGTTGTTAAGGAGCAGTGTGTTTGTGAAATTTGTACTTGTGGGTAAGTAGCTTAGTTTTTATTTCATTAAGTTCACAACGACTTTTTAAGTTAATATTATTTAGATGTTTGGTCATTTGAATTACAGAATTTGTTCATACAATAGTTAAGTAATTACCGGTAACTAACGGCCACGGTTACCCGTCATGAGTTAATAGAGCTCCATTGTGCTGTGACCGCAGCGCAGGTCGTTCCTAGAAGTTAAATATTGATAAGTGTTTAATACTGTATCGTAAGAGTTTGATATTTATATTAAACACACAGTTATATGTTCTGAAATGTTATGAATGTTCAGGTGGGTGTTGTAAGTGGCGACACAGGGAAACAAACCAGAGATTGCCAGTAGCGTCTTTAGAATAACAACTGAAAAATAAAAACTGTGGTTGCCCACCCGCCAAAAGCTGCAATTATGGCAAGTATCCCCCCTATGAGTCAATCTATGGGGAGGCATATGTTCAGCAGTGGACTTTTGATAGCCTGTAACAGTATGTTCTTAAAGACATCGCCAAAAAATAATATTTAAAAAATATCTCAATACTTTGAGTGACTGCTATTTTAAGTAAAAGTTTCACTTTACTCTCTTTCAAAAGTTTGATCACATAATCGATATTTATAAACGTGATAATACAAACTGTTAAACAAAGAAGTTGAGGCAGGATTAACTTATCAAAACGCAGATAAGTGTCTTTTTCTTTTTACGAAAGATAAAATGTTGAAGGAGTGGTTTCCGAGTTCTGATTACAATATTTAATCCGATAAAATTTGGATGATACGAGTAATATAACAACCAAATTATATCTATTGTTCACAAAATCTAATTCAACCAACGGATTTCACACTTAACATGTTTTTTTAAATTCTTTTTTAAATGAAATAGACCTTCTTTCGAATATTGTAAACTCCAATTTGTAGTTTATTTTGTATTAAGAAAAAATAAATTCCCATTTCATATACCATATTAACTAAGTGCATATACTAGTGCCTACCACTAACACCTAAGGGCGTAGACTATGTCACCTCAGAGACGACGATTTCTGGGATAACTAAAATTGTAAATTGAAATAAATAAAAAAATGGTTCGGCCGTAGGATACAAACTTGGTATACATATTTAAATGCATCAAAAAAAACGTCAGTATGTCTGAGTGATTCTTAGCTTATGACATTTAAGCTTCATTGTCCTCAATTTAACAATAATCTCGATATCCTAGCGTTGGCGTCGCATAAGTGATGAGATTAGGGATGGCTTTAAACGTTTTTGATTAGGTGACAGTGCAAGGGTAATGAACACATGCGCGTTGGCTTTGTCTACTATGGTCACAGTATTTTACAATGATGCCTTATGGAATAATCGAATAATAAATGCCAACTTTTAACATATTGTTTGACAACAAAACACATATTGTGTCAAACAATAAAAATGTTAAAAGTAGACGAAGTACACTGCCAAGTTCATGACTATGTTAGTAGTCGCTGTTAGAGAGTAGTTATTAAAAGAAGTATAGAGTAGTTATTTAAAGATGTCTTTAATTTTAGCTGTAAGATCATACCATGTGTGTAAAAAATGTATACCCTGTGTTTAGCTTACTGCAGCTTAGTTAAGAAATGTATTAGTCATTTCGATTGACTAACTTTCAATTGTTTTTGAAACATGCTAGAATATACTGAAGTAATATGCGTCGGAGTTTTTAAAATACTGAGTAGGCACACAATATGCACAGTTTAGTATCATTCTCAGCCATTGGCTGTTCTTAACTGTTAATAAATACAATTCTAGTGCCTATCACTAATACCTAAATGCGTAGGCTATAGCTTAATGTTTAATATGAGTCATGTTTAGTCAGCTTTGGTTGATTTGAATCCTTATGCGCGCTATGTGGGAGTTTAACGAACTGAAAGTGCTATTAGTATCGGCCTCAATACCGAACCCGTTTAGATAGTCTGACATTTTAAAACCAAATAGTGTTCGTCTCAAAGCAGCTGTGATAACTATGGTATTTCTTTTAAACTTTGTAGTACAAATGATAAAACTTTAAATATGTTTGTTTAGTGATACGAACAGTTTAAAAAATATACTAAGAAATAAGTTTGTTGATAAAATTTTAAGTCGCGTCGTTAAGACCTTATCGGCAAAATATTTTAACTACCAAATGGCTCAGCGATCAAAGCATCTAGCCAATGATTTGGGAGTCTCAGTCAAATCGAAAAACATAAATAGTTGGTTCCTCTGATCTGCATAATTTTTAAAATTTTCCGTGTGTTCAAAGTTACACCTTAAACTTATCTTGACTAAAAAGAAGAGAAAGTTTATTTGCAAGTATCCGCATGTAAAAATAAAATGGTGTGTATTATGAAGTGCATCATACTTCCCACAATCACTAACACTATCTACTAATAATCCTTGTGGGGATTACTATATTAGTGTATTAGGCATCATGACGTGACGATGCTTCGTAAACTGTCGCCACGCGATCATAGGGACATCAAGTTATTAAATAAAACATTTGAAAAACTGGGCTTGGCCAAACGAATCTCGTCAAAAGATGTTTCAAAAACTGGGCTTATAGTTACCTCTACCATTTCTTCATGCATGTTTGTATGGAAGCATTAAACATTTACCTATTTAAAACGGCAGATGATTTAAATAAAGTAATCGGCGCAAATCACATTAGGTATATTTACACATAGTTAGTCACTCATTACGTAGAATGGGTTTATGTCCCCGGGGCCGCTCGAGCAAAATTCCGCCCCTCTCCACTCTCTCATTTTCGAATATATGTTAAAAATATAAAAAAGTATGTAATGATTCAATCAATGTATATTATTTGGAAATGAATAAAACAATCTACTAATATATTTTTATACCCTTGGCAAGTGTATGTGTGCAATTTAAGTTAAAGGCGGGGAGGAGCTGACTTCACAATGCCGCCTCCTAAAGTCTGCCTCCCGGGGCCATACTCTCCCTTCCTCGCCCTGCATTCTAGAATATAATAAAATTTGTTTATCTATTTGTACAAGCTACTAAATTATCTATTATATATTATTAAAATTAAGTATAGTAGATAATATATAGATTATTCAAAAATAAGCGAATAGCTGAAAAAAATCTAAAGCATTTAGGATCTTATTAACCAAAATTATCATTTTTTGCATGTTGTGCCTAATGAAGAATTCTATATAATTCTATTATTTTGTAGAAAACTTTTTTCATATACCTGATTTTATGCAAATAAATACATACTTAATAATATTATTAGGTTCTTTACACTACAGATTTTTTTTTTTTCAAATTATTGGTAAAAATAAAAAAAATTATTTCAATAAGAATTATTTATAATCTATATTTAATGGAAATTGATTCTATTCTATTCTATTTTAGTGATCACCTCGTTCTTAGGGGTATATCTTCATCCATGTATTCCTTAAAAATACCTCTTCATTGAAGTTTTGAGCTTGGCGATAAACAACACCGCTCTATAGATGAATAACTGACTCTGTTTACTCATCGGTGACGGTTACATATGGGTTACTTACAGCCTAGGTAAAATGCAGTGCGATTGTGTGATTGTTTAGTGTGTACTCCCGATGGGGATCGTGATAGGTTTCGTTTTGACGTCTGATTTTTGGTTTCTTTGTATAGTGTAAAGGTAATTAGTAATTACAAGCGGGTGTTATTTTTATATTAGTAGTTTATTTTAGATTAGGTATGAAACATTATCATATTGAAATAATATAACGAAGTTTCGTAGTGATTCACATAGGAAATCAATTCGCACCAGAGTTTCACATTTGCACTGCTGTTATACTTCAACATTCAAATAGAAGCGAGGTGTATTTCCGTGTGATGTCATGCGATCACCTTAGTTTTTTTTTAATCCTGGCTACACAACTAATGCTTCTTTTTTTAAATTGAGTGTTAAATGTAACTTTAATGATACATTTAGATATATATTTCATACATACATTTCAAATTATTTAAAAAAATGTATTTCATTTAGCATATACTTCAAACTTCTGATATATGTATACGTACGAATACCTTAAAAATCTTTCTCTCTACACACAATTTAGTATCTGGCTACAAGTCTAAAATCCCATACGGCTTATGTCTTACAGTATACTAGGGGCACATGAGTAAAGGGGTGTAAATGAATTTTCATACACTATACGTAATTACATAGGTATTGCAAATAATGTATCATGCGAATTAAAGTAAAAAAAAAATTATATTATATGTTTAATATTTACATAAATGCAGTCTCAATTTATATAAATGCATAAATAATGATGACGTTGTCTTCGTACAAAGCAGCAACTTCAAGATCATATAAATGATTTAAGGTCGGAAGCTAGTAACTGCGGTTTTTTTATAGTGCTTGGTAGTACTCAAACACAAACACGGAAGTACCTACTCATCTCTTCCTATTCGTATCCAATGTGTTTATGCACACATTTTAATGTAAAAAAAATGTCCCCGAGATATTTTATTTCTCTCATGCTGGTTTCCTCACGATGTTTTCCTTCACCGCCGAGCACGTGGTAAATGAGCGCTTAAAATTGCAATTAACAATTTTATTGGCGCCGGCGGGGATTGAATCCGGGTTGTTCGCGTACTGTGTAATTTACAGCGAGCGCTTAACCCCTGAGCTGATATTTAATGTAGGAATATTAAATTACAATTGTGCACAAACACAAATTGTTACAGTTACATTGTATAGAACGTTATCGGCAGTTTCTCTACGCCTATTTTAATCCAAATAAAATAAAATATACATAAGTCATAATATATAAGTGTGAAGCGACAAGCGACAGGTGCTAAAACCATAACAGGTAGTTATTTGGTACTTGTAATTTTACCTATACGAAGATTAGTTTGGGTAATTCGCGTAGGATTTATATACATAAATACTATCAAGGTCATTAAATTTGTCCCTTTCACATTCTCTTATTTGCCAGTATCCCCGAACAGGTTTGTTATCGTAATTTATTCGTGTGAAGGAACGCCTGTGCGCCATTTAATCTGATGTCGTACCTCATCGCGCCTGGTATTTTGCGATTAACATTCTAAACGTATGTGGCTTTAAAGATAAATAAAATTTTGCCTGATGAAACCAAAAAAATTGAAAATTAATTCTGTTTTCGGTTTTTTGTCACAACAGGGTATAATTTAGTGACAATGATTTAAACAGTAAAAAAAAATATTATTCAACATCATCCAACATCATTTATAAACTGCTCGTTAAAATATCCATAAATAAATGTTTTAAATCTGGCTTGTAAAAGATGTTATTTTACTTCACAGCCTATTTTAAACTATTATACATAGAATTATTACCCAGTATTTACGTAATAATTCTATGCTATTATAATAGTTTGACTAAAGACGACTGCCGGTGTTGATTGATGTTCCGATTCATTAAGCAATTTAATAAGAACGTAATAATATGGTTTTGGAGAAAAAAAAAAAAGTATACCAGGAGATAGGCAGCAGCAGCAGCGTCTTTCTTACGATTACTAGAAAAGGTGGCCCCGGCTTTATTCCTAGCTACGTTGGTGACCACGGTAACCACGGAGCACGGGGCGTTAATTTCGTTGAGGTTCGGTTGAAACTTTCGATGACTCGATCTGGCATAATTTCATGCACACACCTTGAGGACTGACGACAATATCCTGGAGCAGGAAAAGGAGACAGTTTGCGCTGGGATAATATAGGATTATCTGAGGTCCAAAGAGAGGAGGATGACAAGGTAATCCTTTAATCCAGCTACTTGTTCTATCACCGGTAGGGCAATCCTTCCTCTCGTTGATATTTGAAAGTATGTCGACAAGGGTCCTTATACTCAATACTTATACCACCAAACTGTATTCGTTGAAAATCGTACAAATTTAAGCACAACCTCGACACATACCGATGAACACGTGGAGAAAATATATGAGGATATCTTTAGTGCAATGCATTCCTCCAAAACCCACTATACGTTGTTGATAGGAGACTTTAACACAAGAATAGGCACAAGGAAGGATAATGAGCTGAAAAGGTAGTGAAATTTGGAATTGGACAACGGAAACCAAAGGATGAACAGTTGACCGACTTCATGAAGAAGGAAGTAATCTTTATGATAAACTTTTTTCTTAGAGAAATGGCCCCACAGAAAGTGGAGCTATTCCAGTTCCGATGGTTCGACGAGAAATGAGAGTGACTTTATTATGACGACCAGACAGCAACTGTTCCTTAATGTCTCAGTGTGCACGAGGGTGAAAACTAAAAACTTAAACTTTAAGAAAACTTGTTGTAGCGAAGAATAAATAAGAACAACAAACTGATAGAAGGTTGAATCGATATGTCGGAGAAAAAAAAATACTGTTGTATTGATATAATTTGTTCATTGAAACTTTTTAGTGGTAATGGTAAAACGCACAAGTAAAAAATAATTCATCGTAACTGGTTAAGAAACTTCAGTTACATAGGCAGCTGAATAGCGCAGGATTGGGGAGCACTATATGTTCGAAGTTGTTGACGAATATGTTTACCTCGGAAAAATTGTCCGACTAGGACTACAGAACTTGTTGCCATAAGGATTTGAGATATTGTTCTTCACTGTCGGCCATATCACGACGCTAAAAGTCATTCATAGACCTATGGAAAGTGTTATACTTGGTCTGATAGACTTCGTAATAAGGATAGCCGCAGTAGAACCAGACTAGCTATTATTATCACGAGATTTTCCTCTTTGCGATGATTGACAATAAGAGTTACTCGTAAAGCCAGTTAAAACATTTCCGTTCGTATCAATGCATTGGCTTCAGTAGAGCTCAGTGAAGGCATTTTTAAAAATATACGTCGATGCATTATACATACTTCTAAATTTCTAATTAAGATAAATATGACTGTTTGTCTCTATCGTTTTAATTATAAATAAAATTTGTCTTAAATAATTATTTGAACTCAATTTCGAAATTTGTCCTAAACTTCAGGTTTCTATCTCTAAATTAATATTGGTTCCTAAAAAGTAAAAGCAACATATAGCTTCTGAAGTCGATGCTGAGGGTTATAATAGTGTATCTAAAAATTTCGAGTAAGGGCCCTATGCTATTTGTGGAAATATTTTTTTAGTTTTTTTTTTTTACTTTTTTAAACCTTTGAGTGATGAATATCACAAGTCTAACAACTGGATATCGTTTAAATAGGTACGTCAAAATCTGCATTATATATATTAATCCACTATATTAATCCACTCGATTAAAAACTAAATTTAATTCACTAAAATTAATAAAAGCAAAATGTGTTCGAGTTATATATACAAAACATTTCTCCCAGTGAAATTCAATCAACGCTCTTAATAAAATAAAATTTAGAACGCATTTATTTTAATTGTTACTGTCGTCTTTTAATTGCTGTACCCATTATTTAATCACCAAACGTGACTTTGTACGCCTTGACAAATGCAGTAAAGTATATTGTTTATGTGTCAGAAGATATTGATTGTCATTTGTATACTTATTAATATGAAATTTGTATGTTGTTTAATTTGAAGGTATTGACTATTGATAGCGAGCGGAGAAACTTTACTTAGTTATTAAATTTATTGTTAAAACTTTTCTTGTTTAAAACTAGGTCGCTTTGAGGATAATACTACAAAAAAATGTTGTTTATTTTTGTTTTTTAAAATAATACTTTATATCAAATGAGTTTATCAAAAAATGGTTACAATTATAGGGGGAATCTGGACAGCAAGACATTTTGAATAACAGGTTTATAAAAGATCTAAGAATGCTGTCGCTTTGTGTCCGAACGACCGAACTAGACAACCGAGACAGGCAACTGCAGGTCGGACTAACATTTTTACACTTATGGAATATTGACGAAATTATATTCTCGTATTGCACTGTTTTCTCTATAAACCAAAATTATTACTCCAAAATTATAACGAATAGTGTAGCATGTAAACTTGCGAATCTGCATAGCGGAACTCTATATTACGCGTACCCCAAGTCGAAAATTGTTTTTATTATAATCCTAATGGCCTATGAAAATTATTTCTATTATAATCCTAATAAAGTCAAACTCAAAATATTATTCTAAATTGGTCTTTGCAAAGAATAAATATTTTGAAAGTAAATAAGGCCGCGCCATCGCTTCATCAAGGCCCTACTGCAGATCTTGTAAGAAGCGTCAAGAAATTCTGTATTTTATTTTTCTCCCAACACATTATACGATATTTAATTTATGTAGACTTACATATGTTTTGGCAAAATATATATCTCACGTATTGAGGTGTTACTTAATTCGTCATCGAATTAGTCACATTTTTATATATGTAGTGACGAATTTGAAGTATATGGAATAACGTACTAAGCATAGGTATTTTAATTTTTTAATTACGTTTATCATAATGTTATTGTTCCACCTTATCTTCAACTGACTGCGATAACACTTTATTATTCGAATCTTCATTTAAATATCTTTAAACAATATAAATTTACCGATTCATGCATTTATGTATTATTAATTATTATATTTATATGTATACAACGTCCTTTCGAAGTAGAGAACATGTCCTGTATGTACTCATGTAGGACCAGTTTGAAATAATACATACTCTAAGACACGAGGTGATTGAGGTGATATTTATATTTGAATAACATTCATTAGTCTTTGATTTTCTTATTTTTCTTAAGTTTGTAAGTGTTATCTTAGGGGTTTAGCACGCCCTAAATTTCGCAGTACCCTTGCAACCCGCGTTCGATTCCCGCCTGCACCTGTGCTGGCACCAGTAAAATTGTTAATTACAATTTTAAGTTCTGATTTAGCTTTTTCGCTAGGTTTCGCCCAAGTTTCTGATTGCTTTTTTTTCAATAATTTGACCGTATCGTGAATTTAGGGCGATTTCAACTTTTATTTAAATTATGACGTAAACATATCAGGTGAAATTAAAAGTGATAAGCTTTAGTTATATTTAGAGGGCCAACTTGGAACTTACGATCAGGACATATTATAAAGGTAGCTATAATGCTGTCGATAAGTACTAGTGTTTGCAATTATTATCCTTACAGTTCATAGCACCATTTTTGAACATGTTAACACATACTTGTAATACGGTCCCGAGCTGTCAGCATCTAAATCCATCTCATAAAATAATAATAATTTTAACTTTGTGTATGTCTCACCGGGAGCGAGACAGCTACTATAAATAATATATTATGTGAAGTGAACTTCTTCTTGTATATCAGCCCGTGTGAACTTTACTAGTTCACTACTATACAAGAGCTACTCCAATTTAGGAGTTCAATTCTGGAACAGTCATAATATCAAACAGTAAAGAAGAAGTTATGTTTATGTTCTATTCCTTGTTCTTTTATTTACTTTTTTATATATTTCCGTTCTAAAGCAGGACGTTAAACAACTCAGTACCCTCCCCTCTCGTGACAGTGGGTTTGGCAAATCACTTAAAACTTATGGATTTTATAAAAATAACTAAATTAAATGCCTTAAAAATGTCATGGAGAATTAATGCATTATTTTGAAGAAAAGCCTAAACGTAATTCTCATTAACTTTCAATTTGTTTGTTTTTCGGTAAAAATGTTACATCGAGAGGTATCCGTGCCCACGGAGGCCCAGGGTACTCGACTGTGACACTAGATTCACGTGTGCGTTCAACGTGACGGAGAGTTGTTATGGATTGCAACACATTATGGTTGTCGCAGAAAAGTGCTTTGTATTCGTCACGAACTGTAATGCCTATTCAAAAATTGTAATGCTGTTTTAGTATTTATCAATGATTTTTTCCTTTTATTTATTTTAAGTGTGTGTCGTCATTGAAATAGTACGAAATAGCTCTTTCTAACAAGAGTTGCAAAACTATTTGGTTTATTTTCACTAAATTTAGTTCTTGTTCTATAGAATTAGTTAATTAAACAAACATTTATTAATATACCGTAACTTTTTGATCTAAACTACGCAGTTCTTCAGTTTTTTTTTTATAGGATATGGTGACAAACGACCACACAGTCTACCTGATGGTAAGTGGTTGCTGTGACCCATACACATCGACATTTATCCTCAATAAAGAATCAAGATGCAGATACGTTGCACCCGTGAGGACTAAGATGGAATGCCTCTTTTCCAGTAAAAAGGGTCGCCGGTTCTCTACACTCACCATACGAAACACAGCAGTGTTAATCTGCTATTTTACGCTGGTATTCTGTGAGAGCGCTGTCCTTCCTCGGTCGAGCCGATTCATTCGTGCTACAACTATACTACTAATATAGCTGCAGCATGGCCTAAAACCTATCTACCACGTTCCTTCAGTACGAGCTAATAAATAAAATTGAAATCATCTGTATTCTTACGTGCCATGCATAATGATAACCTATTATTATGTTATTTAATTTCACTGTTGTCTAAATTGTTAACAAATGTTTTTAGGCCATTGTTACAAACTTAGCTCTGTACGTGACTAGATTTCTTTTCTTACGATTAGCAACCTAGGTGTTCTAAACATTCGTGACACGTAGAGTCACTAGACGATTCTACAAGTTAGATAGCTCATAGGAAAATGGCGACAATTAACACTAGTGCTAATGTGATCGTAAGCAATTTGGTTATCGGCCTACATGCACACTTTTTCACACTAAATTTTTATCGGTCTTAAGCGATACTTTCTTACGTTTTATTGTGACAAATATTTGCCTTTACTTCGAACTTAGTTCACAGGCGTAAATTGAAAATTTACTTTGTCACTTATTATGTACATATCCATTTGTTGATCAATCTCTGTCGGTTTTGCACATTTTTAAACGTATGAACATCACGAGTCACGACCCGCCGACAGTACCGAGAAATTTGTAGCACGGTTTACATGTGTATTGTATGTAAATTCCGGGTGGGAGCATTTTACGAGACTTGGCCAACTTTCAATGTCTGTATACTTGAGACTATGAAAAGTCATAAGAGTCATTGAAATAAGTCTAGATTTTATGATATTATTTAAAATAAAGGCCATTTTTAAGTCTACTATCGTTTAAAATTTCTCTAATCGAAGAGAAACGACGTAAGAAATTTCGCAAGTAATCTCCTTGTTGCCATACTGAAATTCTATATGAGAATACCATAATACATGATAATATATTTTAAAAAATACAGAACCATTGGTAAATAAAGCATGTTAGACATTGTATGAT
Organism: Parnassius mnemosyne; assembly: GCA_963668995.1. NCBI lineage: Eukaryota > Metazoa > Arthropoda > Insecta > Lepidoptera > Papilionidae > Parnassius > Parnassius mnemosyne. Next base: position 20,090,407 of record CAVLGL010000068.1, on the reverse strand, counting down.
CGATAACAAGACGTAAAATTTTGGAATTCCTAAGTTATGCTCTTAACAATACATAATATATTTAAAGAAATATTTCTCACATCTTGTATAATCATTGCTTGGTGACTGACTGGTGGTTGACTGTTGATAGAGTCATAACTCTAACGAGAGCAATAAAGTTGATAGTCCATCACCCGCCCACTTGTCCATTTAGCCACCAGTTGCCAGTTCCTCAATAGAATAATCTACTTCGTCTTTAAACTGGCCTTATGACTGTAAGGCATTTGAAGAATAGGTTTTTAATGTTCCATTTCTGTCGCGCTGTGCCCGAACGACCGAGCCAGGCAACCTAAAGAAACAGCTGAAGTTGGAACTTATTGCTTGTCAAAACCATCATCCCGTTTTTTTTAAACATTGATGTTTATATGGTTTTTTTGTTTTATTTTAATTAAATTTGTTTTCTGGATGTCTTAAATTAATGGATATAAAAGGGACAGTTTAGTAACTTTAAAAGGTTCCTAGTTTAATTATAGAAGAAACAAAAAATAGGAACATAGCAGTGGTAGATATAGATTGTATTTTCAAAACTATTTACTCTACTGACTATCCAGAGAAAACAGAAGAATACGATCACATAAATCTATACTCGATTAAGAGTAAAAAGGTAGATTCGTTGTCATTTGTCAACCCTGAGGACTAAGAATGCTACGTTAGCTGTAAAAAGTGTCTCCGTGTCTCACCATAAAAATACACAGCAGCATTTAATGTTTTGTGAAAGCGTATTTCTTGCCCTGTCGAGCTAACCAATTCGTACTGCAACCATAATATAGCTGCAACGCGGCTCTACCACGTTAAACATTATATAGCTGTAGCGTGTCTCTACCGCTACCACCTTAAAACAGTTCCGTAAGCCTTAACTTATTTTATGACTTAGAAATCAGTTGTAAAATTTATAGAGAATTACTTTTATCACGCGACTAGTCTACCACAATTTTAATGTTAATATTTCCATTAAAGTTATCGTGTTTTGTATATTATTGTATGTTGTGTACATAGCCTATGAATAGACCATAATGTTGTTTTCTTTTAAAAGAGGTTGCTTCTTATATTTCATCGTGAGAGCAGAGAGCTATGCAAAAGACGGGCATTGTAAATAATATCGGCGCGGCAATTAGAAAGATACGTGATGCGAAGTGGTGCAGGCTGCGACCTCAGGCAGCTCTATTCGCGGCGGTGATCTCATCGAGCCCACGTCTCCGTCCTCGCTTAAACTCGTTTCTTACTTGTTTACTTGTGACTCCGTGTAACAGCTCGGTATGTTTTAAACACGGGACGCGTTGTACCTATACGTATATAGTGAAACAGACTTTACGTCATCATTTTTGTTTATACTATTAATTTTGAAAGCCACTCTACAATATCATACTCTTAATTTTGCTTTTTACTTATAGTTTTTTACCTTTACTTGCTTCAATTTAATTTAGTGACGTTAAGATAATTTTTACTCTAGCCATGACTTATTCTAAATTTTTAAATTACTAAAACAAACATGTATAGCAGAAAACTCTATAGAATTTAAAGGAATTTCAAAATACTTTCTTTGGTATTGATAAGCAGTTATTTCAGTGCTTCTTATTTGTGTTTTTGCTGAATTAACGTTGATAAAAGGAGTTTTAAAAAACTACGTATTATCACTTATCAGTTATGTTTATGTACCTACATACCTACGTGTATTCTATATTATCTGCCATACTGCATTGCAATTTCATGAATTCTTATCTTATACCTAAAACCTTGAAAGTAATTATTTACGTCAAAACGACCGATGAAAACAGCATTTTCTCCATTCCTGTATACACCTATGTATATCATATACATATTGGAAAATTACTTCTCTGGAATAAATCAAATATATTTTCCGTAAGGAAAATATATATATGGACATATTTAAAGCTCAATACTTTACTGCGGTTTATAATGATTCCAGACGTATGCATAAGGTTTCGAAATATCTTGTACCCAACATATAAGGCGCAGTGCAAAAAAAATCGACCCAAATGCGCTAAGGTTGGAAAGTTGCTGCTCGAACAACACCAAAAACGGACCGACTGCTGACAGTCACACAACCACGACCCCGTAAAAGTATTATACCTAGTTCTTCTTAAGAAAACATTTCTTTAATATTTTACATGATTTTTTTACTTATTACCACCATTTATGTATTCTACTATAACCGTTATATTACATTTTTATATCTTTCTAACCATTTTGTGTGGTATTCTTCACAATCCTTGTTCCTCAGCGTATTTGAAAGATTGTTTTTCATACTTAGGCTTACCCCGTTCGATGACCAACAAAATCTAAGTATCCCGATGCATAAATCTACATAATACTCAGATTCCTTTACGGTGTCATCAATTACACTATGGAATAACCTTCCAAGAGATTTAAAAGACGTTTCCTCAATAAATACATTTAATTGTAAGGTTGAGGCACATACATTGACTGTATGTATTTTATTGTTTAAATATATATATATATATATATATATATATATATATATATATATATATATAAATATTTAAAACAGTATTTTTTTGATAAATAAATAAATTAATAAATAAATTCGAAAACAATAATATCTTTTTTGAACAGAAGCCGAACAAAACCTTTTACTGCGTTGAAAATATGCTATATAATCCAAGCATATAATTTTATTTTTTTACGAAAGAACGTATGATTCAGTTGATCAATGTCATTGAAACCACATTGAAACGGATTAATTTTATCTCTGGCAATGGATTTCGTAATTTTCTCAACTTCACCGACCTGTGTAAAGTGTGACGCGATTCAATGCAGAGTGCATTGAATCGCTTTTCTTTTAAAACCTGAGGTTTATTATGGTTGACAAAATGTGATGTGTAGTGGAGGCGTTAAAGAAAACATCACCGTATTTTGTTCTGAGAGTGTCCTAAGAGGTGACTTTGGGAAATGCGAAAGGGCTTTTAAAGCTTCCGATGGATATCATCTCTATCGTCAATCTGCTTTCTCGCTTTTCATCAATCCGCGTCTGTATCCACAGGAAAGACTCATTTTTTTTAAGCTCTTACGGACTGATAAAAGAAAGAAGAATTTGTTCTCTCCAAACTAACAAATTATTTTCTAAGAATTTGTTCTTTTCTGCCGACTTTCAAAATGGAGACAGTACTCAATTCGACTGTATGTTTTTTTTATGTGTTACCTCCTCACCTCATAACTTTTTATTGGGTGAACCGATTTCGATGATCTTTTTTATTTGAAAGCTGGGTACTTCTCGTGTGGTGTGTCATGTGGTGGAATTTGATCAAGGTCAGACCAATAGTTTTGAGTTTTTTTTTATAGGATAGGGTGACAAACGAGCACACAGTCCACCTGATGTTAAGTGGTTGCTGTAGCCCATAGACATCTACATCTATCCTCAATAAAGGCTCAAGATGCAGATGCGTGGTCACCCGTGAGGACTAAGATGGAATGCCTCTTTGCCATTAAAAAGGGTCTCCGGTTCTCTACACTCACCATACGAAACACAGCAGCGTTAAGCTGCTATTTTACGCTGGTTTTCTGTGAGAGCGTGGTCCTTCCCCGGTCGAGCCGACCCATTCGTGCTACAACTATACTACTAATATAGCTGCAGCATGGCTCTACCACGTAAAAAAGTTATTCCTAATAACTTATTTTGAAGTCGGCTGTACGACATTTTAATTTTAAATTATTATATAAGAAGAATTTGTTCTTTGAGACCCTACCTTTACAAAATTTGATCCTAATCGTTAGAGACATACATCTTAAAAGCAGTAATTTTATTTCAGAGTAATCCCACCTATTGACATCATCATTCACTCATTCACTTTTTATTAATATTGTGCTTTTATCTATTTCGTATTTAATATACAACAATATATGTAACATAAGTAATTGCCCTACATGTAGTATTTAATATTTGTCTATAATAATATTTTGCACGTGGTAGAGCCATGCTGCAGCTATATTAGTAGTATAGTTGTAGCTCGAATGGGTCAGCTCGACCGGGGAAGGGCCACGCTCTCGCAGAATACCAGCGTGAAATAGCAGCTTAACACTGCTGTGTTTCGTATGGTGAGTGTAGAGATCCGGAGACCCTTTTTACTGGAAAAGAGGCATTTCATCTTAGTCCTCACGGGTGACAACGCATCTGCATTTTGATTCGCAAGCGAGGATAGATGTAGATGTCTATGGGCCACAGCAACCACTTACCATCAGGTGGACTGTGCGCTCGTTTGTCACCCCATCCTATAAAAAAAATACCACTTACCAACAGGTGGACTGTGTGCTTGTTTGTCACCCTATCCTATAAAAAAATATGTACTCACAAATTCTTGTATGTTACATGTTATAGCATTAGAGCCGCTTACTAAATCATGTAAAACATAGTTTGATTATTATATCTACAAATTTTTGTATATATTCTCGATGTCGACATAGTCAGTTATTATTACTACATACATGATTGTATAGTTTTTAACCGCAGACAGGTCGAACCAATATCTAGTACTCGTAATTACATACCTACTTAATGCCGCCGACTGTTCTATCTGCGTAATTGTTTATGTTTATTATTGTCGGTATCGCCTTCCATACAATATCTATATGTACGCATTATACATTATGTTATTAGAACATAAATATTAAACATAAACGTAAACAGTCACCCCTGTCACCCAGAGGGGTAGGCAATGACTACGGACTTCCATTTGGCACGATCCTGGTCCATCTCTCCCTCCTCCTTTATATACTTATTATGTTACTAGCTGTGCCCGCGGCGTAGCTCGCGAATATAGGTTTTACTAAAAGAATTTGACGTTTAGGGTAAGAGAATATTAAACGATTTATATCATTACTGTATGAATAAGTGGTAACAAAATAAATCGATATTCTCAAAGTTCTAAGTCGTTTATGATAGAGCTTCTGTGTAAACGACGATAGAAGTAGACTTAGCCGGGGCGTACAGAAAAAGATTACGGGGACTACTAACAAAGCAACATAGAGCTGGCCATGTGCAAAACAATCAGTACTGACGCGTAAAGTTTGACCTTGCGCTTTATTTACGATCGTCGCATAACACACGCTGAGTGGGAAACACACTTAAAATAGGGATGTTAGATGATCATCGATGTTAAAAATTAAAACTTCGATGTTTTAACATCGATGTTGACATATGTCAAACATCGAAACATCGACGTCAATGAACCCATAATCGATAATTGCGAACTTGCAAACAATGCGAACTCGCGAAATCAATATCTACTAAATCTTGCATCTGCTCTGAAGATTAAAAATTTTGAATAATTCAGAATTTCTGAACGCATCGTTAATCTAAAAAAAATGTCAGTATGGTGAGTCAAACTTAATTGTCAAGTGTCTCCTGTAATGTCACAATGGTCACTGCTTTCGCTTTATTTTGTAGTGTCGTTGTCGGTTGTCGCATAATAACTATTCTACATAAATTGATATTCAAGTTAATTGTTACTTTTCCCTTGCTGTGTATACCCACATAATTTTGAAACAATGTGTAAGTATCTACACATATACAAAAACCATCGATAATTGTCAACATTGATGTTTTGAGTAGCCTAAACATCGAACATCGATGTTGAGCTAGCGATGCCAACATCGATGTTATTATCCCTATCTTAAAACTGAAGCCTGAGCCGTGGTAGCTCAGATGGTTAGCGCTCGCTGTAAGCTTCACAGTACTCGAGCAACCCGGGTTCGATCCCCGCCGGCACCAATGAAATTGTTAATTGCAATTTTAAGTGCTGATTTACCACGTGCTCGGCGGTGAAGGAAAACATCGTGAGGAAACCTGCATGTCTGAGAAATAAAAAAATATTTCGATGACATGTGAAGTTCGCCAACACGTATTGGGGCAGCGCGGTGGACATTTCCTTGTCCTAAAACCCTCTCAGAAATGAGAGGAGGCCTGTGCCCAGCAGTGGAACGTAAATAGGCTGCAACTTTACTTTACTTAAAACTGAAAGAAAAGTTATTTGGTATTAGAGGGATTCTGGGTATAAAACAATATCACTATCGCGACATTTATTGCAATTTTGCTACTTTTAGTCGAGTTTTGTTGAATAATTGAATATTTCAATACCTCTTTTTTCTGGTTTTTGTTTCTGATGATTTTTGTGATGTGTTGTTAGCCTACACGGCTCTTACAGGCAGGCATAGATTACTGTATACAGGCTTGCAACTTTATCAGACTCATTGACGTAAATTATTACAGTGAGTCTCAATACGATTCACCTGCGAAAAATCTTAACACCGCAATTCAGAAAAGGTTGTAATTTGTACAACGCCATCTATTACGTTCTTTGTGAGAAAACATCCTTTTTTAATTTAAGGAAAACATATTTTTACTGTGTTTTAAGTACTATAATAGAACGATACGAAATATATTATAATAGAACGTTTTTTTTACACACGAATCTTTTTATTACTATTTCTGAGATTTTGTGGCGCCATTAAACAAATTCGAACCTACATTTCAAAATAATAATCATGACTTTCGATAGAATGAACCAATTTCAATAAAACAAAGATTAAATGAACTTGATAATACGCTTTATGATTTTCTTAAAGATTTCATTGAAAAAAAAAGATGTTTACTCAAAACGTCATGGGTCCATAAACATAAAGGTTAGAAGCAAATATGAAACTCAACTACAGGAATAAATTTTAACCTGCCTTTTTGTATCACATTTATGCCACACCACCATCTATCGATGAAATTGGTTAACTATTGTACTTTAATTTAGTTTTGATAATAAGGTTAATATATTTTGTATATATTTATTACGTTCTTTATGTAATACTTTTGTTTACTGCGTTTTAGATATAATTATATCATTATAGAACATTATTTTACATCATTTAATTATGATTTATAATATGATATTAATTTTAAAATGTAGGTACTTGTTGACTCATCCAACGCCACTATTAAACAAATTCGTACCTATACTTAGTACCCATACTTCAGAATATTTGTCATAACTTTTGATGGAATTAACCAATTTTAATGAAATAAAGACTAAATGTAACCTGAATATACACTTAATAATTTCCTTAACTATTCTTATGATATAAATTAGTACTTTATACGTGATACGTTAACAAACAAACAGACAGACAGACAGACAGACAGACAGACAGAAAAATCTAAAAATGGTAGAAATGTATTTAATTACTTATTTTTAGTACCTCTCAATCACTTTTATTACAAAAATATAAAATGTACAGACATCTGCTATTTACAGTTTTATTATATGTATAGACTAGCTGTGCCCGCGGCGTAGCTCGCGAATATAGGTTTTACTTAAAGAATTTGACGTTTAGGGTAAGATAATATTAAACGATTTATATCATTACTGTATGAATAAGTGGTAACAAAATAAATCGATACGCTCAAAGTTCTAAGTCGTTTATGATAGAGCTTCCGTGTAAACGACGATAGAAGTAGACTTAGCCGGGGCGTACAGAAAAAGGTTGGCATAGAGTTGGCCATGTGCAAAACAATCAGTACTGGGGTCCACTTCTACAACGCGTAAAGTTTGACCTTGCGCTTTATTTACGATCGTCGCATAACACACGCTGAGTGGGAAACACACTTAAAATAGGGATGTTAGATGATCATCAATGTTAAAAATTAAAACTTCGATGTTTTAACATCGATGTTGACACATGTCAAACATCGAAACATCGACGTCAATGAACCCATAATCGATAATTGGGAACTTGCAAACAATACGAACTCGCGAAATCAATATCAACTAAATCTTGCATCTGCTCTGAAGATTAAAAATTTTGAATAATTCAGAATTCCTGAACGCATCGTTAACCTAAAAAAATGTCAGTATGGTGAGTCAAACTTAATTGTCAAGTGTCACCTGTGATGTCACAATGGTCACTGCTTTCGTTTTATTTTGTAGTGTCGTTGTCGGTTGTCGCATAATAACTATTCTACGTAAATTGATATTCAAGTTAATTGTTACTTTTCCCTTGATGTGTATACCCACATAATTTTGAAACAATGTGTAAGTATCTACACATATACAAAAACCATCGATAATGGTCATCATCGATGTTTTGAGTAGCCTAAACATCGAACATCGATGTTGAGCTATCGATGCCAACATCGATGTCATCATCGATGTTATTATCCCTATCTTAAAACTGTAAGGAAAGTTATTTGGTATTAGAGGGTTAGAGGGATTCTGGGTATAAAACAATATCACGACATTTATTGCAAATTTACTACTTTTAGTCGAGTTTTCGAGTTTTGTTGGATTATTTCGACGTACGTACGTCTCTTTTTTCTGTTTCTGCCGGTGTTTGTGCTTTGTGTTGTTAGCCTACACGGCTCTAACAGCTAACAGGCTTCCAGCTTCGTCGGACTCAAGAACTGTCAGTGAGTGTCAATACGATTCACCTGCGAAAAATCTTAACACCGCAATTCAGAAAAGGTTGTAATTTGTACAACGCCATCTATTACGTTCTTTGTGAGAAAACATCCTTTTTTAATTTAAGGAAAACATATTTTTTTTTACTGTGTTTTAAGTATAAATATAATATAATAGAACGTTTTTTTTTACACACGTATCTTTTTATTACTATTTCTGAGATTTTGTGGCGCCATTAAACAAATTCGAACCTACATTTCAAAATAATAATCATAACTTTCGATAGAATTAATCAATTTTAATAAAACAAAGATTAAATGTAACTCGAAGATACGCTATATGATTTTCTTAACGATTTCTTTGAAAAAAAAAAAGATGTTTACTTTAGACGTGATGCTTTCATATAAAAACAGACAAACAGACAGAAAGACAATTCTAAAAATTATAAAAATGTACTTATTTAATTATTTTTAGTTCCCCATAATGATTTTAGTCACCATAATATATATATACAATGTACAGAAAGAGACACAACATGTTGTTATCATCATTTTTATTATATGTATATATTTAAAGAGAGATGGCGCTGCTAACATCAACTTGATGACTCAAACAAAGCCACCGTTGAGCAAATTCCCTACCCATACTTCAGAATATTTATCATAACTTTTGATGGAATGAACCGATTTTAATGAAATAAAGACTAAATGTAACCCGAAGGTTTACTTTATAATTTCCTTAACAATTCTTATGATATAAATTAGTACTTTAAACGTGATACGTTAACAAACAAACAGACAGACAGACAGACAGACAGACAGACAGAAAATTCTAAAAATGGTAGAAATGTATTTAATTACTTATTTTTAGTACCCCTCAATCACTTTTATTACAAAAATATAAAATGTACAGACATCTGCTATTTACAGTTTTATTATATGTATAGATAACTGAATTAAAATGATGCCTGTCAATTTTTTTTTAGAATTACCTTTAAAACCATACCTAATAATATTATATGAGTTAATTGTTGTGTAGGATTTTATAGTATGAATGGTTTAATTTAAACGTGGGTGTATCTTAGGAACTGTTAAACAGTCATCAACGGTAATGCTATAGAAGGTCGTCGACCATATGGTCTGCGTTTATCTGAGATTGAAACAGACTGTCACGCTATACATTCGTATGCTTTAAGAAAAAAAAATGTGAATGTCTTGTGAAGGTCAAAAAGATCGGTTACGGAGTTCATTGAAAAGTTACCTAAACAAGGTTTTTTTTATTAATACGCCTTAATATACTTTTTAATAGGTTCAGTCATTCCGAAGATTAGCCAGAACCGACAGACAGATAATTTTTTCAAAGGGTTGTTAATAACATGCAAATAACCCCCTCAGCTCAGTATAAGGCAGTTATTTCGATATTACACACAGACACTTCAATTTTATTTATATGTATATATTTTCTTAATAAATTTCTACTCTTGTTCGAACTTTTAACCTTTTTATTTATCTTGGTACTAGTTATTGACTGGTACGTTCTGCAGTCAATAGCTAGTAGACGGGAGCAAATTGAGTAAGTGACAAGTGTTTGAACCTTTTTCTCAAAGATTCTTTCTTTCAATATATTGAGCTCTACTTTTAGTACTATTATTGATAACGTTTTAGAGTATTTAAAAAAAAAACTTTAGTTGAGACTATATTTATCAGCCAACATCCGTTTTATGATACAAACGAATCAAATCAAATGAAAATTCTTCTTTTTAAGACGTAAAAAAATAACGAACGAAAAAAAAATTCATTCGTTACTACTGTCTCTATATGTGTTAATCAAAGTGTATGTTTGGTCAGTTTGTTTCAGTAAGGGGCACTTACTGAAACAAATTGACCAAACGTTGTCCCAGCAAACCAAATAATTATCATAGATCTGCAGGTTTTCTTTCTTAAGTTCTACGCAGACGAAGTCGCGGGTAAAAGCTAGTTAAAAGTAATATTAGAATTAAACAAACAACACGCATAGATCATAAGCTATATTGATAGTGAGAACATTAGGTCATAGTCATGAAAATATTTTATGGTCATCGGTTCAAATATCAGATAATTCAGACTAGTAGAAGTGGGTAAAAATTGAATTGTAAAACACCATTACATTAATACATAGATAAATACAGGTCAAGCTAATATAAAGCGAGTACGCGAGTGACGCCATCATTCTAAATTACTTCCTGTGGATAAATTGCATTTCAAAAACGTGAATAGGTAGATTATCTTGCTTACTTCATAGCGGTCGTAAAAAAATGCACAACAAACCAAAATAATATTACGTGTATTATTACGTCATACCGCTTACTTCCTATCTGTCCACGAATCCAATGCAAATTACTTGCCACAGAATGTAAAACTTCCAAGTACGGACATAAATGTTTTTTTCGTTTAGCGTTGTTTGCGCTGTTATATTATAGCTGCATTACGAGTGGTTTGGCTGGACAGGAAAGAATCATGTTCTCTCTCTGGAATACCAGCATAATATTTCATGTAATGTTATATGCAATGTTGCTGTATTTTGTTGTGTTAAGGTAACCGCAGACCCTATTTTGGTAAAGGGGCGTTCCATTCTTCATTCAGAATGTTAACTATCTATATGAATGTTATCTACATTTTGACTCTTAATCGAGGATAAATATAGGTGCTTATATCATACAGTATTTACTTGCCACCGACATTTGTGTGCTCGTTTGTCAACCTTACTTTTTTAAAATATGTTAAAAAATACTTAAGAAAATGTATTTTCAACGGAGTTTAATTTTCAAATTTACATAATAATGCTAATGTTGTTATGAAATTACTGTAAGCAATTAATCTCGAAAATCACAATGCCTATAAATGCTGTCGCAGTCAACTGAGTTTTTTTATGTTCCTTATAGTTATTTAAAGTCATGGATAATTTATTTGCCTACTAAGAGCTTTCCCATTTCAAAATTGCTTTCTCCGCGTCGAAATATTTTTTTATAGGATAGGGTGAGAGATGAGCACACAGTCCATCTGATGGTAAGAGGTTGCTGTGACCCATAGACATCTACATCTATCTTCGTTTGCGAATCAAAATGCAGATGCGTTTTCAGCCGTGAGGACTAAGATGGAATGCCTCGTTTCCAGTAAAAAGGGTATCCGGTTCTCTACACTCACCATACGCAACATAGCAGTGTCAAGCTGCCATTTTATGCTGGTATTCTGTGAGGGCGTGGTCTTTCCCCGATCGAGCCGACCCATTCGTGCTACAACTATATTACTAATATAGCTGCAGTATGGCTCTACCACGTAGAAAATATATAAGAATTGCTTGTTTAAAATCATAGATTAGGTGTAGAAGACTTTTCTAAGTATTAACTGAAACGAAAAGGTACTTAATCGACGCGTATGTTTTTATTTACCGATTTCTCGGAACTGGATGAAAATGTTGTAATTATCATCATCATTTATTACGAGTATATGATGCTTGCTAACATTTAAATTTAAAATAAGTATTTCAAGAATCGTTTAAAAAACAAATCTGGCTGTGTTTTCTTACTCATCGAATTGTTCATTATAATATTTCATGTAACTTACGCCACAACTGATGAATAATGTTCCCAATATAGAGAAACTTCTTTGATCTCATCAGACGATGCGCTCAGCGGCGCCGTGACTCAAGCATCCACGACAGAAATGCTCTTTGTATTGTATATTTTATGCACATGGCTGCAATTATGTACCTACAAGTAGTCTCATCTACCATATTATATATATATATTATTGTATGTATTAATCGTATGTAATTCACACATAGCATACGCAACTAAGTATATAAATAATTAAATATATTGTAGGTTTGTTTCCTGACATTCATAATGAGTTTTCTTTCATTATACCTCTGTGGCCTTTTAGGGTTAAAAGTGAGTCAGAATTATTTTCACAGATATGTCATGGCCGCCTTCGCAGTAGCGCGTGGTAGCGCCCTTGTTGCTTATTCAGAATTACTTCATTGAGTTGTTTATGCGATTTTTATCCTTATTTGTAATATAGGTCAAAATATGTAGGCACTTGAATAATGAGGTATTTATACTTACAATAAGGCCAAAGTGCATAGAAACAATGGTAGTACTTTTTAAAATACGGTTTATTTATTTAAATCGTAACGTCAGAAGAGAATATATTATTTTATTTATTACTAACGGGTCGAAAACGTAAAACATGTTATAGGCCGTTAGTCTTAGTTCTAAGTTGCACTAGATAATTAAAATAGTGCACCATCAAGATACCACCATATACTTGGTAGAGCCCCGTTGAAACGATTATGGTTTCAGAACAAAAGAGTTAGTTCGACCGGTGACGGAGCCCGCTCGCACAGAATACCCACGTAAATAAGCAGCATAATGCTGTTGTGATATGTACGGTGAGTGTTAAAATCGGAGAACCCTTTTTCCCAATCTATCTCAATGGTGTATAAGGGGCCACATCATTCACTTTTTAGCTCACCAATTCGCCTTGGGCCGATACAGCGTATTGAGTATGAGCAAATAATGCCAGTTAACGCGTTCTTAAATAGGCCTACCCCACTGTGGACGTAAAATTTTCTATAGTACGTGAGGGTAATATGGTCATCCGGATAATATGGTCACTTTCTTAATACTCAAAAACTACAGCCTAATTTGCATAGATGGCATTGTGATACGATAGCTCTTCATCAATCATTCAAATAATAAAGGGTCAAAAGGCCGCCGCTTTATCGACGCCATTTTGACAGTTGATATTATAGTAAGTGCGTAAGCAAACAAGCTTTGGAATTAATTAGGAACACTTCGAAAAATCTACTTTAAAAAGACTAACTACACTACACAATACAAAAATCGACAAAAATATTTACAACAATATCAAGTGTCAAAATAGCGTCGATAAAGGAGCGCCTTTTTGACCCTTTATTAACTTCCTTCTGCGTAGCATTGAAAGGAAGTTAATGGTTTTAGCTGGCAGTCTGTTAGTCTGTATGCCGACACGATAACTTCCGTTCCACTGGACTGATTGACTTTAAATTTGGTATGTGGATACCTTGAGGTAGTAGCTCGGTCGAGTTTAAATTTGGGTCCTGTAGGTTAAAGGGCACCAGAGATATGGGATTCACGCAGAAGGAAGTTGTTTTTCTTGAATTTACATTCAACTCGTTATTTGATAGACTGATCAAGAGCTATCGTATTACAGAGCGTTCTATGCAAACGACGCTGTAGTTTTTGAGTTATAAGAAAGTGACCATATTAACCGGATGACCATATTACCCTCACCTACTATAGTTAGTTTTTTTAAGTTGATTTTTGTTGATTTTGTTGAGTGTTGCTAATTATTGCCAAGGCTTGTTTGTTATTTTTTTCTATATTAGTTATAGTATACGATATTGTGTATTTTTTTCTGTCCTCCTCCTAATTTTGGTTTTATAAGGCCGCAAAGCTTAAGGTGACCATATTACTCTCACGTACCTTATGTGGTAGGATTCTGGCAACAGATGATGCCTCAAAGACATTAAGTCCGCTCATTGAAAGACCCAAGGTGATTACAATAAACAATTTAAAAAAAAACTTAAGTAACAGTATGGAAACCGTCATCACCACTGAATCACTGACCTCATTCTATACTCAGCAGCTACGCCGACCGCTGACAAATGCGATAAGCCTAACCCCGGCGTCAGACATGTGATCCAAGTAGCACCATACATTTTAAAATATTTGATTATGTTTTGGGTGCGCAAACGGTAACACAAATGCATTAATTTGCCAATTGCACTCACATTTATCGCAAGGATGGCTCAGTGAATACGTATCTATTTTAGTGAACGCCGTAGACTGTCTCTGTTTAATTCGGCTGCCTTTATTTATATTATTATATCATCCGACATAATAATTGATAAAAAAGTGTGTGTGGCAAGACACTCGAACTTTGAACTTTGTTTACTTTGATGTGCGCAGAAAAACGGACACTGGATAGCAAACTGCATATTATGTGTGTTCAAATGTTGCGCAATATACGCAATGCCCGTGCCTCACTTAGCGACTATGGAGCTATAATTTGCGTATCTAAAGCAATTAGAAACGAAGTCTGGCGCCGCGCCGCGCCGTTCTAACGTCCAAACTATTGATCGCAATTTTGAAACCATTTAGCAGACAGTCACGATATTGACGTATAACTTGCTCCTTTAAAAAAAAACATTTAAAATTAAAATTGGCATGCTTAAAATATTTAATAAATTTTTATTCAGTCTTTAAAGTGTTTAAATAACAATGAATTATGAATTAATATGAATAAATAAAATTACGCAATACCATTTATCAGTAATGAGACTTTAGTAAAACTTAAATATCATAATAATGCGACTAACATCTAAATTCTTGTTGCGTTGTCAGACTATTTTCATACAGACAGCGAATGGATAAAACCTTGGACTAAGGATAAAACACTTACAGATAATATGAAAGACCTTTGTCTGTCTTAAGTACTTCGCTTAAAAACTAACGAGAGTGTTAAAAAGTTAGTTAAATTATTTATTCTGTGGTTATAGTTACAGCCTATCGCCTATCCTCCCACAGCTGGGCACAAGCCTCATCTCATTTCTGAGAGCGTTATAGTTATAGGGCAAGGAAATGCCCGCTGCGCTGCCCAAATGCGTGTTGGCGAACTTCACATGTATTCGCATGTTTTTTTTTCTTATTTCTAATACATGCAGGTTTCCCCACAATGTTTTCCTTCTACGCCGAGCACGTGGCAAATCAGCACTTAAAATTGCAATTAACAATTTCATTGGTGCCGGCGGAGATCGAACCGGTGTTGCTCGCGTACTGTGAAATTTACAGCGAGCGCTAACCGTTAGCTACCACGGAGTATTATTCGCAGAAAAATAACGGCACATTGAAAAAGTCATTGTGATTGGCCGCATAAAAGGTCACGGTAACTTTTATGAAGTTATACTTCTTTTGGGGCCTTTTGGAAAATGATTTTACGATGCGCACGCACACCGACACCTAAAAACGACACCATGAAGTTGTTACGATGCGCGCGCACACCGACACCTAAAACGACACCATGAAGTTGTTAACATGCGCGCGCACACTGACACCTAAAAGCGACAACTTTAGTGGGTAATTGTCTCTCAATATTTTTCGTTTTGTTACTCTAAAGAAGTATAACTTCCTACGTGCGTACATAAGTACACATATACTTTTTTTGAAAATAACGACGTTTCAAAACAACGTTGTCCCCTTGCGCTCCCACCGTATTATTGTCTCCGTTTCGCCTTGATTCATCAAACAAAAAGGACGATGTGTATATATAGTCCCGGTACCAGCGGCTGAACAGCTAGGTTGGGTGAAATACGTATTTTCTTTTAGACGTGTAGATGACGATATAAGCATACCATAAATCATATAAATGTCAGATGTAAAATATTGATTAGCGTAACAGGAGAGGTCTAAGTCTTTTTTTATTTTTTCTGTTCAGTGGTTATAATAACCTTTTAGTGACGTAGGACCATTTAACTTTTTCTGCTCTGGGCCACCATTTTTAAGGCAATTCTATTAGCTTCGCGTGTATCTATCTGTCTATGTAACGGAATCTTTTAATGTAATTTTCACCAACTTGTAAACGGCTGATTGACTTGAAAATTTGCACTCGTATCAAGGACCGATGACAATACAATAATTTAAAAACTTTATCCTAGTATCCTCATCAGGATCACCAGGATAATTTTCTTAAATTTTATATTATTTAGATATAATATAATGATAAGGGTGATTTTCAAGTTTGTTCTAGAAACACATTTAATAATGAATATGAAAAGGGTTGTCATGGCGCACCTTTTATTTTAATGTAGGTAGCAACTAAGTAATATTGTAAACCGTTTCTACAGTATCTGCATACCGACTGTCGTCTCCAGAAATATTGTGCACTTTTTATATGTGAGATAATTGTATAATGCCCTCGTGGACCACCGGTTAATAGCCACTGATCTAAGACGTCGTCGATTGCAAATCTGGCTGTTAAGACGGCATATTATTGTCCTTTCTTAGGGAGAGTTCACTGGTAGACTGTTTACTTCTTAAACAGTCTACCAGTCTTTACTGTTTAAATACTTCTTATTTACTTTATTTATTAAAAATTAATGTTCTTTTACTGATTTTTAAAAAATATACATTTAATTTTTTATAGCTTTTAATGTTTTAAGGAAAGGCTTTCATATTTATTACAGACTGAGAAAGGTTGAACAAAGGACGTGTTTGTTTCTTATTGCTAGGCAACGGCTTTGTATTATCTTGAATCGAAACATAAAATTATCGAAGTGTTATCTACAACAGATATTATTATGTGTAATAATATGTTTTAGGTGATTTTTTTCACAAAAATATAAGGTTTATTAATTTTTCGATGCAAGGGATTTGCATTGAATACCTTACTCTATAAGTACGCCCAAATTTTAAAATAAGTACATAACTAGTGCATTTTTTTTTTAAATTAATAAAGTTTATTAATGGCAGTTCGGTCAAACTTAAAGCAGAAAGCTGTCGCAGTCACAATTTAATTATAAAAGCTATATGTTACAAATTACATTGCGCGGTTTTTGAAATCGTTCACGATTTACGGAAACAACATGGACTGCCATCCGAAATCTCACGGTCCCGTTAAAAATTTGTCCCGAACTAGTCCAGACTCAAGCCGTCGCTCAACGAAAACATTTGTATTTTCCTTACTCATTTGATCCGGAGCCATCCGATCCGATCCCGATATTTACTTTAATGCAACCGGATCATGCTCGTATTTTTTCGGACATCAGGTTCTTTATTTTTCGGCACATGGGGATGGTACCTTTTAGTAACGTATGTATTTAAA
The DNA here is from genome assembly GCA_963668995.1 of Parnassius mnemosyne. Classification (NCBI taxonomy): domain Eukaryota; kingdom Metazoa; phylum Arthropoda; class Insecta; order Lepidoptera; family Papilionidae; genus Parnassius; species Parnassius mnemosyne. Next base: position 20,073,048 of record CAVLGL010000068.1, on the reverse strand, counting down.
TAAAATTGACCACAAGCCACAGGGGAACACTTCCGTTCCGGATACCAGTGTTTTGCCCACAGACTACATTTTATATTTATTGAAAGATATGACAGAGCAAAGTCGCAGCTGGTAGGACGCACGCGCATGTTTTAAAAAATACTGGATACCGAACGTTTAATTACTATTATAGAAAATTGCAAATGCAATTAGACCAAAAAAAGATTTATCGTGGAGCAATGTATGAAAAGTCAAAATCTCTACTCCATGTTTCCATTTAAAAAAGTAACGCGACATCTAACCAAGCGGCCGACTTAACAAATTTCACTCCGGATTCAAGCGAACCGCGTGTAGTCGGTAGCATACTGAACTCGGTTTTTTTATCGGACCGGTTAGATCCGGTTGCTTGTAGTCCGGAGCCTTAAACACGATAGTGGTTTTCCGCAATTGCGCTATCCCCCCCTGCCGGCAATCACATAAAAGCGAGGCGAAAGCATTCCTGAAGTTAAAATCCACTCCAACCAATACTAAGCCTTCTTTAATTTTTAATCATCAATCAAAACAAGCGCTGCAAGAGAATCGATCATTACAATATTGATTTTGAGATAGTGATAGCGAATACACATTTTGTCTGCGATGTTTTACGAGGCAAGAAAAACGTTCGCAAGTTAGCAACCTTTTTTATAGTTTATTATAGTGTTCCTGCTGGTTGCATCATTAACTCATTACTAAATCTAAAATTATTCTGTAAATTACCATCATCCATTTAAGCTTAAGTATATTTTTATTTATTTTCTTTTCTCTGTCTTTGTGTTCGGATTGGAGTAAATTTAGCTTTCATTTTGTTTGTTAGTATTGTCCTATATTAGTTTTAATTGAACAAATACAGGTAGGTGTTATTTACATATTTTCACAAGTATTCAAGATAGGTTACCTATGTAACGTTTACTTAAAAAGATTTTTCACTTTGTGATTTGTGAGTGAATGATTTTAGTTCCAATAGGTGAGAACTAAACGTGGTCACGAGGGCATGCCGGTACGTAGGTACCTATTTATAAACATTCAAATACAGCGATCAATATTTTTATTCACTGTGAAACCTGACTGAAACACCTGACAAAAACCGTTGTCACTAGAAACACCAATATTTCTCAGGTTCACAGCACTTTTCTTTCAAGTAAATAATATCGGTAATAAAAATATTAAAAACCAGTATTTGTAAATAACCAGTAATTAAAAATTCATATTAGGTATTATTATAATTAAAATTTCATATTATACTATAATAAACTTAACCGCTTGAATTAATTTGATGCATCTGTCTTACTAGGGATTTAAAAAAAAGACATTAAAGATAATGTATAATCTTAGGTAATGTCTTTTTTTTAAATAAGCGGTGTTAAAGTAACGCATAATATAGGTACATACCTATGATAGAACAAGAACGTACACCCTTGTAAGTTACGGCAGTACATAGCGCTTGGTTGCGGTCGACACAGGCGTATAAGTGCTATTATTATTATTATAAAAAGTACTGTATGTGCTAAATAAATTTTGAAACGTCGTTTCGCAGCAAGTTTAACTTTGAAATAAGTAATGGTAAATGCCGTGACATGAAATGGAATAAGATTATCTTATTTATTAAATATATTTTTACCTTTATTTTACGATGATAATCGTAAAATAAAGGTTTTAAATAAAAAAAAAACATATTAATACAAAAAGTACATAATTTATAATGCTGATAACCCTACATATTGATGATTACTACAATTGTTTTTCCTGAAACCATTTATACTATAGTTTTGCGCTTCAGTTTTTTTGTCTCATTAAATGTGTCGTAGAAAGAATTAAACCTTGGACGTAGAATACTGGATTTTACATCTATGAACACTTGTGTCAGTGTCAATCATTTGTGATTTGTGAATAAAACGTAAAAGTGAAGTGAGCGCGATGGGTGATGGCCGAATCGTTAACGCTGCCACCTTTGCCACCGCCGCGACGATTTTCAATTTTTCTTCATCCTTATCTTATAAAAAGGTGTGATTATTGTTATAAAAAGTAACATCTATTACTATATACTTTATTAGAGAAGTATTTTTTCAATTTTAGAATGATAAATGACCTAACTATCCAACTGTTCGGACAAAGCTATTGTAGGTTTAGCCCATGGCCACCTTAATTCAAATTTATATTTAAGGTGGCTAAACTTAAAAAAAGTAAAGGCCGACTTCAATAATTACAAAGAATGAAATAATTTTAAGAGTCAAGAGTCGCGTCTTTAGGTAATTGTTGTTTAATGTATGTGTATATTGTCTTAACACCATCTACACGAGCTATGTTATATTATTTTCTTCTTGAAGTCGGTTTTTACATTTTTTTTAAGCTTAATAACTTTACCTTTATGCGTAGACTATGCAATATTAGGTACAAACTCAAGGTCTAGAACGTCATTAAAAGTGACATTAAAAAGTCATCTATTATTTTATCGTTCATTTGTTATGGCAATTCACATCTATACTGTAAAATATGGTAAATTGATAAAAAAGCTACGAAAGATCTCTATAATGCCACCAATATTCTACAAAAATATATTAAATAATTAGTTACAAAAGTGACTATACTCTGGATAACCCAACAAGCATCGTGGGGTAATTTTTGATATGAAAATAAGACCTTATTCTTATTCATTACCCTTGGAGAGCCTGGACAAATGATTTTTTTATAAAAGAGGAGGCTTACGAACATACGGATCACCTGATTATGAATAATCATCACTGCTTATTGATCTGTGCGATTTGGGTTCACTTTTTATTGAACCTAGTTCTAACGCATGTGAGGTTGTTATTGAAAAAAAGTTGTTTAACTCTCTTCAAACCCCCAAAACCTCAAAATTATTTTAGAGATGTTAAAAACTAATTAGCTGAGATACGTGTAAAAAAATAAAAATGATGCGTCTTAAATAGTTTAAAGAACACCTCACGTACCTCGATTTTAACGACTTTATTGTGTTGCGCGCAATTGAGGGAGGGCGGATGATCTTTGTTATAGTGGATGCGCGCAATATGACACCTGATTCTATTAATTAATAAAGTTATTTAATTTTACAAATTTGTTCATAGGCGTCACCGTTGCCCACACAACGATGTCCCGGAGCCATTGTTCGATGTGGAGCACACGACGAGCGTGGTTTCCGCATACAAACAAGATTACGACGAAAAACACGTAAGCCGTACAACCGCTGTTCATCACGAAGACCATCTTCGGCTTGAAGGAGATTTTCAAGAACCTGAACGTCCCCACTGGCAACCTGCTGAGCGACAAAAACCTACTAAGCCTGAAGATAACCTCAGGCCTGAAGGAGAATTTGAGAGAAGGCATCCTGAAGAATGGCGACCGGGTGACAGAGCACCTGTTAAGCGCCCGGAAGATAACTTAAAACCAGAAGGAGAATTTGCAACTCCTGAGAAGGAACTTTGGAGGCCTGCAGAAAGGCAAAAACCGAGAAAACCTGAGGACAATCTTAAACCTGAAGGAGAATTTCAGAAACGCCAACCTGATGAATGGCAGCCCGGTGAAAGAGCTCCTGTACGTCGTCCGGAAGATAACTTAAAACCAGAAGGTGACTTTGAAAAAAGAAGACCTGATGAATGGAAACCTGGTGAAAGGGCGCCTGTACGTCGCCCTCAAGATAATTTGCGACCAGAAGGTGAATTCGAGAAAAGGCGACCAGAAGAGTGGCGCCCAGGAGATAGAGCCCCAATTCGTCGTCCAGATGATAACCTCAAACCTGAAGGTGAATTTATGACTCCCGAAAAAGAGTATTGGCGCCCTGCTGATCGTCAAAAACCAAGAAAGCCAGTGGATAACTTGCGCCCTGAAGGTGATTTTGAAAAAAGACATCCAGATGAATGGCGCCCTGGAGATCGTGCGCCAGTTCGTCGACCTGAAGATAATCTCTATCCTGAAGGTGAGTTCGAAAAACGAAAACCAGATGAATGGCGTCCTGGAGACAGAGCACCAGTACGTCGTCCGGATGATAATTTAAAGCCTGAGGGTGAATTCACGACTCCAGAAAAGGAACCCTGGAGACCAGCTGAAAGACAAAAGCCGAAAAAACCAGAAGATAATTTAAGACCAGAAGGAGATTTTGAAAAAAGACAACCCGAAGAATGGCAACCCGGTGATAGAGCACCAGTAACACGCCCTCATGATAATCTAAAGCCCGAAGGAGAATTTGTTACACCAGAAAAAGAACCTTGGAGGCCAGCGGAACGGCAAAAGCCAAAGAAACCGGAGGATAATCTTAAACCAGAAGGAGACTTTTTCAAGCGACAGCCCATAGAATTTATACCAGCTGAAAAATCAGTAGGTAAAAAACCGGAAGATAATTTGCGCCCAGAAGGAGAATTTACTACTACAAGAATAGATGATTATAAAGTAGTAACCGGTGAAAGGGCGGAAATTGTAAAACACACCGATAATATTGTCATGGAAGGGGAATTTACGGGTAAGTTAGAAAATTAAATAAGATTAGATATTTGTAATTAATTTCGACTTAACTAATAGTACATTGTGTGATTAATAATATTCTGGTCGATTAAGATACCGTTACTGTTACGACCTATTAAAAGTCCATTGCTGAACATAGGCTAACTTCTTCATAGATTGAATCACCAGTCAACATTTGCCATAGTCACTAACCTTGGCAGTCGGGTTGGCAACGGCAGTTTTTTTAGGTGTTATTAGGAAGACGATGATGCCCATCTCCTAGTTTGTTTCTTTTTATTACATTTTACAACACGAGTTATGGGGCAATGGATATTCTTACACATTACGTGTAGTAGCATACGGTCAATAAGATAATGTAACGTATATTCATACTATGGTCACTTGTCGTAGTCCGTTTGATAATATAAGTTTAGTAAATACGAAGCAGATATACTCCTAATTCGTGAAGACACTCCACATAAGGCATATTATTTTATATTATATACCAAACACTTGTAAACCTTCTTTGAAAGAATAATGATGCAACCCATGTATTTTTACAGACACTACAACGTCGCGAACTGAATACACTATAAAACCTGTTGAAAGACAAAAACCGGTAAGAAGAAATACTTGGACCAAAATAGAAGGAGACATGATCACTGATACTACCACAAAGACTGAATTTATTGACTACACGGATACAGTCGAAAGATCTACACTGGTTACCCGCAGAACTGATAATTTAATACGAGAAGGTGAAATGGAATTTGTAACTTCAAACCAAAATGATTATACAGAAAAGAATACTGTACTAGAACGACCACATCGCCGACGTACATGGACAAAAGAAGATTTTGATAAATTTTACTCCACAGACAACTTGCAAACAGTTACAACAACACAAGAAGAATACAAAACTTATGAGACAATTGACGTTAGACAAAAGAAAGTGAAACCAGTTGATAATTTAAAACCTGAAGGTGACTTTGAAACACCTAAACATGATGAATGGCGTCCAGCAGAAAGACAAATAGCTAAAAAGCCACAAGATAACTTAAAACCCGAAGGTGAATTCACAACTCCTGACAAAGACCAGTGGAGGCCAGCTGAGCGCCCAACTCAAAAGAAACCTCAAGATAATTTAAAACCGGAAGGAGAATTTGAGCAACCTAAGCATGATGAATGGCGTCCAGCGGAAAGACAAACAGCTAAAAAGCCTCAAGATAACTTAAGACCTGAAGGAGATTTTACAACTCCCGAAAAAGATCAATGGAGGCCAGCTGAGCGTCCTATTCAGAAGAAACCAAAAGATAATCTGAGACCAGAAGGTGATTTCGAACAACCTAAACATGATGAATGGCGTCCAGCGGAAAGACAAACACCTAAAAAGCCGCAAGATAACTTAAGACCAGAAGGTGATTTCGAACAACCTAAACATGATGAATGGCGTCCTGCGGAAAGACAAACAGCTAAAAAGCCACAGGATAACTTAAAACCAGAAGGTGAATTCACGACCCCTGATAAAGAACAATGGAGGCCAGCTGAGCGTCCCATTCAGAAGAAACCAAAAGACAATCTAAGGCCAGAAGGTGAATTTGAACAACCTAAACATGATGAGTGGCAACCAGCTGACAGACAAATACCTAAAAAGCCACAGGATAACCTTAAGCCTGAAGGCGAATTCACGACTCCCGAGAAAGACCAGTGGAGGCCAGCAGAGCGCCGCACTCAAAGCAAACCTAAAGATAATTTGAGACCAGAAGGTGATTTCGAACAACCTAAGCAAGATGAATGGCGACCAGCAGAAAGACAGACACCTAAAAAGCCACAAGACAACTTAAAACCAGAAGGTGAATTCACAACTCCTGACAAAGACCAATGGAGGCCAGCTGAGCGCCCAATTCAAAAGAAACCTCAGGATAATTTGAAACCGGAAGGAGAATTTGAACAACCTAAACATGATGAATGGCGTCCAGCGGAAAGACAAACAGCTAAGAAGCCTCAAGATAACTTAAGACCCGAAGGTGATTTCGCGACTCCTGAGAAAGACCAATGGCGACCAGCAGAACGACGCAATCAAAGGAAACCAAAAGATAATCTGAGACCAGAAGGTGATTTCGAACAACCCAAGCAAGATGAATGGCGACCAGCAGAAAGACAGACACCTAAAAAGCCACAAGACAACTTAAAACCAGAAGGTGAATTCACAACTCCTGATAAAGATCAGTGGAGGCCAGCTGAGCGCCCAACTCAAAAGAAACCTCAAGATAATTTGAAACCAGAAGGAGAATTTGAGCAACCTAAGCCTGATGAATGGCGTCCAGCAGAAAGACAAACAGCTAAAAAGCCTCAAGATAACTTAAGACCTGAAGGAGATTTTACAACTCCCGAAAAAGATCAATGGAGGCCAGCTGAGCGACCTATTCAGAAGAAACCAAAAGATAATCTGAGACCAGAAGGTGATTTTGAACAACCTAAACATGATGAATGGCGCCCAGCAGAAAGACAAACAGCTAAAAAGCCACAGGATAACTTAAAACCAGAAGGTGAATTCACAACTCCTGATAAAGAACAATGGAGGCCAGCTGAACGTCCCATTCAGAAGAAGCCACAAGATAATCTAAAGCCAGAGGGTGAATTTGAACAACCTAAACATGATGAGTGGCAACCAGCCGAAAGGCAGATACCTAAAAAGCCGCAGGATAACCTTAAGCCTGAAGGCGAATTCACGACTCCCGAGAAAGACCAGTGGAGGCCAGCAGAGCGCCGCACTCAAAGCAAACCTAAAGATAATCTGAGACCAGAAGGTGATTTCGAACAACCTAAGCAAGATGAATGGCGACCAGCAGAAAGACAGACACCTAAAAAGCCACAAGACAACTTAAAACCAGAAGGTGAATTCACAACTCCTGATAAAGACCAGTGGAGGCCAGCTGAGCGCCCAACTCAAAAGAAACCCCAAGATAATTTGAAACCGGAAGGAGAATTTGAACAACCTAAACATGATGAATGGCGTCCAGCGGAAAGACAAACACCTAAAAAGCCGCAAGATAACTTAAGACCCGAAGGTGATTTCGCGACTCCTGAGAAAGAACAATGGCGACCAGCAGAACGCCGCACTCAAAGCAAACCTAAAGACAATCTGAGACCAGAAGGTGATTTCGAACAACCTAAGCAAGATGAATGGCGACCAGCAGAAAGACAGACCCCTAGAAAACCACAAGATAATCTAAGACCTGAAGGAGATTTTGAAAAACCTATACAAGAAGAATGGCAACCGGCTGAACGTCCTGTTCAGAGAAAACCTAAAGATAATCTTAAACCCGAAGGTGAATTTGAACATCCTAAGCATGATGAATGGCGTCCTGCTGAAAGACAAACAGCTAAAAAGCCTCAAGATAACTTAAGACCTGAAGGAGATTTTACAACGCCCGAAAAAGATCAATGGAGGCCAGCTGAGCGTCCTATTCAGAAGAAACCAAAAGATAATCTGAGACCAGAAGGTGATTTTGAACAACCTAAACATGATGAATGGCGTCCAGCAGAAAAGCAAACAGCTAAAAAGCCACAGGATAACTTAAAACCAGAAGGTGAATTCACGACTCCTGATAAAGAACGATGGAGGCCAGCTGAACGTCCCATTCAGAAGAAGCCAAAAGACAATCTAAGGCCAGAGGGTGAATTTGAACAACCTAAACATGATGAGTGGCAACCAGCCGAAAGGCAGATACCTAAAAAGCCTCAGGATAACCTTAAGCCTGAAGGCGAATTCACGACTCCCGAGAAAGACCAGTGGAGGCCAGCAGAGCGCCGCACTCAAAGCAAACCTAAAGATAATCTGAGACCAGAAGGTGATTTCGAACAACCTAAGCAAGATGAATGGCGACCAGCAGAAAGACAGACACCTAAAAAGCCACAAGACAACTTAAAACCAGAAGGTGAATTCACAACTCCTGATAAAGACCAGTGGAGGCCAGCTGAGCGCCCAACTCAAAAGAAACCCCAAGATAATTTGAAACCGGAAGGAGAATTTGAACAACCTAAGCCTGATGAATGGCGTCCAGCGGAAAGACAAACACCTAAAAAGCCGCAAGATAACTTAAGACCCGAAGGTGATTTCGCGACTCCTGAGAAAGAACAATGGCGACCAGCAGAACGCCGCACTCAAAGCAAACCTAAAGACAATCTGAGACCAGAAGGTGATTTCGAACAACCTAAGCAAGATGAATGGCGTCCAGCGGAAAGACAAACAGCTAAAAAGCCTCAAGATAACTTAAGACCTGAAGGAGATTTTACAACTCCTGAAAAAGATCAATGGCGGCCAGCTGAGCGTCCTATTCAGAAGAAACCAAAAGATAATCTGAGACCAGAAGGTGGTTTCGAACAACCTAAACATGATGAATGGCGTCCAGCGGAAAGACAAACACCCAAAAAGCCGCAAGATAACTTAAAACCAGAAGGTGAATTCACAACTCCTGATAAAGACCAGTGGAGGCCAGCCGAGCGACCAACTCAAAAGAAACCCCAAGATAATTTGAAACCGGAAGGAGAATTTGAACAACCTAAGCAAGATGAATGGCGTCCAGCAGAAAGACAAACGCCTAAAAAACCGCAAGATAACTTAAGACCCGAAGGTGATTTCACGACTCCTGAGAAAGACCAATGGCGACCAGCAGAACGCCGCACTCAAAGGAAACCTGAAGATAATCTTAGACCAGAAGGTGATTTCGAACAACCTAAGAAAGATGAATGGCGACCAGCAGAAAGACAGACACCTAGAAAGCCACAAGATAATCTACGACCTGAAGGAGATTTTGAAAAACCTACACAAGAAAACTGGCAACCGGCTGAACGTCCTGTTCAGAGAAAACCTAAAGATAATCTTAAACCTGAAGGTGAATTTGAGCAACATAGACCAGAAAAATGGCGCCCAGCAGAAAGGCAAACGCCTACAAAGCCAAAAGATAATTTAAAACCAGAAGGTGAATTCGAGACGCCTACACAAGCAGAGTGGCGCCCTGCTGAACGTCCAAAACAGACAAAACCTCAAGATAACTTAAAACCAGAAGGAGTATTTGAACAACCAAAACATGATGAGTGGAAGCCAGCTGAGAGGCAAACTCCAAAGAAACCGAAAGATAATCTTAAACCAGAAGGTGATATGGAAGTAGTTCGCCGAACAGATTACTCAGTGACACGAGGTGATCGCGTAGAAGTGATCAAACATGGAGATAATTTAAAAATGGAAGGAGTAATTGATATGCATCGCTCTAGGGACGATTATAAGCGTATCGAAAAAACTGAAAAAGTTGTTATTCAGAAGCACGAAGATAATTTGAAGACCGAAGGTGAATTTATTGATCTTCATACTCGTGATGATTACCGTGCTACTAAAGGTGACAGAGCACCTGTAGTAAAACCACAAGATAATTTAAAACCAGACGGTAAGTTTTATAAGCCTGAAACGGTTCCAACTCAACCAGCAGAGAAACGAAAACCTTTTAAGCATGTTGATAACATAACAATTGATAGAGATCTCGATATTCGTCATAACCAAAATATTGAGCGCGTCGATATCATTAGACGTGAAGATAACCTAAAAATTGAAGGAGAATTTATAGACATGAAACAAAGGAATGATTACAAAGTGGTCACAGGAGAAAAAACGGCACTTGTCAAACATGAAGATAATTTAAAGATGGAAGGCAAAATGGAAAATATAAGATCTTCAGATACGTACCGTGTTGTAAAAGGGCAAAGAGTAAAGCTTATACGTAGAGAAGATAATCTTAAAATTGAAGGTGTTTTTGAAGATCACGTGCGTCGAGATGAACACAAGATTAGTAAAACTGATAGAAGAGCTATTGCTTATTATTCTGACGATAAAAGTAAACCGAAATATACAAATGACGAAACTGTTGAACCTCGGGAGAGTGACACATATCAACCAATAAAACAAACTGAACAGTATAGACCACATGATACAGGTTCATATCCTCAAAAGTCTGTAGATGGTCCAGATTCAACACGTCATCAGAATAACGTAATAAAACCTTTAAATGGCAGCGCTGAAGAAATACCAAGGACCGTACCCACAGGTAAAGATAAATCCTATCCCGAAAATCGTCCAACACATCAATGGCAATCTCCATCACAGATTCATTCTAAGGATAATCTCTATCCAGAGGGTCAATTCCAAGAGCGTCCAAAAACTCAGTGGCAGCCCAGTGAAGTTCCAGAGCAGATACGTCCAAAAGACAATCTATATCCCGAAGGGGAGTTTCAAAATAGACCTAAAACATCGTGGCAACCTGGTGAAACACCGAGACAAATGCGGCCCAAAGATAATCTTCATCCAGAAGGCCAATTTGAAGATAGACCCAAAACTCAATGGCAACCTGGTGAAATACCTGAACAAATTCGACCTAAAGACAACCTTCACCCAGAAGGTAAATTTCAAGAACGACCCAAAACTCAATGGCAACCTGGTGAAATACCTGAACAGATTCGACCTAAAGACAACCTTCACCCAGAAGGTAAATTTCAAGATCGACCTAAAACTCAATGGCAGCCTGGAGAAACTCCAGCACAAGTACGTCCTAAGGATAATTTAAAACCAGAAGGTGATTTTGATCGCCCATCTAGACCAAAATGGGAAACAGCTGATCGTTCTACTCCTTTTCTGCCAAAAGACAATTTAAATACAAGACCAGATAGCGATTTAACTCCTACAATATCAAGCGAACCTAATATTTATCGACCTAGGGATGAATTGCGTCCTGAAATACGTCATCCAACACATTCTCAAAAAGACGAAACATATAATGACATTAGAAACCAGTCATGGCAATGTAAAGAATCAACATCTGTTACTAGGAACGGTACTGAAAGACATAAAGAAAATATACAAAACACGCAGATTGGAAAGGAAATACAACAATCTAATACTAATGTTCAATCCACTTCTCATACTGAGTTTTCCACTTCTAAAGACAATCAGTCAACTCACAAAACATTCAGAACACAAGATGTCATCGATCGTGTAGAATCTCAAAATAATTTAGATCGTACATATACACAAGTATCAAGAAATAGTGTTGAAAAGAGCGAAGTGAATAAAATTAATTCAAAGCATATAAAAAATGTAACGACTTCTTCAACTAAGACGATGAAACAAGTAAAGGAAAAAAAATTAATAGCAGGTAAATGGGTGGTTGTTACACGAAACGTGGAAATGAATGTTACAAAAGGAGCTGACACTGAAAACAATGATGTCAAAAGAAATGTTGATGACCGTACTGCGTCACAAATTAAATCTGTGACAAGTGAAACAAGTCAGAGAAGGATTGCTTCAGACACGTCTAGTAATGTGTTGTTACATTCTCATCAGCGTTCGAATTATAATAATGAAGATGATCAATTTGCAGATAGGTCCAAAACTCAATGGCAACCAGGTGAAATACCTGAACAAATTCGACCTAAAGACAATCTTCACCCAGAAGGTAAATTTCAAGATCGACCTAAAACTCAATGGCAGCCTGGAGAAACTCCAGCACAAGTACGTCCTAAGGACAATTTAAAACCAGAAGGTGATTTTGATCGCCCATCTAGACCAAAATGGGAAACAACTGATCGTTCTACTCCCATTCGGCCAAAAGACAATTTAAATATAAGAACAGATAGCGATTCAACTCCTACAATATCAAGCGATCCTAATATTTATCGACCTAGGGATGAATTGCATCCTGAAATACGTCATCCAACACATTCTCAAAAAGACGAAACATATAATGACATTAGAAACCAGTCAAGGCAAAGTAAAGAATTAACATCTGTTACTAGAAGCGGTAATGAAACACATAAAGAAAATATACAAAACACGCATATTGGAAAGGAAACAAAACAATCTAACACTAATGTTCAATCCACTTCTCATACTGAGTTTTCCACTTCTAAAGACAATCAGTCAACTCACAAAACATTCAGAACACAAGATGTCATCGATCGTGTAGAATCTCAAAATAATTTAGATCGTACATCTACACAAGTATCAAGAAATAATGTTGAAAAGAGCGAAGTGAATAAAATTAATTCAAAGCATATAAAAAATGTAACGGCTTCTTCAACTAAGACGATGAAACAAGTAAAGGAAAAAAAGTTAATAGCAGGTAAATGGGTGGTTGTTACACGAAACGTGGAAACGAACGTCACAATAGGAGATAACACTGAAAACAATGATGTCAAAAGAAATGTTGATGACCGTACTGCGTCACAAATTAAATCTATGACAAGTGAAACAAGTCAGAGAGGTAACGCTTCAGACACGTCTAGTTATGTGTTACATTCTCAACAGCGCTCGAATTATAATAATAAAGATGATCAAAGTCTACATCTGATTTCCAACAAGACACACATGATGAAGAAAGGGCAGGAAGAGCAATTAATTAATCAAAATACTCGACATTCATCTTCTGATAGCCACATAGTGCGTCAGCAACGAGGCGATAGCGCCCAAAGAATTATATCGTCGGAACACGAATCCTATCAAAGTCTTGCTTCATCTAACAATCGCAGTCAAGAAAATATTCATACAAAACATAAAATACATGGTAGCACAATGAATCAAAATTTATCCCGGTCCAACCAGCATTTGTCGACAAGCAGCAAAGTTTACAAGCATTCTGAAGGAGAACATGTTCAGAAAACTTCGTCATCCGATCAGTCGCTGACATCACAGTTTTCTACAAATCAACATCATTTGAATTCGCAACAACGTATTATTTCAGATAATACCGGAGTCAATATGGACAGAACAGGTCATACAAATTCAATTCATCAATCCAGTCAATTGAGTAGAAATCAGCTAAGTGACAGTGTTACAAAAACAAGCAGAGAATTCCAACAAGCAATGCACGGTGGCAGTGATGTCATCACATCTACAACAGACAATGTAGCACGAAGTGGGTACCATAAGCGTACATCCGACTTAACGTCTGATTCACAGTCTGCCAACGCTGTTCTTCATCGCAAAGGTATTACGTCAACTAATGAAGCGCATCACTCTATTAGTTCCACTGCAGCTTCACAACGCAAAAGCATTGGAAACCTTAACGAGCGTGGGGAATACATAAGTAATTCAACACACAGCACTGACAGAAAGAGTATCAGTTCAATGCATCGTTCTGCTCGCGACAATACAGTTGTTATTTCACAACACACTGACAACGCAGACTTCCGACGCACCCAAAGACGAGATGGTCAATCGACAATGGTAGTGGAGCGGGAACCACGCGTAAACGTTAGAGATAATCTTCGAGTTGGTGGGGAATTTTTCGGACAGTCAGAAGCACGCTCATATGGAAGTTTTTCTCGTTCTGAACAATCCCAGAAAGCTGAAAGTACAGAGCACGTAGAACGTGTCCAGAGGGTAACAAGACATGGAAATTCGTCGCAGTTTATATTAGGTGACGCAGGCAACACTAGCTACAAACGTGAGTTTACCACTCACGTGCACGGTACTTGTCCGGCTACAACACTTCAATCTCCAAGTACGCAATTTAAACACACTCGTGACTCCCGCGAGCATAAGTTTTATTCGTCTAAAATAACTCATTAACTTTACTATACCTATATATTGGATAATAACCTTACTTTTGCATTCCTTGTTTATATGAGTAAGCTTTCCCATTGAAAGTATATTTTTGAAATAGGTTAATTTTTTTTATTTATCTAACGCAATCTAACATTGCTGGTTGATTAATTTTTTTTAAAGCCGGGAGATATGTTGTAGCTACTCTTTTTAACCTTTGTTAGCAAAACTTGCTAGCGAACTGTAACAGTAATCAGTGCACGGAATTGTTACCAAAAATTACTGTGTCACACTACCGGATCGTTCTGGATTCGCACTTTGCAGTAATCTGACAAATGATTTTTGGCGTTTGTTGTGAACGTCAGAACTAAAATTCTAGGCACGCTTAGAACCTCATGCACATAGAACACCCGTTTCTACTTAAAATTGATTTTTTTTCTTACGCATGTGTATAGATAAATTTGACCAGAGTATGGTCAATTTTCTTTTATCAAAGTCTAGTAAAACTATATATGTGCTCTTACTATCAGAGCGTTATAGTGAGCGACGATGTTTGCTCTGAAGAGACTGAAGATAAATGCCTTCAGCTAATGATCATGTTGTACGATGACTCCACCAACGTCGTGATCGATATTTTTGAGCAAATCATCTAAGTAAATGTACGCTGTAGAAGCAAGAAAAACTTTGTTCGAAATCATACTGCTCCGAGCTAACATCATTTTATGAGGTTTTAAATACATGTTTATAGTGTTAGTTACAACTCGCTCTGTACCCGGTTTAATGTGACTTCGATTAAATTAGCTTAGAACGCATTTAATGTTAAAATTGCTATTATATTTTATTTATATTTATTTATCAACTTTGCCATGTAATAAAATTTTTATATAGAAATTTAATTTTTATTATTTACCTGAAAATCCCAAACAACCGAAATTCAAAGAAATAACATATAATCTAATTTGAAAGAAATTAATTAATACCAATTTTAGATCTGAACTTTTCTTAAGAATGATAACATATTCTCGGATCTAATGGGCTTGCTCGATTGAAAAAATTTTAATATTTCTATAACTATAATTTTTATTACAACCTATAAAAGACCACTACTGAACATTCCCATAGATTGCCTTATCGGAGGGATTTTACCATAGTTGCCACTCTTGGCTTGTCGGTTGCCACCGCAGCTGTTTTATTATCATGAGTTTTTATTTTAGAAAAATGCTGCCATCTTGTTTTTTAATTTTCCTCTGTCGCCTCTATGACACCCGCGGGACGAATTGGGGTAGCGGATATTCTTAAACTGCAACTACACGGTTGAAAACTACATATTTGCTATTAAATGAACTTTAGTAGTTCTTATAGTTCTTAGTCGCTATTGGTGTAAATGACGCTAGTAGGTGACCATGAACGTGTACAAAATGGCGGACTGAATTTTGCTAAGTTAGGACTGATGCACTGCAATGGCGACGGTGTAAGTTTTGTTTGAGTGGCATAAAGGTTTGCCAAGTGAAACAATATTTCCCCATTTTTTTATAAAACAATCTACCAAAATATAGCATAACTTTGACACAGAATGCTAATTATTACTACGTAACTAATATAAAATAACATAGTTGACGATTAAAAAAATCTAAAAATTTTTAAATATATAGATCGATTTTAAACGTGGTAGAGCCATGCTGCAGCTAAATTAGTAGTATAGTTGTAGAACGAATGGTGCGGCTCGACCGGGGAAGGACCACGCTCTCACAGAATACCAGCGTAAAATAGCAGCATAATATTGCTGTGTTTCGTATAATGAGTGTAGAGAACCGGACACCCTTTCTACTGGTAAAGAGGCATTCCATCTTAGTCCTCACGGGTGGAATTATTAATATGCATTTTGATTCTTTATTGAAGATAGATGTAGCTATGTCTATGGGCCACAACATCCACTTACCATCAGGTGGATTGTGTGCTCGTTTGTCACACTTATGCTATAAAAAAAAGATAGGTGCAACATAAAAACGTAAGTATTGATTTAATTTAATTTTCTTAAAAATATTATTTCACACAAATATTGTATTATGTTATTGGAACGAAACAAATTATTAATAGGTAACTAACCAAAATGTATGACGCTCGGCTTTTTATTAGTGCGTACAAGCGAACCGGCTTATTTGGATGCTTCACTGGGTTGTCCAGCGAAAAGTATGTATATTCTGTGTCGTAGTATTATTATTTCTTCTGTGCCTAGGTTTAAAGAGGCGTGTAATCACAATAATGCGAATAATCACTACGTTTTAAGAGGCGAGACTTCTTTAATAAAATAAACGTATGAAAGGGAACTAAGCTCAGAGTAATCACAAGCATATTATAGGGAATCTATACAAATAAATAAAATTGAAGTTTCTGTTTGTAATGTCAAAATAACAGCTTTTTACTAAATGCATATGAAAGTATATACAGTACTTATAATAAAAACACATTTTTTAATATTTTTGTCTGTCTGACTGTCTTTCCGTCTGTCTATCTGTCTGTTAGTTCCGGCTAATCTCCGAAACGACTGGACCGATTTTGAAGGGACTTTCACTGATAGATAGCTAATATTATAAGGAGTAACTTAGGCTACTTATATTTTAGAAAAGGATTTAGGATTCTGCGCAAAAAAATAAAAAACAAATTACACGCGGGCGAAGTCGCGGGGTACAGCTAATCCTAAAATAAGTACACAATTCTTGTAGTTGAAGTCTTTATCTTTACGTTTTACGTGGTAGAAAATAAGAAAGCTATATTATTTTCACCTCTTGCTTTTACAAGGTTGTTGCCGTTTTTCCATTCCATAGACACCTCTACTGATGTGCCATTAGTTAAGCAACAAAAGTTGTCGATAAATGTATTAGTCTATGACTATGACTTAGTGAAATTAAGGATTTTGATTAATCCGGTTCGCAATACTTAAAGAAATCAATGGATGGTAAAAGAAAATTGTTATTATATTTTTCACAATAAATATATAGTCGAATAATGCGGTAATTTCAAATATCTCCTGAAAAGGTCGCTATAAAATGTACTTAACTTCAGCCGGTATATTTCTGCCAAATTATTCTTAGACTTTAAATTGGCTTTTAGAATTATGGGTTGCACAGGGAATAGAAACTGTAAACAAGTACCTATTTGAAATATTTTATTTATTTGTGTTTGTCTAATAGACACCGCGTTTGCTTCACGGAACGTACACAGAGGCACTGATAAATGCAACAAGACCGCGGTCTGCCTCATCTTTTCTGGCTCTATTACAATTAATCGATACCAATGAATCGATTATGGACGTATTACCCGTTTTCTTCTTTGCTCCCTTAAGGTGCTATCCACCATTCGTTCTTTAATTACAGCCTTTCAAAACTCAACTGCTGAACATAGTTCTTTTCTATAGATTGCACCGTAAGGGGAATACCTATCAAAGTTCCCTCTCTAAGCAAGTAGATTGGCAACCGCAATTTTTAGGGTTCCATAGCCAAATGGCAAAAAACGGAACCCTTATGGATTCGTCATGTCTGTCTCTCTGTCTGTCCGTCCGTATGTCAAAGCCACCTTTTTCCGAAACTATAAGAACTATGCTGTTGAAACTTGGTAAGTAGATGTATTCTGTGAACCGCATTAAGATTTTCAAACCAAAAAAGGAAAAAAAAACAATAAATTTTGGGGGTTCCCCATACTTCGAACTGAAACTCAAAAAATTTTTTTAATCAAACCCATACGTGTGGGGTATTGATAGGTCTCCAAAAATTATATTGAGGTTTCTCATATCATTTTTTTCTAAACTGAATAGATTGCGCGAGGGACACTTCTAAATGGTAAAATGTGTGCCCCTGTAACTTCTAAAATAAGAGAATGATAAAACTAAAAAAAATATATGATGTACATTATGTACCATGTAAAGTTCCACCGAAAATTGGTTTAAGTAATTGGTGTAAATAAATCGTAAACTATGTTACTTGCTGTTACGGAACCCTTCATGGGCGAGTCCGACTCGCACTTGGCCGCTTTTTATTACGTTGAGTTGTAATCAGGAAGATGCTGCTGCCTATACCTTGTTTCATTTCCCCCCGTCGCCTTTTACGATACCCACGCGATGGTACGGGGTCTTAGAAGTTCTAGGTAATAATATATTATATTATTTGGTAGGATGTAGTGGATTCAACGGTGGTAGAGCCTTGCAGCAGCTTTTTCTGTTGCACGTATGGGCCGGCTCGAGCCGGGTTAATACCACGACCTCACAGAATACCGGCGTGAAGTGGAAGCTCTGCTTCCGCGTTTCGTCTGGTGAGTGCAGGTGACCGGATGCCCAATTCCCCCCCCCCCCCCCCCCCCCATCAACATGGTAGCGGAATTACGTCAAAAACTACCCCAGGAGGGTACCAGTACCCCTGGAGAATCCCTCGCTGAGCATCCACGACCATGCTATTCCACTCCTGAGCGTGGGTGCTCAGGCTGCCCCGCGTATTCTGGGGGGGGCAAAATTCCGCTCAACACAATAACTGCTCGGGGCAAACTGAGCAACAAGACCAAGGCGACTCCTGCCACGCTATCCGTGAATTTCTGCAACATCAGGGGACTTCACTCGAACCTAAACGCCGTCCACTACCATCTTGAGACGGCGAAGCCGGCCTTGCTCTTTCTGACCGAGACGCAGGTGTCCTCTCCGGCTGATACTTCGTATCTCTCCTACCCGGGGTACAAATTGGAGCACTCCTTTGTGCCTCGGGCTGGAGTTTGCGTGTATGTCAGACAGGACATCTGTTCTCGACGCCTCGGCAGTCTTGAAGGTTCGGACCTGTCCATCCTTTGGCTACGCGTAGACAGCGACGACCATCCGCGCGTCTACGTGTGCCTCTATAGGTCCCATAGCGGTAATGCCGAAACAGACCGACTCATCGACCACGTCCAAATGGCTACAGATTCCTTGCTACAACAGGTCCCATCCGCAGAGATCGTGATCCTTGGCGATTTTAACGCCCACCACGCCGAATGGCTCGGTTCACGTTTAACCGATCATGCGGGGAGATCTGTTTATGACTTTGCCTTGGCATATGGACACAACTGGTTACATCGCCTACGCGGATTCCAGATGTTGAGGATCATACACCTTCCCTGTTGGACCTTCTGCTGACCTCTCATCCGGACGGATATCAGGTTTCCGTCGATGCCCCTCTTGGCTCTTCGGACCATTGTCTGATCCGGAGTGTGGTGCCACTCACGCTCCCCTCGCGGTTGCGTTCTGCAGGTTGCCGCCGTGTTTGGCATTACAGGTCGGCGGATTGGGACGGAATGCGGTCTTTCTTTGCTTCCTACCCATGGGGGCGGGTTTGCTTCTCGCCGGATGATCCCAGCGCTGTTGCTGACTCTGTCACTGATGTAGTGCTACAGGGAATGGAACTATTTATTCCATCATCTGTGGTACCCATCGGAGGCAGATCTCAGCCTTGGTTTGGTCGCTCCTGTAAGACTGCATTACGCAGTAAGCAGGAGTGTTATCAAGCCTGGGCTGCGGCTTCGGTGACTCGGGATGTAAACACCAGCACACTCAAAAAGAAGTATAACTTCGCCTCCAGGTCCTTCAAAAGAGTTATTGCCAAGGCAAAGTCAGAGCACATAGGCAGAATTGGCGAGAAACTAGTTCGCCTTCCTTCGGGAACCCGTGCATTCTGGTCTCTCGCCAAGGCTGTCCAAGGGAATTTCTGTAAGCCATCACTACCATCTCTGCACAGGGAGGACGACTCACTGGCCCACGACGCAAAAGAGAAGGCCGACCTTTTAGGCTCCCTTTTTGCGTCCAACTCGACTGTTGATGACGGGGGGAACACACCGCCGACCATCCCGCGGTGTGAGTGCTCCATGCCGGAAGTGCGATTCTCACAGCGCTCGGTTCGCAGAGCACTCCTCTCCCTTGACATCCACAAGTCGAGTGGGCCTGACGGAATCCCCCCAATTGTGCTGAGGACGTGTGCTCCGGAGTTGGCACCGGTTCTAACGCGTCTTTTCCGGTACTCTTACTCCCTAGGCGTAGTCCCGAAATCATGGAAGACAGCTTTTGTCCACCCGATCCCTAAAAAAGGCGACCGCTCAGATCCGTCCAACTACAGGCCTATCGCCATCACCCCCTTGTTCTCCAAAATAATGGAATCCGTTGTAAACTGCCACCTCATGCGGTACCTTGAGGATCACCAGCTGATTAGTGACCGCCAGTACGGTTTTCGTCGGGGTCGATCAGCTGGTGATCTTCTGGTCTACTTAACTCATAGATGGGCGTTGGCAGTAGAGTCCAAGGGGGAGGCATTGGCCGTTAGTTTGGACATTGCGAAGGCCTTCGATCGGGTTTGGCACAAAGCGCTTCTTTCGAAGCTCCCTTCCTATGGGCTTCCCGAGAAATTATGCAATTGGATCACCAGCTTTCTTGCAGATCGGAGCATCAAGGTCGTTGTAGACGGTGCATGCTCCGACTACAAGCCTATTAACGCTGGTGTTTCACAAGGCTGCGTGCTATCACCAACGCTGTTTCTTCTGCATATCAATGATATGTTGCAAGCTGGTAGCATTCATTGCTATGCAGATGACAGCACTGGTGATGCTCTATATACCGGCCGTGCCAATATTTCTCGGGAAAACGTCACCGAGTACCGGAACAAACTTGTGTCTGAAGTCGAGTCTTTGCTGGACAAAGTCTCGGATTGGGGGCGACTAAATCTAGTCCAGTTTAATCCTCAGAAGACACAAGTTTGCGCGTTTACCGCTAAAAAGAACCCCTTTGTCGTATCTCCTCAGTTTCAAGGTACTCCCCTTGTTGCCTCAGCCAGTATCGGAATCCTCGGCGTCGACATATCGAGTAGCGTGCAGTTTCGTGGTCACTTGGAAGAGAAGGCCAAATTGGCCTCTAAAAAGCTTGGCGTGCTCAGCAGAGCGGGACAGTATTTCATGCCGGCTCAACGCCTGCAACTTTACAAGGCGCAGGTTCGGCCTCACATGGAATACTGTTCCCATCTCTGGGCTGGGGCTCCCCAGTGCCAGCTTCTTCCACTTGACCGCATCCAGCGCAGAGCGGCTCGAATCGTCGACGACCGAGTCCTTTCCGATCGGCTCGACTCATTGGCACTGCGAAGAGATGTTGCATCTCTTAGCATTTTCTTTCGCATTTACCATGGGGAGTGCTCTGAGGAATTGTTCGGATTAATCCCAGCCGCCAAATTTCACGAACGCACATCGCGGCAGAACTCCCGATACCATCCACACCATCTGGATGATTGGCGGTCCACCACTGTGCGATTTAGAAGATGTTTTCTTCCTTGCACATCTTCCTTGTGGAATAGTTTACCACCAGCGATTTTTCCGGACCGATACGACTTAGGGACCTTCAAGAAAAGAGCCTACTCCTTTTTAAAAGGCCGGCAACGCATCTGCAATTCCCCTGGTGTTGCGGTTGTTCATGGGCGGCGGTAGTCACTTACCATCAGGTGAGCCGCATGCTCGTTTGTCCCCTCTCCTATAAAAAAAAAAATTCTCTTACGCCGCTGCTACACGGGATTATCAATCCTGCCTTCACTCACATAATTTCCAAATAGAATTTATATATTATATTTCGAAAATTAATTAAGAAGAGAATTAAGAATTAATTCTACAATATATTAATAGAATATATTATAGAATTAATTCGAAACAGATATAGCTTTCTCGATAGTTTTATTTTCCGCTAAGCAAGTGCTCTCAGCATACAAATTTTTGATTATAAATGGGATCCAACTGGCTTATAGCCTACCGTGTGACTGTCGAGATTTAGTATTCGTACCTGACTAGCTATTAGTTTTAAAGTCTGCTGTGCGAATATTTCCAATGTAAAATAATCATCATCACTTGATTTAGAAAACAATTTACTTGATCGCTCGAATGATATTTACCTATTTTCTTTATATTTTTAGACATACAGTAAAGTAATAAATTAAAATAAAATGGCATCGACTTTATCCGTATGATGGCGACCAGAGCGAGCTGCATCTTTGACATCAAAATTCTCGGACTGAACCAACTTTGTGCTACTCTCACTCTCTTACTCTACTCACTCTCTACACTAGTCTTACTGAAACTGCATTAGGTTTCAAACTTTTTTCACGGCTTATTGCATTTTTTCCTTTTTTGTTATAAATTTTCGGAATTTATCGAATTTCTTCGTTAGATTCACTCATTTTGGCGGTCAGAAAAACAATTGAAAAATGGCGGTAAAGTGTCTTTTACTTTTTGTTTTTCAAAATGTCCTATATGTATTAACATTAAAACCAGCCATATACAAACAGACAACCAAAAAGATTTTTCTTCAATTTTATACAAACAAATATTTTTTTAGCAGCACCGGTATCGGATGCAGCATTGACGGCAATATAATAAATAGCATAAGTTATGAAGATGATATGCTGTTGCTGAGTACCTCGATTAATGCACTCAGACATCTGATTGGAGTGTGTGAAAGATACGCCTCGTATATAATATAAAGAAGAGTGAGGTTATGGTGTTTCAAATGAATAATAAAAAGCCTAATACAGTTCCTGCAGTGTGCCTTTATGGTGTAGCACTCAAGAGAGTGTCCAAATTTATATACCTTGGCCACATAGTTAATGAAGATTTAGATGATGTCGATGACATAGAAAGGGAGCGAAGAGCGTTGTCGGTTTGGTGCAATATGGTGGCCCGCAGGTTTGCACGTTGAAGTTGAAGAGAAGTGAAAATTACTCTTTTCAAGGCGTTTTGCCAATCTTTCTACACGTACAGCCTGTGGTTAGATATACGCAGCGGACCTACAATGTTCTTCGTGTGCAATATAATAATGCATTTAGGGTGCTGTTGGGGCTTCAACGATTCTGTAGTGCGTCAGGCATGTTTCCTGAAGCGGTAATGGACAGCTTTCAAGCTATTCTGCGAAAAAGAACAGCATGTAGTTGCAGTAGTAATTGTTGATAATAAATATAGTCATCGTGATATCATTGTTCACCGCCGAAGTAACCAACGTATTACTGAAACTAGTTAATATTTTGGCAAGGATAAGACGGTTACCACTTTAATATCCAACAAGTAAATCCAAACAGGTGCTGAAACTACCAAAAAGTATCTACGATGCATTTCTACGCTTATCGAATTATGGTTAGAAATGGTGAATAGAATTATATTCTAAATTGTCGGGAATTATTCCAGCAATTTATTATTTTGTATTGCCGTTACCGTTATCGTTACAGCATATTAAAGGCCATGCATACGCGTATTGCATTGAAGTCAAATTAAACTTCCTCGTTTTAATTTATATTTTTGCGTAATTTATTAATTCTGCAATATGTCCAGGCAATTATCAACACAAATTTAATTTTTGAGTAGACGTAATTTGATACCCTGGATAAATTCGTCACTTCTAATGTACATTTAAAATCATTTTCTAAATTTCTTTTCTACAACAGATGTGTTAGCGAAGATTCAAAAACGTTACTTTTGGATCTTTGTCTTTAACTTCATTTTAAATTGTTTTATGGCAAGATTCCATACAATCTGTGTTCCTGTGAGGTACTCTTTTTGTTTCAATGTTGACCTTTCAAACAATAATTATGTATACCTATATATTATATTTTTATACTGGTATGCTAAAGTCTACTAAGTATCTTGGACAAGTTTTTATTACGTTTCTATAAATGACGGATTCCGATTATCCACCACGTCCGGGGTGGATAGATGAACACGCGTTTCCGAGTATCCACCCTAGGGTGAATTTTTTAGGATGAATAAACTAGAATAACCCAAAGTGGCAAGAAATAATCCCGTGGGTGTCGTAAGAGGCCTAAGAAGGAAACAAACCGGGAGATGAGCAGCCGCGTCTTCTTAATAACAACTCGAAAATAAAAAAAAAACTGCTGATGCCAACCCGCCCGCCAAGCGTGACTCCTATGGCTGGCAAATATCCCCCTTATGGGGAAATCTATGGGGAACCCTATATTTAGCAGTGGAATTTGATAGATTAAAAAAAAAGGATAAAGGAATTGTTTTACAACCACGCGGCAGCTTCTGCTCTTGCACAGATGGGCCAACTCGAACCGGGAAGGTACCACAACCTCACTGCGTTTCGCTTCGGTACTGCAGGACATAACATGGTAGCGGAATTAAAAATAGCGGAGCGGGCGAAATTAGATGGGCGGTTTAAAAATTAGATCACCTCTTTGTGTCCCGGGCTGGAGTTTGTATATAAGTCAGAAAGGATATCTGTTTTTGACGCCTTGATAGTCTTGAAAGCACGGACCTGTCTATCCTTCGGCTGCGCGTAAACAGCATAAACCATCCCCGAGTCTACGGGTGCATCTATAGGTCCCATAGTGGTATTGCCGACACAGACCGACTCATCGACCACGTCCAAATGGATACAGATTCCTTGCTACAACCGCAACCGCAGAAATCGTGATCCTTGGCGATTTTAACGCCCACCACGCTGAATGGCTCGAACAGTAGGGCTACGATGGCTATCTTCTGAGTACAGAAGCAGAGTACGAAACCTATCCAACTGCAGAGAGATGTAAGGCAGGGTGACGTTATATCCCCGAAATTCTTCACCGCTGCATTGGAAGACGTTTTCAAAGATACTAGACTGGAAAGGATACTGTATTAACATCAATGGCGAGTACATCACACAGATTCGATTTGCCGATAATATAGTCCTTATGGCAGAATCGCTGGAGGACCTAAGCACTATGCTCAATGGCCTCAATAGTGTCTCCCAACGTATGGGTTAAGATGAACACGGACAAAACAAAGATCACGTGTAATGTCCATGTCACACCTACGCCGGTAGTTGTTGGGAGCACTAAGCTCAAAGTTGTTGACGAGTATGTTTACCAGGGGCGAATAGTCCGGCTAGGTAAATCCAACTTCAACCGAGAGGTCAATCGACGGATTCAACTCGGCTGGGCAGTATTCGGGAAATTACGACACATCTTCTCGTCAAGTATACCTCAAAACTTGCAAACGAAATTGTACAACCAGTGCGTGTTGCCAGTGATGACTTAAGGATCTGAGACGTGACCCTTCACTGCTGGCCGTATGGGGACGCTCAAGGTCACTCAGCGATGTATTGAGAGGGCTATGCTTGGGGTTTCTTTGCGTAATAAACTTAGGAGTGAGGATATCCGCAGTAGAACCAGTGTGACAGACATAGCCCAACGGATTAGTAAGCGGCAATGGGCCGGCCATATAGCTCGAAGAACCGACAACCGATGGGGAAAAAAGGTTCTCGAGTGGCAGCCTCGTACCGGTAGGTGAAGTGTAGGGCGACCCCCCACTAGATGTAGTGACGACCTGGTAAGACATTTAAGCAGTCGATGGATGCAGGTGGCTCAGTACAGTGCTTTGTGGCATTCCTTAGGAAGGCCTATGTTCAGGAGTGGACATGTGGAAGGCTTTAATGATGATGATGATGAAGTTTTTCAAAAAATATAGAGCCTATATAAGGGATCTTCTGGCATTGCTCTCTGTACTCCTTCAGGCAACTGAAACCTTTAATTTTGGGGATAAAAATGTCTTTTCACCTAATTCAATGAAAATTATTATACGATACATAATTTTAAAATTATAAAATTTCGATGATGTAGGCACGTACAATTAAAAACTATCAAATGCACTTCGTTTTACACTAAATACTACTTGAAGGACTCCTTACTACTGTGTTGATTTTGCTATGACTTTGCAGTGTTTTAAAAGTCTCTTGAGCAGTGATAAGTCAACTGTCGGTATATCGAAGTACTGAAATCTTTGTTAAGTAAGGGCTACGATGGCTATCCGAGTACGGAATCAGAGCACCATCCATCTGGAGAGAGGCGTAAGATAGGGCGATGTTTTATCCCCGAAACTTTTCACAGCTGCATTGGAAGTTTTTATTTTACTGGACTGGGAAGTATACGATAACAATAATGGCGAATACATTATTCACTTTTGATTTGTCTGAGTGAATTATCACTGAAGGGCCTTAGTACTATGCTCAATGATTTCAATAGTATCTCTAAACGGGTAGGTTTTAAAATACGAGTATTAATGGATCACAAGGCTGCGTTTGCGATACAGATAACGCGCTAAAGGAATTTATAATCTTATAATTCTTCTATACGTGTTCTGTCACTGAAGTTCTTTCTCCTAAATGATGATAACGTTTTGTCTGCGTTTGGGTAAGTCCTTGGATGGTTAAGATTCACAATTAGACCCGGTAGATGGCGTTCTTGTCGAGATCTATAAACCACATCATAGGGGAAGCCGGGGCGGATTGCTAGTTACTTTTTTTATAGAATAGGGTGACAAACAAGCACACAGTTCACCTGATGGTAAGTGGTTGCTGTGACCCATAGACATCCACATCTATCCTCAATAAAGAATCAAAATGCAGATGCGTTGTCATCCGTGAGGTCTAAGATGGAATGCCTTTTTTCCAGTAAAAAGGGTCGCCGGTTCTCTACACTCACCATACGAAACACAGCAGTGTTAACCTGCTATTTTACGCTGGTATTCTGTGAGAGCGTGGTCCTTACCCGGTTGAGCCGACCCATTCGTGCTACAACTATACCATTAAATTAACTGCAGCATGGCTCTAGGACGTAAGAACTGACAATATTAAAGTTTTATAGGGTAGGGTGACAAACGAAAAAACTCATAAAATACTTATAAAATTATTGTTAAAATCTTCCAATTGTATAGATATAAGACTTTTATTTAACGAAAATATACTTGACACAAATAAAAAACTTCAAACTTATAAACATATGAAACTATGTAAACGCTACTCTAAACTAAGGCTATTTATCTTTCATTTATCAAAGATATTTCCAAAATTCTTAGAGATTAAAATTTCACTCATCATCGGTATCATTAGCTTTAAAAACTGGCGATTGTTTAACACGTCGAATTCTTTTGTATCGACCAAGGTCTCCATCGTAATTTCGTGGTAAAGGTCCAAATGCGTCAGCTTCTTGGTAACTTGGAGCACTAACATAGTTTTCAGAATCTGTTTTCGCTCCGGAATCCCGAACTAAATTGTTTGTTTTTCCTTCCGACGATTTTTTATTGTCAACATTTTCTTGCGAATCACGTTTGCTCCTTGATCCACTGTTATACATCAAGTTTTCATTAACACCTTCCACGCCAGTCATAGCATTGTCAGTATCTGATCCAAGGCTCATTGTGTCACGTTCTAAACCATTATTCCGACCACTTCTATGATTTAAAACTCTTTCACTATTTCCTGAACATTGCTGTTGTAAATCAAAGGGTATATTGTTTTCGTTACTTCTTGCATAATTAGAGGTTCTATCATAAAATCCATCTTCATCAAATTCACTTCCTTCGTCATTATCTTCATCATCATTTTCACCTTTATTAGGGAAATATGGTATATTGGAATCCATAGCATTCGCTGATCTTTTTGTCATTGCAGATTCAGCATTTTTTCTTTTGACTCTTACCATAGGTACCATGTTGGAACCAGAAAAAGCATTTGTTTCGTCGTAGGCATTTGAATTAGGAAATGATTCTTCTAGTGACTTCATTAAGGCAGATCCATCTGACAGTTCATCTAAAGAAGTTTCTCTTTTAAAGTTCTTTTTGTAGAGGTTGTCCAACTCAGTTTCTTCATTCATTAATTCTGATTCATCAGCTTGTGCAAAGCTCTCTTGATAATTTTTAACATTATTATCTCGATTCGTAATTGATGAATCAGATGTCTTTTCCAGATTTATATTATCGTTTATGTTAGTTTCACGTTTATTCTCAGTTTTAGTCATTATTTGTGAATCCTGCTCTACGTTGGCTTCGTTATCCGATTTATCTGAATCTAAATTACTTCCTGATTTTGCTTCCTTCATGTTTTCATTCTTATTTGCCAATTCAACCGTATTTTCAGGCTTTTCTGATCCATCATTGTTCTTATTAGACATAACTTCCCCTGTTTCTGTAGGGGTCGTAGTTCTTTTATTATTATCGGTAGTTTCATGTGATATTGATGGTTCGGTGTTAACGTCTGTATTAGAACAACCTCCTTGAATTTTACTAGAATCTATTTGTCCATTTTCTATGTAATTATTTTCTTCAACAGTACCCGCTTTTTTTGTTATTTCACGTTTATTTATTCCTTCGTTATCTTTCTCGTAATCAGTTTCTATAATTTTCTTGAGTAAAGCTCTTTTATCTTCAGAGAGTGTATTAAAAAGTTCTTCAAGTTCTTGTCCTGTTAACTTTTTAACGTGTCTTTTGATAGCCGACTCCTCGTCGTCATTTACGGTATCTAACTCTTTGTTTTCTTCGGGAGAAAGAGTTGATTCATTTGTTTCTTTGTCGTCGGTTTTTTGTATTTGACGCCTATCACGATTTATATTTAAATGTAATTTGTCATATTTATTGTAATCTGAGAAATCTCTAAACTTAGGTATATTATTATATAACTGTTTAGAGCAATGAGATTGTTCGTTTCCGTTAGCACTTTCTTTTGTATACTCGCTTTTATCAAGCTTGTTTACTTGATCTCTGTTATGCTCAAACAATAAGTCACCTTCTTCATTGGTATTTAATGATAGCATAGCTCTTTTATTGATGCCGGTGTCATATTGGATATGTTTTTGTGCCTGACTCAATTTTAAATTATTATCATTTAAGTTTTGCGTTGCCCCTTGTTCGTTGTTGTCAATATATGCATTAGCTTGCCGATAACTTGAAACAGGTCTAAGCTCAGAATCAAGGTTTGCATTTGTAGTCTTTTCATTACGGATGTCTCTATTAGTTCCGGATACTTCTGGAAACTATTGGTAAATAGTTAGTACAAAATATTGTATATGACTCGAATATTCTAAAAAAAATTGCTTACATTTTCAAAGTTAGGTAGTTGAGCTGAAGGGTTACGTTGTTTGTATGGATTATAAGTTAAATCTGCAAAACGAGAACTCCCTTGTGAAGCTTGCAGGCGTCCATTACTTTTTGTTTCTACCTATTTGAAAAAAAGAGAGGAGGTTAATGGATAAATACGATTACGTGAATACCACGATATATAAGCATATTTTCTTGTATCTTAGCTACTGTCTATATACGTCCCACTGCTGGGCTTTTTATGTATACAATATGGTACTAAATGAATGATCAAGAGCTAAATTTGAATTTCAGTTGGAATTATATTTGTACAAGAAAATCATCACAAATCCTTATATGATTTAAGTCCGTTCATGAGAGTAAGGTCGTACACTAGTTAGGTAGATGGTTAGCGGCGATACTCTTGTCCCGGTATACTGCTCGTTATCAACAGACAGTGGGATTGGATTATGTTCGATTTTATTTATTGGAAATTCCAAAAATGATTGGTCATCCAAGCTTCATCCGTAATCAGCAGAATACTCCCCGTTAAGGTAAAAGTGACAAATAGGAGAAGTTAAATGTAACTCAATAAATCCCAATTAAAAAATTGAACGTGGTAGAGCCATGCTGCAGCTATATTAGCAGTATAGTTGTAGCATGAATGGATCGGCTCTACCGGGGAAGGACCACGCTCGCGTAAAATACCAGCTTAACGCTGCTGTGTTTTGTATGGTTAGTGTAGTACCGGAGACCCTTTTTACTGGAAAAGAAGCATTCCACCTTAGTCCTTACGGGTGACAACGCATCTGCATTTTGATTCGCAAACGAGGATTTTTTTTATAGGATATGGGTGACAAACGAGCACACAGTCCACCTGATGGTAAGTGAGAGCGTGGGCCTTCCCCGGTCGAGCCGACCCATTCGTGCTACATCTACACCTACTACTAATACAGCTGCAGCATGGCTCTATCACGTAAAAAAAATATATTATATAGATAGTTGTAGATGTCTATGGGCCACAGCAACCACTTACCATCAGGTGGACTGTGTGCTCGTTTGTCACCGTTATCCTATATGAAAAATAATATCTCTTACAAATTGCGTAATCACTGTTATAAGCACGCCAGACCTCAAATAAAACAACACCATTATTGTTATTTGGACAAATTATTTCACCCCGGGTAAGAGATTTATGTCCAGAGAGGTCTGCTTACAAGATGGTACTGATTTAAAAAAATGAAACTATATTATAAATGAAATTAAAAGTATACTTGAGTGTTCATTCGCTCCTCTTGTTCATCTTGTTGATACTCTTCAGCTGAAAGTTCATCATTGTTTTCGTATTCTGCTTCAGCAGCATCGCTAAATTAAAGAATAAAACATTTTTTTTAATTTTAACTACAGTCAACTCACGTCTTACTGCAGAGTACAGGCTCCTTTCATTTCATGACATTTTTTTGGAGTATGAAACCGTCCGCCGTGAAGGGATATATTGTGTACTAAACTCCCTATTGCTAACATTGTCACAATAAACAAATATATTTTGTTATTACACGCTTACCTTTTCAAATTTAATACTACGTAGTCCCGCTGCAGCTGTAATGCGGCTGCAGCACGACTGGGTTAGCCAAAAAGAATACCAGAGTAGAATAGCAGCACAATACTGCCGTGGGTGTAATGGTTTAGTGAGTATCGAACCATAGATCCTTTTGCTGGTTACGAGGCAGTCCATCTTAGACTTAGTCCTTATAGGTGGTCACGCACATACATATTTTTAAAGAATACGCGTGACAAACGAGCATATAGTCCACCTGATTGTAAGTGGATGCTGTGGCTTACATACATCTCCATTTATCCTTAATTAAGAATCAAAATGCAGATGCGTTGTCACCCCTAAGGACTGAGATGGAATGCCTCGTTTCCAGTAAAAAGGGTCTCCGGTCTCTACACTCACCATACGAAACAGCAGTGTTAAGCTGCTATTTTACGCTCGTATTCTGTCCCGGTCGAGCCGACCCATTCGTGCTACAACCATAATATAGTTGCAGCGTGGCTCTACCACATACATTCTGAAGACGGCTGGATAGCGCCTTTTTGCCTGGGGCGCCAAGAAATCGCGGCTTCGAATCCCTACGTAACATTTGTATGCGCTTAACAAATGTTTTGTTAAGTTTAAAATGTATAAAAAGGGTTATTATAGTATAAATGAATACATGGTTGATAATAACCCCTGGGAAAGAGGTGGTCGCTTCCAAGCTGTTTCTAAAATAAATTTTGTACTTATATAGTTTGTAACCCGTAATGTAAAATTTGCATTAAAAAATAAGTCCCGCTGGGTTTCTTGCTGGTTCTTCCTAGGACAGAGGGTTTTTTCGAACCAGTGGTAAAGTAAAAAATGACTTTCAATAAGAATTACACATGTGATCTATATTGAATAAAAAATTATTCTATTCTATTCTATTCTAATAATAATTGTTCCGGGTGGATGACATATACAATTTATGTTTTATGTTTGCAAAAAGCCGCCACGATACGGAAGAAACTCCCAGAAGAAAATTCTTATTGGTGGATAGAGGTAGATATCTATAGGCATAACATCCACTTTCCATCAGGTGAACTGTGTAATCATTTATCTCTAGCTCATCGTTGTGTTATCGTCCACCTAGAATTACGATAGATGGTAATATTATTTATTAGACATCACTATATATATCATATCTTAACACTCAATAAATCGATAATAAAGAATTGTAAAAATAAAACAATTTAACTTTTATTATTAGTGTAAAACATCATGGCTTATTTCATCATTATCATTATTATGAAATAAGCCATGATGTTTTACACTAATAATAACACTAATTCATCATTATTAGCACTAAAGTCAATCACAAATTCATTCTCGGATGTATGTACCCGTAGCGTATGCCTTAGCTTAGATGTATATATATGTGCCATGTGCCATGCTTGGATGTATATATACGTAACGTATATATATGTAGCCTAAGAAGTCGATGGTCTGTAACCATCCACTGCTTAGGCTACGCTGCGCTTGCTAAAGACTGTCACTGGATCTTTCTTCCGCACCGGTTATCAGTTCTACGAGCTATAATATTGACCTCCCCATACGACCATATTTTATTGCATGTAAATTCTTGACTCTCCCCTCTCCCTTTAAAATTAGTGCAAAAAAAATAAACATAGGTATACCTGTTTTGGTCTTCGATTGCATGTAATGGTTTTCCATTTGTTTGCGCTAATAAGCAGGCAATAATGGAAAATATTAAGAAAGTAACCATTTTAAATGTTTTACGACACAACAATTAATGAAATTGTCAGTTTATTGACACTGTGTCTTGTAATTCAAATGTTATTCTTTCTATTTACTTTTCTGTATTCTGCCTGTTATTAGTGTTGAAACTAATATAGTATGATCTAAGCAATGTAGATTTCGTATGTAATAAAGATAATTTAATTTTTTAAAATAAAAATAATATTAAAAAATAGTTGATGCCTACTTAGCCACTTTTAAGTTAATAAAATAGTATAATATGTATAAAGCAATTTTAAAATCGTAGGAATTAAATAAAGAAATCGTTATATAAACATTTGGAGGCGAAAATTTGCCAATGTCTTTCTACAGTTCAGACTTAAAATAAATAAGTTTACAAAGAACACTGTACTTATTAAAGTGTTAATGCATTACAGTGGGTTCTTGATAACTCATCGTTTGTTAGCTGTTTCAAAAGTAGCTGTGTATAGAAAGTATATGTGTATAGAATAATAGCTACGTGGTAGAGCCACGCTGCAGCATATTAAGAGTACACCTAGTTGTAGCAAAAATGGGTCGGTTCGACCGGGGGAGGACCACGTTGTTACAGATTACCAGCGTAAAATAGCAGCTTAATAATGCTGTGTTTCGTATGGTGAGTGTAGAGAACCGGATACCCTTTTTACTAGAGATGGGCCGAATATTCGTTTCATATTCGGTATTCGGCATATTCGACACCTTTACCGAATATTCGTATTCGGCCGAATATTCGGCTAAATCACCGACATTCGTTAAAGTGGTACTCAAAGAGTCCATTCTATTGAAATGTACGAACATGTTTGTCCACGTCAGATGTAGGCGATAGACATTTGGACATTTGGCATTTTGAGCTATCTAGCTCACCTTGAGTAGGGCTTTTCAATTTTTTATACAGTGTGAAACAGTGTTTCACCTATATATTTCCGGCTCGGTGTTTGGTACTTGGAAATGATCTGGGGTCATCAATTCGCCATTTGGAAATAATTAAAAAATTTGTACAACCGACTTCACTATAAATATATTAAGGATAACTCTTAAGATGTTTTTAAAAGCATAGATACGTCGTATTCGCTCTAGAATGGCAATACGATAGTCAGGTGATTGCCCAACTCGCATTCAGTCGGGCACGCTCTCACGTCGCGGCTATACCTTCGTAAAAGCGCGTAAATCTTCTAGTTATTCGTGGCAAAAATGCCTTCCTGTGTGGTGGTGCACAAATTACACGACAACCAATAGTTTTTTAGTTATAGAGAGGGATAACTCAAAAACTATTGGTCAGACCTTGATCAAATTTATGTGGAACCACATGAGAAGCACCAGCTTTCAAATAAAAAAAAGAATCATTGAAATCAGTTCACCTAGAAAAAAGTTATGAGGTAATACATAAAAGAGAACATAAGTGAAATTGAATACCTCCTCTTTTTGGAAGTCGGTAGATAAACGAATCTTCTAGTGTAGATTGAGTGGTTGGACAGGTTTTAGTATTTGTAGATTGAGCACCACTGGTAGAGGGTTGGGTGAACTGTGTAACTTCAGATTCATGCGGTGTCGTTACAATATTTTGTATATTTTAGTCTACTTGATGCACAGGTTTTTCCAGACCAGAAAATACTCAAAATTTTTCTCGCAATTCGTACATTTCACTTTACTTTGGTCGTCAGTTTCTCTAAAATAAATTCAAATAGATCTCCTCCTGCCACTCATTTTTATCATATAATTATCAATTTTCACTAAGAATAACACAACAAAACACTTTTTTCTCACAAAAAAAATCAAAACATAAACCACGTGCCGGAAATTACCTCAATACTAGATGATGGAATAACATGTCAGGTGTGGCGGGGGAGCGAGGGGCAGGGTAAACTAGTTTCGACATGAATTGGTTAGGTACCGAGGTGGTCCTGCCGAATGATGTTCGGCCGAATATTCGTAAAGTTAAAAAAGTTCGCTAATCATCGTCATCGTCATCGTCATGATCATCGTTATCATCATGATTATCGTCATCGTCATGATTATCGTCACCGTCATCGTCATGATCATCGTCATCGTCATGATCATCATCATCGTCATCATCATGATCATTGTCATCGTCATGATCATCGTCATCGTCATGATCATCGTCATCGTCATCATCATGATCATCGTCATCGTCATGATCATCATCATCGTCATCATCAGGATCATCATCATCGTCATCATCATGATCATCGTCATCGTCATGATCATCGTCATCGTCATCATCATTATAATCGTCATCGTCATGATCATCGTCATCGTCATGATCATCATCATCGTCATCGTCATGATCATCATCATCGTCATCATCATGATCATCGTCATCATCATGATCATCGTCATCGTCATGATCATCGTCATCGTCATCATCATTATAATCGTCATCGTCATCGTCATGATCATCGCCGTCGTCATGATCATCGTCATCGTCATCATCATGATCGTCGTCATCGTCATGATCATCGTCATCGTCATCATCATGATCATCGTCATCGTCATGATCATCGTCATCGTCATAATCATCGTCATCGTCATCATCATGATTATCGTCATCGTCA
Source organism: Parnassius mnemosyne (assembly GCA_963668995.1). Taxonomy (NCBI): domain Eukaryota; kingdom Metazoa; phylum Arthropoda; class Insecta; order Lepidoptera; family Papilionidae; genus Parnassius; species Parnassius mnemosyne. Next base: position 20,038,226 of record CAVLGL010000068.1, on the reverse strand, counting down.
TCATCATGATTATCGTCATCGTCATCATCATGATCATCGTCATCGTCATGATCATGGTCATCGTCATGATCATCGTCATCATCATGATTATCGTCATCGTCATCATCATGATCATCGTCATCGTCATGATCATGGTCATCGTCATGATCATCGTCATCATCATGATCATCGTCATCGTCATCATCATGATCATCGTCATCATCATGATCATCGTCATCGTCATAATCATCGTCATCATCATGATTATCGTCATCGTCATCATCATGATCATCGTCATCGTCATGATCATCGTCATCGTCATGATCATCGTCATCGTCATGATCATCGTCATCATCATGATCATCGTCATCGTCATCATCATGATCATCGTAATCGTCATGATCATCGTCATCGTCATGATCATCGTCATCGTCATGATCATCGTCATCGTCAACATAATGATCATCGTCATGATGATCGTCAGCGTCATGTTCGTCATCGTCATGATCATCGTCATGGTCATGATCATGATCACCGTTCTTCTTCGACGTGATCTTCGTCATAATCATAGTCATGATCATCATCATCGTCATGGTCATTGTCACGATCATCGTCATTGTCAACGTCATGATTATCGTCATTGTCATCGTCATGATCATCGTCATGATAATTCTTCATCATCAGCCCGTAAAAGTCTACTTGTGGACGTGTGCCTATTCCTGTTCTAGTGTGCTTAATCGTCACACTTGACAGGGGCATTGCGAACGCAGTTCCGTCTGTCTATGACGTTTGACGCTGCAACCAAGTTCGCTGACGCTGACGTAAAAGAAATAGTATATCGCCATCTATTGGAATCCATAAGATTTTTTTTTGAATTTTCGAATTTCGGGGATAAAACATCACCTTATCATACACCTCTGCAGTTGGATAGATTTCGTACTCTGGTTCTGTACCTACTTGAATAGCCATCGAAGCCTTTCTGTACACTTCAGCACTTCGATATACCGACAGTCATCCTCGTCGGCGGAATCAAAGGCTTTCTCATAGTCCACATATGCGAGAAACATTCTATCTAAGTCATTCAATCGGTTACCTTGTGTAAGACCCTTCTGTCCATTGTGATTACTCAACGAGAAGAAGCGTATTCTCTAAAGAAGCTAACCAGTGTACATCATGAACATGATAAGCAGTTATTGTCGGTTTGCATCAGTAAACGTAATAAAAAAATAACGGAATCATTCCTAGCTCCAAAAATGACCCAATGCAAATTGAGCTGCGGTAGGAGTGGCTTATCACTTTCTCTGCAAACAAGTTTTGCGCCCGTAGTAGACACTGTCAGCGGTCGATTTTGCGTACTTTTTACTACGTAACAGCCGTACACAGGTGTAAATAGGCGTACACAAAGAGGCATCTTTAATAAACGATTTTTTGTTTTGTGAAATAGTGTACCTCACTCAGCCATGGACCTAGAAAAAAGGGCATATGTTATGATTTCGCCACAACACGTGCTGAGTAATGTCTTTTTTGGCATACGTTTGACGTGCACTCTTATCATATTAAATCTACGTATTTTAAGTAATAAATTTATTTAATGTTCTGGGCGTTATTAGTCTGTGACAAAATAAAGTTTCTTTCTTTCTTTTTTCTCATTTATTTGATATTCGATATACTGTCTTAAGAAAATTGTCGTGAGCAGATAACAATAATTGGAGGCATACAGTTCTATAGGTCATGCTACTAGAAGGCTAGTCACTTGGAGCCCTCTTTCTGAAGTTTAAATCCAATTTCGAAGCTATCCGGTATCATGCTGAGAGGGTTTAAAGAGAGTCAAACCATATTGCATTTAAACGCAACGCATCTGCAATTTCCCTGGTGTTGCGGCTGTTCTTGGGCGGAGGTAGTCACTTACCATAAGGTGAGCCGCATGCTCGTTTGCGCCCTCTTCTTCCAAATCCAGACCCACATCTTCTCGTCAATCCTTAGGTGGTCGTCTTAGGTGGCAACCAAACTTCCACCGGAGATTCTTAGCACCTCCTGCCTCGCCGTTACTATTGTCGTAACCGTAGTCAGGAATAGCAGGGCTGCCGGGTACTGGGGGCCTTCTCTTTGCTTTTTCCATAGTCGCCACGCTTAGCGAGCGGGTTGGCAACCAGTTTTTTATTGTTGATGTGAATTGTGAAAGATGCTGCAGCCCATCTTCTGCCTCAGTTTCCCGCTGTCGCTTCTTACGGCACCCACGGGAAGATATGGCGTAGTGATTATTTTTAGTCGCCACTACACATATCGAAATAATATAGTTTATTTGCGAAATGAGTAGTTATAATTTATAATATATGACCATAAACATCGACATCATCTGACATCGCTAAAAGGGCGCCAATGAGGTGGTAGCCTAGGGTGCTGTCGACAATTATTTCTCTATGATTTATCGAATACTCATGGCTCAACTATAGTATCGTACGACCCTAATTTAATCTGTTAAACCTCATGCAATCGTCAAACTGTTAGTCTGTGGTCGTATGTATATAAGCCAGCAAGAAAGCCCAGTCATTCCTTTTTACTTGGTTACAAAAAATTATTTAAAACTTGTGTCAACCCTAACTTGGGGTTCTCGCTACCGAGGATATATCGAGGCATCAGTCGACGGCCGCCACACCACCTAAGTTACCAGGGTTAACCAGGCGTCGCGTGCTTCACGGCCCAGACGATCTAGCCTGGTGGATGGTACCAACTTTGCTACCAACTGTGTACTATAAATAAATGTAGACTTCAGTGCGAGTGAAGCGTAGGCACCTAGCTGTGGCAATCTAACTTCGTAATTCTAATTAAATAAATCTACTAATTTGTGACACTAAACATCTAAAGGTGCTTTTTAGCTTTGTGGTTGAAGCTAAAAAGCACCTTTTGATTCTTAATTGAGGATAAATGCAGATATCTATGGGCCACAGCATCCACTTACCATCAGGTGGACTGTGTGCTCGTTTGTCACCCTAATTCTATAAAAAAATCAAATTTATTTATCTACCTATAAACTTACTTATAGAGCCTACTCTGTTTTAAAAGGCCGGCAACGCATCTGCAATTCCCCCGGTGTTGTACTTGTTCATGGTTCATAGGCGGCGGTAGTCACTTACCATCAGGTGAGAGCAGTATGTTCGTTTGCCCGCCTTCTTTTTAAAAAAAAACCTAACTTGTCAAAAACTATATGAACGATAAGTCGCCAGTGTAAACTACTTCACGTTGAGTCATGTTATTCCCATTCATTTTTATTGTTTTCTATTAACGATAACGATTGTTATTCCACTTTAAGTCTACTTTGGTAACCACGCAAGTTAGATTTTGAAGTATGAATGTAACTTTCACTTTCCTCCATCCCATCACAAAGCCGAAATTATGGCAACAAGTCTGACTATTTTTTTTTTTATAGGAGAGGGGGCAAACGAGCATGCGGCTCACCTGATGGTAAGTGACTACCGCCGCCCATGAACAACTGCAACGCCAGGGGAATCGCAGATGCGTTGCCGGCCTTTTAAAAAGGAGTACGCTCTTTTCTTGAAGGTCCCTAAGTCGTATCGGTCCGGAAAAATCGTTGATGGTAATCGATTCCACAAGGTCGTGCGAGGAAGAAAACATCTTCTAAATCGCACAGTGGTGGACCGCCAATCATCCAGATGGTGTGGATGGTATCGGCAGTTCTGCCGCGATGTGCGTTCGTGAAATTTGGCGGCTGGGATTAATCCGAACAATTCTTCAGAGCACTCCCCATGGTAGATGCGAAAGAAAATTCAAAGGGATGCAACATCTCTTCGCAGTGCCAATGAATTGAGCCGATCGGAATGGGCTCGTTCGTCGACGATTCGAGCCGCTATTAGGGCTTTAGGGCTGTAGGAGTGCAGAAAATATGCCGTCAGTCCTGCCACCTTATAGGGGAGGAAACTGTGAATGGCCCAATGGATTTTATCCACCGCTACAACTCTTTCCAGTCTTCTGCCATTGGTGTCAGTGTATCTTCAAGCCAGTTTATCCCCTGTGTTACGCAGCAACCTGGGAAGTGTGTTTCAATTAGGATGCTTTGGGTTTCATCCGGTGATGTTGAGTAGCTTCCCTCGGGTTACTTTAAAGAGATGGATCCCGGCGTTTTCTGTTTAGCTAGGATTTTTCTTATCCTATTTGCTTAATCACAGGTTTCTATGTTACCACAAAATTTACGCCACCCTGTCGAGCGTCAATACCTGAGTTGGCATGCTATATCAAGTTCGGTTTCTTTTTGAACATACCTCGTATGTTATGTACACATACACAATAAATAATCTGTTTGGTTAGTGCATCATCCAGTTAGTACGAGGTAATGTCGACAGTTTTTTGGCCTCTTAGATGTTACTAAAACAAAGTGTACTGAAATTGCATACCAAGTACAATCAAATTGCAATTAAACTATTAATAAAAATTTGAATGTAATGTGAGCTGTCACTGAATTTTAATTTCATGAAAATGTTTTAAAAACGCCTAAATTTACCGTCACCGTTATAGCCCTCCCATATTTGCCATAGTTGCAACGCTTGGTAACTTTGGAAATTTTTGTTGTAATTATAAAAAAAAAATGCAAGTATTACTTACAACAATTTTATTTTTAAATGAGACCGTTTCATCTCTATCACACTTATTATGTACAATAATTTGGTTTAAATAAAGAAACCTCTGAAACATTTTATAGCAATTCTTCAATAAGTTTGTGCATATTTGAGAAGAATAACATTTATGTCTTACATTTAATGTCATACAAATAGATAGAATTTACAACAGAATTATTAAAAATAGTCGATCACACGATTTGGTGTATCATCACCTTCGAATATTCCGAAGGTATTTTCTTGCATAATATTACTCGCCCCTTTATCCGAAATGCAAAAGTTAAAACAATCTTTATTTAGAATATATAACTTTTACACAAATACAATGTTGCACTGAGCAAGTAGAATATCTAAACCTGCTCAGCTATATACTTGCCTATACGAAATTACAAAACAATGCACGCTATGGAATTTTAAAAATTTTGGCGTTGGTTATTTATACCAACATAAAGGCAGTTGAAGACTGTATTTTTAACTCTTTGCAATCGTTGTAAAGTTACGATTTACAAAATGGCAAATTATAGGTACCTCAACTAGTCTCTCGTATTAAATCAAAACGGTAAATTCTGTATCACATCAATCCTTTTCGACTTCCTCCGATAGTAGCTTAATACATTTAATATACATATTGGTATCTAATTTTAGAAAACACTACGAAAATTATTAAGAAAAAATATTACATTAACATCTGATTAGGCTTTACTATGACTTATGTTGTGCTTATTTTCTTTATCACAATTTTAATATTATATTTTGTATAGTAAACTACCGAATCATCTTGAAACGGTATCTCTCTTTAAGTCAAATTAGACATTATAGAATATTTTAACGGGATTTTAAAATTCTTGCAATATAATAATTCATTTAACGCAGCATAAATGTAATTTTTGTATAATTTTCAACAAAATGTCAAACAAACTTAGGTGAGGTTTTTGTACATAGGTGGCGGTATCGAATTCGATTGCACGAATATGTGAAGTTTCCTTTGAAACTCCTTGATGACTAGACTCTTAAAACATAATAACATGAGCATTAACAAAACAAAAACGCATGTAGTTAGCGAGTTGGTGGCACTAACTTTCAAGTTATCTATCTCATCGTACAACAGATTAAAATTATGGAAATATTTATGGAAATTAAAAACAAAATAAGCAATTTTTTACCTGCGTTTTGAAAACGCAGAATTTGGAAGCTGTTTTTTTTCGCTATTTCTAGGTGCAATATAATAAAAAAGGCAAGTAATAATAGTAATTCTATTGTGTCGCCTTTATATATTAAAGTAGTTTTGTCGAACATACTGAACATAAATATGTATAGAGAAGGCAGAGGCACATTGCATGAGTTGGATTTAAGAAAATTACGATGTGACAAGCTCACTTTTTTTTACTTATATTCATACTACCTGACCAGGCAGATGATGACGCTAAAAAAACTTCTGAGATTAGCAATAAAAAAATTGAGGGTCACTTATCGGGATAAAAACCATCCTATCTCTCAAGTTGGACCTAACTGCACACAGTGTGCGAAATTTCATTGAAATCAGTTCAGTAGTTTAAGAGTTCATCGGACAAACAATGTGACACATAATTTTTATATATAAAGATTTTTTTATATAAAGATGAATGAAAACAACATTACAAACTGTATACTTCTCGTCATTGCAGATATGGTTTTAAGGCAAAGAAGAGTCCGTTGCGCTACGTAGGTCTTCCTCTTAAAACATTTAATGTACTTAGTACATTACAAGGCAAATAATAATGTAACAAATCACTAACCTAAGTTGCGATTGTTATCTACGGGGACACACATAAAATGTTTCCCATGGTCTGGTGGTTGTGACCAGCTTCTTACCAACCCACCCGCTTTGGCTTAGGGTGATGAGTAAGGTCATGAAATAAGGTCATACCCGCATTAAGTTTAGTGGCAAGCGGAATCTATTAACTTTCTTCGGTCTATAATTTGCAATTGGGTCCGCCTGCTACTAAACTTAATGTGGGTATTGAAATGAGGCTTTCAACTCATAATATAGTCTGTAAAACCGAAGTAGAATTTACTTAGTTTATAGTTTATTTTAATTTTGTTTTCTATTCTCAATCTTATTTCGGTCTTTTATTGCATTACTTTTAAAATGTCTTTTTTGCAGTCGGTTTTTTGATTTTTTTATTATTAATTTTTTTATTATTTTTGTTGTTATCAGGAAGATTTTGCTGTTAATCTCCTGTTTGATTTCCCTTTGTCTGTCTATAATCAACAAAGATGAAGCCATATTACACGAAATTGCCACCAACTCTCTAACGAATCAATCAATCGTATTACGTCGCACTCGCAATATTAACATAAAATTTGTACAATATACACAGGAAAATGTACAAAGAGATAAAATACATACCAAAGTCAACACGACGGGAGATTGAAATCACGAACCATTTTGACATCGCGAGTACGATCTTGTTACATCAATAATGTCCAAACTTAAACCTAACTAGTATATTCACTTTAGTTGTAGTTCTACTACTGTGAAATGCATAAATTCCTTTTTAACTGCGCGTTAAAAAAAAAAAAACAAAAAAAAGTATATTTATATATTGTCGAATAAAACAAAGTTTATAATATTTGTAATATTCGACTTGAAATTTGACCTCCACAAGAAACGCAACTTCAACCGTACATACATACGCACATACAAGGGATATGTCTGCGACAAAAGCTTCTAAAGAATTTTCAATAATTCCGCTCGTATTTACAATGTCCTTAAACCATAATTCTAAAAATTACATTTAAAAAGGAATATTGACTTAACGTAGATATTCTTTATAAAATAATAAAGCGCGTGCCAAGAGATTGCGTAGATACTGTTAGGACGTGAAAAATTCAAAGGTAAAGTAACATTTTTGCTGTGTGACAGTTATCGCTTGAGCAATCTCTAAAGGCTGATACTAAGTAGAAAAGTGTGAAATGGGTAATATTTTTATTATATGTAACAAAAATCGTGAAAATCTTTATTACCGATGGAAACGCCAATAAACTAGCATGCAACATTAGCCATTTAAATGCAATTTAATTAATTGAACACTTTCAAATTCGTATTTACAATAATAAACAATATAAGACTACGGATTTATAAACAGTGGAAAATGTGTGATTTTATATTTGAAAGTAAAAATTTCGGTGATATTCGAGTACATATTCACAATACTTATTTAAAAGATAAAGAATTATCACTTAATGCTGTACACGAATCGTCAAAAGACTTACTATCGATAAAAAAATCTATAATCTATAACGTACCTAGTTCTCGAATTAAAGTCATGAGTAAAACATTTTAAAACCACATTGAACACACACTGTAGTTATCCTACAGTCTACCGCTTAACGTTCAGACCATGCTGGTAAGTTGCACGCTTTACAAATGCGGGCACGCTAGCGTACCCGTACGCTGGGAATGTGTGACGAGTCGCGCTGTCGTCTGTCTCGCTCTTTCAACACACTAAACATCCCTCTTATAGTAACGACTACAAACGACAGTAACATCGAGTACTATATTCACTAACTCAGACTTGAAACGATAGAAATTGTCATGAAGTATTGGGAGTCTTGCGTCGCGCCATCCCTCTCCAACTGCGATGACTGGGAACAAAAATCGTTGTTTACTTATACGCCAGCTTACTTGTATACATCGCTGTTTGGCGGTGGGTCGGGTGGGAGCGAGTCGGCACGAGTGGCGACGCTGTGTGCGGGAGCGGGAGCGCATTACTACAAGCGGTCCAGTCGAAATTCATGTTCTACCGCCGAGTCGGGCAGAAGTGCACTGGGCTCTTCTAATAAGGTGAGGTCGTCCAAATCCAGGCCAGCTCGAAGCTGCGCTTCCTCTCCGCCGAAAATGCCCGCGTCTAGCTCACCCGAGTAATCTGTAAATGTGTTCAGCAATTTTAATTGTCAGAATACAGATGTTAATAAGAACAAAATTAGCTAGAGCTAGAGATTTTGGTTTTATAATATTAGGTATATTGAGTTATCTATCTCATTTACCGTGCAAGACGAACTTCTTCACTATAATCCTGATACGATTTTACTCTGAAATCGCTCAAAGTATACAATTTCATTTCAATCGTTTAAAGTCGATGAGTTAAGCTAGGGACATATATGAAGTATCTAGGCCTCCACCTGGACAGTCGCTGGGGCTTCGAAGAACATTTCGAGCGCCTAGTCCCCCGGATCGAAAGGGTAGCGGGTGCTATGCATAGACTGCTGCCCAATCTAGGGGGACCGACAGAGGAAGTACGTCGCCTCTATGCGGGAGTTATACGATCCGTAGCTCTATATGGAGCGCCTATATGGGCAAAAAGGCTGGCCATTCGGCGCTGGAGAACTAAAATCTACAGTGTTCAGCGGAGGATGGCCATACGGATCGTTCTAGGATACCGCACAATATCCTTTGAGGCGGCGACAATCCTGGCTCGCTTTCCACCACTAGATATACTGGCGGAAATGGACGCGAGGGTGTACGTTCGAATCCGTGCCCTTCGCCAGAGTGGTGGTAGTGAGCCAGAAGAGGCGCTCGAATCAATTAAACGGCAGGAGCGACAAAACGCTCTGGCGTCATGGCGCTCTCGACTCGAGGAGCGCTATGAACGCAGACGCGTCATTGAAGCAATCCTGCCGGTCTTCGAAGCCTGGATGCAGCGACGAGCAGGAAGACTCACCTACAGACTTACTCAGATAATTACCGGGCACGGGTGCTTCGGTGATTATCTGTGTAGGATTGGACGTGAGGCAACGGCGGACTGCTTCCACTGTGGTGGACGGGACTAAGACTCCGCTTCCCACACACTCGCAGTATGCCCCAGCGTGGGAACGGGAACGGACAAACCTGGTAAACCGCATCGGACGGGACCTCTCCCTGCCAGCAGTTGTGTCGGCGATGCTGAGCGGGGATTCGGCGTGGAGGGCCGTAGCCACCTTCTGTGAATCTGTTATGATTCAGAAGGAGGCTTCTGAGCGGGATCGTGAGAGGGCGGATCCCGCGCGGAGACGACTTCACCAAGGCGTTCGTCACGGTCCTCCTCTTGAAAACGGTGTTCCCCTACCAGAAACGGGGCCTCCGAAGTGGTCTCGAGACATCGTGGAAGCACTGCGAGGGTGCTGGGGGCAGAAAGTACTGCCCCTGGGACGTGCTATTAGTGTAGCAAAGCGATGGAGGGGCCCCGGTTGCGTTCCGAACGGAGATCCCGGGACCCCTCTTATACGCTGATGGTAACCACCGTGGGGTTTTAGCCGGTAGGAGTCTGGCATAACCTTTTGTTGCCCCCGCAGCGGAAGGTATCCATGAGGATTTCCCCACGAAAAAAAAGGGACATACTGGTCCCAAGTACACATCGTATGCGATACAAAGCTTTTACGTTGGTGTATACACTTGACCACACTTGGCCCACGAATACAACGTACGTTTTTCGTCAGACACTCTTATTTATATATATTAACGGACGCACGGGTACACATTTATACCAGGTTTTTTTTTAAAAACGTTACCCCCACAGTAGGATTTTCTCCTGTATCGTGGAGGCAGTTTATAAACATAGATTGCACGAGGACAAACATCCAGACCCGGAACAATTATTTGTAGGTCATACAAATACTTGTACCGCGCGGGATTAGAACCCGCGGCCCCCAGCGCAGCAACTCATTGCTAAGCCACTGCGCCACGGAGCCGTTTTCTAATTGATTCTGAGTGTTTGATTTGTCTGATGTTTATAAACGAATATATCCACGCCACAAAGAAAAAGAAAAAAGTTAAAAAGTGAAGATGATGAAATAAATAGACAAAGACAGGAGTTTGGAGAATATGAAACGCTAGTTAAAAGGAGCTGGAAAATGATAATGAACGATTTTTCTGTACAGTGTGTTATTTCCGCAATACATAAAATATTGTTTCATAACTAATCGAAAATGAGATAAAAATGCAAAAAACTATTTTTTTTTTCAATTATCCTATCTCTAAAATCTACCCTCTCTTCAAATGTACTATCTCTTCCCATGCTGTATTACATAATGTATCATGGCGATATTCAATACATTTAATATTATAAATACATTTACAAATGTATAGGCTGTAACTTTAACGTTTAACTTTAATCTACAATTAATTATTGTGCAATATGTACTACTGGTGCATAATAACATGAAACCTGAGTTCGATAACGTCACAGCGGCGTGCTCCTACAGTGAGCGTAAAGTGGAGCGCGTCGTCTTACGTTTAAAGATAATCCAACAAGACTACCGAAACGAACGTCGCTTGCTGTACAAACAAGGACGCACACGAGGAGGTGCAGCGTTGCCAACTCTACGGATTTTTCCGTAGATCTACGGAATTTTAAAACTTAACAAGAAAAACATTTTTTATCAGGAGTGTAAACTTAGCAGACACTATCTCTTTTCTTCTATACTATCTGTATTAAAAAAAGAACATTTTGGCTTATAAATATCTAATTTTTTGGCCAGGTTAATCGATTTCAAATAGCAGCGTAGATATTTTGCATTAAATTACGTTTATTTCGAATTTCGAACACTTCCTGGAAAACAGGTAGTTAATATAAACGCTTATAAAATTTTCATAGATGGTTGAATTGTCACTTATTTCTCAAATTTTTCTAATCCAGACGATCCCAATGTTTTTACAATTATTAAAAGTTCTGCCGTATAAGTCTTTGCTTTTCCTCGAATTTTTTTTTTCGAATTTCTCAAAAGTTGTTAATTGTATAGTTTTTCACAGTCTGAAACATTGTAATTGACCAAATAAACTAACAGAAACCAGAAAAAAATTATCTATGTTAATTTTAGTAAAGATGGTCCATTGTTTTTCATTAGTCTAATTATTATTTCAAAATTTTCCAGTATTAAGTTTGTAACGTCATTTTTTTTAGTATATTCCACAAATATTTAAGTGTTCATTATTTTATTTGTTTTTTACTAAAGATAATTTAGATTAGATCCTCTTTAGAAATCCGCAGATCTACGGATATTTTGAAATAGCATCTAAGGAATTCTACGAATTTTTTTTTACCAATCTACAGGTTTGGAAAAATTTGAACTGGCAACACTGGGGAGGCGCGACGTGGAGCAGCAGGAGGGCGTCGCATTCCCCGTGAGTATTATGTTACTGTGCATGTATCATCAAAGATTTCTATGTATACTAATAGACAGGCAATTCAGAAAATGAACTGTGTGATATCGATGTACTACGCGGGCGGAAAGCGAGATGCATAAATTAAGATAGCAGCTGTTGTATTTTCATTTAAGACAGTTACTGTTTTTAGGCAAATATGAAATAAAGTTTAACTTTAAATCACATTGACAAAGTCTGCACATACAAAGTGACAGCGTTTTCTTAGTCACATTAAACAAAATTAGCGTTAGATGTTAGTAGAGAGAGCTAGCTTTCTCGGCCGCTCGCGGTCGACTTAAGGAGTTTCAAATTTACGTAACTTATTACGCAATGTATTAAGGCCGCAAAGCCCGTCTAGTAGTATACATATAAGTCCTTGTGCGTAATATTTAAAAGCCAGTAAGGAAAACACTTTAGAAAACAAGCTTAATAGTTAAAACAGTAACTAAAAAATTCGACTGCGTTAAAAACTTTACTGTAAAGAGGTAAATTTTATACCCTATATCAGTTCAACAACTAACACGAATTTAACGACATCCGATATGTTAAAATCTATCAAGCTGTTTAGGCTACAGAGCGTGTCAAAACATAGATATACATACAATGCATATCAAGTAAGAAGAGGAACGTCAATGACCTCGAATGACCGCGATCTGTCACTGTCACTTGAAAAGTGACACTGACAGATCGCGGACAAATCCATCGAAGTTATAATTCGTTTTAAGAATAATATAAACTGTTCTTTTTTCTATTTTCATTATTGGCAACACTTCGCCAAAAAACAAAGAAGACGCTATCTTGTCGATGTCAGTGTGCTTCGTGTGATCCAGAGATGAGCGGAATTGAAGTGCTGTATTACGATTAAAACTTTTTCTTTCGTGGATTTATCTGTTTTGCTCACCCTACCTAACTAGTTCTTGAATTATAATAATAATAATATTTTTTATTGACAAATAAAGCCTTAAACTTAATACAAAGTTATTGTGAATTATTTGTAACAAGATGGCTAGCCTAAAAGACATAGAAATAAGTTGATCCCCTGACTTTGACAGCTATGAGGTCACAATATGGCGCCAGGTCACTTCTATTTTTATTTGAATCGCATAGTACATACTCTAGAATAGTATATTTCATTACAAGTGCGGAAAGCCTGTCATTGCAAAGAGTTCCGACAAATGTCTACCCGAGCCGAGGCGCCGCCGAAGGTGAGGGTTGACAGTCGGAACAAGTTGCAATGACGACTCCGCACGAATAACTATTTTTAATACAGTTGCGAAAAAATGAAGCAATTTACAAACAACTAAACTCGCAAAGAACATTTTTGGAAAATGGGGCCAACCGTAAAAGAATATACGCAGAGATGTTTTTTGTTTTCTTCACCCATTCTGGGTAGGCATGCCCATACAGCTAAGTCTTCAGTAGAATTTTTTTATTGACATGAAGTGAAAATGAAATTTAATGAGATGAAATGAAATGAAACCTAACCTAACTCATTGAATGAAATCATTAAATCTGATATTGAAACAAATTAGTAACTTATTTTTTAGAAATATTTGCATGAATCATAAAAACTTCTATGAATTTTTTTTTAATAAAAACTTCGTGGTTGTTTTTTTTTTCTTTTTAATAGACATTATTTTGACAGTTGGGAACATCGAGCATTTAACCCGAATAGAGTAGTAATGTAAGCCATCCAATTCCGAAACTGATCAGTGATTTGTCACTGATAAATATCAATTCACGCTCGCCCTAAAACAGTACCTCACCAACAAGTGATCTGTGTGTACGTTCCCCGATACTCCCGAAAATATTGAAAGTTTGGTATATTAAACCCCATAATGTCGTGTTGTTCTATTCGGTGGTGTGGAAAAAACAGCAAGACATCCAATTATAAAACAGACGGAATCACGTTTCATCGGTAAGTATCAATAAACTTTGATTTTGCTTCAATTTACATCCATTTAATACGGCTCAAGTTAAACTGGCCATTTAGGATGAAACACTTGGACGCTTGTCTATGCGTCTTGCTCTTACCTAGGTGTAACCAATATAAGCCATCTCATTTTATTTATTACGTGTTTACTAGTGCTGCGTCATAATCAAATTACCGGATTATACCGGTTTTTTTATTTTACCGGATATTTACCGGAACAGGTTATTTGTTTAAACAAATAAGTAGATGTAATAAATTGAATATATTTCAAGACAAACTTTAAATAAGTCGATCTAGAGTGAGTAGTAGGTAGTGAGTTACTTTGTCGATTAATTTAAGCACACCAGACCTCAATACAAAAATATTCTACTAATAATAATACAAATCCTACTAAAAATATAAATCTGAAAGTTTGGCTGTTTATATGTTGGGATGTTTGCGTGTCACGCTAAAAAAACTGAACGAATTTGAATGAAATTTAGCACACAGACAGGTTATATCCCGGTTTTCCCCTCGGAAACGGGAACTATGCGAGTTCAACCGCGGTGCGCTGCTGACAGCTACTTTAATTAAAAGTTATAATGATGGTAACTAATAATGACCAAGTTAAAAATGACTGTAATTGAAGTTACTTTTAGACAAAATCTACACAGGGACGTCTATAATTTAAACAGAATTTGTAAATTAAGCATAATAGAAACTGAAATAGCCGGCGAGTCTTTTTAAAAAGTAATATTTTTCACATTTTTTTTAATTTGTTTTTTTTAGGTTTCCTAAGGATCCGAATCTTAAAGAACAATGGATAGATTGTGCAAAGAGGGAAAACTGGTTTCCAAGTAATTATAGTGTCATTTGCTCCAGACATTTTACAGAAGATTGTTTTTATACATCAAAAAGTCGCCGCCGCTTGTTTGATACCGCAATTCCTACACTATATTTGCCTGTAGTGGTAAGATATATAATACATAATCTATTTTATTCAACTTCATTATCAAACCTATTGCCTTTACAGACTCGATATATGTATAATTTTGTTTTCTTTGCAGAGTAACATATTAGTTCCAGAAGATGCAAGTCCGATACCATCATCGTCTTCTCAAAAGGACTCGATATCAACTACACCAAGGGGAAGTAAACGAAAAGCTACCGAACCTGAAACTCCTTCAAAGTTTCACTCTCCGACCAAAAAACGTCTTTGCAGACGTGTTTTGCAGTTAACAAGTCAAGTTAAGCATAAAAATAAAACAATTAAGGTATTAAGGGACAAAGTCCGTTACTATAAAAAAAGAGTGGCATCTTTAAAAGTTATTATAAAGGAATTAGAAAAGAAAAATCTCATAAAAGCCGAAGACGCAGATATTTTAAAAAAAAATTGGTGTACTTAATCAAGAAATCGTTCATCGTCAGTATCTGAAATATAAAAAGGGAAAAATTATTAAAAAGAAATATTCGCCTGAATTGAGAACTTTCGCTCTCATATTGAACTTTTATTCATCAAAAGCTTACAAATATGTAAGAAATACCTTCAATACTTGTTTACCTTCCATGCGAACACTAACAAAATGGTACCAGACTGTGGACGGTAGGCCGGGTTTCACAAAAGAGGCTTTCAACGCCTTAAAAGCCAGGGCAGAAACATCAAAAGAAGAGTTGATGTATACCCTTGTATTCGATGAGATGAAAATAAAAAGCAAGGTAGAATATGAACCATCAACTCAACGTTCATTCGGCTACGTGGATGTTGGTAATCAACTGGAAACTGACTGCAATAATGAATGCACAGAAGCACTAGTGCTTTTAGTAGTACCATTCAACGGAAGTTTCAAAGTACCAATTGGTTACTTTCTAGTCGATAAAACCAGTGGAGAACAAAAAGCTAACCTGGTAAATATTGCTCTTGAGCTGTGCCATGAAAACAAAATTACTGTCAAAGCATTGACCTTCGACGGCTGTCCAGCAAACTTGGCAATGGCAAAGCAACTAGGATGCAAATTACAAAAAGAGCAGCTAAAGACGAGCTTTAAACATCCTGTGACGAGTGCTAATGTTTTCGTATTTTTGGATCCCGTGCATATGCTCAAATTGGTCAGAAATACTTTTGAAAAATATCAAGAATTTCAAGATGAGAACGGCAAAACTATACGATGGGATTACCTAAAATTATTACAGGAGCTCCAAGAAAAAGAGAATTTTCACCTAGCCAATAAGTTACGCGCTGAACACATTTATTTTAAAACGAATATAATGAAAGTAAAATTAGCTACACAATTGTTCAGTCGCAGCGTAGCTACAGCATTAGATTTTTGCGAAGTAGAGTTAAAATTGACAGACTTTCAAGGAGTTGGTGCGACATCCAGAATGATCCTACTCATAAACGATCTATTTGATATTTTAGATTCCAGAGTTCACGGGTATGGATACAAACGGGCTTTGAATTTTGATAATCATACTAGAATCTATGATAGACTAGAGGAATGCAAAAGGTTTTTGGTGACTGTCACTACAAAAATAATAATACGAAAGAAGACGCAACAAGTAAAATTGATAGAATCACCACGGTTTACTGGATTTCTAGGTTTCTTTGTTGCAATCGAAAGTACTAAAGGTTTATTTAAGGATTTAATTTGTGATGAAAATTGTCCTATAAGATACTTACCTATGCACAAAATTTCACAGGATCACATAGAACTCTTTTTTGCTAATATGAGATCACATGGTGGTTCAAATGACAATCCTACACCCCGCTTATTCGAAGCCATTTACAAGAAATGCTTAATTCATACAGAATTATTACAAACATCGTCGGGTAACTGCATACCGTTAGAGAAGATATCAATTCTTAATTGTTCTTCGGCAATCACAAGAATAAACTTGACCACTCACAGCGAAACTGAGCAGACTGTTAATGATGATGATCATGAAAACGAAGAAGAATTTAATATTCGGATGGAAGCTGTCGAGCTTTCACAGTTTTCTGAGAATGTGATAGAATACATAGCAGGGTATGTGTCTAGCGCACTAATTAAACGTATTAAATGCGCCACTTGCGTGCAAGCATTAGTATGCTTGTCAGAAAATAAGAGAAGTTTAATTTTTTACAGAGATAAGGGGGGCTTAATATATCCATCAGTTAACGTGCAAAAAATTTGCCGCCGTTCAGAGCAATTCATAAAAAAATTTTTCATTGAGAGTGTAGACATAGTACGACGATGTACAAGTGACTTCTTAGTTCACAAAACAATGAGCAGTTTTGTAGGAGAAAAACTATTTCCCGAATATGACTACCACCAAAATTACACAGAAGAGACAAACCATATAACTGATTTAGCTCAAAGTATCATAAAAAAATATGTAGATACGAGACTAACATTCCTCAGCAAAAGAAAGAAATATAACGAGAAACAAGCAGTGAGAAGAATTTATACTAAATTAATTCACTTTAAAAACCAGTAATAGTAACGCAAAAGTAATATTTAAATCTTGAATTTATTATACCTATAACTACATAAACAAAAATATTGACATTTTGCGAGTTTTTCCTTAATTTTTCATATGATACAATAGTTTTATTTCATTAATTTTTTATAATTTCATTTATAACCTTAAATTCAATTTTATTTCATTTATTACTATATTTTTTTAAGTATGGAAGTTTCATTAAAAAATTTATTATTTCGAACACAAGCACGAACACACATATAAACATACACACACGTACTTACACCTCCATATACTCTTACCTAATAGTCCTAAATAAATTATATTTGTAACAAAAAAATTATATATAAATCCGTTATGTACCTACTTAACTGGTCCCATAATACTTACCTGACCCATAAGGGTTTCGTTTTTTCCTTTTCAGGTACGAAACCATAAAAAAGGTCAGGCTTTATAACAACTTTCGATCAAAACAACCTTTTGACTAATTTCAACATATATTATTACAATTTTAAGATATATTATTACAATCTACCGAAAAATAATGCGTTACATTGTAAGCAGTATGTTACGGGTTCACAATCTTTCAACAGTTTACATACTCGCGAGATAGATATTAAACTTACGATTACGATTTTTACGGTTTACGGTAACAAATATTTTATTGGACAGCTCTAGTGCAATACTTGACTTTGAATCGGCCAATCAGAGCGCAGCGACCGGCGCAGCGTTTTGGCGGAATTTGTTTTCTTACAAAACAAATAACAATACCGCTCTATTCAGGTTAAATACTCGATGGTTGGGAAAGAGAACGCACGAATTCGGAAAAGGTAAAGAAAAAGCTCGAGTATGTAATAGCCCACATCCCGAACGCTATACGTCCCTGCAATACGCCACTTTTTGAGCAACTGTATTAAAAAAACATTTCCCTGCTTGTCAGTGGGGTACATAAAAAGTGTGTGCGTCGTGGTACCTGTGAGTATGATGTCGGGTATGCTGGCGGGCGTGGCAGGCGTGGCGGGCGTGGCGGGCGCGGAGGGCGAGGCGAGCGGCTGCAGCGCGGGGTAGCCGCCGCCCGCCACCGGGTCGCGCGCGCCCGCGCCCGCGCCGTGCGCCCCGTGCCCCCCGTGCGACACGTGCCCCCCGTGCCCCCCGTGCGACACGTGCGCCTGACCACACCGCAAATATAACAATACATAAACACGTAAAAACGCCCATACGTATACATGTTAATATGTACTTCGTTTCAAGTCTGCCTCGGCCGCGCGTCAGACCACCCGCAAACATAACACAGTTAATACGTGAAGCACGGACCAGAGTAATATTTGGCATAATTAAAGATTAAATGGAGGAGTGCAGAAAGCTAAAATTTACATTGTAATATGTGTTACAAACATGAAGCTAATACAAAGGGGAGACGGCATAAGCAACTGTGAACTGTGATTCTAAGTAGGTCCTGACGTCATCATAGTGGGCGTGGCTTTAGTTAGTATACTGTCAGCATTCGTCCTGTGCGCTTATGTGTTGAAAAAATCGCAAATCGGTGTATTTTCGTAGTATTAAGAAGAAAAGGATGAAGTGTTGTGTTTTATTGTGTAAAAACTACTCAGATAAGACGCTCTGATGTTATGGATGGCATCACATTTCATTTGTAAATATTTTTACACCTAATTTATTAATATACTTCTAGAAAAATTTCTTTGCGTCGGCTTTCAAATATAATTAAATATATTCGACACTAGATGGCGACACTTTGTGTCATGTGAACTAAAAATATAAAGGTCGGTAGAGCTCAGTATTGGTAAAATAATCATACGAAGGTGCTGAAATTTGTTTTGCATTCAGACAAAGAAATTTTAATCGCAAAATATTATTTTTATAGTTTATAATCATTTTGAGAACAGGCCGTATTCTCGTCAAGTAAACCTCATAAAAATGACAAAAAGACAGGGCCCTAATTAGAATTCAATTAATTTTCCCAGTAATCCAACTTTTAATATTAAATGCAGGAAATTGTACTTAGGCTGATTTTTTACGAAATGTTTAAGTTATATTTAAGTGACATTCTATATGCAAAGAATCACTTAAATACAAATTAATGTTCTTAAATTGGCATTCAAAAAGTGCATTCGGATGCCTAATTTGGAATATAATATTTATATTTTAATTACTTACTTACTTATCTTCACGCACAATCCCTGACGGGGTAGCCAGAGAAAACAGATTGCCAAGTGTCACGATCCTTACATACCTCTTTCGCTTCTTTCAGATTCATTATCTTCTTCATACATGCACGTCTAGGTATCAGAGTACTCTTGACCCTACCCTCTTCGAGCAATTTGCTCACATGGTCTTCGAAAGTTAGTCTCGGTCTACCTCGACACCTTTTAATATTAACTTTCGCGCTATATATTTTCTTCACCATTCGGTCTTCACTCATTCGCTCAACGTGCTCAAACCACCGAAGCACGCCCTTTTCAATTTTTTTGTGATAAGGTCATCTTTCAAACCTGCCATATTGCGAATCTCTTCGTTTCGCTTTCGGTCGGCCATGATAAGAATGTCACTTTAAATATAACTTAAACATTTCGTAAAAATCAGCCAAGTACAATTTCTTTCATTTTAATATTGAATGTTGGGTTACTGGGTAAAATAATTGAATTCTAATTGCGGCTCTGTCGTTTTGTTATTTTTTATGAGGTTTACTTGACGATAAATGGCGGCCTGTTCCCAAAATTATTATGAAAACTATAAAATTATTATTTTAGCAATTAAAATTTCTTTGTCTGAATGTATTTGCTTCATGAGATAGACGCTCCGATGCTATGGATGGCATCACATTTCATTTGTAAGTAATTTTACACCTAATTTATTAAAATAGTTCTAGAAAAATCTCTTTGCGTCGGCTTTCAAATATAATTAAATACATTCCACACTAGATGGCGACATTTTGTGTCCTGTGAACTAAAAATATAAAGGTACGTAGAGCTCAGTAATGATAAAATAATCATACGAAGTTGCTGAAATTTGTTTTGCATTCAGACATAAAGAAATTTTAATCGCCAAAATATTATTTTTATAGTTTATAACATTTTGTGGACATGCCGCCATCTACCGTCAAGGTAGCTAAGCTACATTGCAACATCGATATGGAAAGATTCGAGTAGTTTTACTATTTATCGGTAGATATAGATAGTGTAGTGGGCGGGGCTTTGCATCCCCTCACCCCGCAAATTGTCACGCGTTGTTACATAGTGAAATTTAATTACAACGTCTCCTCTTTGTATTTGCTTCATGGTTACAAATACATAAAATAAAACCTTTATTGTTAACGTTCATACTGCCCATATCAAACACATAATAATCTGTCAGTCGCATAGAGTAGAGATTGTTGCCAAAGAATTAAAATGTTGCCAACAAATAATTACCACTTAATTTTGGATAATTTCAAATGTTCCTTTTACAACAGTCTGTGGAGTATTTTAATGTGTAGTTGAATTCATATTCATACAACTACAAACTTAAAGATTTAAGGAATTATGGCCAAATTTCGACCACTAGGCGACTATAAGGAACCATAAGCACACAAAAAACAGACATAGGTGTTACCAGATGTTACAGTATAATTACAGGTTGTAAGGCATTCCATCTTAGTCCTCTGACGTGACAGACACATCATCAATAGTCTTCTTTGTTTGAAATTGGTTGCACGTGTAGTTGCTTACTTACCATCAAGTGGACTGCAAGTTCGTTTATCACTACATATACACTTCATGTAGTTATTCTCTTCATGTATGCTCAGTACGATATTATACATATATCGTTAGCGACATATTATATGAATTATTCCTTCGAAAATGAACCAGCAGTCAAGTGTCACTACTAATAGTCCAACAGTCGACTTTAAAAGAAAGCTGATGTTAGCTATTCTTACAAACAGAAATTGACGAAAGAACGTTGAACGATGAACGAACGAAAAGAAGGTATACTTTAAGCGCTTTTAGTGTATCCGGTGGTTTTGTCATTATGTCAAATTCATTCGTTTGCAATGTCGATAAAGCTGAATTTTATTTGTTGTCCAAAAAGTTGAGCTGAACAAATAGCAATATTATTTTGCTAAAAGGAATAGGTTGTAACAACTTTTAACTTCATTTGAACGCGGTGCACCCTGGAAACTATTAAACGTGGCTCTAACGATCATCACACAGCAGTATAACCCTATTCATAGCCATCGAATTCAATTTCCACAGATTTGGAAATGGGGTGCTGTGATATAAACTCTGCGTTCATTAGCTCTTCTGTTCAGCATGCTATACGCAAATAATTCTTCTTTTGAAACAAATGTTAGGTAAACGTTCGTTCCAACTGACATGTTTGCGGGGAAAATGTTTGAACAAGGAAAATATTTTACTACGTGTATTTTATGCTATTGTTGTAATTAAATGTTAATTACCTCAATTTAATAATAAAATGCAATATAATATTATGTGAGCTTTCTATAATATATATATATATATATATATATATATATATATATATATATATATATATATATATATATATATATACCTTATAATATATACCTTTTTAACGGCACAGGTGTAGGTGAAGCTTATGTCAGGTATAAAAACATATTTAGTGTACAAAGAATCGACATAAGCTGTATTACACTGGGACCACTTAGCTCAAACTTGCGCAGATTGCAATTTTTTCTAATTATGATTCACTGATTGATACACAGGCAGATAGTACAAAGGCCGGAAGACGCACGCTACGCTTAACTAAAGGCGATCTGTTTTAAAATCCTATCACTATACGAAACAAAAAAGGAAAAATATTTACCTGAGAATATATGTGCTGCGTGTTTGTTGTCTGAGGCGAATGAGGTGAACTATGATTTATATAGTTCGTGTTGTAACTCGACGTGGGAGGGTCCAACTGTGAAATTTAAATTAATAATAATTTATCTAGTTTATAAAGAAAAAGCAAGTAAGCTAGATATAGATTTAATAACACATGACTTAACATTTATACTATTATGTAGTAGAAACAGAAGCGAGGTATACAAAAATTAAATTAATAAACATTGTAAGCAAATGAGCAAATAACAAGAGTTTACGATCTGCATTTTACCAAAAATGTTACTGCGATATCATTTCAATAGATAAAAATATGCTACGAAAAAATAAATATTTGGAAAGATAACATTCTACTAGTTTGAAGTTTTCTACCGTACATATAATTAAAAATGACCAAGTGTCACCAGCATAAATATGCTATAGTTCAATGAACTGTATCTACATGCCTAAATTAATCTCAAATAACCTACAGAAACATTTGAAAAGGAAAATAAGAGGTTTCAGGGCCATGCTCAAAAAATAGAATTTTAAAAATCTAAAGTCGTCATGCGTTTTAGGGTTATGGTGCAACTTCAGTGCTTTTGAACTGTCAAAAAAAGGTTTTAAATGTTCCAAAAATTATCGGCAACAATGTGTATTTTCTGATATAAAGAATTAAAAAAACGATTTTAATTTTATGTAATATAAAATAATGCCACATCATGCTCTTGAAAAAATCATCTAGAAGTGAGCAAAAATAAGCCTTAAAAATAGATATAAATTTATATAAAGTTAAAATTCTATAACAGACGGAAAGGCGATGCAGGCACCCTAAAATTGTTTTTTTTTTTAATTTTATAGTTATATAGTAAGGATGACTAAAATACCATCACAGAAAAGAAAATGAAATTTGCTCATTTAATTAATAAACTCGTTGAAAAGTAAGTTAGCACGAGCTGTTCATTTTCTTTTCAGAAGTAACAATTTTAACCGTTTATGTGTTTCAACAGAGTGCGCAAAAACTAGTATCGAAAATCGTAAATGTACGTGCGTCTAATGTGTTATGCGACCTCTACATTTAAGACCATTAATCAAAAACAATAATAAATATTTAGAAAAAAAACTTTTTTCATTTATTTTAAGATTTAAAAAAAAAGTAGGTAGTTTTTTTCGTTATTGTTATTTTAAAATCAAATGTTGTTGAAATATTGATCTGATGTATTGATTATAGAGCATTTTACAGATTTCAAGGTACCATTTATTTCACGTCATTAGTGAATAGCAATATACCTCTTAGTTTTATTTTACAATAGTTCTTTACTAAAGTGACAATTTTGAAATTATTGCGAATATATTAATAATAGTACTGGACATAGGCTTACTTATTTAGACTTGCTATTTATACAAGATTTAATTAGAAAACTAGCTTCATGGAAAACGTTTCAAAATTTACATTCATTTTATTCATATAAGTTTCTTTTTGGGTTATTTGCGATTTGTTATTATATATACATTGAAGTTTGAACATGGTCAAAGACGTGGAGGTAGCATGCGGAGCCGTCAATAACAATCACTACACGTATGAAGTGAATGTGTACGTGGCGTGTGGGTGTCGTACATTGTCCGGGACTTGAACATGCGCGGTCCATCCCGACTCCACGAGACTCTGCACCAGCTGCGCCCAGTCCTTGTTCAACACCAACGTTACACATCGTTTACGCACATACAATAACTTACACTCAATAATATACAGGTGATTCTAATTCATTCGAGAAGCTTACGGGATCATGTTAAGAAAATACAAAACCATGTGATCGTTGGTCGATAATGATTTTGAAATTTTAATCTCTTTGAATATATACGTTATATTATTTTTTTTTGTTTCATCAATGATGGTGTCCCCAAAATTTGTCGAATGAATGTTAAATGAACACATATAAAACGTATAATAAACAATAAGGTACAAAAATTATTAGTTCTTTTTGTTATAAATATCTTAACATGTTTAATAAAACTAATTAAAATTAAAAAAGATGAATATTGTAATTACATTTATTAAAGAATTTCATAAATTGTTTTAAAATTATTCATTAATGAGGGTAGACTCGTTTTGATTGTGCTCTCTATGTATGTCTATGGTGTGCTTAATTATCAAAGTGCTGCATTTAACTTTCTTCATAGTGCTCTACTTATTCCAGGTTTAATGGAATTATATTTAATACCCACATTTACTAAATATATTACATATATTTAATTGTAAAGCATTTCTGATAAACATCTATGTTGTATATATTGATTACTTACAACTCCTTGCTATTCCATTGAAGCATAGAAATATTATAAACTTAGTTAAAATATAATTAATTAGCAAAAGACACGAAATTAATACAATTTGTGGCATATGCTGCAAAATTTTAGTCCTACGGATCAAATTGATTTAACGTACAAAAGTGGATTTGAACTTTGAAGTGTACCTGTGTATAGCTATGAAATTATTTTTAAGCTAACTTTATAACTTGGATAGACCAGAACAAACATTCGGTTGCATTTACCTTAATATTTAAGGAAATATACTGTTTTTAGGAATAAGGGTAAAAAATAAAAGAAAATACGAAGAAATGAGATTAGAAATGTAATTTTTTCGTTCTAGCAGTATAAAGTATTGCACAGGCGACTAAGAGAAATCAATCGGTAATTCTACGAGTCTCAGTGTCTTTAATAGGCCCGTTGGCGTTTTCTACTAGTGTAGGCAAGATAGATTGTGTTGCTGAGAGGCTGCCCTGTGTTACATTGAGATGGGTAGTGTTGCTGTTTGTTTGCATACTTTGGTGTTATCATGTAAGTGTTTAACAGTTTCTGATTGTAAGGAGGGTTTGTCACCGAGTAGTGTTCTTTAATTTAAATAATTTTGCGAATAATTTCTAACATCAGAAGTGGAATTAAAGCTTACCATGAAATGAAAGGTTATATTATAATCCTAGCATCGAATTTGGGGAAAAATGTAAAAAAAAATATTCAAAAATATTTAAAAGCAATAAAATTAAGACAGCTTCTAATAAAATTAAAATGACATGTAGTATAATTAATAGTGAAACTAGTAAGGTCAAGTCTCGCAATTCAAATTACCAGTTAAGTTTTAGCAACAAACTAAATTAGATCAGGATGTTGCAATGGTTTTTGAGAAATATTTTACTGATATTCCGATCCCCACTACTTAGTCAATGAATTTTCTTTTAATGCCGTGCTAATTCCTTGGTTGTTTAATAAGGATCGGCTTTTACCATTACTTTTAATTCATTGATATTTCCCCTTAATGTGAGGTCTTCCCCGTGGTTCGTTCTTCAAGTCAAAATTTGCACTACAAATGGTTTAAGCCAAAAACAAAATTAAAAATTAAGGTACATCATACTGTTAATAATTGTTTATTTTATTATTATTGTTCACCAATAAATTATAATTTTTCATTGCTTTAGTTTCATAACGAAATAGTTAGCTACCTAGTCACGGCTACAAAACAATAACTAATAGTTCTTAAAAAACGAATACCTAGTTCTTAAAGGAGATGAAATTGATTCCATACAAGCAAGCCCAGCGTGAACAAACTTAAAATATGTCTTAGTTTGAAGATTTAAACATTTGCTACTTATATTTAAAAAAAAAACATATTTTTGCAGGACCTGGGGTTTTGTTTTTATTTTATGTTTGATGATTTGTAGGTTATGTAGTAAAAAAAACTAGTTCTTGTGATAATTTGTTGAATAAATTGAAAAAAAAAACAACAACACGAAAGTATGCAGTTTTGTAGTTATTATTAATATGAAACTCAACCTTTTTATTACTTAAACTATTTTCTGCAATTATCAATAAAATGTCATCTAAAAAAGCAGCCGGAGGCTGTACATTGTCTGCTCTATTCCTCTCAAAACTTAAGTTAAGTAACACATTATTTTCATTATGTGGGCGCAACAAACTACTATTCTATGATCCGAGAGAAAATCCAAGGATCAAGTTAATTAAATCCACGAAATCTATCCAAAAAAAAAACATCTACAATATGTACCATATGAGCATGCCGCATGACAAGTCGAAGTTACCATTACCAAGAAGTCTCCTTCGGAATATGCAATGATCAATGACCATACAGCCTATTCAGTCGTGTAGGATAATATTCAAATGCTTTTTTTTAGTTTAAGGGCATAGCCTTTTCAATCGTTTTCTAAATATATTATTTTATTCATTATTAATTACTACAGATTCGCGTCAATGTTTCAGTATTATGACTTTTTTGGTAAGGAAGGCTATTTTATTATAAAAATAGTCTTCGTTATCTATTGCAATAGACAAAATACAGAAAGATATTTAAAAACGTTTCGTTTTGCTAAAGCAAAAGCGTTAGCTTTCTATTTCAATTAAAAAAAAAATTATGATTGTCCCAAGCATTACAGAAATAAAAATCATTTATTTATGCTATGATTTATCGTTTTATTACCTATATATTTTTGTATAACTGTTACGAACGATGTCAAGCACCCATTTTCATACATCTTCTTACGTGGTTATTAGAAACCTGTTGCAGAAGAAACCTATTGTCGCAACAGGTTTCTTAAAAGAAATGTAACTGGTTGCATCATTGCGTGAAAGCAACGGTAACGCCTATCTCTGCTGCTTTGGAACCAATTCGGGAGAAGTATTCAAATATTACCTAAAGTTTTCAAGTAAATGGTGATGCTGATGTCTAACATAAATAGGGTGAGTGGGGGTAAAATGAAAAACGGGGTAAGATAAAAAGGCATCAACATTCATAAGACCGCCATTTTGTTACGTACCACACCTAAGTCGGCATTTGTCGTTTTGAGGGATCGGTTGTGTATTATAAGGGAATATCTACGCTGTGAATTTTAAGCGAGCAAGTCGGGTGTTTTAATCTTACCCCGTGTCGTGTAACATGATTTACGAGGTAGGTACGAGTTTTTTATACGTACTTATTATTTTTAATTGGTAGTTATGTTGCTATGTCTAAATATCGCTACTTTTTGGATTTTAGGATTTATTGTAACATTCTGTCTTTACCCGCCAAAATTTGACGGGGTAAGATAAACATATAAAAGTTTCCATCTTGCCCCGTTTTCAAAAGTCATACAAATGGTCTCATGTTCTCAAACTGTACCTGAAAAAATGTTTTGTTTTGTTACAGCCATTATATAAATTGTCAGCGGCACAATTTCAGCTAATATTATCTAAAGGTATTTATTTTAATTTTTGTATATTATAAGAGAGGCAAGAGGAGCAAGCGGGTCACCTGATGGCTAAGTGATTTCACCGCTGCCCATAGACACAAGAAACAACAGGAGTGTTACTTGTGCGTTGCCTTCTCGTAATGTATAGGAACAAGATTCGTAGGAATAGGAGTAGGAACTTAAAGAAAGCGGAAAGACCACCAGACACTCGTTAGTAAATGCAACATCACAGCTCCTAAAACAATGCAAAGTCACATCGGTTTATCTAGCAAACGTCAACATTCGGGTGGCCTTAAGAAAAGGGGAAAAGGAACGGGCATCCGGAACTCTCACTCACCAAACGAAACATGGCAGCCACTACGAAGCTAACCACGTCACGCTGATTTTCTGTGAGAGGGTAATATCGCACCGGTCGACCCTGCTCATTTATGTGTTACAGTGAACTGTAGACGTGGATCTACTACCATTTTTTTTTATTAATGTTTAGATATAATTTTTTTTAAGTTTTTCTATGTTTTTAGTTGTGGTATTTCTCTAAGATCTTATTAATTGGTTAGCTGTTTAATTTTGAAATATTTAATTTTTTACGTTTTGTGCTACATATTTTGTTGACGAAAATGGTAAAAGATACATGTACGTAATTGTGTTTAAAATTATCTTGGCATTAAAAATAAAAAATAATTTATATGATTGATATCTTTCATTTTCTGTATAATCTTATCCAAATAAAGTGAAAAGTTTGAGAACCTCTAGTTCAATATTTCCCCGGCGGGTCAAGATTGAAATATAAGAAACAAATAAGTTATGTTATCTGTGTTATTTGAAGATATTTTGATGTTATAGACAGTTCTGAAGTGTCAGGACAATAAAAATTGTAGCCTATTGACAGTCAATATCGTCTGACATTAATTTAAACGATTTTAGAAACTACTTCGATCTTTCCCCACCACCCTTTCATCCTTCCCCCTGTTTTTTTCTTTCGATGAAAACATTGTAATTTTTTTTTGCTTTCGTATAAATATAAGAGGGATTTATCGATATGACATAAAAATATGTTCTTTGTACTCTATTCACTATAGATATAATTTTAGCTTATGTTAATATGTACTGTTTTACAAGACGTCAAACACAACACTGCTCATATCATCAAAAAACCGTTCGATCTTCCCCCCACTCACCCTACTGAATGTAAAAACAATTGAAAGTTCAACTGAACGTCATATTTTTTTTAATTGAGAACATTACAGCTTATTTACGACGGCGGGTCAAAAATTTCGCGAAATGGAGGGGTCACAACTTGGTGACTTGACACAACTATAAATACCAAGTTTCAGTCAGATCGGTTCATTAACCTTTGAGATATGACAGGATAAACAAGTCAATCGGAGAGTGAACACTAACTATGGAGAAAAATGAGTTTCTTGCCGTGTTTAAGTTCCTCACTAAGCAAATAAAAACGCTACATATCGTTATAGAAGATGCTCGGCTGAAAAAGCAGGCCGTTGAAATGATTGGAGTATCATCTACGATCGTTTTAAACATTCACACACAGCCCATTTGTCTAGCCTCGCCATTGCTCGTCGTCGCTCGCCTAGCTGGCCGAGTGTAGGCGAGCGCCAACTTCTATATGTTTCGTTTGGTGTGCCTTGCTACCACTTGGGATCGCTCGCCAAGACTCATTTCACTTCGGAATAGTGTCGGTTTTTCGGCACAAATCCGAGGCGCTAGCCTGCACTCGGCAAGTCGTGTCCACATGTTACTCGGCCATGTCAGTATGTTCACTCCTTCTAACTTGGCCAACATGGCTTTAAGAGTTACAAAGACCGGACTCAATGCTATTCAGCATTTGGCATTCCCTCCCAGTCAACACCTGGCTAAGTGAAATATTATGGCAGATAGATATTTGTTAAGATATTTCTATTTTTTTTTATCATTTAAATAGGTAGAAAATTTTATTATGATACTTGTCTATCTTTTAAGAAGCTAAGGTTAGCATTTGTATATGAACACAATAATTATATAGCGTTACTAGCGATCAGCTCAGACTTCGCACAGGAGATTTCTGGATCTCGAAAACAGCGCCACCTACCGAGTCCAATTGTGAATCTAAACCATTCTCGAACCAACTTAATCACACACACAAAAGTTCATCAAAATCGGTCCAGCCGTTTAGGAGTCAGTCACACACGAATAGAAGAAATATAATATAAAGATTTACAAAAATTTTAACTTAATACATACCATTGTAATTTGCTCAAAGGGTTGTAGGAGTGCTTGATGCAGATTGTTGTAGTCGGTCTGCGGCGACTCTACAGGACTGCCTGGACTGTGCACCATCTAGTTAAAATAGTCAAATTAACTGCAAAAACAAGAACGGAAGCTATTTTTGCTTATTGCATTATAGAGCCTTTAAACCAGTCATTATTGAACTTTCATTCACATTGGTCCAGAACTATTTTTTTTTAAATTTATTTAAACTTTTATGCACAAAAGAAAAATCGTACATAGGGCGGACTTAATGCCTTAAGGCAGACATGTTAGACATAGGATTCTACTTAATAATAGAGATTTGCCGTAAAATGCCGTAAAAACGAGAGGTATGGTAATAGCGATCGCACTACCGAACGTCACGCACTATTGACGTAGGTTCCCTTCGAAAGTGGATATTTCATCATCATCAAGATAATTTCAGCCAATCACAAGTCCACTGCTGAATATAGAACTCTCAAGGAACGCACAAAGCGGTTTTGACGGCTCCGTGGCGCAGTGGCTTAGCAATCAGTTGTTGCGCTGGGGGCCGCGGGTTCAAATCTCGCACGGAACAAGTATTTGTATGGCCTACAAATAATTGTTCCGGGTCTGAATGTTTGTCCTTGTGCAATTTATGTTTGTAAACTGCCTCCACGACACAGGAGAAAATCCTAGTGTGGGGGTAACGTTTTTATTAAGAAAAGAAAAAAAAAGCACTGCCCTGAGCCACCTGCATTAATCGGCTTCCTGCATCTTCACAAGATTGTCACTATATCTAATGGGTGACCCACTCCGTGCCGTTATGTGGGTGGTACACACCACATAACGGCACGAATCTGCCAGTCCAGAACTTTTTTCCATCGTTTGTAAATTCTTCGAGCCTTATGGCCGGCCCACTTCAGCTTACTACCTACTTGTCTAAGTATAAAAAATGTGACATATACATAATAGTTATACCGTTATGTATTAACTTTAAAATAACTTTAGCATTAATAATACCCACGGGATAAGATAGCGTGATGAATTTGTTTACTACGCTACGATATTGAAGCATACACTTCATCATCACCATCATTACAGCCCTTCACAAGTCCACTGCTGAACATAGGTCTCCCCCAAGGAATGCCACAAAGCACGGTCCTGAGCCACATGCATCCATCGACTTCCTGCATGTCATACCAGGTCATCACTCCATCTAGTGGGGGAGTCGCCCTACACTTCGCCTACCGGTACGAGGCTGCCACTCGAGAACCGTTTGGCTATGTCGGTCACTCTATTCTGTTGCGGATATCCTCATTTACGAAACTTTATTTTATTGATTTTCTTTTTCCATGTATGCCATGAATATTAAATTATAAGAATATTAATAACCTTCACATTTAGAAACATTATATTCACTATATGACGTTATTTTGTGATGTATTCTTTAATTCTTTTTATATATATATATATATATATATATATATATATATATATATATATATATATTTTGTTATAAATTGATATGGATGCTTTTTACAGACATAATGTTTTATATAAAATTGAAGCGACCAACAAACTATTACTACTGTACTGTTCAGTCTATTTAAGGATAAGTGGATACTACAGCACTAAACACCAGCTACCAACTTAAAACTAATAAAAAGGCATTAGATGCGTAGCCACATCGGAGGACTAAGATAGAATGCCTCAAAATCTGTAATTATAGTGGATTTCTATACCTTTCAGAACGGAACATAGCAGTGCACTGCTGTTTGATGGAAATAAAAATAAGATCATGGCGTTTTCTATTGTGCGTTTTGTCGCTTCTTTACACCATCAGAATTTCAGTTTTCTAGCTTTTTTACATGTGGCTAGAGCCCTGAATATCAATTAAAAAGATAGAGAAAAAAAAAACATGCGTGAGTGTCGTGGAACACTCGGTTGGAACGAAGTTCCTTATTATTGATAAACGTATTATATTATTGATTAATGTATTACTAGCGTCTATTAAAATGAAGCGTCGTTTAAAATAAAATACACTATGACACAAGGGGTAGTGACGAAAAAATCTTACACTTTTTGTCACCTGGCTCCCATCCGCCAAACCCGGTACGGGTCCGATAAGGAACTTTGTTCCAAAAAAAGAATATGCCTTAAAAAAACAACAGAACAATACTCACTGTGGGTGAAGGTATATTTATGTTTGACGTGGAAGAATATTGCGAGGGCGGACTACAGTTTGACTGATAACTTGACGTTATCCAATTGTGATCTAACGGCGACATGTTCTGCAAATGGTCAGATTGAGAATAATCAGTATATTAAAAACAACCACCTTATTATCAACGTTATAAAGATGAAAATAGTATAAAAGGTATCATTTAGCAAGCATTACCCAGTATAGTGACAATCTCATTTTTATTTAAGCCTGGACTTTTTCGTTTGGAAAGAACTGTCAGAAAATGGATAAACATAAACTATAAGGTGTCTTAATAAGTATTTTTTTTAAAAATTTAGTGTTATTTTATATAAATTTCACAAACGAAAAATAAAAATCGCCCAGTCCAAGCAAAAACATGCGGTTAGAACTCACATAAATTGGTGATTTTAAAGATTGTGTTAGTATTATTTCTCATGTGTTTTTATAAATTATATACCGATTAATTCTCACAAAATAGATGTGTTTTCAAAAATGCTTTATATAAAATAACTTTATTATTCCATAATTAAGGCTATTATTTTCTATATCATTAAAAACTTCTAAAAATTCTATAAATTTAAAAAAAAATTGGTTTTATGATTTTAAAGATTTATTAAAATAAACATTAAAATAAATAAATCTTTAAAATCTATTTTATGAGAAATTAAATTGCAATACGGTTATTATTAATGAGGCTAGAAGCTAATGAAACTTCATGCTAAATAAGACAGTTGTTTTTTTAAAATTATTTAAAGGAAAACCTGATAGAACTGGTTGAAAAATTATAATGTGGAAATCAAGAAAAGTAGAAATATACTAGGGATTACGAGTGAGACATAAATATAATAAATTTTGAGTATTACAATATATCGCTGCATCATAGCGAAGATGGATATAATAGAGCAAATATCTTACTTATAAGTAAGTGAATAGTGCCCTTCAAAATGGAATCGATACTGTCTCCAACGCGCTTTAAAAATTTTCAGAATATGCCACAATAGAAAAGCAGAAGATTATATTCATATAGCACACATTTTCAATAATACGACATGCATGTACTGGTGTGCTGGTGTGCTCTGGCCTAGTTTATAGAAGGCCAGTGTAATAACAGGCTGTAATGCAAACCATCTTAGTTCTTATAGGTGGCAATGCTTAGTTTGAAGTATGTTTCAGGTGTCCGTGTAGTGCAGTAGCCACTTACTATCAGGTGAACTGTAAGCTAGCGTGCATATATTATTCTTTTAAAATATTATTTCTTTAGTATTACAGGTACATTTATTGAAACAAAAAACTATTAAAAGATGAATCGAAACATTTTTTAATTAAGATAAGCGAGCTAACACGAAATAAAGCATATTATTTCGTGTTTATGAAAGTTTAAAAATGATTTCTTAACCATGCATTTTGAGTGTAAAGATTATGAATCGGAGCCCGGGTAAAATGAAGAGAAGCTTTTGGTACGTAGCTATTTTAAAATAGCACTGTTTGAGCGGAGCCAAATCAGCGACATTTATAATATTATAACATAATTTAAATGAAAAGGCATCATATTATCTTGGGATCTCAATGTTAAAATAAAAAATAAAAAACACATGCATGATGAGACAAAAATTAAAAGAGAAAATGTAAGCTTTGATAAAGCTAATATGTTAAAATATACAATTGCAATGAATTGAAGGAAATGTTAACCTCAAGGCAAATTGTTGCATTTGAGGGATTCAAAGAAATGGCACCAAACAGATAGCATTGCAAGCCCTTAAGCAGACACTTGCATAAGTGAATGATTTGGTAACATTTTTTAATAAAAAGAAGTTATAAAAGGAAACGAACCTTATTATGATGAAGGTAATTATTTGTGTTTGGTACAGATAAGTGATTCTGAAATAAACAAAAAAATGATTTGTGTAGAAAGTAAATAAAAACAACGAAAAAAATTAAAAGAGTGAATCACTAGGTATTCATGTTTTAAGTCTTTAATTATATAAATATTTTCTGAATTGCAATTTATTTTGTACTTTTTTGTTATCTTTATTAGCCAGCCTTAATTAATTACTCTATTAGACCATCACAAAATTATTATAAAACTGTTTTATTTTTTTATGTTATTACAAATTTGTGGTTAAATGTATAAATTATTCATATTCACAAAAACATTAAAATTTATAATATTCTTGCATCTATATTATTCTTATTTTCGTTGATATCGGGTAAAAAATACAAAAATAAAAGAACTGACAATCTCCAAATAAATAGTTAAAAACTAAGAAAGATATTGATTAATATTCGACAAAAATATCGCTCGATTTAAATGAAATTTTTACGGATGAAGCACCCATGCTTATAGGGGCAACGCGATAAGTTCCGTAAAAAAGAAAAATAGTTCCATGAGTAAATCTTTATATATAAAAATTACGTGTCACGTTGTTTGTCCGCGATGGACTTCTAAACTACTGAACTGATTTCAATAAAATTTTGCACACTGCGTTCAGTTTGGTCCACCTTGAGAAATAGGATAGATTTTATCCCGATAAATGACCCTCAATATTACGAATTTAAGGATTTTTTTATAGGACAAAAGGTCGTCGGAGACGGCAGAACAACGTCTGCATGGCGAGCTAGTATTATATAAATTTAAGAAATCGTTATCGCTCGGTTTGCTTGCGCATTCATAGTTAGCAATACATTTACATAGCATTACATTTTCGACACAGCCACATATAAGTTGACTTATATCAACAGGGTTTTGTAGATTGATATTGTAAACATGAACAGAGGTAACATGGGGCCAAAAAATACCGCATATCAATCCGATTCGGCGGTATTATTGTTAGGGCGAAGCACATTGCCGCAGCGAACCTAACAATATGCATCGGTTATATTCTCTTCTCTCAAAACTAACCAACCTGATATCTTAAGTAAGCACCATGTGGTGACCGCATAAGAAAATCCACATATTCCATTTTGTCCCATGGCCAACTATGGAAATTGTCAAATAAATAGTTCCTGTAGATACCGTGTAGTGGCGGTGTAAGAATATTCAAATCGGGAGATGAGCAACAGCGTCTTCTTAATAACAACTAAAATTAAAAAACCTGCGGTTGCCAACCCGCTTGCCAAGCCTGGCAA
Organism: Parnassius mnemosyne; assembly: GCA_963668995.1. Lineage (NCBI taxonomy): Eukaryota > Metazoa > Arthropoda > Insecta > Lepidoptera > Papilionidae > Parnassius > Parnassius mnemosyne. The sequence continues at coordinate 20,003,450 of CAVLGL010000068.1, read as the reverse complement.
CTATGACAAGTATGCCCCTAATGAGGCAATCTATGGGGGAGGAATTGTTCAGCAGTGCACTTTAACAGGCTGTATCGGTAACGGTAGATAACGGTATTATCATGTCCTTTATTCTAGACGTAAAATAGCTAAAACGACGACTGGAAGCAGGATCAAAGGTGCGAGACGTTTGGTACTACGATCGTCAATCCGATTGCAGTGTGACAAATGCAGCCTATAACGAAGGGGCGCACGCTAGAAGTGGACTTTTTTAATGTTAATCATAAAATCATACTGTGTCAATATTTTATATGAACAGAATGAGTTTTGAGTTAGATATATAATATTAAATTATATAGAATTGCAAGAACATGAGCCAGTATTTAACTTTCAGTTTTGCTCGGTCTTCGGCGTAATTTGGCCGTTCAGTTTGAAATAGTGTAATCGTCTCGACAATGCTTTTAATGCTGGCACTTCTTATCGCGTTTCGTGTTTGCATATTGTTTAGCCGGTATGATCATTATAATTACAGCCCTTCACATGTCCACTCTACATAGCCGGTATATTTTAGGAAAATTAGAACACTGCAGAAAAAAGGAAATGTTTAATTTTAGCTATGAAATGAACCATTACACAAAATACAGGAAAAAATGTCATGAATTTGAAAAAAATATTATTTCGTCAATTCAAATCTAAGATAAATTATGTGCACTATTTTTTTATTAACTTATGGAGTTTTGGTTTAAAGCAAAATGATTTGCATGCGTTCGGAAATCATATCAGATACACATGGAATAATAATAAAATATAAATACATAATTAAATAAATTACAGAAATTACTTTCAACTAGTTACAAACAAGCCACTGCTACGGTGTCGACATAAAATATATATCTATGAATTCTTCTGAAACAAGAGATGAGAAGCAGCATTTTCCTTATGTCTCAATAATAATACAAAAACTGCGGTTGTCAACCCCCTATCCAAAGCACTATGGGTTCAATTCTCAGGTTTCCCAGTGTATAAACTGAATGACCGGAAACCCGTACAAAAATTAAATATATCTCCTTTATTAAATTTTTAATGTATGTCGAAAACGAGTGAAAGACAAGTGGAACTCATGTCCGCTATTTATTATTTCTGATTATAAACGCAATACAACAAATAAAGACTATAATAGCTCCTTTACACATTGCCATTTTTGATCCAGGCGCATATGCCAACACGAATAGTGATGTGAAGACAAAGAACTAGTAGTGACTATCATTTTGATGTCAACAGTTAGCGAATAGACCTGTTGATAGTTGATACATATTTGGTCGGTCATGAAACACGCACAACGCTAATTTTATATTTTGTTTATTATTTTGTATTTAGATCATTTATAGTTTTTCCATATATTTTTTGCTTTTATTATTGTTTCTTGTGTTGCTTATTGTTGTATTCATCCTCCTTTTAGTGTGTAGCGTCAACCATATATGGTCAATACCTAAAACATTCCCGTGCGTCAGGCGACCATATTTGGTCATTTGGCAAGTAATAACGATTCACTATTAAATTAAAAAGTAAACGTGATTTTAATCTTTGAACAACATAGATTAAAGAAAATACCGTAATGTGGCGTCATAACCGAACTTCACTGCATACAAATTTCGATTGTTTAACCTGGTTTTTTTTTGCTGCGTAAAAGGAGGTAGATTTTAAAGTTTGTAGTGTGAAAAAATTAGGTGTGATTTTTTATTATCTTTTGATAGAATGTTGTATTATTATGAAAATAAAACAAATACTTTTTTTATGTAATGATAAAATTTCTTACCTTTTATGTACAATAAACCGGCAAAAATTATGTCACTCAATTTTGTAATAAGATTGATATAAATCCATAAAAGTAGAATTGTAATAATTCATTTAGAATTAATTAGCTTAATTCGTAACGATTCGATACGTTTTATATATAGCTGGCATTCAAAATAAAGATATCGTTGTTTACATGCCCTGACGTTTGGCGCGTAAAAAAACAGCCGATATAACCTACATGCAAAAATATTCATTCACATTGATTGTATTATATTTTATTGATTGAGATAATGATAAGGTGGATATTGTGATTTATTCATCATATTGGCCTCGTGAACGCAAGTAAGACGAAAGTTATGGTTTTTAAAAGAGATGAAAGAAAAACGATATGTGAAATAAGAATAGAAGTTGGTCGAACAATTGGATGAGTTTGTGTATTTGGGATGTGTGTTTAACAGGGATGTTAGATATGATAAGGATATAGAACGACGAGTGAACGCAGAAAATAGAGTAAATGGGGCTCTACACTCTATTGTGAAAAGTCAGAGTGTGTCCAAAAAGGCACGTATGGCAATTCACAACGCTGTGTTAGTCCCTACTTTAATGTATGATAGTGAAAGTTGGGTGTGGAAGAAGAAGCACGAGAATATAATAAATGCTTCACAAATGCGGTCATTAAGGAGTATGTTAAGGCTAAATCTGAACGACAGGGTGAGAAATTGTGTGATAAGAGGAATGTGGTTTGCAAGATAATGTTGTGACCAGGATTAAGAAAGGAATGCTTCGGTGGTTTGGTCACGTAGAAAGAATGAGTGAGGAAAGTGACAAAGCAAATTTATGCTACAGAAGTGAACGGCAGAGTCGGGCAGGGAAGATTTATTGACCAAATTGGCGATATATTGAAAATGGGCCAGATTAAGAGTACCCTTAACCGACGAGCGTGTATGCGTGGATATATGGATGTGGAGGAGGCGAGAGAGGTGTGTCAGGATCGTGCCAAATGGAAGACCAGTGTCTGCCTACCCCCCTGGGTGACAGGCGTGAGTGTTTATGCTATGTTATGTTTTATGTTATTCATACACATTTTCGTCGATATAATTGTAGAATAAAGCCATATTTATAAGCTTACTATTTTTCATGTAAAATCATCACAACCTTCAGTCTACGCCAAAACGGTACACTGCAAATCAAATACCCGAACGATAAAAAACCGGGTTGAGGCTGTATAGTGGACACGGTCGTGTGTTTAACGTGAATACGGGGGCGTAACGGAATAAATTATGTGACGACATAGACCTAACTCAACGTATTGAATTCTTTGACCCTTCTGTCTAGTGATGTAATTTAATTTTGGATGTAGATGATAAATATGTTGCTGCAACGATTTTATTATCATCAGTTTTCTGAATTGCATCCTCCTATGCAAGTAAATTTGTGTCGTCAAGTCACCAATTGGCTGCGATAGCGGTAGTGTCGTTGTGCGAGTGTGTGTACGGCGCTGACCTGCGCGTCGTAGAGCGGCGCGTCGTGCGAGTGCAGCGGCTGCAGCGCGGGCGGCGCGTGCGGCGGCTGCAGCGCGAGCGGCACCGTGGCGCCCACCGGCGACCCGGACGCCGGGGACAGCCCGCCCGTCGCCGGGGACACGCTGCCGCCGCCCGGGGACACCGCGCCCGGCGACGTCGGGCTCTGCCCACGTACAAATTTAAATACAAGTTTCTACTATTGAACAAGTGATAGAGCCATGCTGCGGCTGTATAACGGTTGTAACACGAATGGATCGGCTCGACCTGAGAAGGACCACGCTCTCACAGAATACCAGCGTAAAATAGCAGCTTAATACTGCTGTGTTTCGTAATAAGTGTAGAGAACCGGAGACACTTTTTATTGGAAACGAGGCATTCCATCTCAGTCCTCAGAGGTGACAACGCATCTGCATTTTGATTCTTAATTGAGGATAAATGTAGATATCTATGGGTCACAGCATCCACTTACCATCAGAGGGACTGTGTGCTCGTTTGTCATCCATATTCTATAAAAAAATGAAGTAATATACAGGGCTAAACCAGTCAAATTTGCAGAGGTGGTTCAGAATAGGTAATATAAGCGAATGGTGAAAAAGTAACAAGAAAAAAACTACCACGTATAAAATGCGCCATACGAAACACAGCAGCTTTGAGCTTCTATTTTACGCTGGTATTCTGTGAGAACGTGGTCCTTGTCAGGTCGAGCCGATCCATTCGTGCTACAACCATAGAATAGCTGCTGCATGGCTCTAATACGTAATAAAATAAATATTGAAGGTTGTGCGTACATATCTGGGCTGGTGGTAGTCGGGCGAGGCGCGGTGCACGTAGTGCGGCGAGTGCGGCGAGTGCGGCGGGTAGTGCACGGACGTGAGGTCGGGCAGCGAGCCGCCCGGCACCTGCAGCTCGCCGCACGCCAGCCCGCCGCCGCCCCCGCCGCCGCCGCCGCCCCCGCCGTCGCCCCCGCTCTCGTACACGCTGACACATATAAATTGACAAAAAGTTATTACAACCTAAAAATAAATCATATATTCTCACTTAAAATAAACATGATTATAAGAAGGTGTAACAAATACTAGATCATTTCAAAAAGTTGCAAATTATTTTACACTCTTTATGCTAATACTGAAAAATAAATAACAATAAAAAACGAAGATACATTGTCACTCATCACTCATTTTCAATGAAAAGGGTCCTCTAAGTGGTTCTCTACACTCACCATATGAATGTCAGTTTTACTAAGGTGCTATTTTACACTGATATTGTGTGATAATATAGACCTTTCCGGGCGAACCGACCCATTCATGCTACGAGTACAACTATAAGATGGATGTAGAGTGGTTCTACCACATAAAGAGAAACCTCGTAATTCAAACTATCAATTAAAAATTAATAATGAATTGACTAAATCAAATCAAGAAGTTGCAGCGGTGTTTGAGAAATATTTCACTGATGTTCCTATCTTGATAACAGAGTCATTGAATGCTTCTCCAACTGTCGCCGAATCATTACTTAAACAGAACGTTAATACCTGTTAAAAAGAATTTAGATTTGAAAAAGTATTACCGCATAATATTGTAAAATACTTCAAAACCATTGATGTAAAGAAAACCGCAGATTTGTGGGGGATTTCCGTTACAGTGATTGTGTCCATAATAGATTTAATTGCACCTCATCTTGCTATTATTTTTAATACTTGTATCGATTCTGGTGTGTTTCCTGATTTAATGAAGTATAGTAAAGTAATACCTTTATTTAAATCTGGTAGTACATTGGACCCCGCTAATTATAGACCTATTTCTGTACTACCAACTCTCAGTAAAATTTTTGAAAAAATAATTTTGGATCAATTGTTAATTTTTTTTAATACAAATAAATTACTTCATAAAAATCAATTTGGTTTTACAAGGGGTCGCTCGACGTCTGACGCCGGTGTTGAGCTTATGAAATATATTTTAATGCCTGGGAGAATTCACAAGATGCCTTAGGTATTTTCTGTGACCTTTCCAAGGCTTTCGATTGTGTTCATCATGATACATTAATCAGGAAACTACAACATTACGGTGTAAAAAATTTGGCGCTTAAACTTATTACTTCATATTTAAGTAACAGAACTCAAAAAGTCGTCATTAATGGTAAATGTTCCTCCGGATCAGTAGTATCAATGGGCGTTCCTCAGGGCTCGATTCTTGGCCCATTCCTGTTCTTAATCTATATTAATGACTTACCTTATCTTGTAGGGGACAATCACGATATAGTATTATTTGCTGACGATACCTCTTTAATTTTCAAACTGAAACGGCAGTCAATTAAATATGACGATGTAAATAATGCTCTATCGAAACTAGTACATTGGTTTAACGCCAACAATTTGCTCTTAAACGGCAATAAGACAAAATGTATTAAATTTACAATACCTAATGTAAAACATTCGAAAACCAATGTGCTCTTAAATGGGGAGGAGTTGAGTCTTGTGGATACCACTGTTTTTCTCGGTATTACTATTGACGCGAAACTTCAATGGGGCCCCCATATATCTAAATTAGCAAGCAGACTTAGTTCTGCAGCATATGCTGTAAGAAAGATTAGAAGTCTCACAGATGTTGAGACAGCTAGGTTAGTGTATTTTAGTTACTTTCATAGCGTAATGTCTTATGGAATTTTGCTATGGGGTAATGCGACTGATATTGAAGCTATATTTGTTTTGCAAAAGAGAGCCGTACGGGCGATTTATAATCTAAATTGTAAAGAGTCCCTTAGAGAAAAATTTAAAGAAATAAACATATTAACTTTGGCATCGCAATATATTTATGAAAATGTAATGTATGTACATAAAAACATAAATAGCTTTAATAAGAATAAGGATGTTCATACCTTAAACACTAGGAACAAACATAAGCTTGTAATGCCACTTACAAGACTTCACAGAATTAGTAATTCATTTATGGGGCAATGTATACGCTTTTACAACAGAAGCCCAGCACATGTTCAAAGTTTGTCAATAAACAAGTTTAAAAGTTTTATTAAAGAAAAACTGTACAAAAAGGGTTATTATAATATCAAGGAATACATGAATGAAAATAACCCCTGGGAATAAGGTGATCGCCACCATGCTGGTTCTATGAAAATTCATTTAAAATTGTATAAACAAAATTATTGTTAAGTGAAATTATGTTTAAAAAAAAAGTCCCGTTGGGTTTCTTGCTGGTTCTTCCCAGGACAGAGGTATTTTCCGAACCAGTGGTAAATAAAATAATGACTTTCAATAAGTATTATGTAATAATCCATATTGAATAAAAATCATTCTATTCCATTCTATTCTATTCTATTCTATTCTACATGTAATTTACTTACTAGCTGTACCCAGCCACGCCTTAATGTGGCTAAAAAATTCAAAAATCATATAAAACGCGTAAGTATTCTAAGCAAAGACATTTAAATAGTAGTAATGGACCGGACATCAGCAAGAAAATGGTCATGTCTTACTTATGTTCTAGGATATACTTCGGATTTGTGTCATTTAGTCTTACTCACATCGTCAAAAGCTCAAGACGCATTCGTTTCCTAAATTTAAACAATATTTTTAAAGAAAATATGCCAGATTGTGCATTAAGGTATTGTAAATCCCGATATGTAGCAAAAACTGAATGTGATTTCGGTTTATTATCGCAAATATAATGTATATTTACCCAATAATTTTTAAATTTTATTATTTCTGGTAGATTGTTTTAGAACATTTATCATCATTGTAATAAGCGTCCTCTGTTATCTAGATACTGTTAACAAATGAGTTAGTGATTGACAACGTTTATCGATTGGTGCTATCGATAAAAACATTATACAGAATGCAGATTTAATCATCTACAATGTTTAAGGAGGTGAAACAGTTAACGATACTGTATCCATACCAATAAAGAAATCGAGTAGGCCTGTGTCGGGGACACGGCCGTTGGTTTTAACGTGAAACGTCTATGTCAGCCAGTACAATCAGTACAACCAGTCAACAAGATAGCCTTCTTTTTAAAATTTTAATATAATTCTACAACACCAGGAGAATTGCAAATGCGTTGCCGGCCTTTTAAAAAGGAGTAAGCTCGTTTCTTGAAGGTCCCTAAGTCGTATCGATCCATAAAAATCGCCGATGGTAAACGATTCCTAAGAACTCCTAATAAATCGCAAGGTAGTGGACCGCCAAGCATCCAAATGAAGTGGATTTTGTCGTAGTCGTCGTGTCGTGTCGTGAGTAAGTTTTGTCGCGATGTGTACTGGTGAAATTTGGTGGCTGGAATTAATCCGAACAATTCCTCGGAGCACTCCCAGTGGTAAATACGATAGAAAATGTAAAGGTATGCAACATTTTCTCTACACAGTGCTAGTGAGTCGAGCCACTCAAAGAGAACTCGGTCGTCGACGACTCGAGACGCTCTTCTCCTCTACGCGGTCAAATAGAAGGAGCTCGCACTAGGGAGCCCCGGCCCAGAGATGAGAACAGTATTCCGTGTGGGGTCGATCCTGCACTTGTAAAGTTGCAAACGGTGTGCATGCATGAAATACTGTCCTGAGTACGCCAAGCTTTTTAGAAGTTGATAAATTGGCTCTTGTGTCACTTGTCACTTTACAATTACATGTTGCTGCAGGTCATTCGATATGTCGACGTCGAAGATTCTGCTACTGGATGCGACAACAAGGGCAGTGCTCTGAAATTGAGGATACCACAAAGGTGTTCTTTTTAGCGGTAAACGCGCAAACTTGTGAATTTGTGTAATAATTTATTATGCAACGTCTTTAAATTCAATGCTTTCCTAAAATAAAGTGTATTTTTGTAAAAGAAACTAATTTGAAAAACATGGAGGCGCTACCTCTTATTTGATATGAAGTTTCGCGATGTGCCTTCGACGCCGATCGACCTATCGTATGCTATTATTATATCGTCTAATGGACCTAGTGACGTCATCCAAAATGCCACGAATGTGAATGCTATTTGAATTGATTTTTAGTTATTGGAAATTAAATATTTTATTTCGTGACATTTCAATTCATTCATGACGTTATTGACTTGACTATATATGACTTAAAAAGTTTATATGATTTTTTGGTATGATAGGAGTCTTAATAAATAGATTTATATAATAAAAAAAAACAATATTATCGATATGTACTTTGATGTCGAAACGGTAACATTCCTAAAACGGGTTTTTACCTCACATTTATTAGCGTCACCTACTGGGGAATAGTTGAAATGTTCCTAATAAATACTCAGCGTAGTTTTGCTATGTTTAGCTAGAGGGCGTCACACACGCGCGAGCTCAAAGTTTTTGTATGCAAATGTTGCCTATGGCCGCTCTATAGTATATACCTATATATTTAAATCTCTTTGATTCTGTTGCGCGCCACTATTAATGTTTTGTACATGGCAACACTAGTTACCATTAGCGCCCTCTAGTATCGAGTAGCAGAACTAGGCGAGTCAAGAACCTTCTAGAAATTTCTGGACCGATATATACTCGAACATACTAGATGGCCCTATATAAGGCCGGTATAGACCACGACCGGGTCAGTATTAAATTCGCGATATAAGCGAATACTTCGAAGCGATACAACTGCGAACTAAAGTGATCAGTAGTACAATTGTGTTTTATTATTAGTGTGGTTTTAAGTTGTAATTAGTGTTCTGTAATTAAAGTGTCAATTTTGGTAATTCAATCGACAGTTTTTAATTGTCTCGAACCCCAAGCTCGTAACAATTGGTGTCAGAAGTGGGATCAAATCATGCCGATTTTACCAAAGGACGACATGGAGGGTATCCGTACCCGAAGTCAACGCTAGATGGAGACGGACCAGAGACGATTTGGTAATGCAGCGCTGCAAAAGTCGGAGGGCCAGCTGCTGACCACGGAGGCCGGCCTGTCAGCAGCTCCTGCATCTGCAGCACCTGACTTGGGTGCTCTGATGATGATGCTGCAGGAGCAGGCTCGCCGACAGGAGGAACAGGCCCGCCGACAGGAGGAACAGGCCCGTTGATTGATATAGCAGCTGCAGCGCGGACAGGAGGAACAGGCCCGTCGGTTGGAAGAGCAGCTGCAGCGCGGACAGGAGGAACAGGCCCGTTGTTTGGAAGAGCAGCTCAAACGCTATAAGGAAGAGCAGATGCTCCTCATGAAGGACCTTCACGCTACCTTCGGGAAAGAGATAAAGGAGGTGAAGGATAGGGTTGCTCAATATGACAACCGCCTGTCGGAATCTGAAACCCGAAACGACCAAGTGAACAATCGGGTTGACAACGTGATGGTTCACGTGAAGAAAACGCTGGACAACCTCAAAATTGGGGATGGCGTTACAGCTCCCGTGGTAGCTACAACACCTTCGCTACGTGGATTCAAAGTGCCGCCGTTCGACGGGACTTCTTCCTGGTCTACCTACAAAAACCAATTCGAGGCTGTCATGAAGGCGAACGGCTGGAATAAATGTCAGGCCATGACTGCTCTCACCCTAGGCCTACGCGACCAGGCCTTTACTGTTCTGGAAGCTCTCGGTAAGGAAGTGACTTACGAGCAGCTCCTTGAGGCATTAGAGGCGAGATATGGCGACGCTCACCTGGAACGTCTTTCGTGTGCAGCTCAAAGATCGCGTGCACAGCAGCAACGAAAACCTGCAGCATTGGACCCTTGAGGTGAAGAAGCTGGTTCGAAAAGCACACCAGTCTGTACCTGCGCTCATTGTAGGGAACCTGGTGCAGACATACATCGACGGCATCCGCGACCTTGAAGTCAGAGCTGCTGTGAGGCTCGGGCACCACGAGACGCTTAAAGACGCGTTGGCCCATGCACTGGAGGTGGAAGCCGTGCTGCAGGATCATCGTTCCTATCGCGTCAGGGAGGTTGCAGCGGCTACAGATCGCGACCGCAATAAAGGATACAGCCCTAGGTGCTCTGGCTGTGGGGAAAGTGGGCCATCTTCGATCCAGTTGCCCTAAACAAACTGTAGAAAGGGGATCTCGAGAGGGTAGTGTGGCTAACAGCACCGCCCAGCAGCTACAGGGAAACTGGCGGTTGCTGACTGATGTTAGAAGAGGTACTCCTAAAATTGAACTGCGAACTAAAGTGATCAGTAGTACAATTGTGTTTTATTATTGGTGTGATTTTAAGTTGTAATTAGTGTTCTGTAATTAAAGTGTCAATTTTGGTAATTCAATCGACAGTTTTTGTCTCGAACCCTGTTGTTTGTTTTCCTCCACCCGCCCCTCGGAGATCACACTTGGAATACTTAGCTTGCTATAAAACTAACAGCAAGTGTTTAGCCTCTTAGCTACCACTGCTCACACATATGCTAGCATTATATCTTTATAATGTTAATCGACCCTTAAGTAATCTTATATTATTGCACAACAACATAACCAAGCTAAATTCTTGTCTCTCTCTAAAGAAACCCGACGGTAGTCACACAACATCGCCGGATGAAGCCCAACGCATCCTAATTAAAACGCACTTCCCAGGCTGCTGCGTAACTCAAGAGGCAAACCGGCATGACGAAATACTGACACCAACAGCAAAAGACTGAAATTTAGCACAGAGAGTGGTAACGATGGACAAAATCCATTGGGCCATTCACAGTTTCCTCCCCTATAAGGCGGCAGGACCAGACGGCATATTCCCGGCACTCCTACAGTGGGGGGGGGGAGGTAAAGCCCTAATAGTCACACTTTTTGCCATAATGAGAGCCTGTCTGGCTCTTAATTATGTTCCTAGGGGATGGAGGGAAGTGAAAGTCACATTCATACCAAAACCAGGTAAGAGCGACTACACAGACCCTAAATCCTACAGGCCCATTAGCCTCACATCCTTTCTCCTAAAGACAATGGAGAGGATGTGTGAAAGGGAATTAAGGGGTCGGCGCTAATGAACTTACCACTAGACGACAAGCAACACGCCTACAGTCTAGGCAAATCAACAGAATCGGCACTTCACCAGGTAATAACAAAGATTGAAGAGGCCATCCAAAACAAAGAAATATGTCTAGGTTCCTTCATTGATATAGAAGGTGCTTTTGATAGAACGAACTTCTCCAGCATAAAAAGTGCACTCAGTAGACATAAAGTTGAACCGGCACTGATTGACTGGATAGTAAACATGCTCAGTACACAAATAATAAAGATTGCTGGTGAATCACAACCAATCCAAATTAAGAAAGGCTGCCCGCAGGGTGGGGTTCTTTCACCTCTCCTGTGGAATATGGTCATTAATGAACTCATCAGCAAATTAAATGCCAATCACTTCTACACAGTAGGTTATGCTGATGACCTGACAATACTGGTCTCTGGAAAGATAGCAAGCATAGTGTGCGACCTGACCCAAGCGGCTCTCCGTATAGTGGAGAGATGGTGCAGGGAATACGACTTAACCGTCAATCTAAATAAAACGGTTCTAGTTATGTTCACACAAAAACGAACGCTGAATGACTATCATCTATCAAGTCTTTTCAGCACAAAACTCCAGGTATCCTCTGAGGTAAAATATTTAGGTCTCACCTTGGACAGAAAACTTAACTGGAATAAACACATAGAAAACAAAATCAAAAAAGCTAGTATAACTTTCTGGCAATGCAGAAACATGATTGGCAAAAGATGGGGACTGACGCTAAAAATCATACTGTGGCTGTACAAAACTGTAATCCGGCCCATGATCACATACGGCGCTCTGGTATGGTGGACCAGACAAACGAAGCCACCACTATAAAGAAGCTTTAGCACTACCAGAGACTGGCTTGTATGGCTGCCACAGGATGCATAAGGACTACGCCAAAAGCAGCCTTAGAAGCGACTTTAGCTGCCATCAGACTCAAGACCCTAAATCTTTGGAGTAAGAATAGTGTCCCTCATACAGGCATAATTGATAGAATTCACTCAAAAATTCCTATCTTACAAGCCAAGTACAATAAGATTCCTAAACAATTTGTTTTCCATAAGAAATATAGGATACAATTAAATGAAACCAGCCACCGGAATGATTAAGCCCAAAAGAGCTTAGAGTTTTCACCGATGATTCTAAAACAAATAAAGGTGTAGGTTCTGGAACTTTCTCTGAAGACCTCAATATCCACATATACACACCGCTGGGCACCCATAACACAGTCTTTCAGGCGGAATGTATGGGTATCATTCAAGCGGCCATAGCAATAGATGCTAGGAAGGTTAATGACTTCCCCATCAGAATACTAACCGACAGTAGGGCGGTACTAAAAGCTCTGGGTTGCAATGTGGTGAACTTGGGACTAATATATGAATGCCATCAACGATTAAATGAGTTATGTAAAAACAACAATGTGACTCTGCAATGGATAAAGGAAGCTGCATTGGAAGACGTTTTCAAGCTTCTGGACTGGAAAGGATACGGTATCAACATCAATGGCGAGTACATCACTCACCTTCGATTTGCCGACGATATAGTTCTTATGGCAGAATCGCTGGAGGACCTAAGCACTATGCTCAATGACCTCAATAGTGTTTCCCAACGGATAGGTCTTAAGATGAACATGGATAAAACTAAGATCATGTTTAATGTCCATGTCACACCTATGCCGATAGTTGTTGGGAACACTAAGCTCGAAGTTGTTGACGAGTATGTTTACCTGGGACAAATAGTCCGACTGGGTAAGTCCAACTTCGACCGAGAGGTCAATCGACGGATTCAACTCGGCTGGGCAGCGTTCGGGAAGCTACGACACATCTTCTCGTCAGACATACCTCAAAACCTTAAAACGAAATTGTACAACCAGTGCGTGTTGCCAGTGATGACTTACGGAACTGAGACGTGGTCCTTCACTGCTGGCCGTATGAGGAAGCTCAAGGTCGCTCAGCGAGCTATGGAGAGGGCTATGCTCGGAGTTTCTCTGCGTGATAAACTTAGGAATGAGGATATCCGCAGTAGAACCAGAGTGACCGACATAGCCCAACGGATTAGTACGCTGAAGTGGCAGTGGGCCGGCCATATAGCTCGAAGAACCGACAACCGATGGGGAAGAAAGGTTCTCGAGTGGCAGCCTCGTACCGGTAGGCGAAGTGTAGGGCGTCCCCCCACGAGATGGAGTGACGACCTGGTAAGACATGCAGGAAGTCGATGGATGCAGGTGGCTCAGGACCGTGTTTTGTGGCATTCTTTGGGGGAGGCCTATGTTCAGCAGTGGACTTGTGAAGGGCTGTAATGATGATGATGATGATGAATGGATAAAGGGACACAGTGGATCCAGAGGCAACGATGCAGCAGATGAACTTGCCAGAAGAGGATCGGCTCTGGCCACTATAGGGCCAGAACCAATCATACCAATCCCCTTTGGTAATGTTCGTTCACTGGTACGTAGACACTTCACTAATCAACACGCTCAGCTTTGGAAAAATCTAGTAGACTGTAGACAAGCTAGGGAGGCCCTGCCTGAAATAAACAGTCGTTTAACCAAAGTTCTAATGAGACTGAACAAGCCGCAGATCAGGATAGTAACAAGTGCTATCACAGGACACGGCAACTTTAACAAGCATTTATTTACTATAGGTGTAACAGATAGTCCCCTGTGCAGGGCATGTATGGGGGAAGAAGAAACGGCGGCCCATGTGCTATTGAAATGTCCGGAGGTCGCTACGTACAGGACTAAATATCTCGGCACGCCGAGATCACTCCCCGAAGTTGCATGCAACATCAAAGAACTGTTGAGCTTCTTTGGGGAGATATCATGGCTCGAATATGCATATTATTCCTGTCCACACGCAAAATACGCGCATAGACGTGGAGTTGCGGAAAACAGCCCGTCGTAAACTAAACTAAACTAAACCAAGCTAAATTATTAAGGACCGATGCAATTTTGTATACCTACTTTATTTCATAGTATCATCAAAATCATAATAGGAAGAAGAGACCAGTAATGCTGCATAAACACACAACTAACTGTAATCTGTTAATATGGAAATAATTAACCGTGGTTCTAAAAAGTCAGACAAATTAGTTTATAACAACCCTATTATAATGGATTTTCCGCAAAGTAACGCCTGATTCTATCAATTAAAGTCGAGACTCATTCACTTATCCCAACCTTAACCTTATTGCGTGTGATGTTGCTGTCTATGGTGCTGTGAATCTATCACTCCATTACATCCTGTGAGTATTGTACGAGGTAACAATGGGATAAGTTATAAAGATCCCACGGGATTCGATAGATGCCGGTATAACTGACAAGTATGACGCAAATCCAACTACAGTAGGAGAAGCCTATGTCCAGCTGGACTTTACGAGCTGGTGAAGAAGAAGAAGAAGAGCATTACACCCATCTGATAAGAGATAAAATTAAGACTTGAAACTGTACATACATAATGACCTCCAAACCGAATTTGGGTCAGGGCGGCCAGTCTTAACAGAGACTAGCCATCTTCGCAGTACAGGATTATGGTGCCTGAATATGTGCGCAAGCAGAAGTGCACTCTCATAGTTAGATACGACGGCAATCTGACATGACCGGACCAATACTGCCAACTTCCAGACTCATAATTCTTTGACAAACGAATAACTGGTTTTCGATCCAACCCAGGACCATAAGATCAGTAGTTGCGCTTACAGCCACTCGACTAACGAGGCATTACAGCACTTATATGAAAGAGATTGACCACGCACACAAATGGACTTTGCAGTTATGTGTGTCAACAACCACTTTCATTGATTTCTATTTGGTATAATGCAAGAGATATATTAATTATACCATCATTGAGAGATTAAATAAAAACAATGTTTTATGCAGGCCTTATGAATCTCCTTTCGTAAAATTTCCTCGTTAACCTTGAATAAAAATGATAACTTTAACATAATTTAAGAAACTTTTAACTCACTTGTTATTATTTGGTATCCTAGGAATTTCACATGATGACCGTGGGCGATTTGTGGGATTCATGCCAAGAGATGTCAGCATATCTAGATGGATGTCAGGTGCTGAAATTTAACATACGTTTTATTAATTGCTTGATAAATAGTAAATTTATATGTGGTAGAGCCACACTGCAGATATATTATAGTAATGGCATGAATAAGTCGGCGAACACAATCTCAAAGAATACTAGCATACCAGCATACTCGTAAAATAGTAGTTTAATGCTGCTGCGTTTCATATAGTGAATGTAGAGAATCGGAGACCTTTTTCCTGGAAACAGGGCATTCCATTATAATCCTCAGGGTTGAAATCGCATCTGCATTTTGATTCTTAATTGGGGATAAATGTCAATGACTATGGGCCACAGCATAAACTTACCGAAAGGTGGACTGTGTTTTTTTTTATGATGGTAAGTAACTACCGCCGCCCATGAACAACTGCAACACCAGGGGAACCAGGGGAATTGCAGATGCGTTGCCGGCCTTTTAAAAAGGAGTAGGCTGGTTTGTCACCCTTATTCTTAAAAAATACTTACAGTATGAACACATTTTTATATTATTTTCATCATTATCACCTACAAGTCCAATTATTGTCACTGTGGAACATAGTCCTTCCCATACTAACGCCACAAAGTATGTTCCTCAGCTGCCTGCGTCCATTGACTTCCTGCATGACTTAATAGGTTGTTACTCCCTCTAGTGGGTGGCCGTCCAACACTCCCCTTGCTAGTTGACAAGGCTGCCAATCTAGAAAGGTTGTCGGTTCGTCGAGCTATATGGCCAGCCTATAGCTTAATGATCTTTGATAGGCTTTTTACCTGAATGTCTCAGGAGGGTAATTTTTTTCGAGAGTATGCATGTACAACTTCATGGATTTTAACATATGAGGTGTTGTTAGATTTGTCTTATATGTGGGAGTGATGTATTTACATATTGCACCTAATACAAAAAAGAAGGGGACGGTTTCTTCAGTAAACTTTTTAACGCAATCGGGTTTTTAAATTACTGTTTTAACCATTAAGCTTATTCAGTTATTAATCAAACAGTCTGAAAGAGAATTTGACCATAATATATGGGTACCTCTGCGGTGGTTGTGGTGCGGATGTAGATGTGGATGTGCGTGCGAGTGCAGCGGATGGTGGGGGGAGAGCGGCTGTGCGACCGGCTGCTGCTCGCCGCCGCACGACTGGTGTAACGCAGAGTCAGAGTTCGTGCGCCGCCAGTTGCTGTCCGGCGGCGGACTGGAATTTCATTCAAATAATAATTCTTAATCAATGATTATACCAGCGTAAAATACAAAAAATACGTTGCTATGTTTCGTATAGTTATTGTAGAAGATTGATGACCTTTTTACTGGCAATGAGGCATTCCATCTAAGGTCCTTAAGATTGACAACCCATCTAAACTTTGACTTTAGTCGACAACTATTAGTGAAGATGTCTCTAAGCCACAGGGGCCATGGCAAGCTACTCAGGGGCTAAGTACTTGCTGTAAACATTTCAGTACGCGAACAATCCAGCTTCAATTCCCGCCGGCACCAATAAAGTCGTTAACTGCAATTTTAAGTGCTGATTTACCATGTGCTCAGTACCGGCTGTGAAAGAACAAATCGTAAGGAAACTTACATGCCTGAGAAATTAAAAAACATATAGCAAAGGCATATGAAGTCCGCTAATTTGCTTTGGGATAGAGCAGCGGACACCTTGCTCTACAACCCACTAAAAAATTAGAGGTCTATCCCCACCAGTGGGATATGTAAATAGGCTATAACTTTATGGACCACAGAATTTACTTCAAGCGTTTTGGACCTGTACCTGTGCACAGTCACACCCTAGTTCCGAAAAAAAAACAAGTGACCAACTAACACAGCCTACCATATGGTTAATGGATACTTGCCATCTCTGATCTGAGGACTGACAGGAATTGCCTGACAGCCTATAATTATACTGGCTCTCAATACCCTTCAAACCGGACCACAACGGTGTAAGCATACGTATTTGGCAAAAATTAATAACTCAATAATATTGTGAATACAAAATAGAATAATTTCTCCTATCATGTTCGGCCCTTTTTTCTTTATTAAGAAAATGCAAATTGACACGTATTTCTTGTAAGAGTTGCCCATACCAACAATGCTAGATGTGTGAGATAGTGAGTAGATAGCACTCGTACTTGTATAGATACCACAGGGTTTTTTTTGCTAGATTGATAATCTCAAACTTTGTTCACAAATAACTTAATAAACAATGTAATTGTAAATTAATTGCAAAATCATGGTACTGTAGCCTAGTTTATCATAATTGAATATATCATTTTAAGAAAGTAAACTGTTTATTCTCTCTGCTAATTATAGGCTTCCAAAACAAATAAATTGATGGCTCTAATAAACTAATGGTTCTATATCAATCTCAGAAATGAGAGGTTTAGGCCCAATTTGGGGAAGTACAAAATCTGTAACTACCACACCTATCTAATTTATTAACTATTATCTGTTATTATCTGGGTTATCTATAAAGTTTTCTCATCTGGTTGGGCTGTATAATTATATAATTGTAAATAAAAATGATAAACATACATAAATATCAACAAAATAAAATAAATACATAAAAAATACATAAATAAATAAAAACCCAACCAGATGGAAGCCCTCGGCAGGGGAGACCAAACGGCCGAGGGTTAGGGGGAAAGGAAAAGAAACCGGCGGACGATGCGGGCGGTATCGAGGAGCACCGCCTTCTGCATTTGAGCTTGGAGCGGTCCGTCACGGAGTCCCAGTCGCCTCAGATGACCCGAGAGGCTGACTGGGATTAACTCGTTCGCAGAAACGACTACAGGCATAATTTCGGCCGGCAGTCCGCCCCACATGTCGGTCACCTCGTGAGCCAGGACCAGATATTTTGTACGCTTATCTGTTTCGGCTTTCACGAGGTTCTTGTCATACGGAATGGTAATGTCGACCAAAAATATCCTTGACTGTGCCCGGTCCATCAGCACAATATCAGGCTTATTCGCAAGAATGGTCCTGTCTGTGATGATGGCCCGGCCCCAGTAGAGCCTGGCGCGGTCATTTTCGAGCACGGTTTCCGGCAAGTACTTATAATAAGGCAGTTTCCGATCCACGAGACCGTGTTTCAGAGCGAGCTCTTGGTGTAGAATCCTGGCTACTAGGTTGTGCCTATGCAAGTACTCATAGTTGGAAAGCGCCGAACAACCGGAGATGACATGCCTAAGTGATTCACCGGGATGGCGACAAGCTCGACAAATGTCGACGGTGACATCCCTTAGTATGTATCTCCGATAGTTGTTGGTCTTAATAACCTGATCGTCTATTGCACAGACAAAACCCTCGGTTTCCCCGAAGAGGTCACAAAAACGTAGCCAGTGGAGGGAGGCAACTGTGTCTACGAAAGGCTCATGTAGAGCCTTGTAGAACCTCCCGTGGAGCTTCTTCTCCTTCCACACGGTCTCCCGGTCGGAAATGCTCTATACTGCCGGGTCTTAGCATTGCTCGTTGGCTAAGGATAGAGGGGTAAGTCCTTTATCACAAAAAATAACGTTCCTATAGAATGGATCATCCGCTCTCGTCAGAAAGTAATTACGGAGGCTGCACACTTCGCGATTATGCATGGTAAGCGCGCTTAAAAAGCCGCGCCCACCATGTTTCCGCGGCAAGTACAGCCTCATTACTGACGACCTCGGATGATGAATCCTGTGGGACGTCATAATAGTGCGGACTTTTCTATCCAGAGCGTTCAGTTCGGTCTGAGTTCACCTGAGTATGCCAAATGTATACATGAGAACAGGCATGATCCAACCGTTATATGCGTATGACTTATTAACGCCCGACAAAAGACTGTTAAGCACTTTTGTCAAGCGTGCATAAAACAAATCGCAAACTGACTGCCTCATGTCCGCCTCATCGATACCTATGTTCTGTGACATACCCAGGTATCGGTATGTTTCAGCCTCGGATAGGGTCTTTATGTTGATGAAGAGATTCCTCCCTCACATTTAGCAACCCTTCCCCTTTCAACATGGAGGACCGCCACCTATCCGTCTCCAGCTCCATTCTAATAGAATTGCTAAAATCACAAGTGATGTTTAGCAATTCCATAAGATGAGAGCGACTGGAGCCGAATAATTTGAGATCATCCATATAGAAAAGGTGAGTTACTTTTGTACCTCCTCTCCGAAACTAAAATCCCCTCCCAGAACCCTCCAGCCCTTGCTTGCTGCTTGCTTTCAGATTTCAGCAGTACCTTTACTGAGAGGGTTCAGAGAAAGGCAGAACCAGATTGGACTCAAACAATCGCCCTGGAAGTTACCCCTTCTTATCCTTATGTGATTCTCCGCAGCCGTCATCCGCTCGCCTAGATGACAAAGGATCGTACTCCACTGCCCGAGGAAGTCTCGAACTGTACAGTTAACCTTGTACAGCTCGAGGACCCTCTTAAGCCATGTATGAGGCACCGAGTCGAATGCCTTTTTGTAGTCTATCCAGGCGGCGGATAGGTTCCGACGGTTGCGTTTAACCACCTTGCCAATGACCGCGTCAATGAGTAGTGGTTCCTTGGTTCCACGACCACCGTCCCTACATCCATTCTGAACGCGCGACATCACCTGATTTGACTTCAGGTGACGAGAGATTCTCGCGCTCAAAATGGATGTTAGTGTCTTGTATATCGTGGGTAGACACGTGATGGGGCGGTACTTGCTAAGGTCTGTGGTATCCTGATCTTTAGGAACCCTATTATTATTATTATTATCTATCTTCAATGCTATATTAAAACTCTAACACGACGTCTGTCTGAACACGCATCACGCAAAAACCTGTCAACCGATTTGGATGTGACTTTCACTGGCAGATAGCTGATGTTATTGTTATAACATAAAAAAGTAACTTATGCACAAATACTCAAACCCTAGTCAATTTTAAGAAGCCTTTAAGTCTCGTGCTGTCACAGTCACTTTGACTCAAAATGATAGAGACAGCATGCGACTTAACAACGTCTTAAAATTGAGTAACGTTTGAATATTTGGACATTAGGTTACTTTTATTTTAGGAAAAGAATTAGGGTTCCGTGCAAAAAATTAAAACCAATGAAATCCAATCGCAATAAATTCCACGCGGACGAAGAAACGGGGAACAGCTATAACATAATATAAAGGTGTAATATTTGGTATAATGGTACATTAAATTAAGTTTAACATGTACTGGCAGTACTTCACAGCCTTCGTTAACTTTTTACTATATGAACAGAGCAAATTGTAATGAATTAAAAAAAGAAACTAAAACAATAAAATTGTTTCAACATAATAGCTTCTGAACTCGGGTCCTTAAATCTTCTATACACTATGACTAAGCACCATCAAGCTACAAGTCGGTTTTTTCTTTTATTTGTTAATAGTTTTTACCCTTTTGAGAGGATTTAGGAATATTACAAATTCAAATAAACTAGAATGTCGTCTAAATAGATTAAAACTACACCCCTAATTATCTCCCAATTCATATGGCACCACCCCTAAATTATCAATAGATGAAGATATCGCTCATCAATCATACAAAAACAACAAAAAGTCATATTGAGAACCTCCTCCTGCACTAAAAAATTGTATTTTTATGTTTTACAAAGAGTTAACTTTAAATTATTTCTTATAGTATCATGACACTTTAAATAAAGACGACTCAATATTAATGCAAAATACTTCCTGTTAATATCTTTATGATACACGCACAATAAATTTATAAATTATGAATGAGATTTCCTAGAATGAATTGACAATGCATCCATAAGTTATGTGTCATACTGTTTACCTCAAATAGACAGTACTGCCATATGGGCTGGTGTCATGTTTTCGATCAGCGGGCCTTCGCATCGGCCCAACAGAGGAAGAAGCTCGACCTCTTTGCACTGGTGCTCGTGAAGGGGAAGTGCCTCCACTACGGCCCCCGCCCATTCCATATTGAGCTGCTAGAGTAGTTTCTTCAGGCTGTAGACAAAATATTTTATTAAGTTCTTTTTAATAAAGAAGTATTTATGTTAAGAGCTACTGTACTGTCAGTGGGATTAACATTACAAAACTAGTTTTATGCACAATGAAATTAATTTAAAATCAATTGATACTCGTAAATTTTAAATCCTCTGCCATCCCGTCCGCCGTTAGTTTATACAGCGGTTGCACTCCCTCTCCATCAAAGTGCACCTCACAAATATCCGAGGCATGCACTGTAATCTCAATGCAGTCCATTACCACCCCGAGACTGACAAGCCGCATTTATTCTTCTTGACTGAGATGCAGATCAGATCCTCTAGATGCGGCATACCTTGGGTACCCTGGGTACACATGGGAGCATAATTTCCATCAGCGCGCCGGAGTCTGTGTTTACGTCCGCAACGACTGCTGTAAGCGTCTCCGTCACCTTGAAGACCTGCCTTTCTCTACGATCTGGGTATTGATAGACACAGGAATGGATAAAATTATTTATTCTTGTGTCTACCGATCGCACAGCGCTTTTAACAGTGGTAGAGCCAAGCGGTAGCTTTTGCTGTCGCACGAATGGGCCAGCTCGAACCGGGGTGGTACCACGACCTCACAGAATACCAGCGTGAAGTAGAGGTTTACCTCTGCGTTGCGCTTGGTGAGTGCAGGTGGCCGGAGGCCCAATTCCCCCCCCCCCCCCCCCCCCCATCAACATGGTAGTGGGATTGTACAGATGACTAACCCAGGAGGATACCAGCACCCTTGGAGAATCCCTCGCTGTGCATCCACGGCCAAACCACTCCACTCCTGGGCGTGGGTGCTCAGGCTGCACCGCGTATTATGGGAGGGGGACGGGGGGGAGGGCGAAATTCCGTTCGCGACTAATGCTGCTCGGGGCAAGCGGAGCAATACAACCAAGTTGACCCCTGTCACGCTATCCGTGAATTTTTGCAACATCAGGGGACTTCATTCCAACCTTAACGCTGTCCATTACCATCTAGAGACGGCGAAGCCGGCCTTGCTCTTTTTAATCGAGACTCAGGTGTCCTCTCCGGCTGATACTTCATATCTCTCCTACCCGGGGTACAAATTGGAACACTCCTTTGTGCCCCGGGCTGGAGTTTGCGTATACGTCAGAGAGGACATCTGTTTTCGACGCCTCGGCAGTCTTGAAGTTACGGACCTGTCCATCCTATGGCTGCGCGTAGACAGCGGCGACCATCCCCGCGTCTACGGGTGCTTCTATAGGTCCCATAGCGGTAATGCCGACACAGACCGACTCATCGACCACGTCCAAATGCCTGCAGACTCCGTGCTACAACAGGTCCCATCCGCAGAGATCGTGATACTCGGTGATTTCAATGCCCACCACGCTGAATGGCTTGGTTCTCGTTTAACCGATCATGCGGGTACATCTGTCTATGACTTTGCTTTGGCATATGGTCTAACACAAATGGTTACTTAGACTACGCGGATTCCAGATGTGGAAGACCATGTACCTTTCCTGTTGGACCTTCTGCTGACCTCTCATCCGGACGGATATCAGGTCTCCGTCGATGCCCCTCTGGGCTCTTCGGACCATTGACTGATCCGGAGTACGGTCCCACTCACGCTCCAATCGCAGTTGCGATCTGCAACTTGCCGCCTTTTTTGGCACTATAGGTCAGCTGATTGGGACGGGATGCGGTCTTTTTTTGCATCCTACCCTTGGGGGCGGGTTTGCTTCTCGCCGGAAGATCCCAGCGTTGTTGCCAATTCTGTTGCTGTAAGTACCACAACTTCAGGGTATGGAACTTTTTATTCCATCCTCTGTGGTGCCTATCGGAGGCAGATCCCAGCCATGGTTTGGTCGCTCCTGTAAAATAGCATCACGCTATAAGCAGGAGTGCTACCGGGCCTGGGCTGACAACGTCTCGGGATGTAAGCACCCGCGCACTTAAAAAGAAGTATAATTCCGCCTCCAGGTCCTTCAAAAGCGTCATTGCCAAGGCAAGGTCTGAGCACATCGGCAGAATTGGCGAGAAGCTAGTTCGCCTTCCTTCGGGAACCCGTGCATTCTGGTCTCTCGCCAAGGCTGTCCAAGGGAACTTCTGTCAGGCATCTCTTCCATCTCTGCACAGAGAGGACGACTCACTGGCCCATGCCGCAAAGGAGAAAGCCGATCTGTTGAGCTCTCTTTTTGCGTCCAACTCGACTCTAGATGACGGGGGGAACACACCGCCGACCATCCCGCGATGTGAGTGCTCCATGCCGGATGTGCGATTTACACAGCGCTCGGTCCGCAAAGCACTCTTCTCCCTGGACGTCAGCAAGTCGAGTGGGCCCGATGGAGTCCCTCCCATTGTGCTGAAGACGTGTGCTCCGGAGTTGGCACCGGTTCTAACGCGTCTTTTCCGGTACTCTTACTCTCAAGGCGTAGTCCCGAATTCATGGAAGACAGCTTTGGTCCACCCGATCCCTAAAAAAGGCTACCGCTCAGACCCGTCCAACTACAGGCCTATCGCCATCACCTCCTTGTTCTCCAAAATAATGGAATCCATTATAAACTGCCAGCTCATGAGGTACCTTGAGGATCACCAGCTGATTAGTGACCGCCAGTACGGTTTTCGTCGGGGTCGATCAGCTGGTGATCTTCTAGTCTTAACTCATAGATGGGCGGAGGCAGTAGAGTCCAAGGGAGAGGCATTGGCCGTTAGTTTGGACATAGCGAAAGCCTTCGATCGGGTCTGGCACAAAGCGCTTCTTTCGAAGCTTCCTTCTTGTGGGCTTCCCGAGAAATTGTGCAAATGGATCACCAGTTTCCTTGCTGATCGGAGCATCAAGGTCGTAGTAGACGGTGCATGCTCTGATTTCAAGCCTATCAACGCTGGTGTTCCACAAGGTTGCGTGCTATCACCAACGCTGTTTCTCCTGCATATCAATGATATATTGCTAACTGGTAGCATTCATTGCTATGCATACGACAGCACTGGTGATGCCTTATATACCGGCCGTGCCAATATTTCTCGGAAAAACGTCGCCGAGTACCGGGACAAACTTGTGTCTGAAGTCGAGTCTTTGCTTAACAGTCTCGGATTGGGGCCGACTAAATCTAGTCTAGTTCAATCCCCAGAAGACACAAGTTTTCGCGTTTACCGCTAAAAAGAACCCCTTTGTCGTATCTCCTCAGTTTCAAGGCACTCTCCTTGCTGCCTCAGCCAGTATCGGAATGCTTGGCGTCGACATATCGAATAGTGTGCAGTTTCGTGGTCACTTGGAAGGGAAGGCCAAATTGGCCTCTAAAAAGCTTGGCGTGCTCAGCAGAGCGAGACGGTATTTTATGCCGGCACATCGCTTGCAACTCTACAAAGCGCAAGTTCGGCCTCACATGGAATACTGTTCTCATCTCTGGGCCGGGGCACCCCAATGCCAGCTCCTTCCACTTGACCGCATCCAGCGCAGAGCGATTCGAATCGTCGACGACCGAGTTCTTTCTGATCGGCTCGATACACTGGCACTGCGTAGAGATGTTGCATCTCTTTGCGTATTTTATCGCATCTATCACGGTGAGTGCTCTGAGGAATTGTTCGGACTAATTCCAGCCGCTCAATTTCTCCATCGCACATCGCGACAAAACTCGCGTTACCATCCATACCATCTGGATGATTGGCGGTCCACCACTGTGCGATTTAGAAGAAGTTTTCTCCCTCGCACAACTTCCTTGTGGAATCAATTACCACCAGGGAATTTTCCGGACCGATACGACTTAGGATCCTTCAAGAAAAGAGCTTACACCTTTTTAAAAGGCCAGCAACGCATCTGAAATTCCCCTGGTGTTGCGGTTGTTCATGGGCGGCGGTAGTCACTTACCATCAGGTGAGCCGCATGCTCGTTTGCCCCCTATTGTATTAAAAAAAAAGCGCTGACCAAGAGACAACTAAGTTGTTTGAAGTTTGAATACCTCAGTGTAGCCTCTGATGTGGCTCTAAATCGGTGCCCTAACGCACAGTTGGTTTTTCTGGGGGATTTTCATGCCTGTCATCATGACTGGCTGTTCCAATACCAGACGACCGACTACGATGGTAGAGAGTCGTGGAATTTTGTCATGGTGCTGGGGCTCTCCCAGCTGGTACAACAAGCGACTTGGGTACCTGATGTGGATAGGCACACAGCCAACTGCCTCGACCTTCTCCTGATGACCGATCCAGACAGGTACGATGTTCAGGTTACCTCACCCTTGGAAACTTCTAACCCTTGTCTGGTGAAATCTCTGTCGTTATGTTCCCCACCTAACTACGATTTGCGTGGTTAGGTGAGCATAGTGAGCGACGATACGAGTCAGTAGATTGGGATGAGATGCGGCATTTCTTTGCATCTTATCCTTGGGGGCAGGTCTGCTTGTCGTCTGAAGATCCGTCGAGCTGCGCGAATGCCATAACCAATGTGATACGTCAAGCGATGGAGTATTTCATCCCCATTGCTGACGTGCCCATTGGTGGTAAAGCTCGCCCATGGTTACACGCCGAGTGCGCTCATGCTGAAAAGCACAAGCATGTGGCCTACTTACCCTGGGTCCATGCTCAAAACCACAAAGCTCCGAATGTTAGCCTTAAGAAGAGAGCCTTTAACCAAGCCGCCAAGTCTTGCAAAAAGGTATCACGGCAAGCCAGTTTCGAGCGCATTAAATGCATTGGTACAAAGCTCTCTGTTAAACCACCTGGCAGAAGAGCTTTTTGGTCTCTGGCCAAAGTGGTCGAGGCAAACTTCTGTCGTTCTACACTGCCTCCGCTGGTAAAACCAGATGGCTCACTGGCACATGCGCTTAAGGAGAAAGCGGGCTTATTTGCTTCTCTTTTTACTTGCAACTCGCGTCTAGACAGTAGCAACAGCGTACCATCTCAATTACCTCACTGCGGTACCTCTATGTCAGAGGTCCATATCACTAACAACGAGGTTCTTACTTGCGAAGTCTAGATGTGAACAAAGTGCACTTGAGTTGTCTCCTGTGTTGACACGCATGTTCCGCCTCTCACTCAGGACTGGAATAATGCACAAATTTTGGAAGCTGGCCAATGTGCAGCCTGTGCCTAAAAAAGGTAGCCGTACAAACCCTGCCAACTATCCGCTCCATAATCTTACAGATTATGGAGCGTATATTGAACGCCCACCTCATGGCATACCTATAGCAGAATGATCTTCTCAGTGACCTTCAGTATGGGTTTCACTCACATATGGGGCGAAGCCCTCGAGAACAGTGGTGAAGCACTTGCTGTTTCCAAGGCCTTTGACAGGGTTTGGCACGCTAGTCTATTGGGCAAGTTTTCGGAGTACAGCAAAGGAGTGGAATAATTTGCTGGCATCTATCTTTCTGTCTGAATACAATCTGGTGAGTGATATATTAACCATAGCTGTAGACACTGTATCCCTTCCAGTCAAGTAGTTTTAAAAACATTTTCTAATGAAGCAGGAAAACTTTCGTAAATACAGCCTCATGCTGTCTTACAACTCCCTGCAGTTGGCTATGTTTCATACTCTGCTTTAGCACTTCTTTAATATTGTAGTTTGACTGTACAAACACTTCAGCACTTTAATATACTATCAGTCAATCCAGTATTGCCGTAGGGTTGGACTGGATTGGAACCCCTGGGAATGAGGTGATCATGCTTATACTGAGTGTTTAATATTTAACTGTACAACATGGTTAATAATTATTTTAATGACAAAAACCATTGCATCCACTCAGGGCAAGGGCATTCAGAACACTACTTTAGCATCGCATTTACACAATGAAATTAGTTGAAGACATTATTTTATCAAAAAAAAAATGCACATGAAATTTATGCATGCATTATAAAATTAGAAGCTTACATGTAAATTACTGATGAAATTAATGCCATAACACTAATGTAATGTAAAGTAAAATAAATGTTTTGTAATATAAATTCCACCTCAGATTTAGCTTAGTATGAGTAATATTGTAGATTAGAGCTAAAACAAATACCTTCCTTTTTTTAATTATTAATAGAGACAATTTATTATTTAAAAGATTTGAAATGGCTGTATTTTGTTAATAGAACAGTTAGCTCACTCACTTCAGTACTATTGAATATAAAATACTGAAACTAATTTGCATTACAGCCTCTAAAATTCGACTGCTGAACATAGGGCTCTAAGGATTGCTTCATAGGGGGGATTTTACCATAGTGGCCACGCTTGACATGAGGGTTGGCAACTGTAGTTTTTTATTATTTTGTGTTGTTATCAGGAAAATGCTGCTGTCCATCTCCTGTTTCAGTTTCCCTCTGTCGCCTCTTACAACACACATGGGATAATATGGGGTTTGTATATTCTTACACCGCCATGATCCAGTAAGGTTATTTGATAAATTTAAAATACAATTTTCAAATAAACAAGAAATGACATGCTCTTTTGAAAATAAAATGACATAATACAAGTGCTTAGATAACACATTAATATGCAAAACGTAAACACTAAGGATCTATAAATACCAACTTAAATTTGAATATCTACAACTATGTGATGCAAACTGGCTTGTAAGGTTCAATAAACAGTTATATCTAACATTAATTTGTTTATCAAATGAACACATGGTGAAGTTACTAACAAGGAAAAACTTGGAGAACACATGTTTCAAAGTAAATATAAATGTATCTTAAATTTGTTCCATGAATTCCTTCAAGGATTATAGAAATAACTCAATAAAGGTCATTTTATAAGAAGGAAATTAAATAAAAGTGACCTTACAATACAAATTATCAAATGTAAAAAAGAAATTGCATCAATGTCTACAAAAAGTAAATGTAGCGAGTACTACAACAAAAACAATATTGAAATGATTTGATTCCAAAATTAGGAACCTTAATATTTTCTGGTTCAGTGGTAGGCGGCTGTGGTGCTGCTACATTAGGGAGAGAGCCGCTTCGATAAGTGCCGAGAGTCTGTTGTGTAGGCCTTAGAGAAGAGTCAACATTTTCTACAGGTTCAGGTGGAGGTATTACTCTTGCTCGTCGGCTACTTGAATTAACCTGCAACCATGCTGCTTCAACATTTCTGTGTTCTATAGTTCATATTTCTTACCTTCATTGTGAACACTTCACATTATTGTACATAGGTTAGTAAAAAGAAACATTTATTTATAAGCGACTGTGAATCTACAAACTTAACTTCAATTCTGTTTACATATTATAACAAGCTTAGTAATACGATCAAATATATCAATTGAAATATATAAAACCTGGATATAAAAAATTAAGCGTTAAATTAACATCATGTTGCATGTGAACTTACTATTTTTTTAATATATAATTTAACAATCTTCAATACCGACACTAACTATTTATCACATACAAACTAAAAACAACAGACAACACAAGATAATCTGTTATTGTGTATCTTTCATAATAAATAGGACTTAATCATTCATTAATTATTAAGTCGCAATTGGCATATTGTAATGATTATTGTTTACGTCGGTTCATATATTTGACGGCCAGGAAGCGATTGCCTGAGTAAATAGGCGACATACCTTATTGGTTGCATCGGAAACTTCGCGCATAATTTTTTCAAAAGCAGCCGTTTCCTCTGCTTGCTTTTGATTATGGAGAGCTATTTTCTCACTAAATTTCCGAGGATTCGCCATAACGGTCAACAAACATTTATTATTTTCTTTTTACATCACAATTTTCTATCTCAGTACAAAACGCGCTTGCCATAGATTAATTATTATAAACTTGCTGTCAGATGTCAAGTTAAGCTAATCATTGCCATTTGTAAAATACACCAAAGAGTTTGTTTGTTGATACTATTCACTATTTAAAGTAAAACAAGGTCATAGACGATACAGCCTAGTCTGATTTGTATACTATAAAAAGTACTTATAGTACAGCATCACAAGAAGGTTTTTACAGCTCTAGTGGCAGACAGAGCTCAGAGTTCGTTTATGTTTTGTTATTAACAAAGAACAATGGCAGTCTTTCATACATAAAATTAGTTGAGAATGAATTGTAGCGTCTATATATCAAAAATATCTTAAAATGTTCGCGTCACACCCTTAATAACTCTGTCAAAGAATTTTGTCCTGAGAAGGCGTCAAAAAAAAGATATTTAGATTTGAACCTTTTTAGGTTACGTCTTATGTCACTTGGAAAAGCATGCCTTAATTGTAAAAAACTTTTTCACCAACATTTTAATTAGATTACATGGACACAATTGGTGCAACATAAACAATAAAATATTGAAGGGTGATATTGATGAAAAATATGTATCTAAAATGGGTGAACCCCAAAAATTGGCCTTAAAGAAGTATAAAAGTCTTAGGTTAAGAAAAAAATGTTTAAGTAAATAAAATGTTGATGAAGTGACGACCTGGATATGCAGGTGGCTTAGGACCGTGCTTTGTGACATTTCTTGGGGGAGGCCTACGGTTAGCAGTGGACTTGTGAAGCGCTGTAATGATGACGGTGGTAAATAGAATGATCGGATTCCTGAAACGTAAACGCTGTTTCAGGTCCCCGCAAACCAAGTATATAACGAGGCGATATTGCGAATAGCTATGTTGTGTGTGCCGGACAGGTACGTGTGGTGCCGGAAGTGGCCCCCACCATTCGAGACACCGCGCGTACGTACCTTCTAAACGAGGCCCACTGACCCGAGTGCTGCACACTAAATAAAGTAGCTCAGGATGTAGATTTATTCTGCTGTTCCTTGGGTGAATTTACCTAAGTGACATTATATTATATATTATGTTATAATAGTAGATAAGTTGTGTTCTGTCCTTATTAAATTAGATAGTTTTATGTGCCTACACTGTCGTATTAGGTACGCCTGTAAAGACAGAGGTAGAAATAAATAAATAAATAAAGTTACTCCCTAAAAATCTCTGGTCTGTAGCAACCTAGAATATGCTTCTATAGCGCGGAGTCGACTTTATGCTATATTACGCTATTAGCATCTTGAGCATACTTGTTATTTTTAATGTTGATGTCGATATTTGTTTATTTTTGAAACAACCTCCTTTGGAACCTTCCTTGTGGAACAACCTCCAATTGAAAGTACCAACACCAAGGAGATAAATGTTCTTTTTAAAAGTAATTTATGTTACCATATAACTTAGTTATATGATAATATAGATTACTTATTAATTACGATTATACTAAACTGTCGTTAACAGTAGCCATACAGAGTTAATACATACAATATAGATGTATACATTATATATTTTTTCTTTAATTTTGGGTTTATGTATATGAGCATAAAATTCACAAATATTGTTTGTTTTCAGGAATAGAAATCTAATGCTGATGTGGTGAGACAAATGTTGCCAGAAGATACAAAATGTACACATTGGCAAAATGGTATGATAAATTCAGTTTATTCTTATACATAATTAGGCAAAATTTCAACATATCTATTATATCTATATTCAGCATATCTATCCTCAAATCACAATAAGAATTCTTTATTCTTCATCTAATCTAAAGATTACAGTTCCACTACCCTTCAATGGTTTTATCAACAACTCCTTTAGTATTAAGGTTACACTTATTTGGAACCCTGTGCCTGAAGACATTGAGAAAGCTCTTGATAATGGATGTATACAATGTTAATATTTATATATTTTTTATTTCTTATTTACTGCATCTACCACTTTATTTTCACCACACCATGGCTGACTGAAAGAAAATGCCAACTGCCATAAAGCCGCCCATTTTTACCTTAATATGAATAATATATGATTTATGATTATCATTCAGTCATAAAATATGAATATTGGACTTTATTTTTATTTATTTCTTTTCAGGTTACGTGGTGAAGAAAATGAAATAAAAGAAGAGATGTTAAAATTTAAAAAAAAGATTGTAACTTGTAGGTGAACAATCCTCACAAAGACTTGCTTAATGTCCAATCTATTTTAAAACTGTAGAGAACTATTTGAAAACCTTTATATGTTAAACAAATAACTTTCTTATTAATACAATTAAAACAATTTTGTAAAAAAATGGCCAGGTTTACCCTACATGAAAAATAAATAGCATTGCTTCTAATAAAAAGTAACTTGAAAAGTAAAATATTAAGCACTTAAATATGATTCATGTGGTTTAATTTGCTTTATTTAATGAACTATAAATATTGCTCTGTTTCTCGTCAAATTGTACTTATTTATGAACAATGTTATGTACAATTTTCTAATTTGTTCATATAACTTAATGTGCCTTTAATTTAATCCTAAGAATACGTATGTATATGATGTAGGTGTGCTTGAATAAAAAATAAATATTATTATTCCTGTATAATGCACATCTGTCGATATCAATAAAATAAGAACACCACTAAACATCGATATCGATGATTTGAAGGATGTGTGCTTGCAATCTCTAAGCTATATTTTTTTTTATTACTCATCTGTCAAAATGGGCGACTGCAGCGCCAAAAGGCGTAGTTGGGAAACTTGACTAAAAGTCACTGTCGTATCTGTAGCTTGCTACATATATATTTATCTATGCTTGGAAAAAGTCTTGCGACCTATGGATGTTTGATGTTAGCCTAATACATTCTCAACATAATGTGCCCTACCTTCATAATTAAGAGTTTTTAGATTATTGTATCTCCTTTATATATTTGCACACTATAAATGTATATTTCTGGTATGGGTCCAGGGCCATTATGTCATACAGTGACAAAAAATACATTGACATTTTGTTGACTATTGTTGGGGAGGCGCGGGAACCTTGAAACGTGATAGGCGCCTTTTTTTAAACTAAAATTTTAATTTTACTTTATTTAGTTAAAAGGCACTAAACTTTTATTGTTTAATTGTTACTGGGTTTCCTCATCATGGGGAAACGTAGAAAAAAAAGTTGCCGGGAGAAGAAAAAGTATTTGAAGAAACGAGTGAGGAGGAAGAAATTGATACCAGTACTGAGGAAGATCCTGAGAAAGAGCAGCGCAAGTATAAGCCGTACTTTGTATCTGACTACAACAGGAGGTACCCTGAGGACTCTATTCTCGTTGATTTTGTTGTATTTGTCGAATCAAATGATGAAAGAAGGCCAATCGGCACGCAGGACATGATGTCTCTGTCCACACATATTCAATAAAGGCATTAAATATTTGCAATCTATGAATAAATACAAAATAGGCGTTCATTTTGAAAAGCCCTCTCTAGCTAATGCATTTTTAAATAATATTACATTTCTTAATGAATACAAAATGAAAGCATCTATCCCAGCTGTAGGGACAGAAATAACAGGAGTCATAACCAATGTTTCCACTAATCTTTCTAATTCAAGAATTTTTGGTATGTTAACGACTTACAGGAAGATAATATATGTTAAAAGGATAATGAGGAAACATAAGAATGATGCAGGACGCAGTTTGCTGCAGCCGACGGGCACCGTGGCCATCACATTCGCTTCTAATGTTTTGCCGGACCACTTTGATCTTCATGGTTAGCGGTTCGTGGTAAATCAGTATATTCCACCAGTGAAGCAGTGCTTTAACTGTCTGAGGTATGGTCACTTAGCAAAGTATTGTAAAAATTCTGTGAAATGCTCAATTTGTACTGAAAATCACAGCTACAAAGATTGCCAAGTCTCTTCAGATAAAGCGATATGCATACATTGCAAAGGAAACCATCTAAGCCTTTCTGGATAGTGTCCTGTTAAGAAACAAAAGATAAAAGAAAATCAGGCTAAATTACACAAATCCCCATTTGTAGACCTTTTTAATAAAAACGAATTCCCCGAATTAAACAAAAAAAAATCCCAAAGATGCTCTTATGTCACTGCTGAAGAATGATGACATTATTAATATAATTTTAAATACAGTCAATAAAGTATTAACTCTTAATAAATCAAATGAACAAACCACCATATCTTCTCAGCTTATTAAAGATGTTCTCATAGATACAATGAAACCAAAATAGATATTTCATTATTTAACACTTAATATTTTATGGATCAGTTTAACATTTTACAATGGAATGCACAGAGTTTAATTAAAAATCGCTTTTAATTTACACAATTTTTATATGAGAACACCATAGATGTTGCTCTCATATGTGAAACTTGGCTTAGACCTAGGCACAATTTTAGAGTAAAAGGTTATAATATTATACGATTAGATTCAGGTAATGATCATAATGGAGTAGCAATACTTCTACATAACAAAATTGGATTTCGTGTTATCAATACATTCTCTGATGATTCATTACAAAATATAGCTGTACAAATACAATACAATGATAAATTATTAGCTTTAGTTAGTGTTTACTGTCCCCTAATTCACCAATTAATTATAATAAATCCAAATTAGATAATTTAATCCAAAGTTTGCCACAGCCAGTCTTTATAGCTGGTGATTTCAACGCCCATCATACGTTATGGGGATGTACTGAATTAGATTCACGAGGTAGGGATGTTCTTGCAAGTATAGATGACAGCAATCTTGTAATCTTGAATGATGGTCAGATAACTACAGTAGGATCTCATAGATGGAGGCAGAACGCATTAGACTTAACACTTGTTTCAACTTCTCCACTGACTCTGTCTTGTGAGTGGCAAGTATGTGATGATGATTCTCTAGGCAGCTATCATTTTCCTGTAAAGACAAAAATTACGGTCAATAATCAAAATTTTCAAGAAACAGCTGTACCAAATAACATAAACTTAAAATTGGTAGATTGGTCAAAATATCCAAATTTAATAGATAATTTAATTAAAAATTATAGTTTTGATTATAGTAATCCTTTACAATGTTATACAGACTTAATAGAACTAATTAAACAAGCCATGCATGAATCCACACCATCCAATCAGTCTTCTAATCGAAATGTTAACATCAACTTGCAATCTTTTAAAAGAATTAAAAAAAAATTCTCTATCTTGGTGGAATTTAAAATGCAAGGAGGCTGTATTAAATTGTAAAAATGCATATTTAGTATTTAAGAATGATCCCACAGAACGAATATATAATTATATTAATTTTAAAAGACTACTAGCTGTTAAAAAAATTACTTTGAAGACTGAAAGACAGCTTAGCTGGAAAAAACTATGTGAAACTTAATAGATCTACTCCATTGACTGGTGTGTGGAATAAAATTAAAAAGTTTAACAAAACTTTTGTTCATAATAATATATCTGTCATAGATTCTAATTGGGCTAATGAATTTTTGAAAAAAACATACTCCAGAAACAGATGAATCACCTCTAACCACTCACTCCTCAAATGATAATCATTGTGATTATCTTACCAAGCCTTTTAACCTTGACCGAATTCAATTCAACTGTTACTCTAGAAAAGACTACTTGTGGTTTAGATTCTGTTCCATATAAAGCTTTAAAAAATATAAATACCTACTGCGTGTAGAGAACTAGTTTTTTTTTATAGGATAAGTGTGACAAACAAGCACACAGTCCACCTGATGGTAAGTGGTTGCTGCGGCCCATAGACATCTACATCTATCCTCGTTTGCGAATCAAAATGCAGATGCGTTGTCACCCGTGAGGACTAAGATGTAATGCCTCATTTCCAGTAAAAAGGGCCTTCGACCACCTGCACTCAACAAGCGAAACGCAGTGGTAAACCTCTACTTCACGCTGGTATTCTGTGAGGTCGTGGTACCACCCTGGTTCGAGCCGGTCCATCCGTGCGACAGCAAAAGCTGCCGCGTGGCTCTACCACTGTGTATAGTTTTGAAAATATATAATATGTTATGGTTTCATTCAATTATTCCTAACGATTGGAAAGAAAATTATTTGATACCCATTTTAAATCCTGAAAAAAACCTCACATTACAGAATCTTACAGACCAAAAGCACTGACATCTTGTATGGGTAAAATATTGGTACGACTATGCATTGACGTCCGTCGAGTTGGGGAACACAAACAGAAAGGTTTACAGAAAGGTTACATTATTATAAGCACACACGTAAAGTGTCAACATGCGGAAAGGCGTACTTTTTGAGAAAAAAATTATTGAAAATCAATTATTTTTGCAATATTTATGCCAATCACCATTGCCGTCCGTCAAGTTGGCGGTTGATATTTTTATTGCAGAAAGGTTACATTATTATAAGCACACACGCAAAGTTTAAACATTCGGGTACACGTACTTTTTGAGAAAAAAAAAATTGAAAATCAATTATTTTTGCAATATTTATGTCAATTCCTACTGCAAAAGTGACGCCATTTTTTATTGTTATTATCAGTAGGGATGTCGATTCTTTCCGAAAAAAAAATCGATTTTTTAAATAGATTCGAATTGTAAGGTGATGTATCGATTCCCAAAAAATCGATTTCTAAAATACCTATATTTTTTCATGTTTGCATTTATAATGTAAATATAAATCCATTTTATGCGAAAAATCCTCTTCATCATAAAAAAAATCTATATTTTTTTCATGTTTGCATTTATAATGTAAATACAAATCCATTTTATGAGAAAAAAATCCCCTTCATCATAAAAACTAGGGGGACTGGTTCAGAAGGATTTCTGTATCTATTTTAAGACTGCTACGTCTCCGGCGCTGCGGGAAGAGCAGCCTCTACGCCTTTGCGTAACAAATCGCAGGCATCATTCCTCGATACTACGATTTGTTACAGCAGGCGGAGGCTCTCCCCCTACGCGCTTCTGGCTCTATAAAACCACTCTAGGGGTAGGATAGACTCGTACCAGGTGGAGTCGGGGTCAATCAATTCGGTTCTTTGACATAAGTTGAACCTAACCTATTTTATTTGTTAGCTGCCCTAATAGGTATAGCTAAAATAAAACAAATTTCATTAAGAGATCATTTATTATGGTATCTTTCTTGTTTTTCATAAAATGGATTTATATTTACATTATTAATGCAAACATAAAAAAATATAGATATTTTAGAAATCGATTTTTAGTGAATCGATACATCAGCTTACGATTTGAATCGATTTAAAAATCGACCTTTTTCGGAAAGAATAGACATTCCTACTGACGACGATAATGACATTACAAAATGGCGCCAGTTTAATGGTAGGAATTTAACATAACATTGCAAGAATAATTAATTTTCAATTATTTTTTTTGTCAAAAAGTACGTGTTTCTGCATATTGAAACTTTGTGTGTGTGCTTATAAAAATGTAATCTTTCTGTAAAAATACGTATCAACACCAAACTCGACGGACGTCAATGGAAAGCTAAGTCACAATATTGAGCAACTTATAAAATCTAGATTAGAATTTTATCTAGAAAAACAATTGTCTTTTACCATCAAATCAGTTTGGTCTTTGGATTCAGACGCCGTAAGTCATCTAGAGAAAGTAATGCATTTCTACATTTAGACATCTTTAAAACTATGGAAAATAATGAAATATTAGTATATTCTTTGACATTGTTGGTGCATTTAATAACGTTAATCTTCATGTACTCGCCGCAGAGTTGAGGTCTTTGGCCATTCCTGAGAAAATTGTAAAATGGATATTTCCAAAATGTTTGCTTATTTCTGTGGCTTTAATTAAAATACATATTTATTTGAAAAATCATAGAAAAATAATAAAACTCATTTTATATATAAGTTATTTCTAGACGCAATAATTTTTGTCAACTATTTTTCTGCCATTGTTCTTTACGATGATTTACCTGAATACGATTATTTAAAACTACTGATTTGTAGATTTAATTAATTTGACATATGCGCTAGCGAACAATCGACCAAAAATCTAGTAAAACCGATTAGTAATCATTTACAATCGAGTAAACAACAATCGAATAGTTAATAAGGCCTAGCTTGCTACATATTTATTGATCTGTGGTAAGGCCCCTAAAGGTCTAAGCCTAAGAGTTTTGGCGGGAACTTGCCTGGTGTCGGATAGTTGTTCCTGTATTATTATTTAAATAATGGTTTGTAGTAGATTTTGATAAATTATTAGTGGATACGATGAAACAACGTCAATAACGCTTTTCAAGTCATTAAAAGTTGCATGTATCATAAAAGAATTTTGCCTGTATTTAGTGGGTATGCAGCACATGGAGTAAGCGAGGCTTTCTTAATAGGGTAGCTCTTGTTCTAAAGCCTAACTTAGTAGCTCTGGACAGTCAACATTACCAAGATAAATCATATCTGCTATGCGCCTTCGTTTGTACAGAGGCAAAATAAGAAATTTTTTACACCGCGAAATGTAGTTACAGTGTAAAGTTGCGTCTTAAATTGCAGAAAACGTTGAAAACGCTTTTGCACTTGCTCAATCCTGTCATTTTTTTATAGGATAAAGCGTCTCCCACACAGAAGCGGCTTGCGGTGGCGGCTAACCGCGGGGCGCGGCTGCAGCCGCTGTAACAACACACCAACGCGGCCCAAGTGGCGGCCTGAAGCGCCATTCGCTGAGGTTTATGTGTTACGATCGGACGTATGAACATGACAAACCGTGACGAAGTTCTTATTATATACAGCAATATTATCATATATTTTGTTTTAATACTAATGCTTTTGTGATCACGATGCGAATTATCATAAAGTACTGGATAATTTTGCACTGTTTATATTAAAATCTCTGAATTTAGCACCATTTTTCACGTGGTACACGCGGCCTGTTGTAAAAATGTACAACTGACCGTGTACTCGCTGACACACACGCATTGGCAAATGGGGCGGAGCATGCGGCCGCGGCCAGCCGCTCGCAGATCGCGACAAGGCCGCACGAGTTTGCAGACTCACTTACATTGCAAGCGAATACAACTGACCGCCACCGCGGCCGCCACCGCAAGCCGCTTCTGTGTGGGAGACGCTTAAGGATGACAAACGAGCACACATTCCACCTGATGGTAAGTCGTTGCTGCGGCCCATAGACATCTACATCTATCCTCTATTACAAATCAAAATGCTTTTGCGTTGTCACCCGTGAGGACTAAGATGGAATGCCTCATTTCCAGTAAAAAGGGTCTCCGGTTCTCTACACTCACCATACGAAACACAGCAGCGTTAAGCTGCTATTTTACGCTGGTATTCTGTGAGAGCGTGGTCCTTCCCCGGTCGGGCCGACCCATTCGTGCTACAACTATACTACTAATATAGCTGCGGCATGGCTCTACCACGTAAAAAGTATATGTTATAAATATGTATAAATGTTATAATTTGGGTTCCACACTTGAGAGGCTACGAATCTAAGTGGTTGCGAACATTAGCGCACACACACACATTAATAATGTATATTATATGTTTTAATATTATGAAAATCGGTGGAAAATCTCAAAACGAAACCAAGTGCTCGATTGGCATTTTTAATGATATTGTCAATATGTGCATAAAGAATAATTTAAAATCGAAAAATACACCAAGATCCTTTACTGATTATTTAAACTTAAAGAAGAAAACTTAATTTGTAGTGAAAGACAGTGGGATTGATTTTACAGGTAAAAGTAAGGATAAAACACTTGGACACATTCAAGTCAAGTTAGTTGCGTGAACAATATCGTTCAAGTTCATTGAGATCACGCCGTAGACCAAGGCAGTTAGAAGTATTTGTGATGGGATAAAAAAAATTCATGTTATTAGCATAAAGGATTATTTTGGAGCAAGTGAAGCAGGAACCTATATCATTTATAAAAATCACAAAAGCCAATGGACCTAATAGCGATCCCTGCGGTATTCCTGAAGGGATTTGCACAGTTACTGACGTATAACCATTGTGTACTACTGTCTGACAACGATTCTCAATATAATACTTAAACCATCTAAATAGATCGCCGCTAATACCTACTTCGAGTAGTTTGCTGAGACTCATCTAAGATCAGTGTGGACTACGTCGACTTGTAAGCGGTCAGACGTGATGTTAGTTAATAGCCCATGAATGAAAATAACCCCTGGGAATAAGGTGATCGCCACCTTGCTGGTTCTATGATAAATCATTTAAAAATTGTATAAACGAAATTGTTGTTAAGTGAAATATGTTTGAAAAAAATGTCCCGCTGGGTTACTTGCTGGTTCTTCCCAGGACAGAGGTATTTTCCGAAACAGTGGTAAATAAAAAATGACTTTCAATAAGAATTATGTAATAATCAATATTGAATAAAAAAATATTCTATTCTATTCTATTCTAGTCAGAACAGACAATAAGGTTCGAAACGGTATATCTACTTTTTGAAAAACCGCGTGTTTGTTTGATGCAATGATGTACAAACGAGTATACGATTTTCTCAAAGATTTTGGTGAATAAACAAAGCTTGGATATTGGCCTATAGTTTTCTACAAGGACTATTCTTTCCTTAAGAGAACGTCTGTATATTATTGTTAACGGTATAGTCAAGCTTTTAGCACACTTAATTATAAAAATGGGTGGTATACCATCTCGGCCTGCATATTTATTAAGGAATTTAAAAACTTAACAGTTTCGCTAACTTATAGTTATATCGAGTTTATACGCGACACAGTATGTGATCGCCAATTATTATTTACAATCATATCGGGCTCCTATCGGGTGTCATAGTTACTGCGAATTTGGTGAAAATTACCATAGAAAAATCGCTAAGCATATTACAAATAATATCCCCTTGGCCTGATGATGTCTCCATATTTCATTATAGATGGACAAGCGTTTGATGCTTTTTTATATTTCACCAAGGACCAGAAGGTCCTTGGCGATTTATTTATGCTGAGTTCTGTCATTGCTGTATAATTGTTGAACGTTTCAGATTCTAATTGTTTGGCGCGATTACGTCATATTTAAAAAGACTCATAGTCTGACAAATTGCCATATTTTTTATATTTGGTGTGATATTTAAGCTTTTCCTTTAAAAAATCTATAGGAGGTGTTTATGCCGCGGAGATATTTAGAAGAAGATTTTACTACTTTTGTTCGTATGTAAGTACGGCACAATTTGTTTAATCGAGTGTACAATAGTGACAATGAATCGTTCACTGTGCCCTTAAAAGATCGTGAGATATATGTAAAATGATCAAGCTCTCGTAATATAGAGACGAAATCAGTTAAATGGTACATACACTTAGTTCTTGGCTGGACTGGTAAAGTGTGGTACTCGACAAAATCCGCTAGAATACTACGAACCACATGGGGGTCTTCAGGCACTAAAGGGTCGGTACATTTTGTTGCGGATTAATACAAAAAATTAAGCCGAGTATTCTATTGTTAATATTGGCATGAGAGTTATATTGCTGCAGATTACACGTATTTGAGGTATCAAAAAAGTCGGACTGAACAAATCTTCAATATTTTCTGGACAAAGAGAGTATCCATGATTATCAAGAGTCCAAGATATATTTGCCAGATTAAAATCTCCTAAAATGTTCGTCAACGGGTAACTTCGCAGATTCATTAACATGCTATTCGTGTTTTCCCATATTAGTGAAAACCAAAATTACGTATTTTAATCACGACTTTTGTTACGTTACGGTCCATTACAATTAGGAATAGTTAATATAATAACGCTATTTTTCGTATCAAAGTAATAATTCAATTTAATTTTAATAATGAACAAAATAAATTAATAAAAAAATGTGTTTATTGTTTTTTCAAACATATTTTAAAAATACAACATAATAAAAGTGTTTACATGAAATTTCATATTTCAGGGATATCTTAGAAAACCCTCAGTACTATTCCTAAAAAAGGCGAAGTTGCTACTTCCACATCTACAAAAATATCCAAACCTAGAAAAAAAACGGAATCAACAAAAAAAAATAGAGTTGGATGATTTGTTTATAGAATTGAAAGACGAGTCTGATACAGAATCTGACTGCATTTTTGATAAGTCATTTTCATCAGATTGTGATTTATGGACATTAGCTTTGTATACAAGTGATCCATGCTGATCACTTGTTATTAAAAATAAATGAAAAGTATAAAAGTATTAGTTTTTTAATTACCATAGAATAGAATAAATGTATGAGCTACCTTATTAACAATAGCTACTACTAAAATATTTTGTCCAAGGGAATCATAGAAACCTCATATTTCGCACATTGAGAAGAAGAACGTCACTAAACAAAACTAGGGTAATTTTACATTAAAACGCCATCTTTTTCTGTACTTATTCAAAGAACAATCTCTGTATTGCAAAGACCCGTTTTGTCGTAATTCCTCTGATTGTGGCTAAATATCGTAGTGACGTTATGGTGTTCTGGCGGGACGGCACGCTTTAGAACAAGAAAGAGCGGCATTTTTTTAGTAGTGACAGAGACACGACGCGTATCACTACAGGGTCTACAAAGAATAACGTTGTTGTTTGGATAGTGTCGTTGTGTAGTAAAACTTTTTGGTAAGTTTATAACATTGCTTGAAGTAATAACGTATTTGTAGTGTTTGTATCTATTTAATAGATTCAATACACTGTCTCATATACACAAGTAGTGGGGGTAGCACGTTACTCGGTGGTTGCACGGAGTTGCGGCGGGGAGTTGCGTTGTGGAGCGCACTGAGGTAGGACGTGTACCTAGGGAGACTTGGTGTGATAGTGAGCCAGTGATACGTATAGTGAATATTATACTATATAAGTTCTACAAGTGGCGACGAGGAGAAAAAACGGCAAGTAAAAAAAAAAATAACCCCTTGTTTTCTAAAAACCAACATTGAGTTATGTTACTTAAAATGAGCTAAATACATAGTGTACAGTCAATGGTAAATATTTCATAAATAAATATAAAGTAAGACTAAACAGTTATGTAGAACTAAAGAATATTTTTAATATTTTCTACCAAAAAAGAGTGAACGAATAAAATATTCAATATTACTAAGAATTTCTTCTGGCTTTTACAACTTTTGAATCATATATTCATTTAAGCATAAATTAAAGCTGAGCTATGTAATTTTGCTTATTTAAGACTAAAGTGGAAGGATTTATTATATATGAACTTGCAAAAATAATACTATTTAATTTGTGCCGAATTATAAACCATATTTTGAGTCTGTGAATTAAAATAATAGGGTACTTAGATCAAAGAAAAAAAAAAGTTTCCATTAAATTGGAAATACTGGTTTCCATTAAATTGGAGATATTGGTTTCCATTAAATTGGAGATATTGGATTCCATTAAATTGGAGATATTGGGTTCCATTAAATTGGAGATAATGGTTTCCATTAAATTGGAGATATTGGTTTCCATTAAATTGGAGATATTGTTTTCCATTAAATTGGAGATATTGGTTTCCATTAAATTGGAGATAGGATGCTTTAAACTGCATTTATTTTCAGGTTGCCAAGGATTCGAAATGTCAACCGTCACCGGGAAAATTAGAACTCGAGGGAGACAGCACGTCAGTAGGCTTGCGATGGGAGAAATGGAAATGGTCTTTAAAGATTTATCTCGAAGCAGCCGATATACAATGCCCAATAAAAAAGAGAGCAACTTTGTTATTGTTAGGCGGAACCGGGCTTCAGGATATATTTTACAACTTGCCAGATACCAGTGCAGTGCAGGAGGGAGTAGATAATTTTGTAAAGTAAAGTAAAGTAAAGTTGCAGCCTATTTACGTCCCACTACTGGGCACAGGCCTCCTCTCATTTCTGAGAGGGTTTTAGGGCAAGGAAATGTCCGCCACGCTGCCCCAATGCGTGTTGGCGAACTTCACATGTCTTCGAAATATTTTTTTTTCTTATTTCTCAGATATGCAGGTTTCCTCACGATGTTTTCCTTCACCGCTGAGCACGTGGTAAATCAGCACTTAAAATTGCAATTAACAATTTCATTGGTGCCGGCGGGGATCGAACCCGGGTTGCTCGAGTACTGTGAAGCTTACAGCGAGCGCTAACCATCTGAGCTACCACGGCTCCACGATAATTTTGAATTAGCCCTAAAACAGCTCGATAACTATTTCCTCCCTAAACAAAATAAAACTTATGAGAGACATATTTTTCGTTCGATTAAACAAGAAGACGGTGAAAATTTTGAAAAGTTTCTTTTAAAATTGAGAGATCAAGCTAAAAAATACAAATTTGATAAGCCTGATGACTACATTATCGATCAAATAATAGAAAGATGTGCATCGGTAGAGCTCAGGAAAAAGATTTTAACGATGGGGGATGATGTGACATTAGACAAGGTAGTTATAGAAGCAAAAACATTAGTGGCAGTAAATCATCAACTAGAAAGCTATGAACGGAAAGAAAAGACCAGCGAGATAAATTCAGTCACGAGTAAGAGCAAGGATACTTCGAAATGGGGAAAAACTGAAATGAGGTCAGGAAATTTTAAGTGTGGAAGATGCGGAAAAGCAACGCACAATATTCAGGACTCAAAATGTCCAGCCAAAGAAAAAAAATGTCACGGGTGTGGAAAAGTGGGACACTATCAAAGATGCTGTAAAACAAAGTTAAATAGATTTAAAAGGAAAATAGAACACGAGCAAGAAGAAGACATAAGAAATAATAGAAATAAAAGGCCCCGTAAGGACTCTTCAGTCAATACTTTAGAAGACGATGATTCTCAATATATCTTTAATGTAAATGACGATGCAACCATAAAGTGTGATATAGGTGGCGTCGAGCTTCATATGCTGATCGACTCAGGGTGTAAATCAAATTTAATAACGGATAAAGCATGGGAATATTTGAAAATACATAAAGTTAGTTGTAAAAATCAAACTAAGAAACCAAATAAAATATTACTAGCCTATGGCAGTAGTATACCTTTAGATGTAAAAGGTTCGTTCGAAACCGAAATTAAAACGAATGGAAAAACTGACCCGTGCTCTATTTATGTCATAAAAACGGATCCAGGAATTTGTTAGGAAAGGATTCAGCGATACGATTTGGAGTTTTAAAAGTAGGCGTTAGTATTAACCACGTTGATCAGGAACTAAGCAAGCAGTTTCCAAAGTTTAAAGGTATTTTAGTGGAGATTCCGATAAATAAATCCATAAAACCGGTAATACAGCCCTATCGTAGAATACCTATTCCTATCGAGGAAAATATAAAAAGGAAGATAAAGGAGTTATTAGATGCCGATATTATTGAAGAAGTAGATGAACCATCCTTATGGGTATCGCCTATTG
Organism: Parnassius mnemosyne; assembly: GCA_963668995.1. NCBI lineage: Eukaryota > Metazoa > Arthropoda > Insecta > Lepidoptera > Papilionidae > Parnassius > Parnassius mnemosyne. The sequence goes on along the minus strand of CAVLGL010000068.1, from coordinate 19,959,295 downwards.
TACCAATATTAAAAGATAATGGAGATATACGTCTCTGTGTCGATATGAGGCGAGCTAATACAGCATTTCTCAGAGAAAATCACCCATTGCCTAGTATGGACCACTTGCTGCCGAAAATAAGAAAAGCAAAGTATTTTTCCAAACTAGATATAAAAAATGCTTTCCATCAAGTTGAGCTGCATCCTAACTCCAGATATTTAACAACTTTTGTTACTTCTAGTGGACTTTACAGATATAAAATACTTATGTTTGGAGTTTCATGTGCACCAGAGCTGTTCCAAAAAATCTTGGAAAAAATGATAATCAAATGTGAAGGGGTAATCAATTTCATTGACGATATTTTAATATGGGGCAGCAGTGGAGAAGAACATGATTTGCGACTATCACAAGTATTGGATGTTTTAAATGAAAATAATGTCCTGCTCAATAAAGATAAATGCTTATATAAAGTGCAAAAGGTCAAATTTCTAGGACACGAATTAACACCAGAAGGGGTAACACCTCTACCTAAATATATCAAAAGCATACAAGAATTTAGAGTACCAAACACAATTGAAGAGTTACAAAGTTTTCTTGGATTAGTAAATTACATAAATAAATGGATTCCTAAACTAGCTACAATTAATGAACCGTTAAGAGAATTACTTAGGATAAAATTAGGAAAAAAGGCTAACATAGAAAAATACTGGACAAAGAAACAGGATCATGCGTTTAAGTGTCTCAAAGAGAAATTAACAAAAATAGAAACATTAGGATATTATGACGTCAAAGACAAGACCCAAGTTATAGCGGATGCAAGCCCTGTGGGATTAGGAGCTGTTTTGGTACAAATTGATGAAAGGGGCCCCAGAATCATTGGCTATGGAAATCGGACATTAACAGATTGTGAACGGAAATACAGCCAAACAGAGAAGGAAGCCCTTGCTCTTGTTTGGGCTATCGAGCATTTTAACACGTTTCTTTTTGGGAAAGAATTCGATTTAATTACTGACCATAAGCCATTGGAATTCCTATTTAGTCCCAAGTCAAAGCCGTGTGCTCGCGTTGAAAGATGGGTTTTGAAATTACAGGCTTATAGATATAAGATAAAATATAAGCCAGGAAATACAAACATTGCAGATCCACTATCACGACTATGCAAAGAAACAAATGTACAACCTATACGGGACGACCATATATGTCAAATAGTACAATTAGCAAAACCGCATGCTATTTCTATGCGAGATATAATTTTACAATCTGGAAGTGACTTAGAAATAACAAACGTAAAAAATGGTCTCTATAAAAATCAGTGGGACGAGTCAGTCAAAACCTTTAAAATTTTTGAAGATGAACTTTAATTTTATGACAACATCCTCTTGAGAGGAAATAAAATTGTAATTCCAAATAAATTAAGAAAACAAGTATTAGTAGCAGCCCACGAAGGTCACCCTGGAATCGTGTCTATGAAGGAACGTTTAAGAGCTAAAGTCTGGTGGCCAAAGATTGATAAAGATGTCGAAATGCTGGTCAAGAGTTGCAAAGGGTGCACTCTTGTGGGACTGCCAAATCTACCTGTACCCATGAAACGGCGGGAACTTCCAGCAGAACCGTGGGTTGATATCGCGATGGAGTTATTGGGACCACTACCAACTAATGATTATCATTTGGTAGTAATTGACTATTACAGCCGTTACAAAGAAATCAAGATAACTAAAACCATCAACAGTGCACAAATTATAAAATATCTAAAAGAGATATTTAGTCGCCTTGGTTACCCAGTTTCGATTAGTGCGGATAATGGGCGGCAATTTATAAGTGAAGAATTTAAAAACTTCTGTGCTGAGTGTGATATTAAATTGTTAAATTCAATACCGTATTGGCCCCAGATGAATGGAGAAGTAGAGCGCCAAAATCGTGACATATTAAAACGACTTAGAATCAGTCAACTTGAAAAAAAAAAGACTTGAAGGAGACACTGTATGAATATCTGATGATGTATAACTCTACTCCACATTCAGTAACAGGGAAATCACCATCGAAACTTTTCTTTAATCGTCAAAATAGAGATAAAATACTTATGTTAAAAAATATGAATAGTAAAGAAGACTATTCAGAAATTAGGGATCGGGATAAACTACAAAAAGAAAAGGGTAAAGAATATGGAGACCGGAAGAGAAGAGCAAAAGATTCAGAATTTATAGAAGGAGATAAGGTTTATTTAAAAAACATGGAAAGAACAAACAAATTAACTGCAAATTTTAGCCCTACCCCGCACGTTGTGGAGAAATCGGTAGGTGGTGATATCACTGTGAGAAATGAAGAGACAGGACAAAGATTACGGAGAAACGTTATACATTTAAAGAAAATAGAGGGAAGCTGGAACTCTATCCGGGACGAGACCACGTCATCTTCGGGAGGTCTCGAAAGTAAAGATTATAACGAGGCAAATTAAGTTTAATTACTTATTGATTTTGTATTGATTCTAAAAATAAGTTAATAAATTAAAAAAATTACCTCGGTTTAAAACTGTATTTCATTTGATTAAAATTCATTCATAAGGAAGGGATGTAGTGTTTGTATCTATTTAATAGATTCAATACACTGTCTCATATACACAAGTAGTGGGGGTAGCACGTTACTCGGTGGTTGCACGGAGTTGCGGCGGTGAGTTGCGTTGTGGAGCGCACTGAGGTAGGACGTGTACCTAGGGAGACTTGGTGTGATAGTGAGCCAGTGATACGTATAGTGAATATTATACTATATAAGTTCTACAGTATTTATATGAATAGTGCCGATATTCTATCAATTTAGTACACCACAAAATGTCGAAATACAAAGTTACTTAGTGTCATTCGTATAATACCAAACTAGAAATTATGTTTTTGATTGAAAGTAAAGGAGTCATATTTGGTTTAGTGCCTACAATTAAGTAGCAAATATATAAAATTAGTTGTTGTACTTTTTTGTAGATTGTCGTTTTACATTGAAAATTATATTATTTTAGTTACTTTTTTTGGAAAAAAAAAACAGTATCATATCGACATATTGCTGGAAGCAGATACTCACGGCATCGTATGAAGATAATACAAAAAACTTTTAGACAAAGTCACATTTTGATTAACTGCACAATATTGATATGGTTTTAATATTTTTTCTCTTCTATTTCAGTCAAAATGCCACTACCAAATTCTAGAAGTCTAGCATTAAAAGAAATTATTAAAGGTCTTCAAAAAATAGTTCAACAAATAGCGTAGAAAAAGAAAATTTATTACCAGTAAGCCAACCGACCAGAAAGAACCGATAGAAAATCAAGTTTTACCTACTACTTCTAGAAGAAACATACCTTTAAATGAACGGGCTTATAATGTACACCAAAGTTTACGTGATAAAAGATTGTCCTACTCTTCTGATGAAAAGTCTGATCAAGATTTTTCGCCTGCTGCCGATGATGATAGGGAATATGTACCCCCATCTATAGCTGACAGTTCGTCTTCAGACGATGATTTCAAGTGACAAAATAAACAAAACTTACCCCTTTCAGCCAATCAAATACTTGGAAGAAACAAAGTGTCCAATTAAATTCGTCTCGTCAAGATTAACTTCTGTGTCGAAAATCGACTTCCAAATCCAACTCTAACACCAGCTCAGATTCTAGTTCAGATTCCGAGTCTAATTCCTCAAAATGTAAAAAAATAGTGATTTTGTTCCTTCACCAGCTAAATTAAAACGCCTAAGTTCTCCGGTTGTAAATAATTACCCCCTCAACCAAAAACTTTATCAAACTCAATGCAGTTAGCCGAAAATTCTGTATCATCAGATTCAGAAGATAAACACACATCTCATTTTAAGGAAGTTTCTTCCATAAAATCAAATATGAATACAAATAACATTTCTGGACACATCCTTCATTCTGAAAATTTACTTAACATCAGTCCAAGGGCTTTAAATTTATCTACAGAAATTTCAACGAATGTCCAAAATTTCATAACTCGAATGAACCATTACCACTAAAAGTTCTTGCACAGAAAATTGTCACCTCATTAATTACACATCAACAATCTGATTTGTCTGTTTCTCCTTTAGCGGAGTGCAAAAATTCTAACTCTTCTCCTAAAAAGACACCCAAAAGAAAACGAGGAATAAACAAAAAAGCCTTGGCAAAAACATTGCGCAATTTAGGGCAATCATATACATGTACCTCAAATGTTGTTAAATCTTGTAGAAAAATAGGAAATCCTTACGGTGATGGTTGCCGACAAAAATGTAAGGAGAGGATTTCGGAGGTACACCGTCAAATTATTTTAAAGGATACTGGAGCATGGGATCTCTAGTTAAAGAAAGAGAATTTATATCCAGACATATTTGGGAAATCAAGCCTAAATACCAATGCAAAAAACTTGATAGCAATAGAAAACCTAAACATTCTTTTTATTTCACTATAATGTATAATGTTACTCAATTATTATTTTTAGTTTTTAGATTGGTAGTTTAGTACTTGATCTATAATGTTCCTAATACTTAAGTAAAATCATATTAATATTCTAATAAATAACGACAGATTAATGATTATTTACTACGGAGACTGATTTCATAAGCTTACAATTAGAATAATTATTCATAAAATTAGTCACCATTACTATTGATACTAATAGTTAACACTGCCAAAGATAACTGTCAGACAATAAAAAATGCATAACTATGTATTCCTTTGCTTTGTTTTTCTATATTTTGCAGCTAATCCGAAATAAGTAACTTAATTTAAAAAAAATTACATCGTTTTTGTGACTCTTATGACTACAACTAGTCACTAGTTCTGCAGTAATAATAAAAAGAAGAATGACACTAAACAAATTTTCATAAAAAATCAACATTAGAAGACAAAGAAATTAATAATAAAAAGTAAACTATAATATTAAAAACACCAATTGACTTTTATTTTAAAATGATATCTACAATATTAAAAACTATGATAATAAAAAAAAAAACTAAAACTAGAAACTTAATTATCATATAGTCCTACTCCCCGCGGTATCATGCCAAGAACACTGACTACGTTTCCCCGCTGAATGGCTATACTTAGCCTTTGAGCGAGGAAAGAACCAGCCCTCTTATCACCAGCAGCAACGACCAGCCGCGGATGGAGTTCCTTTAGGAACTTCACCGCACGTGGACCCCACGGACCGATAGTCTCTACAGTAAATGGCACAAATATGTAGTCATCTCTCAGAGACTCATATTTGCGCCACTTACTCAGCTCAGCTGCCTCTGATGCCGCCCGGCTTTAAACGAGGTACCCCTGAGATGAGAGGCCGCCAGATTGTCTACGCAAGTAGCATCCCACACTAGGGCTTTACCTCTCTCCCAAGGGACCAATGTCATACCGTCGGGTCTCTTGCCATCGGCTCTAAATATTCCACAAGGCTCTAAAACCGAGGGAACATTTATAGAGGCAAGAGCCCTTCGGATGACATCGTTCAAAGAACTGTGTCGTGAAAACCTACCAGCGCTTTTCTTACATGAAAGTCCGTGGAGCCCAAACTTATCGACGCTGCTACCACAGGGGCACTGATGGGGTTGACAAATCGCCGCTCCTAGTCGGATTCCTACGACAATACGCAAGCTTTCCCTATCAAGTAATGTGCCGAGATTACTTGATGGTAAAGCATGTAACCAGTGACTAGATTCCTTAGTCGAAACAGCTAGAAGGCGTGCCTTATCTTGGTCACTATGGAAATTATGAAACAAATTCTTCTGCACGCCCTGTACCAACGGAACATCTCACTGCTTTTGTTGGTTAACTTCCAGTGGAATATTTTCACCAGGACAGAGCGTTTGCCACGTCTGCCCTGCCTCCGTAGCAAAGCATAGGTCTACTTTATTATTTAAAATTATGTTACATAAGTCACTGACACTATGCACGGAAGCAAGGAAAGCAGGCAATGCAACGCTAGAAAGATTTCTCACACCAATGCCACCAAATTTTATAGGTAAAGTAGCTTGAGCCCAGGCTGTTTTATTTAAAGTTAAATTTAGAATTTTTTCTATAGCAATTTTAAGATTATTATCAATATCTTGTAAAATATCCGAACATTTCCAGACTTGACTCGAGCGGAGTAAGTATGTAAATCTAGGTACAAGAAGACAATATTTTAAAATAGTAAGAGCTATGTGGGGGTTTAATTTATACAATTTATCAACGTGGTTTAAAAACTGATCAAATTTGGTTTTTAAAACAGGTTTAATACTATCGAAAAACAACGGGGCACCTAGCAGGTATAGTGATTCCGTATTGACAGTTTTTATTCCTGGACAAATATGATTAAAATTTTGAATTAAATTGTCTCTATGAGAAGTAGATAAATAATTGGAAAAAAATATTTCACATATATTGCTATTTGGTTCAAGGCCAATATTTTTAAAATTTCGAAAAATATGAGTAAGATCGTTGAGGACGTCATCTGCTCTACCTCCCAGTGTACCGTCGTCTAGGTACCAGACATTCAGCTTGGATTTCAAATTTGAAATAAAGGGTTGAATTCCCAAACTGAAAAGTGCTGGACCCAGAGGGTCACCCTGCTGAAATATATTATATATATATATATATATATATATATATATATATATATATATATATATATAGAGATCTCTTCACGGTAAATGTTGATCAGACGCGACTTCACGCGAGCACTTTGTTGATCCGAAAATGTATGTTGATCCGACGCCTTTTCTTGATCCAATATGCATCTCTGGTAACTAATGTTGCTCCGACAGGATCAACATCTACACTCACGGGACTACTTACTAGCGTTCCCTGAAGTTGATCTGATATACAAATCCACCTTGCGATAGTTACGCAAAATGTTGATCCGATTTAAATGAGCCAATCAGAGCACATCAAACGATCGGATTGGCTGAAAAAATCCGCGACGTTGCCATTTCGTTTCTTTGGCGGTGGCAGCGACGATATTGTCTAAGGTGGACTTGAAAAACAAAAACACTGCTTCACTATATCAAAATAATAATCACAAACAAAACTAAAATATCTATCAAAGAAACATAGAGTAATCAATAACATTGCAACCTGACTTACTTATTAGTCGCTAGTCACTAGAATTAAGGATGCATTTGCAAAATTGATAGTTATAGAATCGAACTATTATATAATTTATTATAATAATTTTATATAATAATTTTACAACTCCAAGAACATCTAGTTCGACATTTCCTTGGACCTGCAGCATCAACCACAGAAAGTAATCTTCCTCAAAGATCTTCAATCTCCTGTAGCTTTCCAAGATCTTCAATTGCTTCTTCAAGCAATTCTGGACATTCTCTGGAAGAAATACCACGAAAGGCCGACAATAAACTCGTACGAGATAGATGCACTGCTATGTCAAATTGAAAAATGAAGGATTATTGGCTAGAAACGCTAAGCAAGTACACACTGAGTGCAAAAGGTGTGAAAAGGCATTCAGTTTAGAATGTTATAATGAGAAACATGCTTGATTTTATAATATTTTCTTTGAATAAAATCCTCACTTTCAGTATTTGAGTTTTATTTATAGCAAGTTTATTGTAGTTATTAAATGACAACTTTAAAAAAAATTGCGAAGTTTTCTTTTATTATTATAAACAATAGGTTTTTTACTATACGTCTACGTATGATTTAAAACAATATCACGTCACGTTCATACCAACAAATGTGCCTTAAGTTGTATTGAGAAATGAGTCACCTGTGACTCATGAACTTATTCTAATACGTTCCTGTGAGTCATATATGACTCATTGGAGAGGGAAGTTGAGTTTTCCCCGGGTGTTCATGCAGCGATCACTCAAGAGTTCACGACGCCGACACATGAACTTGAACAGTCTTCGCAGTTTATGTCCGTACTAGCTGTTGCCAGCGGCTTCGAACGCATGTAACTCCAAAATTTTGCAACAGAAACGAAATACCTGAATAAACGGTATCATATGTGTTATATAAACCTATCTCTGAGCAAAATATCATCCAGATCCCTTCAACCGTTCTGGCATGATTGAGTAACGTACATCCATTCATCCATCCATCCAAACATCCAAACTTTCGCATTTATAATGTTTAGATAATAATTATAATTAATTCAGCCTATCTATAAATTGTTTTCTAAAATACTTACTAACCTGTGTTCTTACTTTTTTTATGTACAAAATCTAACGTAATTAACGCGCATCTTCAGACACCCCAATTAGTATATTATGTTATAATCATAATACATTATTTTTAATTATTATTATATTCTTACTAAAACATGTTTATGCATTGATCATTTATTAAATTAGTTATACTAATTCCGGAAGAATGTTGTGGTCACTGTACAAAACCACGAACGCTAGGTGTAGGTACTTGCTAGTTTTTTTTTTTGAATTTGCATAACATTTTAATTGTATTTGTAAACTAGCTGATCCCCGCGACTTCGTTCGCGTGTTAGTGTTTTTATGTTTCTGCGCGGAACCCTGATTCTTTTTCTAAAATAAAAGTAGCCTATGTTACTCCTTATGAAATCAGCTATCTGCCAGTGAAAGTCCCGTCAAAATCGGTCCAGCCGTTTCGGAGATTACCCGGAACAAACAGACAGACAGACAAAAATTTTAAAAATTGTATTTTAGTTATATGTATCGTATTTACTTTCATATGCATTTAGTAAAAAACTGTAATTTTGACATTACAAACAGACACTTCAATTTTATTTATTTGTATAGATAATAATGAACTGCTACAACTAACATAATTCAAAGACGGCGTGTTTAAAAGATGTGAATCAAGATTACAATAATTTTAAGAATCAAATATTTAACTTACTGATAGCCTCAACTCTCATGCAATGTTGTATTTAAACCACAACGGCTCCGTGGCGCAGTGGCTTAGCAATTGAGTTGCAGCGCTAAGGACCGCGGGCTCGAATCCCGCACGGAACAATATTTGTATGGCCTACAAATAATTGTTCCGGGTCTGGATGCTTGACCTTGTGCAATTTATGTTTGTACACTGCCCCCACAATACAAGATAAAATCCTAGTGTGGAGGTTACGTTTTAAAAAAGAAAGAAAATAATTTAGAAAGCAATTCAGTGTCATTTTTCACTATTCTAAAATCGTCACAAAAAGGTCCTCGGCACTTGTTGGCTCACTAAAGTAAACTAATGATTTAATACATCCCCATAAAAAATGTCAAGAGGCGTCAAATCAGCTGATCTGGGAGGTCAGTGGCCTGGCCGCCGCGACCTAAGGCACTCCAAACTCTGTATTTGTAAAGACTTTAACATACTTGAAATAAGGTTCAATTTTCTTTATTTTGTATTGAATGACGGAATTTGTATTAATACAAGTAAAACTCATTTTTAAAAGTCTTATTGCCTTGAGTTACGGTCCATTTCAGTTTGTTTTGACTGTACAGGTTTAGGCGTGACTGTAAATTACGTAGTTTCAATTATTTTTGGGATAAAAAAATTACCTATATTAAAAATGATAGAAACCGATTCAGTAAACGATTCTGAACAAACTACTTTCACAAAGTGCGTTAATTATGTTACGTGTTGTCAGAATGTGTCAAAGAAGGTACGTATGGCAATCCATAGTGCTGTGTTAGTCCCTACTTTAATGTATGGTAGTGAAAGTTGGGTCTGGCAGAAGAAGCATGAGAATAGAATAAATGCTGTAGAAATGCGGTCATTAAGGAGTATGCTAGGGCTGGATCTGAATGACAGGGTGAGAAATAGTATGATAAGAGAAAAGTGTGGTTTGCAAGATGACGTTGTGACCAAGATTAAAGAAGGAATGCTTCGGTGGTTTGGTCATGTAGAAAGAATGAACGAGGAAAGAGTGACAAAGTAAATTTATCTTTCAGAAGTGAACGGCAGAGTCGGGAAGGGACGCCCTAGACGAAGATTTATCGACCAAATCGGCGATACATTGAAAATGGGCCAGATTAGGAGTACCCTTAACCGACGAGCGTGTATGCGTAGCTATATGGATGTAAAGGAGGCGAGAGAGGTGTGTCAGGATCGCGCCAAATGGAAGTCCGTAGTCTCTGCCTACCCCTCTGGGTGACAGGCGTGAGTGTTTGTGTGTGTTTGTGTTGTATACTCAATATCACTAAACGTAAACACAGGTTTTTATCAAGACAAGTGACCCATCAAGATTGTTGTCTTAGTACCGACGTACCTACCTAAAGTTTACATTTTAGTGTCCACGACGCAGCAATGATTTGTGACAGTTTGTTGTATTGTAGGTTGTAGGTAAAGTAACAGTAGGTATCTATGATAATCCTACATAATATACCTAGTTTGTCCGCCGCAAAAGTCGTCGAATAAATAATTAAACTGTTTTGTAAATCTTTATTGATTATTTATTTATTTATAAGATGTTCATTGAGAGCCGTGGTAGTTCAGATGTTTAGCGCTCGCTGTAAGTATCACAGAACGCGATGAACCCGGGTTCGATCCCCGCCGGCACCAATGAAATTGGTGCAATTTATTTATCACATTTTAATTATTTTTATAAATACGTTTAAAAATGAAAATATAAGTTTTGTAATTAAATTATTATTACTGAATTAATTACACAATTACTGACATTGTTTCCTTTTACGTCTGCGGTTTGTAATTACCGCCTCTATAGCTCAAAATAAATTATTCCTAATACACAGAAAAATAGTTAGGTACTTATGATACTATGTGGAAAGTTGGTTTTTACAAACTCGTAGACGAATCTAATCCCAATTTACGCATGTGTGTCATACAACGTTTTTCAACACATTTGCGAGAAAACAGTACCTACTATAGGTAACGAAACAAACTTTTTGTTCTTAGATATCAGTTGGAAAGTCTGTTTTTCTGGGCTGTTTTGTTTTGTTAGACTGACATCTCGCAGGTCAACCTAGGAGGTTGTCGGTTGCTTATTTTTTATTTTTATTTAAAATTTCGTCTGTAATATAATATAATTATAAAAGTAAAAGAAAGTAAAGTCTATATACGTCCAACTGCTGGGCACAGGCCTCCTCTAATTTCTGAGAGGGTTTTAAGGCAAGGAAATGTCCGCCGTGCTGCCCCAATGCGTGTTGGTGAACTTTATGCCGGGTTTCCACGCTTGCCAAGTCTCGGCAAGCATCCACAAGCACAAGTGTGTAAAGAGGGCGTTTGGCTTGGCTTGCGTGAGCTTGTGGACGCTTGTCACCGATCCGGTCTAGTGTCGGTTTTTGGACACAGATCAAAGGGCGCTTGCGGCAAGCGCTTGCAACGCATTCACACGTTGGTGCGCGTTTAGTAGAAATTGTGATTTCGCGACAAGCGCATGTTTAGTTCTTTGTTTAAAATGAGTGACTGGTCGAACGAAGAGAGTTTATCGTTTCTGTAATATTACCAGACCGAATCGTCTATCTGGAACCCCAAAGACGTTAATCATAAAAATAAAAAGAAAGTTGCAAATGCTTGGAGTCGTCTTGCCGAGTTAACGGGAAAGCCAGTAAAAGAATTAAAAGCCAAAAATTCCTTGTTTTTGTATTACTTTGCTTGTATTTCAAATAAAAGTATGTTAAACTAAACGCAATAGCCGACACAAGTTCGGTTTCCGCCATGCTTGGGTTTACGTAGCACACTGACGCATTCACAAGCATGGAAACGACTTCCAAACGCCAAACGAGATTTGTGGACGCTTGGGGCTTGAAGACGTTTGCCGAGGCTTGGCAAGCATGGAAACCCGGCATTACTAAATATATATTTTTTTTAATTTCTCAGACATGCACACCCGGGTTAGATTCCCGCCAGCACCAATGAAATTGTTAATAATAATAAATAATCAATGCATAAACATGTTTAACTAAGAATTCAGTGTATGTATTATGATTATAACATAATATACTATTGGGGTGTCTGAGGATGTGCGTTATTTACGTTAGATGTTGTGTATATAAATATAAGGGGGTGAAATGCGGTTTGCAAGGTTATATGAGTCCTATATTTTTGAATATAGGACTCATATAACCTTTCAAACCGTCAATGTAGAAGCGTGCTCGTCGCGACCCCTGCCAGCCCTTTTCAGGGCTACAATTCTACTAGCTGCGCACCCATGCCAACGAGGGTTAGGGCGTCCCCCCAAGGCGACGCACACCAGCTCGTCCCCGTTGGTGTGGAATGCAGCGTGCAAAGCGGCGATGGGGACCGCCACCCGTCACGCACAGCCCGACACGGCGGAAGGTGGAGGACAGAGTGCAGAGTTGGCACGTGGAATGTTAGAGGAGGCATGAGAGATAAGACGAATGAGTTGATCGAAATAATGAAAGAAAGAGAATTAGATGTCGTTTGTATGTCTGAGACCAAACGGAAGGGCAGTGGTACTGAAGAGCTCCCTGGCGGGGCGTTAGCTCTATGGTCAGGAGTCCCGGAGAGCGAGAACGCCTGCCAGGGAGTGGGGGTGCTGCTGTCTTCTCGGTTGGTCGATGTTATGACTGAATATAAGGTTGTGAACTCAAGACTTCTCTGGGTTCGCTTTAAATTGGGACTGACGAAGTTATTCCTTTTGGCTGTTTATGCGCCGGTAGCTTCGTCGTCCAGGGCTGAGCTGGAGGAGTTTTGGGAGAATGTAAGAGAAGTTCTAGATTTGGCTAGGGGAAACGAAAGAATTGTTGTATGTGGTGATTTGAATGGATGGGTTGGTACCGCTCGACCAGGGTACGAGTCGGTACTTGGAAAGTTTGGCGATAAAAGGGTTAATGATGCTGGCAAGCTTATACTGGCGGTGTGCAAGGAAAAGGGTCTTCTTGTGACAAACACTATGTTTAATCACAAGAAAATCCATATGTATACTAGAGAACGAAAGAATGAGAGAAGTATGATTGATTTGTTCCTGGTGGATGACCGACTGCGAAAACAGGTGATGGATACGCGAGTGTTCAGGGGTGCTGACCTGGGAACGGATCACTATCTAGTGATTACTAGATTTAGGGGTCTGTTCGCGGGTTGGCGCTACCGGACGGCAGTAACAGAACCACAGTCGGTCTGTCGCATCCGAAGCTGGAAGCTTCAGGAAGCGGATACTAGGGACAAATATCATGCGAGGGTAGCCGAAAAGCTTGACACCATCGATGGCAGAAAAGAATGTGTAGAAAGAACATGGCAGAACCTTAGGGATGGAATGGTAAGTGCAGCGGAAGAAGTGTGTGGAACAATAAAAAGAGGCAGTAGTAAAAGAAGAGATGCATGGTGGAATGATGAAGTGAAAGAAGCTGTAAAGAAGAAGAAGAAAGCATGGTTAGACTACTTGGCCTCTAGTAATGATAAGGATATGAGAGAGAAGATGAAAGAAAGATATAGGCTGCAGAAAGTTCACACGAAAGCACTGATTGAGGAAGTGCGTGAAAGGTGTAGAATGGAAGCGGACGAAAGGTTGTCGCACAACTTCAAGGAGAACTCCAAACTCCTCTGGAAAGAGGTTGGAAGGACCCGAAGTGGTGCGACGGCCTTAAGAATGAACAAAGTGCTTTCGAGAACTAATGACGTCCTCTCAGAAAAATCGGACGTCATGCAGCGATGGAGCGAATTTTATAGAGAAATGTATGCGTGTGATGATCTTAGTGATGGATCCGGGGATGACGCCGTGACTGGTACGCCAGACCCGGACCTCGATGACACTGAGGTCATCAGGATGAAAGAGATTGAACGTGCGATTCGAAGTTTGAAATGTGGTAAGGCTGCGGGACTAGACAGAGTTATTGCTGAAATGGTCAAGTATGGTGGGCCTCGCGTCTGGGACAGCTTTCATCTGCTGTGCAATTTGTGCTGGCAGACGGGGGATCTCCCGGATGATTGGCGATCCGCAGTCATTGTGCCTTTATATAAAGGTAAAGGTTCACATTTTGACTGCGGGTGCTATCGGGCGATCAGCTTGACCAGTTTAGCAAGTAAAGTTTACTCGAAGGTTTTGACACGTAGGATGCAAGAGAAATCGGAAAGATTTCTATGGGAGGCACAATGCGGATTTAGACCTGGAAGAGGATGCACGGATCAAATGTTTTCTCTCCGCATGATCACGGAGAAGCTTCTGGCTGCTAACCAGAGATTTTCTGTGCTTTTGTGGATCTTGAGAAAGCATTTGATAAGGTTGTAAGGAAGAAAATGTGGGAACTGTTGCCGGGGTATGGTGTGGATGGTCGATTGCTAAGGGCTGTGCAGTCTCTTTACTGTGACTGTAAAGCCTGTGTGCGGGTAGGGCATGACCTGTCACCCATGTTTAACGTCCAAACGGGCGTAAAGCAGGGTTGTGTCATGTCTTCCTGGCTGTTCATACTGTATCTCGACAGCTGTTTACAGAAGCTGAAAGATAGTTGTTTGGGTGTGAAATTGGGTGACATTAAAGTAAATTGTCTGCTGTATGCTGATGATGCAGTGCTTATTGCACCATCAGAGGCAGAAATGCAGGCATTAGTCACGTGTATGAAAGAGGAATGTGAAATTAAAGGTCTCCGTTTGAATGCTAATAAAACTAAGGTTCTGGTATTTGAAAGGGACGAAGAGAGAACGAAGTGTGAAATATGGGTAAATCAGGAATGTCTAGAACAGGTAAATGAAATTGTATACTTGGGGAGCGCTTTTAGCCGGGATGGAAGATGTGATTTAGATGTGGACAGGCGTGTCGCTGCCGGGAACAAAGTCAATGGTGCCCTGACTGCGTTAGTCAAAAGGCAAGGCGTAGCGAAGAGTGCACGCCTTGCAATACATAACGCAGTGTTGGTACCGACTTTGTTATATGGCAGCGAAACCTGGGTATGCCAGAAGAAGCATAAAAGTAAGTTGAATGCAGTGGAGATGCGATCTCTTCGTAAAATGTGCGGCGTTACCATGGCCGAACGAAAGCGAAACGAAGAGATTCGCAATATGGCAGGTTTGAAAGATGACCTTATCACAAAAATTGATAAGGGCGTGCTTCGGTGGTTTGGGCACGTTGAGCGAATGAGTGAAGACCGAATGGTGAAGAAAATATATAGCGCGAAAGTTAATATTAAAAGGTGTCGAGGTAGACCGAGACTAACTTTTGCAGACCATGTGAGCAAATTGCTCGAAGAGGGTAGGGTCAAAAGTACTCGGATACCTAGACGTGCATGCATGAAGAAGATAATGAATCTGAAAGAAGCGAAAGAGGTTTGTAAGGATCGTGACACTTGGCGATCTGTTCTCTCTGGCTACCCCGTCAGGGAATGTGCGTGAAGATAAGTAAGTAAGTAAGTATATTTTTGAAGTTAGACATATGAAAATCGGCATTTAGATAATTAACTTTAAATAATAAAAATCTGTGTAAATTATTTCGAAGTGTTTTAATTTTTTTTTATTTAAAGCACTTTAAAAACAAAAACACTATTTCACTATATCAAAATAATAATCACAAACAAAACTAAAAATATATATAAAAAACATAATAATTGATAACATTGCAACCTGAACTACTTATTAAGTCGCTAGTCACTAGAATTAAACAATTAAATACAAAAACAAAACACACATTTAAAAACAAAATAAAAACAGAATAAACCAAATTTTTACATTGTAGAGCCATGCTGCAGCTGTATTACTGGTATAGTTGTAGCACGAATGGGTCGGCTCGACCGGGGAAGGACCACACACTCACAAAATACCAGCTTAAAATAGCACCTTAACGCTGTAAACGAGGCATTCCATCTTAGTCCTCACGGGTGACAACGCATCTGCATTTTGATTTAGATGTAGATGTCTAAGGGCCACAGCAACCGTTTACCATCAGGTGGACTGTGTGCTCGTTTGTCACCCTTATCTTATAAAAAAAACAATAATCTCGAACAAGATTCAAAAATATACTTTAAAGAAACATAATCAATAACATTTCAACCTGACTTACTTAGTTCTCACAATTAAATAATCAAAACAATAACCACAAATAAAATTTAAAAAAATATTAATTATAAAAACATAATAACATTGCAACCTTGTTGCAACTTGACTCATAGGTACTTTTATGTCACAACTCACTACTTAATAAGTTTCATTTTAGCATTTGATTTATGAACTATAAAGTATTATGGTAACCGGGTAGGGTTAATTCGTATTGACATGTTTGAATCTCCTTTTGTAATTGTTCTGTGCGATTCCATGCGGCGCGCCCGGTCTAGATCATACCTTAGGGCTCATTTATGTACAGGCGGAGCTCACCGCTGAGCGGGCGCGGAACACAGCAATGTAATCGTATTCTACTTAGTTAAAAATCATCGTATTCTACTTAGTTAAAAATTATGATAAAATATTATGTAGTACATCGATTTCTAATAGTTTAATCATCCAAGTTTTCTAATCATCATCGTCATTACAACCTTACACAAGTCCACTACTGAACATCCTTCTAGATAGACTGCCGCAAAGCCTGGTCCTAAACCACATTCCTTGTCATGAGTTTTTCATCTATTTTCAAGTTATAATTAGTATTACTAAGTTATGGTTTTTGCTTGTATATACTATATTTATTGCTTGTTTTTTCTTCTTTCTCAAAAAATAATTGAATAATTACATAAGGTGTTCTTAATATACATCGAATGTCAGAAAGAAAAGCCAGGACATCTTTTGCTAAACTTTAAAAACTAAAACCAATTTCAAAACAGCCGAATTGATCATAACTCCCTTAGGTATAAAATAAGTTATGATCTAATTAATGGTATTTATTCCAGTTTATGACAGCCCTGATTTATATTACGCCGCTGAAATTAGGCACATACTTCTTATTAGGTACATTACACCAAATAATAACAACATATACAAATAATAAATAAATAACAGCCTGACGGCTGACATTGTGCATTCCATACATTTCGTATATCTAGTTACAGCCCCATTAATTTCCGCTAAAAGAAAATAAATAACTTGTAAATTTAAACAAAAATAACTGCATTACTATGTCATAGTCATATTCATACAAATCAAAAAGCCTATATATGAGATAATGTAAAGTAAGCGTTTTTAACGTGGTATAGCCATGCTGCAGCTGTATTACTGGTATAGTTGTAGCACGAATGGGTCGGCTCGACCGGGGAAGGACCACGCTCTCTCAGAATACCAACGTAAAATAGCAGCTTAACGCTGCTGTGTTTCGTATGGTGAGTGTAGAGAACCGGAGACCCTTTTTACTGGAAACGAGGTATTCCATCTTTATCCTCGCGAGTGACAACGCATCTGCATTTTTGTCACCCTTATCTTAAAAAAAAAAGCATAATTTTACAAGGATTACAACAAAATGTTTAATATCGCATATTTTATATAATAAAATTGATTTCATTCTTTTTAGCAGAGTTTCAAACACTACAATCGACGCGCATGTTTTTTTATGTATATCCACTGATTTCTTGGAAACTCCTGAACCCATTAAAATGATCTTTTTATTTTAAATGGAATATATTTCAAGGGTTTTTCTAAATTTAAAGATTTAAGGTATTATTTAAACCACAAAGCCGTTGTAGCTCAGGGGCTAAGCGCTCGCTGTAAATTTCACAGTACGCGAGCAACCCGGGTTCGTTCTCCGCCGGCGCCAATTAAAATTTTTATTGCAATTGTGAGTGCTGATTTATCACGTGCTCGGCGGTGAAGGAAAACATGTTGAGGAAACCTGCATGTCTGAGAAATAAGAAAAAATATTTCGAACACGTATTGGGGCAGCGCGGCGGACATTTCCTAGCCCTAAAATCCTCTCAGAAATAAGAGGAGGCCTGTGCCCAGCAGTGGGACGTATGCGTATATAGGCTGTAACTTTTACTTAAAACATTTAAAAGAGCAAAACATTAACGTTTAGTAAAGATTAAAAACCGAATAAAATAACTTCCACAGAACAGCTTCTGTAATCAGTGCTAAGACATGCATTGGCATGCATTGGCATCTTTCGTTTGCACAATGCAAACGAAAGATGCCAATTAATTTAATCTTGCAACTTACTCCGGGCTTCCCCATAGGTTGATTGATTAATATTTTTTTTAAAAATTACTTTAATTGATTTTACTTCTCATAATTTAACACTTATATAAACATCTATGATGCCAAATTATTCGAAATCCATTTCTAAGTAATTCTTTCTTAACATCTCATACCATTTAATGTTAACGTCCAAAAGACGAAATACTTCTACATTATACTATTTATTTATTTTTTTAAATTGAGGAATACAGTAAATTAGTTCAGTTATTAACAAATACTATAATCAGCCTATGACATAGTTTCGTATAAATTTACAAAAATAGTCTATAACAGTCCAAAATGTTGTCTGATGGGTTACCATATAGTTTTCTTTGTAGGGCATATATCTATGCCCTACAAAGTCGCCGCCGAACAATGCATTGATTGGAGTGGCAAGGATGACTCGAAAAAACCAGGTAATAACGGAGACAAGAAGAAATTCGAAACATGTTGTAACTCTTGAGATATTGTAATATGTACATTATAGTTCTCACGGCAACGCATTGATTGCAAGGCACGCCGAAGTCCTTCCTAATCAGTGATAATTAAAATTCATAAGACGAACGAAATTATAATTTTACAAATTACACAACCTTGTGTAATGAAATATGTAAAAGCGCATAATTACTTGTTCTTTTGTTGTCTAAATTTGATGCGACCATAAATACTAGGGGCTTATGTTCATAAGATGGAAATTAAGTTTTATACGTTCAAACAATTTTTTTATAGGATAAGGGTGACAAACGAGCACACAATCCTCCTCATGGTAAGTGGTTGCTGCGGCCCATAGACGTCTACATCAAACAAAATAAAGATGCGTTGTCACCCGTGAGGACTAAGATGGAATGCCTCATTTCTAGTAAAAAGGGTCTCCGGTTCTCTACACTCACCATAAGAAACACAGCAGCGTTAAGCTGCTATTTTACGCTGGTATTCTGTGAGAGCGTGGTCCTTCCCCGGTCGAGCCGACCCATTCGTGCTACAACTTAAAAAAGTCTTTATGTAATTACGGAGAATTTTTTAGGTGACAATATTTATAGTTAAGACTACTAGAAATCTTATTTACGAAGTAAAAAGGCGAAAAAGCTGGAATTACGGGCATAGCTGGGATTAGGGGCACCCACCCTATAATTAATTTTTACATATAAAACCAACATGCACGGCCGTAAGTATACCTGAGTATATGATTTTAATTCTAATTCGATACCTACACGCTTTCCCGAGATAAAGGGTCTTGACAGGCAGACGGACGGACGGACAGAAAGACGGACAAAGACGCCATCTTATGCTGCGACGTCATTAAACAAAACTTCTGAAATTTTGTAAATATGGTACCTATGTTAAGTCTTTTTACGTACTTAAATAAAATAAATAAATATCCTGGACATTTCACACATAAGTAGTCCCTGATCTCCCTTAGTGTTCTGTGAAACCTACTGTACTAGGTATGGAGGCCTGAGAAATACATAGATAAGTAGGTAGTTATTTAACACCTAGACACAGAGCAAACATCAGTGTTCGTCACACAAATGTTTGGCATGTTTGGACATCGAACCCACGACCTCAGGATCCGCATCCAGAGCTACTAACCACAGAGCGAAAAGGTCAGTTAAATAGTTATTGGTTATCTACTTTTATTATTCTGATTCGGCTTCTGGCAGGCAGCACAGTTATTTAACCTACCTAAACACAATCACAACTCTTTTGGTGGTAAAAAAACTGGTAGGTAGGTAGGTAGGTACTAGGTAGTTAGGTAAGTCCTTAGGTATTATTATGTAAATACCTATTTATTATCATACGTGTCGATCATGGATGAGGGGGTGCGTTTCCACTGAGGTGGTCTTTACTCCGCCCCCCTTCATTTGAGCCGGGATCACATCCGGATTAACTCATTAATATAATACCTACATAATATCGAGTTTCTAAATAGATAATCAAATATAGATAATAAAATACTCACCATCATCTTCCTGATTGGAAAATTTACTTTACTCACACGATAACAAAAACCCGCGCAAACGTCTTGCCGCAATCAAATTTGCCAGTTTGATCCTCAAACGCAACGTATCAGCTAACGCATATTTCTTACCTTCTTACTCTAACGAAATAGTTTTCTGTCACACGCAGAACGCGACGTTGCCGCTTTGTGTTTGCGTACCTATATGTCAGTTTAGGCTCTGGATCCACTTAGCTTAGGTAAATGTCGCATATAAGTTAAATATATTCTGGATGTAAGAAATCGTATTCAGTATGATTTTTTCGACCGTTGATGGACCAACAAATATTGGTCAAATCGCTGACGAGTATGTTGAAAATTAGTAACCACAGATCCACCGACGTCACATGCGCATCAAGGATTGATCAAAGTATATTATTTTGCGCGACGCAGAGCTGAGTATATACGTAAAATAGGTGGATCAATATTTGTTCTAACTTCTCACTGGAGCAACATTTACCGTGAAAGGTTCTATATATATATATAAAAATATTAAAATAGTTTTCTATTATTTTTAGTAAAAACAGCATCAAAAAATAGTTTCGAAGTTAAAAACTGCAATGGTGTCATTTTTTTTTGTCATTTTGGTTTTCATACTTTAAATGCTTATTCCTCAAAACTACATTTTTTGTTTAGTGATGTTCTTTTTCTCAACGTGCGATTTCAAGACAGAGCTCAAGTTAAACAACTTCATAACTAGAGGCTTTTTTATAGGAGAGGTTGCAAACGAGCATGCGGCTCACCTGATGGTAAGTGACTACCACCGCCCATGAACAACTGCAACACCAGGGGGATCGCAGATGCGTTGCCGGCCTTTAAAAAAGGAGTAGGCTCTTTTCTTGAAGGTCCCTAAGTCGTATCGGTCTGGAAAAATCGCTGGTGGTAATCAATTCCACAAGGAAGGTGTGCGAGGGAGAAAACTTCTTCTGAATCGCACAGTGATGGACCGCCAATCATCCAGATGAAATGGATGGTATCGCGAGTTTTGTCGCGATGTGCGATGGTGAAATTGAACGGCTGGAATTAGTCCGAACAATTCCTCAGAGCACACCTCGTGGTAGATGCGATAAAATACGCAAAGCGATGAAACATCTCTACACAGTGCCAGTGAGTCAAGCCGATCGGAAAGAACTCGATCGTCGACGATTCGAACCGCTCTGCGCTGGATGCGGTCAAGTGGAAAGAGCTGGCACTGGGGAGCCCCTGCCCAGAGATGTATTCCATATGAGGCCGAACCTGCGCCTTGTAAAGTTGCAAGCGGTGTGCCCGCATGAAATACTGTCCCGCACTGCGGAGCACGCCAAGCTTTTTAGAGGCCAATTTGGCCTTCTCTTCCAAGTGATCACGAAACTACACGTCACTCGATATGTCGACACTGATACTGGCTGGGAAAGCCATAGGAAGGCAGCTTCGAAAGAAGCGCTTTGTGCCGAACCCGATCGAAAGGCTTCGCTATGTCCGAACTAACGGCCACCGCCTCCCCCTTGGACTCCACTGCCTCCGCCCATCTATGAGTTAGGTAACCTAAAAGATCACCAGCTGAGCGACCTCGACGGAAACCGTACTGGCGGTCACAAATCAGCTGGTGATTCTCAAGGTAAGGAAAGGAAAAAAAAAAGGTAAGGAGCTGGCTGTTAATAATGGTTTCCTTTACTTTGGAGAACAAGGTGATAGCGATAGGCCTGTAGTTGGACGGATCTGAGCAGTCGCCTTTTTTAGGGATCGGGTGCACCAAAGCTGTCTTCCATGAGTTCGGGACTACGCCTAGGGAGTAGGAGTACCGAAAAAGATGCGTTAAAACCGGTGCCAACTCCGGAGCACACGTCTTCAGCACAATAGGCGGGACTCCATCAGACCCACTCGTTTTGTTGACATCCAGGGAGAGGAGTGCTTTACGCTCCAAGCGCTGTGTAAACAGCACTTCCCGCATGGAGAACTCAGACCGCGGGATGGTCGGCGGTGTGTTCTCCCCGTCACCTAGAGTCGAGTTGGAAGCAAAAAGAGAGCCTAGCATATCGGCTTTCTCCTTTGCGTCATGGGCCAGTGAGTCGTCCACCCTGTGCAGAAATGGCAGAGATGGCTGACAGAAGTTCCCTTGGACAGCATTGGCGAGAGACCAGAATGCACGCATTCCCGAAGGGAGGCGAACTAGTTTCTCGCCAATTCTGCCGATGTGCTCTGACTTTGCCTTGGCAATGACACTTTTGAAGGACCTGGAGGCGGAATTATACTTCTTTTTAAAAGCGCTGGTGTTTACATCCTGGGACGTTGATGCGTCAGCCCAGGCCTGGTAGCACTCCTGCTTATAACGTGATGCTATTTTATCCGATGGGCACCACAGAGGATGGAATAAAAAGTTCCATACCCTGAAGTACCACATCAGCAACAGAATCGGCAACAACGCTGAGATCTTCCGGCGAGAAGCAAACCCTCCTAAGGGTAGGATGCAAAAAAAGACCGCATCCCGTCCCAATCGGCCGACCTATAGTGCCAAACCCGACGGCAAGCCACAGATCGCAATTGCGATGGGAGTGTGAGTGGCATCGTACTCCGGATCAGACAATGGTCTGAAGAGCCCAGAGGGGCATCGACAGAGACCTGATATCTGTCCGGATGAGAAGTCAGCAGAAGGTCCAACAGGGAAGGTACATGATCCTCCACATCTGGGATCCGCGTAGGCGAAGTAACCAGTTGTGTTAGATCATATGCCAAAGCAAAGTCATAAACAGATCTACCCGCATGATCGATTAAACTAGAACCAAGCCATTCAGCGTGGTGGGCGTTAAAATCATCACGATCCCGATCGTCACGAGTATCACGATCTCTGCGGATGGGACCTGTTGTAGCACGGAGTTTGGACGTGGTCGATGAGTCGGTCTGTGTCAACATTACCGCTGTGGGACCTATAGCACCCGTAGACGCGGGGATGGTCGTCGCTGTCTATGCGCAGCCATAGGATGGACAGTTCCGTACCTTCAAGGCTGCCGAGGCGTCGAAAACAGATGTCCTCTCTGACCTTATCGCAAACTCCAGCCCAGGGCACAAAGGAGTGTTCAAATTTGTACCCCGGGTTGGAGAGATATAAGTATCAGCCGGAGAGGACATCTGGGTCTCGGTTAAAAAGAGCAAGGCCGGCTTCGCCGTCTCTAGATGGTAATTGACAGCGTTAAGGTTGGAATGAAGTCCTCTGATATTGCAAAAATTCACGGATAGCGTGAAAGGGGTCGTCTTGGTCTTATTGTTCAGCTTGCTTCGAGCAGTATTAGTCGCGAGCGGAATTTTGCCCCCCCCCCCCCTCCTAAAATACGCGGGGCACCCACGCCCAGGAGTGGAGTAGTTTGGCCATGGATGCTCAGCGAGGGATTCTACAAGGGTGCTGGTATCCTCCTGGGTTAGTCTATCTGTTTAATCCCACTAAGCGGAAACAGAGGTAAACATCTACTTCACGCTGGTATTCTGTGAGGTCGTGGTACCACCCCGGTTCGAGCCGGCCCATTCGTGCGACAGCAAAAGCTGCCGCGTGGATTTACCACTGTTAAAATAACTGTGCACGGACTGTATTTTATTTGTCATAATATCAGCGTGACAATTTTGGTAGTAGATTATGAGCTTAAATAATGATTCTTTCATAATCATCAGTACAGCCCTTCACAAGTCCATTGCTGAACATAGGCCTCCCCCAAGGAATGCCACAAAGCACGGTCCTGAGCCACCTGCATCCACCGACTTCCTGCATATCTTACCAGGTCGTCACTCCATCTCGTGGGGGACGCCCTACACTTCGTCTGCCGGTATGAGGCCACCACTCGAGAACCTTTTTTCCCCATCGGTTGTCGGTTCTTCGAGTTATATGGCCGGCCCATTGCCACTTCAGCTTACTAATCCATTGGGCTATGTCGGTCACTCTGGTTCTACTGCGGATATCCTCATTTCTAAGTTTATCACGCGGAGAAACTCCGAGCATAGCCTTCTCCATAGCTCGCTGAGCAACCTTGAGCTTCCTCATCCGGCCAGCAGTGAAGGACCACGTCTCAGTTTCATAGGTCATCACTGGCAACACGCACTGGTTGTACAGTCTCGTTTTCAAGTTTTGAGGTATACCTGACAAGAAGATGTGCCGTAATTTCGAACGTTGCCCAACCGAGTTGAATCCGTCGATTGACCTCTCGGTCGAAATTGGACTTACCTAGTCGGACTATTTGTCCCAGGTAAACATACTCGTCAACAACTTCGAGCTTGGTGCTCCCAACAACTACCGGCATAGGTGTGGCATGGACATTAAACATGATCTTTGTATGGTCCATGTTCATCTTAAGACCTATCCGTTGGGAAACACTATTGAGGTCATTGAGCAAAGTTCTTAGGTCCTCCAGCGATTCTGCCATAAGGACTATATCGTCGGCAAATCGAAGGTGAGTGATGTACTCGTCATTGATGTTAATACCGTATTCTTTCCAGTTCAGAAGCTTGAAAACGTCTTCCAATGCAGCGGTGAAGAGTTTCGGGGATATCACTTCACTCTGTCTTACACCTCTCTGCAATTGGATAGGTTTCGTACTCTGGTTCTGTACTCAGATAGCCATTGTAGCCCTACTGTACAAGCACTTCACCTCTTCGATATATCCACAGTCAACTTGGCACCGCTGAAGACATTGCAGCACCTTGTTAAATTTCGACGGAATCAAAGGTTTTCTCATAGTCCACATACGCCAGACATAGTGGGAAATTGTACTCCTCAGACTTCTGTACAATTTGGTGAAGGGTATGTATGTGGTCTATGGTGCTAAAGCCTTTTCGGAAACCGGCTTGTTCGAGAGGCTGGAAGTCATCAAGTCTGCGCGCGAGACGATTCGTAATAACTCTCGAAAACAGCACGTAGACGCGGCTCAGAAGGGAAATCGGTCTGTAGTTCTTCAAGAGAGCGTTGTCACCTTTCTTGAAGAACAAGTCCACCGCACTTCTGCTCCACGCCACGCAAAGAGTTCATCATAAAGAGTTCCTCTTTCTCCATGAAGTCGGCCAGCTGCTGGCCCCTTGGGTTCCGTTACCCTATTCCGAATTTCCCTACTTTCAGTTCACCGTTTTCTCTTGTTCCTAGTTTTGCGTTGAAGTCTCCCATTAACACCGTATAGTGAGTTTTGGAGAAATGCATGGCTCTAGAGATATCCTCATACATTTCCTCCACCTCCTCAGCGGGGTGTGCCGAGGTTGGTGCTTAAACCTGTATGACCTTCAGCGAATACCGTTTGTTGATTCTGAGTATAAGGTACGCAACCCTCGTCGACACACTACTAATCTTTACAACGTTAACGAGAGACTTGTGGACGATAAATCCAACACCTCCTTGGGACAGATGGTCGCCCTCCCGGTGATGGAACAAGTTGCTGGATTCGAGAATTACCGTGTCCTCCCCCTCTCTTCGGACCTCGGATGATCCTATGATATTCCAGCGCAACTTGTCTATCTCTTCTTCCAGCTCCAGGATTTTCTTGTCAGTCCTCAGGGTGCGTGTGTTATAAGTTGCCAGGTCGAGTCGCAACCGAACCTCTTTCTCGATTCTTTAATAGGTCGAAATGCCTTAGTAGAACTAAGTAGTTTTGATACTTTTGAAGACTTTTGACGACAATACATTAACAAGATCGCAATACTCATGACATTAATAGGTTCCTGAAAAGTTTAGTAAAATGATGACAGTGTACAGCAAGATGAACATTATGGCTTTAGTGATAATGTTCATTTGCTGTGCATGTAGCGCAATTTGAAAACTTGAGTAAATTTGCCAAACAAATGCTATGTGTTCCTGTGTCCAATGCGAAATGTGACAGTCGTTCATCAATCTTTCGTATAAAAACTGTCGACAGAAACTGATTTAACATTAGAAATTAACTTAGTAATAGAAAATGAAAGAAATATATATGTATATAAAAACGTTTAGTGTAATTAAGATTATACTTATTATATGTAAATGTAATAACTAAGTTTCTAGTTTTAGTATTTTTTATTATTGTTATAGTTTTTAATATTGAAAATAATAAAATATTATATATTATGTTATGTAAATAAAAATATAATTGTAATTTTTTAATAAATACACTGATTTTTTTTGCATAGTGTAACTTTTATTTTATGTGAAAGAATGCTGTTTGGTAGGAACTTAGCAGATTTTAAAATATGTTTAGTAAATTTTAGTAGTATTTGTCGATAATTTTAGTAGAATCGCAGAAAAAAAAATTGGTCACACTGCATATTATGTCAGACTGACATATTATGCAGTGTGACCAATTTTTTCTTGTTATCTTGACATTGTCAGTTATCATATAGGTGTTTTGTATAATAGTTTAAATAATAGTTTGAAGTGGATTTTGATATGTAAAAATGGTGCGATTTTATGTATTAACTGTCTACGCATGTGAACTGTTAGTGGAAACGGTGAAACAAGTGCTCTGATGGTGATGGATTTTCAAGATAAGCTGTTTGTTTGCATAGGTGCCTTTAGATACCATCGCCAAAAATTTATCGCCATCAACATTTGTGAAGCAGTGAACTATGAAGGATAATTATACATAAAGACGAGGCTGTATGGCATAGCTCCTTTGCCTGCTCTCTCGAGCAAATAATAAAAACAACAACAACAGTTATCATATATGTCAGATGTCAGTCGTTTTGCCATAATGTCATAACATTAGAAGTTGAGAACACAAGTTATCAAGATCAAGTTGTATGTACAAGAGTTTAGAAGTCCAAGTGCATTAGAAATTCAAAATCGAGATAAAGATTATAGAGACTTGGTGAAATTAATAATATTAATTTCGTATCTTCATCTGTTAGGTTGTGCTATTTGTAATCGAACTATGGAAGATAAATATATATTATCGCTGGATATTGGAACTAGTACCATTCGATCTGTAATTTACAATTCAAAGACTGATATTATAGGCAATGCTTTTGAACAGGTATTTGTTAAATTGTGATTATTTATTAGAAACTACGGCTCACGGCTCAGCTGCACTAAGCCTTACATGGTAGGCTTTTGTGGCAGTTTCTGTATTTTTTTTATAGGATAGGGTGACTAACGAGCACACAGTCCACCTGATGGTAAGTGGTTACTGTGACCCATAGACATCTACATCTATCCTCAATAAAGACTCAAGATGCAGATGCGTTGTCACCCGTGAGGACTAAGATGGAATGCCTCTTTGACAGTAAAAAGGGTCTCCAGTTCTCTACACTCACCATACGAAACACAGCAGCGTTAAGCTGCTATTTTACGCTGGTATTCTGTGAGAGCGTGGTCCTTCCCCGGTCGAGCCGACCCATTCGTGCTACAACTATACTACTAATATAGCTGCAGCATGGCTTTACCACGTAAATTTCTGTATTGTTGCCACGAAATGCTGTAACCATCTTCAGTACCCTCGTATACACATATACGCACCATGGCACATATGCTCCCTAACAAATTATATATCGGAATAGTAATTCTAGTAATATTCACCCTACCAAATTATATATTGGAATAGTAATTCTAGTAATAAAGTAGTGTTCTCTAGATTTAAGATAAATTTATAAAAAAATTGTTCTCAAGTTTTTGAATAAAATATACCCTAGATCCCCTTTTGGGATCGCTCTCTATCTGTTCATAGAGTTTCGTCACATTTGGTTCAGTCATTTGAAAGTTTAACCCAGACAGGCAGATAGACAAATTTTTTAAAATGGTTGTTTATGTCTTTATAGTTATTTTAATATTACAGACACACACTTCAATTTTGTTTGTATGTATAGATTTAGCAAATAGACAAACATATTTCTTTCTTTTTTCTAATAGTATCCTGATATTTTGTTGAATAAATGGGTTTGATTGTTTATGTTTTTGAGTGTTAACTTTTTTTCCAGGTTGTTTTACATTACCCAAAACCTGGTTTTGTAGAAGTTGATCCTGACGAACTCTGGCAGTCAATTGTTAATGTTGTGAAAAAATCTCTCGAAGGTATGTTTATAACAACATCTGTTATTGAAAGGTTGTTAAAGTGGTTAAGTGGAGTTATTATAGTTTAATATACAGGGTAATTTTTAATTTACTGAAGACCTTTTGGGAATATATTATTTACATCATAACAACAACATCTGTAAGAAAAGAAATTATATTTCTTCAATTTTTATTTTCATACAAAAATAAAAATATTTTAATTGGACCTTCTAAACGGCAATAGTCCTAAATAGCAAAATAAAGCGCGTGGCGGGGTAGGGGTGGAGGGGTGTAGGAGGCGGCGCTTGCTCATTTGAACTTGACCTAATTATCTGTGTCGTCAGTCGCCTTTGGTGCGCCCGCGACGTTTCTCCTTCTGTTGTGAGATTAATATCGCGAACGTTACGCGTTGTTACAATGACATACCAATACTCAAATATTGGGTATACCGAAATGGTGCGAATTTTAGCAATTTGCAATGATAACCTTAGTGAAGCCTGCCGTGAATATTCAAGGCGATTTCCCAACTCACGTGCACCGAGCTATGCTACAATGCTAGGTACTACACAGCGATTGCGAGATTACGGGCAATTCCAGCCTGTACCAATCGATCGTGGTCGTCCACCGCGGCGCACAGTACGTGAGCAGGAAGACTTACTGCAGTTTTTTGAACAAAATCCAGCAGCGAGCACTTATGAGGCAGCCCGACAGTTCAATGTGTCACAGTACTACGCATGGAGTGTCATACACAATGAAGGGAAGTACCCTTTCCACTTGCATCGTGTTCATGAACTCAGCGAAGCTGACAAACCTGCACGAGTTACATTTTGTAACTGGTTACTAGCTGCTGAACGAGCCAACATTTTATGGACTGATGAAGCAACATTTGGCAGAATAGGACTATTTAATTCGCACAATGAACACTTGTGGTGCTATGAAAATCCACATGAACCAAGACCGCATAGCTTTCAACACCGGTTTAGTGTCAATGTGTGGGCAGGCGTTATTAATACAACGTTACTGGGCCCGGTCTTCATAGAAAGATTAAACGGTGAAAGCTATCATAGTTTTCTCACCGACACGCTGCCAGAGTTGTTAGAGGACATACCACTTGCATCTCTATGCAATATGTATTACCAACTAGACGGGGCGCCGGCACACTATGCTCGCCAAGTTAAGGATTATTTAAACAGAGAATACCCTGGTCGCTGGGTCGGTCGTGACGGGCCTTGTGCATGGCCTCCCAGATCGCCAGATATCACACCAATGGATTTTTATTTGTGGGGGCATGTAAAGACATAAGTGTATACTGGTCGCGCATTCGAAACCCGCTACATGTTGAAAGAAAAAATAATTTGGGCATTCGATCAAATCAAAATCAATCATCAAGTATTATCTCGTGTCGGTGAATAGTTAAGTTTTAGGTGTCACCTATGCATAGAATGTGGAGGTGATTATTTTGAACGCTATGTGCGCGATACTCACCGCCATCCGCGGGCAAGTACATAGGTAAGTTTAATTTTTAAATTTGTATTTTAATATTTTTATTGAACCATTATACCTTAATATCTTTATTATATTTTACTGTTAATTTGTATTTATTCATTATAAATATTTTATTGGAATATTTGTAATTATTTTAACCTGCATCCATTTTTTAAATAGAATTTACATTAAATAAAAAAAATAGTTAATAATACTCATTTAATTTGCACGTGCTACAAACAGATCACCAAATCAATGCCTGCAAACCGAAAAGGGCAGGCGGCGCCTTTGATGACGGTAAACACTGTGTCGACGTTATAATATATCGTTGGCTTGGCCTTGGGCCGCCGCATGTGCGACGTTGAGGCGTTGCCTCTTGGATGCAGGCAGAGTTGCTAGAAAAACAGTATTCGTAAAAAAACTACCTAAATGTCTATTAAAGAATGTCTATCAATTCTTAAAGAAATTAATAAAATAATCAAATAGTTCTTCAAATGGTTTTATGCAAAATAAAGAAGTATATGAAAAGTTAATGTAAAGTCATTTAAAGTGGCGCCCTGGTGCAATAGGCACAGTGATGAATGGTTTAGTAGGCACTCGCAACGCAATCAGCTGAGCGCGGCCGTCGACCGGCCCGGCGGTCATTCTTACTTATTATAAATTTTAATATTTGTGGTTTTTTTTGAATGTCATTTGCTTATTTAATTATGTTTAATGATTTCAACACAATGTGTGATACTGATATCAAGTGTAAAATAAGTAAGGCATTTTCTTTGACGATTTATTCTGACATTGTTTAGGTACTACAAAATACAGACTTAAAAGGAGTTAGACATGACAACAAAACCTTAAAAGTAGTTTTTTCGTAAATGTATTATATTCTGTGAAGAGTGATCTCGCTAAAATTGTTTGTAATGATGTAACCAATATATTCCCAAAAGGTCTTTAGTAAATTAAAAATGACCCTGTAGATTGGTACAAATTAAGGTCATTAATCACCATCATTTCTCGAGGAATGCCTTCATCATTGTCATACCTGGTCATCACTCTCTCTAGTGGGGGGTCGTCCTACTATTTGCAATCTGGTATGTGGCTGCTACTCAAGAAACTTTTTTCAACTTTGTTTGTTAGTCATTTGTGCTACGATATGGCGTGCTCACTGAGACTTCAGCTTACTAAGCCATTAGATAATAACAGCTAAAAGGATACGTGCGACGTTTCTTTGCCGTTTCTTCATCAGACAAAGGATTTTTTTTAAAAAGAGTAGTAGATTAAAAAAACACTTTGACGTTTGACTACCGAAAATAAATTCTTATGTCATAAAATAAAGAGTTTTGATTTCATTTCACTCCGGTTCTTATATGTTTATCTATATCACAAATTTAATTAATCATGCAAAAAAACTCAGAGCATAGCACATATTTAGATCTTTAGTTACAAACATATGTTTGTATTCTCAAACATTACTTTCTTAAATTTAGGAGCAACATTGTCATGAGTTAAGTAAATGTTTTTCACTGAGTTTGGTATAGCAAGACATTATTTCATAAACAATACACAAATAACTTTTTACTGCATATGCTAATGGCACACAGTTAACCATCTGATAAACAAACGTCAAGGTTGTCATTGTGTAATCGAATTCTCTCTTCATAACCCATTTTTTAACTTAGTGATACACTCATAGAATAGAATGGAATAATTTTTTATTCAATACTAGCTGTTCCCCGCGACTTCGCTTGCGTGTTAGGGTTTTTATTTTTTTGCGCGGAACCCTAATTCTTTTTCTAAAATAAAAGTAGCCTAAATTACTCCTTATGACATCAGCTATCTGCCAGTGAAAGTCCAGTCAAAATCGGTCCAGCCGTTTCGGAGATTAGCCGGAACAAACAGACAGACAGACAGACGGACAGACAGACAGACAAAAATTTTAAAAATTGTATTTTAGTCATAAGTACTGTATTTAATTTCATATGCATTTAGTAAAAAGCTGTCATTTTGACATTACAAACAGACACTTCAATTTTATTTATTTGTATAGATGTAATCTACATGTATGTAATTTTTATTGAAAGTAATTTTTCCTTTACCACTATACATAATAATCTATGTATAGTAATTTCTATACTCTTTACCTGTGTTCCATGTGTACCAATGCCCTTAGTCAAAACAGTTTTGACTGATTTTTGTAGTCAAAAGTGGTATAAACCAACATTCTTAGTCAAAAGTGGTGTTGTCTGATTTAAATTTCAGACTATCGTTCAAAACTCGCAATATCAGTAACAGTAGGTTAAGGTGCGTCTGGGGTTGCCCTTGGGCCACCCTAAAGCCACTTACATTATAATGATAAAAAATATAATATTGAAGAAATTTAACTTTTTAATTTCAGAAATTCAAAAAGTATAAGTGAAAAGAAGTTTTGACTAACATTGTTCGTCAAAACCACTTTTAACCGATGTAATTTGGTCAAAATCACTATTACCCAATCTTATTGCAGTTAAAAGTGGATATTTATATGTGGTAGAGCCATGCTGCAGCTATATTAGTTATAGCTCTTTACTATTATATATTTATATATTACTATTAGTATAGTATAGTTGTAGCTCGACTGGGTCCGCTCGACCGGGGAAGGACCACACTCTCACAGAATACCAGCGTAAAATGGCAGCTTGACACTGCTGTGTTTCGTATGGTGAGTGTAGAGAACCGGAGACCCATTTTACTGGAAAAGAGGCATTCTATCTTAGTCCTCACGGGTGACGACGCATCTGCATTTTGATTCTTCATTGAGGATAAATGTAGATGTCTATGGGTCACAGCAACCACTTACCATCAGGTGGACTGTGTGCTCGTTTGTTACCCTATCCTATAAAAAAAAATTTACCAACAGCCTTAGTCAAAACTACTTTTAACTCCAAAAATCAGTGAAAAGAGTTATTGACATACGTTAAGTGGTATTGACAAATGTCCTTAGTGAAAACTACTTTTGCCTGATTTTTACAGTGTAAAGTGGTTTTGACTGGTTATGAGTTTTGACTATAACATATACAAATTCAAGGCATCTTTTTTTTCAAAGTTTAATTACATTTAATTATAATATGTTACCATCTTGTAGAGGTGTAGGTAGTGACATAATCCTGTTGCTGTAGAAATCTTGGGACTTTTGATCAAAAAAATGCGACCAGTAGTTTTGATAGTGCTCTCTTGATGTTAATCTAAAGCCCCTGATACACTAGAGGATATTTTGTCCCGCCACATGACGCGGAACACTCAATCTACGTGACGATGCAATGTTGCACATTGACCCGCAGCATGGCCCTCTCAGATCATAGAAACAACATTTAACGACAACTCTCATTAACGCCATAAAATGCGCAGTTCCTTACACTGTAGTGACAAATTATGTTTTACAATAATTAATTATATCATGAATTCGTACTTAGCAGAATCGTATAAAATATCGACAACCACAAACATCACATCACATCGCTAACTCACAAAAGCCGGCAGCGGCTGCTTCACGAAACTATCGTGTGAGTGAGAGTATCAGTAAAACATTTATCCATTGCGCTATAAGACCAGCCGATTCACAGGTTGATTTGTACTAAGCAAGCAATGGTTTTTGTTCGAATGAAAACATTTGATTTTGTTTTTCATCGTGTTTCTAGTAACACGAAGTAATGTTTTAATAAATTTAATAAGAAAAACATTAATATTTTAGTACTTACGTGTGAAATGAGATGCCATCTTTCATGTAATTCACAATACAGCTGTTATTTTTGCAAACAATCACTGTTACCGAAACTGGCATCAGGCCGCTTTGCGGCCAGATGCGTTCGCAAGCGCCACGCCTCCTTGCCATATCTCCTGTTGTTTATATGATCTGAGATGGCCCTCAACATTTAGTGTTGCTTGTTCCCGCTCCGAGAGCGAATACTTCAAACCACAAACTTCTGCCATTTTGCCGATCAGTTGTTTCGACTTTCGAAAAGTGTACAACAATGAAGCTTAAGAATCTCCAATCGATAAGTATCCTAATGTAATGGCAAGTTTGATATGAGGACCAACAGCGTTCTGTAGTATTGTATCCTGTTTGGCTATGGAAGGTCCCGATCGAATTTGTAATAAAGTTTCATTTAACATTCGGTGTTGACATTCGAGTAAAATTCACAAAAGATCCGTCAGATATACAGAGTACCGATACTCAAAAAATACCAGCGTAAAATAGCAGCTTAATGCTGCTGTGTTTCGTATGGTGAGTGTAGAGA
The DNA here is from genome assembly GCA_963668995.1 of Parnassius mnemosyne. Lineage (NCBI taxonomy): Eukaryota > Metazoa > Arthropoda > Insecta > Lepidoptera > Papilionidae > Parnassius > Parnassius mnemosyne. The sequence goes on along the minus strand of CAVLGL010000068.1, from coordinate 19,925,606 downwards.
ACCGGAGACCTATTTTTACTGGAAAAGAGGCATTCTATCTTAGTCCTCACGGCTTAAAACGCATCAGCATTTTAATTCCCAAACGAAGATAGATATAGATGTCTATGGCAGGGCTCGGAAACCGGTTCAAATTCCTAACCGGTTTCAGTCATTGACTCCAAAACCGGTTTCTGCGGAATACCGATTTTTCACAAATTTAGGTTTAGGTAGTAAGAATTAACCGGTTAAAACTAAGTTTTATAATGTCCCCCCTCTCCCTTACCCCGCTTGCATCCAACTTTGTACGGCTGCACTCTGTTTAATTCACGAGGTTTTTAGAAACACGTACGATATATTCATTGCTTCAACGCGACTGCCTTGTAACTTACTCCCTCATATTTTTTCATATTTGAGCAACGGTCGTATTATAAATAACAGATGTAAGTTCTGTTTCAATTAATTATGCGTTATCTTCACTTTAAAATTAAGTTCGATATCAAGTTTAATTTCACGTTATATATTTAAATTGGCTTTAATTATAGTTAACGTTTTCAATTAAAATTACGCTTTGCATCTTTAATTCAATGTCATTAGTTTTACTAATAAATAAAATAAAAAATAAAAAATTCTTTTATTTCTTGCGAAAGTAACAAAATAAATAAACTAAGCTTAGGATAAAGATAAATATTTAATCTGCAAGACCCCTTCCGCAGGTGAAGGCCTTCTCCAAAGAGTCCCAATTCTCTCTATCTTGGGCTTTTAGCATCCAGCTTGGGCCGACCGTTTTGCTTATATCATCCGCCCATCTCGTAAGCGCTCTCCCTCTGTAGCGTTTTCCCCTTGGACCTCTCCACCGTGTCACCTTTATGGTCCACCACTCGTCTGACAGCCCACTTCCATTTCAGGTTTTTGGCATAGCTTACGGCATCAGTAACTTTAGATATGCTTCTTATTTTAGTGTGTTTTATTTTTTGGATTTTCCTAATTTTTAGCATGCTTCGTTCTAGGCTCTGTTGACACGTGGTAATTTTTTTCTTTATTTTTTCTGTGTATTTCCAAGTCTGACAAGTAGAAGTTAGGCACGGTAAAGTTTTAGTAATATATCACAATAAATGATGAACTTTCTTAATAGAACACGATATTTTTAAAAGTTTATGAAATTATGTTATAGTATTTGTTCTTTTTAGGACTAAACTGAGGCAGATTACCAGATTTTTTTTAACTCAGAAGGTCGTGATTAGGACCAACCTCTAGCTCCGTCTTTGCAAAAATTAATAATGACCACTTCTGAGGTGTAAAGTTTAACTAGAAGAAATGTCTAAACACGATAAAAAATTGTTTGTTATGTTCAGAGAATTCTAACAAAAGAAATTACCATTTTTCACATCTCATTAATGAGAAATTGTACAGGATGCTACTAAAAATATTAGCTTTTCTAAATAGAGTGCAAGGTAACCACATAGATGAAATTTAATATCACTAATAAAGAAAAAGAATTTGAATCTAACAAATCATTATGATTAAATTCGGCTATACTTTGCTGTCGACTGTAACCAAATACATACACTAAAAAATCCTTGACAATCGTATTACTGCCCTCAATCAAGCACTTCGATTTTTGGGTTTCCTCGTCGTACGTTTTCTTATAGAAAAGGGGGCAAACGAGTATGCGGGTCACCTGATGGTAAGTGACTACTGCCGCCCATGAACAACCGCAACACCAGGTGCAGGTGCGATGCCGGCCGTTTAGAAAGAGTAATCTCTCTTCTTGAATGTCCCAAATATCGGTCCGGAAAAATCGCCGGTGGTAAACAATTCCACAGAGAAGTTGTACGAGGACGAAAACTCCTAGTAAAACGCACAGTGGTGGCCCGTCGAACATCCAGATGGTGAGGATGGTATCGTGAATTTTGACGCGATGTGCGTTCATGTAATATGGCGGCTGAGATTAAATCGAACCTCAGAGCACTCACCGAGGTAGAAGCGATAGAAAATGCAAAGGGATGCAACAACCCTACGCAGTGCCAGTCAATCGAGCCGATCAGAAAGAATTCGAACGTTGACGACTCGAACCGCTCTGCACTGGATACGGTCAAGTGGAAGGAGCTGACACTGGCGTGCCCCCGCCCAGAGATGAAAGGCCGATTTTGCGCTTTGTAAAGTTGCAAGCGATGTGCCGACATGAAATACGGCCCCGTTCTGCTGAGGCAGCAAGGGGAGTGCATTGAAACGGAGGAGATACGACAAAGGGGTTAAAAGTATCGGGAATGGAATATTTCCCCTGTTCCTGGCATATTAAAATCTTTTTAATTGAAAACTCCTTGATTTTAAAAATCGAATACCATTTATTTATTTAAAAAAAGATTCTTGGTCTTGTCACAAGGTTTTGTCAAACTTGTTTAGTCGTTGAGAAAATGGAATTGACTCGAGAAAATTCAAGAGCGATGATTTATTATGACTTTCGAAGTGGTTTAACACAAATACAGTGTGTTGACCGGATGATTTCTGCATTTGGTGATGAAGCCCCATCCAAAACCACAATTTATCGCTGGTTTGCTGAATTTCAACGTGGACGTGTCAAGCTCAGTGATGATCCCCGTCAAGGTCGTCCAAAAACTGCAGTCATCCAAGAAAACGTTGATGCTGTACGTAAGCTGATTGAGGAAGATCGACATGTGACATACCGCGAAATTCAGGCAACTTTAGACATTGGCATGAGTCAAATACAAATAATCTTGCATGAAAAATTAGGTGTAAAAAGTTGTTTTCCCGATGGATACCGCATTCGCTCTGTGAAGAGCAAAAAGCGGCTCGCGTTACTTGGTGCGCCGGAACTCTCGAAAGATTCCACGCAGGATCCTCAAATGCTGTATACAACATCGTATCAGGTGACGAATCCTGGATATACGCGTACGAACCCGAAACAAAAAATCAGTCACGAGTTGGGGTGTTCGAAAATGAGTTAAAGCCAACAAAAATTGTTCGTTCACGGAGTGTTGCAAAAAAAAATGGTGACCGCGTTTGTCTCCAAAACCGGCCATGTTACGACTATTCCTCTTGAGGGACAAAGAACGGTTAATGCAGAATGGTATGCTAGCATTTGTTTGCCACAGGTTGTTTCTGAACTCCGTAAAGAGAACTGCAACCGCCGCATCATCCTCCATCACGACAATGCGAGTTTTCACACCGCACACAGAACTAAAGAGTTTTTAGAGCAAGAAAACATAGAATTATTAGACCATCCGCCGTACAGCCCCGACCTAAGCCCTAATGATTTCTATACTTTCCCTAAAATAAAGAATAAATTGCGTGGACAGAGATTTTTATCACCTGAAGAAGCTGTGGACGCCTACAAAACGGCCATTTTGGAGACCCCAACTTCCGAATGGAATGGTTGCTTCAATGATTGGTTCCATCGTATGGAAAAATGTGTCAAATTTCGCGGAGAATACTTCGAAAAGCAATAAATACATTTTTAAATAGTAATGTTGTGTCACTTCCTTGATTCCCGAAATTTTCAGTGCCGCCCTCGTATACGTGCAAAATTGTGTCTTCTGGGGATTGAACTGGACTAGATTTAGCAGCCCTCAATCCGAGACTTTGTTCAGCAAAGACTCGACTTCAGACATAAGTTTGTTCCGGTACTCGGAGACGTTTTCCCGAGAAATGCAACATATCATTGATATGCAGTAGAAACAGCGTTGCACGCAGCCTTGTGGAACACCAGCATTGATAGGCTTGTAATCAGAGCATGCACCGTCTACTACGACCTTGATGCTACGATCAAGGTCGTAGTAGACGGTGCATGCTCTGAAAGGAAACTGGTGATGCAATTGCACAAATTCTCGTTATATATATATAGGAAGGGAGTTTCGAAAGAAGCGCTTTGTGCCAGATCCAATAACGGCCAATGCCTACGCCTTGGACTCTACTACCTTCGCCCATCTATGAGTTAGATAGACCAGAAGATCACCAGCTGATCAAGCCCGACTAAAACTGTTTATAATGGATGCCATTATTTTGGAGAACAAGGAAGTGATGGCGATAGGCTTGCAGTTTGACGGGTCTGAGCGGTCGCCGTTTTTAGGGATCGGGTGAACCAAAGCTGTCTTTCATGAATTTGGGATAATGCCTTAGCAGTAGAAGTACCGGAAAAGACGCGTTGAAACCGGTGCCAACTTCGGAGCACACGTCTTCAGCACAATGGGAGGGACTCCATCAGGCCCACTCGACTTGTTGACGACCAGGGAGAGTAGTGCTTTGCGAACCGAGCGCTGTGTAAACCGCACATCTGGCATGGAGCACTCAAACCGCATGATGATCGGCGGTGTGTTCCCCTGTCATCGAGAGTCGAGTTTGACGCAAAAAGAGAGATTAACAGATCGGCTTTCTCCTTTACGGCATTGACTTAGTGAGTCACCCTCTCTATGCAGAGATGGCTGACAGAAGTTACCTTGGACAGCCTTAGAAAGAGACCAGAATGCACGGGTTACCGAAGGAAGGCGAACTAGCCTCTCACTAACTCCGCCGATGTGCTCTGACCTTGCCTTGGCAATGAATTTTGAAGAACCTGGAGGCGGAACATCAACATCTCGGGATGTAAAGATGTCGTCTGCCCTGGCCTGGTAGCACTCCTGCTTATAGTGTGATGCTATTTTACATGAGCGACCAAACCATGGCTGGAATCTGCCTCCGATGGGCACCACTAAAGATGGGAATAAAAGATCCATATCCTGAAGTACCACATCAGCGACAAAATCAGCAACATTGCTGGGATTGTCCAGCGAGAAGAAAATCCGGGAAAAATCTCAAGGGTAGAATGATAAAAAAGATCGCATCCTTTCCCAATCGGCCGCCATATAGTGCCAAACACGGCGGCAGCCTGCAACGTGCATGTTCCTCTACATCTGGAATCCGCGTAGCGTAGGTAAAGTAACCAGCTGTGTAAGACAATATGCCAAGGCAAAGTCATAAACGAATTTCCCTACATGATCCAACCAAGGATCACGATCTCTGCGGATACCCCCCCCCCCCCCCCTCCCCCGCTCAGGACCAGTAGGGTTGCTCAGCGAAGGATTCTCCGTCACCAGGATGCTGGTACTCTCCTGGGGTAGTTTTTTATTTAATTCCTCTACCATACTTTAAGGGGGGAGGGGGAGCTACGACCACCTACACTTACCAAGCGAAACGCAAAAGTAATCTTCTACTTCACGCTGGTATTCCGTAAGGCCGTGGTACTACCCTGGTTCGAGCTGGCCCGTCCATGCGACAGCAAAAGCTGCCGCGTATTACTACCACTGTTAAAACGTAAACATGGAATAAATTCTATTTACTTTTTTCTGCCCATCTATACAAATAAATAAAATTGAAGTGTCTGTTTTTTTTTATGTCGAAATAACTGCTTTTTACTATATGTATATGAAAGTATATACGGTACTTATAACAAAAACACGATTTTTAAATTATATTCGGAGATCACTTAAAATATTAAATCTTCTTTCTTCTCGTTGTAGTAAGAAATTCCACATCCACCAACTTCTTTCGCTTATGTTTCACTCCCGAATTAGCACTATGTACGCAGCACTAATCGCCAAAACCTCCTCGGGCGACATTTCTTTAAGCACTGACTAGTGTGGCCTGTAAAATATTCCGCGACAAATGTCTCGGGACACTCCACGTACTTGTTGAGCGATATGTTGCGCAACATGCCGCTCCTTCTGTCCCCAAGTATATCCAAGGCTTAACCTACCCAAAGAATTATTAAGAGACCGAAACATGTGAAAATCTGAGGGTGCCAGTCAGAACTAAATGGTGGATGCATTAACACTTCTCAACCAAGCTCCCTCAATTTTTGCTGAGTGGCCAAATATATGTGTGGTCTAGCGTTGTCATGGAAAAACAACTCTTTTTCTGTTGATCAATTTCGACCGTTTTTTCTCAATTACTTGCTTGTGTCTCTTTAGTTGTTGGCAGTAGAGATCCGAATCGATGGTTTTTCACGGCAGTAAAATCTCATAATAAACGATATCCTTCCAATCCCGCCATATACACAGCATCATCTTATTGCGTTTCACTACAGTCTGTGAAGCTTGACTACCCTTTGACCATGAAATTTTTCGCGCGTTCTTGTTGTATGTGATCAATCTTTTCAAAATGGAATCGCATTTTTTTCGCGGCTTCAGTCGCATTTTTCCCTTTTTTGTAATAAAAATTCAGAATGTATCAAATTTCTTAGTTAGATTCACATATTTTGGCGGACAGGAAAACAATTGAAAAATGGCGGGAAAGTGTTTTTTATTTTTATTTTTCTTAATGTCTTATATGTATTGGTATTATAACTAGCCAGATACAAACAGTACAACCATATGTGTAATAAATAGTGAGTAAACTCGTCGACTAGACGGAGCAACGATGGGGCGCGGTATGAAGGAGAGCGGAGTCACCCTCCTGCCCGCGACGTCTGCTGTAGTACCGGTCGGCTTCGCTTGCGTACCGGTACGCCCGTTTAGGAGTGTCACATAATATTACTCGATATTATTTTCAAACATCGGGAAAGATTGTATGACGCTTTAAGTAAAATTGAATTCTAATAACCATGTGATTGCTTTCATCACGATATTTAATTAAATTATATGTAAGGATGAGAATTCATTATATCATTACATGCAAAAAAAGATAATTAAAAAAAGCAAAAATAAATGTAAATATTTGTCGGTTGCACAGCTATAACGAGGCGGTTGAATAAATAGAACCAACGTATAATTTTAACCTGTTTTATTTATTCTGTTCAACCTCTTATCAAATATTTTAAGCGGAAAACCTGAGATGCTGCTATATAGATAAAATAAAATAAAATTAGGTAGGTGCCAACCAGCACAAGCCGTTGTTACCATCACGACGAATCACATGAATCTGTAGAACGTAAAGCTGTAGAAAGTTCGTAAGGTTTGGAGGACACGAAATTAGTGGAGTACAAGTACAAGTAGTATCAACTATGAATTTAATTGAAAGGAAATCTTTGTACCATTTTTAAGCATATTGCACGGAATGAGGAGTGTGAGATTTGGCGTAGTTAAAGTTTATAAGGAGAAGGAGTGCAGAGAGCTAAAATTTATATATTTATAATTAGCTGGTACCCGGCGCGTTGCTTCTGCAGAAGAAATAATTGTGGAAGTATTATTTAAATTTGGAAGAATTATATTGTTTCATTGGGAATAATAATATATTCAATGAAGTTGATTGATGATAAGTATGACTAACTACTCATTCATGCCTTATTTAAATGCCCTAGAAAATATAATACTCATTTCGGTATAAGTAATGTTAACCACTCTTCTCGTGGCTATCGTTAGCTCGCAGCTCTCTTTGGGAATGTTAGCAAGGATTCATTCTATAATAGATAGCAATATAAACTGTACATCAGCATCATTTTTTTAATACTAGTATTGCTATTAAACATTACTAATATTCCCTTAAACCACTTCTGGTAAGCTTAAAATGCTTGTGTTAGAAGTGGTTGTAATGTGTAATAATAATATATGCAATGAAGTTGATTGATATATTACTTACAAATAAATTTGTCGGTATGATACGCACGTCACCTACTGTAAGTTAATTGTGCTATGCCTTATAAAAAAAACTAACTAAAGACAAACTTTTACCGCAATTTGATGAAGTAGCATGAATTTCTTTGACAATAGATGGGGAAGTCTGAGGCCTGTAGCACAGTTTTAACTAACGCAGGCTTCAGAGCTCAAAAATAACTGTAACTATAATGTAATGTATGTTAAATAAATTTCATTTCATTTGCTGTGTTACTCTTTCCTCGTTCATTTTTCTACGTGTCTCAACTACCATAGCATTTCTTTCTGTATCATAATCTTAACTTATTCTTGCAAACCGCACTTTTCTCCTTATCTCTCAATTTCTGACCCAATCATTCAGACTTCTTAATAACCGTATTTCTTCGGCATTAATTTCTATCTAATGCTTCTGTCACTTCGAACTTTCACTACCATGCATTAATTACATACGAAACTATATGAGCCTTTTTGACGCATTCTGACTTTTCACAATAGACTAAAAAACCCATTTTAGTCTGTGTTCTGCATTCACTTTTCATTCTATATTCTTATTATGTCTGCCAACCCTGTTAAACTCATGTCCAAAATACACTCATCCACATGATCCATCCCCTTCTATTCTTATTTAATATACCGTTTTATTTTTTATTTCTTTAAAAACCAATACTTTCGTCTTAACTGCATCTTCTTTCATTCACTTCTCTTTTAATAATACCCTCATTAATGTAACAATAATTTGCAAATCGCTTGCCGTCGTTGCAAATATAACTTGATCGTCATCGCATTTGACAGCTAACTCACCCTTTCTTAACCCACATTCTTTGACCTTCTGAGTTTCCAAACAACTGTCCATAAACAGATTGAACATCTACATGCAACCCTGTCTGACACCTTTATGTGTGTCAAACTAGTCCGTGTACGCCCCTCTATTAGTTATTAGTCCCTCTAGATATTTAAATGCCTATATTAGAAGTAATTCTGTCCCTCTATTCTAGACCGTTTCCAAGCCTAAAATGCTCAAGAAACGATTGCTCTTATAGAAAAGACTTGACCCTTTATGAGTGGGACTATAAAGGCATCTTTGCTCTGGTCTCCCGGAACTCTCTTTAATTCCCAACATAAATTAAACTAAGTGTACAGCAGGCATGCCACCACTCCCTCTCCGGCCCTCAGCATTTCTAATGATACTTTCATTCCAAGCTGCCTTACCTGCATCCAGGCTTTTCATTGCTTTAATTTTTTAAATCCATACTTACTCCCCTTCCTTCCTTTTCTTTAGGAGTTTCTGATTTATTTCATTCAGATGCCATGTTTCCATGTTAACAAGGTTTCAAAGTATTGTTTCCATTTCTTTTTACTGTAAATTTCGTCATTCAGAATGCAGCCATTCTCGTCTCGTACGGCATTATTTCTAGGTTGTTCTGACTTATCTCTGTATGAGTTGATTAAAAAAAATATTTAAAGAAAGTTTATTAAGTGTGATGAATCTTATCAGTGTGAAAAATATGAATTACGATATTTAATTACTGAAATTAAGATAACGTAAATGAAGCACAAGTATCAACCTGCGTCTCTTTACATTATTGTGTAAAATTAATACTCGGTTTCTTTATAATCTAATGATAAAAGAGTCACTTTTTACCTTAGTTTTACATTTGTACAGAGTAAGTGGCTAAAACTATTCTATAGTTTTATCCACTTTTGTTTATTTTATTATACAAAATTTATAACAAGATAACCATTTTAGCGATTGGCAAAGGATGTGCGAAAAACGGTTGCAGTTATGTCATAACTTTGACATTTAATATTGTACTATGATGTAATTTAATTGAAATATCTTGAATGTGGTTTTCCTTGACAGTAAATTGCAAAAAGTTGTTTTTGATTTGGTTTATATTAAGCAAATTGAAGTAAACTGCTAGTTATCTTATATAGCCCAATTTCAGTATTTTCATAAGCCTTATTAGGAAAAACGGACCGAAGAGACGGAGAATAAATGGCCTCTCTTTAAAATAAAAAAGCCGCGTCTACTGCATATGTAAATATTAGTCCATTATAATGGGTCGGGTTAAAGGTAATTAATTTTTTTCAAAGTTTAATTACATTTAATTTTAATATATATCGTAGCTGAGCTTACAAAATCACTGTGTTTCGGGTCTACTTTACAGGAAACGCAAAAAATTAGTTTTCATAGAATGTATTGAAAGCATATGAAATTATTTTTTATGATAATGTTATTAACATATTTAGGTAGATTTAGATTACTTTTGGACACATGGGGTGATTTTTAGAGTGATAAATATCCGTTATGTGCCTCAAGTACACATAGCAATTTTAGTGATGTCACAGTTTTTATAAAAATCACGATTGTTAACACAACATAGATATTTAATAAACCAAGATATTTTATAAAAGTTAATTTTAATCATATATATAAATGTCCCTATTATGATTTATTAACTTAAACTGAAAAATATGAAAAACTAATTTTATTGTATTGACGAAAACAAACAAAAGAGGTAGATACTCGGTATAATAACTTAGTCTTACAGTATTTATATTTGGACTAATAATAGGAGCTAGAATTCTAAATTCAGTTAAAAATAAAACAGTAAGTATTTAAATGAAATAAGTATTGTACTATGATAATGATATCTAATCAATGGTCCAAATTATCATAAAATAGGTGGTAATCACGGTGCAAGTAGGATTTCATTGATGTACGATTCCCTTGCATCCCATGTTGGTAACTGATAAAAATATTGAGAAATATCCTCCCGCGTTTCATTATTTATTATAGCACATGAACGGTTTCTGTCTGACTTTTTAGCTGCTCCATGTAATCATGTATCCTTCATTTTTCTACTTATTTTAGTAACTTCTTCTAACATCAATCTCTCGTCACTTTAACGATCTCATACCCTGTATAATTCTTTTTTGTAAGAATTACAGGCTCAAATTGTTCAGGTTGCTCTTTTAATTGTAGCATCATTTAATTTTAGTGCCTGAGGTGAAATTCTTGAGGCACAAAAGAAGTCTTTCTAAGCAAGAGTGAGAACCAACACTAGCAGCTGTTGTAAAAGTTAATGTTTGACTTATTGCTGTGATAAATGTAGTTAATTCCTCGCCAGCTGGGGTGTGATGTTTCTCGTAATTTCGACAATCGTACCTATGGTGATTTCTGTCTGTTGGTATTCAATGTGTAACTGTAGCGGAAGGAAATAGAAAACAAGATTCTTTTTCACGCTCCCTAACAAATCGACTTACGAGTATATATATACGAGTTGTTTGCTTCTCTAAAATCTCGACATGATTAGTGATATCTGAAAAGGGTAGCAAAATATAAAGCGCAAGTTTAAATCATTGACTGGCATATCAAGTTAGTTGTGAAGCGAATCACAGTTTCCCCACAAGCTATACCCATCCATCACTGTACACCACCATTGCGTTGAAATCATAATATTAAAAATACAAAATTGAATTGGTACCTATAGGTAAAAAAGCAGTGAATATAATTACATTATACCATTACTAAGATAGTAATTTTGTAATGAGTTGACTTCGATAACACAAACAAAGATATTGATAATAATCTTAAAATAGCTATACAAAAAATTATATATTTAAGTTTAATTATTAGTACTAATAAATTAACAGCCTGGACTCTACTTACCTAAAATTTGGTTGGTATTGGTGTAAGAAATCTTTCTACCATTGCATTGCCTGATTTCCTAGTTTCCGTGCATGGTGTGATTGACTTGTTACATAATTTTAAATAATAAAGTAGTCTTGAGCTTTGCTGCGGAGGCAAGGCGGACATGGCTAACTCTGTCCCGACGAACATGTTCCACTAAAAGTTAACCAACAAAAACAGTGGGATATTCTGTTGGCACGGAGTGTGCAGAAAGATTTGTTTCATAATTTCCATAGTGATCATGATCAGGTCCGCCTTCTAGCAAGTGAATCTAGTCACTGGTTACAAGCAATCTCGGCACATTACTTGATGGGGAAAGCTTACGCATCGCATTACGAGCGGTGATTTGTCAATCTTATTAGTGCTCCTGTGGTAGCAGCGTTCGACGACTTTGGGCTCCACGGACTTTCATGTAAGAAAAGTTCTCGTAGGTTTGAAAACCTACCAGAACTTTTCTGTGAACAGCACAGTTCTTTGAACCATGTCATTTAAAGGGCTCTTGCCTCTTTAATGCTCCCGCAGTTATAGAGTTGTGGAATATTTAGAGACGATGGCAAGAGACCCGACGGTATGATATTTGTGTCATTTGCTGTAGAAACTATCGGTCCATGGGGTGCAGATGCGGTGAAGTTCCTAAAAGAACTTTACCTGTTGATAAGAGTGCTGGTTTTTTTCTCGCTCAAAGGCTTAGTGTAGCCATTCAGCGATGAAACGCAGCCAACCTTCTTGACGCGATATCACGGGGAGTAAGGCTATTCTTAACAAACAAACACTCATAATAATTACATAACCGCTTATAAACCGCCAAAAGCGTACTGAACAACTTCGTACAAAATATAAGCTATGTGACGCTCAAATTATGCGTTGCATAATGGTACAGGACAAAACTGGTCTAAAAATGTCGCTATGTGATGTAAAATACACAACAGACGCAACCGATGAGTTTAATCTACAGTATTTTTTTTATAGCTATGTGATTAGTGACACGTGGTGGTTTTAAAGGAACATTTAATGTATGAACGTCACATGGCTACATTTTGTATCTCCGTGAATATCGAACTTATCACATATTTGTTTTTACAGATTGTGTGTATTGAAATAAGCATCAAATTGATATTAAAAATATAAAATCATAATAAAGCACATAGCAATTTTTGCAGGCGCAACGATGATATGTGCTATTTTGTTTGATAACTTGTTGCATTCTTGTAGGCGGTGACATTATCCCGTTGCTACAGAAATCTTGGGATTTTTGATCTAAAAAATTCGATAAGTACTTTTGAAAGTAGTTTCAGTCAGAAACAGGTGAAAATCTGAGGGTGCAAGCTCAGAGCTATATGGTGGGTATTAACACTTCTCAACCAAGCTCTGTCAATTTTTGCTGAGTGGCCAAAGATGTGTTTTTTCATCAATTCCGGCCGTTTTTTCTCAATTTCTTGCTTGATTCTCATTAGTTGTTGGCAGTAGAGATCCGAATCGATGGTTTTGCCCGGCGCGGCGGTAAAAGCTCATAATCAACAATGTCTTTCCAATCCCACCATACACACAGCATCACCTTATTGCGTGTTAATCTGGGTTTCGCTACAGTCTGTGGAGCTTGACTAGCCTTTGACCGTGATCTTTGTCGCATGTCCTTGTCGTAGGTGATCCACTTTTCATCACCAGTGATCAATTTTGTCAAAAATGGTTCGGTTTCATTACGTTTCAATAGAGAATTGCAAATGAATACACAATTGATTAGGTTTCTTTGAGTGAGCTCGTGTAGTACCCAAATATCGATATTTTTTGTATAGCCAGACTATCAAATGGGTCACAACTGTTTAGTGGTCGATCCTCAATTCCTCGCCTATGTCGTAACTACTAATATGCCAATCTTACTCCACTTTTTCAAAAATTGCATCGACTTACACGACTTACAGAGCGAGCTGCATCTTTCACATCAAAATTCCCGAACTGAAACCCGGTTTTATAGACTCAGGAATTGATAATATTATTTATTCTTGTGTCTACCAATCGGACTGCGGTGACTAGGAGACAACTAGGTTATTTCAACACCTCAGTGTGGTCATTGGCCCATGTACAGGCCATCATACAGGTACAATCATGTGATTGCTATTTCATTATAGGTATGTATTATTTAAATTATCTAGATAAACGTCTTCGTTGATCATGGGGTTTTTATTACCAGATGCCAGCCTTTCAGCAGCACAAATCACAGCGATGGGTATTTCAACCCAGCGCAGTACATTCATAACTTGGTCGCGTAAAACGGGAAGAACGTTCCATAGATTTTGTACATGGAAGGACATAAGGGCTGATAAACTCGTTACAGAATGGAATTATTCGTACACTTGGAAGGTTTGTAAAAATGTATTTGTATAATATTTTTTTTTAATTAACAAGGATGATAAGTTTAAGTGTACGCATTTCATTAAATAATAGTGAGTTAAAAAAACCTGTGCAGTTCACACGCGGTAGAAGCGAAACCTTCATAAAACTGATTTCGAGAGAATGAGACGGATGCAGATTATTAGGAGTGGGGTAATTGTAGGGTTTATATATTTTTTTACGTGGTAGAGCCATGCTGCAGCTATATTACTTGTATAGTTGTAGCCCGAATGGGTCGGCTCGACCGGGGAAGGACCACGCTGTCACAGAATACCAGCGTAAAATGGCAGCTTAACACAGCTGTGTTTCGTATGGTGAGTGTAGAGAACCGGAGACCCATTTTACTGGAAAAGGGGCATTCCATCTTAGTCCTCATGGGTGACAACGCAACTGCATTTTGATTCGCAAACGAGGGTAGATGTAGATGTCTATAGGCCACAGCAACCACACTCGTTTGTCACTATCCTATAAAAAATTATAATATTGTTACAAAGTTTAAAAATTATTTTACATTACACATTATAAAGACTCATATAAGTTTTAAATTTCATCATCGTAAGTACTTAAATATTTTCTAATCAACTAATTTCGTCCTTAATCCTTACAGCTCATAGATCATATGATTTATTTCCATACATGTTTATCTATCCTCTCGCATTCTAAATCATATAGATGTACATTATGTTTTTCTTTTTTTAGCGTCGTCGAATTTTAAATCACAACGATTTTAAAGAAGTTTTCACTTCAATATGTTTCACAATATGTTTCTTAAGCAGCTGTGATTTACTAGGGGCAGTTGGAAAGTTCTGTGCTAGAAACTAACAAGAAAATCTAAACCTGAGTATATAAACTCAAGATAACCCCAAAAAATATCATCCTCCTAGTGTTCGAGTTTCTGTTTCATTTTATTTAATTTTTTGTCCTTCTCATGTTCAATAAATTTTTACTTTTCTGTTTTAACTGGTGATTTGTCTTGCAAATACAAAATTCCGTTTTTGAATTTGCCTCTCCTTTTTTCAAAATAACCAACGTACTTTTTCGGACGGGCATAACAGAGCATAAAATGGCATAATAGAACAATTGGATTCTAGTGAGATGTCCGTTGACAAAATAAAAAAAAATTGTCACCATGTGTTTTGAAGCCTTAAGTTCAAGTTTAAAGTTATTTTTCGATCACTTTGCAAAGATTTTTGTTTCGATTCTGGATCATATTATTCCATGTTTAATTCACAGTTACAAGACGATAATAAATCTTCTATTTTTATTTACACAAGTTAAAAAACTTCAGCCGTGTTCTGGTCGCCGCTGTTTAACAATTCCGTACGAAAATTTGTTATCGGTTTTCATCTTCTCCTTAGAAATTTTCATACGTTCTCTTTCACTACTCACTATTTTCTAATAAATTAAAACAAAACAAAAACTGGCAGAACTTCAAATTACTTACCCAAAATAAACTCATAAAAATACTTTTCAACTATCCATATTTAAAAGCAAACTGTAAAATTTATATATATACAAAAATAATAAATATCAAACAAATATATATTTACCATACATGTATTATCATTAGAAAAATTCTTATCGTATTCACACAAACATAACACTCACCCAATATAAACAAATCAGTCAACGTCGCACACGACGAGCTAGCTTAGTAGACTTACCCAAAACTAGTAATAAACTATGGCAAAAAAAATCTTACTTTTGAAGGAGCTTTATAATAGAATACGCCTATTATAAGAAATTTACACTCTTTCAATGCATTCAAAACTCAATTTAATCAGTATATAATTACGGATCGATCAGTTCTGGAGAAATGAAGGCATTGAATGGGTCTATCTAGTTTGTAACTGATGACGACGAACTTTGTATAATTTATGAATGTATTAATATTGTTCTCAAGTGAGTCACATGTCTTTATTGAGAATAAAGTTTCTTTAAACCTAATTAAAGTAATTATTCTAGGCAATAAAATTAGGCGCCTATGTTCTTCATATGGTAACAAGAAACAAACGTTTTAGAGCTGGAAGCGTTATGAAATTTACTAATAATCAGGTAAGACTTTTTAATTGTTAGTTAATATTATAAAGACGCTGCTACCAATCTCCTGGTTTATTTCCCTCTGACCTACGAGCCTACGACACGACACGGGGAAGTGGATATTCTTACACCTCCATTACAAGGTCATACCGTATACCATACACCGGCGCAATCTGACTTGAAAAAATATAAAATTTATCCGTTTGTGCATTACTCAAATTTCACTGATTGGTATCCGGAACCAGCATCACCGGTGCTTACTAATCACTAATCCAGGCAGTATCATTATATTATCAAGATAAAAAGGAAATCTTTAAAATTGTTATACATAAAATATCATGGATTATAGGTTTTTGTATTATATTGTACGTATCAACAAGTTATGCAGCCCTTGACTTGTTTGACCTCCGTACTTTGAATCTTTGTGTTCAATTATTTAATAATTTCTTGCGAGCATTAAGCGTTTGAGTCATTCCTCTTTCAGTGCGTTAAATCAATTCTATAAGTATGTAAAAACAATTCCACCCTGTAATAAAAGCCGACTTCAAAGAACCAAAATGAATGAAATAATCACCGCATAATACTTTCAGGCATAGTTGTAAAATTATTAGCCCCTACTTTTGAAGCTATTATTTGGATTATAATTTAAGTTAACATTTTGCTTTTTAAGAAAGATTAAAATTTTCTTACCTTATATTTCACACTTAGGGTAGAATTTTTTCTTGAAATTTATGTGGGATCAGCCCTGACGTACCTAAAAAAAAGTTATTAAAATTTACGATTTACGATTGACGTAATCTATAAAAACTTCGTAAATATAATCATATTTGGCAATATAGATCTAAGCTTAACTAGCTTACAATCCGACAGAGGCGCAATACCAGATTTTGCTTGTTCTTTTTCTATATTAAATTACCCATCTTTGCCTTCTTATCTTAAGAGTAAATTTTAAATATCTCTTCATGTAATGATAGATTTCTACGTTGTTATTTTGTACGTCTTCTTCTAACAACAAATTTGTATTCCTCATCACTGAGTTCTATGATAACTCCTTGAAAGTTCAGGTTACATGTCTTTGGAAATCCTTGCCTGATGACATCAGAGAAGCACCCAATAAGTTTGCTTATAAAAAGTTGCATCATGATTATCTGTTAAAGACAACGCTCCTTACATGAATCAGCCAAGTATATGTATATTGCTAAAGAGACATATATCTGCATAGTTATTTGTATACTATATACTAATTAGATTTAATTATAATATATATGTGCCATTTTGTTCGATAACTTGTTGTCATCTTGTAATCCAGTTGCTGTAGAAATCTTGGGACTTTTGATCAAAGAAATGCGACAGTTTTGACAGTCCTCTTTTGCTGTTAACCCAAAGAATTCTGAAGAAACTGAAACAGGGGAAAATCTGAGGTCAGGGCTATATATGCATTAACACTTCCTAACCAAGCTCTCTCAACTTTTGCTGAGTGTGATTGAGAATATGTGTGTGGTCTGACGTTATCATGATGACTCCTTTTCTGTTGAACAATTCCGGCCGTTTTTTCTCAATTTCTTGCTTGAGTCTCCTTAGTTATTGGCAGTAGAGATCCGAGTCGATGGTTTTGCCCGGCGGTAAAAGCTCATAATAAACGATGCCCTTCCGATCCCACCATTCACACATTATTACCTTATTGCGTGTTGGGAAATATATTAAACCTTGTTATTTCGCCGTTCTTTTGCTATTTAACATATATTAATAATTTGTAATAATTAAATAAAACAATCGTAAACCTAAATAGTATCTTTACTGTAGTCTTTAAAAATAATGGAAAATTCATTTTATGCTTAACGGTTTTGTTTTAGAAGTCCAAGTCCAACAATATAAAATTGCTAAAACAATATAAAATTGTTTTAGCAATTTTATATTGTTTTAGAGACGTATTGTTAACCTGTTCCGTTTTTTGAAGTCAGCTAACATACTCGTAATTAGCTAAGACTAAATTTACTTTAGTTGCTTACTTTACTTACACAGGCTTAAAAATTATATAATTTTTTTTTTCTCTTTTCACGTTTTTATATTTACAGACTCTACTGAGATTATGCTGGGCGCTACAAAATATACCAGCGTTGAAAAACGCTGTGCAGAATAATGACGCGATGTTCGGAACCTTGGAAACTTGGCTGTTGTACAAACTCACAGGTAATATGACATGTTTCTTAAAGTTTTATAGCACATTGTGCTCTAAGACTTGAAGAAACATATTGAATTTGTTTAAATTTAATAGAACTATTTTTATGTGTCAAGCACCCCCGGCCATTATAACGGCGGAACTGAGGTGTTTGACATCCCGATAAAATCAATTATATCATATCATGTTGTTAGCTATGGCTAACTCGTGGGTCACCATCATTGGTAGGAATCGGTGTTCCTTTTCGGGGATCTGTGGTTTACCAAATCTTATTTGGTGACGGGAACTACCCAGAAAATGTTCACAGACTGGAATTTCCCTGTGCGTCGGTGTTGCGCATCACCTAAATGTTATTTTACGCGGGTTGGTTCTCACTTTATAGACAAAAAAGAAAAAGATCAAGGTGAGGCTGAAGGTAGCTTGGTTTAACAATGACGTCAGGACAAATACCTCAGTCCAGTCCGGGAAGTAAAAATAAGTTAAAATTAAACGTATGGAGTATGTAGAATTAAATTACTTTTGTTCATTATGCAGTAATCGCGTTAGTTAACAATATAAAGTTTTTTATGTAAAATTAATTAGACAAATTCAAAACTTTATTGTTCAATTTGCTTAAATTAATTTGTTTTGGCTTGTGTGAAATACAGATTTTACACCGGTTTTCAAAACAAGAATTAGAGAAGAATCAGCAAGAAACTCTGGGAGTCTGATTTTTTTTAAATGCCATGGTACTATTTTGTTTAAGTTTTAATTTCAACTTTAACAATACCTATAGAAAAGAACAGAATATTTCTATTCAATATAGAACACATGTATAATTCTTATTGAAAGGCATTTTTTACTTTACCAGTGACTTCGAATAAACACCTCTCTCTTGGGAAGAACCTGCAAGAAACCCAACAGGACTTTTTTTTAAAGTAAATTTTACATGAATGGTCGCACAAACTATTTACAAATTTTATTTTAGAAACAGCTTGGAAGCGACACTCTCATTCCCAGGGTTTATTGTCAACCATGTATTCATTTAAATTAAAATAACCATTTTTTATAGAGTTCTAGTTGAATAAAACATTCAAACTCGGTAATAGAGAGAGCTTGTATATTTTCTGGGACTTTGTTGTAATAGCGTATACATTGCCCGAAGAATGAATTACTGACTCTGTGTAATATAATCTCGCTCAGACTGACGTCCGGGATATCATCGGAATAGTGTCGGATAAGACTTGCTCTTGGATCGTTACTCACACTTCTGTGTGGCTCCAACGATGACGTGTACAGCTGTCCATAGAACCTCTCAAATTCTCTCAAAATCTCAGGTGTCTCGGAAACGATGCTGCCACATTCGGTTTTCAGCTTCGACGTTGGCACTTCCTGGCAAACAGATCTCTGGCAAAGACTTTGGAGCCCCGGTTCCCCTCGATCGCTTCTTCAACACGAGCAGTATTATAGTTGCATAAGTCCCGCCGTATGCGTTTGGAGATCTGTCTGTTCAGTTGCCTGTATGCTATCAAATCTACTGAAGACTGCAACTTCATTTCCTGTCTAACAGCCATGAGATTAAGAGTGTGATCGGAGAGTTTTTGTGTTCTTCTGCGGCGGGTCTTGCAAAACTCAGCTCCGACCGCATTGACAGTTTCCACGAGCTTGTCATTTATATTGATGACTGAATTTCAATCTTCTAGGCACTGAAAACGATTTTGTAACTCGAGCTGAAAGGTTTCGGGACTTTGGATTAGAGCACGAGGGGGACGGAGCGTTGACTTCATTAAACGAGACCTCTCCAACTTAACGTTTAGGTTCAGTGTGCCTCTAACCATTCGGTGATCGCTACCAGTTTTCATCCTCGCGATCACTGAGATATCACTGAACAGTTGTCGTCTGGTCGTCATAATGAAGACCAGTTCGGGTTCGACCAAGTTCAATTCATGTGGGGCCGCTTCTGGAAGAAAGAGTTCATCATAAAGAGTCTCTCTTTCTCCATGAAGTCGGCCAGCTGCTGGCCCCTTGGGTTCCGTTGCCCTATTCCGAATTTCCCTACTTTCAGCTCACCGTTCTCTCTTGTGTCTAATTTTGCATTGAAGTCTCCCATTAACATCATATAGTGGGTTTTGGAGGAATGGCTCTAGAGATACCCTCATACATTTCCTCCACCTTCTCATCGGGATGTGCCGAGGTTAGTGCGTAAACCTGTATGACCTTCAGCAAATACCGTTTGGTGATTCTGAGCATAAGGTACGCAATCCCCGTCGACACACTCCCAATCTTTACAACGTTGTTAACGAGAGATCTGTGGACGACAAATCCGACACCTCCTTGGGACAGATGGTCGCCCTCCCGGTGATAGAACAAGTTGACGGATTCGAGGATTATCTTGTCCACCCCCTCTCTTCTGACTTAAGATAATCCTATAATATTCCAGCGCAACTTGTCTATTTCTTCTTCCAGCTCCAGGATCTTCTCGACAGCCCTTAGGGTGCGTGCGTTATAAGTTGCCAGGTCGTGTCGTCGTAGGTGGCAACCAAACCTCTACTGGAGACTCTTAGCACCCCTGCCCCGCCGTTATCATGTTCGCCACCGTAGCCAGGAATAGCGGGGCCGCCGGGGACTGGGGGCCGTTTATTAATGTCATTGGTTATGGGCTATCCGAGTACAGAACCAGCGTACGAAAACTATCCAATTGCAGTGAGGTGTAAGACAGGGTGACGTCACATCCCCGAAACTCTTCACCGCTGCATTGAAAGACGTTTTCAAGTTTATATTCCGTGTTCCCAACGGATAGGTCTTAAGATGAACATGGACAAAACAAAGATCAAGTTTAATGTCCATGTCACATCTATGCCGGTAGTTGTTGGGAGCACTAAGCTCGAAGTTGTTGACGAGTATGTTTACCTGGGACAAATAGTCCGACTAGGTAAGTCCAACTTCGACCGAGAGGTCAATCGACGGATTCAACTCGGTTGGGCAGCGTTCGAAAATTACGGCACATCTTCTCGTCAGGTATACCTCAAAACTTGAAAACGAGACTGTACAACCAGTGCGTGTTGCCAGTGATGACATACGGAACTGAGACGTGGTCCTTCACTGCTGGGCGGATGAGGAAGCTCAAGGTCGCTCAGCGAGCTATGAAGAGGGCTATGCTCGGAGTTTCTCTGCGTGATAAACTCAGAAATGAGGATATCCGCAGTAGAACCAGAGTGACCGACATAGCCCAACGGATTAGTAAGCTGAAGTGGCAGTGGGGCGGCCATATAGATCGAAGAACCGACAACCGATGGGGAAAAAAGGTTCTCGAGTGGCAGCCTCGTACCGGCAGGCGAAGTGTTGGGCGTCCCCCCACTAGATGGAGTGATGACCTGGTAAGATATGCAGGAAGTCGTTGGATGCAGGTGGCTCGGGACCGTGCTTTGTGGCATTCCTTGGGGGAGGCCTATGTTCAGCAGTGGACTTGTGAAGGGCTGTAATGATGATGATGATATTATAGACTTACCACTTTACTTACTACAGATAAACCACTTAATTGATGGATTGCTCGCGCGGTGTGGAAGTATGCGGGGGCGGGAATCGGCTCCCACGTATCTAGTTAATTAACCCAAGTTAAATCCCGTGATAATGCGGTGAACGCAATATGAAACAATGCAAATTTATCTTTATCTCGCTATGTAAATTTTTTAGTTTAAGCAACTGTTGCTGAAATATAAAGTGGGTTTGCAACATAATAGGAGTATTTATTTTATTTTTAATATTTAATTTATTTATTGTTTATAATTATGTGAAATTTAAAGCCAAGTTTGTGCAACAATATTCTCAGACTGCAATTAATAATTCCGTCTTCTTAAAGATCGGCATTTAAAATTTTTAATGTGGGAACCTTTTTGAAAATTAGTATAAAATGGAGTTAACTTTCGTCTTATTACGCCTTATGTAAAATTATCTATTTAAATTTTTATTTCTTACGATTTTGTTTCTTTTTTGTTGGCGATTTAAAAACCGCGTTATTCTGTTCACGTTTAAGATCGTTGCCTTCTTTAATAATTTTACTTACAGTAGACAATGAGAGTCCTGTTGCTTGTGCAACAATTTTGTTCAAATTTAGGTCTTGTAGATACTCCGTAGAACTTCGATCTTGTTTTCTAGCTTTGAAAAAATAATAAACGTTGTACCTACGCCATTTGTTTCGTTTGCCTGCTAATTTTCTTACCAAAAATTTGAGGACGATTCATTTTGGCATTGATCGTGTCACTTTAATCTCGTGTGCACTTTGTTACAAACGTCCGTGACAGAACCGCGAGTGAAAAACATGAAAAATGTTACCCCGCCTGACTGCCCTGTATCGTCCGTACGTCGCTCCCTCCAAACTTATTACCCCGCGGGCGATCCGCCAAATAAGTGGTTTACCTGTACTTTAATATTATTACGTCATTATTTAGCCGTGTAGTGGGGGTGTAATATTGTGTAAAATGGCCATCACCCCATATCGTTGTGAGTGTCGTAATAGGCGATAGAGAAAAACTGATGGACAGCAGCATCTTTCTAATAACAACTCAAAACTATTTAAAAAAAAACGGTTTGACACTTTGGGAAAATATGAGGCGTCTATGGGGGAGGCCTATTTTCAGCAGTGGACTTAGTCTATAAGACTGTAATGGATGAAACAATATTAAATACTTGCCTTTTGATAGGCACAAGTAGTTTTTTAAAATATACTATTCCTTACTATAGTTATTTTACACATATTTGACAAGGGCGCCGCGAAATCAAAATGTTTAGAAACGTACTATAGCCATAATATAGCTGCAGCATGGTTCTACCATGTATAACAGCAAGAATATAGTCGTATTATGTCTCTGTCACGTATATTCAAATTTATTTATCAGCTCGTAGTAATTAATATTATGTATTACTTAAGTAAAAAAGCCATCACTACCATCTCTGCACAGGGAGAATGACTCACTGGCCCACGCCGCAAGAGAAAGCCGACCGTTTAGGCTCCCTTTTTGTGTCCAACTCAACTCTTGATGACGGGGGGAACACACCGCCGACTATCCCGCAGTGTGACTGCTCTATGCCTGATGCGCGATTCACACAGTGCTCAGTACGCAAAGCACTCCTCTCCCTGGACATCCACAAGTCGCGTGGGACTGACGGAATCCCGCCAATTGTGCTGAGGACGTGCGCTCCAGAGTTGGCACCGGAATTAACGTGTCGTTTTCGGTACTCCTACTCCCTTGGCGTTGTCCCGAATTCATGGAAGACAGCTTTTGTGCACTCGATCCCTAAAAAGGTAACCGCTCTGATCCGTCCAATTACAGACCTATCGCCATCACGTCCTTGATCTCGAAAATTATGGAGTCCATTATTAACTGTCACCTTACGCGGTACCTTGAGGGGCACCAGCTGATTAGTGATTGCTAGTACGGTTTTCTTCGGGGTCGCTCAGCTGGTGATCTTCTTGTTTATCTAACACATAGATGAGCGCAGGCGATCGAGTCCACTGGGGAGGCATTGGCCGTTAGTTTGGACAAAGCGAAGGCCTTCGATCGGGTCTGGCACAAAGCGCTTCTTTCGAAGCTTCCTTATTTTAGGGTTTCCCGAGAAATTGTGCAATTGGATCACCAGTTTTCTGGCTGATCGGAGCATCAAGGTCGTATTAGACGCTGCATGATCCGATTACAAGCATATTAAACGCTGGTGTTCCACAAGGCTGCGTGCTATCACCAACGTTGTTTCTTCTGTATATCAATGATATGTTGCAAACCAGTAACATACATTGCTATACAGATGACAGCACTGGTGATGCTCTATACACCGGCCGTGCCAGTATTTCTCGGGAAAACGTCGCCGAGTACCGGGACAAACTTGTGTCTGAAGTCGAAACTTTGTTGAACAATGTCTCGGATTGGGAGTGACTAAACCTAGTCCAGTTCGATCCTCAGAAGACACAAGTTTGCGCGTTTACCGCTGAAAGGAACCCCTTTGTCGTATCTCCTTAGTACCAAGGCACTCCCCTTGTTGCCTCAGCCAGTATCGGAATCCTCGACATATCGCGTGACGTGCAGTTTCGTGGTCACTTGGAAGAGAAGGCCAAATTGACCTCTAAAAAGCTTGGCGTGCTCAGCAGAGCGGG
This sequence comes from Parnassius mnemosyne, assembly GCA_963668995.1. NCBI lineage: Eukaryota > Metazoa > Arthropoda > Insecta > Lepidoptera > Papilionidae > Parnassius > Parnassius mnemosyne. The sequence goes on along the minus strand of CAVLGL010000068.1, from coordinate 19,901,619 downwards.
ACAGTATTTCATGCCGGCACACCGTCTGCAACTTTACAAGGCGCAGGTTCAGCCTCACATGGAATACTGTTCCCATCTCTGGGCAGGGGCTCCCCAGTGCCAGCTCCTTCCACTTGACCGCATCCAGCGCAGAGCGGTTCGAATCGTCGACGACCGAGTTTTTTCCAGTCAGCTTGACTCACTGGCACTGCGTAGAGATTTGCGTATTTTATCGCATGTACCACGGGGAGTGCTCTGAGGAATTGTTCGGACTAATTCCAGCCGCTCAATTTCACCATCGCACATCGCCACAAAACTCGCGATACTATCCATACTATCTGGATGATTGGCGGTCCACCACTGTGCGATTTAGAAGATGTTTTCTTTCTCGCACAACTTCCTTGTGGAATCGATTACCACCAGCGATTTTTCCGGACCGGTACGACTTAGGGACCTTCAAGAAAAGAGCCTACTCCTTTTTAAAAGGCCGGCAACGCATCTGCAATTCCCCTGGTGTTGCAGTTGTTCATGGGCGGTGGTAGTCACTTACTATCAGGTGAGCCGCATGCTCGTTTGCCCCCTCTCCTATAAAAAAAATGTAAGTAGGACATAAGTCTTAAAGCAAATTATTAGAAACAAACTTAGGAACTAACTCAAGCTAGTAATTACAATTACTAAGCTCCACCCCACAGTTAGTATTGTAATCGCTACCAAGCTGTTAATAATGTTATTTGCATACTATGAACATAATATAAACTATTACTTTGAAACACAATGGGTTTGTCCTCCATTGTGTTTCTTGCTACTTATTTTTAAGACAGGTTTATTTTTAGAATGAGTGGTAAACAATAAGTAACTGTCAATGAGCTAAGATATTAAATCTATATTGAATAAAAAAATTTCTTAACAACAACGGTTACATGGCGCAGTGGCTTAGCAATGAGTTGCGACGCTGAGGGCTGTGAGCGCGAAACAAATATTTTGTACTGCCTCGGACACACACGTCACGATAGAATTATTGTGATAAAACTTTGCCTTCGGCCTACCGCGAAGTTGTATGGTCACACTGCGCGTTGTAAATTTTATCGCGCTAAACACACGCTAAACACAACATGAACGCCACTGTTGCTCTGTATTATATGGCAGCGAATAAGTATTTTTTATTATTGTGTCTATTGTGTATTGAGTTTTTATAAAATAAGACAAATATAGTAAATAATATCGGCTCGGACTCATAATTAAAGTCGTATTTTTAATTAAACGAAGCTGCGTGACGTTTACTGGGTTGTCAGGTTTTTATGAATCAAAAATAGTGTTGTGACTAAATGACTGAACGGAAAACAAAATGACTGACTGATAAAGAAAACGACTAAATGGTAATTTTTTTTAACTGGAGGTTATAAAAATTACGTCAAGATTTATTTAAGTTGTCAGTTCATCAGGCGAAAATTATCCATAGTGCATGTCGTCATAGGGATTTCATAAAAAAAAAACTATGCTTAAGTATTACATTTTTTTATTCATCGTGTCATCAGATATAATATCATCACTATCACTGTCAGTAACATTTATTATAAACTTGTCTGAGACACTCGATCGTGTGGTCGAGATTAAACATTTTGTCTTCTTCTTTTATTATGTGAGCCACGCAGCTACTCCATTTGTCGGCAGTCACTTCATTTAGTCCTTCTTCGAAAAGTTTTTTTACATCTTTCATTTTGAAAGTCTTGTTGTTTCTTGCAACATACCCTTTGGCCTGCGTTTAAATCAGCTCAATGGGATTGAGCTCACAATGGTAAGGGGGCAAACGTACGGCATACTTTTCGCAGTGTTCATGTTTGTACTGCCGTACAATGTCTATAAGAGTAGCTTTTACCATTTGTGTCCCGAATGGGATATTTTTGCTCACCATCCACTCTTGTATTCTTGGTTTATTTCAAGACATTGTAGGCAGCGATTCTAACTTTCTGGAGTGATAGGGGGCATCCATTACCACTACGGAATCAGGTTTTAGTTTGGGCAAAACCCCACTAAACCACTCCTCAAAATACTCAGCATTCATCTCTTGATGGTAATCTTCTTTTCCTTTTTTAGCCTCAAACACAAATAAGCTATCTTCTATAAATCCTTCTTCCCCGCCTATATGGCTAATAATTAGCCGTTTGCATTTTCCTGAAAGCCCTTTCAAGCCGGTGGTCAACCCTTCTAAAAATGCCTGCCGGGACGATTGTACAGTCTGGTCAATCCATTGCTTCTTCGGTGTATGACCTTCGAGCAAATGAAAAATACCAATTTCTCATTATATTCACCGGTGGCATGCTATGCCTACACTGTAATAGATAAATAAAACAGAGAAAATTTTAATTACCTTCTTTGATCCAGGTTTCATCTTGGTAATAAATCCTGCTCAAATACGTATTTGTAGACATTGCATACCATAAGCTTTTCGTTAACGCTAAGAGAAGCCCGTGGTCTCTTCTTTTTTGGGGGAAAAAGAGCTTTAGCTCGACGTGCTTGGTTGAGGTTCCATATCGTTTGTACGAAACATTATAAAAACACAATTACTCAACAATAACAAATAACACTAATACAACGTAACAAAAAACTTAACAAGAAACTAAAGAAAAGCAACAGGAGAACGGCGCGCGAAGAAAATATTCGAGCGATCAGACCAGAGGTTAGAAGCCGAATGAATGACAAGACAAATGACACACAAAATGGCGACCGACACGGCGGGCGCAGGGTGCGTTCCGAAAGTCAGAGCGCCCCCTCGAGTCAAAATAGTATTAAATTATTATTCTTACTAACAATATTTTTTTCTCTTTATTTCAATGATATAATATTGGTCAACAAGTTTCACAATGTCAATCAAGATAGGTTAATTTAAATTTAGTCATAATCATCAAGTCATCGTATACTGACTGACTGAACGCATCACTATTACAATGATACTGGCAACATTATTTCTCAAAGTGACTTTAGCATCTGTCAGGCAGCTTCGTTTAATAAAAAATACGATTTTACTCATAAACTCCAAAATTTTTTCATTACACCAATCTACTCGTATGTCGGAAATATGTCGCAAAGCCCAATTTACTTTAACACATCCGCTACTCATGATATCTGTGGGCAGACTAAAGTGTGGCTGCACAAGCGAAGTCTATCGCCATAAAACCCCGAGAATTTACCGACAGCGTAACGATGTGCTTGCAATTTCGCACGAAGTGACGAAGTATTCACGAAGGGACGGCAACATACATTGCGATAACGCGAATATTCGCGCTATCGCGATGTGTGTGGCCGTGGCTTAAGACCAACAAGTAATTGTTCTGGATCTGGATATTTGTCGGTGTAAAATTTATGTATGTATGCTGCCTCCACGATACAGAAGAAAATCTTAGAGTGGGGGGGTAAAGTTTTTTTAACAAAAAAGCAAATGGTAAAGCCTGGAACCATCTGTGGTTTGTTTAGCGGTTGGTATCTTTTATATTAGTATATTATAGTATATATAGTGAAATGTGTGTGACTAGCGTTGTACAAAATATATAAAAACACCTTTTACCGACTGACTAATCTTTTGATGGTCAGGTAACAAGGTCCACATGTCGGACGTATCCTCTGCCTCAGCGACGGGTTTATTCGACCCCTTCACAATGCAGTGGGCAGGTTGGGCGATGCCATTATTTAATATACCGAAATCCATCTTACCTGAAGTAGTGGACAATGCAGGCGAGCATTTTACGAGTACTGTGCCAGAGATTTGGGGCCACGCTATACCTATTAGAAGCTGTGTAAGTATTGTCTGATTTACAATTCCTTTTCAATTTATATGATTTAATATTTCAAGAAAAAAAAATGAAAATAAAAATTAATTCTCAAATAAAAAACACACGCATTCTCATACACTTGCACGTAAACGTACTTGTAAATGCACGCGATCACTCACGATTTGCTCCATCTTACAAATACACTTTAATTTAAACTGTGACGGAGTGAATTCACAACTATGCCTCTGTGTGTTGTAATTGTCATTATTGCAAAAGTGGAATAGGAGCTCCTCCATATTTTTTATAATACGGACGGCTTCCATACTCCATATAGCAGACAACGATATTTGTCGTGCCTTCGTCGCTTAGGCCTCAATTTTTTGTGATAGAAGAGAGCTGGTACATCTTCCGAAACCCAATCCCAATGCTGGAGAGCCCTCGTTCGGCTCTTATATTAATATTCTTATACATATTAAGATTCATGAAAGAAATTGAGATTGAGATTTTTTGTTACATGGATGTATCGTATTAAAAAATTTCATGTAAGCATTTGTATTATTGTTTATTCTGTGGTATAAGGTTAAACGCAAAATAAAAACATTTAAATTTCGAATACTTAATGTTTTTTTTTTTTAGGAAATTTAAATGTCTAATTTTTTGTATATGGAATTTATTACGGTACTCATGAACTCACGACATGAAAGTTTTATTGTTAAATATCAATAACAATTAATTATTTGCATACTGATTTAAATACCGGTTATATGTATATTACAAACGTAAGAAAACGAATATGCTGTAGCTTAGTATGGTCAGTTATAGCCATAGAATTATTACGCAATAATTCTATTGCGTAATAATTCTATGGTTATAGCACAGTTTTAAGACCTTATGCTTCCTCTACACTACTCGCGAAGTAACTTTGACGAAGTGCTCGTCGAAGTCGATCGCAGTCCGATGAACGTGACCACACACTCGTGCTACTTCGTGAAGAGCTCAGTCGTCTTGAGTCTCCCGCACCGTTAACATGAATGACGTTCAAGAGGCAGCTGCTTTATGTACCTAATTGTGTGAACAGTACGACGTCAATGCGTTAACTAAATAAATAATTATGTAGAAAGCTATATATTTATTATTTATATATATAAAAAAATATTCATCACTGGCGCAAGCCGAGTAGTGTAGTGAGACGCTTCGTGTAACTTCGAGGTACTTCGCGAAGCCCTTTGACTCTGGCGCAAAAAACCGACAGCGATCGGAAGTCGCCCGAGGCGAAGCGAGGTTGGACGAAGTGAATCGAAGTACCTCTCTACACTATTCGCCTCGTCCAACTTCGATCTACTTCGCGAGTAGTGTAGAGGAGGCATTACAGTTGTGAAACGCCTTTGATGTCCGGCGATGCCGCCGCCCGCGTAGGTATTCACGCGGCCAGCGTGTATGCTAGGGCAGACCTCTGTATTTATACTGTGCCTCTGTCACTCTTGCTCTTGCTACATGCGTGAAATAATTACCTACAATCGCGAGGCGCCCTACCTAGGAATACAACGCAGTCAGGGCTAGCGCGTTCTAGGCAAATGAATATTAAAGTTTTATAACGCTGTTTACGTAAATAGTTTGTTGTAAATACTTGTTGAAATATTCGTCGATATAGTTTTTGTTTAGTGTTTAGTATATTTAATGGAAAATAAAATTGTTGAAAAAGTTTTAATGTAATTAAGAATAATATACATATATAATACCTATCTATTTGATAAATTATAATAGCAAAACGTCGTTCCTACTATAATTGTTGCGTGGATGGATGCTTAATGAGGAAACAAAAGAATTCAGATATATCATTTTTTAAGTTACCGAAGGATAATGAAAGGTAAATATATTTCTTTTTTTGTTAGATAAGTACTTATAGCGAAAATTTCACTTATTTTACTTTATTATTACTTATTTATATACTTGTCTTTTGTAATTAAAATATTTATTAAGTTATTATAACACAAAATATTGAAAACAAAACTTTGTTTAGAAGATTTTGAACTAAGTAGAATACGATCACATTTCTGTTAGGAATCGTATTTCGGGTTTATTTGTTGTTTACACTATCTACATATTTCTTCTGAGCCAAAAATAGCGATTCTCAACAAATGGCCTTGCAAGTTGCATGCGTTGGGCATCACAGAACTCACATAGTAAGGGAAATATGGTCGATCATAGTCAGAATAGGTACTTTACCTAAGTAACTTACTTGCTATTTCCAAATGTATTTTTTAGTCTTATTATATAGTTGCATAGCTCTTAGTAACCACGGAAAGTCCGTCGTGACGTAGGAAGGGGAAAAGATGCAAAGTAATACGGACACTCGCGCGCAGCGATAAAGCTTTATTTAGCTTGCGTGCGCGATTTATCTGATTAATAATAATTATGTAGGCTATTAAATCGTCGGCAAGCAGTCAACATCAAAGGAGTGCAACTTCTGTACGTAGTACTATTATTTATTCGGTTGTCACGAAATTGGAAATAAAATGATTTTGGATATTATAATACTTATTATGTACATACAAAACAAAAAAAAAATGAAGGAAACAAGCATGGCCGTCATTTGAATTTTACTTAGTAATTCATATAACTACAACAGTAATTCACCAATATAGATATTATATTTTTCAGAAACGGCATTTAAAATTAGTTAAATAAATACTATAAAACACGCTGGCACCAACTGCATGTATTGTCTATCAGACTCAGTGAAGTGCGATAGCACAAGGTCGGCTAGCCCCCTGCCCCGCAGTACCCTCCGTTGCTCTGCACAAGTACATTCGTTTCCCAACTGTAAGGTCTTTAAACTGTGGTTATAGTATAGTTTTATAACCTACAACAGATTGTGTTAGCTAATTATTGTTATATGTGTATTAAAATTATCAAAAAATGAATCCAGATAGCCGACCAAACAGCTTCAATGTGGGGATCGTGTTGTTTCGACACGGGCGATGTGAAGCTTACAATGGGAACGGGTACATTCTTCAATATAAACACCGGCCGCTCGCCTCATGCTAGTGTGTCGGGGTTGTACCCAGTGGTGGGCTGGCGGCTGGGCGACGAGATAGTGTTTTCGGCGGAGGGCGGTAACAACGATACCGCCACTATTATAACGTGGGCGCAGAATATAGGTTAATATTTTTCATATTAAATAGACAGTTTTGTTAATTTGTTGTTTTTTCGTTATTCTTTATTTTAAACTCAAACCTGTTCCGGCTTAGCCTGGGAAGAATCTAATAATGTGGCGTTATTTCATGTCGTTATGTTAAAAAAAACCTCCAAAATATAGCCTTGATCATTACTCCTGGCATTGCTCTTTATTTGTTCGTGAAGTTTAATTACAATTGCTTCAGCCATTTCGAAGATACCATATCATATTTTTCATACCATATTTATGGTTTAGAAAAGAAATTGCTGTCAGCACTAAGACCGTCTATTGCATACTTCTTTTGTATTAATAATTTTCTGTATGTTTTGTATGGTGTGCAATAAAAGTTATAGTAAAAAATAAAGAAAAAAAAATATTTTTTTCGATATTTTGGTTGCGATTGTGTCGCTTGTAATGAACTTATGTGTTTAGACGCGAAAAACGTTTTTACATCCAATAAAGATATTTATTCGTCGTGAGTGACGGAGTAAGAGAATCCTCAACCCAATATCATCCGATGGGTGTCGTAAGAGACGACAGAAGGAAACTGAAACAGGAAATGAGCAGCAGCGTTTCCTGATAACTCAAAATTATAAGAAACTGTCGTTACTAACCCGCCTGTTAAGCATGGCAACTATTTTTATTTTTTATTTTATTTACTTATAAAATTATATTGACAAGACTTAATCCAAATCTTATACTAAATTTGGGTATCTTTAGCAACCGTACTACCTCACAGACCTGTGTTACAGCTGCTTAGCTCTCCCCATTGAAAACATAACACAGAATAATAAAAACATAAAAACAATTTTACTGCAATCAAGAAAGGAAATAAAGTGGGTAGAAGTAAAAATAATTTATTCAGTACAAATCCGACAAATCGCACAATAATATAATATCTATATGTACTAAATGATTAGTTGTATAGCACTATAGCAATATTGCAAAATATCCCCTCTAAAATAATTAAGAGGAAGTCTGTAGGTTCAGCTGTTAACATTTAAAATGAATGAAATAAGATATCATAAATAAATTATAATAATTACAGGATTGTTTGAAAGCCCCGCTGATACAGCTGAAATAGCGATGTCTGTTCCTGATACGGACGGGATATACTTTATACCAGCGTTTAGTGGATTAGGGGTGAGTAAAGTAGCTAAGTGTTTTCGTTTAAGTTGTAAACAATACAATTTGAATACGTGTATCCCAGAGAATAAGTTTTAAGATCTGTAGTATACGGTCACTTAAAGTGAAATAATATTTTGATGTAAGAATTATTTATACGTAAAGTTAGAAAGTAAAGTTACAGTCTGTATGCGTCTCACTGGCAAGCCTCCTTTCATTTCTGACATGGTTATATAGCGTTTAGTCCACCGCATTAATCGAACGTGTGTTGGCGGACATATGAAGACATATTAAAGTCTTCGAAATATTTTATTACTCAGACATGCAGGTTTCTAACGATGTTTTCTCCACCGCTGAGCACAGTAGTAAAACAGAACGTCAAATTTAGATAATCAATTTCTTTGGTTCCGGCGCGGCGTTGATCCAACGGGTTATTAAGGTACTGTAAAATTTTCGGCGAGCGCTTATACGAGCGAGCTACCAGGGCTCCATATTTAAACGTATATGTAGTTATCATGAACGTATAAAAAAATGGTGGACTGAATCTCGCTATAGTGAAGCACCCAAATATGCCGGCTCATTTGTACGTACAAGCCGTCACACACACACACACACATTCATACTAATGATAATAAACTGAGCGGCCGCATTACGCAACAAACGTCGTTAGTTAAAACATAAAAAAATATGCCGTCTTGCATTTAAATTTTGCTTTGTAATTAATATGTCGTCTTGCAATCGTTAGATTGAAATAAAAACATCAAGGAATCGCTTTTCATAGATAAGTCATTAATTATGTATAATCACTTAATGGTGAATTCTTTGTCGTAAATAAAATTGCTATTTGTCGAACACAAAACATGAGCCACGTGACCAATGTTGTTAATTATTTATAGGGAAATTTACCCGAAATCACGGGAAATTACTAACGACGGAACAGCGTCTCGGTATATGTGTTTTTCCTATGAGGTTGTGTGTTTGTTTTTGCACTTTTTTGTTATCATTTTCCTGAAAAAGATCCGGACCGATTATTATGCGTTAGATATGATTAGCTTCTGAAAAGGTTCTTAGATCTATTTTACGACCATAGTCCACCACGTTGCGCGGCAGTCATGATGATGAATAGAAAAGAATATATATAATTATATAATAATATATAAACACTCACGCCTGTCACCCAGAGGGGTAGGCAGCGACTACGGACTTCCATTTGGCGCGATCCTGACACACCTCTCTCGCCTCTTTTACATCCATATATCTACGCATACACGCTCGTTGGGTGAGGGTACTCCTAACCTGGCCTATTTTTAATGTGTCGCCGATTTGGTCGATAAACCTTCGTATAGGGCGTCCCTTCCCAACCCTGCCGTTCACTTCTGCAACATAAATTTGCTTTGTCACTCTTTCCTCGTTCATTCTTTCTACATGACCAAACCACCTAAGCATTCCTTTCTTAATCCTTATCACAACGTCATCTTGCAAACAACACTTTTCTCTTATCACACTATTTCTCACCCTGTAATTCAGATTCAGCCCTAGCATACTCCTTAAGGAACGCATTTCTACAGCATTTATTCTACCCTCATGCTTCTTCTGCCAGACCCAACTTTCACTACCATACATTAAAGTAGGGACTAACACAGCATTGCCGTGTAGTGGCGGTCAAGAATACCACTACCCCATATCCTCCCTTGGGTGTCGTAAAAGGCGACAAAGGGAAACAGGCAGGAGATGGGCAGCAGCATCTTCCTGATAATAGCCAAAATTACAATAAAAAAACTGCGGTTGCCAACCCGCTCGCCAAACGTGGCAACTATGGCAAATACCCCCCTATGAATGTAACAAAGAGACGGCCCCCAGTCCCCGGCGGCCCCGCTATTCCTGGCTACGGTGGCGACCATGGTAACGGCGGGGCAGGGGGTGCTAAGAATCTCCGGTGGAGGTTCGGTTGCCACCTTAGACGACTCGACCTGGCAACTTATAACGCACGCACCCTGAGGACTGACAAGAAAATCCTGGAGCTGGAAGAAGAGATAGACAAGTTGCGCTGGAATATCATAGGATCATCCGAGGTCCGAAGGGAGGGGGAGGACACGGTAATCCTCGAATCCGGCAACTTGCTCTATCACCGGGAGGGCGACCATCTGTCCTAAGGAGGTGTCGGATTTATCGTCCACAAGTCTCTCGTTAACAACGTTGTAAAGATCGGGAGTGTGTCGACGAGGGTTGCATACCTTATACTCAGAATCACCAAACGGTATTCGCTGAAGGTCATACAGGTTTACGCACCAACCTCGGCACACCCCGATGGGGAGGTGGAGGAAATGTATGAGGATATCTCTAGAGCCATGCATTCCTCCAAAACCCAATATACGGTGTTAATGGGAGACTTCAATGCAAAACTAGGCACAAGAGAAAACGGTGAGCTGAAAGTAGGGAAATTTGGAATAGGGCAACGGAACCCAAGGGGCCAGCAGCTGGCCGACTTCATGGAGAAAGAGGGACTCTTTATGATGAACTCTTTCTTCCAGAAGCGACCCCACAGGAAGTGGACCTGGTCGAGCCCCGACGGTTCGACAAAAAATGAGATTGACTTCATTATGACGACCAGACGACAACTGTTCAGTGATGTCTCCGTGATCGCGAGGGTGAAAACTGGTAGCGATCACCGAATGGTTAGAGGCACACTGAACCTAAACGTTAAGTTGGAGAGGTCTCGTCTAATGAAGTCAACGCTCCGTCCCCCTCGTGCTCTGTTCCAAAGTCCCGAAACCTTTCAGCTCGAGTTACAAAACCGTTTTCAGTGCCTAGAAGACTGCAATGAAGTGGACGATATGAATGACAAGCTCGTGGAAACTGTCCATGCGGTCGGAGCTAAGTTCTGCAAGACCCGCCGCAGAAGAACACAAAAACTCTCCGATCACACTCTTAATCTCATGGCTGTTAGACGGGAGATGAAGCTACATTCTTCAACAGACTTGACAGCATACAGGCATCTGAACAGACAGATCTCCAAATGCATGCGGCGGGACTTACGCAACTTCAATACAGCTCGTATTGAAGAAGCGATCGAGCGGAACCAAGGCTCCAAAGTCTTTGCAAGAGATCTGTCTGCCAGAAAGAGTCACCTGTCAAAGCTGAAGACAGAATGTGGCAGCATCGTTTCCGGGACACCTGAGATTTTGAGTGAGATTGAGAGGTTCTATGGGCAGCTGTACACGTCATCGTTGGAGCCACACGCAAGTGTGAGTAACGATCCAAGAGCGAGTCTCATCCGACACTATTCCGAAGATATCCCGGACGTCAGTCTGAGCGAGATTAGAATGGCTCTCCAGCACCTTAAAAACGGTAAGGCCCCAGGCGAGGATGGAATTACAGCGGAGCTTCTGAAAGCGGGTGGAAGACCGGTACTTGAAGTCCTTCAGAAGCTCTTTAATTCCGTCCTCGATGGTGGCATTACACCGGAGGCGTGGAGCAGAAGTGCGGTGGTCTTGTTCTTCAAGAAAGGTGACAACGCTCTCTTGAAGAACTACAGACCGATTTCCCTTCTGAGCCGCGTCTACGTGCTGTTTTCGAGAGTCATTACGAATCGTCTCGCGCGCAGACTTGACGACTTCCAGCCTCCCGAACAAGCCGGTTTCCGAAAGGGCTTTAGCACCATAGACCACATACATACCCTTCGGCAAATTGTACAGAAGTCCGAAGAGTACAATTTGCCACTATGTCTGGCGTATGTGGACTATGAGAAAGCCTTTGATTCCGTCGAAATTTGGGCGGTGCTGCAGTCCCTTCAGCGGTGCCAAGTTGACTGTCGGTATATCGAAGTGTTGAAGTGCTTGTACAGTAGGGCTACGATGGCTATCCGAGTACAGAACCAGAGTACGAAACCTATCCAATTGCAGAGAGGTGTAAGACAGGGTGACGTCATATCCCCGAAACTCTTCACCGCTGCATTGGAAGACGTTTTCAAGCTTCTGGACTGGAAAGGATACGGTATCAACATCAATGGCGAGTACATCACTCACCTTCGATTTGCCGACGATATAGTCCTTATGGCAGAATCGCTGGAGGACCTAAGCACTATGCTCAATGACCTCGATAGTGTTTCCCAACGGATAGGTCTTAAGATGAACATGGACAAAACAAAGATCATGTTCAATGTCCATGTCACACCTATGCCGGTAGTTGTTGGGAGCACTAAGCTCGAAGTTGTTGACGAGTATGTTTACCTGGCACAAATAGCCCGACTAGGTAAGTCCAACTTCGACCGAGAGGTCAATCGACGGATTCAACTCGGCTGGGCAGCGTTCGGGAAGCTACGACACATCTTCTCGTCAGACATACCTCAAAACCTGAAAACGAAATTGTACAACCAGTGCGTGTTGCCAGTGATGACTTATGGAACTGAGACGTGGTCCTTCACTGCTGGCCGTATGAGGAAGCTCAAGGTCGCTCAGCGAGCTATGGAGAGGGCTATGCTCGGAGTTTCTCTGCGTGATAAACTTAGGAATGAGGATATCCGCAGTAGAACCAGAGTAACCGACATAGCCCAACGGATTAGTAAGCTGAAGTGGCAGTGGGCCGGCCATATAGCTCGAAGAACCGACAACCGATGGGGAAGAAAGGTTCTCGAGTGGCAGCCTCGTACCGGTAAGCGAAGTGTAGGGCGTCCCCCCACGAGATGGAGTGACGACCTGGTAAGACATGCAGGAAGTCGATGGATGCAGGTGGCTCAGGACCGTGCTTTGTGGCATTCTTTGGGGGAGGCCTATGTTCAGCAGTGGACTTGTGAAGGGCTGTAATGATGATGATGATGATGATAACACAGCATTATGAATTGCCATACGTGCCTTAGTTGACACATTCTGACTCCTCATAATAGCGTGTAGAGCCCCATTCACTCTATTTCCTGCGTTCACTCGTCGATCTATATCCTTATAATATCTACCATCCCTGCTTAATAAATATCCCAAATATATAAACTCATCCACTTGCTCAATCAACTCCCCTTCTATTCTTATTTCACATAAAGTTTTACTTTAACTATTTACAAAATTTATTTTAGAAACGGTTTGGAAGCGACCATCTCATTCCCTGGAGTTATTATCAACCATGTATTCATTTATATTACAATAACCCTTTTTATACAGTTTTTGTTTAATAAAATATTTAAACTTGGTATGTAATAGAGATACCTTGAATATTTTCTGGGAATTTGTTGTAATAGAGTATAATACAACAAATTATTCTTCTAGAATGAATTACTGACTCAGTGGAATCGAGAAACTGGTATCACTAGCTTGTGTTTGTTCCTAGTGTTTACAGAGTGTATATCACTTTTGTTTTTACTAAAACTTCCTTTGTTTTTGTGAACATACATTAAATTTTCGTAAATATACTGAGAGGTCAAAGTTAATATATTTATTTTTTTAAATTTATCTCTAAGAGACTCTCTCAGTTTTAGGTTGTAAATAACTCTAATGGCCCTCTTTTGTAAAACAAAACAGCCGCATTTCCCAATAGCAAAATTCCATAAGACATTATGCTATGGAAATAACTGAAATAATCTAATCTAGCTGTCTCGACACTAGTGAGACCTCACATCCAGACCAGACATCCAAACAGACATATGGAGACCCCACTGAAGCATTGTATCGAATGATGCCAAGAAAATCAGTGGATTCAACAAGGCTTAGTTTTTCCCTACTTAAAAACACATTGGTATATAGATTTTTAACATTCGACGTTGTAAATTAAATACATTTAGTTTTATTTTCGTTTAAATGTAGATTATTAACGTTAAATCAATGGACTAATTTTGATATAGCATTATTCACTTCGTCATATTTAAATGATTGACGTTTAAGTTTAAAAATGAAGGAAGTAACATCAGCAAATAATACTATATCATAATTATTCTCTACAAGGGAAGGTAAGTTATTAATATACACTAAAAATAGGAATGGGCCGAGAATCGAGCCCTGAGGGACACTTATTAGTACAGTACAGGTGACCCGGAAGAACTTTTACCATTCATAATAACTTTCTGCATTCTATTACTTAAATATAAAATAATAAGTTTAAGCGCTTTGTTCTTGACACCATAGTACTGTAGCTTCCTGATTAATTTCTCATAGTGAACACAGTTCGACTGTGCCTTGGAACGGTCACAAAATATACTGAATTCTCCCATGCACAAAATACATACGTGAGTGTCGTGGAACACTCGGTTGGAACGAAGTTTCTTTCGTAGTATATTATTATTGATAAACGTGTTATATTATTGAGTAACAAATACAAATAAATGAATTACTAGCGTCTGGTAAAATGAAGCGTCATTTAAATTAAAATAACATTTCTTTCACGACAAGATAATAAAAAGTGCGAGGGATATAGATATTATTCCATTTCGCTTCCTTATAACCGTCAAGGCCGTGTACACTACGTCAGAAGAGGTCGTGAAGGAAAAATCTTACACTTTTTCTCGTCTAGCCTCCATCCGCAAAATTCATACCGTCTGATAAGGAACTTCGTTCCAAAAATATGTTTAATAAGTTCAACTCTAACGTCAGTTGTCGAGCGACTCCTTGTTAAACCAAATTGATTTTTATGAAGCAATTTATTAATATTAAAAAAAAAACTTAACATCTGATCTAAAATAATTTTTTCAAAAAATTTACGAAATGGTGGTAGTACAGAAATTGGTCTAAAATTGGCGGGGTCTAATTTACTAGCAAATTTAAATAAAGGTATGACTTTGTTTCATTAAATCAGGAAACACACGGGATTGGACGCTTGTATTAAATATAGTGGCTACATAAGGTGCTATTGTATCTATTATAGATAAAATAACTTTAACGGAAATCCCCTATCAGTCTGCCGTTTTCTTAACATCAGTAGTTTTAAAATATTTAACGATATCTTTTGGTAATAAATTTCAAGTGTTCCATTATCAACATTCTGGTTCCATCATCAGATAATATATTGGAATCTCGTTGGAACTAAATTATTGTACTAACATCGGTATTATATACGTTTGCAAAGTTTCAAAATCTATACGAAAATAAATAAGAAGTTGGTTACGACATCTATGATTCGATTACATACATAGTTGGTTAGCTACCTATTTTAATAATAAGTTTCGTTCCAATAACATATAATTAAATCATTACGTTTTTTATTGTACCTATCTATCTAAGCGATCGAAATAGAATTATTCGATTGCAATCGAGTAACAACCTAAATTCTTAGATTTTTGAATCGTCAGCTGTGTTACTTATATTAGTTTGTATTCTGTGTCAAAGTATTGCTTTATTTTGATAGATTGTTTTATAAACAAATGGAGAAATTTTGTTTTACATGGCAACCTTTTATTGTACTGTTTGAGTATACTTGCACCGCCGCTATTGCAGTGTATCAGCCACCATTTCTTAGCAATATTCAGACCGCTTTTTTATACTTCCATTGTATTTATAAAATAACTAGCTGTTCCCCGCGACTTCGCTCGCGTGTTAGGGTTTTTATGTTTCTGCGCGGAACCCTAATTCTTTTACTAAAATAAAAGTAGCCTAAGTTACTCCTTATGAAATCAGCTACCTGCCAGTAAAAGTCCCGTTAAAATCGGTCCAGCCGTTTCGGAAATTAGCCGGAACAAACAGACAGATAGACAAAAATTTTAAAAATTGTATTTTAGTTATAAGTACCGTACTTGCTTTCATATGCATTAAGTAAAAAACTGTAATTTTGACATTACACAGACATTTCAATCTTATTTATTTGTATAGAAGATTACGTATGATTATAAAAAAGTAGATAGTAAATTTAAAAAAAAAAACCTTGTGTTTGCACAACTTAGATACCGAACTGAGAAATTGAAAAAAGTATCGAAGGTCCTTTACCTTCGATACTTTTTTCAATTTCTCTTAACTGCATACTTTACATCGGTAACAATACATTTTTTTCTTTTTATACATTGCTCTGTTTAGACATATAATAGTTAATAATCCTCAAATAAGGAATCGGGATGCCTTTGACCTGCAGTAGAACACATGGCTGATAAAAATAATATGCTTTCAAATAATGAATTCGATTTTTATAAAAAATATAATAAACTCCGTTTCACATTTGTTTATTTTATTGAAACAGAATATAAATATGATTAAATACTACAATTATGTTCTCTCTTTGACATGAAGAACTTGATCGATCCATTGAGTTATTATGTACTAGTACATTATACTCCAATGGATCGGTCCAAGTTTAACAGGTCGGCTCGAACTGGGAAACACGCTTTCAAAGAATACCAGCGTTAAACAAAATTATGTTGCTGTTTCGTAAGCCATTTTTACTGGTAACGAGGCATTCTAGAAATTCTAGAAAACGACCAGTCGTAATCGTCATCATTTTACTAGCTAAACATTCATTTGTTTATAGGCACCATACAACGACTGCACTGCAGCTGCCGGCTTCATCGGCATTAAGCCGTCGACGGTTAAGGCGCATTTAGTGCGCGCCATACTCGAGGCCATCGCATTTCGAACCGTGCAACTGTACGCCTGCGTACGTGCAGAAACTAATTACGTTTTTAACGATATCAGGTAATTGTACGTTATTATATTAAATATAGACATGTAAGTTGTTCTCACGAATGATATTTGCATAATATAATAAAACATGTATACATTATATTTAAATTATATGCGAAATTATTCTAGAATTTATTCTAGGCCATTTACTGAACATTGCATGAATCGAATAAATGCTGGGAGTATCAATAATTTTAAGATCAGCCATTTATATTGTGTTTATTTTTATGGAATAAGAGTAACAAACGAGCACATAGCCCAGTTGATGTTTTCACTTGATTCTTAATAACAAATTAAAATCCGTTCTTAATAAAAAAAGGTATATCCGTTCTCAACTGTGAGGATTAAGACGGAATGCCTGCCTCGTTATCAGTAAAATGGGTCTCCGGTTCTCTACATTCACCACACGAAACACAGCAGATATAAGCTGCTATTTTAAATGCTGTTTTGTAAAAAGCAGCATAATACTATTACGTTTCTTATAGGCAGTGAGGACAACCTAATTCAAAAAAAGGTTATATATTTTCGACGTATATGTTTATTTTATGTATGTTCACCGATTTCTCGGAAATGTTTAAATTGATTTAAACGATTCCTTTTTTATTATTAAATAGTACAATCCGTTTCTAAGGGCGAAGACACCTAATGAAGATTTTAATGTACCAATTTAAAAGAGACTTTTTATTTGTTCCGTTTTCATGATTGCCAGGGGGCTTGTGCCCAAATTAGGAACGTATATTGGATGTAAATTTTTGTTTAACTTTAGAAAAACTTTACAGGTTGGATGGCGGCGTTTCTAATAACGATTTCATAGCTCAGCTGATATCAGATCTCACAGGACTACGCGTGGAAAGACCTGCGCAAGTTGAAATGTCTTCCTTAGGCTGTGCACACTTAGTTGGTTTGCAATTAGGTCAGTGGTGAGCCCTAGCGTTTAACTAATTTATTTTATTACAAAATATATTTATAATTATCATATATATATGTAAGGTCAGTGTTTGGAAGACCGGCATACTTTTGTATACTTTAAGTTTAACTAAACTTATTGAACGAGATACGCTTTCTAAAGTGATTTGTGTCATCGGAAATTATAGGTAATATATTAATTTACTTATATTGGTCTAAAAATTATATTAATTGCAATAATCTTTAGAATTATATGTTATTTTTTAAAACTCGGCGTGTAGACGGACTTGAGACGGAGTTGAGGTAAGTCCGTCTAGTAGCAATATAACCATAACTTGTGACGCAATATGTATGAAAACAATTTCTAGCAGTGATGCAAAACTGGCGTTGAAATGTGTGCTTAATGTTTTTGTCCATAGGGTTTAAATTTCAAAGTTATTTAATTTTATTTAATTTTAAGGCAAGTCTTTCTTTGGTGACAGTGGTTGCAAACATTTTCTATAAAATTGTAGCGAATTTTCTTTTAAATAAAATACTAAGTAAAAACATAAATCTTTATTTCTAATTGAACATGTCAGAAATATTTCAATCATATTTAGCATACCTGTCAAATTCCTTCCGTTTTTCCCAATTTTTTTTACCTTTGTATATTTTTTTGTAAAAAAAAATAATTGGACAGGTATGCCAAAAGATCCGAACCCGTATTAGAGAAGATATTAGCTAAAAAATATAAGAAAAGAATCAGTCTAATAAGTTTGCATTTGAGTAATTAATTAGTTTGATAATCAACTCGATTATGACAGGTAAATTTCTAAATCTAAATTAAAGTTTGTTCTGCCTCTTTAATTTGACAGAGCAAAAAGAGACATGGGAATATCCTTATAAATACTTGGAGATCCTAAGTAGTATTTATCTTCTTAAAATTGCTTAAAAAATTGTGTCATTTTTCTTTACTCGTACGTATTTTGTTTATTTACTCAAATAAAAATAAACCATTATTTGTAGCATAACAAATGCAAAATCACAGTATACAATAATGCATTTAATTTATGATTTTTTAAAATAAGTATTCAGTAACAATAGCAACAATTAACTTTAGAACATTGGTTTAATCTATGGATACAATCATTAAATTTGCATTTTATATGCTATTAAAAAAATAAGTATTCAGTAACAAATAGCAACAATGAATTTTATAACATTGGTTTAATCTAAGCATATAATAATTAAATTTGAATTTTAAATGCTATTAAACACATAATAAAATAAGTACTTATTGAATAACAAATGGCAGCAATGAACTTTATAAAATTAGCTTCATCTAATGATATAATCATTTATGCTTTAAGTCCAACGATTTTGTTTTTGTTTGGGTCTTTTGAGAAACTTGTCTCATCTTAATTCCAAATTGCAGATGGTTTATCCAAAAGATTCAAATCTTTTAAATTTTTTGTCAAGTAAATTGACGTACTCGTATATAATAAATGGATTTACTGCTTTCTTTCGCGCATATTCAACTGCTTGAGGTTTTTTAACCGATAAATGATGTCGCTTTTTGAATGCAGTGAACCACGTATTACCAGGTTCTCCGTTTTTAAATGGCGTTGATATTTTGTTCTTTATCACAAAATCGGCCACTTTTTCCAGCATTTCTGTTTTTGTCAATCCAAAGCCATGCTTTTCCATCAGGTGAAGACCGAAAGCTAATTCCTTTTCTACTTGTAATGGTAATGCTGTGTTTCTTCCTAGTGAATTTGATATGGTCCTCTTATTGTTAACGTGGTCCATTATGGTCATTCTCGGAATCTTATACTCCTGAGAAGCCTTGTAACCACTCAGCTCCCCATTTTTACAGCTCTTACTGCTGCTTGTAGCTTCTCCCAAGAATAGGACGCTTTGTCCGTTTTCCTTATATAGTTACTGACCATAATTGCAAAATTGGCACTCGTCGCTGGGATAATGGTCGTAAATAGCAAATTTGGAACAACCTTGACACCAGAAAAAATTAAATTCTAGTACAATTTGTATATTCGATGCTTGAATCTTAAAGTGGCGTGGATAGCTAATATCTGATCTGTAGCTACAATTAAAACAACTTTTTGCAAGTATGAAGTGGGTTATTAACCAAGGCCACTTTTTTGGTTTAAACTTTCAAAATCGGTTCTTTGCAAAAAACGATCGATATCTAGAAAATCAGGTATCGTTCTGAATGACGTGTAGGTGATAAATCTGAAACAAAAAAGTTACAGGTTCGATGGTTTTGTGATTTTCCCAAATGGAGTAGCTATTTTGTTAAATATTTGCCATTTTCGATAGGGAATCCAAGTGCTAAAAGCAATGCGGAAAATCAAAATTCAGTAATTTGCAAAACCCGAGAAAAGCTTTCATAACAACAACGTTTCAAGATTTGCATAGGAGCGCACCGAGCCTCCAGTAGCGCCGCCAATCAATAAATAACATTACAGCGAAATAACCAGGTATGTTTATTAAAATTTTAAAACTTATAAAAACTAGGTTAAGTTCGAAACTATTTTGCGTTATGCGTTAATTCTTAGTTTAAATGTGTTCATGTAGTAACAATCTGGATTAACGCCTAATCCAGATTGTAACTACACAAACACATTTAAACCAGGACAAAACACATGCCTACAAAAATAGTTTACATTTTTACCTAGTTTTGTACGTTCCAGAATTTTATTAAACATATTTAGTTATTTCGTTTAATGATTTTTCTTGATTGGCGGCGCTAATGGACGCACTATGCACCCTTAAAACAAAAAAAAATAATTTATTAAATACGTGCAGCTGAAAAGGTTGACAATATCGGCATTCGAGGCAAGGCCGGCATATGACGGACTTTCCTTATGCATGCTGGATGGACTTCCCAACTATTACATTTTAAGGTTAGTATTTTGGGAAGGTAATTATTACGAAATTCAAGCGATATTAATGTATTCATCACCAGAAATAAGTATATGGATCACTAAATGACTTACGTAATCAGAGAAACTCCAAAAACACCACCGATTTTCCACTTTTTTTGATTATTTTCTCAGAGACGTTACACTCCCACTTCAAGTTCACAACGCGAAATAAAATAGCTGACCGATTTCTTTCAACCTAATGATGTTAGCGACATCTTTATTTCTTAGTTCGAACTAGCTCCGTAATAGTGTTTTACCGACCGAGGCATAAGAACCTAGTCGTTCAAAAATGGTAGTTATTGCCGCTAGATGGTCTTGCCTCCCAGACGGACTTCCAAACACTGACCTTATATATATAATTGTTTCTAAAACTGTCCCTTTTCGCATCCTACATGTTTAATTTGTTTAATCTTAAGGTATAGTCAATAGTAATTAAGTAACAAATTAATAAAGTAATTTAATCTTCAGGTAAGTCTAACTTTAAAAAGTTTAAATAAGTATTTTAATAAACATTACAATATGGGCCCTTCCTAAAATTTTGTTCTAAGTTTCAGGCGCATTGGTCGCCATAAAATAAACTATTCTCTCAAATTAGTCCAGTTACCTTTATTAGTTATTTTTTACTCACGTCAAACACACGTACGCACGCAATCACGTTCGCGCCCACATCCACGAATTTTACGTAAGTGTAATGCGTAATAAAACACGCCCCATAACACAAACAAGTACCGTCAAACCGTCCAATTTTGCCCGCTTTTTTACAATAATTATGCTGATTTTCTTAAATAAATTATATGGTATGTTATACTTCTCAACTTCTAAAGCTGACCTAGTCGATTATGGAATTGCGTTACGATTGTAAATTCAGTTTTATTTACATACAATTTCAATCAATTTGAAATTTTGATGACTGGCAAATTTACCTTTATTTTCGTCCATGTTTGCCCGCATCCATTATATGCGGAACTATAGCTCCTATGGCATTCTTGTCAAAGAACTAATATAAGTTTATGGGCAAAGTTCTATCACGGTACCAATCGCTTTTGCACAATAGATTCATTATAAAACATTTGGGAAAATTTAGCCTTCAATATCCATTTGTTTTCATATAAGCAATTTGTAGGTGTTAGGGTTGACAAAATCTGGTGGGCATAGTTAGGAAAATAAATAAAAATATACTTAGCAAAAACCTTTTATTTAATTAAATAGATGTAAGTACCTGCCTATATCCACAGTATTTAATTAAATCTTATATATAACTATAAATAAAATTAAAATAAATCTATAAATAATATTTTTTTCACATATAGCCAACATGTAGAAATTCCGAACATTGAGGCAAAAATGACACCTCACACATTAAAATCGACAAGCTGTTTAGGCTACAGGAGGCTACATAGGAACTCACAAACATATCTCTTCTTCTTAGGCAGTCGGGTAGTAAGAAAATGACAACTTTGTATACTTTTTTGGATGGGCAAAATTGACAACCAGGAGACGCAACTTATGCGGCTTATTTTGCCCACTGTCATCATTCTCGATTTAAGCTACTGACAGGAAAGTATACATAAGAAAAAGATCCTCGAAACCCCTTTCTAAACCATGTAACAAGAAAAACTCACCTTTGTCTTCGGCATTGAGCAGCATACCAAGTAACACTGAGCCTAAATTGACCCGCATCAAAACACATGTGCACTTTGACTTGTTCTGACAAGCAACTGAGTGTAGTTAAAGACATAAATCATTCCTACTGCTGCCAGAAATATAATCTACATTTATTTAAAACAAAGCAAATCAACCTAAATTAAATAGTAATTTTTAATTTTGCGATTGAGCTTAAAATTGGCATAGCGGGCAAAATATACAACGTTGGCAAAATTGGACGGTTTGACGGTAACTAAAAATGGCGTATTTTCCTTTTTTATATATTTTAAAAATAACTATTGGACAGCTTGTAAGTTTAATTCTTATAAATTTTATTTTATTTTTAATTAGAGTGTATTCAAGACAAGCGATTTACTATCTAAGGTTTTATTACCACTTACCAACAAGTGGTAGTTAAGATCTGCCTTTGCGTCCATTTGCTAGCCTTCTCTCTCTTTGTACTTGATTGTATTGGTTAGAGGAGAAACAGACGGATCCCACTTGCCCAACGTATATGCGATGTAACGATCCCACTTTGGTGTACACACTTGGCCTACGTATGCAACATACGTTTGGCGTCAGACATTCTTGTTCCTTGTTAGCGGGCGCACGATATCATGTGCTCTGATTCTGAGAGCGAGTTTGAGAATGATTTACTTAGTGTTATGTTCATAAACGAATAAATCCACGCGACAAATAAACGTTTCTATAAATATTCATTATTAAAAGTTAAATTAATCCACAGCAGCAATCATAGTTATTTAAATTGTTAGTTTTATTGTGCTAATGTGTTTGTGTTTTTTCAAATTTCTAGGTATATTCAAATCAAAAGAAAAACTAAAGTCAATGCGAAAAATTGGCACGGTTTTCACTCCCCGTCCTCATATTAAAAAAGCATATGAATATACTTTCCGCCGTTGGGAAGAGGCAGTAAATAGAATGTGCGGCTGGTACAAGGAAACCCAACCCTCCACAGCCATTTCAGATACTAATGATTCGCTAACACAACAAGACACCATCAAAATGGCGGCACCGGGGGAAAAAGGTGACTACGTCAAATAGCGGAGGCTTTTTTCTGCCATCGCAAAAGTGTTTACGTGCTTTCATTTGTACAGATGATATCTCATCTGGAATGGCATTTTTTTATTGTTCATACTATGAATATTGTGGAGATTGATATTTTAATTGCATTATATTTTATATGGTGCTGGTAATTTAATATAATATTTGTGTCCGATTTCGCTCTCTGCTAACAAAAATTATGACAAGGTTTCGTAAATTTATTTTTTTAAACAAAATTAAAAAATCTAAACATCTTTATAATTGTAATCGACTTGCCAATTTTAAAAACTAGATGTAGGTAAACAAAAAATATTAAAATGCGGAAAGCAAAGTATTATTGAAATTATGCCCTTAATAAAGTAGACTTGTAATATATTTGTAAATAGAAGAGATAACGTTTCAAACAAATATCATAATATTTAATAATGTCAGTATACATATTTTTCACTAAATAATTTTATTGCTCAATATATCTGTGGCAAACTGTATAAAGTATAAATTTAGGAAATGATGACTGTGAATAAATAATGGTTTTAATAAAAAACCTATTTTCTACTACTTCGAAATCTGTAAAAAAAAGTGATGAACAGAGAATTTTTCACTCACAGCCGTGACTCGCATGACTCAAGTTGCAAGCTCCTTGGTCTCACGGCAAGTTAAACTATGCGTTGCGTTGCGTCTTGATAACGTTTTTGCCTACTTTTTTTTGTTATTGTTTTTATGAGTAGTTTAAGTAATCCCTGGAGTATTTTAAATTTGTATAAAGTTGGATTAAAGTAATATGTGGAGACGTGTAATTAGCAATTCTTATCACCATTTTGTAACTTTACGAAGATAAGTCTGTAAGACTTATCTGTATCTGTAGTCTGTAAGACTTCCTAAAATGAATAAATAAATAAATAATAAAAATATAGTGATTTTTACAATGTTTGTTGGGGCTTAGTCTTTTTTGTAAATGAAAATTGTGTTCCTTCTACAACTACTAGTATATTTTTTTATGTTCTTCAGTATTGCCAACATGTTAAAATTATTTACATTAAGTTGTGAACATGCGTGAGTATTTGTTTTTAAATAAAATCCTCACTTCTTGTTAGTTGTTGTTGTATTAATGGATGACGTTTTGTAAGACTGTATGGCAACATAGATTGTGATATTATAAATACCTATAAGATTTAAACGATTTATAATATATTGAGAAATTTCAATGCGTTTCTTTTTCTAAAATTTAAATAAAAACTTCCTACTAATATTAAACATTCCAAGTGTGTTAAATTTAAATTAAAAACTTTTTGAAACGTTCCGAAAACAAAGGCCAAATTTAAATAAGAAGGTCAAATTTACTTTTATTATTTTGTTAATTTATATTTGTTAATATCTTCTATTTGTAAGTTTCTATGTCATGTTTATTTGACAAAAACGGCTGTTGAACAAACATTAAAAATGTTGTAAAATAATATTAGTAAGGGCTCTTGCTACAAGTGAAAGTCTTTCAATTTTGAAATTGGTTAATAAATATTATAAAATTAATACTTTTAAATTAGCAAATTTAATTATTTTATAGAAAAAATGTAATAGATCACTATTATAAATGTTTAATTACATTACATTACTTAATTATCAAAATACCTGCGTACTTTAACTTTGTTAGTCTTGGACTCGAAGTTGGAAAATATGTGTGATGTGTGTGTTTTTAACTGGCTTGTATGCCTTGTTATGTGTTGATTTATTTGTAACTTTACTTTTCATTTAAGATAAAAGACAAAAACAAAATGATAATAAGATAAGAAGATCGCATAGAAATATTTGGATCCATCCTTAGCGTCAAGCTAAATTGACTTTAAAATATATATTTTCGTTTATTGCTTGAATTTATTACTATTATTTATTTATTTAACAATTTTAAGAGAATAATTACAATACTACTAAAACTAGGCTGATACATAAAAAGTGAACTATGAGTTAATAGCAGTTCCCACATACGGACCAATGTGTACCATCTATCCCTTTTTAACAAGCTTTTATTAGCTTGACTTGTGTGCACGTAAGTATGTACCTATACATACATTTTATAATTCAGTTTTCACCAAATGATGGCATCCACGACTTTTTCTGCCACCAAGGCGAAGCCACTTAACATTGAGGTAAATCAAGACAATATAATAATAGTATTCTTACAATTATCATCACACTTCATAGTCTAAGCGCGTTCTTGGAGTGTTAAAACTTCATTATATTTACATTCAGAGTGCTCTAAGACTACCTGAAAACAAGGTATAAAGGAATAGTAAAATTATATACTCGTAAGTGTAATTTTGACATTTTTAATTAACGTTTTTTATTAGACAATGGAGTTTTAACTATATTTTTTAATTAATATGATTGTAAGGGAAAAACGTTTTTAGTAAGGTTTCGGTATTACCTATGTTTTGTTATTTTTATAAAAAATGTTATTTATTTTCATCTTAAGTAAGTAATTTGAAGTTGATATCAATTAGAGAATTACTATGACTTTATTTTTATTTTCAGTGATTGCTTTGAAGTAATGTGCATTACATACTAGAACACCGCGAACAAAATCTGTTCTTCAGTGCGGGACGCTTGGAAGTACACAGAGTACCTTATGATGGTGCAGACTAAGTTAGTTTGAGCCTGCGGGTTCTAATGCGTATTGCAAACAACCAAGTCTCGGCGTATCTTCTATTATGTAGTGATATTACTTCAATGGGTGATTTGAGTTGATATCAATTAGAAAATTATTATGACTTTTATTATTAAGGGTGTTATGTTGAAATATCCGGGATCTGTCCTAAAAATAATATATTTTTGTAAAACAAATTGCCTTTTTAATTTA
This sequence comes from Parnassius mnemosyne, assembly GCA_963668995.1. NCBI lineage: Eukaryota > Metazoa > Arthropoda > Insecta > Lepidoptera > Papilionidae > Parnassius > Parnassius mnemosyne. The sequence continues at coordinate 19,875,598 of CAVLGL010000068.1, read as the reverse complement.
TTTATATACTCGTTCAAAGCCACTGTTGTAGCTCTGAGCCTAAATACTCTTTTTTATAAGAGAGGGGGCAAACGAGCATGCGGCTCACCTGATGGTAAGTGACTACCGCCGCCCATGAACAACTGTAACACCAGGTTGTGCAGTTGTTCATGGGTGGTGCAAATCGCTGGTGGTAATCGATTCCACAAGGAAGTTGTGCGAGAAAGAAAACTTCTTCTAAATCACACAGTGGTAGACCGCCAATCATCCAGATGGTATGGATGCGATCGCGAATTTTGTCGCGATGTGCGATGGTCAAATTGAGCGGCTGGAATTAGTCCGAACAATTTCTCAGAGCGCTCCCCGTGGTAAAATACGCAAAGAGATGCAACATCTCTTCGCAGTGCCAGTGAATCGTGCCGATCAGAAAAGACTCGGTCGTCGACGATTCGAGCCACTCTGCGCTGGATGCGGTCAAGTGGAAGGACCTGTCACTAGGTACCCTCCGCCCAGAGGTGGGAACAGTATTCCATGTGAGGTATTTCCTATAATAGGAAAAGAAAAACTTATGACAATATTGTGGTAAGTCTATAAACATTTTGAATTTATTGACCGTTATCTGTAGGGATTATTACTATATTGACTCGGATTGTATCTGTTTCAGATCACGTATTTAGGCTGAGTTAAGTTTTCACCATCAGAATTTTGCTGATTTAAATTTAATGTTCTGTGAAGAATAACTCTTTGACAATAACATAAGTTATATATCAGTAACAAGCGTGGAAATATTATGTGCAAAAGCAATAAAAAAAGATCAATAATCATGTATAGTTTATAAAACAATCTGTCTTCCAGAAAATAAAATGATATAACTATACTTATTTATAGTTTTATTTTATCCCACATACTAATCTAAAGTATAATTATTCGAGTAATTTTGGTGCAACCTCTCAAATTAATGTATGAGAATTTATCGAATTTACCCCATAGATTTGTGAGGCTTGAGCGAAAATTACTCGAATATGCCTTAAATAAAAAGTTTAAAGCTACAAAATACAAAGGTTTCAAATTCTCGCGAAAATAGTTTCATATGGGCGCTCACTGTGGCGCTAGAAGTATAAACGTATAGACGCGTGTTTCAGTTTTTAATTTGGATATGGCGTTCTTCTCTTGGTAGAAACTACAAGAAAAACTGTTTGTTCTTTAAACGCTCACCACACTCCTAATTCAGTTTTAAGTAATGACATGTTTCTTTCAGGAAAAATTGATCTGTATTAACGTCGCCTTAATCACTCAGTGGTTTTTTACAAAATTAAAATAAAGTCAAATCAGGCCGGATTTTCGTTCTTAATTTAATTTAATTGAAATATTTATTGCGCTCCCTATATGAAAGGATAAAAAGGGCGGACTTGATGCTCAGACATTTTCTACCAGTCCTTGGACGTAGGACAAAAACAATTCAAAATATTATAAAATAAAATAAATATATAATATTAATATATGTATTTATATATAAATATAAATACATAATATATTAATATTAATAATTTAGATTTTAAAGTATTTACCTTAATCGTCACGCATGGGCTTGTCCAGATCATGTTCTCATTAATTTGACAGCTGATGGCGCTGTGGATGGTTTTATTTCCGCATGAAGAAAGAAGTTTTTTCAACGTGGTAGAGCCATGCTGCAACTATGGGTCGGCTCGACCGGGAAAGACCACGCTCTCACAGAATACCAGCGTAAAATAGCAGCTTAACGATGCTGTGTTTCGTATGGTGAGTGTAGAGAACCGGAGACCCTTTTTACTGGAAAAGAGGCATTCCATCTTAGTCCTCACGGGTGACAACGCATCTGCATTTTGATTCGCAACGAGGATAGATGTGGATGTCTATGGGCCGCAGCAACCACTTACCATCAGGTGGACTGTGTGCTCGTTTGTCACCCAATCCTATAAAAAAAAGTTGTATGTTCCTGTATAGGACAGTTACTATACTCTTTGGTTGTATGGTATTGAAATAAATTTTCTGGTCTGGGTGTTTGTCCTTATTATGCAATTTAGGTATGTAAAACGCCTCCATGATATAGAAAATTTTCTAGTGAACTTAAAAAAACATTGCTTTTTAAACCGTTGAGTTAATCATTGATTTGCTTTTCAGAAAACGAATTTTTAATTCATTTCGATGACGATGACGAGTTTGAAGCCCCCAAAACCCGTTCTTGTCTACGCATTTGATCATTACCTTTTGCTGATATATAATTTTGGACAAAATTCTCTCTCTCTAAAAATTCGTAAGACTTTTGGCGTGCCTAGCTTTGATCGCATGTTTTGCCAGCAAAGTGGCAACGCATTGTTAAGTCTATCTAACTTTGTACGCTTTATACTTATTATTGATTTAGATATCTCAGGGTTGTTTTCGAACGATTTTCTACCGTTTATCATTTAGCGATAGGATTTTTCCCGATATTTCTATAGACAACTAATGGAAATAACAGGATAATGTAGTTTATTTTGCATATATTTGTTTGTTTTGTATTAGCACATCACTCGCTTACCAATGTAGGTATATTTATTTAGAATGACTTATGTTATCAGTTTATACAGGAAATTAACACTGCGAGCCTACACATGACATATTTATGTACGCACACGATACCTATATATATCATTTCTACTTATTCCGTCGTAATGCAAAAAGTAGTTGGTAATTAATCTCAGGTTTAAACTATAATCTGTGTCACGAAAAACGTTTTATAATATAACGTATTAACTTGGCTTGTCTTTTTTTAACTTACTGATTGTTTCAGTGTTTGTAGTGACGTTTTTGGTCGATATAATAGGTCGGGGGAAAAAGTTTCTTCAAAATTAGTCTCTACACGATCATTCAGCAGATTACCCACAATGTTTGATAGAGTTTGACCCCCAAATCTTTGGCAAGTAAAGCAATTGCGTACAACTCTTCTAGCTAGTCGTCGGCCCCTAATAGGCCAGTAACGATCCCCAAGAGACGCAAGCAGTTGTTAAGAGACGCTCATACTCTGCTAAAAATATTAGTTTGGTTAGTGGATGGTCAGACTTAAGTAGAATGGGGTGCCTTTTATCATAGGAGTAGCTCGAGTGAGGTATATTACCTCCAACTCTAAGCAATACTTCTGAGTATATAAATGGATTAAGGGAAATTAAAGCTGTCTTTGTTGGTAAAGCAAAGTCCCCGTACAGTAAAGGGTAAAAAAAAGTTTCTTGGTATTTTGCTTGTATAAAATTGAAGAAAAATCATAATCATAATCATAAATATTAAAAAAAAGGCAAAATGCGACTCAAGTCGTGAATGCAGTGTCAGTAAGAGTAGCACACGGGCGGGGGTTAGTCTACTCCTAATTCTCACATTTTACATTATCAGTAGGACTAGATTAACACCTATTCTGCTCTCCTGTCCGGCGACCAGTTTGGCGAATGCCTCCTGGGGGAGAGCGCAGGTTGTGTTGATCGGCAGGGCAAGTCTGAGAAGTTCTTCCTTCCCGTGGTTGCCGCTTATTATTTCATCTGGTTCAATAGGAAACAGACAGAACAGAAACACTCAGACGATCCCTCTTATTCTTTTAATTTCCTTTATATTTATTCCTAATTTCTTTTAAATCTTAACCCAATCCAAGGTGTTAAGCATACCGTGCCGATGGATGCGTGGTTGGGAGTGGGGGGAGTCAAGTCACAAACGGTGCCTGCCCGAGACCAGGGCGATTCGTGTATTATTTTAGCCCTTCCCTCAGCATTCGGGGCTCTGCCGGGTGTGACCGAATTTTTCCTACCTAATCGTGGGACTAAAATGGACGAAAATCGGCATTTGGACAAAATTATAAACTCTACTTTAATGGAACTGTCTGTAGGTCTGGAAGAGGCTCTTTTACCTTCACCAACACCCTGCAACTCTACGCCCCAACCTGGGACGAGTCGAGAAGTGGAGGGCACTTCTGCAGCCGAACCATGTCGGAAACGAACCAGGGAGCCACCTCATAAGCTTAGTGCTGCCCACAGAAGAGTTACCGAAGGCTGATAGCAGCTGAGATAGGAGCCGAAGAGGCCCACTCTTTCTGCCAGATGCCCTGGGATGAAATTCCTCTGCCCAAACCTACCCCAGTTCCGAAGGCGAAACAACGCAGTCGGTCTGAGGTGGAGTCTTCCAAAGATCAGCTCAGGAAATCTGTGAAACTGGCAACGGGGGAGAAGAAGCTCAGCTTCGGTGCCATAGCAGGCTCCGCGTGTGTAGGAATTCGCAATTCGAATCCGATGAGTGTGGAGCAGATGCGGCTGGTCCACCGGGCACTAACGCAGGCTATTGCTAAGACGGCCTGTGGAGCGCCGCCGGGAATGTGACCGAAATTTTCGGGTTCTATCCACAAGCCAGGTTGGATTCTGGTAACGTGTCTGAACAAGGCTAGCCGGGACTGGATTTTGGGTGAAGTCGGAAAACAGAAACCCTGGCTGGAGGCAGCGCTCTTGATAATACCCGAGAGCGAACTGCCTAAGCCTTAGCTGGGTATCACCTTTCTGCCCCGCAGCGAAGCTGACTTTCCAGAGGAGGCGGCTGTGTTGTTGAGGGCACAAAATGAAGGGCTCCATACCGAGCTCTGTAAAATATTCCACCGTAAGAACGAGGAGAATGGGTTCCTATTAACCTTTTCTCTGGATGACCCATCGGCGGCAGAGTCGTCCTTGGCTTTAAATTGATAACTTTTATGGTCAGGGGAGGCTCTGACACGACAATGAAACCTGAACCGCCCCAACTCCAATCCCCCCCAGCCCTCCACTTCCAAGGGTGAGACTGCAAAATCATCAGCGAGAGTGACTGAGACCCAAGGTTTCAGTCACTCTCGCGAAGACGTCCTTTAACGCAGCGAACGCAGCGTCCTTAGCAGGCGAAAACGACCCCTGCCCCCTCTCCACGCCTATAAATGGCTAACCCCAGGGGTAAAACGTCAAGTGCTGGGATTGTCGGCTGCCGGTAAGATTCTAGTCAATACTAAAGGCAGTAGAACCAGAGCTTGTATAATCTACAATAAAAATATTGAACTTTTAGCTGTTCCAGAGTATTGCAATGACGACCCGGTCACAGCCTTCATAAATCTCAAGGGATGCACAGGGGCCAGAGTAATCATTTGCTCAGTCAATCTTCCCTGCGAGAACCCAGTTCCTGCCACAGAGTTAGAGCAAGTGGCGGAGTTCGCCCGAAAGCACAACACCGAACTTGTGGTGGGTTGTGATGCTAATGCTCACCACACAGCATGGGGAAGCACTAACATCAACGAAAGAGGTGAGTTACTTTATGACTTTCTCAAATGCAATCGCCTGGTAAGCCTAAACTTAGGGTGTACACCAACCTTTGTAACATGTGCTAGGCAAGAAGTGATTACATATAACCTTTGTTACCAATAACATATCCAGGCGGATATCTAACAGTCGAGTTTTCACTATTAACGGCATATTTGCAGTGAAAACTTTTATACGTGTTAGAGCCATGCTGCAGCTATATTAGTAGTATAGTTGTAGTACGAATGGGTCGGCTCGACCAGGGAAGGACCAAGCTCTCACAGAATACCAGCGTAAAATAGCAGCTTAACACTGCTGTGTTTTGTATGGTGAGTGTAGAGAATCGGAGACCCCTTTTTACTGGAAAAGAGGCATTCCATTTTAGTCCTCATGGGTGACAACGCATCTGCATTTCGATTCTTTATTGAGGATAGATGTAGATGCCTTTTGGCTACAGCAACCAACTACCATCAGGTGAACTGTGTGCTCGTTTGTAACCCGATCCTATAAAAAATCAGTTAATTAATGCCCACTCTGTTTGTAAAAGCCATCACACGGTAAGTTTTAAATTATCAGTACACAAATATTCGACTGTTTATCTTCTTCAGTCCTTGACTTCTTCATTTCTTTTAATTGGTTATGCTCTCAGTTCACCGCGCTGTTCAGCTCACATCCATAGCCATAGAATGCGCTCCTTCCCACAATCTCCATCTTCATGGGGCCAATCGAATATTACGGTATTTCTTGTTTGAAGGAATATGAATAGACTATAGACTAATAAAATATAAATAGACTAATAGAATATGACCTAAATAAGTTACATAAAAACTTCACCCCTTATTTTCCCACCCTTAGCGTTGAAATTATTTTCTCAAATTTATATGAGACTACTACATTACTTAAGTACAGGTTGATTGGAAGACGGGTGCAAAGCTGTAAGGGGAAGCTAGTCAAGACCATTTAGTTCAGACTATTTTTTAATATTAAAGTAATGTTTAACCAATCTAACAAAACGTGGTCACATCTGTGTCATCAGACATTCTTTGTACACTAGTTCACGAAAATTTTAATTTTTTTTATTGAAACAGGTTTTTGACGCTAAGTTTAAAAATGGGGGGTGTTTTTTTGTTCAAACCTTTTTTAAAATAAGCTTTTTCAAATTATTCTTTCTTAATTCAAAATTCTTTCATTTGAGGTATCTTTTATGCGAATATTTTTCAAATTAATAAAATTGGGACCTACAAACCAGATTGAGCGAGAAAATTTAAATTTTTAGGCAGACTAATAAAACAAAAAAAAAACATACTTTTTGTTTTCGAAATGATATCTGAAATACTCAATTCTAATGGTCCCCACACACGGTCAATTAAACTGACATCAGTTCAACTGATCATTTCAAATGGATTTAATCCAAAACAAGTTCGACACACACGATCAGTTCAACTGATCAGTTCAAACTAGGACTGTTGATATTTTTAAAATATCGGATTTACAATATATCGGTAATTATAAATATACCTATCAATATCGGAGTTTTATATATCGAAAACATAATTATATCGATGATTATTGCTTAAAAATGGTTTATACAGTTTATAATTTAGTATATATATTAAACAAATTAAATTATAAATGTATGAAAAAGTTAGGTTATAGTTCTTAGTAATTATTAATGAGCCGTGGTAGAGTAGGTTAGCGCTCGCTTTAAATTTCATAGTACACGAGCAACCCGGGTTCGATCCCCGCCGACACCAATGAAATTGTTAATGGCAATTATAAGTGCTGATTTACCACGTGCTCGGCGATGAAGGAAAACATCGTGAGGAAACCTGCATGTCTGAGAAATAAAATAAACATTTCAAAAAACGTGAATTTCGCCAACACGCGTTGGGGCAGCGCGGCGGACTGGGGCAGAGCCACACGCAAGTGTGAGTACCGATCCAAGAGCGAGTCTTATCCGACACTATTCCGAAGATATCCCGGACGTCAGTCTGAGCGAGATTAGAATGGCTCTCCAGCATTTTAAAAACGGCAACGCCCCAGGCGAGGATGGAATTACAACGAAGCTTCTGAAAGCGGGTGGAAAACCGGTACTTGAAGTCCTTCAGAGGCTCTTTAATTCCGTCCTCCATGGTGGCATTACACCGGAGGCGTGGAGCAGAAGTGCGGTGGTCTTGTTCTTCAAGGACAACGCTCTCTTGAAGAACTACAGACATGATTTCCCTTCTGAACCGCGTCTACGTGCTGTTTTCGAGAGTCATTACGAATCGTCTCGCGCGCAGCCTTGACGACTTCCAGCCTCCCGAACAAGCCGGTTTCCGAAAGGGCTTTAGCACCATAGACCACATACATACCCTTCAGCAAGTTGTACAGAAGTCGGAGGAGTACAATTTGCCACTATGCCTGGCGTATGTGGACTATGAGAAAGCCTTTGATTCCGTCGAAATTTGGGCGGTGCTGCAGTCCCTTCAGCGGTGCCAGTGCTGAAGTGCTTGTACAGTAGGACTACGATGGCTATCCGAGTACAGAACCAGAGTACGAAACCTATCCAATTGCAGAGAGGTGTAAGTCAGGGTGACGTTATATCCCCGAAACTCTTCACCGCTTCATTGGAAGACGTTTTCAAGCTTCTGGACTGGAAAACGTCTAAAATGTACTAAAGGTTTGGTCCAGAATAAATGATTTATTATTATTATTATTATTAGAAAGGATACGGTATTAACATCAATGGCGAGTACAACCTTCGATTTGCCGACGATATAGTCCTTATGGCAGAATCGCTGGAGGATCTAAGCACCATGCTCAATGACCTCAATAGTGTCTCCCAACGGATAAGTCTTAAGATGAACATGGACAAAACAAAGATCATGTTCAATGTCCATGTCACACCTATGCCGGTAGTTGTTGGGAGCACTAAGCTCGAAGTTGTTGACGAGTATGTTTACCTGGGACAAATAGTCCGACTAGGTAAGTCCAACTTCGACCGAGAGGTCAATCGACGGATTCAACTCGGCTGGGCAGCGTTCGGGAAACTACGACACATCTTCTCGTCAGACATTCCTCAAAACCGTAAAACGAAATTGTATAACCAGTGCGTGTTGCCAGTGATGACTTACGGATCTGAGACGTGGCCCTTCACTGCTGGCCGTATGAGGAAGCTCAAGGTCGCTCAGCGAGCTATGGAGAGGACTATGCTCGGGGTTTCTCTGCGTAATAAACTTAGAAATAAGGATATCCGCAGTAGAACCAGAGTGACCGACATAGCTCAACGGATTAGTAAGCTGAAGTGGCAGTGGGCCCGCCATATAGCTCGAAGAACCGACAACCGATGGAAGAAAGGTTCTTGAGTGGCAGTCTCGTACCAGTAGGCGAAGTGTAGGGCGACCCCCCACGAGATGGGAGTGACGACCTGGTAAGACATGCATGAAGTCGATGGATGTAGGTGGCTCAATACCGTGCTTTGTGGCATTCCTTGGGGGAGGCCTATTTTCAGCAGTGGACTTGTGAAAGGCTGTAATGATGATAATGATGATGATATTGTGTTGCATTTATTTAATCTATGATATAGACATGATGATATTATTTTCGCATTTTACATAAGTAATTCGATTTGTTTATTTTAATGAAGGAGCAAGTAAGTACATACCAAGTATGTATATAATTAAATATTGTTCTATAAAAATGACAGTAAGATTTACCATAAAAAATAAGGACCCAGATGTATATATAATAAATATTTTTATTATTATAATATTTACAGTTGATAATATTTGTTATATTATATTTAGTATTATAAAACTAATTCATTAGGCACTTAAATAACACGAAAAAAATACTTAAATTTTAAAGTACACTACCCAACCCAAGTCGGCAGCACTTTGATTCTGCCAACGACGCCAGATTCCGCGTTTTTATTTTCATCAAAATTTGATAATATTAAGTCATTACTTGGATTTTCTAAGAAAGCAGATCGTCTTGCAACCTTGTGAGTAGTCCCTTCAGTTGCTGTAGTTGGAGGAACGTATGCTAGACCTGGTATTACGTCTATAGCCTCGATATATTCAACCAGTGGGACCGCATCTTTCAGCGTTGTCTTCTCTGTTTCTTCGGTAGGGTGTGATGTTGGCGCAGCGTATGTATATGCCGTGAGTGCCAGTAATAAAACCACTGTCCAGGTTGAATTCATTTTGCTTTTAGTTACAAATAATTTTTCTTAGAAGAAATGTCTCAAATTTTAACGTATTTCTTCGATGAATACTGTTCTTTCAATGATCCCTTGCACGAACTCGTAGGTTTTATATCTACAGACATGGATGTATAATTATGCTAACCAAAATGTCCAGAATCTAATGCATTGACGCATTGATATCTCGCTAATAGTATGAACAAATATGTTCAATGCTATTATGACCGTGAACGAATTGGTTCCGTTGTGGATTACTTCGAAAACGTTATTCAACTGTTTGTATACCATAATTAAATATTTGAAAAATCGTGAATCATAAATTATTTGAAATAACTCGTAATATTCTACAAAGATTATCTTGTTAATAAATTTCAAATTTTAGATTTGTCATAAAACTTACGACAAAGTATATAGAATTAATATAATATTATAATTTCCATGTTCAGACTTTTTCTTTACTTCTTACTAAATAAACCTCTCAAATACGCTTCTATAAGATAAATTTTTGTTGCAAGTAAAAGCTTTTTTTAGAGGATATTCTGAAAAACGAGCACACAATCCACTTGATGGTAAGTGATTGACCCATAGACATCAACATCTATCCTCAAGAAAGAATCAAAACGCAGATGGGTTGTCAGCCGTGGGGATTAAGATGGAATGCCTCTTTTCCAGTAAAAAGGATCTCCGGTTCTCTACACTCACCATACGAAACACAGCAGTTAGTGTTAAGCTCCTATTTTACGCTGGTATTCTGTGAGAGCGTGGTCCTTCCCCAATCGAGTCAACCCATTCGTGCTACAACTATACTACCAGCATAGCCGCAGCATGGCTCTATCACGTTTTATAAGAGAAGATGAAGAAAAATCGATCTCTAAAGTTAAAGAAGGTTTTCCCGATTATAGGCCTTAGTTTTTAAAACACTTCAAAGTCGTATCGAACAGTTTTCAACATTGTTAATTATATTAGTCAAAAATCATGGTAGGTCAAAATCTTCTCAGATTATATAACCTTTTATTGTAATCTAAAGCTCTTCTTTAAACTTCATAGTATGCGAGCAACGCGTTCGGTTCTCGTAGTTATCACTAAAATTGTAGAGCGTAAGTATAAGTACCGTTTAGCTATGTGCTCGGCGGAGAAGAATATCGTGAGGAAACATATAAATCTGGAAGCTTATGTTCAGCAGTGGTCTTTAGATAGGCTGTATGATAATAATTCTCATCAGTGGGTGATACTTTAATGTAGCCTGTTACTTTACTTTCCGAGGTTTATCTTTATATGTATATAAAAATTACGTGTCACATTGTTTGTCTGCGATGAACTAGGAGTTCATCGCGGACTGTCAGTTCTTTTATTTGTATTTTTTTACCCGATGTAAACGAAAATAAGAATAATATAGATGCAAGAATATTATACATTTTAATGTTTTTGTGAATATGAATAATCTTTATATATAAAAATTACGTGTCACATTGTTTGTCCGCGATGGACTCCTAAACTACTGAACTGATTTAAAAGAAATTTGCACACTCTGTGCAGTTTGGGCCAACTTGAGAAATAGGATAGTTTTTATCCTGATAAGTGATACTCAATATTTTTTATTACGAATTTATGAATTTTTATATGAAGGGTCGTCGAAAAGAGCAGAACAACGTCTGCCTGGTCAGCTAGTATGTATATAAATTAAATGAATAGTATTGAAACGCTGCATGTTCGTGTTTATTAAGTTTAATTAGATCAATTACCTAAGGGACCTGACAATGATAATAAGTGCTTTGTCTAATTAGTTTTAGTCGCATGTTTAGTTTTTAACACGTTTAAAGGCCACGTTGGGCTAGTGGTCGTAAACGCGACTGCTGATCTTGAGTTTCCAGGTTCGAAGACCGGCCAAAATAATCTGTTATTAGAGTTTTTCTGTTAAGAAATTTTCAGTAGCAGCCGAATATTCCAGACGGATGTAATCTAGCGTCCCAACAGAGGTGACCTTGGTGGGAGCTTCGTTTCCATTCGCGGATTGTGTTTCGACTACACGGATCACAACCAAGCGCCAAAACGATCGAACTTCACTGTGAATCGCGCTCGCGTAGAATTAAGTTGTAGAAATTGCTCCTAATTTGTCCAAATTTCAAAAGGTGGGTCTTGTTTTACAGTTTTGTGCGCATTAAAAGACCGAAAACAAAGATAGAAAGGAAAGTGGATGAAGCGCTAGTTAAAGCCAAAGAAATTTTTGTATATGTTATACCTTAAGCATGGATAATCTTTATAGAGATTGATTAATTCACTTATAATTTCGCGTTCGCCTTGCTGGTCCGTGGATGATATTTTGCACCTGCATACGTGCGCACCCGCTGCTTGCCACATCACAAATGTCTTTGGCTCTTTGGTAAGATGTAATTCGCCGGCTAAACGAATGTAATCCACGTGCTCCAACTGCGGATGGTAGCGCGAGCCCGTCCTCCAAGGACGTTGAAGGTTAAAATTTGGATTACATCTGCTGTCTAGATGGACAGCAACCAACAAGGTGGAACATGCTTTAATAATGGATGACAATAAATTATCAAACTTTGTAGTTGATTTTAATTAAATTTTCCGATGACGTAGAAACTTGAAGTTGAATCTGCTGATTTGCAGACTTAGACCATGATGGTAGACTCAAAAGTATAAAATATAGATTTATAAACCCACACCTCTGAGCTCTGACCTCTATTATACAAGCCTCACACAGATAAAACGAAAGACTTAGTGCGCATGCAATAGATAAAAAAAAACCTGTCAGTCGTAGAGCTGCACGTGAGAAGTGAAAAATTGTTATGGCGCGTCTCTACCAAAGTTTTCAACATTTGTCAACACGTGTTGCCGACAAATGTTTCTGTAGTCACCTAGTTTTAACAACAAAACGAAACAATGTCGGGAATCGTGTTTCCATTTTCGGCGGCAACATCAAAGGAATACGCTTGTTGCCGACATTTGTTCCCTCGGTGGAGACGCTTCTTGCAACATTTTGAAACAAATGTCGTCAACTTTTGTTGATTTGTCAACAAACATAAATGTTGTCAACATTTTTGGTGGAAACACGCCTTTAGCTTCACAAACTTGTAAACATTATTTTTTGGTTAAGAAATATTTTAGGAAGTATTTTCTGATCGAGACGATCACGCGAGTTCAGTGCTTTTCCCCATCCCAAAAGTGACCAATGTGCCTAAAGAAGTTTTCACTTCAAAAATTTCTTTTGACTTCCCATCATCGTCATCATCATTACAGCCCTTCACAAGTCCACTGCTGTACATAGGCTTCCCCCAAGGAATGCCACAAAACACGGTGCATGTCTTGCCAGGGCGTCACTCCATCTTGTGGGGGGACGCCCTACACTTCATCCGCCGGTACGAGGCCGCCACTCGAGAACCTTTTTCCCACATCGGTTGTCGGTTCTTCGAACTATATGGCCGGCCCATTGCCACTTCAGCTTACTAATCCGTTGGGCTATGTCGGTCACTCTGGTTCTACTGCGGATATCCTCATTTCTAAGTTTATCACGCAGAGAAACTCCGAGTATAGCCCTCTCCATAGCTCGCTGAGCAACCTTAAGCTTCTTCATCCGGCTAGCAGTGAAGGACCACGTCTCAGTTCCATAGGACTTCACATACCTGGATATAAAGGTGGCATGAAGATTTGATACTTCATTAAAAAGAAGTATAAAAGCTCTTAAAAAGAAGTATAATTCCGCTTCCAGGTCCTTCAAAAAAGCCCAGGCCAAGGCAAAGTCAGCGCACATAGGCAGAAGTGAAGGAGGCCTGTGTAGCACTGGACTTATGGTGGGATGTAATTATGATGACAATAAATATGTGATAGTTATAACGCTATCTATCGAAGGCCACAAAGATCATCCGGGAATATCGACTTACGATTTACGGGATGAGACAGGGTGATGGATTCTCTTCTTCAAGGTTATACTCCTGTGCTATGCAGGGTTACTTTTCAAGGAGTAGACAAATTTTAAAGTTAAGTTCTAATATATAATGATATACCGTTATTGTAGTTTTTAAAAATACGGGAAAATAATGTTTCTACTTTTATTTGAAATTATTCCAAATTGAATATGATTTATGGGCAACAACATTTTTGCCTACCGATCGACCCTTACGAATGTTTGCGTGCGCAGTAAAATCAGTTAAAATAATGCATAACCACGCATTTTGAATTTAAAAGATAAGAGGAACAAAATGTTTGAGATTTTTTTTAACCAATTTTTCTTCACTATTTGCCTACATTACTTATTCTGAACCTTCTATGCAAATTTGGCCAGTTATTGCAAAATAACCCTGTATAGTTATAAATTCAAGTAAAAGATGCTTGCATGAATATTCTAATGAGACTACACCATAATACGAGATTTTTTATCCAGTACCAGCCGAAAAGCAGATTTTAATAAATGTGGAAATTATGCTACTATATTACAGGGCTTTGTTTGACATTTCGTCTTTAATTTATTAATTTATTATATTTTGTTTATACTAACTTTATTGTATTAACTAAAATAAAAAGACTTACAATAGGGAGAAGATAATATAACAGTGCCAATACTGTGAAATATCTGGTACAGAGATCGCTTATGCGCGATGTGCATGACCAACAGCGTAACAGCGGATTATGTGGTATACCTACGCTCGGAGCACTTCCTTGGTCCTTTATTAAGCTGACACTTTCAATTAATAACCTCATCTTATTCATTCATTAATATTCATACATCCTATTAAAAGTCCACTACTGAGCAAAGGCCTCTCCCACAAGGGGGGTGCTATAGTTACCACGCTTGGGAGGCGGGTTGACACCGCAGTGTTTTTAATATTTTCAGTTGTTAGCAGGAAGATGTTGCTGCCCTGTTTTATATATCCCCTGTCGTCTTTTGCAACACCTACGAAGTTATATTATGAGATAATGGATATTCTTACGCCACATATAACAGTTATAAATTAGACTTACCTATGTACCAGTTTAATACATTTTAATTTAGCCCTTAACGTTTCTAACAAAGGAGTTTAGAAAATTTATGAACCTTTTTTCCAAATGCCAACTTGACTCGTATGCGATGTACTCTGCTGTCTAACGTATGAGGCTATAGCGACCGACTAGTGCCAGAAAATCCATTCAAAAATGGCGATCCACAAAATCTGCAGATCGGTGATGAAGAGCAGCATTTTCAGTACAAAACTATCGACTCTACGCATACTAATCTACCTTACCTACTTGGTCTTCTAAGGTGTCGACCTAATTGATTTATAATACGATAAAATGGTTCAACAAGGTGTCCTAATAGCTATTAGACCGTAATGTTATTTGTGGGCCTCACAGTCACCGCAACGGTAACATTTCAATAATGGCTGTTTACTGAGATGTTCACTTTTTTACTCTCTTGGGTCTCCATTCGTCTCTACCGGACTCACCGGTGCCCTTGCGATGACGCGTGACCAATCATGATCGTACGATCGTTATTAAGCATTTCTTGTGCTCGCGCGATGACTTGCAACCTTCAATATGCGTGTGTTCAATCTCGTCGTGCGACGAAATCGTATCGTTTACTTGTACGATTGTTACCAATTAGGATGACGCGAAATAAATATATTATGTCGGTTAGTATATTCTTGTAAAGGTTTTTTTTTAATGTAGAAAATTAAAGTGACACGCGAATTAACACTCCACCTGATGGTAAGTTGCTACTACACCTGATGGTAAATGGTTACTGCAGCTTACTACAAAAAAGGATATAGATGCGTTGTCACCATGGAAAATAAGATTCAAAGCTTCTCATCTTGTAATTCTACTGGATCTCTATAGCCTTCAGACCGGAACATAGCAGTCCAAGCCCTGCTATTAGACGGCAGAAACAGGTAAGAGGTAAGTCAACTTTTTCAGGTTTTTATGTTAACACAACAGTTCACGCACTGTTGCCTGGCAGCGTACCTTGACTAGCTGCTAGGTAGAAAAGGAGTCCTAGCACCTAGCAGTCCAGCAGTAGACATCAATAGGCTGAAGAAAAGGATGATAAGTTTCTAATAACACTTGGTTTGAGTTTTATTCTAGTCTGACCAAATGTCATTATTGTAAAAAGATTCGTTTTAAATTATATATATATATATATATATATATATATATATATATATATATATATACTAGCTGATCAGGCAGACGTTGTTCTGCCCTGTCCGACGACCATTTGCTTTTCTAAAAAAAAAAAACTCCTGAGATTAGCAATAAAAAAAATTGAGGGTCACTTATCGTGATAAAAACTATCCTATCTCTCAAGTTGGGCCAAACTGCACAGAGTATGCAAAATTTCATTGAAATAAGTTTAGTTGTTTAGGAGTTCATCGCGGACAAACAACGTGACACGTAATTTTTATATATAAAGATATTATACTGCATTGAAGTGCAAAGATTAACTTGGCACACATACAAAAATGTTGCACCCACTTTCATGTGCCCTAATACCTGTTCGTTAGGAAACCAGCACAAGACTACTGTTCGAAGTAGAATTTTGGTGAAATACTATATAAATATGGAACCTAGACTTATACACTTTACAATCACCACAATAAATGGCAATACTTTCTCATCGTCATTTATTGTGGTGACACCAGCGTTAAATCACGGACATTTTCCTTGCATTTAAAATAATCTGAATAAAATTCAACGCCTTAGATTAATGATAAGTCATCGCGCGCTCTGACTAGATACCGCGCTACCTGAAAGTAACAGCTCCGTGAATGCGGCATCTTAATATTATAGTGTGTTTATGACAATTTGCAAGATACTAGTGTGCGTGAAAAATTGTATATGCTAGCAGCCTAACTATTACCCGATTAACGGGAAAATTTATTTTATGCTATGGCTTAGTACTTAAGTTCATAGTTATGAATGTATTCCAGAAATACTTAAAAATTAATAGTTTATTAATAACGAATGTATCAATATACTTGTGTATATTATGTATAGGTTTTTCTTATGAATAAATGACATATAAATGATAAGGCCTCCTTTTTATCAGTTTAATTTTTTTTATTTACATGCCTAACTAATATTCACAAGTTATTTAAAAAAATAGTTATATATATGGTGTAATGAAAATAGTGCTTTCTATTCTACGCATCAATATGAACATCTTTTACTATAGATCTATCCTCCAAATCGCAAAAAAAATCAGGTCTTCCATACATTTTGAGCAAGTTTGTACGAAATTTTGTATGGACTAATAAACTTTGAGATATTTTTTATAGGATCAGGGTGACAAACGATGAATCAGTCCACTTGATGGTAAGTGGTTGCGGTGGCCCATAGACATTAACATCTATTCTCGGTTAAGAATCAAAATGCAGATGCGTTGCAACCCCTGAGGACTAAGATGGAATGCCTCGATTCTAGTAAAAAGGGTCTCCGGTTCTCTATATTCACCATAGGAAACACAGCAGCGTTAAGCTGCTATTTTACACTGGTATTCTGTGAGAGCGTGGTCCTTCCCCGGTCGCGCTTACCCATTCGTGATACAACTTTACCAGTTATATAACTGCAGCATGGCTCTAACACGTATAAATTGAAAATTTCGAAGATGATCCGATAATAAAAAATATTCATGTTGATGGGTAGAGTCATTCCATAAGTTATTAAGTACTATTTTGTTACACTTTTAGTTAGTATATAAGACCGGGGAAAAAGTTTATTCGTGTATACAATTCAAGACGTTTTTGTATTAAAGAATCGATGGTTTTACCCGGCGGTAAAAGCTCATGATAAACTTTCAATCCCACCATACACACAGCATAATTTTATTGCGTGTTAATCCAGGTTTCGCTTTAGTCTGTAAACAAAACACATATCAATTCAGAAAAAAATCACGTTTCTTGTATGGTCTTCATACAACAAACGTGATTTTTTTGGGTCCTTAATATTTTATTTTGTTGTTATAGCAGCAATATAAATACACATTCTGTAAAAATTCTACATATTACGGTTCATAAGATACAGCCTACTGACAGACAGACGGAACGATAGTGGAGACTTGGGTCCCGTTGATACTCTTTGGGTACGGAACCCTAAACGGCAATTATATCATTTGAGCAATACTACAGAAATAAACATTAAATAATATAGAATTAGGTTATATTATAATATGTTAAATATATTATATTATAAAATATAATAACAATAAATTCACATGTAAAAATCTCAGCCACGGGGAACTTTACCTTTGCATTCGCGGCAACACTGAATAGCGTCATTGATATTTTGTGACTTATTTATGGCTCGTGTTATTTTATGTTAAAATTTCGAAATTGTATGATCCTTAATGATAGTATGTGATTCCAGTGTCTTTCTTATTTCTTGTAGTATTATTTTTACACAGTTTCAATACGTAAACTGGTATTTTACTTCGGATTATGATCAAAATTTAATAAAACATTCGGTACGTTCACCTCAGACGTTGCCTGCAACCCATGCAACCACAGACTACTTAGTGGATACTACGTATCCTGCAACGCGACTGACGACTGGCTCGGGTACGCCGATTTCGGCGTAGCATTTGTTGCCGCATTTTACATGAGCGCCGGCGGTATCTAGTCAGAGCGCGCGATGACTTATCATTAATCTATGTTCAACGCTATGCGGTGCTCAAAGAGTACCTACTTACCTAGTTTGGTTCATGGCGATAAACCGGTTTTTTTTACAGGAGCCAGTTTTATTGTGTTTTATATAACAGTGCAAAACAATCACATAGTGCCCATAAACATCTACATTTATCAAGATCAAGTATTAGTTTGAAAGTTACAGACTAAGAATAGAAATAAGAATTACCTTCAAATCTACTATGATTCAGTTAGTAGTACTGTTCTTTATGTTTAGATATGTAGCTCTATTTCAATAATAAATAACCAAACCAGTAAAGCACTTTTTTAGCCTTTTTTAGAAGTTGACAGCATGCAAGTTCATTAGTCACCTGATATAAGTAGGAAACGCACATATAATACGCAGTAAAGTAAGATCTTACTTGAATAAAACGAGTCATTTTACTACGTTTCCTAAGTATTTAAAACTAATAAAGTAGAAATTTTCTGATATCAACTTTATTACTACATTTCCACTTAATGGATATCTTTGTATCGTAATTAAATACAAAACTTTGAAAATCATGCTGGTATATAAAATATACCAGCATGATTTTATAGCTCAGATGGTTAGCGCTCGCTGTAAGTTTCACAGTACGCGAGCAACCCGGGTTCGTTCCCCGCCGGCACCAATGAAATTGTTAATTGCGATTTTAAGTGCTGATTTACCACGTGCTTGGCGGTGAAGGAAAACATCGTGAGGAAACCTGCATGTCTAAGAAATATGAAAAAAAACATTTCGAAGACATGTGAAGTTCGCCAACACATTGGGGCAGCGCGGCGGGCATTTCCTTGCCCTAAAACCCTCTCAGAGATGAGAGGAGGCCTGTACCCAGCGGTGGGATGTATATAGGCTGTAACTTTACTTTACTTTTTACTTTTATATAAAATATGGTAATGTCTGGTAGTGTCAAAAGTTTTGCCGTTTGAAGTGCACGGAATTCACAATAATAATAATAATCTATACAAATATAGATATTTTTAATCTAACTAGATTACACTGGATGTTATTTTTTTTGTTATGACCGTAGTATTTTTATCGGACGCATTTGATATTAGAGTTTTATTAGCACTATCCAAGGCAAGGTTCGTGTTTATTCGATTATTTTGTGTGACTGGTATGTGCTTATGTAATTTGTTTTCAGTCATATGCGTCAATTCCTCTTGAAGTGTAACAATATTATATACCTAAGTGTACAGATTCAATTATTTTAATGGATTCTGTACTCAACGCAATGCTTATAAGGCGCTTCTTTGAATGTATGGCTTCACAGTTACTATAAAATTAAATCAAAATAGGATCGCCCGGAAATGCGTTCAATGTTTTTTGTCGTCGCGTCGCTAGTGTTACTGGCGATCTGCGCTTGCGCGCCAGTAGACTCGGACGTGATTCAACAAATCCCACAAAAACTAGAAGCAACACCATCAGCTACAGGAAAAGATGGTGCGAAATCTGGTGCTGCGGAAAAAGGTTTGGATGCCTCTGAGCCTAAGGCCCCGGTATCGAGAGTTCGTCGTGATTTAGGTGGTCAGGAAAGTGACTTACTTCCATCAAACAAAGATGTGGATGACTCTCCTTTCAGTGAAAACTCACAACTGGACGGTCACAATAGGATTAGAGTCTTACCCGCTTTCCTTGGTTGATCAATACTCTAGATATTTTTAGTAACATGAATGTTTATAAATGTAAATTGAAGTTTAAGGATTTTGTGTTTATATTGGTTGGTTTTTCATTTATCTACATTGTTTAAACCCTATTACTTGGTTCAAAAATGTGTAAAATATTATATAAAAATGTTAATTATTTGTTAAACCTATTAGAATGTTTTTCAATAAAGATTCAGATTAAATAAGCTATGTATTTTTATGTCATTAAATATTTCTCTAACTACGCCATTAATATATTTAAACAGTCTATTTAAATTTATTTGACTTTACCAACTCTTTACTGCTGCGTTATGCAAATTTTCCAATCTTTTGACTTAAAATAACGTAGGCTTATTATTTGGTTGACCTTTATTTTTTTTTTGGTTTAATAAATTACCTTGCTTCCAAAGCTATCCGAAGTTCAAATATCGGAATTGAGACGTTTTTGTCCACGTCAAAACCCTATACAAAACAGATTTACATTGATTTGCTATGTTTGACTTTCGATCTCAGTACACAGGACCTTTCGCACTTTTATCAATGCTAATTTTAACTGGTATGTATAGGTGTTAGGTCTCACAAAGTATGGTTCAAACCACTAATGTGATAAGAAAGATTGACGAAGTTTTTACGGCCTAAGCTAAAACGCCGTCACCACACAGGCTGATTTAAACAAAAAGTAATAGGACAAACGAGCACACAGTCCACTGGATGGGTAATTCTGTGGCCCAGCTTTTAATATTGACGACGAATCAAAATGCAGATGCGTTGTCACCCGTGAGGATTAAGATGTAGTCTCTCAGTATCAGTGAAGTGTTAATGAGTAACATGTGACACAAGACTAATGAGAAGTGAGAACCTCTAACTCTAAAGGCTCTACGTGGTAGAGCCATGTTGCAGCTATATTAGTAGTATAGTTGTAGCACGAATGGGTCGGCTCGATCAGGGAAGGACCACGCTCTCACAGAATACCAGCGTAAAATAGCAGCTTAACACTGCTGTGTTTCGTATGGTGAGTGTAGAGAACCGTAGACCCTTTTTACCGGAAAAGAGGCATTCTATCTTAGTCCTCAAGGGTGACAATGCATCTGCATTTTGATTCTTTATTGAGGAGAGATGTAGATGTCTATGGATCACAGCAACCATTTACCATCAGGTGGACTGTGTGCTCGTTTGTCACCCTATCCTATAAAAAAAAACATCCACTCATTAGTTTTACGTGGTAGGGCCATGCTGCAGCTATATTATGGTTGTAGCACGAATGGGTCAGCTCGACCGGGGAAGAACCACGCTCTCACAGAAAACCAGCGTAAAATAGCAGCTTAACGCTGTTGTGTTTCGTATGGTGAGTGTAGAGAACCGGAGACCCTTTTTACTAGCAAAGAAGCATTCCATCTTAGTCCTCACGGGTGACAACGCATCTACATCTTGAGTCTTTATTGAGGATAGATATAGATGTCTATGGGTCACAGCAACCATTTACCATGAGGTGGACTGTGTGCTCGTTTGTCACCCTATCCTATAAAAAAACCATCCACTCATTAGTTTGTCCTTTACTGTTTTGCTACCGACCGAGTTTACATAATATGGCTGTTTAAAATATTTATTTTGGAAACAGCGAGAAGCCAAAGATAATATATCTATTTCTTTAAGGATTAAGATTGTAAATAGCTCTTATGTACGTCTTTTGTAAAACAAAAATAAGGTCTAAATCAGTTGCATTTTCCCATAGCAAAATCTCATAAGATACCATACTATATGTAAATAAATGAATCTTTGCGTCGAGAGCCAAGAAAGACAATGGATTCAGCAGGACTCAGTTCTTTCTCATTTAAAAACACATTGGTATTGTAAATTATATACATTTAGTTTTATTGCGTTTCAATGTAGATTATTAACGTTAATATTAACGTTAATGTTAATATTAATTATACCAATGCACTAATTTTGATTAACTATGTAGTGGTGGTGTAAGAATATCCACTACCCCATATCGTCCCGTGACTGTAGTAAGAGGCGACAGAGGGAAATTGAAACGGGTGATGTGCAGCAGCATCTTCCTGATAACAATTCAAAATAATTAAAAAAACTGCGATAGACAACCCGCTCGCCTAGCATGTCATGTCTTTATGGCGAAATACTATGAAACATCTAATGGGGGCGACCTATGTTCAGCAGTGGACTTTTATAAGCTGTAATGGATGGATGGATGGACTAATTTTGATATGTTTGATACGTTATCGTTTCTGATGCACAGAATTACTAAAAACCTTATTATTCTTTGTCTGTTTATCATCAAGGATAACCTCAACATGTGATGAGATCTTGGTCACACGTTGGTTTATAAATGAAAAACTTAACACTGCTTTTGGCCGACTTTAAAAAAGGAGTGTATGTTCCTTTTTGTATGTATGTTACTTAATATCTTCTTTTATTGTAGATCAATATTCTTTTTTATTAAATAGGTTATAATACTTCAGGAGTAGTATCATAGTATATGAAAAAAAAGTCCAATAACTTCTATCCCTAAGAGTGTATATCTATCCCTCTCAAACAGGGGATGAAGTTTTTAATGTAACTATTTAGAAGACTTTAGAGCTTTTGATATTCCTAAGTCCACTCAAAGTGGTCAAAAATTAGACTTTTAACTAAAGAAAAAGCCGATCACATAGAACTAAAAAGAATTAAAATAACATGCGTGAGTGTCGTGGAACACTCGGTTGCAACGATTTCCTTTCGTAGTATATTATTATTGATAAACGTATTATATTCGTTCCTAAAATGTCCGAATAATAGACAGTTTCAGATATCAGGATTTTAATACTTCTATATTCCTATAAGGTTGCTTCTATACACTATGTTTTAGGACTTTCGAAACTGCTGAATCTATTAAGGGGAAATTATTTTTATAAATCTTTGGCGGCGGTTTTAACTTTTTTTTAAAAGTCTTATTTTGAATGACATCTAAATGTTGTCAGACATGGTGTCATGGTGAAATGGAAACTATTGCGTCAATATCAGGTGGCAGTTTCATTGACCTCTTGTTACAAATAACCATGAAGCCCTATAATCAACTCTTGCGACAGCAACTAACATTGTGAAGATGGTGACTTTCATATAAGCACCACGCGCTAAACATGCAGTATGGAGTGTACTTTATGGTATTCGACATTAATTATTACGGGTTTGGTCGGAAATAAGTTAAGCATTCAAGTAATTTTCATAATGGCCATTGCGAAATGCGAATATTGTGGTTACAATTATTCACTAGTATGTACACGTCGCGACTAAAAAGATTGTCGGGTCGGGGGCAAAGCCACGCCCGCATCAGTTCTTATTGATTTTGAAGTTGAATAGTTGAAAACAAGTTTTATCTAAACCAATTATTGAATAAATTAGCAGAAATAAAGTTTCATATAATATGTATTTATATAACAGAAGCTTAGATTAATGATAAGTCATGATGACTTATTATTAATCTAAGGGAGCACCGCTGAGCATGTTAAAGAATTATAATATGTGATAACAAAAAATGGATATAAAACGTAATTTAATGAGAAATACTAAAATATTAAGTGTAGTATAGTATATATCTAGTATATTTTTATGTATTTAATAGTGTATATTTAGTAGTAGGTACATACAGGGTTAGTTTTCAAAGAGTAGCCAAATTTCAAACTTAATTTCAAATATATAAATAATGATGTAAGGTGAGTGGAGGGAAGATGAAAAAGGGGGTAACACAAAAAGGCATCAATAAAGATAAATTTTGTGTAATTTATACAATGCAGGCAATATTCATAACACCGTCATTTTGTTACGTCCCAGTCCCACACCTCAAACTCAATCGGCACTTGTTTTGAGGGATCGGTCGTGTGTTATCTATACATATAATAAAACTGTAAATAGCAGATGTCTGTACATTTTATATTTTTGTAATAAAAGTGGTTGAGGGGTACTAAAAATAAGTACTTAAATACATTTCTACCATTTTTAGAATTTTCTGTCTGTCTGTCTGTCTGTCTGTCTGTCTGTTTGTTTGTTAACGTATCACGTATAAAGTACTAATTTATATCATAAGAATTGTTAAGGAAATTATAAAGTGTATCTTCGGGTTACATTTAGTCTTTATTTCATTAAAATCAGTTCATTCCATCAAAAGTTATGATAAATATTCTGAAGTATGGGTAGGGAAGTATAGGTACGAATTTGCTCAACGGTGGCTTTGTTTGAGTCATCAGGTGCATTTTAAACTAATATCATATCATAAATTATAGTTAAATTATGTAAAATAATGATATAATTATGTATATCTAAAACGCAGTAAACAAAAGTATTAAAAAACGTATTAAATATATTATACAAAAATATATTAACCTTATTAACTAAATCTGAAGCACAATAGTTTTCCCATTTCTTCGATAGATGGTGGTGTTGTGAAAATGTAATGCAATTGCAATGTTTTTTTTTCCTGTAGATGAGTTTTCATATTTACTGCTAATCTTTATTATATTACTCGCTGCGCTACTGCGTGTTGATAAACTCAATTTATTCTTTACCGCCGAGTACTCTATGTGGTAAATCAAATTTTAAAAGAGCTATTAACAAATCGTTGGTTTTGGCGAGAGTCAAACTTTATTTTTTGCTTACTGTGCAGGCACTGATTTATAAGTACTCTTGCGTTTTATATAATGTATCAATCGCGTCAATTAATCTCTTTTATATTTAGAATTGATGTTAGCAGCGCCATCTCTCTTTAAATATATACATATAATAAAAATGATGATAACACATTGTGTCTTTTTCTGTACATTGTATAGGTATATATTTTGGTGGCTAAAATCATTATGGGGAACTGAAAATAATTAAATAAGAACATTTTATAATTTTTAGAATTGTCTGTATGTCTATTTGTCTGTTATTATATGAACGCATCACGTCTAAAGTAAACATCTTTTATTTTCAAAGAAATCGTTAAGAAAATCATAAAGCGTATCTTCGAGTTACATTTAATCTTTGTTTTATTAAAATTGGTTAATTCTATCGAAAGTAATGATTATTATTTTGAAATGTAGGTTCGAATTTGTTCAATGGCGCCATAAAATCTCAGAAATAGTAATAAAAAGATTTGTGTGTAAAAAAAACGTTCCATAATAATTAATATATTTATACTTAAAACACAAAAAGAGATTTAAAAAGGATGCTTTCTCACACAAAGGACGTAATAGATGGAGTTGTAGAAATTACAAACTTTTCTGAATTGCTGTGTTGAGATTTTTCGCCGATGAATCGTATTGAGACTTACTGAAGAAATTTGTATCCATCGAAGCTATACAACGGAATCCGACCAAAAATAAAAATTTTGCAACGAAATGTCGTGATATTGTATTTATAATATACGCAAAATCAGTACTGCCACTTTAGCGCTTTGGGAACTAGATTTAGCGCTTTTTTGGAATGTATAGCGCGCATTTCGAAATTTTAGCCCTAGCTTAATCCAGCGCTTTTTGGTGTATTTAGCACACATTTCAATATTTTAGCGACTAGCGGGTTATTAACTCTTTTATAGCAGCACTGTTAGTCCACATTACCGATAATAATAATAATGACCTTTATTATTTTTTCCCACAAATAGTACATTGCAGTTTATCTTTTTCAAACATATTTTTTCCACAAAACAAAGAGCATGGGAGACGAGTCCAAACTAGGATACCCTGTGCTATGGATCTCCTGGCTTCCCCTTTAGGATGATCAACTTGATTTTTTTACCGACGACTATAAGCGGGGAAACCCCTTTATTAAAGTTTTTGTTCATGGTTTTGGCAACACATTTATTTTGCTTTATTCAGTTTCAGTCAGTTGCTTAGGACACAGCTAAGTTAAAAGTTACTTAGAAGTTATAACACAAAGAAACTGTGTAGCAACCGCAATCAGATGCTGACATCTGAAACTAAGTTGCGAAATACATTGCACTTTAAAACAATTAATGACATTTTTATTGTTCGTACAGTACTAACTACTGTTGACAGCAATTGCCATAATTATAAGTCGATGTCCTGCGAAGTATTGATACATCAAAAAAATATTGCCAGAAAAAAACTTAATGTTGTTTTCTTTATTATGATTATATAAAAAAGCTTTTTTTTAAAGCGCTGTTTTCATGAAATCCAGCGCTTTTTGTGTTGTCCTAGAGCTGAATTAGTTTTTTTTATCTGGCAGCACTGCCCAAAAACCCTCTATTAAGAAGTAACTTTCCTTTCAGTTTGAAGCGCGTTCAGTTCCCAGTTACAGTGAGCGTGTGTTATGCGATGACCGTAAATAAAGCGCAAGGTCAAACTTTACGCGTTGTAGGAGTGTACCTCAGTACTGACTGTTTTGCACATGGCCAACTCTATGCTGCTTTTTCCCGCGTTAGTAGCCCCCGTAACCTTTTAGTGTACACCCCGGCTAAGCCTACTTCTCACGTCGTTTACACAGAAGCTCTATCATAAACGACTTAGAACTTTGATGATAATGATTTATTTAGTTACCACTTATTGATACAGTAATGAAATAAATCGTTTAATATTCTCTTACCTAAACGACAAATTGTTTATGTAAAACCTGTATACGCGAGCTACGCCGCGGGCACAGCTAGTCTATACATATAATAAAACTGTAAATAGCAGATGTCTGTACATTTTATATTTTTGTAATAAAAGTGATTGAGGGGTACTAAAAATAAGTAATTAAATACATTTCTACCATTTTTAGAATTTTCTGTCTGTCTGTCTGTCTGTTTGTTTGTTAACGTATCACGTTTAAAGTACTAATTTCTATCATAAGAATCGTTAAGGAAATTATAAAGTGTATCTTCGGGTTACATTTAGTCTTTATTTCATTAAAATCGGTTCATTCCATCAAAAGTTATGATAAATATTCTGAAGTATGGGAAGGGAATTTGCTCAACGGTGGCTTTGTTTGAGTCATCAAGTTGATGTTAGCAGCGCCATCTCTCTTTAATTAAATATATACATGTAATAAAAATGATGATAACATGTTGTGTCTCTTTCTGTACATTGTATATATATTTTGGTGACTAAAATCATTATGGGGAACTAAAAATAATTAAATAAGTACATTTTTATAATTTTTAGAATTGTCTGTCTGTCTGTTTGTCTGTTTTTATATGAATGCATCACGTCTAAAGTAAACATCTTTTTTTTTTCAAAGAAATCGTTAAGAAAACCATAAAGCGTATCTTCAAGTTACATTTAATCTTTGTTTTATTAAAATTGGTGAATTCTATCGAAAGTAATGATTATTATTTTAAAATGTAGGTTCGAATTTGTTCAATGGCGCCATAAAAATCTCAGAAATAGTAATAAAAAGATTTGTGTGTAAAAAAAACGTTCCATAATAATTAATATATTTATACTTAAAACATAAAAAGAGATTTAAAAAAGGATGTTTTCTCACACAAATACGCAAAATCAGTACTGCCATTTTAGCGCTTTGGGAACTAGATTTAGCGCTTTTTTGGAATGTATAGCGCGCATTTCGAAATTTTAGCACCTAGCACTTAATCCAGCGCTTTTTGGTGTATTTAGCACACATTTCAAAATTGTAGCGACTAGCGGGTTATTAACTCTTTTATAGCAGCACTGTTAGTCCACATTACCGATAATAATAATAATGACCTTTATTGTTTTTTTCCACAAATAGTACATTGCAGTTTATCTTTTTCAAACATATTTTTTCCACAAAACAAAGAGCATGGGAGACGAGTCCAAACTAGGATACCCTGTGCTATGGATCTCCCGACTTCCCCTTTAGGATGATCAACTTGATTTTTTTTATCGACGACTATAAGCGGGGAAATCCCCTTCATTAAAGTTTTCGTTCATGGTTTTGGCAACGCATTTATTTTGCTTTATTCAGTTTTAGTCAGTTGTTTAGAGCACAGCTAAGTTAAAAGTTACTTAGAGTAGTACAAACTACTGTTGACAGCAATTGCCATAATTATAAGTCGATGTCCTGCGAAGTATTGATACATCAAAAAATATTGCCAGAAAAAAACTTAATGTTGTTTTCTTTATTATGATTATATTTTCTTGAATTATAAATTATAATAAAAAACACAAACTTTGTTTGTAGTTAATTTAGCGCGAAATCTAGGGCTTTTTTAAAGCGCTGTTTTCATGATATCTAGCGCTTTTTGTGTTGTCCTAGCGCTGAATGAGTTTTTTTTTGATCTGGCAGCACTGCCAAAAAACCCTGTATTAAGAAGTAACTTTCCTTTCAGTTTTAAGCGCGTTCAGTTCCCAGTTACAGTGAGCGTGTGTTATGCGATGACATTAAATAAAGCGCAAGGTCAAAATTTACGCGTTGTAAGAGTGAACCTCAGTACTGACTGTTTTGCACATAGCCAACTCTATGTTGCTTTTTCCCGCGTTAGTAGCCCCCGTAACCTTTTTGTGTACACCCCGTCTAAGTCTACTTCTAACGTCGTTTACACCGAAGCTCTATCATAAACTACTTAGAACTTTGATGATAATGATTTATTTGTTACCACTTATTGATACAGTAATGATATAAATCGTTTAATATTCTCTTACCTAAACGACAAATTCTTTATGTAAAATCTATATACGCGAGCTACGCCGCGGGCACAGCTAGTAAGGGAATATTTACGCTGTGAAAAACTTCATTTACAAGGTAGGTACGAGTTTTTTTATTTGCATACATACTTACTATTTTTAATTGGTAGTTATGTTGTTATGTCTAAATATCGCTATTTTTTGTATTTTAGGATTTATTGTAACATTCCGTCTTTGCCCGCCAATATTTGACGGGGTAAGAAAAACATATAAAAGTTTATATCTTGCCCCGTTTTCAAAAGTCATACTAATGGTCTCGTGTTCTCAAAATGTACCTGAAAAAATGTTTTGTTTTGTTTTTGATATTTTGAAATATTTATTTTTTTACGTTTTGTACTACATATTTTGTTGACGAAAATGGTAAAAGGTACATGTACGTAATTGTGTTTAAAATTATCTTGGCATTAACAATAAAAGATTTTATATGATTGATATCTTTCATTTTCTGTATAATCTTATCCAAGTAAAGTGAAACATTTGAGAACCTCTAGTTCAATCTTTCCCCGGCGGGGCAAAATTGAAATATAAAAAACTAATAACTTGTGTTATCTGTGTTATTTGAAGGTATTTTGATATTATAGACAGTTCTGAAGTGTCAGGACAGTTAATTAATAATAATTGTAGCTTACTGACAGTCAATATCGTCTGCCGTTCATTTGAACGATTTTAGAAACTACTTCGATCTTTCCCCACCACCCTTTCATCTTTCCCCCTGTTTTTTCTTTCGATAAAAACATTGTAGTTAATTTTTTTTGCTTTAGAATAAATATAACAGGGATAGATATGACATCTTTTTACTGGTTCTTTGTACTTTATTTAATATAGATAAGATATAATTTTAGCTTATGTTAATATGTAGGTACTGTTCTACAAGACGTCAAACACAACACTGCTCATCTCATCAAAAAACCGTTCGATCTTCCCCCCACTCACCCTAGCGTTATTGCAGTTTCTGAAAATATGAATAAATAATGTTTCTACTTTAATTTGATACTATCCCAAATTGAATGTGATTTATGGACAATAACGTTTTTGTCTACCGATCGACCCTTACGAATGTGTGCATGCGCAGTTAAATTAGTTAAAATAATGTATTACCACGCATTTTGAATTTAAAAGATAAAAAGGACAGAATGTTTGGGATTTGTTTCATTAATTTTTCTTCACGATTTGTCTATATTAGGACCTACTTATTCTGAACCTTCTCTGCAAATTTTGCCGGTTATTGCAAAATAACTCTGTGTATGATCCAGAATAAAAAGTCACTTACTTATCT
Organism: Parnassius mnemosyne; assembly: GCA_963668995.1. Classification (NCBI taxonomy): domain Eukaryota; kingdom Metazoa; phylum Arthropoda; class Insecta; order Lepidoptera; family Papilionidae; genus Parnassius; species Parnassius mnemosyne. Next base: position 19,845,914 of record CAVLGL010000068.1, on the reverse strand, counting down.
TCACGCACAATCCCTGACAGGGTAGCCAGAGAGAACAGATCGCCAAGTGTCACGATCCTTACATACCTCTTTCGCTTCTTTCAGATTCATTATCTTCTTCATACATGCACGTCTAGGTATCCGAGTACTCTTGACCCTCCCCTCTTCGAGCAATTTGCTCACATGGTCTTCGAAAGTTAGTCTCGGTCTACCTCGACACCTTTTAATATTTACTTTCGCGATATATATTTTCTTCACCATTCGGTCTTCACTCATTCGCTCAACGTGCCCAAACCATCGAAGCACGCCCTTATCAATTTTTGTGATAAGGTCATTGTTCAGTAATAAACCGCAACTCACAAAATTTATACCGAGGCACAATGATCTGCTACGATCGGAGCGCCGGTCACACCTAGTGGCAACATTGCGACGTAATATGCGTTGTAATAATCTGTGGAGTTAAAAAAAAGAGAAGAGGAGGGTAGGAGGCGAGACAAGACATACACATTCTCTTTGTGTTCGTGATGTGAACATCTCTCCAAAAACTTAAAAAAAAGGGACTACTCCAGAGTGTACCGTGTACAATCTAATTGCTAGTGTATTCTACCGTGTAGAAGAAGCTACCAGGAGCTGTCAACGTTTGCTGATCTTGGGAGGCTGGCTAGTAAGACCGTGAGTAGTTTATTGCTGTTTTTGGTGTGATTTTGTGACTGCGGTAACTGAACGTTTCAGGGGATTTAGAATATCAATACAGTCCACTATATCTAATAAAATAATCCCAATCCGCCACATTTCTGGCCTTCGAGCCGCATATATTCGAATTAGTGATCTTCGAATAATAATTTTCTACCCTTAATTCGCGTCCCGTGGACGTCATATATTTGAGTAAAACTACGCATTTAATTAATTTAATATCCCTTATTTAATTTGCCTCTTTTTTACCTGGATGTCCATTGCTCGCGGTGCGTTTATAAAGTATTAATTTTGTAATTTGTTCATAATGTCGGATAAATTACAAATAAAAAGGCAAACACTTATTTTTAAAAAGGAATACCTATTTGCTAAATTACAAAAGGTTTTCGATATCGCGAGATCCCAAATAAATGATCCCACACAAATTCAGAATTTCTTAGCCGATTATTCCGAATTAGAAAGTGTCCGCTCAAAGTTTGAAGAAACAGTGTTAAATATTATTGAAATAGATATATCATTAAAACCGGAGACAAGATTGTCAACGCGAGAATTAGATACATTTGATGAACTTTATAAGGCATGTAGGTTGCAATATTTAAGATTAAAACCGGACGAGCAGGCATCCCTCAGTAGGAAAGATAGGAGTGATGTAAGGCCGTCATTACCTAAATTACGTTTATTTGAATTCGATGGTGATATTGAGAAGTGGACCACATTCTACGATACATTTGTATCACTTGTCCACAATCGAGATTTCGATGAAATAGATAAGTTTCACTATTTGCTTTCATGTGTTAAAGGTTCGGCATTAAACATTGTTAAAAAATTGCCCATAACAGCCGCTAATTATACTGTCGTATGGCAAAGTTTATGTAATAAATATCAAGATGATCGAATACTCGTGGGTAGGTACATCGACAAAATGATAAACTTTACGCCGTTAAATAAAGATACTACCGCAAATCTTACTTTATTTATCGAAACATTCGATCACTCTTTTAAAGCCATCGAGGTATTAAAAATTAAAAATTTACATGACTATTTATTTTGTCATTTAGCCTTACGTGGGTTGGATGCGCATACTAGGAGGCTTTTTGAAGAAAATCGGGATCAAAATTCACTTCCATCTTTTTCGGAATTAATTAGTTTTGTAAATAAACAAGTTAAAGTATTCGAACATTCATCGAATAGTACGATGTCGTTACAATCAAGAAATAAGTCTATATGTAACAATTACAAAGGCAACAATAATAACCACTACAAAAGTTATTCAAAGACAGTTTTAACTACTAATGTGTCGAATTATAATAAAAATAAAAAAATAATTTGCGCGCATTGTAATCAAAATCACATGATTTATAGGTGCGATCAATTTCGTAAATTGACCGTAGATAAAAGGATTGACCGTGTCAATACCTTAAAATTGTGTCATAATTGCCTAAAAGGAAATCATGATACCTCAACTTGTAAAAGTGAGATGTCTTGTGGTGTATGTGCGTCACTACATCATTATCTATTGCATAAGGAGCCAGTGAGCGACACGCTCGTGCCAACATCCACCCGTCCATTGTGCTCTGACTCGCAAGTGCAACAAGCACTCGTCTCGTCTCAGGCTATGAGTGACTCAGAGCGTTATACGATAGATACGCTTCATTCCAATAACGCTCACTCGGGTTACGGTGTTGTATTGGGAACGGCGCGCGTGTTAGTAATTGATAGTAGCGGCCAGCTTCAATACTGCCGTGCAGTTATTGACTCTGGAGCTCAGAGCTCATTTATTACAACTGAGTGTGCTCAACGTTTGGGCTTACCTCGAAAGAAGTGTTCGTTTAATATTTATGGTCTCGGTGGAGAGGCTGTAAAAAATCACGGCATGATTACATGCACATTAAGGTCCCTACACACTGACCTACCTAGTTTTACACTGAACATGGTCGTAGTGACTAAGGTATCTGCTGATATGCCTAACGTTCGATTCCACTCGGACGTTATTAATAAATATAAGAATTTTAATTTAGCTGATCCATTATTTTATAAGCGTTCGCGTATCGATATACTATTGGGCAATGATATAGTTTCGGAACTTATTAAGGATAAACCTTATATTATTTCATCGGATATACCAAGCGTGATCGATACCGCTTTCGGGTTTGTTGTAAGTGGTAAACTTTATAGCAATGATAAGGACAATTTAAAAAATTATAATTTATCAGTCTCATTTGATGAACAAGAGTCTTTAGATCAAACGTTGCGTAAGTTTTGGGAAATCGAAGAATTGCCAAGCAAACCCTCGATTAATCCTTTGGAACAATTAGCGGAAGACATTTTCGTGGCTCGTTATAGTCGTACTGAGGATGGTACCTATTCAGTGCCGTTACCATTCATACCAGACCCGCCTCCGTTGGGCGCGTCACGAGCGGCAGCCGAGCGGCGACTCTTGTTCACCGAGCGCAAGTTGAATCGTTCACCTGTATTACGACAAGCCTATTCAGAGTTCATGTGCGAATATGAAAATCTAGGGCACATGGAGCTTTATTCGGGGGACACCCCAAGCAAATATGTGATACCTCATCACAGTATACTTAAGCCCAGTAGTTCCACTACTCCTTTGCGTGTGGTATTCGATGCCTCGGCTAAAACGTCCACGAACGTTTCGCTTAATGATATTCTATTGACCGGGCCTAATCTGTATCGAGATATTGGGGCTATAATATTGAATTTTAGGTTGTTTGAATATTGTTTGATTTGTGACGTATGCAAAATGTATCGGGCAATTAAACTGAATCAGTCAGATAGATGTTATCAACATATTTTGTATCGTCATTCGCCTAACGATGCCATTGACGTTTATGAATTAAAAACTGTCACTTACGGCTTAAGTTGCTCACCGTTCTTAGCTATCCGCACCCTCTTACAGTTAGCCTATGACGAGGAAGAACGTTTCCCACTCGCTGCAAAGGTTGTGCGCGAGGGCGTGTACATGGATGACATTCTATATTCTTGTAGTTCATTGTCACAGATATCTCGGTTACAAGATGAACTTTTAGAGATGTTTAATTCCGGTGGCTTTATACTCAAAAGGTGGGCGAGTAATAGTGCAAAAGTTTTACAACGCGTTCCGTTAGAAAACCGAGAGTGTCCTGTTACATTTATGAAAGATGGTAACAAATATTCAGTCAAAGTGCTAGGTCTGAAATGGTTCCCTTTGACTGACTGTTTTTATTTCACAGTAGATAAGACTGATAAAGTAACAACTAAACGTTCTGTTTTAAAATTATTAGCTTCTATTTACGACCCCGTGGGTTTTATTTCACCGTGCATTTTCATCGCGAAAGAGATAATGCAAGATTTATGGAAGCTGGGCATAGGATGGGATGAGCAGCTGCCAACTGACGTAACTAAGCGCTGGCTTAATTACGTTGATGATCTCCCGCGACTAACGGCAATCAAGATAGATAGACATATGCTGCTACCAGAACAGACCGAATGCGAATTGGTCGCCTTTTGCGATGCAAGCTCTCGCGGTTATGCTAGTTGTGTGTATGTGATCAGTCGCAACGATAGAGGTCAAACTAAAGTACGCCTGGTGACAGCAAAATCTAAAGTAGCCCCCGTCAAACCATTAACTATCCCGAGGTTGGAATTAATGGCGTCAGTTTTGTTAAGCAAATTAATTAGATATGTCCGTGACATTTTGACTCGTGTAAAAATTACTCGTATTACTGCGTTAACCGATTCGACTATCGTGTTGACGTGGCTTCAGACAGAAGCTTACAAATTAAAGCCGTTTGTTAGTAACCGTGTTACTCAGGTATGTGAAGTGTTACCTCCACACTGTTGGCGTCACGTGAGTAGTGAGTGCAATATGGCAGACATATGCTCGCGCGGAGCGTCTCCGTCACAGCTCGTGGAGTGCAGTGAGCAGTGGTTGAAGGGCCCATCTTGGTTGTACGACGACTATTCGCAGTGGCCAGTGAGAACATTTATCAACCAACATGAAAGTAATACACCCGAAATGAAATCAAATCATACATTAGGCTCCTTCAATTTAATCACAAATGAAAATAATTCGATAGAGGAGACTAAGTTAGAGTTCTGTGACCGAATCTTTTCCAATTTCTCTTCTTATTATAAACTGCAACGTACGTTTGCTCGAATATTGAGATGGTTCCGACTCAAATCCGGTCACTCGAAGCAATCAATACTGACGACTAACGAATTAAATACTGCCCAAGATGTTTTAATTAAATTAGTACAAAGTGCATACTTCGCAAATGAAATAAATAGATTGTCAAAGGGCACAAAGTACGTTCCGTCGTTGAGAAAATTATCTCCATTTATTGACGAACGCGGATACCTCAGGGTGGGGGGTCGAATAAATTATTCAGCGTTACCTTATAACGCGAAGCATCCTCGTTTATTACCTAAAAATAGTAGATTTACCTTGTTACTTATTGAATATTTACATAAAAAATATTTACACGTAGGTCCACGCACCTTACAAAACATTATTAATCAAAATTTTTGGATTTTAGCATCCCGTCGCATTATTCGGTCAGTTTTGTCCAAATGCAAAATTTGTTTTAAACACAACCCAGTGCTCTTACAGCCTGAGATGGCACCTTTGCCAGCAGCCCGATTGATACCTTGTAATGTTTTTGAGCATGTAGGGGTGGACCTCGGTGGTCCGTTCTTTACAAAAGAAAGTTTACGACGAAATGCTAGGGTTGAACGGTCATATTTAGCATTATTTATTTGTTATTCGACAAAAGCTGTACACCTTGAAGTCTTATCGTCGTTGTCATCGGACTGTTTCCTCGCGTGTTTAGACAGATTTGTAGCGCGACGCGGTGTGTGCTCCTTCCTTTATTCGGATTGCGGAACTAATTTCATAGCTGCTAGTAAGCATTTAACCGAAGTACAAAGATTTATGCTCGAACAAAAAAACAATATATTAGAGGGTTGCTCAAAACGACAAATTATATGGAGATTTAATCCCCCTGGTGCACCACATATGGGTGGGCTCTGGGAAGCTGGAATTAAATCCGCCAAGTATCTATTAACGCGAGCCGTAGGAGAAAAAAGTTTGACGTTCGAGGAACTCACAACAGTGTTTTGTAAAGTAGAAGCGATTCTCAACTCGCGGCCGCTTTGTCCGTTACCAGCTAGTGATAATCCTGATGAGTTCAACGTTTTGACTGCGGGACACTTTCTAATTGGAAAAGGGTTAACAGCAGTACCTGAGTATAATGTAGAGGATATAACAATAAATCGATTATCACGTTGGCAATATATTCAAAAATGTTCACAAATGTTTTGGCGTAGATGGAGTCACGAATATCTAAATACGCTGCAACAGAAAGCAAAGTGGCATTCGGATAGATCTAATATAAAAATAGGTGATCTCGTAATCATAAAAACTGATAATGTACCGCCGTGCGATTGGCCTTTGGGTAGAATTGAGGCTCTTCACCCCGGTCCAGATGGGATTGTTCGTTGTGTTACGCTTCGCACTCAAAAGAGTACTCTACAGAGACCAGTTAATAAACTGAGTCCTCTACCTTATTCAAATTAGTTTTTACGTGTATTAATATTTTTTTTTCTCGTTGAGGACATTCTGTGTCTCAGCGTTATTTTGCATGTTCCGTAGCTTAAGTTATAATATTTTCTCTAATATCTTTTTCATATAGTTAGGAGAAACCATCAAGATGGTTTCGGTGGGGGGTGTGTTCAGTAATAAACCGCAACTCACAAAATTTATACCGAGGCACAATGATCTGCTACGATCGGAGCGCCGGTCACACCTAGTGGCAACATTGCGACGTAATATGCGTTGTAATAATCTGTGGAGTTAAAAAAAAGAGAAGAGGAGGGTAGGAGGCGAGACAAGACATACACATTCTCTTTGTGTTCGTGATGTGAACATCTCTCCAAAAACTTAAAAAAAAGGGACTACTCCAGAGTGTACCGTGTACAATCTAATTGCTAGTGTATTCTACCGTGTAGAAGAAGCTACCAGGAGCTGTCAACGTTTGCTGATCTTGGGAGGCTGGCTAGTAAGACCGTGAGTAGTTTATTGCTGTTTTTGGTGTGATTTTGTGACTGCGGTAACTGAACGTTTCAGGGGATTTAGAATATCAATACAGTCCACTATATCTAATAAAATAATCCCAATCCGCCACAGTCATCTTTCAAATCTGCCATAATGCGAATCTCTTCGTTTCGCTTTCGGTCGGCCATGGTAACGCCGCACATTTTACGAAGAGATCGCATCTCTACTGCATTCAACTTGCTTTTATGCTTCTTCTGGCATACCCAGGTTTCACTGCCATATAACAAAGTCGGTACCAACACTGCGTTATGTATTGCAAGGCGTGCACTCTTCACTACGCCTTGCCTTTTGATTAACGCAGTCAGGGCACCATTGACTTTGTTCCCGGCACCGACACGCCTGTCCACATCTAAATCACATCTTCCATCTCGGCTAAAAGCACTCCCCAAGTATACAATTTCATTTACCTGTTCTAGACATTCCTGATTTACCCATATTTCACACTTCGTTCTCTCTTCGTCCCTTTCAAATACCAGAACCTTAGTTTTATTAGCATTCAAACGGAGACCTTTAATTTCACATTCCTCTTTCATACACGTGACTAATGCCTGCAGTTCTGCCTCTGATGGTGCAATAAGCACTGCATCATCAGCGTACAGCAGACAATTTACTTTAATGTCACCCAATTTCACACCCAAACGGCGTCTTTCAGCGTCTGTAAACAGCTGTCAAGATACAGTATGAACAGCCAGGAAGACATGACACAACCCTGTTTTACGCCCGTTTGGACGTTAAAAATGGGTGACAGGTCATGCCCTACCCGCACACAGGCTTTACAGTCACAGTAAAGTGACTGCACAGCCCTTAGCAATCTACCATCCACACCATATCCCGGTAACAGTTCCCACATTTTCTTCCTTACAACCTTATCAAATGCTTTCTCAAGATCCACAAAAGCACAGAAAATCTTCTGGTTAGCAGCCAGAAGCTTCTCCGTGATCATGCTGAGAGAAAACATTTGATCCGTGCATCCTCTTCCAGGTCTAAATCCGCATTGTGCCTCCCATAGAAATCTTTCCGATTTCTCTTGCATCCTACGTGTCAAAACCTTCGAGTAAAGTTTACTTGCTAAACTGGTCAAGCTGATCGCCCTATAGCACCCGCAGTCAAAATGTGAACCTTTACCTTTATATAAAGGCACAATGACTGCGGATTGCCAATCATCCGGGACATCCCCCGTCCGCCAGCACAAATTGCACAGCAGATGAAAGCTGTCCCAGACGCGAGGCCCACCATACTTGACCAATTCAGCAGTAACTCTGTCTAGTCCCGCAGCCTTACCACATTTCAAACTTCGAATCGCACGTTCAATCTCTTTCATACTGATGACCTCAGTGTTATCGAGGTCATCAGTATAAGAATATAAAGTTAAATTTATATATAGTCATAATATCATATTAATAACAATAATACCAATTTCATATAATCTAACCTAACCTAAACATATTAATCACTAACTTTTAAGACAATAATTAAATAATGTACCAAATATATTAAAAACGTAAACTACCCTATCTTTTTATTACTCTGTCCAATAAGTAATCTTAGACTTTATTCATAAAGCTCGGCCAATTTCTTATTTTAAATTCCTCCAAATAACGGCCAATGAATTCAAAATGTATACTTACCACAATAATATCATAGGTTTTTCTTCTTCTATTGTATGAATATTGCGAAAAGTGATAATATTATTCTGTGCTTTTTGTGTTGCACCGCCACATTTAACACACTGATGAGTTTGATCACACATCGTGCTTAAAATGATTAAATATTGAATTATTATATTCCATATAGCACAGAATCAATTCAATCAATCGATACCAATCAATCAATCAACACAGTTGCAAAGAAATACCTACAAACGAACAAAATGAAGTATTCTCAACCGTTATTTTCTAAAAAAAGAGAAAAGATCTAGCCCTCTGCGGCGCGGCGGCGACAACAAGTCGCGGATACAGTTCTTTTAGGAATTTCACATGTGGATTGATATTTTTTACAGCAAATGGCACAAATACTCTTATGTAGTCATCTACCAGAGATTCATACTTGCGTCACTTACTCAGTTCAGACGCTTCTGATGCCGCCCTGTGAGAGGCTGCCAAAGTGTCACAAAGCATCGTTCAATATGGCTTTACCTCTCTTCCAAGGGTCTAAAGTCGTACCGTTGCTTTCATGCTATCGCCAAAAAATTAACACAAACTCAAAATTAACATTCGTGAAGGACAGTAGTAGAATACAAAATTACAAATGTTTGGAATTATGTATGATATGTATACGTTGCTTGCAAAAAAAAATTAATTTAAAGAAAATCACAATAACATGGTAATAAGTCAGGTTATAGTGTTAATCACAACCTTATATTAGTTACTATTAGATTGGAATTGCTAATTAAATAATCCAGAGTATGTTGTGATGAATTTAAATACGCTACAAGTAGATTTAATTTCCGATCGTGTAGATCTAAAGTTAAATAAGCTACAGCTGAATCTAAAATAAAAATAATGATTTTAATTTTAATTGTTGCATTGTGCCATGTTCAAAATACTATTCAACATCTGAACTATAATATAACAGACGAAAAAGATTTGCTGATTTATTTGAATAAATCAAATATATCTAATGATGTGAACAAAAAGCAAGATAACGTGAAAATCAAATCAGAAATTGGAGAAATAAACAAACTTGCAAGCAATTTGAAATCTGATGACTTAGAACTTTTTGAGACGGCAGGAAGTAGCAATTACGTGTATCGACCTCTGTTTGTTTATAGAAAAATAGAACACAGCAAGCGCCGGATTACGATGTATAACGCTTTTGCTGGTTAGTGAAAACTTACTATAGCTTAGATAAGTCACAATTCTTTTTAACTCACTTTTATGAAGTTGATCTGTATGCGTCCATGTACAAATGTAGTAGTATTTTTTAATTTCGTTTTTTTACCTACTTTCAGACGTAAGCAATATTAGAATTATCACAGCCCATGATCAATGCATGTTGTTTTAGTTTTTTCTACTCTAATTTTACTATTTAATAGTGTATAATAATATCATAGAATAGTTTTAATTTAAAATACATTTATTATAAGACATTTTAATTTACTTCTAATAATTCATATTTTTTTACGTAAACTTATTATTTTATTATATTATGTTAGAAATGAGTTACAATTCTACACAAAATTATTCAAATGATATGTACGTTATTTGTCTGACCTTTCTTATAATATCATATAATATCAATATCTAATAATGTTAGTTTGGTAGTTTTTTAATCAAAATATTTTTCATGTACCTACATACAATTTTGAAAAGTTTGACTATTTTTTTTATAGGATAGGGTGACAAACGAGCACACAGTCCACCTGATGGTAAGTGGTTGCTGTGGCCCATAGACACCTACATTTATCCTCGTTTGTGAATCAAAATGCAGATGAGTTGTCACCCGTGAGGACTAAGATGGAATGCCTCTTTTCCAGTAAAAATGGTCTCCGGTTCTCTACACTCACCATTCGAAACACAGCAGCATTAAGCTGCTAATTTACGCTGGTATTCTGTGAGAGCGTGGTCCTTCCCCGGTCGAGCGGACCCATTCGTGCTACAACTATACTACTAATGCAGCATGGCTCTACCACGTGTAAAACTATATCTTATTTATTTGAATACCATGTCATCTAAAGTTTTATACTTAGTAAAGAAACTAAATCTATTTTTTTTTAATCAAAGTAAAACATTTAGCTTCAATTACTGCTCGATTTTAATCTTTATTACCTACGAAGGACCAATTAGTGTAATCGATTTATTACTAAACTTTTACAGGTTGTACGTAAAATGTTCACAAGTTATTTGTTGGTTTGATATCGAAACATATCGTACAATTTCTAAAAATAATGCTGCGTATTTGCATCGCGGTTTTAATTTTATATATTAAAGTAAGTTCCTTTTATTTCATCATCAAAATCTGAAATCTTTTTCAAAATAAAAGGGGGAAAACGAGCATGCTCACCTAATGGCAAATGACCGCAGCCCATGGGCAACTCCAAGAACAGGGAAATCGTAGATACGGTCGGCCTTTTAAAAAGGAGTAAGCTCGTTTCTTGACAAGATATCCTTCATAGATGTGTCACAAATCATTTATATGTTTGTTTCATAGTATTTATTCTTAATAAGTGTTGTTTAACTTTTCTTGTCGCAGGTTAATAGAGCTATCGCTGGCATTTCACCTATCCATGACCTTAAAAATCAAATGAATGCAAAGCTTGCTGGGGAAAGATTTCTTTTAAATTCACCTCATAATGTTATTAAACATTTGGATAATTCTATTCTTAAAACTACTAAAAATGTGACTCAAAATCCACAAATGGAAGAGAACCTTTACCAAATATCTAAAGATTTGGTTTCTGCGATATTAACCAAGTTAGAAATACAAGATAAAATTACTCGAATTACACGAGAAGCTCTTGATGCTTCCGGTAAGAATAAAGGTATTACCGCTATAGAAACGAGACGAATTCTAGATTACATATCAAGAACATTATCAGGTCATATTTTAAGTATCACAAGAGCCTCTACAGAACCTGAATTGCATCGACTTGTATACGGATTAGCACAAATAGCTGCTGAAGTATCAATTGTATCAGCATTAAAAGATATCACATATGCTACTGCGTTATCTAAGAAACAGTCAGTTGATTTATTCCTGCGTAAAAAAAGAGCTATATCTTTGGAAGATGTAAATTCTACAACACCTTCCCCGTTCCATTCTACACCAACAATATTAAACATAATTTTAAAGAAATCATTATCGGCTACGCCAACAGAAAGTTCAACATTGCAGCCTAAAGAAAGTAATTTATATGTTCCAAGTGCACCTTACTCTGTAATTTCTAGTCGAGATAAGATCCCATTTCATGTTATAACTTTAAATCAAAATCCATTGGCTGTTAAAGGATTTTTGAATCAAACCGTTTTGGATAGAGAAAACCGGGACATACCTATTAATGAAACGGAAGTTATTGTTCTAGATAAGAATATTAATGGGACCAATTATATCACCTCTAATTCTGAAACGGTAAATAAACAAGATTCAAATACTGGTGGACTTGCAGATGATTGGATAGATCCAAAAGATCATACTTATGCACTTAATCCAGATGTAGTTGCTGAGATGGAAATCGAACAGCCTGAAATCGATGATGAGATTGCTAACGAAAAGAAGGAAAAGCTGAAAATGGAAAAATTAGAATTGAAAGCTAAAAAAGCAATACTTTATGCAGGTGACGTTGCATATTTAACTGCTGCTAGTGTAGTCGCTATGCGACGTGCGTTAACAGCATCGATTGAGGTTCAAATGTCTGTGAAGTTTGCTAAAAATGGTATGTCAAATCATCAAGATTTAATGATGAATTTAGCAAAAACGGCTGCTCAACAGGCCGGTAAAGAAGCAAAGAGTGCAACTTCTAAGTCTCTCGCATGTGAACGTGTGACTAAACTTGCTGTTAAGTATACTGCACAATCTCAAGGAGCTAGACTTAACCATGTAGCAAATCGAATAATAATGGATACCTTGTCATTAGCAACGCTTGCTAAATCAATGGCTTTTGTTTCGTCTGATATTGCTATTAATTCTCTCTATCAAGCGACAGACATAAAGCCCCCATCATGAATATTTTTATTATTATTAGATACAATCAAGTTAAAACAGTTTAGGCAAATGAAATCAAATAATATTTAAAATATAGACACACTATTTATTATAGAAATTTATTTTTATACATATAGTTAAATGCTTGGTTAGATAGTCTTGTGCCTGGAACTGCATCACCCATCCATATAATCGTAAAATAGGGTGTTTAGTATGTATAGTTGTAATACCTATAACAAAAAAAAAACGTAATTGTGATTCGACTTTAATATTCATTATAAATGTTTTGTCGTATAATTGTTGGGATAAGATCTTTTGTCGATACATTCTTGACAGTGGCCTTGAAATTACCGCGTTTTTGTCCTCTCCGCATAAAATATAATGTCATAAAAGACTCCTACTTAAAAACATGCATATTATTTCAAAATAAATAAAGCAATATAGGTATTTTATGTTTTTTTTTTTATATTTATGGATACCCTTGAAGAGTGTGTGTGCAGATTAGCACTATTTTCAGACATCTTGATACGACTGTTTTCGTTATATTTTAATCAAAAGTATCCAGTAAGATAGCTATTTTTCAGAGTTTTAGGGATTTTTAATGGTATAATTTTAAAAGATAGGGCGTGAGCTGACTTTCTTAATATGCCGCCTCGCCCGGCTGGAGGCCATGGCCATGGACCTCAGTAATATTTGTATAACCTGCTAATTGAAACTGTTTTATTGATATATCTCCTGTAATTAATTCTATAACAATATAATCTTGGAGAATAACTTTGGATAAAATGCGTCACATAATTTTTAGGTAATAAAATTATCGTTTACAAATCGTACACTAAATTGTGTTGGAAGAACATACAATATTGGTACTTACTTACCTGTTTCCTACGAGTCGATAGATGATAGAATGCTGGTAGAATAACTGAAATGAGTCATATCTAAAGTGTGGTGTGTCAGATAGTGTGAGCGTCAATGTAAATATAAGATATAATTTACATACTTGGTTGTGTAATTGTAGTGCAGTCTTAGTTTCATAAAAATGAAAATAAATGTAAGATCTGAAAACACAGGGCTTACCCATCTGTATACTGTTATCAATCTGATAATTGTTAGCAACAGTTAATAATTGTTATCAACAGTTGGCAACAACTTTTCCTTAGTCGTGCTAAGCAAGGCCATTACGTAAGATTTCAGCTGGGTGACTATTAGCCAAAATAAGATTTTTATGGGCTTAGACTAACTTTTCAACCATTCGATAAAGCTATTCATTGGATTAATTGCAACATAAATGAAAAATTATAGTTGTATGAATGAATAGTTTAATTGTTTTACTGTTATATTCTGTCAGGTATAATTTATTTGATGGATTAACTTTTACCTGATGATTGGAAAACCACACTTATAATGGTTACCGACTAGACAGCTTATAATATATTATGCAATTGCATAAGACATCGTGTAGTGACGGTGTAAGAATAAACACTACCGTATACAACCACTACGGTGACGTAAGAGCCGATAGAGAGAAACAAATCGTGAGATGGACAGCAGCGTTTGCCTAATAACGACCAAAAAAAAAACTGTGGTTGCCAACCCGCGTGAGACCTACGTTCAGCAGTGGACTTTAATAGGCCATAACGGCAACGGCGTATGACATCTCCCATAACCAATAACGTTGTTAACGAGTTTGATGTGTATATATTATGTACATACCTTGGTCTATTAAACTTTCTATACGTAATTGAGTAAAGGCAACTAGTGTCCCGCTCCCACCTCAGACTTGCTCGAGGCAATTTTTAAATCTGACTTATCTGCTGTTCCAATTTGATGTGAAGTTTGCGATGTTATTATGGCACGGTTTAGTGCGTATTCAGGAATCGCATGAGCATTTGGAGTCAATTCCCGTTCTAAAGGCATAGCGCCACAAATCACGACGGCTATTAGAGAAAATATGATGACTTTCACTACCTGTAATTAAGTTTTTGTTTTTTATTTATTTACTTAAACAATAAATATATATAATACCTACTTATATATTCCAACAATAAAAGAAAACATGCGTGAGTGTCGCGGAACACTCGGTTGGAACGAAGTTCCTTTCGTAGTATATTATTATTGATAAACGTATTATATTATTGATATATATTAACAAATACGTTCTACGTGGTAGAGCCATGCTGGAGCTATATTATGGTTGTAGCACGAATGGGTCGGCTCGACCGAGGAAGGACCACGCTCTCACAGAAAACCAGCGTAAAATAGCAGCTTAACGCTGCTGTGTTTCGTATGGTGAGTGTAGAGAACCGGAGACCCTTTTTACTGGCAAAGAGGCATTCCATCTTAGTCCTCACTCATCTTAGTTGTTTAGAAAATTTGCAAGTTGAAGAATGCAGCTTAAGAATTGGTGAGTTAACCGTCAAATGCCTTTTGCACGCCGATGATCGAGTCATATTTGCGTCGTTGGCGGCTGAGCTGCAAATGATGGTGATATTAATGAACAGGTCATTAAAAGAAAGGGGAATGAAAGTGAACGCAAGTAAGACGAAAGTTATGGTTTTTGAAAGAGAAGAAAGCAAACGATATGTGAAATAAGAATAGAAGGGGAGTTGGTCGAACAAGTAGATGAGTTTGTGTATTTGAGATGTGTATTTAGCAGGGATGGTAGATATGATAAGGATATAGAAAGACGAGTGACCGCAGGAAATAGAGTAAATGAGGCTCTACACTTTGTTGTGGAAAGTCAGAATGTGTCTAATAAGGCACGTATGGCAATTCCCAATGGTGTATTAGCCCCTACTTTAATGTATGGTAGTGAAAGTTGGGTGTGGCAGAAGAAGTACGAGAGTAGAATAAATGTTGTAAAAATTCGGTCATTAAGGAGTATATTAGGGCTGAATCTGAATGACAGGATGAGAAATTGTGTGATAAGAGAAGAGAGTGGTTTGCAAGATAATGTTGTGACCAGGATTAAATAAGGAATACTTCAGTGGTTTGGTCATGTAGAACGAATGAAAGAGTGACAAGTCAAGTTTATGTTGCAGAGGTGAACGGTAGAGTCGGGAAGGGACGCCCTAGGCGAAAGTTTATCGACCAAATTGGCGATATTACATATGAAATTGGCGTTTTGTACGGGAGGAATATGAAGACATTTTTTTTTGTAAAATATATTTAATTAACCAAAGTATGCACCGTTCTATCTATGCGCTTTTGCCATCTCATAGGTAGTTCATTGATCCATTTCCAAAAAACTATGAGGACGAGAATCAATAAACTCTTTGAAGGCAGTTTGGACTGACGCATCGCAATTGAATGTTTTTCCTTGTAAGAAGTTGTCCAAATTCCGGAAAAAATGGTAATCTGTTGGAGCAAGGTCCGGGGAGTACGGTGAATGTCGCAGACCTTTCAATTGTAGCTCATCTGACTTAGTGGTTGTTTGTTGTGCAGTGTGTGGTCTTGCGTTGTCGTGAAGCAGCAGTGGTAGAGCGATTGACCAATCGCGGTTGTTTAGCAGCTAGTTCTTCCTTCATTGCTTGCAGTTGCTGGCAATAGATATCTGCCGTAATCGTTTGGTCAGATTTTAGAAAGCTGTAGTGAACGACACCGGCGCTAGTCTACGAAACACTCACAAGTAACTTTTTCTGAGTCAATTTTCGTTTAGGGCAGGATTTGGCTGGGTCTCCAGGGTTCAGCCATTGCGATGAGCGCTTCCGATTATCGTACAGTATCCACTTTACATCACAAGTAATGATTCGATTTAAAATCCTTTCATTATTGTTTCGGTTGAGCAAAGTAACACAGCAGTCGACGCGTGTTTGCAAGTTCGATTCACTCAATTCATGAGGTACCAATCGTTCAAGTTATTCTTACTTCCCGATTTTCTTTTAAGTGGATTAATACAGTTTTATCACTTACCTCGAAGCCTGCAGCTATCTCTGAAGTGCTTTTTAATGGATCCACTTCCACAATAGCCTTTTTTCTTCATTTTCCACGTTGGTCTGCGGCCGTCCACGGGGTTGGTTCTGAAGGTCGAAATTTCCAGAACGAAAACGTTGAAACCAAAAACGTACCGTGCTTTCTTTTGCGACACCAGCGCCGCACACATCATTAATCCTTAGAGCTGTTTCTGCAACACTGGTGCCACGGTAGAACTCGTACTCGTAAATATACCGACATTTCATGTTTTCCATTGTGCGGTATTATACAAAACAAATGAATGACTGTTTTCAAAACTCCAATGTACCAGCTAAATGAATTTCTAAATTTAAGTTTGGATTTCTTAATCAAAGAGGAGATATTTCAGATCAAAGTGGTCAGTACGACATAACGCTAATTTCATATGTAAGGAACTAATATTAAAATGGGTAAAGTTAAGAGTAGGTACCATTAATCCATGAGCATGTATGCGTTGGTATATGGATGTGGAGGAGGCGAGAGAGGTGTGCCTGGATTGTGCCAAATGGAAGTCCGTAATCTCTGCCTACGCCTCTGGGGTACAGGCGTGAGTGTTTATATTTATGTAAATAGAACCATATTAATTGGTATAACAGAATATACTAAATAAGAAATACAAGTTAAATCAAACTTACCATTTTTGTATAAAAAAGAAGATTTCCTAAGTATTAAAAAGTATTTCGTTGTAGCTACAAGTCTCATGACTAAAGTGTTCTGAGGAATTTATAAGAAAACGACAGTCACATATCCATCCTCATATAGTAATAAATATTTTAAAAAAATCTTCATTTGTTTTATTTTGTATAAGAATGCGGTCCGTCGTAAGGTTCGATATTTATTTATCTTATTTTCATGTTTTAGGGTACTGTTGCATAATTAAAGAATCAATTTCTACATGCTAGTCAGCTCTGAGAACTAAAATAGAATGCTTCGTTACCAGTACAAAGGATCTCTGACTCTCAACAGACAGGAGCAGCAGCAGAACGTAGCTGCATTTTGCTGCTATTTTACGCTGATATACTATCATTTGTCATAGATTGGTCCTTCCCTGGTTGAGCCGATCTATTCGTAGTAGCGTGGCTAAATTCAACTGCTAAATATAGGGCGTTAAAATTAAAAAATTAAAACTTTTGTACAACCGACTTCAATATAAATTATTAAGAATAACTCAAAACTATTGGTCAGCCTTGATCAAATTTATATGGGACTACATGAGAAGCACCAACTTTCAATCAAAAAAAGATTCACTGAAATCGGTTTACCCAAAAAAAAGTTATGAAGTAACTCACACAAAAAAACTAAAACTATATTTTTTTTTATAGGAGAGGGGGCAAACGAGCATGCGGCTCACCTGATGGTAAGTGACTACCGCCGCCCATGAACTACTGCAACACCAGGGGAATCGCAGATGCGTTGCCGGCCTTTTAAAAAGGAGTACGCTCTTTTCTTGAAGGTCCCTAAGTCGTATCGGTCCGGATAAATCGCTGATGGTAATCGATTCCACAAGGAGGTCGTGCGAGGAAGAAAACATCTTCTAAATCGCACAGTGGTGGACCGCCAATCATCCAGATGGTGTGGATGGTATCGGGAGTTCTGCCGCGATGTGCGTTCGTGAAATTTGGCGGCTGGGATTAATCCGAACAATTCCTCAGAGCACTCCCCATGGTAGATGCGAAAGAAAATGCAAAGGGATGCAACATCTCTTCGCAGTGCCAATTAATCGAGCCGATCGGAAAGGGCTCGGTCGTCGACAATTCGAGCCGCTCTGCGTTGGATGCGGTCAAGTGGAAGGAGCTGGCACTGGGGAGCCCCTGCCCAGAGATGGGAACAGTATTCCATGTGAGGCCGAACTTGCGCCTTGTAAAGTAGCAGGCGGTGTGCCGGCATGAAATACTGTCCCGCTCTGCTGAGCACGCCAAGCTTTTTAGAGGCCAATTTGGCCTTCCCTTCCAAGTGACCACGAAACTGCACGTCACTCGATATGTCGACTCCGAGGATACCGATACTGGCTGAGGTAAGAAGGGGAGTGCCTTGAAACTGAGGAGATACGACAAAGGGGTTCTTTTTAGCGGTAAACGCGCAAACTTGTGTCTTCTGAGGATTAAATTGGACTAGATTTAGTCGCCCCCAATCCGAGACTTTGTTCAGCAAAGACTCGACTTCAGACACAAGTTTGTTCCGGTACTCAGCGACGTTTTCCCGAGAAATATTGGCACGGCCGGTGTATAGAGCATCACCAGTGCTGTCATCCGCATAGCAATGAATGTTACCAGTTAGCAACATATCATTGATATGCAGAAGAAACAGCGTTGGTGATAGCACACAGCCTTGTGGAACTCCAGCGTTAATAGGCTTATAGTCAGAGCATGCACCGTCTACAACGACCTTGATGCTCCGATCTGCAAGGAAGCTGGTGATCCAATTGCACAATTTCTCGGGAAGCCCATAGGAAGGGAGCTTCGAAAGAAGCGCTTTGTGCCAAACCCGATCGAAGGCCTTCGCAATGTCCAGACTAACGGCCAACGCCTCCCCCTTGGACTCTACTGCCTCCGCCCATCTATGGGTCAGGTAGACCAGAAGATCACCAGCTGATCGACCCCGACGAAAACCGTATTGGCGGTCACTAATCATGATAGCTGGCAGTTAGTAATGGATTCCATTATTTTGGAGAACAAGGAGGTGATCGCGATAGGCCTATAGTTGGATGGGTCTGAGCGGTCGCCTTTTTTAGGGATCGGGTGGACAAAAGCTGTCTTCCATGAATTCGGGACTACGCCTTGGGAGTAGGAGTACCGGAAAAGACGCGTTAGGACCGGTGCCAACTCCGGAGCACACGTCCTCAGCACAATTGGGGGGATTCCGTCAGGCCCACTCGACTTCTGTATGTCCAGGGAGAGCAGTGCTTTGCGAACCGAGCGCTGTGAGAACAGCACATCCGGCATGGAGCACTCACACCGCGGGATGGTCGGCGGTGTTTTCCCCCCGTCATCAAGAGTCGAGTTGGACGCAAAAAGGGAGCCTAAAAGGTCGGCTTTGTCTTTTGCGTCATGGGCCAGTGAGTCATCCTCCCTGTGCAGAGATGGTAGTGATGGCTTACAGAAATTTCCTTGGACAGCCTTGGCGAGAGACCAGAATGCACGGGTTCCCGAAGGAAGGCGAACTAGTTTCTCGCCAATTCTTCCTATGTGCTCTGACTTTGCCTTGGCAATAACTCTTTTGAAGGACCTGGAGGCGAAGTTATACTTCTTTTTAAGTGTGCTGGTATTTACATCCCGAGTCGCCGAAGCCGCAGCCGAGGCTTGATAACACTCCTGCTTACTGCGTAATGCAGTCTTACAGGAGCGACCAAACCAAGGCTGAGATCTGCCTCCGATGGGTACCACAGATGATGGAATAAATAGTTCCATTCCCTGTAGCACCACATCAGTGACAGAGTCAGCAACAACGTTGGGATCATCCGGCGAGAAGCAAACCCGCCCCCATGGGTAGGATGCAAAGAAGGACCGCATTCCGTCCCAATCCGCCGACCTGTAATGCCAAACACGGCGGCAACCTGCAGAACGCAACCGCGAAGGGAGCGTGAGTGGCACCACACTCCGGATCAGACAATGGTCCGAAGAGCCGAGAGGGGCATCGACGGAAACCTGATATCCGTCCGGATGAGAGGTCAGCAGAAGGTCCAACAGGGAAGGTGTGTGATCCTCCACATCTGGAATCCGCGTAGGCGAAGTAACCAGTTGTGTCAGACCATATGCCAAGGCAAAGTCATAAACAGATCTCTCCGCATGATCGGTTAAACGTGAACCGAGCCATTCGGCATGGTGGGCGTTAAAATCGCCAAGGATCACGATCTCTGCGGATGGGACCTGTTGTAGCAAGAAATCTGTAGCCATTTGGACGTGGTCGATGAGTCGGTCTGTTTCGGCATTACCGCTATGGGACCTATAGAGGCACCCGTAGACGCGCGGATGGTCGTCGCTGTCTACGCGTAGCCAAAGGATGGACAGGTCCGAACCTTCAAGACTGCCGAGGCGTCGAGAACAGATGTCCTCTCTGACATACACGCAAACTCCAGCCCGAGGCACAAAGGAATGCTCCAATTTGTACCCCGGGTAGGAGAGATACGAAATATCAGCCGGAGAGGAAACCTGCGTCTCGGTCAGAAAGAGCAAGGCCGGCTTCGCCGTCTCGAGATGGTAGTGGACGGCGTTTAGGTTAGAGTGAAGTCCCCTGATGTTGCAGAAATTCACGGATAGCGTGGCAGGGGTCGCCTTGGTGTTCTTGCTCAGTTTGCCCCTAGCAGTAATGCTTTTGAGCGGAATTTTGCCCCCCCCAGAATACGCGGGGCAGCCTGAGCACCCACGCTCAGGATCGGAATAACATGGTCGTGGATGCTCAGCGAGGGATTCTCCAGAGGTGCTGGTACCCTCCTGGGGTAGTTCTTCGTGTAATTCCGCTACCATGTTGATGGGGGGGGGGGGGGGGGGGGGGGGAATTGGGCCTCCGGCCACCTGCACTCACCATACGAAACGCAGAAGCAAAGCTTCTACTTCACGCCGGTATTCTGTGAGGTCGTGGTACCAACCCGGCTCGAGCCGGCCCATACATGCAACAGCAAAAACTGCTGCGTGGCTCTACCACCGTTATATAACTTACAGTCGAATTGAGTACATTTTCCTCTTTGAAGTCGGTAGAAAAGTTTAGAGGATGCTTCGATTTCCAATGTTTGTTAATCGCGGCACGTCCTAAGATGTTTTTAAAGCCGTCTTTGGGCACGTCCTAAGATTTTTTTAAAGCCGTCTTTGGGCACGTCCTCTAAAATAGTTGTGTGGCGGTGAGCATAAACTTTTCCAAAATATTATAAATATGTTATAGGCTGATAAAATGGAGGATTTTCAAATAATATGACAATAATATAACCAGTTCAACAAATGATTTGATATTAAGATAATACATTTATATCATTGTATGTATGTCGTGTGTATTTTCCAACAACCTACGTACACCCTTCTTACCCTTTCTCACAGGTCACTTTATCCTCTGCAATGGTTGCCTGGTAGAGATTGCTTCTAAGCGATGAGGCCACTAATTGTATTATGTATATCTGGTATACAATAAAGTATATTTCGTATATTTCATTTATTCGTATATGTTATATTAATTTAAAGAAAATAAGCAGAACCCGATAACGTTGGATAACCGGCGTTTGACAATAAAACAAAAATAAATAATCCATAAATATGGATGAAACCTTAAAAAAACTTAATTGAAGTGAATAAAATGACATGTTTGGTGAGATTCAAGCAAGTAATTATATTTTATTGCTTTTAAGTGCAGAAAATTCTCGAAGTTTTATAAATTATTGTTGAGGAGTTTCTATAACTCAATGTAAAAAACTTGATCTCTAAACATAAATGAAATTGTAGTGTCTTTGTGTTATTTTAGAATCCACAGCTTCTAAATGGTTTCAATTTCCTTATTCATCTTTTAACTATAGGCTTCTTTTGTTAGAATTCTGCCAAGGTATTAGGTAAGTAGGGTCGTTGCGCCGGTAAGCCGACCGGATCTAGTTTTCGGCCTTTGGCACCAGGTGATACAGTAAATTTGATTTAATATCAATTTTAATATATATTATCGTCCAAAATTAAGTTTAAGGCCTTTGTAAATAGTTGCATTACATATTGCAACATTACTTCATCGGGTAAACACAACACGCGATTTATAATAAATAGTTCAGTTTGATGCCGGTACAGGAGCTGTCAAAGAGTGAAAGATCGTGCAAAAAAATAGTGGCGCGCGTTTCACTCAAAAGTAAAATTTGCGCTGTATTTACAATAATTATTTAATATTGTGCTTATATTTCACTGTATAAATAACTTAATTTTAAATTTTTTCTTAGATTACTATAATATTTTATTGTAAAAGTTAATAAATTAGGTGGCCGGAAAGTGACACATAAAATTTTCCTATTATTTGGTAATCGGCCATGTGGCCGGAAAGTAGCCCGAGTTTAGGCTAAATACTTTGTCTCTTTCATTTATTTGGTTACCTACTATTAGTCTTCTTTCTTATTTATAATGAATTGTATCCTTGCGAAGACACTAGCTTTCAGTTTTCGGCCACCAAATACTGCAATTGAATGGTTATTGATGAAACTAAAATACACATTTTAGTTGTGGCCGAAAACTAGATTGAGTCTAAAATTATTATTTAGTTTTCGGCTAACTTAAAATTGTATGAAAGAATAGGGAAGCCGAAAATTGAATACTGCTTTGGTTGACGGACATTTCATGAAATATTTCATTCACGTTGCGATTTAGGAAGAAGATTCAATAAGACATTATTTTCTTCAGATGGCTCCTCCAAAGAAATATAATTAGTAATAGTGATTTCAGAAAGAATTTGATCACCATGTAGTGGATTACTCAAAATGTTCCCGGAATACCCCGGAAAGACTAATTAGTGAAAATTCAGACACCAGAAAAAATATATTTCTAAAGAAATTACTAACGTAGACCTAGTTTCCACAAGAAAAGTTTTGAAACATTTCAAACTTTTCTTGTGGAAACAACAAATCAAATCTGGCAGAAAAAATACATGGTTGGCGATGTTCTAGTAACTATGAATTCATCTACTGATGCATTAGAATCGTTTATCGATAACATTTCAACATTACATTTGTCAGGAAGTTCTTGTAATCCCAACTCAAATAAGCCTACCAATGACAACAGTACTGACAATGCCGGAAGTGGTAATAGATTTCAGTAATGCAATAATAATGACTCAAAGTAGTGCAATGGCCACGTTGATACCACCAACACTAACACCTATGATAACTAACAACCCCTTTGAAACTTTAGAAAATGTGCTGGTTGATATGCCAATAAAACAGACTAGTACACCTCTACAAACTAGTGAAACATCGGCTTCAGTACAATTAAATAAAGAATACAGAGATGTGATAGAAAAAACATTTATTTAAACCGGAACTCGTAAAAAAACCAACCATTAACAGTACACGTACACCTTCTTCTGTAGCAATTTGATATGCAGAGTGGCGAAGACTTTATAAAGATAAAGAGAAAGTTAAAATAGAGAAGTTAGAACTAAGTTAAAAAAAGATAAGATATTTTGAAAAACAAAAGAATATAAAAAGAAAAGTTAAAATGTGCTAAAGTTCAAAAACGAAAAATCGCAAAATCCAAGAATTCCATGAAGTAAAATGAAAGAGTAAAAGTAAGCACCTGGTGTTATGACATTTTAATAAGCGATACCGAAGAAGATATGAAAAAAAATTGGATGTGACTTTTGCACCAAATGGATTTGAGATGTATAGGTTTTGTTGGACTAAAATATGAGGCAGCGTTCGGGAAATTACAGCACATCTTCTCGTCAGGTATACCTCAAAACGAGACTGTACAATCAGTGCGTATTGCCAGTGATGACCTATGGAACTGAGACGTGGTCCTTCGCTGCTGGTCGGATGAGGAAGCTCAAGGTTGCTCAGCGAACTATGGAAAGGGCTATGCTGGGAGTTTCTCTGCGTGATAAACTTAGAAATGAGGATATCTGTAGTAGATTCAGAGTGACCGACATAACCCAACGGGTTAGTAAGCTGAAGTGGCAATGGGCCAGCTATATAGCTCGAAGAACCGACAACCAATGTGGAAAAAGGTTCTCGAATGGCGGCCTCGTAACGGCAGACGAAGTGTAGGGCGCCCCCCACTAGATGGAGTGACGACCTGGTAAGACATGCAGGAAGTTGATGGATGCAGGTGGCTCAGGACCGTGTTTTGTGGCATTCCTTGGAGGAGGCCTACGTTCAGCAGTGTACTTGTGAAGGGATGTAATGGAAAGGCTGATGATGATGAAAATATGAGGAAGTACAAAAAAATGAGAAGATTTGATTGCCATATTTAACGACACGAAATTTTATTATAATTTTACAAAAATTATATTAAGTAAGTTAAGGTTAAGGCATCTTTTCTATTGTGTCTAATGCAGTGGCCGAAAACTAAAATTCTTGTGGGCCGAAATTAAAAATTTGGGGCCGAAAACTAGAATTTAACATATTTTTCACATCAAAAATTATTATAAAAAAGAGATTTTCCTTGTAGCATCAATGAGTTACAGAAATGAAAACTACATTATTTAAGCTACAAATTAACATTAACAGCACTAGGCCAGCATAATGGCAATCATTTTTTCTAGTACCTTAAAGTTAACAACTTCACTAAAAGGCCGAAAACCAGCGCTTCGACCCTATCTTAGAATAATAACAGTATCTATTTTTGTTGTATGAATGAACGTAGGTTATCTACCTATACCTAGGTAGGTATAATATGAAATTCCAAGGATTATCCTTATTTATATCATAATAGGATCATTGTTGTAAGCTTAGTTTTTGTTTCAATTCCTTATAAAAGTGCCTTGCCCTAAAGAGTGCCAATTTTAGGGCACTTTACACAACTACCTCTTAAGTTAAGCATATTAGATCGACTTTGTTTATGAACTACTTATTATATTTTAATTTTATGCTTATAATGTATTAGTGCCATCTTACGGTCAATGTTTGCAATTGTTTAAAACTGCGAAATGCTACACCAAAAAAATTATAATTTAAATGTCACGTAACGTAAAATAAGCAGTGTACGAAAAATTCACAGCCTATACCAGCAGGTGGCGCATTAAGCAAACTGAATGTTTACGTATTTAGAGTAATTAGTAATTACTAATTAACAACACATCACAGACGACGTTAATGACACCTACGGCTGTACATATTTATGTAATACTAGCGATCCGCCCCGGCTTCACAGGGGTGATTTCTGGATCTCAACAACAGCGCCACCTACAGGGTACAACTGAATCGAAACGTTCTATATCTATGATCGAAACCATCTAGGGACTCACTCTAACACACACGCACAAAAGATTTAATAATAATTGGTCGAGCCATTTATGAGTTTCAGCAAGACTAACGACATAAATTGATTTTTATTTGTTGTGATGTATACTAGAGGTGTAAACTTGGAAGTGTTATATTATCACATTTTATAACGATATTTCACAATACGCGAGCAACTCGGATTTGATCCTCGCTGTATTCGGCGATGAAAAAAACATCGTAAGAAAACCTGCTCGCTTAAAAATACATTAAAAAAATATGTCGAATACGAATACATGTGAAATACTCCAACACCAATGTACCAAACCTGTATATACGAGTATAGAGGTCAGTGCCCACCGTGCATTGGCGCAGCGCATTATACACTTGCCTAAAAACTCAGAAATGCTTCTCAAACGTCTGAGGTAGGCCAATCGTCCCGGATTTCCCGGGACGTCCCGCTTCTGGATCAATTTTGGGCCATCCCGCCGTAACCCCTTGCGGGACGCCTTTTGTCCCGGAAATCAGTGATTATAATATGATATTAGTATCTATCTCGTACCAACTACACCTTAGCCGTAGCTTCGATACCACTTTCAAATGCATCAGCAGAGAGAGTGTTCTCTCTCTGTGGAAATGCATGGACAGATAGCAGAAATAAGCTGTTTGTTGAGCTCATCAAGGCTGAACTATAAATTAACATTAATTTTGATCAAAAATGCAGTGAATTTTATAACCAATGTGTTTTTTTTCTAACCAATTTGTATGTGGTGTGTTGTATCCCGCGTAATATACCCAAGTCCCGGATGTCGAGCTGGGTCTCAGATCATAGAAACAACAGTTGTTTCTATGATCTGAGAGCTGGGTAATCCCGGAAATGCCTTTTTTGGAGCTGGCAAGCCTAGTCTGAGGGCTTGTGCCCAGGGATGGGACGTTTAGTTTTAGGTTTAAATTTCCGACCTAAATTTTTTTTTGGGGTAATATTAGAAGAATTACAGACACGACTTTTTTACAAATTAATTGTAAGTATACCTTATAGATTTATAGGTTTGATATTTACTGTTTATTTTATGGGTACGTATTACACATTTAATATTTACCCTGCATGTACGTTTGTACGTTTATTATTTTGTGGTGGTATTAGTATCTTTTTTACTCTAAATATTAAAAACCAATTTACGGCAGAAATACATTCATAAATGCCTAACCCAAAGACAGAATGCGGAGCAAAATTACCATTGCAAGGGTTATTGACCCATTATTGACTGCACTCACCAACATGTCCGTTCATCCTGACCATACGTAATCGGTGTATTTATTCTTGGAAAAATGTGTAATGACCATGGTTTAATTAAAAGGTCCAAAAAATCAAATTACACGAGTTATAAAAATTTCATGTGGTAAAATTAAGATTTATATTTTGTACACGGGGTTATGATTTCTTTGTTGTTTTATTTTTGTATTTGGTTGTATTTTTTGTAAGCACTATATACCTAAAATGTCAAAAATAATTTTTAAAAGCCTTTCTATACGATGGAACATAAAATACTTACACTTACTATGAAATAACTTGATTCTTCTACAAAATAATATGCCTTTTTTGTTATTTTAATTTGATTTCTTTAGATATTTGGGAAAATAAAGATTAAATTTTTAGCTATACAGACATTTGCATTACATTGCAAACCTCAAAGCTTCTTACAGCATTTCTAGGGCTTGTGAACTGGGCGGCAATTCAACTCACAAAAATATTTGATGAATAATTTTGAATCAAATGTTAAGTTTTTTTAATACAAATAAATTACTCCATGAAAATCAATTTGGTTTTACAAGAGGTCGGTCGTCGACTGACGCCGGTATGGTATTGAACTTATAAAATTTATTTTTAATGACTGGGAGAATGCACAAGATGCTTTAGGTGTTTTTTGTGATCTTTCCAAGACTTTCAACTGGGTTCATCGTCAACTAAAACATTAAGGTGTTAAAAAATATTGCGCTTAGAGTTATTATTTTAATTTTAAGTAATAGTACTCAAAAAGTTGTGATCGATGGTAAGAGTTGCTAAAATCTGTAGTATGCACATACTATTATGATGCTTACGCATGTGGAATCAAAGGATGTTGCTCAGGACTCGAGTCTTGGCCCATTTCTGTTTTAATCTCTGTTAATAACTTACCTTATCCTGTAGGGGACAATCACGATATAGTATCGATTATTTGTTGATGATACCTACCTCTTTAATTTTCAAACTCAAATGACAGTCAATTAATAATGACGACATAAATAATGCTCCACCGAAATAAGTATATTGGTTGAACGCTGACAATTGCTTTTAAATGGCACCAAAATAATGCCTAATGTTAATTTATTAAACATTCGAATAGGTTTTATTACGTGGTAGAGCCATGCTGCAGCTATATTATGGTTGTAGCACGAATGAGTCGGCTCGACCGGGGAAGGACCACGCTCTCACAGAATACCAGCGTGAAATAGCAGCTTAACGCTGCTGTGTTTCGTTTGGTGAGTGTAGAGAACCGGAGACCCTTTTTACTGGAAACGAGGCATTCCATCTTAGTTCTCACGGGTGACAACGCATCTGCATTTTGATTCGCAAACGAGGATAGATGTAGATGTCTATGGGCCACAGCAACCACTTACCATCAGGTGGACTGTGTGCTCGTTTGTCATCCTTATCCTATAAAAAAAAAGGTACCAATGTGTCGTGAAGAAAGGAGTAGAGTCCTGGATACTACTATTTTCCTATGATTTAGGTATAATTGATGCGAAGCTACAATGGGGACGAATGGATATATCTAAATCTTAGATTAATGATTAGTCATCGCGCGCTCTGACTAGATACCGCGCTACCTGAAAGTAACAGCTCCGTGAATGAGGCATCTTAATATTGTAGTGTGTATAAGACAATTTGCATGATGCTAGTGTGCGTGAAAAATTGTATATGCCAGCAGCTTAACTATTACCTGATTAACGGGAAAATTTATTTTATGCTATGGCTTAGTAGTTAAGTTCATTGTTATGAATGTATTCCAGAAATACTTAAAAATGAATAGTTTATTAATAACGAATGTATCAATATATTTGTGTATATTATGTATAGGTTTTTCTTATGAATAAATGACATATAAATGATAAGGCCTCCCTTTTATCAGTTAATTTTTTTTATTTACATGTCTAATCAAAATAGTGCTATCTATTTCTATTCTACGCGTCAATATGAACAACTTTTACTATAGATCTATCTTCGAAATCGCAAGAAAAATCAGGTTTTCCATACATTTTGAGCAAGTTTGTACGAAATTTTGTATGGAATAACTGACTTTCAGTCCCTTCAGCGGTGCCAAGTTGACTGTCGGTATATCGAAGTGTTGAAGTGCTTGTACAGTAGGGCTACGATGGCTATCCGAGTACAGAATCAGAGTACGAAACCTATCCAATTGCAGAGAGGTGTAAGACAGGGTGACGTCATATCCCCGAAACTCTTCACCGCTGCATTGGAAGACGTTTTCAAGCTTCTGGACTGGAAAGGATACGGTATCAACATCAATGGCGAGTACATCACTCACCTTCGATTTGCCGACGATATAGTCCTTATGGCAGAATCGCTGGAGGACCTAAGCACTATGCTCAATGACCTCGATAGTGTTTCCCAACGGATAGGTCTTAAGATGAACATGGACAAAACAAAGATCATGTTCAATGTCCATGTCACACCTATGCCGGTAGTTGTTGGGAGCACTAAGCTCGAAGTTGTTGACGAGTATGTTTACCTGGGACAAATAGTCCGACTAGGTAAGTCCAACTTCGACCGAGAGGTCAATCGACGGATTCAACTCGGCTGGGCAGCGTTCGGGAAGCTACGACACATCTTCTCGTCAGACATACCTCAAAACCTGAAAACGAAATTGTACAACCAGTGCGTGTTGCCAGTGATGACTTACGGAACTGAGACGTGGTCCTTCTCTGCTGGCCGTATGAGGAAGCTCAAGGTCGCTCAGCGAGCTATGGAGAGGGCTATGCTCGGAGTTTCTCTGCGTGATAAACTTAGAAATGAGGATATCCGCAGTAGAACCAGAGTAACCGACATAGCCCAACGGATTAGTAAGCTGAAGTGGCAGTGGGCCGGCCATATAGCTCGAAGAACCGACAACCGATGGGGAAGAAAGGTTCTCGAGTGGAAGCCTCGTACCGGTAGGCGAAGTGTAGGGCGTCCCCCCACGAGATGGAGTGACGACCTGGTAAGACATGCAGGAAGTCGATGGATGCAGGTGGCTCAGGACCGTGCTTTGTGGCATTCTTTGGGGGAGGCCTATGTTCAGCAGTGGACTTGTGAAGGGCTGTAATGATGAATGATGATGAACTGACTTTGAGATATTTTATAGGATATTTATAGGATCAGTGTGACAAACGAGCACTCAGTCCACCTGATGGTAAGTGGTTGCTGTGGCCCATAGACATCTACATCTATCCTCGTTTGCGAATCAAAATGCAGATGTGTTGTCACCCGTGAGAACTAAGATGGAATGCCTCGTTTCCAGTAAAAAGGGTCTCCGGTTCTCTACACTCACCAAACGAAACACAGCAGCGTTAAGCTGCTATTTTACGTTGGTATTCTGTGAGAGCGTGGTACTTCCCCGGTAGAGCCGACCCATTCGTGCTACAACTATACTACTAATATAGCTGCAGCATGGCTCTACCACATAAAAATTCCTCATTATATGCTCCAATTCCTCATTAATGAGATGTGAAAAATGGTAGTTTCTGTTGTTAGAATTCTCTGAACATAAAAGAACAATTTTTTATCATGTTTAGACATGACTTCTAGATAAACTTTACACCTCAGAAGTGGTCATTATTAATTTTGCAAAGACGGAGATAGAGATTGGTACTATTCACGAGCTTCTGAATTTAAAAAATCTGGTAATCTGCCTCATTTTAGTCCTAAAAAGAACAAATACTATAACATAAAATTTCATAAACTTTTAAAATATCGTGTTGTGTTAAGAAAGTTCATCATTTATTGCGATATATTACTAAAATTAAAGATGCAAAGTGTAATTTTAATAGAAAAATAAATATAATTAAAGTAATTTTAAATATATAAGGTTTCGATATCAAATTAAACTTGATATCGCTGCCATGCTGGTTGTATTAAAACTCATTTAGAAAAAATTACAATATTAATGTAAAATATATTTCTTAAAAATAACCCACTGGGTTTCTTGCTGGTTCTTCCTAGGACAGAGACATTAACGAACCAGTGGTAAATAAAAAAATTACTTTCTATAAGTTTATATGGATGATATGATGGAGTGATTTATATGGATATAAGTTTATATATCCATATAAATCATATCACGATACAGCATTTTTGGCGTCGTTAATTTTACATACAGCATTTATTTTAACAAGAACAACTTGCTTCTTAAATTTTTGTACTCGTAGATTTGTTTGGTAAACTTTAGAGTTACTGTGGTTTTGGCGGGTATTATTGTTTAAATAACGGTTTGAAGTGGATTTTGATAATATGTAAAAGTGGTGCAATTTTGTGAATTAAATGTCTGCGCATGTAAACTATTAGTGGAAACGGTGAACAAGTGCTGGATGCTAATGTGACTCTCAAGATAATGCGTCTGTCTGCTTAGGCGCTTTGAGATATCATCGCCAACTGTCTGCTGTCTGCTGGCTCAAGTTGCCGTCAAAAGCTCCCAAGGGCTGCGCAATGTGACGCATCAGCGTATTGTGAAGCAGACTACTATAAAGGATTATTATCACCTGATACTGAGATAATTAATGATACGTTCATTGCTGGATATGACAAGCATTCAAGCCGAAAATCTTTATTAATAAAAAACCTTATTGCAATGTGACGCATCAGCGTATTGTGAAGCAGACTACTATAAAGGATTATTATCACCTGATACTGAGATAATTAATGATTTATCTTCATTGCTGGACATGACAAGCATCCAAGCCAAAAATCTTAATTAATAAAAAACCTTACTGCTGCAAGTACCCAAACTCATACTTACAGTAACTTTACCACTTTTACCATTAGTCTTTAAAAATCCACTATTGATCATAGGTCTCCCCCATACATTGTCCAATAGGGGGGAGTTTGCATAGTTGCCACGCGTGGCAGGCGAGTTGGCAACCGCCGTTTTTTTTTTAATTTTGAGTTGTTATCAAAAAGCTGCTGTTGCCCATTCTATTCTATTTCTTAACATTGGATTAAAATAGTATTGCAAAGTTCTAAAATGGTTACATTGTCCCTGATATTTTAGAGGATATGATTTTTTTTCGTATTTTTAGGGTTACGTACCTCAAAAGGAAAAAACGGAACCCTTATAGGATCACTTTGTTGTCCGTCTGTCTGTCTGTCTGTCTGTCAAGAGCCCGTTTCTCACGAACGCGTGGAGGTATCAAGCTGAAATTCATATCAAATACTCAAGTCCCTTGTCCTGTCTTGTCCCTTGGAGCTGTGAAAAAATCAAACTTCTAAGCCAACGCAATCAAAAGATACAGCCGTTTATGCCGCAAATTTTCATCATTCGCAAGGGAATCAAAACCTACAGGGTACTTCCCGTGAACTCAGAATCTTAAAATTTGGTACGAAGCAACGTATTATAGCACAGATAAAGGAAAAATTGCAAAAAGCATAAATTTTTGGTTACATCATATATAAACTTATATACCTACGTAAATGGATCAATTCTAGTACGGTACTCAATTCGACTGTATTTTTTATGTGTTACCTCATAACTTTTTTTCTAGATGAACCGATTTTTCTATGCTTTTTTTTATTGGAAAGCTGGTGCCTTTCATGTGGTTCCATATAAATTTGATTAAGGTATGACCAATAGTTTTTGAGTTATCCTTAATAATTTATATTGAAGTCGGTTGTACAACATTTTTAATTTTACCTTCTACCTCTTGTTTTCATCGAAGTTTTTGCTGTGGCGTAAAATGAAATTAACTTGAATAGCTTAAATCAAACACGAAGACAATAAAAACTATACTATACAGACAATATAAGAAAACTTGCGTAGGGCAATATTTACCCCAAGCGTTACTTCGAGCACAAACACACCGCAGCTGCTACTGGGAATACTGCGGCTAAAAATTCGAAAATATAGGATCTGTTAGCATTGAAATGCCTTGAAGTAGGTGATAAAAGCTTAAAATGTTATACGGAAATTGTAGTTTAATATTGATAAGAACAATCATCATTATATTAGATATACTTCATCATCATCATTACAGCCCTTCACAAGTCCACTGCTGAATATAGGCCTCCCCCAAGGAATGCCACAAAGCACGGTCCTGAGCCACCTGCATCCATCGACTTCCTGCATGTCTTACCAGGTCGTCACTCCATCTAGTGGGGGGACGCCCTACACTTCGCCTGCCGGTACGAGGCTGCCACTCGAGAACCTTTCCTCCCCATGGGTTGTCGGTTCTTCGAGCTATATGGCCGGCCCATTGCCACTTCAGCCCACTAATCCGTTGGGCTATGTCGGTCACTCCAGTTCTACTGCGGACATCCTCATTTCTGAGTTTATCACGCAGAGAAACTCCGAGCATAGCCCTCTCCATAGCTCGCTGAGCGACCTTGAGCTTCCTCATCCGGCCAGTAGTGAAGGACCACGTCTCAGTTCCGTATGTCATCACTGGCAACACGCACTGGGTGTACAGCCTCGTTTTCAAGTTTTGAGGTATACCTGACGAGAAGATGTGCCGTAATTTCCCGAACGCTGCCCAACCGAGTTGAATCCGTCGATTGACCTCTCGGTCGAAGTTGGACTTACCTAATCGGACTATTTGTCCCAGGTAAACATACTCGTCATCAACTTCGAGCTTAGTGTTCCCAACAACTACCGGCATAGGTGTGACATGGACATTAAACATGATCTTTGTTTTGTCCATGTTCATCTTAAGACCTATCCGTTGGGAAACACTATTGAGGTCATTGAGCATAATGCTTAGGTCCTCCAGCGATTCTGCCATAAGGACTATATCGTCGGCAAATCGAAGGTGAGTGATGTTTTCACCATTGATGTTGATACCGTATCCTTTCCAGTCCAGAAGCTTGAAAAACATCTTCCAATGCAGCGGTAAAGAGTTTCGGGGATATGACGTCACCCTGTCTTACACCTCTCTGCAATTGGATAGGTTTCGTACTCTGGTTCTGTACTCGGATAGCCATCGTAGCCCTACTGTACAAGCACTTCAACACTTCGATATACCGACAGTCAACTTGGCATCGCTGAAGGGACTGCAGCACCGCCCAATATTAGATATACTTACTAAATAATAATAATGTTCTCCAGATCGAATTTCGGTCACGGTCTCATCGGAGACTAACCATTTGTGCATGACAGGATTATAGTGCCCGAGTGCATGCACAAGCACAAGTGCACTTCCTCGGTCCATCACTGCGCTCTTACGGACTGCTTTGGTGGCCAGCTGTTTACGTAGCGCTTTGGACTAATACACAAGAACTTAGAAAAATATTCACTATACACGTGCTTAACGCTCTTTTCCACTTCTCTTCTTTTTTTCTATAATATTTTGTTAAAGTCTGGTATCCCTGGACTACAATCGTTGTTTTGCGCATTTTAAATTGTACATTTGCATGTGCGATCTGTAAAATAATACTCTTAGCGTAACGAACGAACTAACGAGCGAGATGTATATGACGTTATTATGAGAAAATGATATTAATAAGATATAATTTGTGCCCATGAAAAGAGCCTTTTAAATTTATTTAACCACCTTATTACACCTCACCTAAAATACATCAGCTTACTTCTAAGTAACCAAACGTAAGTACCAAACATGGTATATGGTAGAGCCATGCTGCAGCTATATTAGTAGTATAGTTGTAGTAGGAATGGGTCGGTTCGACCGGGGAAGGACCAAGCTCTCACAGAATACCAGCGTAAAATAGCAGCTCAACGCTGCTATGTTTCGTATGGTGAGTGTAGAGAACCGGAGACCCTTTTTACTGGAAAAGAGGCATTCCATCTTAGTCCTCACGGTTGACAACGCATCTGCATTTTCATTTGTAATAGAGGATAGATGTAGATGTCTATGGGCCGCAGCAATCACTTACCATCAGGTGGACTGTGTGCTCGTTTGTTACCCTAATACGATGTCTGATACACGATTGGAGAGATTTCAAGCACATGGCCAACGGCGTTATGAGCATTCCGAGACAAGGGGGTGCGGCACCGCCAACTTCCTGACTTCGGGCTGCTACTGAGCATTTCTTGATGATCAGTTATTGTTTTATTATATTAGATATAAAAAGTGATATGAATAATATTGATAAGAAAACAATGCAAGGCAATGCAATTGTTCATAACCAAAATAGTATTTAATCATTTATTAGTATCACATCTTGAAGGTTGCAAATGTATCGTAGACCTCACAAAATTGTTATTTTCTATATCGGTTCCAATTCTTATAATAAATCTGGAAGTCTATTTTATTAATGGATTGAAGTGGTTTTGAAGCTATCTGTGGGGCGACAGTAAACCCTCTAAGATCTTCGACCAATTTATTTCGGTATCTCACAAGGTAGCATTCTTGGACCTACTGTCTCTCTCTCTCTGTTGTACATAAATGACATTGCTTCATATCTTCTTCAAAATACTGATACTTTTGATACACCGATGACACTGCCATTTTTTTTCAATGATAATACTTGATCTGCAGTATGTTAAAGAGCAGATGTTCTCTACGTGGTAGAGCCATGCTGCAGCTATATTATGGTTGTAGCACGAATGGGTCGGCTCGACCGGGGAAGGACCACGCTCTCACAGAATACCAGCGTAAAATAGCAGCTTAACGCTGCTGTGTTTCGTATGGTGAGTGTAGAGAACCGGAGACCCTTTTTACTGGAAACGAGGCATTCCATCTTAGTCCTCATGGGTGACAACGCATCTGCATTTTGATTCTTAATCGAAGTTAGATGTAGATGTCTATGGGCCATAGCAACCACTTACCATCAGGTGGACTGTGTGCTCGTTTGTCACCCTTATCCTATAAAAAAAATGGTATGCGCCTTATATAGAGGTGGCTTAATAAGAATCAGTTATCACTTTAGTTCTTATGTCTTTCTAGTTCAAAATTTATAATCATTTTTGAAACACAATAATATGGTAGGCCTGGAGGAGAAATTTTATATGGCGAACAAGTGCAGAAAGCTAAAATTTTTGTGTAAAATGTGTTACAAATAAAACAAAACATTCATTGTTTAAGTTCATTCTGCCAATGTGATGACACATAATATTCTGTTGTCAAACAGTCGCATAATTTTTGTATTTACATTTTATGTGATTTCACATGTTCCTAATTCAGTAACCTATGGAAGAAAGTGTTTATTTTTGATTTTGTGTATGAGATATTCTGTATATATATAAACTTAAAATTCAATAAATTACCCTAGTCGATCACTAGTTCTGTTTATTTTACTCCATTTATAGTTATTTAACATAAATTACTTCCGCTTTATTGTTAGTAGGTATCCTTCATCAATTATTTATTGTTAGTGGCTCAATTCAGTTGAAATCATTTCCTGTATTTTCCATGGCTAGTAATGACCAATACTGGAAATTAGCATCGTGGTTTCAGCACAACACATGCCGAAGCTTTTTTGGCATGCCGTGCACTAGGGATGCCCGATTTTCTATTTTGAATCGATCTACTGGATCGTAACGGATCGTAACCTCGTGAATCGATTCACCATTTAATCGTATTGCATTGAATCGATCTTATTCGATCTCGGAAAATCGCATTGTAACTTTGTAAAAATAAAGAAAAGCACAGTATGCATGCAAAATTACGATACGCATACGATTCGATCTGGGTGAAGATATCATTCCCTTGAATCGATTCAAAAATCGGTAGATCGTATGGCCGTGAATCGATCTTTCAGAAAATCGATCCAGATCGAGCATCCCTACTGTGCACGGCATACAACGTAAACAATTCATACTTATTCCGTCTCATTACAAACATGTTTACAATTAGTCTCATTCTGAGGTTTAAACTAGAGAGATTACGGCAGTACAATTGTGTATATAATATAAATAATGTGATTTTAGATCTTGTGTTGAGCAATTCTGACACCTGTGTAATAGCTTGCGACCCGATTATTCCGGAAGATGTTCATCACAAAGCTTTATCTATTCTTATAAAATCTGTTAAGGTCAATGAACTACCAGTTTTAAATCAAACCAAATACATTTATTCTAAGGGTAGGTTTGACAAGATACGAGCTGAATTAAATGGCTTTGATTGGTACTCTCAACTTAATGTAGACAGTTTGGATAATGCGACAAAATTATTTTATAATAAAATATATGAGTTAAGAAATTTATAAATACCGACTAAAACTGTTAAATGCTCTCGTTACCCGCCTTGGTATAGTCAGCCTTTGATAAAGATACTACGAAATAAAAACAAATACCATCGTAAGTACAAGACCTATGGCAATCTAGGTGATTATGAATCTTTTTCATTTCTACGTGCAAGAGCTAAGGATGTTGAAAGAGAGTGTTACCGTAATTTTATCTCACAAACGGAAAAACACATTGCTAGCAATCCAAAGTCGTTTTGGAGATATGTTAAATCCTACAAGAATAATCAGTCATTTCCTAGCAATATGTCACTGCAAAATGAAACAGCTGTGAATGGACAACAAATAAGTGACTTATTTGCAAAATACTTTCATTCCACATTTTCCTCTCCGTACGGTAATTTTCATGCTGGTCATATGACTATTAAAGAGTTAAACATTCCGAACTCAGTTAGTTTGAATACCATATGTATTAATAAAACTGAAATCAATAAATTACTTGAGTCATTGGATCTCAACAAATCGGGTGGGCCGGATCTTATACCACCTATTTTTATAGTTAATTGTTGCAAAGAGCTTTCGGAGCCTCTGTTCATTCTCTTTAAGCGATCGATAGCTGAAGGTGTTGTTCCCAAAATTTGGAAGCAGGCATACATCACACCTGTTCATAAAAAAGGGAACACCACAAAAATAGAAAATTACCGGCCTATATCAAAACTATGTTTATTTGCTAAAGTATTTGTAAAGGTAGTATATCAACAAGTTTACAATTCTATTTCCCCTATACTTAGCGATTCCCAACATGGATTTCTTATAAAAAGATCAACTGTTACTAATCTGATCCTTACAAATAATTACATTTCAAAAGGTATGGACATTGGACTCCAAGTTGACTGTGTTTATACTGACTACAGTAAATGTTTCGATCGAATAGATCATCAAATCCTTTTAAAAAAATTGGCAATGTCAGGTATACATGGAGATCTTCTGCGATGGTTCTCCTCTTATATTGAAAATAGGTCACAAGCAGTAGTGCTTAATGGGTTTATGTCCACTTGGCTACCGGTTCCTTCAGGCGTACCTCAAGGCTCTCTGTTGGGCCCCCTACTATTTATTATCTTTGTGAACGATATAGAGAAGTGTTTCTTGTACTCCAAAGTACTCTTATATGCTGATGATATGAAAATACTTAAATTCATCTCTAGCACAGATGATACTATATTATTGCAATCAGACTTGGAAAGATTTGAAACATACTGCAATATAAATAAACTAGATTTAAATGTATCTAAATGTTTTTTTGTGTCCTTTACAAGGAAAAGCGATACAATCAATGGCGGCTATCAATTGAAGGGTACCTCTTTGGCTAGGGTATATGAAGCTTGTGATCTTGGAATAATTCAAGATTCTAAACTTATCTACGACAAGCATATATCTAGCATTATAACTAGGGCATATAAAGCCATGGGATTTGTCATCCGCTGTTCTTGTGCCTTCAACAGCCTAAAGACGATAAAAATTCTCTACTGTTCATTTGTACGTCCTATTCTTGAATATGCATCACAGGTCTGGAACCCACAATATGAGGTTTATAAGTCTCGTATTGAGGGTATCCAGAAAAGGTTTCTAAAGTATCTTGATTATAGAGCGCATACAGATTCTCAGAACTATGAAGAGAGGTGCAAACGATATCACTTTCTTCCTTTATCTGTTCGGCGTAATATTAATGACGTATGCTTTTATCTAAAAATTTGCAATGGTTCAATTTACTCCCCGGAATTATTATCTGATGTTACTTTAAATGTTCCATTAGCAAATAAGAGGAAACGCAAACTTCTTTACATAAACAGAGCTCATACGAACTATAGACGTAATTCTTTCATGATTAGAACTGCTAAATTTATAAACTCGCTTAATTTTGATATTGATCCATTTTATACTACCCCGAGTGTGGCCAAGAGTACCTTAACCAGTGAATATTTTGCTTAAATTTTTATATTAAGTCTTAAAATAATCATAATACACATAGCTTTTTAACTTTAAGGTACCTATTGTTAACTATAAATCTTTAAAAATAAAAACAATATATCTTTGAATTGTCTTTTGTTTATACTTTTTATTTTTAATTCTAAAAGTGGAAACTTGTAAATGGCTTAATAGTATATTATTATATCTTTTATTTAATTATAAGAAATTGCTGTAAGTTTTCCGAATAAAATAAAATAAAATAAAAATAAAATAAAAAATAAAAATATATTTTTTATAAAAAATGTATCGGCATACAAATTTGTTGGTAATTTTTTTAAGACCTACACTCGAAAGTTGTCAAGATTATGTTAATCTTTTTTTGATTAATAACCGTATGCCACGAAAAATTTATAATTATTTACTTAATTCTTAATCTAAATATAGTCGTGACCTACAAAAAAAATGGTATTTTTTTGGTTAACCTACAAAAAAAAATCGAATCATTTAATATGTGCTCCGTACTTATGTCTTGTAACCACTGGTTTCATTTGTATTAAACTAATGTTATAAAAATAAAAGCTTGTATTTTGAGTGTAATATCAGAACTTTACTTGCACAAAGCATAAATTTCTTTCGTAAATTTTTTTATAAGTTCTCTTTTCGGACGAAAACGTTCGTCCTTACGTAAAGATTTGCACAAGAAACACTCCATGATGACGATCACTTAACAGCTTCGAAAAGAGAGCTTGACTAAACCCATATGGAACGCTTTGATTGTGTTTTGAAAAATAGTCGTTAGAGCTGATCACAGTATAATAAACATACAGTAGGACGACGCCTTTGATCTCGTGGTAAATGCCGACGTCTAGACAACGTATGGAAGTTAGGGTTGTCACAAATTAACAACTTTTACTAATTTAATTATTTATTTTAGATCTACATCGTCATCAACAGTATGATTACTAATATAAAAAATAAGTAACAATCTGTTCTTAGATTTTTCCTAAAAGTACTCAAAACGTTAATTGCACGCCTCACAACGTGAGTGAGTACTCTACTCTCGATATGTGGCCATACCTCAATTTCGCTACATAAAATCGTTCTTATACTCTTAGCTAGACATCAAATTCTTTAACGTCAATCAATTATTAACGTTACAATGACTACACACATTGAATTATTTATTAGTTTATTTAATAATTGATTCTTTAGGCTTTCGAAAGTTCTTCTAACTAAATCAGGTCTTCCAATAATGTCCATCCAAATTTTGTATCTGAAATTTTTAAATACAAACCAGAAACCTTAAAATTGACATCCATATTGATTTATTAAAAAAAAAACACCATCTTGAATTTAAAAATGAATACCATTTTCGTAATCACCCCAAGAAACCTTGAAATTGATACCCATATCATACATATATTAAAAAATTACCGCCATCTTGGATTTAAAAATAATTCCTATTTTCGTAATTAGCACCCCGACAAACCTATAAATTGACCCCTAAATTTAATTAATTTATTTTATATTTATTTATTATTATTTTATAAATAAACTTCGAAAGACCGAAGACAAGGCACTATAGTATGGTCTAAAACCTTAGCCTGTCCAACCACATGATTTAGATGAAGAAAGCGACCCAGCGACTAGTACCTATTATTTACGTCCGCCATTTTTTATGTTGGCAATTCAGGCATGACATGACAAAATATACATAATGTAAAAAATAATAACAATATTTATTTATCTTTCTTCCGTGTGCGGGATTTGGTGAAATCGCAGATCTTTATTTATGCGAGATGACGACTTGCAATCTCTCACAGCACACGTCGTATGAACCATTTTAATTATAAGTATCAACACTAAATTTACAAATTATAAAAGCAAACGCGCGTTAACCCTGGAAGTCGTATCTCGAGCTACTAATACGATTGGCAATTGGCATGAGCAGCTCGGGCTCGTCCTTCCCGCGTCTCACCCCTCACACCCCGCACGATTGCTCTGTCTAGACGTGTTCGTCGGACGACTGTATGGATTTATAGTGTGAAGCTGATGCTTAAAGGAAGTTGGGAGGGGATAGTGGGTGTTACGTTTTTATACCTGAGGCAAATCACACAGTTCAGCATATTATTATTTTTATATAAGGTACTGCAAAAAAATTATAGTGAAAAAACCATTGCTACAAACATGTATTAGGTATATGTATTTTAGGTAAATATTTTTAATTTCTTAATATAATTAAATAAAGATATTACTTTTAATTCGATTTTAAATTATAGATTCAAATTATAAAGAAATTAAAAAACTGTAATTTATATTAATTTTTAAGTACCTACACGAGTTATAAATATGCATTTTTCGAACTTCAGAACAATTTTTTTTTATAGACGATAAGAGATTTTACAATTTGTTTTACAAAACAGTGATTTTTTCCTTACTTGACTATCACTTAAAAATTGTTGTTAACTGAATAATAAAATAAATAAGTTCAATAGCTCAATCACTCGTTACAAGAAATTTCAAAAATTTTCATGCAATTTCCTTGTTTTTATTGCTGTAATTGTTTATTTCATTCATTTTCATTAAATAAGCTGTAATATTGTATACGAATTTTCCATTTAACCAATTTCAAACAAAAGCTGGCGAAAATTATGTACAGGACTTCAACATATTATGTTTTCAAGATTTAATTTGTTTTAAAATTTCGAAAAGTTCATTTGTAATTAATCGCTTTATTTTTTTTTTGTATGACAATAGTTTCATGGTGTTATACGTTTGATTCTTAACAGAAAAAATTAAAAAAGAAGTTGACAGCTTTCGAGTGTAGGTCTCAAAAAAATTACCACCGAATTTGTATGACGATGTATTTTTTCAAAAAAGTATATATTTTGCAAGCCCCAAAACAAAAATCAGTTTGTTATTAATATATTTTTTCAAGTCACCATTCTGACATGTTAGAGCTGGGGGTACCACTCGGAAGGTACCATTCACTTTGTATGCCACAAGTTTTTCTCAGTTTTGCATCGTATTTTCTCGAAGTATTGATTTTTAGAAACTGTTATTATTTAATTTGGGACACTCATCAAATCGACGTGCTTCGCTCCCTATCGCGCTTTTTCGTCCCACTATCAGAATTTGGTCCAATGATAAAAGTTGGGTATCTCTTTTTTTTTTTTTTTTTTTTTATAGGAGAGGGGGCAAACGATCATGCGGCTCACCTGATGGTAAGTGACTACCGCCGCCCATGAACAACCGCAACACCAGGGGAATTGCAGATGCGTTGCCGGCCTTTTAAAAAGGAGTAGGCTCTTTTCTTGAAGGTCCCTAAGTCGTATCGGTCCGGAAAAATCTCGTCAAAACGAAGCTGTGTATAAACTTTCAGCTTGTTATTAATCACTGAAATCCCTTGTATGTGGGCCCGTGGACTATACCGAGTGATGGCGACGCGCTTAAAAAATCATTTTCATTACTTAGAAAAAAATAAACAATCTTATAGTCAAAGACATTGCTATTAAATTGTATAAGGCACTTCGAATAAAGAGATACTCTGTGTTAAAAGCAAATATATGTTGTCACTGCCATGACTGACTTGACATTGGCAGAATTCTTATAAAAGAAGCCAAAAAGTAAAGAAGAAGAAGAAGAAGCAAATATATTCAGTGTAATGTCGAACGAAAGTTCGGGGTTCGAATCCCCGGTCGAGAGTTCATTTCATAAAGGTTTGTTTTT
Source organism: Parnassius mnemosyne (assembly GCA_963668995.1). Taxonomy (NCBI): domain Eukaryota; kingdom Metazoa; phylum Arthropoda; class Insecta; order Lepidoptera; family Papilionidae; genus Parnassius; species Parnassius mnemosyne. Next base: position 19,803,572 of record CAVLGL010000068.1, on the reverse strand, counting down.
AGATTAGTTTAGAGTCATGTGTTACACAGTAATTAGCTGTGCAATACAAATAAAAGTATTATATTAAATTAGATGCATATTTTAGATGAAAATATACTTTGTCTGTTGTGATAAGAGATAAAATTCATTACGGCTGATAAGGACAGCATATGTAAACAAGTAATGTTTCATAATGAACAAGGATAGCTGTAACTTAGACAAGGAAAGCACTAGCCTCCTACCCACGGAATATAAAAAACAAGTGTAAGTATACAAAAACAACAACAACAACTTGTTTTTTATATTCCGTGCTCCTACCGATGTGATAAAGGCCGTTAGAAATTGGTTGTTCATGTTATGAGAGATCTAAACCGAGTCTAAATAGTGTAAAATAAAAACAAGAAATAACCTTTATTAATTTGTGATGTGTGTGAAAACATCTTCTAAATCGCACATTGGTGGACCGCCAATCATACAGATGGTGTGGATGATATCGGGAGTTCTGCCGCGATGTGCGTTCGTGAAATTTGGCGGCTAGGATTTATCCGAACAATTCCTCAGAGCACTCCCCGTGGTAAATGCGATAGAATCTCTTCGCAGCGCCTATGAATCGAGCCGATCGGAAAGGACTCGGTCGTCGACGATTTGAGCCGCTCTGCCCTGGATACGGTCAAGTGGAAGGAGTTGGCATTGGGGAGCCCCAGCACAGAGATGGGAACAGTATTCCATGTGAGGCCGAACCTGCGCCTTGTAAAGTTGCAGGCGTTGTGCCGGCATGAAATACTGTCCCGCTCTGTTGAGCACGCTAAGCTTATTAGAGACCAATTTGGCCTTCTCTTCTAAGTGACCACGAAACTGCACGTCACTCGTTATGTTGACGCCGAGTATTCCGATACTGGCTGAGGCAACAAGGGGAGTGCCCTGAAACTGGGGAGATTTTTTTTTTATAGGACAGGGTGACAAACGAGCATTCAGTCCACCTGATGGTAAGTGGTTGCTGTGACCCATAGACATCTACATTTATCCTCGTTTGCGAATCAAAATACAGATGCGTTGTCACCCGTGAGGACTAAGATAGAATGCCTCTTTTCCAGTAAAAAGGGTCTCCGGTTCTCTACACTCACCATACGAAACACAGCAGTTTTAAGCTGCTATTTTACGCTGGTATTTTGTAAGAGCATGGGTCTTCCCCGATCGAGCCGACCTATTCGTGCTATAAATATACTACTAATATAGCTGCAGAATGGCTCTACCACGTAAATAAGATACGACAAAGGGGTTCTTTTTAGCGGTAAGCGCGCAAACTTGTGTCTTCTGAGGATTAAACTGGACTCGATTTAGTCGCCCCCAATCCGAGACTTTCTCCAGCAAAGACTCAACTTCAGACACAAGTTTGTTCCGGTACTCGGCGACGTTTTACCTAGAAATATTGGCACGGTCGGTGTATAGAGCATCACCAGTACTGTATCTGCATGGCAGTGATGGTTACCGGTTTGCAACACATCATTGATATGCAGAAGGAACAGCGTTGGTGATAGCACACAGCCTTGTGGAACACCAGCGTCAATAGACTTGTAATCGGAGCATGCACCGTTTACAACGACCTTGATGCTCCGATCTGCAAGAAAGCTGATTCCATTGCACAATTTCTCGGGAAGCCCATAGGAAGGGAGCTTCAAAAGAAGCGCTTTGTCCCAAACCCGATTGAAGGTCTTTGCAATGTCTAAACCCACGGCCGATGCCTCTCCCTTAGATCTATAAGTCAGGTAGACCAGAAGATCACCAGCTGATCGACCCCGGCGAAAACCGTGTTGGCGGTCACTAATCAGCTGGTGATCCTCAAGGTACTGTATGACAGTTTTATAATGGATTCCATTCTTTTGGAGAACAAGGAGGTGATGACGATAGGCCTGTAGTAAGATGGGTCTGAGCGTACGACTTTTTTTAGGGATCGTGTGGACAAAAGCTGTCTTCCATGATTTCGAGACTACGCCTAGGGAGTAGTAGTACCGGAAAATATGCGTTAGAACCGTTGCCAACTCCGGAGCACACGTCCTTAGCACAATTGTGGGGATTCCGTCAGGCCCTTGGCAATAACTCTTTTGAAGGACCTGGAAGCGAAGTTATTCTTCTTTCTAAGCATGCTGGTGTTTACATCCCGAGTCGCCGAAGCCTCAGCCCAGGGATAACACTCCTGCTTATTGCGTAATGCAGTCTTACAGGAGCGACCAAACCAAGGCTGAGATCTGCCTGCGATAGGTACCACAGATGATGGAATAAATAGTTCCATTCCCTGTACATATCAGTAACAGAGTCAGTTACAGCGCTGGGATCATCCGGCGAGAAGCAAACCGACCCCCATGGGTAGGATGGAAAGAAAAACCGCATTTCGTCCCAATCCGCCGACCTGTAATGCCAAACACGGCGGCAAGCTGCAGAACGCTACCGCGAGGGGAGCGTGAGTGGCACCACACTCCGGATCAGAAAATGGTCCAAAGAGCCGAGAGCGTCATCGACAGAAACCTGATATCCGTCCGGATGAGAGGTCAGCAGAAGGTTCAACAGGGAAGGTGTATGATTCTCCACATCTGGAATCCGCGTAGGTGAAGTAACCAGTTGTGTCAGACTATATGCCAAGGAAAAGTCATAAAAAGATCTCCCCGCATGATCGGATAGATGTGAACCGAGCCATTCGGCGTGGTGGGCATTAAAATCGCCAAGGATCACAATCTCTGCGGATGGGACCTGTTCTAGCAAGGAATCTGTAGCCATTTGGACGTGGTCGATGAGTCGGTCTGTTTCAGCATTACCGCTATGGGACCTATAGAGGCACCCATAGACGCGCGGATGGTTGTCGCTGTCTTCGCGTAGCCAAAGGATTGACAGGTCCGAACCTTCAAGACTGCCGAGGCGTCGAGAACAGATGTCCTCTCTGACGTCTACGCAAACTTCAGCCGGAGGCACAAAAGAGTGCTCCAATTTGTACCCCGGGCAGAGACATACGAATTTGATACTTCGTATCCCTTCTTCTCGTCTCGTCAGAAAGAGCAAGGCCCGCTTTTCCGTCTCGAGATGGTAGTGGACGGCGTTTAGGTTCGAGTGAAGTCCCTTGATGTTGCCGAAATTCACGAATAGCGTGGCAGAGGTCGCATTCGTCTTGTTGTTCAGTTTGTCCCGAGCGGTTCGAGGAGTTCGTTCGGGACCAGCTACTAGTTTATAGTTTAAATCAAGAAAGAAAAAACCGATAGGGAAGTGATAGAAAAGTAGGGAAAGTTTCAACGTTGCACTCTTATGGAGAAATTTATAAGATCCGTTTTATTTCCTTAAGCACCTTCCAACTATACCAAGATACAGTCCACTGCTCCATTGCTCCAGGACGGCGAGACCGGGACCACTCCAGAGGGACCCCTAATTTTAGTCGTCTAACCTTTCTTTTCAGAAAGAACAGACGCTCTCGTGTGATATTCCTTCACGAGGTCACACTCACCTCGTTGCTCCCGAACCTAACGTGATGTGATTTACGTTTCAGGGTAGAATATCAATGAATGGCTAACCCCTGTCTGTTGGACCATTTCACCGAGTGCCGCAGCTATGGTTCTTCTTTCGTGAAAAAGATTTTTCTTATAACATAGTGTTAGAAATTATCCTTAAAATTATTTCAATAAAAGAATATTACTCGTATAACAAATTATTGTGGAGGTTAATTGTTAAAAATAAGAGATGTGTGAGAGCGGATGTTCAACTTGCTCTCTGGATTACGCAATTAATCATTATCGGAAATAAGACAGCATACTGCATTATACATTCACATAGAACAATTACAGTTCGACCATACCGTAATATGTTCCCGTCACAATCACACACTGGTGTAACGTGAAGGACATAATAATAGTTACATGATAACACCAAAATATGCAAACCAACAGCAACTATCTCAATGTAACACAGGGCAGCCTCTCAGCAACATGATCTTCCTTGCTTACACTAGAAGAACTACTACAGCAAGCAGAACGGCGACATTTGTCTTACTTAGGCAGAATCTTAGTATCGAGGTAATGTTTTACTCCAACGGGGATAGTAACGATAGTGACACTCTTCTATTACCGACTGATCCCACTTAGTCGCCTGCGCGATACTTTATACAGCTAGAACAAGTAGAAGATTACAGTTCTACCCTCATTTTTTCGTTGTTTCTTTTTTTACCCTTATTCCTAACAATAGTTTAAACCTATGTTAGACCATCATTAAACACGGCTTTGTATTACCGTTACAGCCTATTGAAGTCGACTGCTGAACATAGGCCTCCCCCATAGATTGCCTCATAGGTGGGATATTTGCCATAGTTGCCACGCTTGGCAAGCGGGTTGGCAACCGCAGTTTTTGTAATAAAAACAGAAACGTATTTATATAGCTGTGTCACACATCAAGGGTCTCTGCCTAAATTAAGTCTCTCTTTCTTACTTATTTATTTTCACCATAGGACAAGCGTACCTGTGTAGTGTGTTAAGTTTTAAAATTCTTTAATTCGTTACTTAATCAAAACATTATGCCTTAACACGTTGAAAAGGGATATTCATTTGTTTAAAATGTGTTTGAATATGATTATAGGCCTTATTATAGATATTTTGAAACGTTTTATTTTATTTTATTACAGTCCACTCCATCTTAGGAAAATATATGAAGTTGGTAATAACATATGTTTACCGCGTGTTCGTCGCTAAAATCTGAGAAATGGAATTGTTTTCTAAATGAACCCCACTAACTGAAGCAGCTTTAGGTGGCCTTAACTCCTTATTATGTAACTGAGGTACTTGTAACAAATACAACTTAAAATCAACAGCCATTAGTTGTTACACTAGTCGTTAGAATGCTATAATTAAGAGATTTGACTGTCTCGTTGGATGATTGATTCTACCGTCACATAAGGAAAATATGTGACGGTAGAATCATTCTTTAGGAAAAAGCGTTAATTTGAACTATGTTTTTAAAAAGAAACTTGTTGGAAGCTTTTTTAATGTCGATAATTCTATGGTGCGCGCTTAGCACAGCCTAAGTCAACGATATCAACGACTTACGTTAAACTCAGGATATTATTCAAAACCACCATATTAATTTTAAATTATTGTTTTTATGTTACTCTAATTAATTATAACAACAAAAAGGTAATTTTAAGCCGTCTTCTAGTTTTAAATAGCACTCCATTTTCTATTTACGTAATTTCAATCTTATTACCAATTTTTTTAAATCTTATTGTTTTCTTTTTTCCTGACTTTGCACTCATCTCATCCGTTCCCGTTCTCATATGCCCGTTTTATATTTCATGTAATAATAAATTATTTATGAAATACAATTTGTATTTTAAATATATATATATTTTAATTTTATAAAGTCAAAAACATAATGCGTGGAATGAAGCATCCATTAATATTTGGACTGTCTGGGTCTTAGCATAAGCATTGCTTAATCTTAGCCCGATACAACTATAAATTCAGAATCAAAGATTATGCTGAGCATATCTATACTCAGCTAAGTTTTTAGTAAGCTAAGTCTGAGCAAAGTTAAAGTACCATCTATAGATCTCAGCCTTATAGCCATGAGAGCGAAAGAGGGGGATATATTACCGGTATCCTTGTCCTCCGCATGTATGCCTTATTGCATACTGCAGGTCTCGGGCCTCGGGGCTAACCCCATTGCCCGGAATCTCCTCGCGGTGCATTACTATGCACCGGTCGTGGGAGCCGATATGGCGTTGTAGGCGTGCTACAGCGATCCGGGTTTGATTCCCCAGTCGCTGCGTGGTGAAAAAATTTTTTGTCTTAAAAAAGGCGTTTAATATGGCCTATGTCCTGAAAAAGGCGCCTAATTTGGCCTATGCCTGAAAAAGGCACCTAATTTGGCCTATGGTACTCTTGTTTTTGCCAGGTCGGGTAGACTATAGACGGCTAATTCGGCCTGGGCGTCTAAGATGGCCTGTCTGCGGCATTGAGAGCTTTACTCGACTATCTAATCGATATAGAGAGGAGTTCTCTTGGTAGAGGTCGCCCGTCAGGTGGCCGAGCGTGTAGCGGCGCGAAGTTGTTCAGGTGTTCATGTGGCCTGTTGTCGGCGCGGTCAAACATGCCGCGCGCCAGCCGGACCATGAAGTCTTGGATGCTTTCTATCTTCAAGTTGGTCGCTATGACGTCGTTCCGGACGTAGCGACCTGCACCGACGATAGTCCGTAGAGATAGGTTCTGCTGAACCAGCAACCGCTGCCTATGCCGTTCGCTCAGGAGTGCGTACCAGGCCGGAGCGGCGTAAGTAATTCTCGATCTTATGTACATTTTGTACAATTTCGTCTTGGTCTTCAAAGGTAACTTGGATGCCAGAACTAAACGGAGCATCGCCCGCGCACATCTGGCATTGCGGACGACGATGTCGACGTGCGAGGTCATGCGCAACATCCTGTCAATCTGGCACCCAAGATAGGTCACGGCCTTCCCGTACGCAATCTCCTGGCCTCTCAGCGTCAACGGGGGCGGGAAGTTCCGGTAGCGGCGAGTGAGGAGGGCGGCCGTCTTCCCAACATTTACAGCCATCCTCCACTCATCCAGCCACGGTGGCAGCAGGTCCAGCAGGCGCTGCATCTTGGCGACGGCAAGATGGGCTCTTCTGGACGAGGTGAAGTAGGCGCTATCGTCCGCATATAGCGCCAGCTCTACGCCATTCGCGTAGGTGTCCTGCCAGTGTAGGGATATCATTAGCATCAACCGCGTACAGGATCGGCGAAAGACAGCTGCCCTGAGGTACGCCAGTTCTAATGGGTTTTACTGCGGATTCGGCATCTTCGACACAGACGTAGAAGCTCCGGTCGGCTAGAAACGACGCCACTAGCTGCAGCATAGCCGGAGGGACACTCGTCTGTAGTTCCATCTTGTAGAGTAGCCCAGAGTGCCACAGCCTGTCGAACGCCTTCTCGAAGTCGAGGAAGACGCCCAACGACGTGCGATCCCGGTTATATTCGGCCGCCAAGTGGTACAGCACTCTCGTCAGCTGTGTTGCTGTAGAGTGCCCGCTCCTGAAACCATGTTGTTCCGCCCGCAGTTGGATACATGGGCGGATTCTTCTTAGGGTGATGCGTTCAAATAGTTTGGCTATGTGCGGTAGTAGCGTTATAGGTCTGTAACTAGCTGCTCTGCGCCTGTCCTTCCCGGGTTTCGGCAGAACTATGACTTTGCCTTTCTTCCAGTCCTCCGGGAAGTGTGAAGTCCGCAGTATGCCATTGTAGAGTCGTCCTAGCTCTACAATGGCTCTATGGGGCAGCTGTCGAAGTGCAGCGTTCGTGATCCGGTCGTGCCCCGGTGCCTTCCTCGGTTGCAGGTTGGCTATCGTCCTCCGCAATTCAGCGGGGGAGATAAACCACTCTCCTGCAAGCGGTGGCGCGGGCGACGACAGGAACTCCCGTACGCGGCTCTTCTTTTGGGAATGAAGCTCCATATATTCCGCACTTGCTGAGTTCGGCACAAATTGCTCCTCGAAGTGCTCGACTAGGATATGCGCTCTACTTTTGGCCTCGTAACAACGCCCGCCCGCACCAACAGTCAGCGGGCAGACGGGGAGATTAGTCTTAGCTAGCTGCCGGTTCAATCTATAGAGCGACGCTTCCTGGTCTTCAGCCTCCCATATGCGCCGCTCCCAGGCCCTTCCTCTGTAGGCCTGAATTGCAACCGACAGCTCATCCGTCAGTTTGTTAAGTCATTTTTTGATGCGAGGGCAGCGAGTGCGTGCCCAGAGCTTCCTCAGCGCTCGTTTTTGGTAGAGCTGCGCACGTAGTTCTCGTGGCAGCTCGTCTCTACGGTTCGTTCTTGGGACGATCGTAGAGGCCGCGTTGAGGGCTTCCTGGATGTTTTTCGTAATTCTAGTTGCAGCGGCCTCTACGTCGTCCGCTGAGTTGATCTGCATGTGTTCTGGAGGTCTCTCCTGCAGGTACTGCTGGTAGAGCCTCCAGTTGATTTTGGTAGTAAAAGCTCTGGGCAGCGTAGTCACCGCCTTGAGGCCAATGGTTATCAGTATCGGGAGGTGCTGTGAACTCAGGTCATACAGCACCTTTTACCACTATCGGGTAGTTGACGTTCCTAGCGAGCACGATGTCCAATACATCCAGACTCCTCCTGTGGTCGGTCGGAACGTGCGTTGGTTCTTCGGGACCTAAAACTTTGTAGTTGTTTAGTTCTGCATCTTCGTAAAGTTCACGACCCGGCGGAGTGATCACTCTGGATCCCCAGTCCAAGTGTTTGGCATTTAGGTCTCCCGCGATGATGGTAGGTGCTGTGCCTTCCATGATCGTCCGGATGTCTGAGGAGTAAAATGGAGTCCCTGGCGGGCGGTATGCTGCAAAAATCCTTAGTTCCTCGCCCGCCGCCTCCATTTTTATGCCGATGGAGCGCGTCGAATGGTATGACGGTAAATCAAGCTCTAGGTGGGCGATGTCCTTTCTCACTAGAACCGCCGTACCTCTGAATGCGGTTCCTTGAGCATTGAGTTCGTCCCTCCTGTAAATGTGATAGTTGGGCATCTTGATGTGCGTGGATGGCCTCAACTTCGTCTCCCCCAGCAAGACAATGTGTATATCCTGATATTGAGCTACGATGATGATGATGATCCGGATGGATTCCTAACGCGCGGCGGTGGGGTGGGGGGGGGGGCTCCCCTCTCCCCTTTGTTGACATTCCGACAGTTGTTACTACTGTTTTGGTTATATATGATTGTGCCTTTCTTTTGACCCTACTTAACGTGGCTGAGTGACGCAAGCGACGCGCGACGTTCGGTACGAACGGAGGCGATGGTGGGTGGCCGCAACACTTAGGCGCACTGCCTACCCCTTTCTTTACGAAAGGGTTAGGGGAAGTGCTAAGTGAGCACTCGCGCACGCGACTAGCACTGCAAGGGCACGGAATGCGCTTGAGTGCCAAGAATCTGCCTAAGGGCCGGTGACCTCGTCGCCTCGCGGAGTATACGGACTCGACGCTTAGCGGGGTATGTCGTACTGGCGGTTGCTTGGGACCACTGTATAATCCACAAACAACACACACTTAGGAGATCCTACCACACACTGGTGTAACGTGAAGGACATAATAATAGTTACATGATAAGTATGCAAACCAACAGCAACTATCTCAATGTAACACAGGGCAGCCTCTCAGCAACACGATCTTCCTTGCTTACACTAGAAGAACTACTACAGCGAGCTGAACGGCGACATTTGTCTTACTTAGGCAGAATTTTAGTATCGAGGTAATGTTTTACTCCAACGGGGATAGTAACGATAGTGACACTCTTCTATTACCGACTGATCCCACTTAGTCGCCTGCGCGATACTTTATACAGCTAGAACAAGTAGAAGATTACAGTTCTACCCTCATTTTTTCGTTGTTTCTTTTTTTACCCTTATTCCTAACAATAGTTTAAACCTATGTTAGACCATCATTAAACACGGCTTTGTATTACCGTTACAGCCTATTGAAGTCGACTGCTGAACATAGGCCTCCCCCATAGATTGCCTCATAGGTGGGATATTTGTCATAGTTGCCACGCTTGGCGAGCGGGTTGGCAACCGCAGTTTTTGTAATAAAAACAGAAACGTATTTATATAGCTGTGTCACATATCAAGGGTCTCTGCCTAAATTAAGTCTCTCTCTCTTTCTTACTTATTTATTTTCACCATAGGACAGGCGTACCTGTGTAGTGTGTTAAGTTTTAAAATTCTTTAATTCGTTACTTAATCAAAACATTATGCCTTAACAAGTTGAAAAGGGATATTAATTTGTTTAAAATGTTTTGAATATGATTATAGGCCTTATTATAGATATTTTTAAACGTTTTATTTTATTTTATTACAGTACAGAAATTGGTAATAACATATGTTTCCACGTGTTCGTCGCTAGAATCTGAGAAATGGAATAATGTTTTCTAAATGAACCCTACTAACGGAAGCAGCTTTAGGTGGCCTTAACTCCTTATTATGTAATTGAGGTACTTGTAACAAACATAACTTAATTTCAACAACCATTAGTTGTTATACTAGTCGTTACAATGCTATAATTAAGAGATTTGACTGTCTCGTTGGATGATTGATTCTACCGTTACATAAGGAAAATATGTGACGGTAGAATCATTCTTTAGGAAAAAGCGTTAATTTAAAATATGTTCACGAACTTTGTTTTTAAAAAGAAACTTGTTGGAAGCTTTTTTAATGTCAAGAGGTATTTTGTTTCAGAGTCTTAGGCTGAGATCTATAGACCGTACTTTGACTTTGCTCAGATTTTACTTTCGAGCTAAGATAATGTCTGTATTTATGAGTCGCGCTGAGTGCGCGCTTAGCACAGCCTAAGTCAACGATATCAACGACTTACGTTAAACTCAGGATATTATTCAAAACCACCATATTAATTTTAAATTATTGTTTTTATGTTACTCTAATTAATTATAACAACAAAAAGGTAATTTTAAGCCGTCTTCTAGTTTTAAATAGCACTCCATTTTCTATTTACGTAATTTCAATCTTATTACCAATTTTTTTAAATCTTATTGTTTTCTTTTTTCCTGACTTTGCACTCATCTCATCCGTTCCCGTTCTCATATGCCCGTTTTATATTTCATGTAATAATAAATTATTTATGAAATACAATTTGTATTTTAAATATATATATATTTTAATTTTATAAAGTCAAAAACATAATGCGTGGAATGAAGCATCCATTAATATTTGGACTGTCTGGGTCTTAGCATAAGCATTGCTTAATCTTAGCCCGATACAACTATAAATTCAGAATCAAAGATTATGCTGAGCATATCTATACTCAGCTAAGTTTTTAGTAAGCTAAGTCTGAGCAAAGTTAAAGTACCATCTATAGATCTCAGCCTTATAGCCATGAGAGCGAAAGAGTGGGATATATTACCAGTACGGTGTAAAGGCGTTAGCAACTTTAGATTATCTGAAGAACGGGGAAAACAATTATGAGTCACCTAGGTACTGAAATTTAGATTTGAAGTACTCAGGAGCATAAGGATCGTTCAGGATAGTGAAAAGAGTTAAGCTGAGTACGCTAAGATAATGGTCATGGTCATATTTACGCAGACCATAAATGTATCTGATGCAGTTATTGAGGAGACGATCCAATGTGTTAAGATGCTGTTGAGATAAGTCTGTGCAACATACATCTACATAGTCTATTATCGGTAGAATAAGAGATTGAACAAGCAAAACTCTTGTAGCGGTAGGAAGAAAATTTTTCAGGCGATAAAGAGATCGCAATGTTGTAGTAACTTTGCGGCTTACCTCCTGGATCTGCTTGTTCCATGAAAGACAGCTATCAACGTACAGGCCGAGATTTTTAACATGTGGAGAGTATGGGATAGCATTGTTGTTGTACGACATAAACGGCAAAGCGGAGATATCTAATTTGGATAAGTATCTAGAGCTAAATAAAATGATCACTTGCCTTTTAGAAGGATTCACGTTAATTCCAAGTTCCAGTGGACCGTTCAAAGATATAATACATCACTCCCATTAGAGACATTATGGCCAGAATTCACGGCCTGTTGTCGTCCTCGAAGATATGATATGAACCAATCCTGGGCTGAAGACGAGATATTCAAGTGAGAAAGTAGAGCTAGCAAGGTAGAGTGGTCGACAGTATTAAAATCGTTAAAAAGATATACATACCCTCTCAAATATCTTCAGTGACCTTGAGAAGGGAGGTTGTAGTAAGTAGCAATGCCCAGGCGAAATCCAGACTGATATGATGAAAAAATCTTGTTTTTGAAGATAAATGTAGAAATTTATTTATGAGCAACAGCTTCTAAAACTTTAGATAAAAATGGTAGGATTTAAATTGGTCTAAAATTAGAAAGAAGACTGCACTCGGTGGATTTTGCAAGAGGGCAAAGGCTTTACGCCAAGTGTTGGGAAAGCACCATACTTCAACGAAAACCTTCTTTCTACGTGGTAGAGCCATGCTGCAGCTATATTAAGGTTGTAGCACGAATGGGTCGGCTCGACCGGGGAAGGACTACGCTCTCACAGAAAACCGGCGTAAAATAGCAGCTTAACGCTGCTGTGTTTCGTATGGTGAGTGTAGAGAACCGGAGACCCTTTTTACTGGCAAAGAGGCATTCCATCTTAGTCCTGACGGGTGACAACGCGTCTGCATCTTTAGTCTTTATTGAGGATAGATGTAGATGTCTATGGGTCACAGTAACCACTTACCATGAGGTGGACTGTGTGCTCGTTTGTCACCCGATCCTATAAAAAAAAAAGTTAATGATATGAGTTAACACGGACAAAACAGAATCAATTACGTATATAACCATTGTTCTACTCACATTCTCACAACCAAAAGCTTCAGATTTGATAGACAGCAGTGTTTTGCGTATCTCGTCTTCATTAACACGAGAAAAAGTGAAAGAGTCATGAAAATAAGGAGGCGTTTAGGCTCTCACCGTCAGATTGCATCGATTTCTCGCAACTTTATATGCCTTCCACTTTTCGTCTGTGCGCTTCCTCTTAAATACACGGAATGCTGTATCACGCTTTTCCATGGCCATTCTTACTCCTGCTGTTATCCATGGAACTGGAGGGCGCTTATATCTGGCAACACGCTTCCATGTTAATCAAAGAATTTTAGCATATTTCCGTTCAGTATATTGACTTTATCATCAACTGTATATGCAGAAAACACAGAAGACCAGTCAATTTCATCAGCAGCGCGCTTAAGCTTTTCAACATCCAGTCTAGCAAAACGACGAATAGAGACAGACACTGATGTAGGTATGGGACTGGACTTTAATTTGTATGAAAGAAAGAGCAAATCATGCCGTGAAAAACCAGATACAGAAAATTGGCCGTAGTTGGCAACATGCTCAACAGAAGAGACAGATATATAGTACGATCCATGTGCTTGCAGAGTCAGTATTATGATGTGTGTAGCATTTAATGGGAGAATAGTGACATTATGCGACGCCATGATCTACTTCAATTTGTTTGATTTGATAGAAGCCACTAAGAGTTCGGTGTTAAAGTCTCCCATGACAAGATGATTTGTGTAAGCAGAGGAGGAGAATGGCGACAAATTTTCTTCCAAAACGGAGAAGTAGTCCACTTGAGGTGGACAGTAAATGACTCCAAGGAACAAACACTTTAACACTCTTGACATTAACTTCAACAAAGATGTATTCCGTTGAATTAGAATAAAAGGATGGAGAAGTATCTAACATTTTAAAATGTAATTCGTTACGTAAATAAATAGCGACACCCCCACCTCTTTTGTCGGTACGATCATTACGGATTAAAATAAATCCCGGGAGACTGTAGGATGTAGAAATAAGTTCTGGTTTAAGTCAATAACGTGACATGTTGTTAAAGAGAATGTATCCGGAAGCTCCGTGTAATTTTGAGGAATAGTATGTGCATTTAAGTGACAAATATGAAAAAATTCGAGGATATCTGAAGTTCGTCACTAATTGATGAATGCAAAGTTACAGGCTCATCCAAGGCATCCACAAGCGAAATGGAAGAAGAACTGTTGCAAGTAGAATAAGAAGATTCATCATCTGACATTAGATAAGAATATAAATGATAATGATTCAATATATAAATATAAAAAAATGTATATCTAAATGCATGAAATTTTAATAATATGTATTTATATTACAAAAATAAAGTAAAAACCAACATATTAGTCACTGAGCAAGAGCCTTCTCGAGGGTTAACAAGGTTTTGGAGCCGCTGTCCACATACTTTTTCACGAATTACATAAATAATTACCTGCATTTTTGAGCTCATACATATTTTTTTCTCATTATTGGTTTACTTTTGCTGCATTACCCATATGTTTATCTCTGCTTAGCCTAATAGTTGACTGGCAGAGAATGCCTTAAGGCATTAAGTCCGCCATATATATATATATATATATATATATATATATATGTTTTTATTCTTTGTAATAAAACTCTGAATGTTTGGTATTATTCTTCTTCTTCAATGTGTTTCTTGTATTTCATACAACCAAAAATATAAAACTGGCATCAATAATCGGCACCAATTAATAGTTGGAGTCGAAGTCAGGTTGCTAATGTTTTTTAGAACGTAATAAAGGTTAACTATATTATTTATTCATATTAAAATTTCTAATTGTTAATTATTTTTCTTTATTATTAAAATCTTACACTAAAGTGTATACATATTCTATGTTTTTTCGTCTGATCTTCTAAACATATTTTGAATAAAGTTTCATAATTATATTCTTGTTCATGCACATTAATTTGTTTTTATTACACCAGAGAACAAATAAATAGTTGTATTATGTAAATTAAATTTAGTGTGTTTACTACGTTATAGAACAATAACAAGTGGTAAAATTAAAAAATTTGTGCAACAGACTTCAATATAAATAAAACGAGAACATCATCAATGTAGTCGAAGTCCATTAAATACGCAATTAAGGATAACTAAAAACCTACTAATCAGATCTTGATTAAATTTATATGGGACCATATGAGAAGCATCAGCTTTTAAATAAAAAAAGTATCATCAAAATCGGTTCACACATAAAAAAAACGTACAGTCGAATTTACCTCCTCTTTTTTTATAGTCGTTTAAAACTAGTAAAACGGCATCGTTCTTGCCAAATATTGCCTCTTCCATTATCACAGTCACCTTTAATAATTGTATAATTCATTTAATTTAATATTTTTTTATGTTTAGTACGTAAGGCTGGCCTCATACATTCGGAATTACGTTTCGGAATTCTGATTCAGAATTCCGAACGCAGCAAATCCATATACATTCCGTTCGAAATTTTCTCCGATTCGAAATTCTGCATAGAAAAAAGCCATTCTGAACGCAAGTCTTAGATTTTGTATGAGTCGCAACATACATTCTTAAATTCCGTACAGAATGCGAACAGTGTTCGATGTGCGTCGCACGTCCGAAGCGAGTAGGTGTGTTTATGTATGTTTTTACATGTAATCTTATATGTGTATCTCTTTCGTAACCTTTCATCTTATTTTGTTCAATAGTTCATCGAAAGAGTTTATAGACATCCATATTTTTAAAATAACTCTCTGGATGGATAGATCTTTTTACATACTTTTGACTATATTGCAATCTTAGGGTGTTAAGGGGATGCACCCAGTAACAATGATACAGCAACAATGGAATCAAAATCAGAAAATCTTCGTCACTATTCGGTGGCAGAATGTCTAGATTCAATGTCTAGCATCCCTCAACTGAGCCTTGTTATTCCGAAGGGAAATAAACTTATGTGTGCGATGTATTTACAAAATTCCGAATCGATATTCCGAATGTATGTGGTGGCCCTTAAAGTCAAATATCGGTCATTCCAATTATAGGGAGGATTTGCATTAGCCTCAAACGTTTCGCACCCCTGACTCTGCTTTACAACGCAGGTCTGTCTAATAAATAAAATAAAAATAAAAAAGCCTTTTTTCCTTGCAATATCAATTACTTTACAATTTTAATTCTAGTAGTTCTATGGTAATGGATTAGTGTTTACAGTTTCATCTCCTGATACCCTGTCAAAGCATGGTCAATGTGCAGCCGTGGCATTCTCTCATCATGATCTCATTTTTCTATCGTATAAAATACGCACTCCTAAGCTTCAAAGCAAGGTACTGATGTTACGAAATTTTAGTGGGGTTGATATTGAACGTCTTCAAGAAGATGCTCGGAATGTTGACTGGTCTGCTGTATTCTCTGCAGACTCTATAGACCTAAAAGTGGAAACACTTAATTATACAATTTGTAGAGATGCACAACAACGCCATGTTCAAAAATCAGTCGAGAACGGAGACCCTGCAAATGTTTGGAAGTTTCTCAGAACAATAGGAGTTGTAAAATCGAAAGAATCCACAATTTTTTTTTATAGCATAAGTGTGACAAACGAGCACACAGTCCACCTGATGGTAAGTGGTTGCTGTGGCCCATAAACATCTACATTTATCCTCAATTACGAATCAAAATGCAGATGCGTTGTCACCCGTGAGGACTAAGATGGAATGCCTCGTTTCCAGTAAAAAGGGTCTCCGGTTCTCTACACTCACCATACGAAACACAGCAGCATTAAGCTGCTATTTTACGCTGGTATTCTGTGAGAGCGTGGTCCTTCCCCGGTCGAACCGACCCATTCGTGTTACAACTATACCAGAAATATAGTTTCGAATTTATTTCGAATGAAGACGTTGATATTGAATTACTAAATCCACATTTCTCATGTACATCTTCATTTTTAAATGATAATACTCGTATAAAATCATAAACTTTAAACAATCTGTCCAAAGCATCAACTCCTAATTTTTCGCCGTTCATCTTCAATCAATTTTCCGACTGTGATGTTGAGAAGAACGTTTTGTCCATATTGTCCAGTACTATCGAATATAGAAATGAAATAAGCCGTAAAATGATGGTATTCTTCAGTGATATTATTCTCCCCATCCTAACTCATATTTTCAATTACTCCATATCCTTTGAATCCTTTCCTTGAATTTGGAAGGAAGCTAATATCATTCCTCTTCCTAAAACGAAGAACCTCTGTTCTCTCTCAGATTATCGACCTATATCTATCCTTCCATTCCTTTCTTGACTCCTTTCAATTGGGGTTTAGACTTGGTCATAGTACGGTTACAGCTTTACTTAAAACCACAGTTGATATTCGCTGGGGTATGGACCAGCTCACCATTCTTACGTTGCTGGATTTCAGTAACGCTTTTAACACCGTTGATTTTGACGTATTGCTGAGTCTGCTACGTTCTATTAACATATCTCCAGCGGCAATTGAATAGTTTCAAAGCTATTTGCGTGGCCGCCGGCAGCGTGTTATGGTAGAGGGTGCCACATCTACGTTGTGTGAACTAACTACTGGTGTACCACAGGGCGTGTTGTCTCCTCTCCTTTTTTCTGTATTTATTAATTCTATTACTCCTCGAATTTCTTCTCTTTACCATTTGTATGCAGATGATCTCCAAATTTACTCCCATACGAGTACATTATCCCAGAATCTTACCAATGCCATCAATGACACCAATACGAATTTTGCTGCAATACTTGATTGGAGCAGGTCGTTCAGGCTTAATTTAAATCCCAAAAATACTCAAACCATTATTGTTGGAAACAGCATTCTAATCTCCAAAATTTTTTGGGATAACTTTTCACCCATTGTTGTTGATGTTGTTGTGATACCTTTTAGTAAATCTGTAAAAGACCTAGGATTATATATCGATCAGAATCTTTCTTGGTCCCTGCATATTAAGGAGTCCAGCAGAAAGACGTTTACGGCAGCATTTTATTTACGACGTTTGCGTAACTCGATTCCTATTCCTACTAGAATTTTACTGGCATAGTCCTTGTTACTCCCTATCCTTGATTATGCTGATGCATGCTACTCCAATCTTACTGAGGATCAATTAAATATACTCGAGTGTTTTCAGAATTTCGCTATTAGGTTCATATTTGGCCTTCGCAAATAAGATCACGTTTCCGAGTACCGTATTATGCTCAAGTGGCTGTCTATCAGACTTCGTCGGAATACTCATATTCTATCTCTACTGTACTGTGTACTATTCGATCCTAAAACACTGAGTTATCTTAAGGAAAAATTTGAGTTCATGGGAGCAGATAAAGATCATTCCAGATTAGCTTATATTGCTAATGACTGCTCACAACTGAATTTTTTTTCATTCCTCCTTTTGTGTCAAAGCAATCAAATTATGGAACTCGCTTCCTTTAACAAATAAGAAAGCCCAAAGCATTGAGTCTTTAAAAAATATGATTAAAGATTATTATTTAAATATGTGTTCTACTTAATATATTTTATTATCATATCTACCTTTCTTGATAATGTTTGTATATATGATATATTTTTTTAACAGTGGTAGAGCCACGCGGCAGCTTTTGCTGTCGCACGGATGGGCCGGCTCAAACCGGGGTCGTACCACGACCTCACAGAAAACCAGCGTGAAGTAGAGGTTTACCTCTGCGTTTCGCTTGGTGAGTGCAGGTGGCCGTAGGCCCTTTTTACTGGAAATGAGGCATTCCATCTTAGTCTTCACTGGTGACAACGCATCTACATTTTGATTTGTAACAGAGGATAGATGTAGATGTCTATGGGCCGCAGCAACCACTTACCATCAGGTGGACTGTGTGCTCGTTTGTCACCCTTATCCTATAAAAAAAATGATATATAGTTATAATGTATTACTAAAATATTTATAAATATGTATGTATTCCATTTATGTATAATATGTATGTGTGTATGTATATATGTATTTGTGTGTTTATGTGTATATGTATACCTAGTCAGGTCATAAGTATTGTCACACAGTAAAAACTTTTCTTTTAGAATGCTGGCCACAAAAAAGTTTATTGAATACGAATTTCGAATTGTTCATGTAAATAAAACTGTATACTTTTTCGAATTTTACTCATTTTTAAATATGGAGTGGACGCTTAAAGAAGACCGTGTTGCAGTTATTGCGTTGCATCGTTGCGGTTACGCGCCAATTCAAATTTTTGACATACTGAAAAATTTGAATATAACCAAAATATTCGTTTATCGTACCATCAAACGATACAATGAAGACTCTAGTGTATTTGACAGGTCAAGAAGTGGTCGCCCTCGGTCTGTTAGGACTCCAGCAGTGATAAAACTGTGAAGACGCGAATTCAAAGAAATCCCAAACGTAAGCAGAAACTGTTGGCCCTTCAGATGGGGTTAAGCAGAACCACGGTGAAAAGGGTGTTAAATGAAGACTTAGGGCTTCGGGCATATCGAAGAAAAACAGGACATCGTTTGAATGCTCGTCTAATGGACCTGAGACTGAAGAGATGCCGCGCTTTGTTGAAGCGGTACGCGGGAAAAAAATATCGGGAAATTCTTTTTTCGGATGAAAAAATTTTTACCGTAGAAGAGAGCTAGAACAAACAAAATGATAAGGTGTACGCACACAGTAGTGTAGAAGCGAGCAACCGTATTCCGCGTGTCCAACGAGGTCATTTTCCATCCTCGCTCGGTTGGGAGTTTCTTATTTGGGCTTAATAGAGGTACATTTTTGTGAGAAAGGTGTAAAAACGAATGCAGTTGTGTATCAAAATACAGTCCTGACGAACCTTGTGGAACCTGTTTCTCATACCATGTTCAATAACAGGCACTGGGTATTCCAACAAGATTCGGCGCCAGCTCATAGAGCGAAGAGCACACAAGACTGGGTGGCGGCGCGTGAAATCGACTTCATCCGGCACGAAGACTGACCCTCCTCCGTTAGATTACAAGATATGGCAACACTTGGAGGAAAAGTCGTGCTCAAAGCCTCATCCCAATTTGGAGTCACTCAAGACATCCTTGATTAAGGCAGCCGCCGATATTGACATGGACCTCGTTCGTGCTGCGATAGACGACTGGCCGCGCAGATTGCAGGCCTGTATTGAAAATCACGGAGGTCATTTTGAATAAACTTCATACACTAACTTAATACAAACATAAAGTGTCATAAGAATCTATGTTTTGTTAAGTTCATTTTGGTATATAAATGGTTACATAATGAATAAAATTGTTTCAATTCTTTTATATTAAACATGTGACAGAATTTATGACCTGACTAGGTATATATATATATATAATATTATGTATTTGATGATTGCATTGTCTTACATACAATATATACCTTGTACTATTAATAAATACTTGTTTACCTACTAATTATGCACACTTCTATATATTTAAATGAAAATTATGTCCTTCACCAAGGTTTGCCTGGAAGAGATCGCTGTTTAGCGATAAGGACACCTAATACATTTATAAATTTTAGTTTGCTGTGTTGCGTAGTATTTTGTGTGCAATAAAGAGTATCAATAAATAATAAATAATGGTGTCTTCAATTACTTTAGTTTATAAATATTTATTTAAGTATAGTTGTGTTAGTTTTTATTTCATCATCATCATCATTACAGCCTTTCATAAGTCCACTGCTGAACATAGGCCTCCTCCAAGGAATGCCACAAAGCACGGTCCTGAGCCACCTGCATCCATCGACTTCCTGCATGTCTTACCAGGTCGTCACTCCATCTCGTGGGGGGTCGCCCTACACTTCGCCTACCGGTACGAGGCTGCCACCCAAGAACCTTTCTTCCCCATCGGTTGTCGGTTCTTCGAGCTATATGGCCGGCCCACTGCCACTTCAGCTTACTAATCCGTTGGGCTATGTCGGTCACTCTGGTTCTACTGCGGATATCCTCATTTCTAAGTTTATCACGCAGAGAAACTCCGAGCATAGCCCTCTCCATAGCTCGCTGAGCGACCTTGAGCTTCCTCGTACGGCCAGCAGTGAAGGACCACGTCTCAGATCCGTAAGTCATCACTGGCAACACGCACTGGTTGTACAATTTCGTTTTAAGGTTTTAAGGAATGTCTGACGAGAAGATGTGTCGTAGTTTCCCGAACGCTGCCCAGCCGAGTTGAATCCGTCGATTGACCTCTCGGTCGAAGTTGGACTTACCTAGTCGGAATATTTGTCCCAGGTAAACATACTCGTACTCGTCAACAACTTCGAGCTTAGTACTCCCAACAACTACCGGCATGGGTGTGACATGGACATTGAACATGATCTTTGTTTTATCCATGTTCATCTTAAGACCTATCCGTTGGGAGACACTATTGAGGTCATTGAGCATGGTGCTTAGATCCTCCAGCGATTCTGCCATAAGGACTATATCGTCGGCAAATCGAAGGTGAGTGATGTACTCGCCATTGATGTTAATACCGTATACTTTCCAGTCCAGAAGCTTGGAAACATCTTCCAATGCAGCGGTGAAGAGTTTCGGGCATACAACGTCACCCTTTCTTACACCTCTCTGCAATTGGATAGGTTTCGTACTCTGGTTCTGTACTCGGATAGCCATCTGAAAGCTAAAAGAATACTGAAAGCGGGTGGAAAATCGGTACTTGAAGTCCTTCAGAGGCTCTTTAATGCCGTCCTCCATGGTGACATTACACCGGCGACGTGGAGCAGAAGTGCGGTGGTCTTGTTCTCCAAGAAAGGTGACAACGCTCTCTTGAAGAATTACAGACCGATTTCCCTTCTGAGTCGCCTCTAACCATTCGGTGATCGCTACCAGTTTTCACCCTCGCGATCACGGAGACATCACTGAACAGTTGTCGTATGGTCATCATAATGAAGTCAATCTCATGTTTTGTCGAACTGTTGGGGCTCGACCAGGTCCACTTCCTGTGGGGCCGCTTCTGGAAGAAAGAGTTCATCATAAAGAGTCCCTCTTTCTCCATGAAGTCGGCCAGTTGCTGGCCCCTTGGGTTCCGTTGCCCTATTCCAAATTTTCCCACTTTCAGCTCACTGTTCTCTCTTGTGCCTAGTTTTGCATTGAAGTCTCCCATTCGTATATTGAGTTTTGGAGGAATGCATGGCTCTAGAGATATCCTCATACATTTTCTCCACCTCCTCATCGGGGTGTGCCGAAGTTGGTGCGTAAACCTGTATGACCTTCAGCGAATACCGTTTGGTGATTCTGAGTATAAGTTACGCAACCCTCGTCGACACACTCTCGATGTTTACAACGTTGTTAACGAGAGACTTGTGGACCATAAATCCGACAGTTTTTATTTATTATATTAATATTTGTTGGTACTTTATATTCATTTTCTATTGCTAGGAACCCAGATTGGGTAAAGCTATCCACCAAAGATGCCCATTTTTAAATAGGTCTGTTTAATATCGTTTATTTATTTTTTCGTTTATTTTTATAAAACGTTACCCCCACACTAGGATTTTCTCCTGTGTCGTGGAGGCAGTTTACAAACATAAATTGCACAAGGACAAACATCCAGACCCGGAACACTTATTTGTAGGCCATACAAATACTTGTTCCGTGCGGGATTCGAACCCGCGGCCCCCAGCGCAACAACTGATTGCTAAGCCACTGCGCCACGGAGCCGTCAAATCGTGTAATTAATATTGTCTGAGAGAGAATGCCTTGATACCAGTAAAAATAGTCTCCGGTTCTCTATATTCACCTTACAAAGCGCAGCAGCATTATGCTGCTATTTCAAGCTGGTTCTTCTCCGGCCGTGCTGACCCATTCGTGCTGCAACCATAATATATCTGCAGCGTCACTCTATCATGTTAAACTTCTCCTGTCTTCATCTAAATCTGTAATTTCTCACCTTCCCTTAAATAAATATTTGTGCTTAGTAGCGGGATCTACGTATTACTTACGTAACCTAAACCATAGCCATAGTTTACTGCTGATCTAAGAGAAAGCTAACAGACAAAGAAAACAGTTTTCATAGGAACTCTAAAAACTTCTCGATTATTTCTGGTGAGTGTACCAAACGGACACATGTAAATCGACATCAAAAAAGAAGAATCACATCACACATGCCTTGAGTCCGGGAGTCTTGAGTTTGGTGAAGCTGTGAAAGCTTCCAGGATTAACCGCATAAACATTGCTGTAAACGGCGTTGTTACTCGGGAGTTCTATTGCGTAATTTATCATATCCTATAACTATACTAGTAGCTGTTCACCAGCATAAGTAGTAATCAGGACGGTAATTATGAGACAGGCAGAAAAGGAGATACATTGTAATATTTATTTAAAAGGCAAAGTTGTAGCAAGCACAACAAAGTAAACAAACAACTGTGGCACGTGTTTGACACGGCAAGTTTCATATAATTATTGCCACTATCATTATATGAAAAATAATGACCAATAAAAATATCTCTTTTCTTTTATGCATACACGTATGCAATAAACTCAATAAAATAAATTCATAAAACATCACGTTTCTATACATGGATTTAGATACCTATACATTATAGTTCGTTCAAATAGTTGGAATTTGTAGATAAACGTGATAGGAATATGAAATATTTTACATTAGAATATTATCAATTAAATAATATTAAAGATATATCCATGTAATCTATTTAGGCCGATTAAACATTGTAATGTATGTCCTTCCTTGATAGATTTGGTTTGTGTAGTTCCGTATTGAAATTATGTAATATTAAGATTTAAGTTGTCATATAAGGCGTTTATATGATGTTATAAAGATGTTATTCTGATAGAATAAGAATAGATATTTTGTTTAAAAAGATGATTTATGTGGCTTTTTGGTAGCTTTCCAACACTAGGTTACTTCTGACTTCGAAAAACTATCTGAAGTCGTGAAACAAATAAGATTATTAGACTAGTTATAGGACTCCACACGTCCCACCGCTGTGCACAGGCCTCGTCTCAATTTTGATAGAGGGTCTGTACCAATAAGTCCGCAGCGTTTCCCAGCGTTTCCGTTTTTCATATCACATTACCTTAATAGGTTTTTTCAGCATTGCGCCAGCGCTATAAGCATTAATTGGAACATTGACCCATGTTAAACACATAAGACTGGCGAATTGATGGCGCAGAGCGATTACCACACTGGAAATTTGAAAATGGACGGTTTTTCCATCATTAATCATCATCACTCTCCCACTTAACTGACACCAGCTGTAATTTGCAAACCAAGCAATGGTTATACTATACTTTAAGTGAGCAGTTCTCGTATATAATA
The DNA here is from genome assembly GCA_963668995.1 of Parnassius mnemosyne. NCBI lineage: Eukaryota > Metazoa > Arthropoda > Insecta > Lepidoptera > Papilionidae > Parnassius > Parnassius mnemosyne. The sequence goes on along the minus strand of CAVLGL010000068.1, from coordinate 19,779,978 downwards.
CGTTTATATGTAATTTGTTTCTCTGATGCTACTATATTGTTTTATTTTACAAGTTAATCTTGATAGGTTTTATTTTTTGAGTACAAATAAACATAGCTTGCTTATGTATGCTCTATGGCTTCATACCTGAGAAAATTATAATTTTTTTCTAACGCCGAACAAAGTTCAATTGCCCACTCGCTAAGGTACTTACTAATAATAATAATCTAATACTTTGTAAGTACGTACTTGACAAATGAGATTTGATAGCGACAAAAATAAACACTTACATTAATTGTAAAGAGGTGGACCATTATCATCATCATCATCATTATAATCATCATCAAGAACATTACCATCGTTATAGCACTTCACAAGTCCACTGCTGAACATAGGCCTCCCTTAAAGGAATGTCACAAAGAACGATATGAGCCACCTGCATCCAGTCTTCCTGCATATCTTACCAGTTCGTCACTGCATCTGGTGGCTGCCCTACACTTTGCTTACCAGTGCGAGATGGGTGGGACGAGAGTAATAATATATATTCTTTGGTAACAGTAAGTTTCCACTTGGATTTAACCGTAAAGGTATTAGGCTTGATTTCTAGAAATGGAAATTTAAGCAAATCTCCTTGATTTGAATTGTAAATTTCCTCCACGCTTTGGTCCTCTATCAATGTCTATTACTTTCGAAATTAAAACCATTTAAAAACAATATTTATTTTCGTACGTATGAATGATGTGACCTTGAAATATATATATTTGCTTATGTACACTCTAACGATGTGAGCTATGGATGTGACTTAAGTAGATCATATGTATTATAATTATTAAAGTGACGTGGTAAAACGAAATAGATATTTTTATAAGATATTCCAAAATTTACATTGTTAACGAGAAGCGTATCCGTGTAAAATCATTGCGGTACAAATGCAAGAAAAGTCCTTGGCTAAAACCAAGGTTAGAACGTAACGGTGAAAATCACGTCAGTTAACATAACTACACTATCCGCTTTCTGATTAGTTAATTGCTGACAGAATATTTAATGTTTTTTTTTAAATAAAGAAAACTTGTTTTCAGTAACCTTACCGTGTGGTGGCAGTGTAATATCTACTAATATCTACTACACCGTATGGTACCATGAGTGTTGAGAGAGGCGACTGAGGGAAATTAAACAATAGATGACCAGCAGCATCTTCCAGATAACAACCTTAAATTATAAAAACTGCGGCTGCCAACTCGTCTGCCAAACGTGGCGACTATGGGGAAATCCCCCAATCGATGAGGCAATCTATGCAGGAATCCTATTCAGCAGTAAACTTTTATTGGCTGTAATGGAATAGTGGATAAAACAATTTGCAAAATATTGCAGTTATTCACGATTAATTAACACAATATAGTACGAGAATGTGCTGAACACGGACTAAATTTTTTTCTAGTCCGTGGTACTGAATATATTTTTAACGTTCCTGTTCGCAACGATTAAAATAATGATTATAAAATAGTGTTCGTGTTGACAATAATAAATATAGTGATTATATGAAAGTAATTTTTGTGACACCATAACGTTAACAGCGAAAACAAATCGTTGACTTATAAGTATTGTGTTGTAGTAAGTAAAACTTTATAGTATGAACAGATAATATAGTATTATTAATGAATATTAAGCTTACAGTTAGAATATTTTTGTAATATTAGTATAGAAAAAACCAGTACCAACCATAACAACTAGACAGCTAACAGCCAAACAAGATACCACGGACGCAATTCAGAGACTGGTTGGCATCGCCATTGAGGTCGGCAGCCAGGTCCTGGCTGACATCAGAGCTGGAGTCGATCTAATAACCGCAGTGATGAGAGCGCTTGCGCAAATACTGGCTCGGCACTACGGAGGTGAGTAACCCGAACCTGCGCCTGCTCTATTGGAACCCGGACGGTATCCAGGAGAAGCCCCATGAACTCCGCACTGTCGCACACAAACATATAATCTTGCTGGGAGAGACAAAGTTGAGGCCATCCACGCACATCAAGCTACCCAACTGTAATAGTTACAGTTATACCAGAAGGACGAAGTCATTGCTCAAAGAACCGCTTATACTCGTAAAGGCACGGCGGTTCTAGTGAGAAAGGACATCGTCCACCTAGAGCTCAACTTCCAACCATACATTTCATGCGCTCTATCGAGGCAAGGAATTAAGGATCTTTGCAGCATACCGCCCGCCAGGGACTCCATTTTACTCCTCAGATATCCGGACGATCATAGAAGGCACAGCGCCTACCATCATCGTTGGGGACCTAAACGTAATACACCGGGCCTGGGGATCCAGAATGATCACCCCGCCGGGTCGTGAACTCTAAGAGGAAGCAGAATTAAACAACTACGACGTTTTAAATCCCGAAGAACCCACCAACACAGGAGACGTCCGGATGTATTGGACATCGTGCTCGCTAGGAACGTCAACTGCCCGATAGTGGTAGAGGTGCTGTACGACCTGAACTCACAACACCTCCCGATTCTGATTACCCTTGGCCTCAAGGCGGTGACTACGCTGCCCAGAGCTTTTAACACCAAGATCAACTAGAGGCTCTACCAGCAACACCTGCAGCAGAAACCTCCAGTATATACAGAGATTAACTCAGCGGAAGACGTAGAGTCAGCTGCAACATGAATAACTAGATCAATCCAAGAAGCCCTATCCTACCCTAGCCGAGAACTTCGAGGAGCAATTTATGCCGAACCCAGCAAGTGCCGAGTACATGGAACTTGAAGCCGAAAAGGCGAGCCATGTACGGAAATTCCTGTCGTCGCCCGCGCCACCGCTTGCAGGAGAGTGGTTCATCTCCCCCGCCGAACTGCGGAGGACAACCCGCCTGTAACCGAGGAAGGCGCCGGGGTACGTCCGGATCACGAACGCTGCACTCCGACAGCTGCCCCATAGAGCCATTGTAGAGCTAGGACGACTCTACAAAGGCATTCTGCGGACTTCACACTTCCCGGAGGATTAGAAAACCGGCAAGGTCATAGTTCTGCCGAAACCCGGGAAGGACAGGCGTAGAGCAGCTAGTTACAGACCGATAAAGCTGCTACCGCACATAGCCAAATTATTTGAAAAAATTATCTTAAGAAGAATCAGCCCGTGCATACAACTTCGTTCGGAACAACACGGTTTTAGGAGGGGGCACTCTACAGTAACACAACTGACCAGAGTGCTGCACAGGGCACAATCGGGATCGCACGTCGTTGGGCGTCTTCCTTGATATCGAGAAGGCGTTCGACAGTGTGTGGCACTCTAGATTACTCTGGGAATTAGAAGATCAAACGAGTGTCTGTCTGTCTGTGGGCTATTCTAGAACATAATAGAATAGAATGGAATAATTTTTATTCAATATAGATCACATGTGTAATTCTTATTGAAAGTCATTATTTACTTTACCACTGGTTCGAAAAAAAACCTCTGTCCTGGGAAGAACCAGCAAGAAACCCAGCGGGACTTTTTTTTTAAAAAGCAAATTTTACATTAATGGTTGTACAAACTAAATAAGTACAAAATTTATTTTAGAAACAGCTTGGAAGCGATCACTTCATTCCCAGGGGTTATTATCAACCATGTATTCATTTATACTATAATAACCCTTTTTATACAGTGCAACTTAACAAAACATTTAAACTTGGTAATAGAGAGAGCCTGTACACTTTCCGGGACCTTGTTGTAATAGCGTATACATTGCCCCAAGAATGAATTACTGACTCTGTGGAGTCGAGAAACTGGTATCACTAGCTCGTGTTTGTTCCTAGTGTTTACGGAATGTATATCACTTTTTTTACTAAAACTACCTTTCTTTTTGTGAACATACATTAAATTTTCGTAAATATACTGAGAGGCCAAAGTTAATATATTTATTTCTTTAAGAGACTCTCTCGGTTTTAAGTTGTAACTCTAATAGCCTTCTTCTGTAAAACAAAATAGTATCTGAATCAGCCGCATTACCCCATAGCAAAATCCCATAAGACATTATGCTATGGAAAGAACTGAAATAAACTAATCTAGCTGTCTCGACACTAGTGAAACCTCTAATCTTTTTTACAGCATAGGCTGCAGAACTTAGTCTGCTTGCTAGTTTGGATATATGGAGGCCCCACTGAAGCTTTGCCTCGAGAGTGATGCCAAGAATACAGAGGATTCAACAGGGCTTACTTATTCCCCATTTAAAAACACATTGGTACTCCGATTTTTAACATTCGTTGTTGTAAGTTTAGTTAGGAACGAACCGAACCCCGGACCGCAGCGTCACTTACAACGCCATAACGACTCCCACGACCGGTACATAGTAATGTACCGCGAGGAGATTCCGGGCAATGGGGTATGCCTCGAGGCCGGTGATGTGTGCTAAATAGCATACACGCAGAGGACAACGTAGGTTAGTCGTCTGCTACCGAAGAAAAGGAAGAAAAGGAATAATAGAAGAATCAACTGAAGAAATCTTGGAATACTTAGTGATAGTAATAGTTATAGCTCCGAAGATTTCCGCCGGTCAGTTGAAACTAACACCGTCGAACCGCCGGCCACTGCCTTGCTGACATTTCGTTATAGTTCGTGCGTTTTATTGGAAATCCTGTTGTGTCATGTTGCGACACCGTCGGTTGACGAGCCTATGGGTGCAGGACGTGAGTGACTCGAGTATTTTCGAACCACTTACTCCGAATTTCGCCCGTACGGCACAGTTCCACTGTACAGAGCATAACGTGACCATTTATTTTCTTTAGAGCGGACCCACAATGCTGGCACGGACGACAGAGCTTACATGCTGTTACATGTGAATCTTTTTCAAAGCGAGATATTTTGGCTACAGATACTAGAAGTTCATACTGCGTAGATCGGACCAAAAACCCATAAATTTAATTTGGAGGTAGCCGTGGTTAATTATGACATTTGGACGAGAAAACCTAAGTCCCTCCCGTATTCATGGGTGCTTTAAAGAGCTCGAAACGTCAGAAATATAAAATAAGTTAATATACGCGATAAAATTCGTAAAACTTAATTTTATTTAAACATTTATTATGGTTTTCAAGAAATTTTCATAACCGAAGTTGGCGTCAAAATAATCTTTATACATGTTTGCATGTACGAGTATATATTTCACATAGAGTGTGATCATGTAGGTAATAATAGTCGACGTTTAAAAAGCCTACATAAAATCTAAATAAAAATATAAAATTCTATTTTTCTTAATATTATGCCATTCATAATCTATGCTTTTTGATTTATAGTCGTAAGCTGTGTAAACAGTTGAGTTCCCTGTGATACCGGTGTATATATATATATATATATATATATATATATATATATATATATATATATATATATATATATATAATATGTATAGGTGTATATATAGGTGTATCGTATATATAAAAAATCGAATTTTACAGTCAATCTTTTATGACCACATAAATGACAATATAACAATATACCGTGTGCAATATAGAAAAGTCACGAAATGTAATTAAATAAGTCACGCTTAGATAGTCCGTATACACGAATACTATATAGTATGTATAGTTGTTCGTGGCAGATACTTAATAGAAAGAAGAAAGAAAGAACTATTTATTTGATACACATATTTAAAAAAATACACAAAATCAAAGGGGTAAAAATATGCATGTCCAAGACTGCTTACACAACTACAACAATTGCAGAGAGATAAGCAGTACCCAAAGTTGCCACTCGGGAATTCCCCGATTGCCAGAGAATGGGATGCCTTCGTGGGGAGATTACCAATGGACAAACTTGTTAACCATAAATGCAAATTAAAATTTTAACCATTCTATGTGATTCCAGGAAACTACCCTATTAATTAATTTTTATTCATATTGTTGTATCGTGCATATGGCCCATTTATAGAATATATTATCACCTGAAATTTCGCCTTTTTTAGATTATGTTACATTTAATAATTGTTTAAATTTGTCAGTGAGCTCGTAATGGTAAACTAAAGAATATATTATATTATTATTACTACGTACCGTTATCATTACCGTAACAGCCAATCAAAATACCACTGCTAAACATAAGCCTCCCCAATTGAAGTAATATGTACTTTAAGTACATAATATCTACGAATTACTTAAATGCCTCCCACATAGATTGCCTCATGGGGGCGGAATTTTCACAGCTCTATGTGAGAGTAGACTTGAGTATTTGATATGAATTTCAGCTTGTTACCTCCACGCGTTCCTGAGAAAAAGGGTCTTGACAGACAGACAGACGGACAACAAAGTGATCCTATAAGGGTTCCGTTTTTTCCTTTTGAGGTACGGAACCCTAATTAAAAAAAATTTATAAAGAATTTCCTTAAATAATATTTGGTCTTTACATATGAAAAAACATGAAATATCGGTGTATTCACGAGTACGAGTTCTACCGTGGCACCAGTGCTGCAGAAACAGCTCGAAGGATGTGTACGGCGCTGGTGTCGCTAAAGAAAGCACGGTACGTTTTTGGTTTTAACGTTTTCGTTTTGGAAATTTCGACCTTCAGAACCAACCCCGTGGACGGCCGGAGATCAAAGTAGAACACTACTTACTTAAACTATTGGAAGTTGGTGGTTGGTTCTTGTTTCGTTTTTCAATTAGAATTTATTACCAAATGCATCCCATATACGTGATTTAAAATATTCAAAAATATTCCAGTACCATTTTAGTACAGTGTTTTTACATTTCCTGTTTATTCAAAACGAATAATTATTTATTTAAGAAACGTAAAGCAATGTGCTAACTGGTTTAAAATACCTACCTTTAAATTTTTAAGGTTTTTTTCATTGAGTTATACAAAATTGTAATATATATAAATTAATGTTTTTTTTTTTTTTTTAATAAAGTGACAGACAAACTTACGATCCACCTGATGATAAATGACTACTTCAGCTCGTGGACCTCTGCAACTAACTTCAAATATTGTCACCTTTGAGGTCTAAGATGGAATGCCTGACCGCCTGTAATTATACTGGCTGACTCTTCATACTCGAACACAGCAGTGCACACTGCTGGTTGGCGGCAGACATAAGAAAGAAGATGAATAGGGTGGTACCCAGTCTAACTCCACGGTAGAAAAGTTGTCTTTTAGTATACATATTTAAACTACCTAGCATTTTGTAATATGATTTATTTTTGTATACAAGTTCATATTTTTTTTACATATTTATTTTGTGAGCACATAAAATTCTGTTTTTAATTACCTAGTTAAGCTTATAAACATAAAGTGAAGAAAAGTTAATTTTCAAGATTTTTTCTAAATCTAAATAGAAACGGATGTGAAAGCTGTCTAACCACTTGAGTTCCCTGTGACACTGGTGAACATCGCTTAGAAAATAATAGGTATTTACTTATGAAATTGCCGCTCTGCAGTACTATTTATATTTCAAATCATAATAATTTTTGTTTGGCTAAGAATTCTAATTTCAAATTTTCAAATTAATTTTGTGTTAAAAACCTAGAATGTTTTTTCAAAATTAGTCATTTTGTTTATTGATTAGCGTTATGTTTTCATCGCATTTGAATCTTTTTCGTTATCACTGATACCTACGTTAAAAATTCGTAAGTATCTAATTATGTAATATGAGTACCGTCAGCGGCACGCGCAACATCGACGTTTACGGAGTGAATACTACAAACAAACGCATCACCTGTTATTGATATGCCCGCTGCCGTTCTGGAAATTTCGACCTGAAAAATAAACAACGTGGTCGTCCGAAAACTGAGGTCGAATTAAAGGCGATTATTCTCAATCTACGGCTGAATTAGCAGCAGCTTTCCACGTTATCATGAAAACAATATTGATCCATTTGCGTCAAAAAGCTTTTGGTAAAAGAGCTTGACAAATGGGTGCCACACTAACTCAATGATCGCCAGCGCGAAGTACCTACGCATCGAGACGTGTCTTGCACTGCTCAACGGGCACACAAGCAAATTCCTATTTTGAACCGCATTGTTACATGCAACCAAAGAGATTTAAATATATAGCTATACTATAGAGCGGACATTGGGAACATTTATATACAAAAACTTTGAGCTAGTGCGCGTGTGGCACCCTCTAGCTAAAAATAGCAAAACAACGCTAAGCATTTATTAAGACAACATTTTAGCTATTCCCCAGTAGGTGACGCTAATAAATATAACCTCGTTTTAGGAATGTTAGTAGTGTAGTTGTACCACTTCTAGACCACCTGAGTCAGACGTGGTTCAACGACGTTCGTCGACATCCGATCCTAAAAAAAAAAAAAAAAAGGTTTTGGCATGCTCTGATCACGAATCCGCGGTCCATTTTTGTGTAGAATGCACGGTTCCGGAGATGTGTAGATCAATTAGCTAATATCTAATTGATATCCGGTAAGGGCCTCCACCGTCATTAGCGTCCCATTGTTCCTATTTCTATTGTTCTATTGTTCATTAATCACCTTCATTGCAGCGTGTGCGTCGACTATATCAGTGCTATTGTATTGTACTTCTTTGTTCCTAATTATACAACGCTAATCTGAATCATCAATAAAACACATTACATAATTTTGTTACAATTTTTATTTATAAAATACAAAATCTTATTACTTATTATCTATAAAATAGGAGCGAAACATCTCATTCACTAAAATATCGTTGTACAATGTGTTCCTTGTAAATATACTCGTAAAACTATGTATTGAACATCCTTGAAACTTATATAGCAAATACATTAAGCAATATTCGCCACAAACTGAAGTCCACTCATTCTGAATCCTATCAACATTCCAGTTCCATCTTTTACAATTCCTTTTTAAAAACTCTAGATGATATCGTACAGGTGATCGTCCATATGAATCAAAATATTGACCGACGTCATTCGTATCGATATATAAAGCTACCCAATGTGACCCTGGTTTATCATCTGTATCCAAATTACATATTATATACGTTGGTACGTGGGTATACATAGGCAGTCTATTAGCTGCATAAACATTATTTTCTAGACTGGGGTGAATCTTTTTCAGATGTTGTTGTACATCTAGTGTATCCATGATATTACTGCTATTAGTACATTATTACAGTACCAATCTACTCAATGAATAACATAGGAATGGTCAATTATAGTGATTTCTAAATATTAAATTGCATTTTTGTGTTATACAAATCGTACTTGAGTCATTGATCACCAAACAAAACACAATACGAAGAAATGTTGAGATAGACAACGGAAATGTGAGATAAACTGGTTGACGCATAAAGTAATTATCAACTCATTACGGAAATACTTTAGATTAGAATTTTTACGTACTGGTGGTATATAAGACCAACAGACGCAGTCATCGAGTTAGTGTACGGTCGTTTGACTACAGTGGATCTATCAATAGTACATTTGTGTTACTTCAATACACCAAAGGCTATGGATGTAAGTGTTTATTCTATTGACTAAATTACTTTTTTTCTGTTATTTTCATGTGTGTGTATTATTTTATTTAAATATTGTGTATGTATATGATTAAGCCGTGGTAACTCAGATGGTTAGCGCTAGCTGTAAATTTCACAGTACGCGACCCGGGTTCGATCCCCGCCAGCACCAATTAAATTGTTAATCGCAATTTTAAGTGCTTATTACCACGTGCTTGGTGGTGAAGGAAAACATCGTGAGGAAACCTGCATGTCTGAGAAAATTTCGAAGGCATGTGAAGTTCGCCAACACACATTGAGGGAGCGCGGCGGACATTTCCTTGCTCTAAAACCCTCTCAGAAATGAGAGGAGGCCTATGTTCAGCAGTGGACTTTAATAGGCTGTAACTTTAACTTTTTTAACTTTTATGATTAAGTGTTAACAAATTGATATTAACATGATAACTGTGTTGTTGCAGAAATCATTGAGCTTCGATGAAGATACCTATAAACAGTATTACTACTCGCCACTCTCCCCTCAAGAAGAGAGTGATAACCTCGTCATTAATAATAACACATGCGATGGTGGAAAAAGAAAATCGCAATCGATTGATCATTTTTTTGAAGCTGAATCAAAAATAAAAAAGAGGAAGGGAAAACTTCAGTGAAGTGTGCACCAGTGCTTTTTTCTCCACAATCATGGAAGAGAATACGGAACTATTCAATAGCGAATTAAATCAGGAGTTGTCTAAAGTTTGTGAAGAAATGGAGAGGGGTCAACTGTTCGATTCGTCATACGATGATGAGTTGTATCATCACTGTGCGATGGTTGAAACACAGTTTAAGTATGTAAAATAAACATTCATTTCGATCATAATTTACATATTGTCTTATACAGTTTTTAATAAATTTAAACATTTTAGCAGTCAACCACTACAACTTGGAAGAGGAACGAAGCGAACGTGCAGCAAAGAATCCTAGATCATCAAAAAACCAACAACGGAAGCAGAAGCGCATACCTCTGCAGGGAACAGTATCAGTAACGATGATCAAGTGGAATGTCCAACGTGCCATATATTTATCAAGAAACGGTATTTAGCTAATCATTTTAAAAGTAATGTTCATAAAAATAATCTTTTAAATTCACATAATTCTTTATCAAACGTTAGTGTTATTGAATCTGCTTTTGGAAATAGGATTTTAACTTATAAAATCAAGAGTAGAGTAGATCGTTCGACATGGGTAAATTTTGAAACTCCTGAACTATTTTTAAATTCTATTAAAGATGATATTTTATTTTTATTACAAGAGTGTATTCATCAACACATAATTTTTAAGGTAAACTTCATATTGCATGCTGATTTTGTTCAACAAACTAAAGATATTCATGATACGTTCGATTTTCAAACGCTTAACTATATTATTTGTCAAGGAGATGACTTAAATATTTTTCTTTCATCTTTAAATGATACAATTACTACTAAAATTAGTGCTTTCGAAAAAAAAGATAGTGGATGGAGTCTAAAAAACATAAAATCTATAGACATGAATGTTAATAAATTTAACCCCCTACGCGGTACTTCATACATAGATCTTCCTCGTGACATAAAATTAAAAAAGGCTGTTATAAATGTAAAAAACAAGGATTATTTTTGTTTTAAATGGGCGTTACTCTCGGCGTTATATCCTGTAAACAAACACACCGATCGGGTATCATCGTACGTTAAACATGCAAATAAACTTAAATTTGATGGTATTTCCTTTCCGGTTAAAATTTCTGACATAGCAAAAGTAGAGAAATTAAATGATATTAGTATTAATGTTTTTGGGTTAGAATATAATAAAGAAAAACGATGTAATTCTATAGTAGGTCCATTATTTTTAACAAAGTGTCGTAAAGATAGACATATCAATTTATTATTTTTTTCCAAGGATACAAAAAATCATTATTGCTATATAAAAAATTTATCGCGGTTAGTTAGTAAACAAATTTCAAAAGACGGTCACATCATGTACATTTGTGAAGCATGTCTACTTCGTTTTCCATCTCAGGAAAGGTTAAATAACCATGAACAATACGATTGTGCTCACATTTGTACAGTATTACCAAACAGTGAAACTTTAAAAAGAAAGAATTGGTTTGGTCAACCTATTTCAAATGATAAAATTAAATTTGATAGTTATGAAAAAAAGTTAAAGATACCATTCGTAGTTTATGCTGATTTTGAAGCATTTTTAAAACCAATAGAATCATGTTCTAACGATCCTTCCAAACCTTTCACTCATAATATTCAGAAACATGAAGTACATAGTTTTGGATATTATATAAAATGTTCATATGATGATAAATTATCAAAATATGTAACATATTGCGGACCCAACTGTGCACAAGTGTTTATGGAAAGTTTATCTAACAATCTAAAAGAAATAAATAGACTTCAAAAATATCCACCACTTCCGCTAACAAATGAAGACAAAAACCAAATTTCAAATGCAACCATTTGTCATATTTGTGAAACTGAGTTGGCAAAACATTTTTATGATTTTGATTGGTACACTGGTAGTTTTATAGGTGTTGCTCATGAATCATGTTGTTCGAAGATCAGAACACCTAGTTATATACCAATATTTTTACACAACCTTAGTCACTATGATGCTCATTTTATTGTTCACGCGTTAAACTTTTGTGATGGTGAAGTCGAAGTTATCCCTCAAAATAAAGAAAAATATATATCCTTTTCCAAAAAATTAAAAGTGAATAACCACGAAATTATATTGAGATTCTTAGATTCATTTAAGTTTTTATCGTGTAAATTAGAAGAATTGGCCAAAAATCTCAGTAATGATCAATTTCAAGAATTACGTAGAAATTACCCTAATGATGAAGATTTCTTTCGTTTAAAACGGAAAGGTGTTTATCCATATGAACTTATGACTAATTATGATAGTTTAAGTCTAACATCGCTCCCTGAACAAAAATGTTTTTATAGTTCACTCACAGATTCACATATTTCAAATGATGATTACAATCATGCTAAAGATGTTTGGGAACATTTTGGGTGTTGTAATATGCTAGATTATTCAAACCTGTATTTAAAAACAGGCGTTTTACTTTTATCCGATGTATTTAAAAACTTTAGAAAGTTATGTATTAATACATATGATTTAGACCCTGTCCATTATTACACAGCACCCGGTTTAAGTTGGGATGCAATGTTAAAATATACAAAAATAGAATTAGAACTTTTAACAGATTATGAGAAAATTGCATTTATTAGATCAGGTATCAGAGGTGGTGTATCTCAATGTAGTAATCGTTATGCTAGAGCTAATAACAAATACATGGAGGATTATGATACAGGGAAACCAAATTCATATATCACATATTTTGATGCCAACAATTTATATGGTTGGGCTATGTCTCAATATCTTCCCACTGGTGGATTCGAATGGGTAAATCCAAATACAGAATTTAATGTGTCTAAGACATCAGACTTCGGTTTTATTTTAGAAGTTGATTTGGAATATCCAGATGAACTTCATGATTTACATTCGGACTTTCCTTTATGTCCAGAAAACATTTGTGTAGGCAATATTAATGAGAATAAACTAGTCCCAAATTTAAATAATAAAGATAAATATGTAATTCATTACAGAAATTTAAAGCAGTGCATAGAAATGGGGGTTAAATTAACTAAAATTCATAGAGATTTAAAATTTAAACAGTCTCCCTGGTTGAAGATGTACATAGATCTAAACACAAAATTAAGAACTTTAGCAAAATCAGATTTCGAAAAAGATTTTTATAAATTAATGAATAATTCAGTCTTCGGTAAGACTATGGAGAATATTGAAAAAAGGGTTAACATAAAATTAGTTACACACTGGGAGAACCAGGGTAAAGCTTTAGGTGCTCAAGATCTAATCGCTAAACCACAATTTCATAGCCTTTCAATATTTTCGGAAAACCTAGTTGCGGTTCAGTTGCGAAAAACGAAGTTAATATATAACAAACCAATTTATTTAGGGTTTTGCATTTTAGATATTTCAAAAACATTAATGTATGATTTTCATTATAACTATATGATTAAAAAGTTTAGTAAAATCAAATTATTGTATACAGATACGGATAGTTTAATATATCATATATTTACAAATGATTTTTACACTGATATAAAACCTGACCTTTCATCATACTTTGATACCTCAGATTATGATACAAATAATATTTTTGAATATCCAAAATTAAATAAAAAGAAATTAGGTTTTTTTAAAGATGAAAATAATGGTAAAATCATGAAAGAATTTGTGGGTTTACGATCCAAAATGTACGCTTTTAACTTAGAGAATAAGACTATAGCCAAGGCAAAAGGGGTAAATAAATGTATCACTAAAAAGATGACAATGAATAGTTATAAGTCTTCTCTATTTAATAAAAGTGCAATATTATAGTATGCTTAGATTTAAATCAATTAAACACACAATTTTCACACAAAAATTAAATAAGATAGGTTTATCATATAATGACACAAAGAGACATATTTTAGATAATAATATTGAAACATTAGCTTGGGGTCATTATAAACTGCGTTAAGTGTTGATAGTTTTTACTTTTATGTCTGCGTTTAAGAAAAATTTATATTGATTGTAAAATTATGATAATACTATAATATGACGTAGTTTATTACATATTTAATCATTGTTTTATTGTAAATAATTTAAGTTAATTGTTGTTTCTATTTATTTGAGGTTGAGTTAATTGTAAAATTATGATGTACTAATTGTTGTTTTTATTTATTTGAGGTTGAGTTAATTGTAAAATTATGATGTACTAATTGTTGTTTCTATTTATTTGAGGTTGAGTTAATTGTAAAATTATGATGTACTAATTGTGTTAGAAATAGTATACAGATAATTCTGTTTTATATAATTTTTTGGAATATATATTAATTGTTTACACCAACACTTTCATTTTTTATTTCACCCCTTTGAACTTTAGACGTGTGTTATGTTTCACTTTATCCATCCGTTCACTGCTATTGTGGCAGGACCAAGTGGGTGTGGGAAGTCAATTTTGTAACAAAGGACAATGGCAGACTTTCATACATAAAATTAGTTGAGAAGAAATGGTAGCGTCTATATACCAAAAATATCTTAAAATGTTAAGCGTCAGTCCCTTAATAACTCTGTCAAAGAATTTTGTCCTGAGGAGGCGTCAAAAAAAAGATATTTACATTTGAACCTTTTAAGGTTATGTCCTAGGTCACTTGGAAAAAGTCATACTTACATACATAATTGAGAGTTTTAGATTATTGTATCTCTATTATATATTTGCATACTATAAATTTATATTTCTGGCATGGCTCCAGGGCCTTTGTATCATAGTGATATTCTCAGAAGGGCTAGAACCCAGAGCCGTAAAGCCAGTAAAAAAAACAGTGACATTTTATTTTAGCTAGTGTTGGCATAACATTAAATGGAATTGTTACGTAGTACTATGATTGAGATAATGTATTATTGTAGGCAATTCTTTGTAAGAAACTTATTCTTAGCCATATCACTTTTATATTTATTATTACTGATAGTACAGTTATTACTAATAAAAACTTAATATAAAAATATTTTGTGTGTTGTGTTGGTAGTCTTACAAAGTGTATACGAAAATAGTATGAATATACTAAATGGCAACAATTGAATAGAGTAAAATGATTGAAGTCATTTGATATTCCCAAAAATGTTTGTTTTTTACTGTGGCTTTAATTAAAATACATTTTTATTTGAAAAATCATAGAAAAATAATAAAACTCATTTTATATATAACTTATTTCTAGACGCTATAATTGTTGTCAACTATTTTTCTGCCATTGCTCTTTCATAAAATCAGTTACAGAAATATGTAATTGTGATTTTAATCAGATCACATGGTGCTTTGATGAAATGCAACCATTATATAATTTACCAAATGTTAACTATCATCAAGGAATTCCAAATCTTAATATGTTTGATGGTGAAAACCCACATCTTGTTATTATTGATGATCTAATGAGAGAGTCCGATGGAAGAATTGTGGATATATTTACAAAAGGTAGTCATCACAGGAATCTTAGTGTATTTTATCTAACACAAAATTTATTTCATCAGGGTAAAGGACAAAGAGACATATCTTTAAACTCAAGTTATATAATATATTTTAAAAACCCCCGAGATAAAACTCAAATAAGATATTTAGCAAGACAAGTATCACCAGATAACCCAAAATTCATTGAAAATGCCTACAGGGATGCAACTCTAGAGGCGCATGGATATTTAATGGTAGATTTAAAACAGAATACCAATGATTTTTGTCGTATCAAGACAAATGTCTTTCCATTTAATGGTTTCTGTACAGTCTACGTCCCCACAAAAGAGTTTAAATACACCAAGAATCAAACAATTGAAATCATTGCTAAATGATGCATCGTCGACTCACAACGTATAAACATTTGCTAACCGCTTTGCATACGCTTAAACCAAAATATCAAAGAGCATTACTTAAAACGTGTGATGAAGAAGAAATTAACTGTATTTGTGAGTGTATTCATAACGTTTTACAAGGAAAAGTACCTCTTAAAGATCAGGATAAACAAAAATTGAATAAACATAAAAACATACTCCGTAAACTAGTACGTAAGTGTAAACATAAACTAAGAAAAAATATAATTATACAAAAAGGAGGGGCTTTCTTACCAACAATATTAGGTGCAATATTGAGTGGATTAGTGAGTGGACTAGCCAGTTAACATGGAAAATGCAAAGAAAATGATACTTATCGAACCTGGATTGATTGAAAAATTAAAACAAGAAAATAAGGTTAATAGTAATTTATCTCGATTAGATATTGAAATGCAAAATATTATGAATAGTAAGACGGAAGACCGAAAGAAATGGATATTATATTTACAAACACTGCAAAGATACCTTCATTTTACCGAAGAGGATCGTCAACCACTCAAATTACCAATTTATTCTGATACATCTAATGAAGATTCAAATGAGTCAAAAATTGGTTTTAAAAATAAAGATAGAGATCTAAAAACTTCAGTTGATATTGAATCTTTGCTGGAGGAGAATCGATCCATTAAAAGTAAAGAAAATGATGAAAATCCACTTTACACGCCAGCTCAAATACTCAGTTTAATACCAAAAACTTATCATAAAAAAGGGCAGTTATTATTAAACTTAGTTGAAACAAGTAAAAGTAAAATACATTGGGATAATGAAGGTACAGTCATAATTGATAGTGAAAAAATTCCTGGAAGTAATATTGTTGATTTAATAAATGATTCACTAAGACCCCTAAAAAGAAGTGATCCGGTAGGGTGGGTTAGATTTGCTGAAGCATTAAAAGATATTAAAGTACCACTTACTTATATTGGAAATCCAAGGAGATGTGAGTTTATTAACCAACTTCAAGCAAAAGATCTGAACAAACCCTCTGAGATTGAAGTTCAAGAGTTTTCTACACCGGGCAGTAGAGATAAAAAGTCTACAACTAAAATACGTAAAGGACTTGAGTGGGAAAAATGGACTCCGTACTAGAAGAAATTAACAGGATTTATTATGATCCATCTAATCCCGCTGGTTTTGGTAGTATTGATAAATTATCAAAAGCCATGAAGGGTAAAATGAATAAAAAACAAGTAAAGGAATGGTTAAAATCACAAGAAACATACACATTACATAAACCCATTCGAAAAAAATTCCCGCGTAATAGGTACATTCTATCAAATATTAATGAACTGTGGCAAGCTGATTTAAGTGATATGCGAACTTATTCTCAATATAATGATGGTTTCAAGTATATACTTTGTATTATTGATGTATTTAGTAAATATGCTTTTGCAAGACCAATGAAAAAGAAAAACTCAGAAACAACTAAAGAATGTTTTGAAAGTATATTTACTGAAAGTAATTTAACACCTACTCACATACAATCCGATAAAGGTACAGAATTTGTTTTTAAAGATGTACAAAAATACTTTAAATCCAAAAAGATTAATTACTATACCACTAACAATCCTGACATTAAGGCTAGTATTGTTGAACGATTTCAAAGAACACTAAAAATGAAAATGTGGCGTTATTTCACTCATAATAATACTTATAGATATATAGATGTTTTACAAGATTTAATATACTCTTATAATCACAGCTTTCACTCTAGTATTAAGATGTGCCCATGTGATGTAAATTCCAACAATATTATGACAGTTTGGACTAATCTTTATGATAGACGGTCAAAAAAACTTTCTTTAGAAAATCCTAAACCAAATTTCAATGTGGGTGATTATGTTCGAATAACTAAATATAAACATGTATTCCAAAAAGGATATGAATCAAATTGGAGTGATGAAATATTTATTATATCTTCAATAATTGATAGATCTCCATGGGTTGTTTATACAATAACAGATTTACAAAATGAACCAATAATTGGTACTTCTTATGAAAGAGAATTACAGAAAATCACTTACAACCCCACCTCACAACATAAAATAGATAAAATAATTGACACTCGTTATTCAGGTAACAGAAAAGAAGTATTAGTGAAGTGGAAAGGTTATCCAGATAAATTTAACAGTTGGATTTTAGCTTCTAGTTTAAAAGAAATATGAATAAAGAAAGTTTCTATTTAACTTTGCTCAGCAATAGTTCAATGGAATACTTTCCTGATAACAAGACCACAAATTTTTCAACGAAATTACCAAAAGCTATAAAATTATAAGGTGAATGGTCGGTTGGAGTTGTCGAGTTTCAATATCCATGTACCATGTTTACTGTTCAAGACCATGAAAATGTTATATACATTACAAAATCTATGTTAATGCCTAATGAAGATAAACCATCCACAGTGTACTACAAAAAACATATTCCAGCTACCAACTATGATAACGTTGAGCATATTTGAAGAGTGTTAAATGGTATCGGAGAGAACTTGAAATTTCGCTATGATGAAATAACAAAATTTGTGTCTATTTCGGTATTGGATAAAAATATAACATCCGTAACATTATCACCCAAATTAAGTTTACAGCTAGGTTATGAACCAAATAAAAATCTCCTAGAGAGAAATTTTGGAAAGTGTCCTGCTAATTTACACTTAGGGTTACCATCTCAACTATTTCTATATTGCGACATTATCGATCCTCAGATTGTGGGTGATGTTATGACTCCTTTATTAAGAGTCATTTCATTAGATCCTACAAAATACATTTATGGTGCAAATAAAATGCACGTTTTCTCTCAACCTCACTACTTACCTGTTATGCGAAGAGAGTTCAATACGTTGGAAATAGTTATAAGATCGAGTACAGGACAAAAAATACCATTCCAGTTTGGAACCGTGTGTATTAAACTACATTTCCGAAAATTATAATAATGAATTCTCTTCGTGATCATCATAAATGTCCATATGAAAATTATTATACACATCAAGCTGGATCAGGAGTTGGAGTAATTTATAAGGGTTCACCATATCAACGCGGTCATGGTATTGGGAGCTTCTTAGGGGGGTTATTCAGATCAGTTTTACCTTTACTTTCAAGTGGTGCTCGAGTGATTGGTAAGGAGGCATTAAGCGCTGGAGTAGGACTTTTATCGGATATGGTTCAAGCTCGTCCTATGGAAGCCTCAATAAAAGATCGTCTAAAGCAAGTTAGTACGAATTTAAAACGAAAGGCTGATGAGAAAATTGATCAATTTAACATGACTGGATCTGGGTATAAAACTAAAAGAAAACGATTGACATCGTTCATTCCACCATTAACTGCTAAAGTGAAAGCTGCGAAAAAACTTTGTCTAAAACCAAAAAATATCAAAGATATATTTTCAAACTAAATATGTCTTTCCTTCATAATCATTCTTGCGAGTGCGTTAAGTCAGAATTGGATTTGTTTGCACTACCGTCTACACAAACTAGCATTGAAAATGGATTGTGGATTCATTATAAACCAATTTCATCTCTTGGTGATGATGGACCTATCGAGTTTCAAGTTCCTGGGACCGGCGATGACTACATAGATTTGTCTCATACATTACTCCACATAAAGGCAAAAGTATTAAATCAAGATTCAACTAACTTGGTATCTACTACAATAGTAGCACCTGTAAATAATTGGCTGCATTCACTTTTTAGTCAACTTGATGTTTATATAAACCAAAAACTTGTATCACCACCTAATAATACCTATGCATATCGAGCATACATGGAAACCCTTTTAAACTATGCCCCTGCTGCTAAACAATCTCATCTTACTTGTAGTCTTTGGTATGAGGATACAGCAGGAAAAATGGATTCTACAGATGGTAAAAACATAGGATTTGTTAAAAGACAGGAATTGATTAGTGAAAGTAAGGAAATAGAAATGATTAGTCATCTTCACGGTGACATTTTTAACCAAGATAAATTTTTAATTAATGGTGTTGAAATGAGTGTTAAATTGGTTCGATCAAGAGAGAGTTTTAATTTAATTGTTGGGTCAAACGATGTAAAGTTTAAAGTTTGCATTACGGACTCAACTCTTATTGTTCGACGAGCACGAATTAATCCAAGTGTATTACTCGCACATCAAAAAGTTTTAGCTTCTACCACTGCTAAATATCCTATTACTCGAGCTGAAGTAAAAGTTTTAACAATTCCTTCGGGTGTTCAAGAAAAAACTCTTGATAATATATTTTTAGGACAGGTACCGAAAAGATGTATAATTGGATTTGTGAACAATTCTGCATTTAATGGTTCCCTTACTAAAAATCCATTTAACTTTGAAAACTATGGTATTAATTCTTTCAGCTTATATATTGATGGTCAACAAATACCTTCAAAAGCTTTGCAACCATCTTTTAATAATAGCATATTTACATTAGCATATCATACTCTATTCTCGGGAACTGGTATTCACTTTCTTAATGAAGGAAATGGAATCTCTTGTGAACAGTATGGCAAAGGTTACTGTCTATTAGCATTTGACTTAACTCCTGATTTATCAGCTAACTCATCAACTCATTGGAATCTCATAAAACATGGTAGTGTAAGAATAGAAGTACGATTTGAATCCTCATTAATACAAACAATTAACTGTATAGTTTATGCTGAGTTTGATAATATTATTGAGATAGATAAAAACAGAAATGTTACTGTAGACTATAGTAGTTAAGGTTATAATATGTGTTGTGTGTTAGATTTTATGTGTTATGTGTAATGCATTTTGTGTGTATGTAACTATGTGAAACGTTATAAAATTAAATAAAACAAATTGTATGCAATATATTTTTTTTTATTTCTTTATAAATCTTCTATTTAATCTAATACAAAACACTGTTCGAGTTGAAATTTTACATAAGCACACTGACTAAACCACTGAACATGCTGCTGCCAAGGATCATCATCATCTTCCCAATCTTTTAAACCACCACCACAATGGAAACACTTGGTCCCGTCTGCATGGCCAGTATAAAAGAAACCAGCTTCTGCAAGATCTTCAGGTTTCTGTCGCATAACGAGAGGCCAGTTTTCGAAACTAAGCAAACGGCTAGATTTTGAACTGAAGAATGGATATTCAGCTCTTGAGTACTGCATACTCTTCTCGTTTTCTTCTCCACTCAGTGTTGTAGTTTTGTTATTCAATGATGTGTTTTGTACACGTATGCCACACTCATCACTTCCTTCCGCTCTTGTCTTCCTGTAATTGAAGTAAACAGAATCACATTCACTAATGATCAGCTAATGACTGTCATTGTTAAAAAAGTATTTTTTAACTTTTTCACTTTCTGCTATTGTCTTTGTTATATTGTATACGAGGGCGTTTGTGTTGTCGTAGATGCTATCCTTATTAGTCTTTACGTAATATTTAATTCTCGTGGAAGCATGTTTCCAATGATCAGTAGTTGGAATCTTGGATAGCTTCTTCATATCGTACATTTCAATTTTGATGAGATGCGTCGCTTGGTCTCCGTCGTCAGAATTAGTAGAAATGTATGATACACCATCTCTAGCGGCTCGTGCTACGGTTGATGATAACAGCTTCCTCTTTTTTATTTTTGATTCAGCTTCAAAAAAATGATCAATCGATTGCGATTTTCTTTTTCCACCATCGCATGAGTTATTATTAATGACGAGGTTATCACTCTCTTCTTGAGGGGAGAGTGGCGAGTAGTAATACTGTTTATAGGTATCTTCATCGAAGCTCAATGATTTCTGCAACAACACAGTTATCATGTTAATATCAATTTGTTAACACTTAATCATAAAAGTTAAAAAAGTTAAAGTTACAGCCTATTAAAGTCCACTGCTGAACATAGGCCTCCTCTCATTTCTGAGAGGGTTTTAGAGCAAGGAAATGTCCGCCGCGCTCCCTCAATGTGTGTTGGCGAACTTCACATGCCTTCGAAATTTTCTCAGACATGCAGGTTTCCTCACGATGTTTTCCTTCACCACCAAGCACGTGGTAATAAGCACTTAAAATTGCGATTAACAATTTAATTGGTGCTGGCGGGGATCGAACCCGGGTCGCGTACTGTGAAATTTACAGCTAGCGCTAACCATCTGAGTTACCACGGCTTAATCATATACATACACATAATTTAAATAAAATAATACACACATGAAAATAACAGAAAAAAAGTAATTTAGTCAATAGAATAAACACTTACATCCATAGCCTTTGGTGTATTGAAGTAACACAAATGTACTATTGATAGATCCACTGTAGTCAAACGACCGTACACTAACTCGATGACTGCGTCTGTTGGTCTTATATACCACCAGTACGTAAAAATTCTAATCTAAAGTATTTCCGTAATGAGTTGATAATTACTTTATGCGTCAACCAGTTTATCTCACATTTCCGTTGTCTATCTCAACATTTCTTCGTATTGTGTTTTGTTTGGTGATCAATGACTCAAGTACGATTTGTATAACACAAAAATGCAATTTAATATTTAGAAATCACTATAATTGACCATTCCTATGTTATTCATTGAGTAGATTGGTACTGTAATAATGTACTAATAGCAGTAATATCATGGATACACTAGATGTACAACAACATCTGAAAAAGATTCACCCCAGTCTAGAAAATAATGTTTATGCAGCTAATAGACTGCCTATGTATACCCACGTACCAACGTATATAATATGTAATTTGGATACAGATGATAAACCAGGGTCACATTGGGTAGCTTTATATATCGATACGAATGACGTCGGTCAATATTTTGATTCATATGGACGATCACCTGTACGATATCATCTAGAGTTTTTAAAAAGGAATTGTAAAAGATGGAACTGGAATGTTGATAGGATTCAGAATGAGTGGACTTCAGTTTGTGGCGAATATTGCTTAATGTATTTGCTATATAAGTTTCAAGGATGTTCAATACATAGTTTTACGAGTATATTTACAAGGAACACATTGTACAACGATATTTTAGTGAATGAGATGTTTCGCTCCTATTTTATAGATAATAAGTAATAAGATTTTGTATTTTATAAATAAAAATTGTAACAAAATTATGTAATGTGTTTTATTGATGATTCAGATTAGCGTTGTATAATTAGGAACAAAGAAGTACAATACAATAGCACTGATATAGTCGACGCACACGCTGCAATGAAGGTGATTAATGAACAATAGAACAATAGAAATAGGAACAATGGGACGCTAATGACGGTGGAGGCCCTTACCGGATATCAATTAGATATTAGCTAATTGATCTACACATCTCCGGAACCGTGCATTCTACACAAAAATGGACCGCGGATTCGTGATCAGAGCATGCCAAAACCTTTTTTTTTTTTTTTTTTTAGGATCGGATGTCGACGAACGTCGTTGAACCACGTCTGACTAACTAAATAGTGACGTTTACTGGATAACAGAGGGCGCTTATTACAATAAAAATAAATGTTGTGCCGGACGGGCGTAACTCTCCGGAGTAAATGTTGTCGAAGATACTCCGCAAGTCGCTCACGTCCTACACCTATAGGTTCCGGAGGATACTTTCACTGCCGTCTTTGTGGGTGCTGCTGGAAAACTGTGGACTGAGGTTCAAAATTAAAATGCACGATTTATAATTTAAAATAGCAAGGGAGTGGCCAGCGGTTCGACTGATTCATTAGTCGCGAAATTTTATAATTATTATTTATTGACCACGGTTGTTGAACACGGTTGTTCAATTACTGTTGTTCACTATTGGTTGTTCACTATATATTTCAAAAGATTTAATTAAAAATGCGCGGTAATATTAAAATTTGTATTGGTATTAAAATATCTATTGGTAGGTAGTATTAAAATATCTATTGGTAACATCAAATATCTATTGGTAGTACGAAAATATCTATTGGTAGTATCAAAATATCTATTGGTAGTAGCTGGTTTTCTAACACTACTGGCTAGCAGCTATTGATCAACTAAAACTAGTTGATTTTAACACTTGTGTAACTGCGAATATCAGTTACCACCTTTTCACTATATGTAACGGCGAATTTTCCGTTACCACTTTTTTCGGCTAGCTAACACTTTTTCACTGTATGTAACTGCGAATTTTCAGTTACCACCTTTTTCGGCTAGCTAACACTATTTTACTATATGCAACTGCGAATTTTCAGTTGCCACTTTTTTCGGCTATGTGTAACTGCGATTTTCAGTTACGACCTTTTTCGGCTGGCTAAACTTTTTCTAATTCACTATTACTGTTCACTATGTTCTGCTACTAGTCACTTCAGCTACTACCGGATACTACTGCTTGTCACTGGTAGTTCTTCTTACTACAACGTTACTGGGATTTTCCCCCATAAGGTAGACTTCGGCTATACTGTATAGAGAGCCGCTTGCCATTTTCCGTTTTGCCTCTTTATTTTTAAACATTTTCATTATGTAATTAGCACAAATCGCAATATTTTCTATACAAGGCTAATTTTTACATTAACACGCTATACATCATTAAATAGGCATTTTGGTCCTTTATCAGTATGTGATAAAGGTTATTCAATACATTAATATTTAAAAAAGTTATTAAACGAAATGTACCAAATTTTCATAACAAATGTGTACATTAAATCTTTAATTTTTCTATAACTACCAAATGCGTTTAATTATACAAAATTTTTCTTTACTATTGCAATTTATACACCATATTCTAACTAAATATCATATTTACAACTCTTTTAGAACACAAAAATATTCTCATTATTTTCAATACAAACTATTGCGCAGTTAATTTAACTTCCAGAAAGTTCTACGATATGCATCATATGCTGTGATTGGTCGAATTTTTCTTAAATGCTTAAAGTTGTTTATATCAACTATTATTAAGACGACATTCTATACAAATATATTAAGAGTTGTAAACACATTGTAAAACCATATTAATACACAATTTGTTCGATTTCGTTGCTAATTTCACTTTTTATACAAAATAATATTCTTTCATAACTTTTTGCTTAAAGTCTTTAGGCCGTCGCGAACAAATGTTCTAGAACAATCTACTAGAAATAATAAAATTTAAAGATTATTCGGTAAATATATGTTATATTTACGATAATAACCCGAAATCACGTTCATTTTTTGCTCCATATCGTGACTTACAATATCTTAATGCACAACCAATATTTATTATTACCATTATTACCAACAAATATTTTCTTTAAAAATATTTTTTGAATATATGAAACGGATGCGTCTTGACTTTTTGACGATGTCACTAAGACTAAATGACAAAAATCGGAGATATATCCTATAGGACATAAGTTACAGACGACAATTTTGCTACTGATATCCGGTCTATTACTACTACTACTTAAATGTCTTTGCCTGCAACGAAAATGGATTCTGTTTGACATTTTGACATTCATCTCATTTTGATTCGTAATTTAGGAAAGATTTAGTTATTTATGGACTACAGCATCCACTTACCATCAGGTGGACTGTGTAATCATTTGCCACCCTTATTCTATAAGAACTAAAGAAAAAAAAGTTTAAGCGCGTAATTAAAAACAATTTTATTCAAAATAATTGAATAGTTTATTGAAGCCAAAGACAGACTTTCATACAGGTTTGTAATCTCTCTGGCCACGAATCTATGTAATTTGTGCTCTATTTCCATGCAGAATTCAGCCACTAGGTAGATTAACAGAAGCAATATAGGAGTAACGTTGCGAGCATTCCATGTCCTCTAGTAAGAGGCCCAATTTGACTGGACTAGAGTCAGTCTTTAGCTATAATGAAGTCCGGGGCATTGTTGTCGACAAAGGTTTGAGTTGTTCGTGATTCGTTGTGTTGTCAGAGACTTGTTAAAAAGTCCACGGTACATATTTAGAGAAATATATTAATGAGAAACACGATCCAAGAGAGTCTTTTGATAAGTCTTTTGGTAGAGCACGGTCAACTAAACCATTAATGATGCAGGTGCAGGATGATGGCCGTGTTCAACTTTATCATTCAAGTTACATTGCTTCTTTAGCTTTTAACTAAGAAATCTCCAAGCAAATAATCTTTTTATTCGAACTCATCAACGTATTCTGTGTTGTATTTTATTAGATCTTATAGGTGGCAACGTTTTATTTTGAGACATAAACTTTTAAAACAATAGCATTCTTAACGAATAACACCGTTAATAATAATAATAAAGCCTCTTTAGTTCCATAATGAACGACAACAAATATATCTTAAGATTACGATTACTTAATTATGTATAAAAACAAAATATTACATTTCATAATTATCATGATTAATAATTTACAATCGCATAACAAATAATTCCAAAATTTTATATAAATTTGTATTTGTGTTGTTTTTATGTAAATTAAATTTTCACATCAGTTTATAAAATTCATAACATAATTCATTAGGGACCCCTCAACGGGTGAAGACCACCTCCATTTTTCTCCACGTCTGTCTGTCCTTTGCCTTTGTGATCCAATTTTCAGCGGATTTTCTTATTATTCCATTAACCCATTTTTCTGTCGTTCTACCTCTTTTCCTTTTGTTTGTTGGTCCTTGCCAGTTAGTAAACCTCTGTGTCCATTTTTCTTTGTTCATACGTGCAATATAATAACACCGTTACCTAACATAAATATATCACACTGAACACAGTTTTTGTAGCAGTAGTTAGCGTACACAATAACATTAAAATCTTATATCACAAGTACAACTTACAATTTGTGGTGAAAGTGTCCGAATACTTATCAATCAGCCTATATCGTCCAGCGGATGATGTGGAGCGTAAGGCGACTGAAGTAAATGTCTGGAAGCTCGCCTTGTATAACATTTTCATGTTTCTCCAGAACTTTAAGTACAACCACCTAGACACCGCTGTGTTGTGGCGGCATGAGTGAATTTTCTTTTCATCCTCTGAGTGTCGTTAGGGTAGGATTTCACCAAAGCGGAGAACAGAATAGAGTTCTTATTTGAATTGGGTAAATAAAAAATATAGGAAAGCCTCACGTCCAGTTGCGAAAATCTTATGATCATTAGTTAAACCATTTGTTTTTTATTTTCTTTTAGCTTTTATTCTTGACATGATTAAAGTAAAAATTGTTTTTACTCTTTGATATGCTCAGCATAAACCAACTTTTGTAAAGAGTTTGTTGCAGCTGCGCTTAAAAATTTTGGCGATTCTGTGGCCATATGAATAAATATTATATTTTAAGTAACTTTTATGCATTTTTTTTAAATTAAGGGGTGTCTAGTAAAAAAAATGCTCATAACATGAGTACCGACGAAATCTTTATATACCTATATATAGTACTGTAGAGGGAAGTGGGGCAGATTGATGCATAAAATTTCAGTCATTTTTGAGTACTTAAATAACGATAAAATGTATATTTGTTATGTTTTTTGCTTTACTACATTTATAGATATTATAAAAGTAATCAAAAGAAGATGTCTTAATGTATAAAAAAATAAAGCTTTTAGTAAAAAAAGAGATTCGTATCATTGTGCCCCAGCTACGGGACACCTAGATACACTACTTGGGGCACTTTGATACTAACTAAAATGTGTATGGCAACGGTGTTAGCTTGAAAGACTAATAAGCTAATAATAATTTTATTGTTCAGAAATCTCAATCAGTCTTTCGCGTTTTATGAATATATCATATATCTTACTCTAACACGTCATTTTAACCATATATATCTTCTTCATAGAAACTTTCTATAATTAAACACAAAAAAGCTTTTAGTTTTCTTTCGATATAAATCAATCTAAACAAAAAAATCACGTATAAAGGTACTTAACAATCAGATCAATAAAAAAATGTCTTCTCAAAATTATAATAACAAACACATTTTAAAACAGTTTAGTGAGATGATGTCCCTCATATGTCTTTTGACAAATTAACTTAAGGCAGATGTAAAATTACATCTTGAGAATCAACGCTATTTTGGTCTTCTACATTCGAAAAAACAAAAACGCAATATCTTGGTTTCTTTCTGAGGTAGGATTTTCTGCCGACGATATTTGTCCTACTTGCCTCTGTGTCCTTGCAGCCAGAACTTTAGGTGTAGATAAAACAGTAGTGACTCTAGTTACGTCAAGGTTGATGATATGGTCAGGAGCAAATGTGTACCGTGGCATTACATGCTGTTCATTTACTGCTATTCTATTAAATGTGAAACTTTGTGCTGTGCTTGTGTTTTCTGGTTTTCTGAGACTAAGCTCTGGTTTTTCTTCCATGATTTTGGATATTTTCAGCCTGAGTATTCGTCAAATTCAAATGCTAACACCAAAAGTTGCTGTAAGGAAAACCCATAGTGTATTTTGCTACAGTTTAACAAATATTCTGTAAGAATCTTCTCTTCTTGTTTCGAGAATATTTGAGCAACAGTGTATTTAGATACAGTTCCATAAAAGATAAGCTTAGAAGATGATGCTTGGTCATTTTCAAAAGATTTTCGAAATTTTACGATACGATGTTGCAATGTTGCAGCCTTGATGTTATTCTTACCAGTTGCTACTCATATAGATATGTAATTTTATCGATATAACGCCCGATATAGCAGCTTTCACATTTTATTCTTTTATATTGAATCGTTGGGGGATGAGTCGCTCGCGTCCGTAGGCTTCGACCACCTAATCCTAGGCCCACCCTACACGTGTCCCCCGGGTGGTGCTAAACGAACGACAAAGCCGAAACGACAGACTCGGCTTCTCGCCGTATGGTAGCGGCGTAAAATCTACCACCCCTTAGTTCGCACCATGAGCCAAGTAGAAAAAGAAATGGCCCCGAGTTCCCGGCGCCCCTTTAATGGGACAGGGGTGCGAAGAATCTCCGGGAGAAAAACCGGCGACGAGGTTCGCCACCCGTCACGTCCTGTCCCCCGGGGGGGGGGGGGGGCGAAAAGTAAATTGCGGAGGCCAGGCTGGCTACGCTGAATGTATGTGGAGCAATGAATGATAAGATGGATGAAGTATGCGAAATGATGAATGATAGAGGAATAGATGTGTTATGTATGAACGAGACGAAACGAAAGGCAAGAGATGTCACTGCACATGGCATGTATACCGCTTACTGGTCTGGAGTAGACGAGACCGAGCGGGCATGCCAGGGAGTCGGTGTCATCCTTTCAGAAAGAATGGGTCAATGTGTGAAAGAGTATGAATGTGTTAGCACAAGGCTGCTGTGGATAAGAATGAAAGTGGGCTCAAAGAAGTTGTTTGTGCTAGGGGTGTACGCCCCAGATACGTCTAAGCCCACTTATATCCGAGAGCAGTTTTGGGACATGGTAAGACTGGTATTGATGAAATGTAAGGAAAATTAAAATATTATTATGTTAGGAGATTTTAATGGAAGGGTTGGGGTGAAGAGGTCTGGTTATGAAAGGATATTAGGAACGTTTGGCGATGAAAGAATAAATGAGAATGGTGAAGACCTCCTCACCGTATGTGTGGAAAAGAATCTTTTTGTGGCGAACACTTTCTTTCGCCATAAGAGGATTCACATGTATACATGGGAAAGAGGGGATGATAGAAGCATGATAGATTTTATAATTGTGGATGAAAGAATGAGGAGCGCAGTGGTAGATACAAGGGTTTACCGGGTGTCCAACGTAGGGACGGATCATTACTTGGTATTATGCCGAATTAATGGTCTATTCAAACGTTGGCGACATCGGACATCTGTGTCTACCATTGCGTTACAGCGTATAAGAATAGAGATGTTACAAGATGAAGGTGTGAAAGAGAAGTATAAATGCAGACTGAGGGAAAATATAGGTGGGATGAATGAATTATGTATGAATGATTTAGAATTGAAGAATGTATGGAATAATATTAAGAAAGTTTTGGTGGATGCAGCCACCGAAGTATGTGGTGTAAGTAAGAAAACGAATGAAAGGAAAAGTAATACGTTGTGGTGGGATGATGAGGTACGGATGGAAGTTGAAGCAAAGAAGAGAGCATGGCTAGATTTACTAGCAACTAAAGCTGGTAATTCTGGCGGTATGAATGATGAGATTGAAAGAAAAAAGGCAGACTTTAGACGTATAAATAAGAGAGTAAAAGAAGTTGTTGAAAGGAAAAAGCAAGAAAGGATAGATAAAAATGATAGAAGGATATCTGATAACTTCCAGGAAAATATTAAAATGTTCTGGAAGCTCGTAAGAACTGCCAGGGGAAATTCAAAACAGCCTAGAATGAATGCTATACGAGACGAGAATGGCTGCATGCTGAATGATGAAGTTTCGAATTTAAAGAGATGGAAGGAATACTTTGAAAACGTCTTTAAAAGTGAAGAGTCGTCTGAAATAAGTGAAATAGAAATTCCGGAAGAAGTGGAGAGAGGTAGGGAGATAAGTGTAGATGAAATAATGAAAGCAATGAAAAGCATGAAAGCAGGTAAGGCAGCCGGATATGATAGAGTATCACTCGAAATGCTAAGGGCTGGTGAGGGTGTGGTTGCAGGGCTGCTGTACACCTTATTTAATTTGTGTTGGGAACTGAAGCGGGTACCGGAAAACTGGTGCAAAGCCGTTATAGTCCCAATATATAAGGGAAAGGGGTCGCAGCAGGACTGTAAAAACTACCGTGGTATCAGCTTGCTTAGCATTGTGGGTAAACTGTATGCTAAGGTGTTAATTGAAAGAGTTATGGAAGAAACTGATGGAAAAATTTAGGCTGTGCAAGCTGGATTTAGAAAGGGGATGGGGTGTACGGATCAAGTCTTTTCAATGCGCATGATAGCGGAGAAGTTTTTGGCCAAAAACCAGAAAGTTTTTTGTGCGTTCATGGACTTGGAAAAGGCTTATGACAGAGTGGACAGGAATGTGTTATGGCAAACACTGAACTCATTTGGGTTGAGCACTGGCTTGATACAGGCATTAAGGTCTCTTTATAGGGACTCTAGTGCTTGTGTCATGATCAACGGGGTCTACTCGGACTGGTTTGGCATTCATAAAGGTGTCAGACAGGGATGTGTGGCTTCCCCGTGGCTGTTTAACCTATTTGTGGACAGTTGTTTGCAAACTTTGAAAGTTGAAGAATGTGGGTTGAGAATGGGTAAGTCAACCGTCAAATGCCTTTTGTACGCCGATGATCAAGTCATATTTGCATCGTCGGCGGCCGAGTTGCAAATGATGGTTACTTTAATGAATTGGTCATTGAAAGAAAGGGGTATGAAAGTGAACGCAAGTAAGACGAAAGTGATGGTTTTTGAAAGAGAAGAAAGTAAAACTTTATGTGAAATAAGAATAGAAGGGGAGTTGATTGAGCAAGTGAATGAGTTTGTATATTTGGGATGTTTATTTAGCAGGGATGGTAGATATGACAAGGATATAGAACGACGAGTGAACGCAGGCAATAGAGTGAATGGGGCTCTACACGCTATTATGACGAGTCAGAATGTGTCAACTAAGGCACGTATGGCAATTCATAATGCTGTGTTAGTCCCTACTTTAATGTATGGTAGTGAAAGTTGGGTCTGGCAGAAGAAGCGTGAGAGTAGAATAAATGCTGTAGAAATGCGGTCCTTAAGGAGTATGCTAGGGCTGAATCTGAATGACAGGGTAAGAAATAGTGTGATAAGACAAAAGTGTGGTTTGCAAGATGCCGTTGTGACAAGGATTAAGAAAGGAATGCTTCGGTGGTTTGGTCATGTAGAAAGAATGAACGAGGAAAGAGTGACAAAGCAAATTTATGTTGCAGAAGTGAACGGCAGGGTCGGGAAGGGACGCCCTAGACGAAGATTTATCGACCAAATCGGCGATACATTAAAAATAGGCCAGATTAGGAGTACCCTTAACCGACGAGCGTGTATGCGTAGATATATGGATGTAAAAGAGGCGAAAGAGGTGTGTCAGGATCGCGCCAAATGGAAGTCCGTAGTCTCTGCCTACCCCTCTGGGTGACAGGCGTGAGTGTTTATGTATGTATGTATTGAATCGTTCAATCTTTGATTTATAAGCTCGCATCATTTTCCAAAAAAAAAAGAATCGGTAAATTAATAAACAGTAACAAAATTTTACATTGTGGCAGTATAATATGCATCAATGTGCCCCAGAATTTACCGTACCATTGTGCCCCAACAGAAGTTTTTGTAAAACGTTAACATCATGTATTGAACCACTTGATTTATTGAATAAAAAAGCATTAAGCCCCTATTTATGGATGGTATAATTCACCTTTATTATATAATAAATAATTATGTAATAAATAATTCGAAAAAGTTGCAGGAAGTGAGTGAACTCTTTTATCTTAGATTAATGATAGGTCTTCGCGCGCTCAGACTAGATACCGCCGGCGCTTTTGTAAAATGCGGCAACAAATACTACGCCGAAATCGGCGTACCCGACTACCCGAGCCAGTCGCGTTGCAGGCGATATGTGATGGGGACATACCGAATATTTTATTAAATTTTGATTATAATCCGAAGTATTATACCAGTTTACGTAGTGAAACTGTGTAAAAATAATACTACAAGAAATAAGAAAGACACTGGGATCACATACTATCAGTAAGTATCATACAATTTCGAAATTTCAACATAAAATAACACGAGCCATAAATAAGTTAAAAAAATATGAAAGACGCCATTCAATGTTGCCGCGTATACAAAAATAAAGTTCCCCGTGGCTGAGATTTTTATATGTGAACTTATTGTTACTGTATTTTATAATATAATATATTTAACTTATTATAATCTAACCTAATTTTATATTATTTAATGTTTATTTTTGTAGCATTGCTCAAATGTTACATTATAACAACATTTATATGATGTTTTATTAATTGTTATTTTTATTATTAAAACATTATTTCCGTTTATTAGGGTTCCGTGCCCAAAGAGTGTCAACGGGACTTAAGTTTCCACTATCGTTCCGTTTGTCTGTCAGCAGGCTGTATTTTATGAACCGTAATATGTAGTTGCTTGAAATTTTCATAGAATGTGTATTGGCTATTATTGCTATAACAACATATTAATAAAAATTAAATTTTGGTTACACCAAATAATATATAACTATTTTTTTAAATAATTTGTGAATATTAGTCAGACATTTAAATATAAAAATTAAACTGATAAAAATGAGGCCTTATCATTTATATGCCATTTATTCAGAAGAAAAACCTATACATAATATACACAAATATATTGATACATTCGCTATTAATAAATTATTCATTTTTAAGTATTTCTGGTCTACATTCATAACTATGAACTTAACTATTAAGCCATAGCATAAAATAATTTTTCCCGTTAATCGGGTAATAGTTAAGCTGCTGGCATATACAATTTTTCACGCACACTAGCATCCTAGCAATTGTCTTATACACACTAGAATATTGAGTTGCCGCAGTCACGGAGCTGTTTCTTTCAGGTAACGCGGTATCTAGTCAGAGCGTGCGATGACCTATCATTAATCTGTGTCTTTTATATTCCATGTGGTTTTTTGGTAGGCCGAACACAGAGCACCAACTATCTCGTTTAACAACATCGGTAACTATCTCGTTTAACTGGCTGGCGGCGCGGCCACAAGTGGCGCGCTAAGGCATAATATATAGAAAATTTATAGCGATGGCACAACTCGATTACATCTAATCGATTAGGATATATGTTAGATGAATCAATCTGCCCCTTGGGGGCAGATTGATTCACCAGAGCAGCCTCCGCCTATCTTAATTCTTAAAACGTAAAATAATAATATTAAAAGCAATGATTGTACTCGTATTTGTTTGATATTTTGAGAATAACAACGTACTTGTAAATATCTGTTTTTTAAACATTCATTTGATTTAGGACAACGACGAATTTTTTATCAGCCTTGAATGCGCTGGTAGAGATAGATATTTTCAGGCTGCAACAACTAAAGGCAAGCCAAGCCACCTAGGAGGATTTGTCCAAGCCCACCACAATAGTACCGGTGTGCCGGTGAGAACAGATCTGATGCTCTGTCGCTTTCGCTTGGGCTTGGCATTTTTGAATTTACCACGATTAGTCGGCCGGAGCCTTAATGCTCCTTTTTATAAATTTTAATCTAATATGCACCCTTTACAGGTTAGATTAACATTTAGAAAAAGGTTGTAAGGGGATCCTTTATACTCAGATGATGACGATAAATCAGATGAAGTAAATAAAATATAATCAAAAATATCAAAAACTTTATTATTGTTTCCTTAGGTTCAGAATACTTCAAAGTTTCATATCAAAGAATGTCTTAACTAGTGGTTTTACTATTTGTCGCTAGATGGTATTAGTGTCATTATAATGTTGACCGAAACTAATAGCATATCGAACTTAAACAGTGTTATATCATGACGTGCGCGAGATGCTCATGTATCTAAATATTGTATAAAGTGTTGTTTGTCGATAAATGACGGTATATGCGATGAGCCAAAAAAATCTTTAAATTTATTTAATTAAAGTGCACTGTCTTGATTAAGGTGAGTAAATATTACTATATTTTTTGCAATAAAACTGATCTGTGTCTAGTTATGACAATATATGTGATTAAGTCGCGCCAAAAATCATATTACTTTTACAAAAAGTTCTCTAAGTCATGTTATGACGTTATATGTGATTAATTTCAGTCCAAAATCATTTTATTTTTACAATAAAAGTGCTCTGTGTCGAGTTATAACATTACATGCGATCGAGATTAAAAAAAAATATTATTTAGAATAAGTACACTGTGTATGATTTAAGCCAATCAAAGACATTTAAGTAGTAGTAGTAATAAACCGGACATCAGCAGCAAAATTGTCGTCTGTAACTTATGTCCTATAGGATATATCTCCGATTTTTGTCATTTAGTCTTAGTGACATCGTCAAAAAGTCAAGACGATTTTTTTTACATTTACAATATTTAAGGAGGTAAAACAGTCAAAGATACTGTACCCATACCAACAAAAATGAGTAGCATATACCAACTATGCTAAGTAGCCTACTTTATGTGGAAGGGTGGGAAATTTTTTTTAGGCATGATGATGAGATTTTCTGTGTTGCTTATGAACATGCTGAGGATACTTGCTGTGTTGATGTTTAGCAATACAGCAAGTCTTCTCTTTTACATACCGAGCTTCATTGTCTGGTGGTATTCAAGGACAATACCATTATAGATCCTGGCTTACAGTGATAGGAGAGTGCTATAGGCTTGTGAGATTAAAAAAAATTGTACTGTTAAAGATATTAGATTCAAGAAGTTGTAGGTTAAGCCTGAGTTAGAAAATAAGGTAAAAACTTAAAATAACAATTTTAATTGATGTGGGTAGTGTCTTTTAAGTAGTGCAGCTGATGAAATTGACAAAATAATATAAAAGAAAAAGAAGACGTCTCCATACATTCTTGGGCCCAAGTGTTAACAAGATGAAAGTACCATTTGAAAGCATATATATATATAAACAATTAATAGCTGAAAAGATTTGTCAATCTAAAAGCTGAGTTATTGTAGAATAAGTAAAATAGAGATTATCTATTACCTACATTGTAACAGGTGATTTTTTCACTGTTATTACATTGTAACAGGTTATTTTTCACTATAATTACTTAAAGATATAAAAGCAGGATCAGTATAAAATCACCAAATCTGTGGTTAGTAATGAAATGAAATAGTGAAACGATTAACGAAAGATAAAAACAAGACTCTTCGTGACGGGTGTTGACTCATCAGTGGGTATCCAACCGTACACCGTACCGGATATGATGTACCGCAAGGCCTCTCTAGTACATTAGTACATAATATCGCAATGGTGCACAGTGAGAATTTAATAAATAAATTAAAATGATACAATTTGTTATGAGTATTAGTTATGAGTTCGATTTACAACAATTTAAACATTTTTCTAAATAAATACCAATGAAAGTACTGGAATAATTTCAATTCTTATAATAATAGTATTAGCCTACTGTAGCGCAAAGTAGTCTTCACATACAGGGAAGTAACGAGCATTAATCACAACTCTTGCTTAGTGCATGTTCGTGATTTCAGATTATAATGTTCAGTATTCCTCACTATGCTTTCTTTCACCGAGACAGTAATGTCTCAAGTTGTTGAGTATAAATCTCTTTGAAGAATATTGGTACATAACATACCAGCGTATTTATAATATGAATGTATGAATATAAATTTATAAAATGATTTATCGTAGAAAGTCTTATAAGTTCAGTGTTTTCCTAAATATTTTAGATTTGAAGTGTATTTTTGTAAAAGAAACGAATTTAAAAACATAGAGGCGCTCCCTTATTGAATTTGGCGTTTCTTGATATGTCTTCAACGCCGATTGACCAATCATATGCTATTATTATAGCTTCTAATGGACCGAGTGACGTCATCCAAGATGCCACCAAGGCGGTAACCAAAGTGACTGCTGTTTGAATTGATTCTTAATTATTGGAAATTAATATTTTATTTCATGTCACTAAAGAGGCATAAAAAGTTAAAGTGATTTTTTTTTTCGTGTAATGGAAATCATGATAAATACAATGAAACAATCATTTTATTCCCTATTATTATATTTTAAAGCATTTCAAACTTAGTAACCTTCAACAACATTATCGATACTTTGGTATCGAAAGGGTAGCATTCCTAAAACGATCTTATATTTTAAGCGTCACCTACTGGGGAATAGCTAAAATGTTGTCTTAATAAATGATAGCGTAGTTTTGCTATTTTTAGCTAGAGGGCGTCAAACACGCACGATCTTAAAGTTTTTGTATATAAATTTTCTCAATGTCCGCTCTATAGTATATATATTTTTTAAATCTCTTTGAAGACAATACACATGGTGAAAGAAAACTAAAATTTTTGTATTGCATCTAGTTATGATAGTGTACTTCATTAAGGTTAGTCGAAAAATAATTGGTGTCGCAATCAAATCTAATCTATTTAGGTATTGTAAAGAGGTACTTTATTATATTGTTTATGTGTCTAGTTGAATAAAGATATTGTGTATTCTTATTTACTAATTTAGGGTTTTTTTGTCACTAGGTGGATGTATTTGCGAGTACATGCAATGTCAAGATCAAGTAAATTATTGGCTCTTTGCTTGAAGGCAAACGAAAAGCATAGTCAAGAAGCAAATGAATCGATTTTCGTACCAATAAGTAATTCAGAACCACTGAAACATAGCTTAAACACGGAACATATTTTGAATTTAACTTCCACAAATATAAATGATTTGCCTGAACAGTGTAATAAGAAAAACGTAGAACATAATATGCAAGATTTAACTGAGGGTGAAGAAACAGATGATTCTGTTAAAGATCCAAATTACAAAACAACTCGTAGAAAGAGAAAGAAAAATAACGTCGTTTCTCGTAGTCGATCATCATCATCGACTAGTACTTCGAGTTCTTCATCGTCCAGCTCAAGTTCATCCTCAACCAACTTATCACTTATAACTATGCCACCTATGCCACCTATGCCACCTAATGCAAAATCAAGTGAAAACAATCGCGACCGTCCGTAAATCTCTCAAGAAACTAAAATATATATATATAACAAGAAACAACTCCTACACGTAAGAAACTGTGTGCTGAAGAACAATGGAAGCAAAATGTGGCTAAAATACGACGAAATTCGGGGTTGCATTATTAAACAAAATCTGGACGATCTATTCATAAAAAAAGTATAAGGGAGGATTGTGGAGAACGTTGCAGACTGAAATGCAGTTCTTTTCTTACCGACGAACCGACCTTAAGGCTACAACTGTTTAATTCTTATTGGGTTTTGCAAAATTTAGAGAAACAAAGGCAATTTATACATAAATATACCATACTGCTAATAAAACTTGAAAAATCGGTATACGGGGCACACAACTAAAATTATTTGGAAGTTATCTAACTGTACGACTTCAATATGTTACAATAAATAACCAGTTTAGTTCTGATGTGCCTGTCAGTTATGGAGTACCTCAGGGGAGTATCCTAGGCCCGATTCTATTCATCATCTACATAAATGACCACCTGAAACTCAAATCCTTCCATGGCAAAATCATATCATATGCTGATGATACAGTATTCGCAGCTAGTACATGGAAGGAGGCCTTTGATAATGCTCAAACTGGGATTGACACTGTCTCAATATGGTTGCGTAATAACTACCTATCTCTTAATATTAACAAAACTAAGTTTATCGCCTTTTCCATGACCAATGACTCTCAGTCAACAATTAACTATAAGTTAACTGCTCACACCTGTTTAAATTTAACGAAACATTTAGGATTACCGTGCGCCTGCTTACCTTTATCTAGAACTTACTGTGTCAAGTATTTGGGTATTTTTATTGATTACCAATTGAGCTTTAAAGAACATTTAGATATGTTAACGTCACGAGTTCGAAAATATAAATATATATACGTCTTTAAAAATATGAGACACGTAGCTAAACTTGAACTAGTGAAAAAAATATACACTGCTTTGTGTCAATCCATTATAACTTACGGTATAACAATATGGGACGGAACTTCAAATACTACATTAATACCCCTAGAAAGAGCTCAGAGAGCTGTTTTAAAGGTTTGTACTTTTCGATCCATTCTTTATCCGACTTATGAACTATATAAAAACTGTGAAGTATTAACAGTCCGACAATTATTCATTTATCTTACAATTTGAAAACAACACATGCTAGTTAATTTTACCTCATCTCAAATAACAAAGAGAAGACTGGTAAAAGTGTGCCATATTGTCACCTTTAAACATTCCTATGCATATAAATATTTTTGTTTTTTTGGTCCATTCATGTACAATAAAATAAATAAACAACTAAACTTATACACTTTGAATAAATATCAATGTAAAAAAATTCTATTGAAATGGCTTCAAAAACTAAATTATGGTGAAACCGAAGACTTATTAAAATCTCTAAATAATTGAATTACTTTTTATAATGTGTTATTAATACACCTTCTTCCTCGCAAAGAGACACTCAAGTACGCGCGCACATACACAACCACACACACACACACACACACACACACACACACACACACACACACACACACACACACACGCGCGCGCGCACACACACACGCACGCACGCACACACACACACACACACACACACACACACACACACACACACACACACACACACACTATATGTACAATTGACACTCTACACTTAAAAAACTAACAAATATTTAGGTTTAATTTCATACTTTAAAGCAATGTTTACGTAAGTTTCTAAATCAGAAAGATTTTTTGTAAATTTGTCCTATAAGAAAGAGCACTGTTGCCTGAGATACAAGCTCAATGCTTAGTTCAGGCGCAGATGCAAATGTATGTTTTTGAAAAAAAAAATTCCTAAATAAAGAAATTATTATTATTATTATTATAAACATTTAAGACAAATAGAAGTTAAGTAGGTATCGTTATACCAAAGCACAAAAACCTCGAAAAAATAATTATGCTTTCTACTTTATGGTTGAAGGTTCATTGAAAAAGATCTGCAAAACTATGTTTTAAAATACTCTTGGCATTAATGATAGAACGATCAGAACTGTAATAGAGAAATCAACTGGTGGTTTTCTAAAAGATGATCAGAGAGGAAAACATAATAAACATTATACTGTAGACGAAACTATTAAAAATTAAATCAGGGATCATATAAAATGGACATAAAAAAGACAGATGTGAATTATGTGTAGCTTGTGAAAATTCAAATCTTGAAGATAAACTTAAACTTAAGGAAAAATATGATGAACACATAGTAGAAAAGAAGTTATCTAGGGTAGAAAAAAAAGAAAGACAAAGAAGCTCTTAAAATTAACAAGAACTTAATTGTAGCAGTATACGATTTACAGGCTGTTTTACAGGTATCACGTGGTAATGTTTCGGTTTTTTACTACAAGAGTAACGTAAATAATTTTAATTTCACAATAAGCAAATTGAAACCAGAAGAAAAAGGAAGAAAAAGTAATCAATCGATAAACAGTAACAGTAAAGATAGTGGCCCTATTGTAAATCATAGTGTTACGGAGTGCTATTTTTGGCACAAGGGTGAAGGCAATCGTGGTGCCGATGAGATCGGTAGTTGCTTGCTTAAATTTATCGAAAAAGAATTGCACTATCAAACGGATAACGGGCCTATTGATATAATAGTTTTATATTCGGACAACAGCTGCGGGCAGAATAAAAATAAGTACATTGTGCAATTGTACATGTATGCAGTATTGAAATATAGTAAACTTAATTCGATTAGTCATACATTTTTAGTAGCAGGACACACTCAAGATGAAGGAGATTCTGTGCATTCGGTTATTGAAAAACAAATAAAGCGTTCATTGAAATTGGGTCCAATTTACGTTCCAAGTCAATATGTGCAGATAATTAAAGAGGTAAAAAATCTGGGGAGCCACTAAGATTGAATGAGTTGTCACACAGAGATTTTCTTTGAAAAGATTAATTAGTGACATGGGTATTACGACTCTAAATAACATTAAGATCTCTGATATAAAAATGATGATTATTGACAAAGATAGGCCAAATATTTTAAAATACAAAACTTTTTTCTTCTTACACAGATACCAAATGGTCTGAAGGAAATTTACTCTTCCGAAATAAAAAGTTAACCATTCCTGATACAAACCAAGCCTATATTACTAAAATAGACATTAAGGATAATATCTAGGTAAAAATACTGATTTATTAACTTTGTTGTAAAACAATCACATTCCAAATTTTTATTCTGACTTTTATATCAATTTATGAGTTGGTTTTATATATAAAGATGTTTTCCTGTCTAATCATATTAATTTAGTTAAATTTTGTACTGTTAAATATTATTGTTCACATTATGGTTATTTCTGTTGATTTTATTATGATTTTTATGAAAAAGGTTAAGTTATATGACTAAATATGTTAATTTTGTTACTTATTACATATAATTAAGTTTAACTAGTATTACAGTTTGATGTTCCTATTATAATTCTTAAGTAGAAAATATTTTTCTTTCGTTAAAATGTCGTTCATTAAATAATATTTTGTAAATTATTCCTTTTTTTTATCTATATAGTGTCACAACTCCAATTTTTTTTGAGGATACCAAATATACATATAAATATTAATGCTCTACAAAATGAGCATTTAAAACATAAAAAGTATTATCATAATTTTCTTAGCTTTTGAGTTATGCCCCAAAAATTAAGTTAGAGCAATTTTTAAACGCATTTTTCTCGATGATTTGTAATTGTATTTCGGACTTATGAAGATAGAGCGGACGTACGATATGTTTATTAGTATTCTATATTTTTGGTGTCAATGACACGGCTGTCTACCAGAATGCGGTTGTTCGGGTAGTCTCGTAGATTTCGCTGGTTCTCGATGAACGCAAATCGTAGTTGGACTTTGGCCGGCCTTGTATTAAGTACAAACTAGTGTGTAGGTGGTTTGGTAATGCCAGTAACATTTTAATGTTGTTTAAACATTTGCTCCATCGTTGATTTGATTTTATATTTTTAATAAGTAACTGCGACGCAAACATTATGTATTTGTATTAGGACACAAAATATTTTTGATGAATGATTTTATAAACAAATAGATTACTGTTCAATTACAACATAACAGTTGAATTAAAGATTGAAGTAACAAAAAAAAACTGACACCTAATTGATTTTAAGTTTCTTTTTTGTCTTATTCCCTTAAGATTTTCTTGTGTTATTACATGAAGAAACTAAAACTAAAACAACAGACAATATATTTTAATGAAACCCTTGATCGTCAGATGAAATAGCTAGGTATTGGTTTTAGACCGAAGAGGTTCCCATATTAGGAGTTCCTACCTATATACCTACCTACATATTGTTTCATTTTTGACTTCGAATAAGTTAACGCAATTTAGACTCAATAAAGCTGATAAGATGATTTTCTTGTCTAATTAATAAATAAAATATACCTACGCAGGAATCCCAACCGAAACCCTCCGAAAATTTTGTTAAAATATCTATGTATAAAAACACCTTTCGTCATATCTCTAAATATATTTGATTTATAATGAAACTCTGAATTACTATAATAAACTTGACTATTGAGAGTGGGATAATATGTAGTCGTAGCCTAAGATGTTTTAAAAGACGTCTTTGGTCGTAGCACATTTTTATGTTTTGCAATACACGTGATCAATTAGAAAGAATACAAAGATGAAGTTTTACTATACGAGATTTATGCAATGGAATGTAAATTATGCAAGACATTTAGTTTGCTAACCGATTGATGGCACAGCGTGTAAAATTTACTCATTAATGTTCTTACAAAATATTGGTTTTCACAAAAATGTACGCGGCAATAAGTCATATGGCCCCTGGATTTTTTATTAATAGTTTTTCAGTAACGGTATATATTTTAAGTTTAACACTACCACGTTTACTGGTGGTAGGACTTATTTTCTTCCTAGGAATCCGTTTGGGTAGATACCACACTCTTTTTTAACGTAGTAGAGTCATGCTGCAGTTATATTAGTAATATAGTTCTAGCACGAATGGGTCGGCTCGACCGGGGAAGGACCACACTCTCACAGAATACCAGCGTAAAATGGCAACTCAATGCTGCTGTGTTTCGTATTGGGAGTGTAGAGAACTGGATACCCTTTTTCCTAGAAATGAGGTATCCCATCTTAGTCCTCACGGGTGACAACGCATCTGCCTTTTGATTTGTAATAGAGGATAGATGTAGATGTCTATGGGCCGCAGCAACCACTTACCACCAGGTAGACTGTTGCTCGTTTATCACACTTATTGTACAAAAAAACCACACTCTTACCAATTTCTGCCGCCAAAAAGCAGTGCCTGTACTGCCGTGTTCCGATTGAAAGAGAGAGCCAGTATGATTACACGCTATGAGGCCTTCCATCTTACTCTTCAGAGATGACAATGCATCTATATCCTTCTTTTTATGAAGTAAGCTGCAAGTGTCCGTGGACTGCAGTAGCCACATACCATCAAGTGGACTGTAAGTTCAGTATAATAAAAAAACGTAGCGTAATGTAGGTTATGATGAATAAGTACCATTAATGTTAAAATAATCGCTAGTATTTTTTTTCTTCATTTATTTAAAGGACCACAAACAGATTCACAATTAAATATATATAAAATATTCAAAACAAAGAAACATAATTATCATTATGAATCCGACAGCGCTGGGCTCATTATACATATTAATCTAGTGTTAAAGTGGAGAAAGTAGAATGTACTAGAAAACTGGTGATCCAATTGCACAATTTCTCGGGGAGCCCATAGGAAGGGAGTTTCGAAAGAAGTGCTT
Source organism: Parnassius mnemosyne (assembly GCA_963668995.1). Taxonomy (NCBI): domain Eukaryota; kingdom Metazoa; phylum Arthropoda; class Insecta; order Lepidoptera; family Papilionidae; genus Parnassius; species Parnassius mnemosyne. The sequence continues at coordinate 19,736,883 of CAVLGL010000068.1, read as the reverse complement.
TGTGCCAAACCCGATTAAAAACCTTTGCAATATCCAAACTAACGGCCAGGAGGCCTCTTGGACTCTACTGCCTTCACCCATCTATGAGTTAGGTAAGCAAACTAGAAGATCACCAGCTGAGTGACCCCGACGGAAACCATACTATCGGTCACTAATTAGCTATTGATACTCAAGGTACTCCATGAGCTGGCAGTTTATAATGGTTTCCATTATTTTGGAGAACAAGGTGATGGCGATAGGCCTGTAATTGGACGAATCTGAGCGGTCCCCGTTTTTAGGGATAGGGTGCAACAAAGCTGTCTTCCATGAGTTTGGGACTACGCCTACCGGAAATGACACGTTAGAATCGGTGCCAACTCTGGAGCACACGTCTTCAGCAAAATGTGAGTAACTTCATAAGTCCCACTCGACTTGTGACGTCCAGAAGAGGAGTGCTTTGCGCACTGAGCGCAGTATCAACTTCCTTCCACTTGGAGCACGCACACTACGGGATAGTCGGCGATGTAATCCCCCCGTCATCAAGAGTCGAGTTGGATGCAAAAAGAGAGCTTAACAAATCGGCTTTCTCCTTTGCGGCATTTGCAAGTAATTCGTCTTTCCTGTGTAGATATGGAAGAGATGGCTGATAGAAGTTCCCTTAGACAGCCTTGGCGAGAGACCAGAAAGCATGGGTTCCCGAAGGAAGGTGAACTAGTTTCTCACAAATTTTAAACTTTACTTTGCCTTGGCAATGTCTCTTTTGAAGGAGCTGGAGGCGGAATCATACTTCATTTTAAGAGCACTGGTATTTACATTTCGGGACACGATGCGTCAGCTCAGGTCTGGTAGCATTCCAATTGCTAGCAATGCAATTTTAAAGGAAAGACCGAACCAGGGCTAGGTTTTGCATCAAATGGGCACCGCAGAAGATGGATTAAAAAATCATCAACAACGTTGGGATCATCCAACAAGAGTAGGATGCAAAAAAAGACCGCATCCTGTCCCAATCGGCCGACCTATAGCGCCAAACACGGCGGCAACCTGCAGATTGCAACCGCAATGGGATGCGAGAGTGGCACCATACTCCGGATCAGACAATGATCCGAGGAGCCAAGAGACCTGATGTCTGTCCGGATAAAAGGTCGGCAGAAAGTAAAACAGAGAAGGTGCATAATCCTCCTCATCTGAAATCCACGTAGGTGAAGTAACCATTTGTGTCAGACCATATGCCAAGGCAAAGTCATAACCTCATTTCCTTGCATGGTTGGTCAAACGTCTGTGTTGGCATTACCGCTGTGGGACATATAGAGGCACCCGTAGACGCCGGGATGGTCATTGCTGTATACGCATAGCCAAAGGATGGAGAGATCCGTACCTTCGAGACTACCGTTGCATCGAGAACAGATATCCTAATCGTTTAGGTTCGAGTGAAGTCCTCTGAAGTCGCAGAAATTCACAGATAGCGTGCCCGTGTCGTTTGTCATGTTGCTCAGTTTGTATCGAGTGGTGTCAGTATCGAGCGGAATTTTTGCTCCAGCCCCCAGAATACGTGAGGCAGCCTGACCACTCACACCCAGGTAAAGTAGGGTAGCCTAGGTGTGGATCCTCAGCGAGGCTTTAAACAATATAAATTCACTTTTTCTAGCGTTATACCTAAGACCGTACGTTCTGTATATCGCTCTCAAATAGCGGGCAGTTTCCTAGGAGCGCTTATCGAGGAGCTCAGAAGCACCATGTTGTTTTATTTATTTATTTTAAGCCAATTCTTGACCACAATCCCATCTAGTGGTTAGTGGTGATAATGCCCTAGATGGTAAATCGCACTGTCTTAGCGTTTTAAAAGCCTTATATATCATCAAATAACATAAAGTCTTTAAATATTGGTAGAAAAGTTTGATTTTTTATCAATATTTAAAGATTTATATTAGGTCTTTTGAAGGATACTAACTCTAGTCCGCTTGTCCCACAATTTTTAATATGAGACCAAATCAAATGCCTTAGCAAAATTTAACAACAGGCGTATACGGGGGTTTTTCTATATGTATTAGTACTGAACGTTATTTTTTATTGTAGTTTCGGTAGATAACCCAGTTCTAAAACCAAACTGGACATCATGCCGCTTAAGGTATTTATATAAGTGCCGTTCAAGCAGACCATCCAGCACATTGCTATAATGGTAGACAGGGAAATGGGTCTATAGTATTAACTCTGGAGACATCATCAGTCTCAATTTTAACAATGGGAATTACCAAGGCCTTTATAAGATTATCTGATAGGTGTGAATGCCCAATACAAAACGAGAAGAATAAATCCAGAACTCGCGGCAAATGTACACTTGCATATTGTAAGCGCTCTATACTGAGTGAGTTATGTCTAGGTGACTTTCCCCGAGTCATGCCCTTTATGACGGACGCTACTTCTTTAGCGGTGAAACGCACATAATAGACCTCTGTTGATTTATTAGAGATTCAATTTTAAAACTTTTTTAAATAATTCAGCAATTTACGCAGGCTCACTAATGTTCTCCACGCTGAGGTCTTTGACTCAAGTTATTGATAGTTTTCCAAAAAAAATCTTTGTTTAAATTCTTTTTAGAGTGGTGTAATGTAATAATGTTCATTTTAATTTTCTCTTTATTGTCTGACACCACTTGAGCAATAACAAAACTCAAACTCTTTGTTTTTTCTCGCAGCTCAATGCCCTCCGTTACCATGGGTGCTGTAAACCCCAGAAACTTGGAGAATTAAAATTAAGCAAAATATGTTAAATTAAACTCAATAAAATCCGGAAAATTGGTTTAATTCATAATTATTCATCAATTTCTTGTATTCGTGTAAATATAAGAAATCATTAGTATTTATCCTTAGAGATAATCATATCGATTCTTTATCGAAAATGAATGTAGCGTTTATGGGTAGGTTATTATAGAAGCTGTGGATCGCATAGTGTCTTTATGTTACTGTATCTTTATTCTGAGATGTTAACCTTTTTGGCTCTCACAGCTTCATCTGATACTATATCATGGGCTCTTAGACCTAGATATTCCTATTGTTTCGCTTTCGAAAATATAATAATAAGTAAAATAGTGTATTTCCACACATTTAAAAGGCGAGAAACCAGTACACAGTTTACCTGATGGTAATTAGATGCTGTAGCCTAGAGACACCTATATCTTTGCTCGTATCGAAGAAAATTTCAATCATGTAGTGTGACACTACACAGTTCGTCGTTGATGACGCAAAGGGGCGAACCTCAATTTTTCAAAAAATAGTAAATAGTAATAATAAAATTAATCTTATATGTAGTTTTCTATTCGGTCTAATATATTTAATTGTCTGATGAAAAAAGCTAGTAATCGGGGAATAATAAATGTTTTCCTGCTCTCCTGTAATTTTTTAAAAATTGAGGTTCGCCCCTTTGCGGCGTCTACAACGAATTGGAATTTCATTTGAAATTTCGACTTTCAAAATATTATCGTACATCCTCCCCCTCGGGACCCTTACGTAATTAACGAATTGCCCCTATATTGTTTTTGAAGTGAAACTTCTTTATCGACGTAATGGAGAAATTTAGTACTGTACTAAAAACAGAACGTCACCTTTTCTAGTAACGTATAACCCCCGGAGCTGCATGAATATACTATATTTTAACCTACTTATGTAAAATATAAAATAAAAGAATTCCTAGAAGAAAATATAAAATAAAGAAAACTGGGCAGGACACATCATTTTCTTTCTTTACGCGGAAATAAGCAAATTAGTTTATAACAACCCCATTAAAAGAATTCCTTTTGATTCTTAATATCATGTTAGGATCGATGTGAATAATAATAATAAAAAATGTCTATGGGCAACCACAGCATCCACTTGCCATCAGATGAACTGTACGATCATTTGTCACCTTTATTCTACATAAAACCTAACTTTTGATACCAACAAAGACAAGTTAGCAAGACAAAATTTTATTATCGATCATCTTTTTCGCAACACAAAAGCATAGCATAAAAAATATTTAAATGAAATACGCAAAGACTAAGTAAATACGAGTAAACGAGTACAGATATACAGTGGCTCTACAATAAACTATTATTGATTATGTACTTAAAAAGCAGACGTCAGACCGTGGAACGTTCTAAAATTATGACTATTGTACATAATCGTATTCACAATACTTACTACCTGTTGATTTTGATTATCTGGTTTATCCTCTAAAGGCTTCCGTGGCCTTTTATATAACATTACATAACTAGATATTCATCGTGAGTTTGTTGTTGAAAACGGTAATGGCAAATAAATAAATTGTGGATAAATTACATATTTAATGTTTTTAAATGACTTTTTTGATTGCTTATTAATTATTATTAATAATTGGACCTCTTGAGAAATTTCCTCAAAGTCAATTATCTATCTACACTTATCTCAATTATCTATATAGGGTTATTTTTCATAGAGTAGCCAAATTTTAAACGTAGGTTCAAATATATAAATAACGATAAACCGTTACAGCAGTTTTTGAAAATACGAGTAAATAACGCTTCTAATTTTATTTTAAATTATCCCAAATTGAATGTGATTTATGGGCCACAACGTTTTTGCCTACCGATCGACCCTTACGAATGTGTGTGTGCGTAGTAAAAATAGTCAAAATAATGCATTACCACGCATTTTGAATTTAAAGGAAAAAGGACAGAATAATGAAGATTTTTTAAAATATTTTTTTGTTCATCATTTGCCTCTATTACTTATTCTGCACCTTTTCTGCAAATTTGGTCGGTTATTGCAAAGTAACCCTGTATATGAAAATCTATCTAAGAGTTAAGTCCGTCTTTATACATTTTTGTGCAACGAAGTAAGTAAATTTATGGAGCTAAAAATCCTAAAAATTATATTCGTAGTCCCTGATTTGCCAGATATTCTTAAATTTAATACTATGTAAATGAAAATAACATTAAGTATAATGATTGTTTTTTTTTATTTATTGTTCTTTTGCGTGTCCTTTAAACCTTTTAACACATAATATGTGATGTACTTAACAAATAATCTACTAAACAGTCATGATGCCGCGATGTACTTATTATCTTGATGAAATTGTATTACATATTCTAGTATTAGAAATCGGTTTTGGCAATTGTCAGGATATTTCAAAATGCCCTTGAATAGTGCGACTATAACGGACGTTGCCATACAGCCGGTTCTTCTATATTCGCATATTTTTATAAAAACATTTACATATTTAGATACAGATATATAGTTTCATAAAAAAAAAACTACATTACTACAACTAATCAATTTACATTGCCAAGAAATGAAAGAATTTAAAAGTAATTAATGAAAAATCTGAATGCAGTCAACTTTTTTCACACACCTACTTTAATTTTTAAGAGGGTTATGAGCTGATGAATGAAGTAAATCCTGTCGCCATGCTTCAGAGTGAACTGAAGACATTTTGCATGTCCTCGTTTTATACAATTCTCAGACCTCGAGTCTGTAGTTTGTATTGCAGGGATATGATAAAAACAGAGGTTTGGTCAATTCCCTAAGTGATTTGATCAAATTTCTTAAAATTTCTAAATAAAAATTGTAATAAAAGCATATTGTTATTTTATAACAATATGATTTTATCACTTCCCTAAACAAATCTAGTGATTTGAACCAATGCCACTGGTTCCGTGAAATGATTCATTGTTTATTAATTATTATTAATAATTGGAACAATGACAAAAAAGCTTTTCTATGGTATTTTAAAGGTTTATTTGGTAAGACAATTATGTATAATTAATTTTTCGCTGTGGTATTGCACATATTGCATGCACTGAGTTTCCGCAAAGGTAAAACCATAGACATCCGATACTCGCGTAAGGGAGTAGGAAAGGGGGTGGGTTCAGGGGGAGCCTTCCCCCCTTGCGGAAATTTATAGTTTATGAGTAATATTTTTTAATTGTAAAATCATAACTTCACTTTTTTACACAGGAATATTGACACAAAGTTACTTCTGCAACGGCTTCGGCGCTGCGGGAAGTGCAGGCCCTCCCCCCTTGCGTAACAAATCACAAGCACCTGTGTGAGCCGTAGCGGCTGAAGGTGGTCACCAAAGGCGACTAATAAGCCGAAGCTGCGGGGACTGCTCTCCCTTCGCGCCTAAGACTTTACAAAAACATTCTAGGGGTAGAGCAGACAATACTACGTGGAGTCGGGGCATTCTGATTCGATTTTTTGTCATTTCACGGAACCAGTCCTGGTATTTGTTCAAGTCACTAGATTTATTTAGAGAAATGATAAAATCTTGTTGTTATTTTAACATCTTCCGTAATTTGATAAAATCACTCTGGGAATTGACCAAATCTCTGTTTTTATCACATCGCTGCAACACATACTCTTATAAGAGTAGGTACTGCTTGCTGGGGTTGAAACAACTTTGCATTCTCATTATATATTATTAGATTATTATTAATTATTTGCAATTGAAAAACTATTTTATTATTTATTATTATCTGTATTATTTGGAATTTGGCTGATATCTCTACATATATCATTCAAAAGGTGTGCAAGAAACTGACAACTGAGTTAGACAATAAGGTTTATTTTACGTTTATATTTGTTGACATAATATGTTAAATATAATCAATCGTATCTTATCTTAATTATCAATATTTTTAAAAGTGATTCAACTTTTGTCTAAAACGGCGTGCTAGTAAGGACAAACACCTCTATCATTACCTTTTACAAATTATATTATTTAAATGGAATTCTTAATACTTGCAATTGTTGTCTTATCATATAGAACTTTATGCCTTATTTAAATGTTTAACATTTTACAATTAAATACGACAGACCTTGCAGAAACTTTTGCGCAAAAATGTATAAAAGACCCTGGTCAGTTATAATTATTATGAAAATACGATTATTTTAAAGTTAAAATACGAGTAACTATATTCCATGAGGGGGTAAACATAGTCAGTACTGAACCCAATATTCCATTAGTCGCCTTTTACGACATGATAGGCGAGTAACACAGTCGACACATTTCTTTTTAATCCACATAAACATGAGGTCTACGGATACGAATGTTCCGATTTCAAATTTCCCACTACAGTTTTACGAACTAAATTGAATATAGTATATCATTAAAATTTGAATATGATTTTTTTTATGATTTCAAATGTCGCCTAAAGCCAGACGAAACATTTAATGGACTTCAAATGACTCATGTATCTAAATGTAAGGTCGACTTACTAGAGCGATGAGGAACGAAATGACGGCTGTTACGGAAGGAAAGGTGCTAACAGTGAACATTTCAATTGAAGATAATAGGCGAATGACATATTATTATGAAGAGTTTAAGCACATATTGCACATTTAATTGGGTAGTGTTCTCATGACTATAAGGGAACACCATCGCGAAAGTAGAATAGTTTTGTGTTGGTGTCACACAACCTCATTGATGCTCAGAAGCACGCCCGCGGGGAATTGTGCCGTGACGTACATAGAACATGACATACTTATAAGCAGACTTATCTCGGCGTGTTTACGACACTATTACAGGTAATTAATCTTGAAATTTTGTGATTTGGGTGAAAACTTGCACTTGTTTCACAATTCACAAAAATTTTGATGAAGTTTCACCAAATGACAACAATGGCAGGTTCATAAATTTAAATTATAATCTTGGATTTATCAATACGATCCAGACACGAAGCGCCAGTCGACGTTTGGCTGTTTCTAAATGACCAAGTTTATTCAAAGTGAAGCTATCAAGAAGTGCAGGCAATATTTTGATCGCTAGTTTTTTCACCTTGACGAAGTATCTGATGTCAATTCTTATACGAAATCGAAGTGATAGCAATGTCGAATGGTACGCTACAAAATGCTTGCCAGAAGTGTTCACTGCTGTAAGCAATAAGTGACCTAACGTGGGACTCCGCGAGCTGCTGCTTCACCACGACATCGCGCCAGCGCACTCAATGATCTAAGCACAGACTAATACGATGCGATCTAAATAAGGAACAGCACACCACTTAAGCTTTTGTGTCACCATCCTTACAGCCCTGATTTGGCTGGTGGGAGTGGTGGAGAGTTCTTTAGTACCAGTCGTATTATTGTGCTAAAACTTAGAGTCACAGAATCTCCCCGGAGACGTCCTAAGAACATTCGTCTTGATCCCGATAATGAGATCACTACCCAAATTTCTTTTTATATAGAATAGGGTGACAAACGAGCACACAGTCCTCCTGGTTTCGATCCATTAACCCTAACATACACACATCCAGACATAGTACAGAACACTGGAGCACACCGCGTTCGCCGGTGAATGCGAGGTTCAATTCCCGTGATGTGATATGGGGCGTTTTTATTTCACGACCCATTTCCCATTTCGTTTGTACCTCGAGGAGCCCCTGAATCACATCGAACCCCCCTCCCCCTTGAGGAGTCTGACTCAGTGAAATCAGGAGTCGGGGTGTCTTTGTGCCCGAGACTTAATAAACCACGTATTGTAATAAGACCGGGAGAGCAACGTCACTTTATTATTGCGAACTACGATGATGTAACTACTTAATATAAATTTTACAAATCATAGAGCCATGCTGCAGTTATATTATGGCTGCAGCACGAATAGATCAATTCAACCGGGGAAGGACCACGCTCTCACAGAATATCAGCGTAAAATAGCAGCTTAACCCTTTCGCTGTCCCGTGCACTACATATAGGTCATTGCTATTGTCTTACTATTGTGTCTGAAAACCGGACAGTGAAAATGTTAACGCTACTGTATGGTGAGTGTAGAGAACCGGAGGCCATTTTACTGGAAACAAGGCATTCCATGTCAGGCCTCAGGGGTGACACAACGCATTTGCATTTTGATTCTAATTTGGGATGTCTATGGGCCACAGCATCCACTTAACATCACGTGGATTGTTAGTTCGTTTCTATAATCGTCATGATCATTGTGATCGTCATGATCAAGGTCATGATCATCGTCATCGTCATGGTCATCGTCATTATAATCGTTATCGTCGTGGTCATCGTCATCATCATCGTCATCGTCTACGCCATTATCATGTTCATAATGGCACAGGGCAAGATACAATCACTTCTTTCACAATTTTCTATTTAAGTATACCTACCCGCTTTTAGGTTAAACGTTTTCCGAGTAGCTTGCTTTGTTTTGTACTTTGCGTCTCCCCTCACAGATCACGATAAGTTGATATTAACGAGTTGTAACGTTGGTTAATACAAATAAAAACATAGTATTAACCAAAACGAAATAAAAATGTAAACGAAATAAAATCGCATGCGTATCCTTAACTGACTTAATGATATATGTATGTATAACTTTATCATGATCATGGGATTATATTTTTTTAATAATATTATATTTTGTTTGAGTACTTTATTTTACTTTATTTTTAGAAATTATATAAATTTAATGCCTAAGTGACATTTTATTTAAAAAGTGTTACACCGAGTCAAATTTCGTGAAGACTGTGACCGTGAATTGTAGCTAAGGGACTTATTACGTTAGAAAAACTTGGAACCATATTATATTCCCGACACTCAGTACACAACTTTTTGTAATAAGACGGATTATGATCAACTGTAATGCAAGTAGTAGGTATATTATACAGATTAATAAAATACGAATAAGCTTTCAATGGGCGTCACCCTTATTCTATAAAAAAAAATGATGTTGACGGAAGAAAAGAGCTTGCAGTCGTCAAATAAAAAAGACTAGGTATATTTTATCCGAAAAACTTCATAAACGAATAATTGATAAAATAAATGACCTTTGATTACCTTAAATCTAAAAAATAACGCCACATTAATAAATCCTATCCAGGCGAAACTGGGGCGGGTCGCTCGTATATTATATTATCATCATCACAACATATCAATAGTCCACTGCTTAGCATAAGTCTTTTTTTATAGGTTAAGGGTGACAAGCGAGCACACAGTCCACCTGATGGTGAGTGGTTGCTGCGGCCCAGAGACATCTACATCTATCCTCTATCACAAATAAAAATGCAAATGCGTTGTCACCCGTGAGGACTAAGATGGAATGCCTCATTTCCAGTAAAAAGGGTCTCCGGTTCTCTACACTCACCATACGAAACACAGCAGCGTTAAACTGCTATTTGACGCTGGTGTTCTGTGAGAGCGTGGTTCTTCCCGGTGAGCCGACCCATTCGTGCTGCAACTATACTACTAATACAGCTGCAGCATGGCTCTACCGCGTAAATATGTGTCATAGTTGCCACGCTCGGCAGGCAAGTTGTCAAGCGCATTTTTTTATATCTTTGAATTATTATCAGGAAGATGCTGTTTGAGGTGAAACACGAGGTGAACACATCTTGTTTCATATCCCTTGTCGCCCCTTGCGTACCCCACGGAGCAAATTCTATTATATAATTTATACCACGCATTACTTTTTTTTTATAATGTAATAGGAGTTTTAAAAAGTCCAACCTCATTACTAAGGCACTTTAAACGTGAATCACCGTTAATTATTGTAATTTACGCAAACACTACTCTTTGTTATAAATGGTTTTTATAACAAAGAGTTACTGAAATGGAACGGAATGGAGGACTCAATTCAAAGTCGTGCTAAGAGACTTATTGTTGATCTCATTCTGGTTAAAACCAACCTTACCATACCAGTCTCAAGCAAGCACAAGCGCAAAGCAGCCAGCCTTACGCCTTAGCCAAGCCTTTGGTGTCGACATACCACGCTATCGTAACATCCGGTTTGCATACAACAAAGGAGTGCAATAATGAGACAGCATCTGTCTTTCTAGCCGATTACAACACGGATTTCTTCAAAGCAAGAAAGAATAGCTTTATTAAGCTAGTCAGTGCACTTTATCATTTTCGGCTGCTTTACCGCTTACCATCTGGTGGAATAGTAGACAAGCAGTAGCTTATAATAATTAAAAACATTTGTTTCTTGCAAATTGTTTACCTAATTAATAATCTTTATATTAATACGTGAAGGGTATACTTTTTATGCACATTGCGCACACAAAGCAGTGTGAGATTTGGCAAAGATGAATTTTACATGAAGGAGTGCAGAAAGCGAAAATGTATATTATATAATATGTTACAAATACATTAAATTAAATATACATTGTTTACTTTCATGCTGCCAATGCCAACCATATAATCGCTTGGACAAATAGTCTTTTCTGCCGACTTCCAAAAAGGAGACGGTACTCAATTCGACTGTATGTTTTTTTTATGTGTGTTACCTCATAACTTTTTACTGGGTGAACCGATTTCGATGATTACTTTTTTGTATGAAATATAATATGCTAATATTTCTCGTGTGGTCCCATATAAATTTGATCAAGGTCAGACCAACAGTTTTTGAGTTATTCTTAATCACTTATATTGAAGTCGGGTGTACAAAATCGTTCATACTGCCAGTGGCTCGCACAGAGTAGTTGCCAACAAATAATTACTGACATATTTACTGAATTAGCTGTGAATTTTGTGTGATTTCAAAATTTTTTTTTCAATAGCCTGTGGAGTGTGTGTCAAGGCAAAAAAAACTTTGTTTATATATTAATGTCGAAAATGAAACACAGCTTGCTTGTTATTACAAACCTAAAACATTAATGAATTACGTTCTAATTTCGACTACATACTAGTGTTTTGTGGCATTCCTTGGGGGAGGCCTATGTTCAGCAGTGGACTTATGAAAGGCTGTAATGATGATGATGATGACTAGTAGTGAATTAAAAGGGCAATATTTAATTACTCATTTCAAAAAAACTTTAACACTGAATTAAAAGTATTTTAATGAGCCTTGAAGATGTTACGTGTATAATTTAAAATTTAAAATTTTGTACATCCGACTTCAATATAAGTTATTTAGAATAACTCGAAAACTATTGGTCTGACCTAGATCAAATTCATATGGGACCGCACGAGAACTATCAGCTTTCAAATAAAAAAAGAATCATCGAAATCGGTTCACCCAGTAAAAAGTTATGTGGTAATACACATAAAAAAACATACAGTCGACTTGAGTACCGTCTCCTTTTTGGAAGTCGGCAGAAAATCAACTATGCTTAGGACCTAAATGGGTTTTGGATGTTATAATTTTCATAAGTCTTTTCTTTTACGTGTAATAGGCGATAGAACTTTCCAAGGATATTGGCCTGTATTACTTAATACTTACCCATATTTAACACGCTTGGCAGAAGAAATGGTGACCACGGAGCCGATACCACACTTGTAAAATTCTGTTTCCTATCTCTATTCCGTGCTGATGGTGCATTTAGGATGGAATTTCATTACTTCTATAGTCGGTCAACAGAGCGTCATTAGTCTGCAGCCTATATATCACAGTATAAAATATATTTATACTGTGTATATATCGCCTACAGATAAGGTAAAAATATAATTTCTCCCTTAAACTCGTGGTAATAATAATTTTGTATTTAATTAAATCGAAGTAATATCAATTGTATTTAGGTTGAGTTTAAAATAATCTTTATTCATTAGATACACTGTTTACGCGCCACAGTATTAGGCTACGAATAATTAACCTCTTGTGTTTGTAGGTACTATTATTTATTCTGTGCTTTTGTTTACAAAGTGGGATAAAATTTAATGAAGCAGTTCATGCCTACGGAAAATTTGTATTCTAGCTGAAACAATGCTTCACTGAAATATAATTTGAATAAGTACTATTTGAGGGTTTACTGAAATTGTTTAAATACTCGTACAATTCTCAGTAGGTATACAAGGAATAAACAGGAATTTTAATAAACTTAAGAATATTAAGTATGCTATTTTATTAGACGCAAGGCTTTTGTTTTTCTTGAGACGAGCTTCTTTCGATATCATAAACTTTAACTTACGCATACGTAATTTTTTTATACAATGATGGAGACAAACGCACAGTCTTATCTGATGGTAAGTGCATGCTGTGGCCCATAAACATTTAAGACTTAAGGGTTAAGATGTTGTATGCTTCGTACCTATCCAGTATCCAGGAAAATGCATCTCCGGTAAAATATACGTAAAAGTAAAGTCCGTTGTTAATATTACCCCGAAGTTTTAATTAAAATATTTTTAATGGAATATATGCAGTTTTTTTTATAGGATAAGGGTGACAAACGAGCACACAGTCCACCTGATGGTAAGTAAGTGGTTGCCGCGGCCCATAGACATCTACATCTATCCTCGTTTGCGAATCAAAATGCAGATGCGCTGCCACCCTCGAGGACTACGATGGAATGCCTCATTTCCAGTAAAAAGGGCCTCCGGCCACCTGCACTCACCAAGCGAAACGCAGAGGTAAACCTCTACTTCACGCTGGTATACAGCAAAAGCTGCCGCGTGGCTCTACCACTGTTAAAAAGTTGTTCAGTTTATAATAAACAATAAATAACATAAATGGTAGCGGTTTGCACCGGTGACGATTTTAGCATAAGAACATTTTTAGTAAGGTTTAGTTAGGTTCAGTAAGGATTTTAATCTTTAAAATTAAAATATAGCATACATAGTTATCAATTAGTTTGTGACAGTTGTGTGAAACTTGTCGGCGTTTTTTTTTAAAGTATTAATTGTTATTAAAAACACAAATTGCATATTTTTCTTGAAAATATTATTCCAGGCAATCTGCCACTTTTCTATTCTGACGGTTAACTGATGAATTACGGATCTAAAGAAATATTGTGATTTTAATGTCTTTTATATTTAAGAAATTTAAACACCATTGATGATGTACTGTATTGAACTAAATAAGTAGTAATCTGTAGGCAGTGAATACTGTAGGTGTGCTTAAACTTCGTACTCAAGTTCCGTCATTATTTTTTGGGTTGTATATGTCACGCGAGGACGAGCATTATCTTATGCAGTAGAATTAGTTGTCTTCAACGAATAGCAACGATTCAATTCATTGCTGTAGAACTCAGCTCTCGGGCCCGGTTGTATACTTCATAAATCATAATACAGTACGCCCTTCTGATCCCATACAATCCTTCAAGCCCTTCTCTAACTCATACAATACAATATTTTCATACCGTGGATGTTTTGTTTTGATAGAAATCGTCGACTTTCCAGAATCTACATAGTTTTTCTTACGCTTTATATTATCGTATCATATTATACATTTATTATAACCCCGTAAAAATTTTCCACAGAAAACTTTAATTTCTTGTTTTGTCAAAAGCGTAAATCATGTGTTTGGCTATTACTGTTGTTTTCAAAGAGATCACAGGCAATCGAATTTTCTTCTTTCTAGATTTCTCCCATGGAATGTAACCGTCGTAGAACAGTAACAAGTTAATCATACAAGATTAACTTGTTACTGATTTGCAAGTTGCGTACTCAGTGGAGTCAAAAGATCTTAGACCAGCAGTGCTTGTAAACCGATGATTTTCAGCTTTATCGGACAAAACAAAATTACCACTTCTAAATGTTACGAATCACTCTCGAGACGGACTTTCACTCTCGACATTTTCTCTAAAATATGCACAACAGATTCGTCTTTGTGCTTCCGGAACCGTGTGACGGAAATAAACTGGGACAGCATACAGTAACGAGTAAACATATGCACTTTATCGATAGAAGAAGAAGTAACTGTTTTACTCTTATGTTTATGCAAGGCATAAAGCTAATATAATAAGAGAATTTTCAGATACAAAAATTTAAACAGAACCAAAGTAAGTTGCAAATTACCTGCAACTTTTGCAGGCCCCTGATAATTAAATTAATCGACAATATGCTATACATGCATGTGAAAACAAAGAGAGATAGTTAAAGGCTAACTTTTAAACGCTAACAGTTAACCTTTATTAATTAACACTATGATTTCTTATATTTACGCGAACGCTACACATTGCATAAAACTACTTTTATGGATTCTATCGCGTTTAATTAACTTGTTTTTTACTACCAAATTCCCAAAATTAATAATTAAAAAAGCTGAAGATACTCTGGGTTAACTCTGACATCGGGACGTCAATCATATCAGTCCCCCGTGACCATGGGTGCCGTAAAGTACCCGAAACGTCAGGAATCAATAAAAAACAAGTTAATTAAACGCGATAGAATCCGTAAAAGTAGTTTCATTCAATAATTAACACTATTTAAAATTAACAAAAACTATTTTATTTTTAGTTGTTATCAGGAAGACATTGCTACCCGTCTCTTGGTTTGTTTTTTCTCTGTTGTCTTTTACGACACCCACGGGGATATGGAGTGGTGGATATTCATACAACAAAAACAAACAAAAATTAAAATGCTTAAATGAAATAGGTACACAATTCAAACATCACAGGCTATAGCACATTAGTGATCGACTTTACTAAACTATAAAAGACAATTAAAAACAAAAAAGTAAATGCTGTAAAACATATGGGTTTTCGTCTCTATCTCCAGAGATTATTAAAAAAACGGTTAGTTTAGTTTAGTTTAGTTTACGACGGGCTGTTTTCCGCAGATCCACGTCTATGGGCGTATTTTGCGTGTGGGGGGGGGGGGGGGGGGGGAGCAATAATGTGATTATTCGAGCCATGAGATCTCCCCGAAGAAGCTCAACAGACCTTTGATGTTGTATACAACTTCGGGGAGTGATCCCGGCGTGCCGAGATGTTTAGCCCTGTACGTAGCACGTGGGCCGCTGTTTCTTCCTCCCCCATACATGTCCTGCACAGGGGAGTATCTGTACTCGTAACACCTATAGTAAATAAATGTTTGTTAAAGGTGCCGCGTCCTGTGATAGCAATTGTTAGATACTATCCTGATCTGGGCCTGTTCAGTCTCATTTGAACTTTGGTTAAGCGACTGTTTATTTCAGACAGGGCCTTCTTAGCTTGTATACAATCTACTAGATTTTTCCAAAGCTGAGCGTGTTGATTAGTGAAGTGTCTACGTACCAGTGAATGAATGTTACCAAAGGGGATTGGTATGATTGGTTCCGGCCCTATAGTGGCCAGAGCTGATCCTCTTCTGGCCATTTCGTCTGCTGCATCGTTGCCTCTGGATCCACTGTGTCCCTTTATCCATTGCAGGGTTACATTGTTGTTTTTACATACCTCATTTAATCGTTGATGGTATATCCTGATCCCTAAGATACATACTTGTCTAGTTTGGTGATCAGAGTCTTCACTTTATTATTGTACTTTTACTTAAATAAAAGATTATTATTAATATTATTATTATTATTATAGTCCCGAGTTCATCACACTGCAACTCAGAGCTTGTAGTACCGCCCTACTGTCGGTCAGTATTCTGATGGGGAAGTCATTAACCTTCCTAGCATCTAATGTTATGGCCGCTTGAATGATACCCATACATTCCACCTGAAAGACTGTGTTATAGGTACCCAGGGGTGTGCATATGTGGATATTGAGGTCTTCAGAGAAAGTTTCAGATCCCTACACCTTCATTTGTTTTAGAACCATCGGTGAAAACTCTAAGCTCTTTTGGGCTTAATCCTTCCGGCTGGCTGGTTTCATTTAATTGAATCTTGTACTTCTTATCGAATACAAATTGTTTAGGAATCTTATCGTACTTGGCTTGTAAGATAGGAATTTTTGAGTGAATTCTATCAATTATGCCTGTATGAGGGACACTATTCTTACTCCAAAGATTTAAGCTCTTGAGTCTGATGGCAGCTAAAGCCGCTTCTTGTTGTATATTATATATAAAAGAACGGTTAATAGCAAAATTTGTGATCTCTGGAAATCCGGACTTTTGGCTCCGGACCTTTAATAAATAGGGTCGTGCTAGCATACCTGAGGGCTGTTGGTAGCTTGGGTGATAAGCGCTTGCCTTAAAATTTCAGAGTACAATCTCGAGTATGAGCTCCGCCGACGTTATAGAAGCAATTGTTAGTTGCAATTTTATATGTTGATTTAACTACGTACTTAGAGGTAAACGAAAACATTGTGAAGAAATCTGCATATCTGAAAAGAAAGTGAAGTCCACCACGCATTGGGGTGATTCGTCCCTGATATAGAAACAGAAACAGAAACTTTTTTATTCAATATAGGTACTATAAATAATACTTATTGAAAGTCATTCTTTTGTTTAAATAACATGTATGTTACACAATTAACAACACATAACAAATTAGAAATACCTTGGTAGCGATCACCTCATTCCCAGGGGTTATTATCATCCATAAATTCCTTAATATTATAATACGCCTTTTTATACAAACTTTGTTTAATAAAGTTATTGAACTTTGAGCAGGTCAAATTTTTTATGCTCCAAAATGCTCTTAAAAATGAGAGGAGGCGTGTGCCTTGCAGTGGGATGTACCTATGTAGGCTATTAGTGTACTTTTACTATCAAAATATTGAAATAATAAGTAAGTTTAGTACATTTAGTTAAAGCCCTTGTTTATTAGAAGAAACTAAGTAAGTACTTAAACAAATCAGAGGTGCAAAGGTTAAAAGAGGTGTGTTGATAACGCAAACATGTCTATGAGAATTATCTATTGGTGGGTGTGTTACAATACCAAGACTAAATATTGGCCCCAATTTATGACGAGTTACCAAACAACCAAGAGAACTTTTTTATTCAATCGTATTACAGTGAGCGTTGTCATCGTCAAGGTTTGCGTGTACTACATTGTATTTGTATTGCGTAGCTAGCTTCTTATTACTCGATAGTCTGTCGTATCGATCGCACGCCGGGTTCTATTTATATCACGCGTTTTCGCGTAATTACGAAAAACGTATCTTTTGGACATAAATCAATCCAAAATGTATTCCATCGCGGAAGCTACTCTAGCTTTTGTAGTTTTATATGTTTTCTCTTTTCTGTTTGAAGTTGTAACGGGATTAGTGTTGTAAACAAAGAAGTGGTTCCTTAATTATAAGTAATAATGTGATATTTTAATTTGTGTTTGATAGGCAATAAGTTAGACATTAAATTAATTAGTCATACTATCAAAGCAATAATTTTAAGTCTCTCTAAATATACCATTATGTTATTTATATGATTAGATATTATCTGCAAATGTAAGACTTCACGCAGCGCCCTTCAATATTTAGTAAGTTTCTTTTGTTATTTTTTTACTTTATTTGTACTACTATACAAAATAATCATAGTGAATTTTGCACCTGCACTAATTATTGATTTATATCTTACCCGTTTATTACATGAGTTAATTAGTGTGCATTCTTTTATTTGAGTTATTTTGGAGAAAAAAGTAACAGGAGAAAATGTAAGAAAGTGGCCAGCATGCATCAGTAATTTACCATTTCTTTTTTTTTTGTATAAAAACCTGACTTTCGTACCACAATTTACTGTAAACGTAATTGACGTAGATACATACTAAAACAGATAACAACACTTATCAAATAAAATTGTGACTTAATTAGCTTTTCTCCTTATTACAATGTGTAAAAAATTACTATCTATACAATACCTATTTTGATTCAGAATTATGGTATCCACTCAATGTTAGTTTCGCAAATGTTAGTTTCGACTGAGATTCGAAAGTAAGACTCACGGGTTAGCTTATTCGTATAAACCAGATACTCCACCACTTAGTTTCAACTATGATAATAACATAAATAAATTATTTAGTGCAAATTTTCTTAAAGATAATTATTAGGGTCTCTTAAAAATCAAGTTGCAAAAACTGTCCTAATAATGGAGAACAAAATTCAAGTGGAGGATTAGTAAGTTATTTGGCATTCAAAAACACATTAAATTATATTCAAGTTTGGCTAACGATCCAAACCGGAATATAATATGATAATGACTGATTTTTATATCAAGAACTATACTTTCCAAATGCTGCGATGAAATCGCACCTACAAATCTGCAACGTTCTACCGACGATAACATCGCATTACCGTTACGTCAAATGAGTTGTCATTTGTTTTGAACCTGCATTATAGTTGATTGCCATTTTTTTTTAATATTAAACTAAATTTTATATTGGATAAATTATATGAAATACATATATATTATACTTTATCCAAGAAATGTATTCTAAGTGATTTTTCAATTTATTTTCGAACTGAAATCCGTTAATAATTATTAGAATGTTTTGTGATAAAACTTCTATTTCTACATTTTTCCATGATGCATTATATGGAAAAAGGGAACCAACGTGGTAATTGAATTTTATTAGAGTTAATAGTTTTTTTCTATACGAGCAGCTATGCAGGTCTAGAAAGACCAGTATCACTACGACCTATAAGATCTATTGTGCTCGCTGCTATTGCTATAGTTCACTGCTAAGCCCTATGCCTTCAATGAATTGAAGGAATTGCTTAGCTGTGAGCAATTTCACTTCTTCTGTAAGTACATAGTTTCCCAGATGAGTGTTATGTTTGCGCATTAAGGGTCCACAATCAGTTAGGATGTGCAGAGGTGTTTCTTTCGTTAAGGAACAGAATCGGCACATCCTTGAGTTGGTTAGTCCCATGATGGACATGTGCTTACTTAGACAACAGTGTCCAGTCAGGGCTCTTGCCAGAATACGCAGTTTATTCTTACTTAATCCCAGGGCTTCTAAAGCGAATTTATGATCATAAGCCGGGGTTAAGGTTTTCAAACCTTTTAAGCTTGGTGTATCAAGCAAGATCTGAAGTGATTTATTGTGATAAAGAGTTTCAAGGGTCAATCGGGCTAGGCTTTTTGAGATTCCACAAATTGGCTTGGGTCCAAATTGTGTACACATCGAGCCCTTCCGTGCCAGCTTGTCGGCTTATAATACCCGTATGACGCGGAACCCAATACGACCCTGTTGTTACACCCCAGGGCGTTTAGACGGTACAAGCAGTCTCCAACTGGCTTCGAGTTCACAGTTTGATCTCGGCTCTAGATGTGCTGCTTGACTATCCGAGTTTCTATAGATAATATGGATGACATAGTGTTTATGCAGGTTGATTTCCGCATACCTAAGTATGGTGAAAATTTCTGCCTGGAAGATAGAGGCAAATTTTCCAAAATTCATACTAAGCTTGAATTTGGGGTTCTCTCGATAAATCCTAAAGCCTACTTCGAGGCCCATTTTTGACCTATCGGTATACCATATAAGGCTACCAAACTCACAGATAACCTGTTCATTCAGCCAGTCTTCTCTGGAGCGTAGTTCCTCTATGTACTTTTTATTAAAAGTGTATAGTGAACTCATGGTATCTGAGATAATGCCTAAAATGTGTGTTTCCTTGATTGAGTCGAGCAGGAATCTTAATCTGTAGGAAAGCAAGCTCAGACCGCCCTGGGGGTTAATTCTATACAAACTAGTCCTGACCTCCTTTCCTAAATAAAGATCAAGGGGCGTTAGGAATAAAAGTGCATTAAAAGCCACTCCAGGCGAAAGAATAGAATAGAATGATTTTTATTAAATATGGATTATTACATAATACTTATTGAAAGTCATTATTTTATTTACCACTGGTTCGGAAAATACCTCTGTCCTGGGAAGAACCAGCAAGAAACCCAGCGGGACTTTTTTTTAAACATAATTTCACTTAACAATAATTTTGTTTATACAATTTTAAATGAATTTTCATAGAACCTGCATGGTGGCGATCACCTTATTCCCAGGGGTTATTTTCATTCATGTATTCCTTGATATTATAATAACCCTTTTTGTACAGTTTTTCTTTAATAAAACTTTTAAACTTGTTTATTGACAAACTTTGAACATGTTCTGGGATTCTGTTGTAAAAGCGTATACATTGCCCCATAAATTATTACTAATTCTGTGGAGTCTAGTAAGTGGCATTACAAGCTTATGTTTGTTCCTAGTGTTTAAGGTATGAATTTCTTATTCTTATTAAAGCTATTTATGTTTTTGTGTACATACATTACATTTTCATAAATATATTGCGATGCCAAAGTGATCGCATCGCTCCAGTTGCCATTAAACAGTCAGTTCTTTGTAGACAATTCAGCCTAAGTAGTATTTTGGTTAGCCTTATTATACCAAGCAATGGAGGCGTAAGTAATAATCGGCCTCACTATGCTGCTGTACAGACATAGGATCATACTGGGACGCACGCCCCAGTTGCTCCCGACCATACGACTGCACGTACCTAAAGCATTTTTGCCTTATGGCATACGTAGCTAAAGCGAGAGTTCCACGTTAGTTTTTGGTCGATTGTTACATCCAAATATTTAACTTTAGTGGAAAATAGTACTTCTTTACCATTAAGCTTCGGTGTAACTAATTTGTCCAACCGACTGTTTTTGTTTGTTGTTTACCTCCAGCTTTTTAATTATTAGCTTTGGTCCGATCTACACAGAATGAACTTACTGTATCTTGAAGTTTTGCAGTGGCATGCTTGGGTTTAGTTATAATTTTATTAATTACATGATCCCAAGCAAGTGGTAGTACCCAGCCTACCTCTCTCTATTGAAATACATAAGGTCTTAAATTTTAATTTCTTTGTCTGTTTTTGATATCTCCCTAATTCGTTTCGTGGTCGCTGAATATACTGTTATTTTCGTCGACGTCTAAAACTCAGTTTCGGATTGGATAATAAACTAAAACTCTAAGACCCAATAGCAGTATCTTCGTAATAACAACTGAAAATAATAAAAACCATCGTTGCCAACCCACCTGCCAAGAAGGCTGAACTATGGCTTACGAGGTGATCTATGGGGGAGCCCACATATATAGATCACCTCGTAAGCCTATGATCAGCAAAGTACTTTTTGATTAGCTGTAATCGGTCTAATTAAAAGGCGGTCTTTGTAAACGGTTCGTCGTCACAACGCCCACCCTTATACAATACCAACTCTATTGTTTGTCACTTGTCAGTTAAGGGTGATTGATGTTGTAGAAACAACGATGATGACATCGATATTGACATCGATAGCTCAACATCGATGTTCAATGTTTATCCTACTCAAAACATCGATGTTGGCAATTATCGATGTTTTTTTGCTATTTAATTGGTTAGAATTAGATGAATAAAAAGAACTGTCATATTGCTTATGGTTAATAATTAATGAAATAAAAGAAATTAATATAAAAAGTAGTGTAAAGCACTAATTAAAAAATATTGAAAGAAGTTAACAAATATTTAGTTCATTTGATATATTATCCAACATTTATGCCGATTAATTGAAGAAATATTAATTTTGACAAATAAGTCAAAATTATCTGTTTCTCTGTTGATAAAGAGTTGAGCCAGCTATTGAAAATAATTTAAAAATAAAATTTTTGTACAACTGACTTCAATATGAATTTTTAAGAATAACTCAAAAACTATTGTTCAGACTTATATGGATCAAATTTATATGGGACCATATGTGAAGCACCAGATTTCAAATAAAAAAAAGAATCACCGAAATCAGTTCACCCAGAAAAAAGTTATGAGGTAACATACATTAAAAAAAGAACATACAGTGGAATCGAGTACATCCTCCTTTTTGAAGTCTGTAGATAACCGCTCAAATGGTGTTGATGTAGCGATTGTGGTCAAATATCTCACCACAAGTTTTTTTTAATTTTAGATAGGTAGAACCACTAACATTTTTCTATACGTGCATTAGATGGTGTTTAAGATCAACCATCGGATTTTTTTTAAATACAACCGATAAAGAAACAGGCAACCAACAACGACACCAATAACAAACGAAATCAGTGACAACTGCGACATTTCAGTTGACAATTGACAGTTAAGGTGGCACAAGTCGCGGGCTCGAACTCGCTGGTGGGCGCGGCCAAAAAGCACGCTGTCTCACCTGGCATCGTGCCCGACAGAGATAGTATCAGTGATGAGCATATCGACACTAGTATTCACGCACGTCTTGTTCGTACGGCATTCAGAACCGTTTGAACAAAAACGAAGTTACACGAACACGATGCAACATTTATACTAATATAATAAAGCAGAAAATATAGATCTTTACTCCGTCTAAAAAAAAGTCCGCGATACCATATGTCTATTTTTTATATACTCGTATAAGCCACAATTAGGCATTTTTATTTTGACAAAAAAAAATGAAAATTTAATTATTAGGCATGGCATATTTATCCTTACGAACGAAAGTTACTTCATTATCAAGACAATTTTTTGAAGATAAACTTCGTTGTTTATGCCATGTTTATATAGTACATAGTTGAGATAATGTAAAATTAAAATAATTCAATACTTGGCCTTGACGCGCAAACAACGCATAACCCCTAGCCCGGTGCGAACTGAGAAGCCAGTATTGAAAGCTTCTATGAGCGAGGTTAGGTTAGCCGTTAGTTCAATCATTATCTATATCTACACAAATAAATAAAATTGAAGTGTCTGTTATAATGTCAAAATAACAGCTTTTTACTAATTGCATATGAAATTATATACGCTACTTATAACACAATTTTTAACATTTTTCTGTCTGTCTGTCTGTTTGTTCCGGTTAATTTCCAAAACGGCTGGACCGATTTTGACGGGACTTTCACTAGTAGATAGCTCATGTTATAAGTAGTAACTTAGAATGCTTAAATTTTAGAAAAATTATTAGGCGTCCGTGCAACAAAATTAACACCCTAAACTAAATGCGGACGAAGTCGCGGGGAACAGCTGGTAGCTAAAATAAATTCAAAATTAATTGAGTGCTTTTATCTATCTCCCAGGTGAGCGTAACAATGATTAGTTAATTCTGAACTCTTTCATTTCACGTTGCTATGGTATTTTGAAAGTTTAATTGATTAATAAGTTTTTATTTTATTTATTTCTTTAAAAAAAAAGACGTTACCCCCACACTAGGATTTTCTCGTGTATCGTGGAGGCAGTTTACAAACACAAATTGCACAAGGACAAACATCCAGACCCGGAACAATTATTTGTAGGCCATACAAATACAAATACTTGATCCGTGCGGGATTCGAACCCGCGGCCCCCTGCTCAGCAACTCATTGCTAAGACACTGCGCCACGGAGCCGTATAAGAGTATAAGAGGTTGATAGCAAATGTATCAAGAATCATTTCTTGCCTACACACTTTTCATGTATCGTGTACGTTTTTCTTTAAAACTGAATAAAACCGCGCATAGTATGCCGACAGATAAAATAAAAGTACTTCATTAATTATCACAATTTTTCCATACATTATTATCAAATAAAATATTTGATTGCAATTATAAAACTAGGTGTCATGTCATGCCATGCATCTCGGACACATGATGACGCGGGTGAAACCGCGAAATGATTAGGCGCTGCTTTATCGCTTCATATTATACCTCTGTGGCTCTATATACCTAATATAGATTGCTTATTTTATTATGTTTAGTTTTTCCGAGTGGTTATGCAGCGATCACTCAAGAGTTCGGCTTCGAACGTGTGTAACTGCAAAAATTATCCCACGGGAACGAAATATTTTATATTACTGGGAGCCGCGGGTTCGAATCCCGCACGGAACAAGTATTTGTATGGCCTACAAATAATTCTTCCGGGTCTGGATGTTTGTCCTTGTGCAATTTATGTTTGTAAACTGCCTCCACGATACAGGAGAAACTCCTAGTGTGGGTGTAACGTTTTTTAAATAAGAAAAAAAAAATTTGTATGGCCTACAAATAGTTGTTCCGGGTCTGGATGTTTGTAAACTGCTTCCACTATACAGGAGAAAATGCTAGTGCGGGGGTAATGTATTTTTAAAAAATAAAAAATAATAAAATTCCAGACTATAACCTATCTCTGAGCAAAATATCATCCAGGTCCCTTCAGCGGTTCTGGCGTGATTGAATAACATACATCCTTTCATTCGTCCATCCAAATATCCAAACTTTCGCATTTATAATATTTAGATAATAATTGTAATTAGTTCTGCTTACCTATAAATTTTTTTCAAAAATACTTACCTGTCTTCTTACTTTTTTTTATATATACTCAATATCACTAAACGTAAACACAGGTTTTTATCAAGACAAGTGACCCATCAAGATTGTTTTCTTAGTACTGACGTACCTACCTAAAGTTTACAATTTTGTGGCCACGACGCGGTGACGTTTTGTGACATTTTGTTGTATTGTAGGTTGTAGGTATCTAGGTAATAACAGTAGGTACCTATGAAAATCCCACATAATATACCTTGTTTGTCCGCCGCAAGAGTCGTCTAATAAATAATTAAACTGTTTTGTAATTCTTTATTTATTTATAACACTTGCATTGAGAGCCGTGGTAGCTCAGATGGTTATCGTTCGCCGTAAGTATCACACTACGCGAGCAACCCGGGTTCGATCCCCGTCGGCACCAAAGAAATTGTTGCAATTTTATATAGTAATCGTATATTATAGACTTAATTTTTTTTCTTTTATAATTATATTATATTACAGACGAAAATTGAAATAAAAAACAAAATTGTCTGTCGTCCAAAACGCATCATCTCTTTCAATTATATCAATTTCCATGCTGTCTTTTGTCTTTGGCGTCCAAATTACAAAATAGCAAAACTTTTCGTTTCGAATAAAACTCGAATAAGCCCGCGTCACCGCCCGTGCATGTGTGTGTAAGCGTCGTCCTCCCGCACCGCACCGGGGCAAACATTATTCAGTGAGATGCACGATAATTCATAGTAACATACGCGCGTAAAAAAATACGAAAAGGCCTTTGGAAGAAGGGGTTTTATGAAAAAAACCACTGCATAAATTAATTACGAATAAAATTTCTTGAATTCTTCGATAATTGAGCTGTGTCGGTACCGACTTTGTTTTGGAAATTTCACACTTCTTTTATTACTAATTTACGCCCAAAGTTGTGTTAAAATTGGCAATAAAAACGAATCTTTGGTAGCTCGTAACTTTTTAATAACATTTTATTTTACTATTCTGTTTCCGTACAGACAAATTTGATAATGAGACAAAACGATATCATGTTTAACTTTGGATGTACACTGTCAAACAGCGTAGTAAAACCCCTCCGAAATTTGTATGGAAATCAATGGAAATATTGTCGACTAGTGTCACCTTAAATTTGATACCCCATAATGATATATTTTTAGGTTATCGATGCGTTCAAGCATTCTGAATTATTTAAAATTTTAAATATTTTAGAGGAGATGTAAGATTTAGTTCATATTGATATCGCGGGTTCGCAGTGTTCGCAAGTACCCAATAATCGATTATGGGTTTATTGACATCGATGTTTCGATGTTTGACATGTGGCAACATCGATGTTAAAACATCGATGTATTCAGTTTTGATATCGATAGTCATCGACCATCCCTATTGTCAGTGTCACTGTCAGTGTATCAGTGTCTTTTGACATGTAAACATAATTATTTAATACTTAATTTATAGAAAAATGAAATATATCGGTGTTACAAATCAACTAAAAAAGTGCACTAAAGTGATTAATATCAAACGTGACCATTCAACTGCCACAAATAAAAATTTGCAAAGTGTTGTGGGACTTGAAGTGCATGCTCAGTTAAATACGAAATCAAAGTTATTTTCTGGCGCTCAGAATACATTTGGTGGTTTGGTTAATAATTGTGTGTCATTATTTGATGCTGCTATACCCGGTACATTACCAGTATTAAATAGAAAATGCGTTGAGCTTGGTATATTGACAGCTTTAGCGCTTTCATGTAAAGTGAATGAAGTGTCAAGTTTTGATAGAAAACATTACTTTTATGCTGATTTACCAGCTGGTTATCAAATAACACAACAAAGAGCTCCATTAGCTATCGATGGCGTAATAAATTTTCAGGTATAAATCTTAATTGTATCATCATTTTTTCTTATATGTAAATTTAATAATTAAAGTAGGTATTATAAAGTCATTATATTTAAGCACATGAATATTAATTTTTATAACATTTTTTTGTATAGTTGATGAACAATTTTTATTAATTTATGTAAATTTTTTTAAATTTTAATGACACAACTTTGCAAACCATCTGATGGTAAGGGGTGGTCACTGTGATAATGGATCCATCTATACATTACAGCTTATGAAACTCCATGCACTACTGAACATAGGCCTTCTTCATAGACTGCCCCATAGAGGGATTTTGAATAGTTGATAATTGTAGTTGACTCCAAACATGTGGGTATAGTGCTTATAATGACTAATGTAAAGTTATAGACTAGTTATGTCTAAGTTAGGCTACCTATCATTTTTAAAAGGGTCTTTTTAATGATGACTTTTAAAATGGAATGTAGGACACTGTTATGGTACTAATTATTTTTATTAACTCTTTAATTTTTATTTATAGGATAAGGATTACAAATGAGTAAACAATCCACCAGATGGTAAGTAGTTGCTGTGGCCCATGGATATCTGCATTTATCCTCGACTATGAATCAAAATGGAAATGCGTTAGTAGACTAAGATGAAATGCCTGGTTTCCAGTAAAAGTGGTCTCTGGTTCTCTACACTCACCATACACAATACAGAATAACACTAATATTATTACTGCTATTTTACGCTGGTATTCTGTGAGAGCATGGTCCTTCCCTGGTCGAGCTGACCCATTTGTAGCACAACTATACTACTAATATAGCTACAGCATGGCTTTACCACATATAAACTTATTTCACAGTGATTATTTATATTAACATAGATGGACACCTGTTCAGAAGAGGAGCCAGTTGATAAAGTAGTAATAGTATGTGAATAATTTTTTGAAAATATTTATTTACAGGTATTTACACCAGGTGTCCACAAAAAGCCATACAATAAGAGTTCAAAAATTAAGCAAATTCAGCTAGAGCAGGACAGTGGTAAATCACTGCATGACAGTGATTTAAAGAGGAGTCTTGTTGATCTTAATAGAGCAGGAGCACCGCTAATTGAGCTCGTGTTTGAACCTGATTTAGAGGTAATTTTATAAAATACTAGCTGTACACGGCCACCCATTGCTGTCGCTCGTACAGTTTATATAAACATGTGCATATTCAAATGCAACAATGTGTCAATATTTTAAAGCAATTGGTTACAGTCTTACTAAGTTTTAAGATTTTGAACAAACAAAAATTAAGATTTTTATTTATATAGATTAACTTTTTATATGGTAGGTGTGTATTTGTGATGTAAGAATATCAACTATCCCATTTCATCCTGTGGGTGTCGTAAGATTTTTTTTTCGTGGGATAAGGTTGACAAACGAGCACACAGTCCACCTGATGGTAAGTGGTTGCTGTGGCCCATAGACATCTAAATCTATCCTCGTTTCCAAATCAAAATGCAGATGCGTTGTCACCCGTGAGGACTAAGATAGAATGCCTCATTTCCAGTAAAAAGGGCCTCCGGCAACCTGCACTCACCAAGCGAAACGCAGAGGTAAACCTCTACTTCACGCTGGTATTCTGTGAGGTCGTGGTACCACCCCGGTTCGAGCCGGCCCATCCGTGCGACAGCAATTCTGCCGCGTGGCTCTACCACTGTTAAAAAGATTATATTATAATCTTTTTAACAGTGGTAGAGTACCACTGGTAAAAAGATTTTATTAATATAACCATTTTGTTGGTTAGATTTTTGATAATTTTAATGAATATTTATCTGTTGTATTAGTATTAAGACAACCTGATGAGACATGTTAGGAGACAATGGATGCGGGTGGATCAGGTCTGTTCTTTGTATTTTTTAGGGGAATTCAATCAGTAGTGAACTTATGATGGTCTGATGAATTACAAGAATATTTAATAAGCTTGATTATTTAATACTTTCTCATACTATTTAAGATTATATTCTTGTACTATATTTTTGTGTGTGAAATGAAAATATTTTGAAACACCAGTGCTGGCATTCAATAAAAAAACTACATAGTAATATATAATTTTTTTATCACTGATATTTTATTTGTACATTATTAAACCCACCCACGTATTAGGCTTGCTTCTAAGATATATTATTTTATATTAAAATTCTATGAATTAATATTAGGTGACATGCTCTATGCAATCTTTTTTAATTATAAAATTAATATAATACTATATTAAATATAATGTTTTGTTACTGCATGGACCTAATGATCAAAGTAATGGTTCCATAATGAATTTCAGCTGGCTACGGGGAAAGTATTGTAAAAACAGTATGTAATTATTTTCTGCCGACTTCAAAAAGGAGACGGTACTCAATTCGACTGTATGTTTTTTTTAATGTGTGTTACCTCATAACTTTTTACTGGGTTAACCGATTTCGATGTCCTTTTTTTATTTGAAAGCTAGTACTGCACATGTAGTCCCATATGAATTTGATCAAGGTCAGACCAATAGTTTTTGAGTTATTCATAACAATTTATATTGAAGTCGGCTGTACAAAATTTTTAATTTTGGAATATTTCATGGGTTAAATTGTGTTAACAGGTTTATATGGGAAACATACCAATAATAATTTATTGCTATATGTCTTTTCAGCATCCTATCTACCCTCCAATCTTATTGCATGAGCATTAAATCAGACCAAAATAGACTAGTATGCGTATATGCCTTTGTGTAAAGGCAGAAGTTTGTAGTACTATAATTTCTCCTGTATAAATACACAAAGAATACACAGCTACTTACAGCATGCAGTTGTTGTCATAGTGGGCCAGATGAACCTTATTTAAAGTATAAATTGTAATTTAAACCTCTTGTTTATAATTTTCAGGATGGTGAGGAGGCGGCAGCATTGGTTAAGGAACTTGTGTTAATTGTGCAGAGGCTAGGCGCCTGCACGGGCCGTATGGAAGAGGGCGCTCTTAGAGTTGATGCCAATGTCTCTCTAAGGCGTTATGGAGAACCTCTTTCTACAAGAACTGAAGTAAGTGATAATTGTCTAAACAGATTTGAAATAGTAACAAAAAATGTGAATAACCAATTCTCCTGCAAAGTTTGATATTCTTAAGTCCTAGAGTGGTCCATGTTTAGCAGTGACATAGAGTGGAGTGGTAGGGAGTAAATTTTATTTTAATTTCTTTTATCTTTAAGCATTGTTATGGTTATGTTAATTTGTCTATACTTTATTTTGAAAAATAAAACGTCGACGAATCAAAGAACTAAAGAGTTTCATAATGTAAATAAATAATTATTTATTATTATAATTATTAATTAATTATTTATTATGTGTTTGTTATATTGGGTTTGTTAATGCATAACCGGATATATTGCCTCAATGTTAAAGTAAACATCATCAATAACATTGATGTCCATTAATGATAGATTTTATCTACTTTTTGTTTTTTACATTAAATTTAATATTTAACACATTGCAAAGATTTACATAATAACAGTTTTATTATTTTTACAGATTAAAAACATTGGTTCAATTCGCGGTGTAGCAGCTGCTATTCGCCATGAAATCGAGCGACAACGATCCTTGTTAGAATATGGTGGCAAAATTATAAATGAAACTCGATCTTGGGATGCTGTTAACAAAGTAACCGTGGCTATGCGTGACAAAGAAGTTGTTCAGGATTATAGGTTTGTAATGTTTGCATGATTGTATTAGCTATACTTTCAAATGAACTCACTTAGGTAATATGTTATTGTATTGTGTCATTAATATAAATATATATTTTTTGCAAAACTATTATTAATATGTGGGTTCATAATAAAATGATAATCTGTATAATGTGATAGTAGGATTTTCACTAATGAAGAATTTATAAATAAATGGTTACTGAATATTGACTTCCATAAAGTTGTTAAATATTATTGCAATATTGCCAACAAGCAATGTTTCAAACAACTCGGTAAAAGATGAACATAAGAAAATATGTCTTATAAATTAGTTTGACATGAGCTATTTATTAATTTATTATTTTATAATATATATCTTATATCCTGCTTTGATTTTAATACTTTATAACATTTTTTCTTACTTAAACTTTTTTTCTTTGCAAGACATTCCTTTTATAGTGTGGGGGCAGAAGTCGTTTGTTTATAAATAATGATATTTAATAATATTTTACTGTCTCATTTGAAGTTTCCACTACTAAAAAGAAATCTCGAACAAAAAAAAAAATTAAATTAATAGAAGTCTGGTGAGTACTGAGGCGAAAGGGGTTTCTATTCAAAGCTTCTGTTATTTTGTCATAGTTCGTAGTTCAGTGTGTAGACAACATTGTTGTGAAAAAGTTAGTGAATTAGAATAGTTATATTATGCTATTCGTAGCATGTAAATTTATTTAATTTTGACTTGCTTGTGTAAAACGTAATATTGATAGTGTCAAAGATATTTAAGTTGCATATAATGTAATAATTTAAATAAAAAAAAATATAATAAAATTGTTTTAGGTATATGCCCGAGCCTAATCTTCCACCACTACGCGTTAATTTACGCACGAGGGAAGAGACACAAGACGTTCTTAGCGTTCCTCTAATAAAAGATCGCATACCAGAGCTCCCCGAAGATTCTAGAAGGAAACTCATTGAACAATTTTCTTTACGACCAGAAGTTGCTATTCAACTTGTGAACGAACCTGTTCTATTACATTACTTCCTCGAATTAACAAATCAAAACACTAGAAACCCTACTAAAGTAGCTAATCTTTTACTTAATGATCTCTTAACTGTACTTAACAAAAGAAAGGTTGATGTTGAAGATTGTGTCATAACAATTAGACAAATAAGAGAACTAACTGACATGCTCCTAAACAAACAAATTAATTTGGAGATATGTCGGAAAGTCCTAGACGAACTTCTCGATAGTGCCAACGACACATCACCTTTAGATATTATTACAAAGAAAGGGTGGTCTATAGTAACAGATGAAGAAGAAATAATTAAGCATTGCACAGAAGTCATAGAGAATAATCCAAAGCTAGTAAAACAATATAAAGAAGGAAAAGTAAAAGTATTTAAAGCATTGCTAGGGATTTTAGCTAAAAATACGTCAAACAAAGTTGATATGTCGATTGCGGCTGCAAAAATGGAGGAAATGTTAAAAAAATAATAAAAGTGTTATAAAAATTACAAATAGTATTTTATTTTAAATCTAAATTTTTCTTATATGTACTGCTAGGAGTCCTTTTAGATTGGCACTGCCCTCTTACGTATTTCTTTCGCAAAGTAGTACCCATTGCTGTGGTCCGCTTTGAATGTTAATAGAGCCAGTAGTTAACGGGCTGGAAGGCCTTTAGTATTCAAGGGTGTAAACGCATAATAAGTGACTTGCTTTTTTGAAGTAGGGTGCAGGTATCGACAAGTTGCACTTACCATAGATACCATACTATTTTTTTTTTTATAGGATAAGGGTGACAAACGAGCACACAGTCCACCTGATGGTAAGCGGTCGCTGCGGCCCATAGACATCTACATCTATCCTCTGTTACAAATCAAAATGTAGATGCGTTGTCACCCGTGAGGACTAAGATGGAATGCCTCATTTCCAGTAAAAAGGGCCTCCGGCCACCTGCACTCACCAAGCGAAACGCAGAGGTAACCCTCTACTTCACGCTGGTTTCCTGTGAGGTCGTGGTACTACCCCGGTTCGAGCCGGCCCATCCGTGCGACAGCAAAAGCTGCCGCGTGGCTCTACCACTGTAAAATACTAAAAACCATAGTAAAAATTATAGGCTTTATATGTACCACTGCTGGGCACAGGCCTCCTCTCATTCCTGAGAGGCTTTCGGAGCAATAAGTCCGCCGCGACAATGCATTTTGGCGGACTCAGATGAAACAGAAAAATTTTGTTGGCTTCATGGCCAAATACTCAAACGCTATTCAATTTTATGATGCCGTTAATTCTCGTTCTGTCTTTGTCGTTTTAAGTCAAAGTGACTGTGACAGCACGAGACTTAATGACGTCTTAAAGTTGAGTAGCCTTTGAGTATTTGGCCATTAAAGTACCTACTCCCCTTTATACCACTCAACATCTAGTTTTTAGTTTTTTGGCGATTTTGTTCGGCCAATAGTTAGTTGTACGTGGTGTATCCTGCTCACAAACGAACGAAGCTCTGGTGACCAATGGACGTCGTAAAACTATAAAAAAACCTTAACACGTCAACTGGCGGGGGAACTCTAACAGCTCAGTGGGAGTTTTGGCGGGAACTTGACCGGCGGCGGTTTGCTGCTCCTGTATTATTGTTTAAATAATGGTTTAAATTGGACTTTGATATGTAAAAGTGGTGCGATTGTGTGTATTAAATGTCTGCGCCTGTGAACTATTTGTGTAAACTGTGAAACAAGTGCTCTGATGGTGATGTGAATCTCAAAATCAGATACTGACGGCAACTTGAGTCTGCTGACTCAAGTTGCCGTCAAAATCTCCCAAGGGCTGCACAATGTGACGCATCAACATATTGTGAAGCAGTGTACTATGAATGACAATTATAATGTATTGTAACTTCAGGCTCAGAAGGGCTAAATCCCAGAGCCGTAAAGCCAGTTATTAAAAAAATAACAGCTCAGTAAGACAGTAGAGTTCCCAAAAGGAACAAGTATTTTGTATGGTCTCTAAATAATTGTTTCAAGAGTATAGGCGTTTATCCATTCCGTAATTTGTGTGTATGACGCAAGGGAAATAGGTGTCCTTGCTAAGGTGTGGAATTACTTCACGCCGAGGCAGTTTTTTAACATTTACAAAGAGCAAGTCCGATCGTGCACGAAGTATTGCAATCAAATATGAACTGGTACTGCAAAATAAAATACCACCTAGCAGCGCTGGATTCAGTAGAAGAGCGTGCTAAAAGGCTTATGGGTGGTGACCTCGATTAGGCTGAAATCTATTTTGTCAGTTTCGAGCACAGCTGCAGAGCAGCCAGCCGCGTTATTGTATGGAATATATTTCGGAAAGTTTGTGCAGGAATAACATGAAATGAATTCCTTCCTTCCTCGCCACTTGACGATATTTTATGTATTCGAATAAAAACAAATGAGTGGAATAATTTGCAGACATCTGTCTTTCCGTTCAATTATACTCTGGGTGTTTTTAAGGCTTTGGTTACCGTTACAGCCTGTTAAAGTCCACTGCTGAACATAGGTCTCCCTCGTAGACAGCCGTGTAGGGGTGATATTGGCTATAGTTGACACGCTTGGCAAGCGGCTTGGCAACTGTAGTTTATTTTTCTTTTTAGTCGTTGTTAGGGAGACGCTGCTCCCCATTTAATGATTTGTTTCCCTCTGTCGCCTCTTACGACACCCACGGTTAGATATGGGGTAGTGGATGTACTTACACCGCCGCTAACTAACTTTCTTACACTAAGATTGTGAGATTTATCGTCTACGGTACCGCTAACCACCAGGCTAGGTTGCAGTTAAACACCTACTTATTATGCAAAAATTAAAATTTTCCTAGAGTAGAATGATTAAAAAAAAACAGCATTTTAAGTGATAAAATATCGGCTTCTCGCTCAACAATCTGTCTACCAAGTGAGTTTGAACAACTCTTAAGAAAATCATGCTTTGTAGCGCATCCATAGAATAATTAAAAATTAAAAATTTTGTTCAACCGACTTCAATATAAATTATTAAGAACAACTCAAAAACTATTGGTCAGACCTTGATCAAACTTATATGGAACCAGATGAGAAGCACCAGCTTTCAAATAAAAAAAGAATCATCGAAATCGGTTCACCCAGTGTTGGGTGTACTCCTCAGGTAAGCTCTCTCCAGACTAGGATCGCAGGATCGTCAATGAAGAAGACCAGGAGAGTACTAATAACTTGATTTAATAACTATATTTACAATGTCGTATATGTCAAATAAAGATATAAGAAACGTGTGTTGCCGCTACGGTTGTACGGTGCAGTCTGAGGCCCGAACGGGGTGGTGGCATGTGTGTGACGTATGTATGCGTGACGTCACTGTGGGCCCGGTACGATAAAAGGTTTGTTGGTTGCGCCAACACCCAGTAAAAAGTTATGAGATAACACACATAAAAAAACATACAGTCGAATTAACTACCGTCTCCTTTTTGAAGGCGGTAGAAAAATAAGATCTTGTTTGCCTTTGCTTCTCATTGGGTCATTGCAGTGTAAGAGATCGACCACTTTATGTCGTCACATGGATGAATAATATGATGATGGTGCTGAGGATTATCTAAATATAAAGGAATAGGGTGGATGAAGATGATGTAAATTCTGATAGATGGCGGTAAAATTGTCCTTTAGAACGTATTTCGGTCATGGCGGTCCGTCTCAATGGTGACTAGCTAGGTAGCTAAGCAGGTGCTTAGGACAGGATTATCAAGCACAGATGTAATCGATATTTCCTCACTCATAGTCCGACGGGACGGCAATCCGACACGATACGGAGAGAGATCAGGCGATGGACCAATGGTTTCACGTACTTTCCGAGGCGCGGGGGTAAATCCCGCCAACTTCCTGACTCCGGGCCCCAAGATTACTATTAATTTCTTTACAGAAAAACCCAATTGCCTACTGATTTTTGGCTCGACCCAGGTTCCGAACCTGAGGCTACTTGATCAGCAGTTGCGTTTACGACCACTAGACCATAAAGGCAGTCGCAACAAATCAGTCGCAGCAGATGGGGGTTAACCATCTCTTTTACGCTAAATGTAAAAAACCCACATCGGCGTCAGAAAGCAGCATCATAGGTGCGGAAAGTCTGGTACATACTGCAATTGTAAACCCGCTTGTCAAGAATTTTAGGCTACAAAGTTCAACGTCTATTTGGCTGGACTATGCCTAACCTCTAATTAAAGGTTTAAAGAATATGATTTGTATTACCCTATATATATATACATATATATATATATATATATATATATATATATATATATATATATATATATAGGGTAATATATATATATATATATATATATATATATATATATATATATATATATATATATACCCTGCCTGGAATTCCAACCCAGAACTAAACATCGATTAGACAAGTTTTAATTTACCAGCTCATTCTACTACTTCCTAACCAATCCTACCGTTGCAGCAAAAAAAAGTCGAGTGTAAGGAAATAGCAACAACTTCTTCAAATGTCAACCTCGCCCGGCCGTGGTGCGTCCTGCTAGCGAACGAGATTGTAACTACCGATAAATGCCGTGATATCTTTTCGAAAATATGGAGCCTAAAATCTCATAGGTTGTGCGCTTAGACCCTTATATAATTGACATCTGTTCTGATAGTCATGTTTGGGAAAATCTTTTAGGTTATTTATACTACTTAGGGGATGCCTAATATTCAGAAATCAGATAGAAGTTATTGTAAGGAAAAAATACAATACAAAGATTACAGGGGCATGAAAAAAAATTAGTTCATTTGTTTCACCTTTATATTAGTATAGTCAGGTAATAATTTATCTGACTTTTTTTTATTTCTATTTATATTTTATTCATTCTTTATTGAGGATAGATTTGGATGTCTATGGGTCACAGCTAACACTTACCATCAGGTGGACTATGTGCTCGTTTGTCACCCTATCCTATATAAAAAAAGGATAAGTATATGGATAGCTGGGCGCATGACAGCCGCGAAGATCAGGTCATCGGCTATAAAATTCTGTCGTTGGACACGGACCTCGTCCAAAGGAGGTGGAGGTGGAGGATTTTCAATTTTGATTCCTTGTCTTACAGTTTAAGGTAACCATTTATGTTGCGGTAGTAAATACTTATAAAGAGTGACATGTTATCGCTGTGTAGGAATCCATGATCCCATTTGGTTCCGTTGGTGTCGTAAGAAGCGAGTATGGAATATGCTAGAAAGATCTTATGGATACTATTAGATAGCGATTTAATAATTTATCAAATAGCGGAACAGCAATGTACAATGTTGCAATAAAATACCACAAACGATGGATAAAATCGCTTGTAGCCCAAAAAACATCGTTTAGTAATTATTTTTAATGTAGTGGTCAAGTCGATGTCAGGTACCTACTACGATTATCAATCAATCTGCCATAATTTTTAAGTGATAAGTATATCAAATATACAAAAATATAATAATAATTTAAAAAAACTGGTAATGTGCCTATTATGGAGTTTTTACTGCTTATGTCAGATTCGTAACTCGAATTCGAAAAAGGTAGGGTGCACATTGGTATTTTTGTCAAATATTTTCTAGCTTTATTTAAGGAGATATACTAACACATTTATGGATGGATATTTCCAAACTTGTTAATCATCAGAAAAGAATTAGGCATGGGTAAATAATATCGATATATCGAAATATCTTATCTTCACGCACAATCCCTGACGGGGTAGCCAGAGAGAACAGATCGCCAAGTGTCACGATCCTTACATACCTCTTTCCCTTCTTTCAGATTCATTATCTTCTTCATACATGCACGTCTAGATATCCGAGTACTCTTGACCCTCCCCTCTTCGAGCAATTTGCTCACATGGTCTTCGAAAGTTAGTCTCGGTCTACCTCGACACCTTTTAATATTAACTTTCGCGCTATATATTTTCTTCACCATTCGGTCTTCACTTATTCGCTCAACGTGCCCAAACCATCGAAGCACGCCCTTATCAATTTTTGTGATAAGGTCATCTTTCAAACCTGCCATATTGCGAATCTCTTTGTTTCACTTTCGGTCGGCCATTGTAACGCCGCACATTTTACGAAGAGATCGCATCTCTACTGCGTTCAACTTGCTTTTGTGCTTCTTCTGGCATACCTAGGTTTCGCTGCCATATAACAAAGTCGGTACCAACACTGCGTTATGTATTGCAAGGCGTGTACTCTTCACTACGCCTTGCCTTTTGACTAACGCAGTTAGGGCACCATTGACTTTGTTCCCGGCAGCGACACGCCTGTCCACATCTAAATCACATCTTCCATCTCGGCTAAAAGCACTCCCCAAGTATACAATTTCATTTACCTGTTCTAGACATTAATTTTTATTATTTACCCATATTTCACACTTCGTTCTCTCTTCGTCCCTTTCAAATACCAGAACCTTAGTTTTACTAGCATTCAAACGGAGACCTTTAATTTCACATTCCTCTTTCATACACGTGACTAATGCCTGCAGTTCTGCCTCTGATGGTGCAATAAGCACTGCATCATCAGCATACAGCAGACAATTTACTTTTATGTCACCCAATTTCACACCCAAACAGCTATCTTTCAGCTTCTGTAAACAGCTGTCGACCATCCACACCATACCCCGGCAACAGTTCCCACATTTTCTTCCTTACAACCTTATCAAATGCTTTCTCAAGATCTACAAAAGCACAGAAAATCTTCTGGTTAACAGCCAGAAGCTTTTCCGTGATCATGCGGAGAGAAAACATTTGATCCGTGCATCCTCTTCCAGGTCTAAATCCGCATTGTGCCTCCCATAGAAATCTTTCCGATTTCTCTTGCATCCTACGTGTCAAAACCTTCGAGTAAACTTTACTTGCTAAACTGGTCAAGCTGATCGCCCGATAGCACCCGCAGTCAAAATGTGAACCTTTACCTTTATATAAAGGCACAATGACTGCGGATCGCCAATCATCCGGGACATCCCCTGTCCGCCAGCACAAATTGCACAGCAGATGAAAGCTGTCCCAGACGCGAGGCCCACCATACTTGACCATTTCAGCAGTAACTCTGTCTAGTCCCGCAGCCTTACCACATTTCAAACTTCGAATCGCACGTTCAATCTCTTTCATACTGATGACCTCATCGAGGTCCGGGTCTGGCGTACCAGCCACGGCGTCACCCCCTGATCCCTCACTAAGATCATCACACGCATACATTTCTCTATAAAATTCGCTCCATCACTGCATGACGTCCGATTTTTCTGAGAGGACGCCATTGGTTCTCGAAAGCACTTTGTTCATTCTTAAGGCCGTCGCACCACTTCGGGTCCTTCCAACCTCTTTCCAGAAGAGTTTGCAGTTCTCCTTAAAGTTGTGCGACAACGTTTCGTCCGCTTCCATTCTACACCTTTCACGCACTTCCTCAATCAATGCTTTCGTGTGAACTTTCTGCAGCTTATATCTTTTTTTCATCTTCTCTCTCATATCCTTATCATTACTAGAGGCCAAGTAGTCTAACCATGCTTTCTTCTTCTTCTTTACAGCTTCTTTCACTTCATCATTCCACCATGCATCTCTTCTTTTACTACTACCTCTTTTTATCGTTCCACACATTTCTTCCGCTGCACTTACCATTCCATCCCTAAGGTTCTGCCATGTTCTTTCCACACATTCTCTTCTGCCATCGATGGTGTCAAGCTTTTCGGCTACCCTCGTATGATATTTGTCCCTAGTATCCGCTTCCTGAAGCTTCCAGCTTCGGATGCAACAGACCGACTGTGGTTCTGTTACTGCCGTCCGGTAGAGCCAACCCGCGAACAGACCCCTAAATCTAGTAATCACTAGATAGTGATCCGTTCCCAGGTCAACACCCCTGAACACTCGCGTATCCATCACCTGTTTTCGCAGTCGGTCATCCACCAGTAACAAATCGATCATACTTCTCTTATTCTTTCTTTCTCTAGTGAACATAAGGATTTTCTTGTGATTAAACATAGTGTTTGTCACAAAAACACCCTTTTCCTTGCATACAGCCAGTATAAGCTTGCCAGGATCATTAACTCTTTTATCGCCAAACTTTCCAAGCACCGACTCGTACCCTAATCGAGCGGTACCAACCCATCCATTCAAATCACCACATACAACAATTCTTTCGTTTCCCCTAACCAAATCTAGAATTTCTCTTACATTCTCCCAAAACTCCTCCAGCTCAGCCCTGGACGACGAAGCTACCGGTGCATAAACAGCCAAAGGGAATAACTTCATCAGTCCCAATTTAAAGCGAACCCAGAGAATTCTTGAGTTCACAACCTTATATTCAGTCATAACATCGACCAACCGAGACGACAGCAGCACCCCTACTCCCTGGCAGGCGCTCTCGCTCTCCGGGACCCCGGACCATAGCTTACGCCCCGCCAGGGAGCTCTTCAGTACCACTGCCCTTCCGTTTGGTCTCCGATATACACACGACATCTAATTCTGTTTCTTTCATCATTTCGATCAACTCATTCGTCTTATCTCTCATGACGCCTCTAACATTCCACATGCCAACTCTGCACTCTGTCCTCCGCCTTCCGCCGTGTCGGGCTGTACGTGACGGGTGGCGGTCCCCATCGCCGCTTTGCGCGCTGCATTCCACACCAACGAGGACGAGCTGGTGTGCGTCGCCTTGGGGGGACGCCCTAACCCTCGTTGGCATGGTTGCGCAGCTGTGTAGAATTGCAGCCCTGAAAAGGGTTGGCAGGGATCGCGACGAGCACGATTCTACTATGACCCCCATATGTCGAAATATCGATATTTTTTAACAAATATATCGATCTTAATCATCGATATTTTAAATTGCGATTTATCGCCATATCGATATTTATTTTAGGGTATCAAATATCGTATATCGAATTCGTATCAATTTCGATATATTTTAAAATGTTGTATCGTCTTTTTCGTTGTCCAACCGCCAGTAGATAAAATTTTGGACCTTATCTTTACATCATTCAAATGATGACGATATATCCATATTGATCACGCGATAAATATCGATACTGTTTAAAAATATAGATTCGATATATATCGATATATTTTTTCGCTTTGCCCATCCCTAAAAAGAATCGTTACACATCAAAACAAAAACATGTTTACGTGTTGGATTTGGTATATTCCTGTTACCGCAGTATTGGCATAAACAAATAATAATAAAGTAGGTACTTAGTAAATGCGAATGCTATAATTTTATAGATTTATTTTAAATAAAATCAATCAAATAATGGGATCTTACGATATTTTATAAGATAATAGCATAAAGCATAAACACTCACGCCTGTCACCCAGAGGGGTAAGCAGAGATTATGGACTTCCATTTGGCATGATCCTGAAACACCTCTCTCGCTTCCTCCACATCCATATACCTACGCATACACGCTCGTCGGTTAAAGGTATTCTTGATTTGGCCCATTTTTAATATATCGCCAATTTGGTCGATAAACTTTCGCCTAGGGCGACCCTTCCCGACTATGCCGTTCACCTCTGCAACATAAATTTGCTTTGTCACTCTTTCCTTATTCATTCTTTCTACATGGCCAAACCACCGAAGCATTCCTTTCTTAATCCTGGTCACAACATCATTTTGCAAACCACACTCTTCTCTTATTAAACAATTTCTCACTCTGTCATTCAGATTCATCCCTAACATGCTCCTTAATGACCGCATTTCTACAGTATTTATTCTACTCTCGTGCTTCTTCTGCCACACCCAACTTTCACTACCATACATAAAAGTAGGTACTAACACAGCATTTGAATTGCCATACGTGCCTTTTTGGACACATTCTGACTTTTCACAATAGAGTGTAGAGCCCCATTCACTCTATTCCCTGCATTCACTCGTCGTTCTATGTCCTTATCATATCTACCATCCCTGCTAAACACACATCCCAAATATACAAACTCATCTACTTGCTCTACCAACTCCCCTTCTATTCTTATTTCACATATCGTTTTACTTTCTTCTCGTTCAAAAACCATAACTTTCGTCTTACTTGCGTTCACTTTCATTCCCTTTTCTTTTAAGATAATAATATATTTTAATAATGTATAATTTATTTAATATTCGTACAAGTCCAGACAGTTTGTAAGGCATAAAGGTGTGCCACAAGGATCTCACTACGGGCTCTTCCTGTATGTCACTTTAAACATTCCTCATTCATGTTTTATGTAGATCACTGACCTCTATTTAAACTGGCTATGCCATACAAAATGATTATGCCGAATTGAAGCGCCCTCATTGTCCGTACCCGGAGCTAAAATTGATATAATATGCCAAAGTCTGTTGTATTATTTAAATCATATCTCTGTATTTTTAATTTTTAAACTAAAAAATGAAAGTATTTTATGTGGTGTGGTTGTTTGATTTTAGTTACCTATTAAGAATTATTTTGAATAATAAGAGTGTGCGTAATATGTAAAACTCGTTACTAAAAGGAAAGTGGCTCTGATTAAAATTATTACTAGATGGTAGCAGTCAACATTTTCTGCTCAGGAGTATGTCTCGATAGCTCATCCTCTTAATTACTTCTGCAGAGTTGCAATGCTGTGTACCGGTTTGAGAGGTATAGAGAGTCAGTATTATTACAGGCTGTGAGGCATCCAATCTTCGGACTTCTGTACAATTTGCCGAAGGGTATGTATGTGGTCTGTGGTGCTAAAGCCCTTTCGGAAACCGGCTTGTTCGGG
Organism: Parnassius mnemosyne; assembly: GCA_963668995.1. Classification (NCBI taxonomy): domain Eukaryota; kingdom Metazoa; phylum Arthropoda; class Insecta; order Lepidoptera; family Papilionidae; genus Parnassius; species Parnassius mnemosyne. The sequence continues at coordinate 19,694,892 of CAVLGL010000068.1, read as the reverse complement.
AGGCTGGAAGTCGTCAAGTCTGCGCGCGAGACGATTCGTAATGACTCTCGAAAACAACACGTAGACGCGGTTCAGAAGGGAAACCGGTCTGTAGTTCTTCAAGAGAGCGTTGTCACCTTTCTTGCAGAACAAGACCATCGCACTTCTGCTCCACGCCTCCGGTATAATGCCACCATGGAAGACGGAATTAAAGAGCTTCTGAAGGACATCAAGTACCGGTCTTCCACTCGCTTTCAGAAGTTCCGCTGTAATTTAATCCTCGCCTGGGGCCTTGCCGTTTTTAAGGTGCTGGAGAGCCATTCTAATCTCGCTCAGACTGACGTCCGGGATATCTTCGGAATAGTGTCGGATAAGACTCACTCTTGGATCGTTACTCACACTTGCGTGTGGCTCCAACGATGACGTGTACAGCTGTCCATAGAACAGAGGTTCTATGGGCAGCTGTACACGTCATCGTTGATTGCGAGCAATCTCACTCAAAATCTCAGATGCCCCGGAAACGATGCTGCCACACTCGGTCTTCAGCTTTGACAGTTGGCTCTTTCTGGCAGATAGATCTCTGGCAAAGACTGGAGCCTTGGTTCCGCTCGATCGCTTCTTCAATACAAGCTGTATTGAAGTTGCGTAAGTCCCACCGCATACATTTTGAGATCTGTCTGTTCAGTTGCCTGTATGCTGTCAAATCTGTTGAAGAATGTAGCTTCATTTCCCGTCTAACAGCCATGAGATTAAGAGTGTGATCGGAGAGTTTTTGTGTTCTTCTGCGGCGGGTCTTGCAAAACTCAGCTCCGACCGCATTGACAGTTTCCACGAGCTTGTCATTTATATTGATGACTGAATTGCAATCTTCTAGGCACTGAAAACGATTTTGTAACTCGAGCTGAAAGGTTTCGGGACTTTGGATTAGAGCACGAGGGGGACGGAGCGTTGACTTCATTAGACGAGACCTCTCTAACTTAACGTTTAGGTTCAGTGTGCCTCTAACCATTCGGTGATCGCGGATCACGGAGACATCACTGAACAATTGTCGTCTGGTCGTCATAATGAAGTCAATCTCATGTTTTGTGGAACCGTCAGGGCTCGACCAGGTCCACTTCCTGTGAGGCCGCTTCTGGAAGAAAGAGTTCATCATAAAGAGTCCCTCTTTCTCCATGAAGTCGGCCAGCTGCTGGCCCCTTGGATTCCGTTGCCCTATTCCAAATTTCCCTACTTTCAGCTCACCGTTCTCTCTTGTGCCTAGTTTTGCATTGATGACTCCCATTAACACCGTATAGTGGGTTTTGGAGGAATGCATGGCTCTAGAGATATCCTCATACATTTCCTCCACCTCCTCATCGGGGTGTGCCGAGGTTGGTGCGTAAACCTGTATGATCTTCAGCGAATACCGTTTGGTGATTCTGAGTATAAGGTACGCAACCCTCGTCGACATACTCTCAATCTCTACACGTTGTTAACGAGAGAATTGTGGACGATAAATCCGACACCTCCTTGGGACAGCTGGTCGCCCTCCCGGTGATAGAGCAAGTTGCCGGATTCGAGGATTACCGTGTCCTCCCCCTCTCTTCGGACTTCGGATAGTACTATAATATGCCAGCGTAACTTGTCTATCTCTTCTTCCAGCTCCACGATCTTCTCGTCAGTCCTCAGGGTGCGTGCGTTGTATGTTGCCAGGTCGAGTCGTCTTAGGTGGCAACCGAACCTCCACCGGAGATTCTCAGCACCCCCTGCCCCGCCGTTACCATGGTCGCCACCGTAGCCAGGAATAGCGGGGCCGCCGGGGACTGGAGGCCGTCTTTTTGTTGCTTTAATCATTGGGGGGTATTTGCCATAGTTGCCACGCTTGGTGAGCGGGTTGGCAACCGCAGTTTTTTTATTGTAAATTTGTTGTTATCAGGAAGATGCTGCTTCCCATCTTCTGTCTGTTTCCCTTTGTCGCCTTTTACGACACCCACGGGAAGATATGGAGTAGTGGATATTCTTAACCGCCACTACATGACAATGGCTTGTTTTATATGAAGTATAAATCTTGCGTTTAAGTCCTAGGTGTTAATTGATACATTTATTTGTTGTATGGTATTATATTAATATGATACATAGATAGAATGGATGTTACGGGTAGGCCTGGGTATAGAATTCTTATCGATATATTTTTTCACACCGTCTTATCTCTATTATTAGTTCCGTGGACGTTCACTTATGCTGCCAGCGCCAAAATGGCGAAAATCAAATCGCCTCATTATGTCACGGTTATAGCCAGTCCATATATAGAGGTCAGTGACGCAGATGATAAAAATATATTTTTTTAAATGAACAATTTACACGACTGCTATAAGCTTCAAGAAGGTTTAAACCACAGACTAACTAGTAGATTCTACCCGAAGTTTAAACAGGCTGAACCATTAGGTATTTCAAAAACAATCGAATCACTGTCAATGACAAGAAATGTCAAACTTGCACATTTACACGCAAAACTGAATCGGTAGAATATGCATACAGATTGAATGGATCAATAATTCAAAAAGTAGGTACAGGTAGTCCGAAACCTTGGTATCTTTTAAGATTTTATGTTTACATTTAGTTATCATATTGATTATATATGTATCACAAATAAAGGATACAGAAACTTAGGCTTCGTAATACAAACATGCCAACCCTTTTATAACTTACCCCGTATTGAATTTCTATACGGTGACTACGTTCGCAGTATATTAGAATATGGTAGCAACATAAGGTGCCCACGATATCATACATATATAGACAAAATAGAATTATTATGAAATAAATTTTTAAAGTTCATGGACTACAAAATTATAGAGCGACATTAGACATTAAAAGACAGACGTGTATACCAGAAATTCCTCTCAATGGAAGGTATATCAATATGACCTCATGCACGGCCGTTAAGATAATTCGCGTTTACTTGGACTTGTCAGCTTCTTCACGCCCATATATCGTACAAGACATAGCAAATTGTTTTCCATCTCTCACTTTCATACAAAATATTAAAATACCAAAAACTCACCAATAAATCAGATGTGTTGCACTTATAACCAATTTTTTTGTACGTGGTAGAGCCATGCTGCAGCTATATTAGTAATATAGTATACTCGTAGTTGTAGCACGAATGAGTCGGCTCGACCGGAGAAGGACCACCACAGAACACTAATACCCTTAGGCGGGAGGACCACTCTCTCACAGAATACCAGTGTAAAATAGCAGTTTAATACTACGGTGAGTGTAGAGTACCGGAGACCCTTTTTACTGGAATAAAGGCATTCCATCTTAGTCCTCACGGCTGACAACGCACCTGCATTTTAACTCGCAAACGAGGATAGATGTAGATATCTATGGGCCACAGTAACCATTTACCATCAGGTGGACTGGGTGCTCGCTTGTCATCCATATCTTATTAAAGAAACATTAATATTTTTACGAAAAAGAAAGTAAAAATGAAGTATACAAAAACTCTTTCACTAATAGTTATTAATGATTAAAATATTGAGTTTGACAAAACACATACGCACACACAAACACATACACACACACGCACGCACACACACACACACACACACACACACAGACTTAATTTTACATCTTAATTAAAAGGATTACAAAAGGCGAACTTAATACCTTTTGGCATTCTTTCCCATTAGGGAAGGAAATTACTAGGAAGAGTAGGAATGGAAACATTAGGAAGAGGTCTTACGAAAGCCTTTTTCCACTGAGTCGGATACTGACCCGAGTAAAGGCAAAAAAATGTGTGTGACTGCGAGGAGAATGTATTCTACGAGTATATGCGATATTGGCAATCATGATCCTACTAATGTCATTGCAACTGACAGCCTCGGATTTGATTGCCAATATCGACTCGCCAAGACTCTTTCAAATTTCATCCTGATCAACAAGGTTAAAAAGAAAGACTAGTATGTGAGGAGAATTGAAGCTATATAAGCAACTGTTCATCAGATTGAAAGGTCCAATGCAAAAGCAGAAGCAAAATAAAGATTCAAAACGTTGTGAGAAATGATGAGTGAAAGATGAACCACAATCCAGAGAAGGTGTTTTACCCACAATTTTCACGAAGAATTACTTATATTGCTATGGATATATCGGCGTTTAGCAGAACGTATTACCGACTATTTGTTCGGGGCGTCGATATCTATATTTAAATTAGCAATTCAGGCTAGTCGGATGTGTCTTGAGGATTATATTTTTTTTTACAAATAAGGGTGAAAAGCAAGCACACAGTACAGTCGATGGTAAGTGGATTCTGTGGACTAGCGCTCGTCCCTTTATCGATTATCGATTAAAAATCAAAATTTTGAGGATGAAGATGGAATACCTATTTACCAGAAAAAAAGGTTCACTCTGCGGTTCATACACCGTACGAAAAAAGCAGCATTGTGCTGATATTCTATCACTCTGGTCCTTCCTTGGTCGAGCCGGTGAATTCGTGCTACAGCCATTACAGCTATAATTTGAGTCTATGTATAACGATTTTGGTCGAAAAATTCGTGAGAAACATATTTCGGTGAAATTTGCAATAGTTCGGCATTCATGTTTACTATTGACTTCAATTGGTATGCATTTCAAGTGAAGGTTGTTTGTTGTTTACTGTGGCACGCGCGCCCCGAATACTTAAGTGTCAGGGGTAACAAACGAACCTTATAGGTAGTTTTTGATTTAATATTTGTGTCATTCAAGTTTAGTTTTAATCACGAAAATTGGAATAGCTTCATTCAACACAATATTCTTATACATACCATCATATTAGTTATCATAAAAAAAATTTTGTAAGTAAGTACTTAATTTCATTATTAATATAAAAATAATGTCAAGTTATGCAACTTTTTGGTTAGGGTTTATACAATTTAAATTGAGTTTGGTTTATACAGAGAGTTGTATTGTATTGTATTTGCTTACATTTGAACACAATGGGATTGTATTATATATCTATCGTCTTGCAATCGGATCCCGATGCGCAATCTTTAGGTTGATAACCTCTGCTAGTCGATTGATTGCATCAATTATTCTTGTCGAAACAATAGTCTTCAATCACATGCAATCGCAGTACATCTAAAAGCCCTGCCCTTGCCGACCGCCATTGAGTTTGGACATAGTTTTTCCTCAGTACGGAATTCCAATCGGCAAATATTTCACGATGTGGTCTAAGATCTCAATGATTTTGACGTTGATAAGTATTGTTGTAACAGAAGTTACTGTACCCGGTATAGATAGGACCATGAGCGAAGGTGTACGAAGTCTAGGATATAAAATAGTGTACGGCGATGAGGACATGATGGACATCAATGAAGTAATTAAGGATACGGAGAAAATTGACGGTTTGAAAAGCAAGATTAATCTCAACGAGGCCATCCCGCCACTACCAGCACAAGATGTTAAATGCTTGATGTCGACAGATAATCACTGTACTAAAGATATGTATGAAATTAAAGGTGAGAGAATTTTGTAAAACAGATTCACGATTCTAATATTAGGTTGATTACAAAGGACTAACATTTAAAGTCTATTAAAATGCGTTAATTATTATTTGTGTTTTTTTTAGAGAAGATAATATGAATAATTGGAAACATATTTTGAAATATAGTACATAAATAAATTATAGGTAATATTAAATTCTTCGTCTGTGTTTTTGAAGATTAATATTTGAAATATCTTTATATATATATAATTCTTCTGTCCATGTGTATGTGACTGAACTTCGGCTGGACCGATTTTGATGAAATTTTGTGTTTGTAATTAAGTTGATTCGAGATTGGCTTAGATTCACAATTGGACCCTGTAGGTGGTGCTGTTGCTGAGATCCCTAAAATCACCCGTGCGAAACCGGGGCGTATCGCTAATTTTTATGTATTATTATTCTCTTATTATATTCTTCTTCTTTTTCTATTTTAATTCAGAACTGTTGAATATTTGTCCTAATATATTATAATATTTATATCCAATCTTTGATATGATTAAAGTATTGACGGCTCCGTGATGCAGTGGATTAGCAATGAGTTGCAGCGCAAAGGGCTGCATGTTCGAATCCCGCACGGAATAAGTATTTGTATGGCTAACAAATAATTATTCCGGGTATTATGCTTGTCTTTGTGAAATTTATGTATGTAAACTGATCCCACGATACAGGAGAAAATCCTAGTGTGGAGGTAACGTTATAAGAAGAAGAAAAATAATTAAAGAAAAATAATAATATTTAAATATGAATGCTATGAAGATCCTCTAAATAATTTATAAAATATTCGTTTGTGGTCTTTAAAACAATTTTATTCCAGGGGTATTAATACAAGCGATGAAAAATGACTGTGCAAAATGTTCAGCGGAAGAGAAAAAGAACGCAGGGAAAGTGATAGCGTCCATGATGGCCCATGATCCTGTTGCCTGGAAAACGTTTCGCAGCAGGTACGACAGTCGTCAAAAATTTCAGAGGATAACTGGCTAGTATGGAGGTATGGAGTCTAGCAAAATACTATGTATTAAAAAAAAAACTTAAATAATTATTTACGAACTTGTACCCATCATTCATAAATTTGCAGGTGTGCGTTATTGATAAAGTCTCAAAAAAGTTTTCAAAGGCAAAAAAAACTCAGATTAAAAATAATAGGACATCCTCAAGAAATACATGATTCAAATAACAGATATATATTACCAGGTGCTAAGGTTAGAGTGAAGAGGTATCAAATGGAGAAACTTTAAGTGAATATGTAATTCACTGTGTAAAATAGAAGTATGAAGTCACTCTCACTCATCACAAAACACTTACGAGCTCAAGACAGCCACGGGACTAAATGGGCTGATGTTTGTTCTTTTGCAGCTACCGCACGTCTTTATTACTGGAATTACTTGATTTTCAATGCTTAATTATTTGTATTATTGTATACCTATGAGGCTAGACTAGTGGTATGTTTCGTATTATATAGAGTTGTGATTAGTCAGGGACTTATAGTTCACTTAAAATTCCATAGAAAGCAAGCAAACCGAGTTCAAATCGATATCCGCTGGCGACATTAAAATCGAGTCATCATTTTAAGTATTGATTTATCATGTGATGGGTAGTAAAGGTGGGCAAATTTGCTTGAATGAATATTATTAAATATATATTTTGACGACATGATTCCCAATAATACTTAGGTCAGAACGGCAGATTCTTTCTGCTCTTAAAGAATATCAAAAGTGAGTGGAAGCCAGCCTTGAGACTTTTAAATTGACGGACTTTTAAATATCATATTTTTTCAAAATTATATACAAGTTTTAAGTTATGCAATAATCACAGTGGAGCATTGTCACATGTTACGAAAACTTGTAAATGGCTTTTTTATGTTTTTATTTTTCTTTCTAACTAAATTAGGAACGTAATTTTATTGAATGTTTTACAGAAAAAAATCTCTATAGACGAATCCTTAGATTCTTATTTAAATGTGACAAACTATATATTGTCTTACGTATACAAATTAATAAAGTTATGATGTATTTGTTTGGTTTTTATTTATTATTAGACATGATATGCGTAAGCTATTTTGATCTGTTTAAATTGTAAAATATAAAATCAATCCAAATCTTTAAACTAGATCTTAAAGATATATATTAAAAGTAACTAAATAAAAATAGAAGAAAATAAAAAAGAAAAGGCATAAAAAAGTTTGCCAAAATTGTGATTTTTTTTATAAAACTCAAGTGATAAACTAACTTCAGTTCACCGGATGTTAAGTGGCTGCTGCAGTCCATAGACAAATGCCGCCAACTTCAAGGACGCTTACAGATTGACGTTGATCAGACGTGTTCACCTCTGAGGACTAAGATGGAATGCCTCGCAGCCACTGCTATTTGGCGAAAAAAGTAAGAGAGTCGTACCTACCCAGAGTGGCTCCTAGGCAGAAAAAGACTTCCTGATGCATATAGGTATGTATGTTAGAGAAAGCAGGGTTTTTTGCTTGGGTTATTGTTAGTCATGCTGGTTATTTTTGCTCATATATTGCAAAGATGCTGTAACTTCTTCCCTTTTCTTGATATCTTAATCAATCGTAAGTTTTTTTATAGGATAAGGGTGACAAACGAGCACACAGTCCACCTGATGGTAAGTGGTTGCTGTGACCCATAAACATCTACATCTATCTTCAATAAAGTATCAAAATGCAGATGCGTCGGCACCCGTGAGGACTAAGATGGAATGCCTCTTTTCCAGTAACATGGCTCTCCGGTTCTCTACACTCACCATACGAAACAGCTACGATACTGCTTTCCGTCACTATCTAAGTTAATAGCTTCTGGTACCTAATACGTGGTATAGTGGTTAAACGTAGGTGGTATATTACTAACTAATAACAATCGAAGCTAATGAGGTCATTCACTAAAGTTAAAGAAACGAGTATAATAAGATCGAACCCATGCTAAATCTATTAATCACTTTAATTTTGATATATAAAATGCTACACTAGTTTAACTTTGAAAACGAAGCAGATCATTAACATTCAAATATGTGTCCCAGTTTTAATACAGGTTTTTATTGCCCATCTAAAATCAATTACAATTCAATATCATAGTTCAATATATAATTATTCCTTGTTTTTATCACTGTTGATTTGGCTGGAGTTCATATCCTTTTCTTCAGTTTTTCTTTCAGTAATTTGTTTACTTTCTAAATACTGCCGCTTGTAACTTCCATCAGATTCATATCTGCAATAAGAGAAAAAAAATCAAGCGATATCGTTTTAGAGTAGACATAGAATTCACAAAGATACCAAAACGGGTGACATTGCGTTTTAGTATCTTTGTGTAAAGCGCACAATTCATCTAACATTTAATAGTAAGTGAATGCTGTGTCCCATAATCATATAGAATATCTATCTTTAATTTAGAATTACAATGCACTGGTGCATTATCAATCCTCAGGACTCAAGACTAATATGAAATACCTCGTTACCAGAAATACATTATATAATCACAACATATGTCTTAGAAATGTTCTATGCGCTGCAATGCAAAAAGCATGTAGGAACAACACAAGTAAAAAATTACTAAATAATGTAAATGATTTACTAATTTTATTTTGGATTAGTGTCACAAACAATCACAGTATTATGGCCGATTCACACATCAGTGAAGTCACAGTACCGGCACAGTACCGCCAGCGTGATATTATTCTTTCATTCATGAATGCATCTACTGTCAGTGTCAGTGATGACACAGTGCTCTCCAGTGTTACCGTTTTAGCGCATTTGGCGCTAGATCTAATGCGATTCTAGGGCCTATAGCGCTTTTTTGCGACAGTAGTCACTTACCAACAAGTGAGCATGCGGCTCACCTGATGGTAAGTGACTAACGCCGCCCATGAACAATTGCAATACCAGGGGTATTGCAGGTGCGTTGCCGGCCTTTTAGAAAGGAGTATGCTCTTTTCTTGAAGGTGCCTAAGTCGTGTCGATCCGGAAAAATCGCCGGTGGTAAACGATTCCACAGAGGGGTCGTATGAGGAAGAAAACTTCTAGTAGAACGTACAGTGGTTGACCGCCAAGCATCCAGATGGTGTGGATGGTATCGTGAGTTTTGTCGCGATGTGCGTTAGTGAAATTTGGCGCCTGGAATTAATCCGAACAATCTCTCAGAGTACCCCTTGTGGTAGATGCGATAGAAAATGCAAAGAGATGCAACATATTTTCGCAGCGCCAGTAAGTCGAGCCGATCGGAGAGGACTCGGTCGTCGATGATTCGAGGCGCTCTGCGCTGGATGCGGTCAAGTGGAAGGAGCTGGCACTGAGGAGTCACGGAACAGTATTTCACGTGTGGCCGAACCTGCACTTTTCTAATATCTGAGCGCTAAAACATATCTAGTGGCATCTGGCGGAAATTTGATTAGTTAGCAACCCAATGTGTGATAAAAAAAAAACTATCGAGTCGATCGTTTGGGTATTCCCCGATCAAAATGTTGCTTTTACATTATGGTATTATGTAGCTGTTTTGCTTTTCATTATATTAATCGTCTAAGTTTTAATACCTGAGAAGAACTGGTTTTTCTCATTTTAAAGTTTCGTGTAAGTCTTTTAGCTCAGTTTTGTTTGTTTCGTAAACATGTTAAATGGAGGTGCCACCGAGAAAGATGACTTTTATTCAGAAATATAGATCTGAGTGGGAGCAAATGACATGAAATTAAATTGTTCAAGTAAAAAGGTAATGAAATTTTGGGCCAAGCCTCCAGATACAAAAATGCGGTTAGGATGAACGCCTTTCAGGAAAGTGGACTTAGCTATCAGCGTGCTGTCACTTTCACATTCAAACGCCGAAGTAGAGCGGATTTTCAGCGTTATGAACATTTTCAAAAGTAAGCTACATTATATTGTCATCAATAAAATAATCTTAAGCAAAGCTGCCACACTTAATGAAAATGTTCTAGACAAAATTACCACAACTGTGAAAAAAGGAACAGTAGCAGGTGTAGGCTCATCGTCGGCATCTGGAGGTGATGATGAATATGAAGATATAGTGGAATTGTTTAATTTAGTTGATTTTAGTACCTAATATTAGTTAAATAAATGAAAATGTCTTTAAATAATCACATTTTTTCTTATTTCCATATACATTTACAGCATACAATTTAGCGGAATTTAGTGGATTTCAGAAAGCGGATTTTTGTAAAATATTGCAATTTTCATAATGGCTTAGTGCATCTTTTTTCTTCATATTCATTCAACACTGGTGCTCTCAGTGACAGTGCCGGCACCGGCAATCACGCTACATCAAAAACAAGCCCCTGTCTTTCTCCAACGAGTATCTTTCTTTACTAATTTTCTTCCTAGTTTCTGTAGGTCTTCGAGGTTTCCGACATTTTAAAGATTCAAAATATTTCCTTAGTCTTTAATTAATTCATTGTGTTGTCATAAATTCTCCTTCTGTTTCTTTTAATTTCCATGCTTTATGCACCCATATCCTTTTTTCCTTGGTGCTGCTTATCTCCGTCTAAAGCAATGCTATCATCATTAGTTCCGTATTATTGAACAGAACCTTAGAGTATAGTGTAGTGATGGTTTAATAATATCTACCACAACAAATTGTCCATGGGTGTCGTAAGAGGCTACAGAAGGAAACTAAAGCAGGAGATGTGCAGCAGCATCTTCCTGCTAACAACTCAAATAAAAATAAAACTGCGGTTGTAAACATGCCTGCCAGGCATGGCACCTATGACAAAGTCCTCCCAATGAGCCGTTCTTTGGCGAAGGCCTATGTTCTGCAGTATAGGCTGTTAAGAAGAACAGAGCCATACCAACAATCACAGTTACCTCAGTACGTCGCACACGTTTTGCCTGAAGATCTGTAGACTGAGTACTGGCACTGATTCAGACCTGTGTGGACGCGATACCGAAACTGTGTCTTCTCTGATATGTGTAAATCGGCCATTATAATCTGAATAAGTATTTCCTCACAAATTAAGAAGACTAAATTTTTGGTCTATAAGAGGATGTTGTCACCCAGCCTATTTATACTTTATGTGAGAGCGTTAGGAAGAGAAGCTGCACGTGGATTATCTAGACTACTTCTACATCATATAAGTGTTTCTATATATTTTTTTTAATTTTATTTGGTTTTCGCTGGAGTTTACACCCCCCAGCGGGAGGTGTAAACCATTGTCAATTTTCCACAGACATTTTACATTGGTCGCACATTATTCATAAATTTATTACACACTGGAGTGTGTAACAAATTGAGAGTGGAGAAATAATTTACGCTATTTAATACGTTATTGTCTTCCACTCTCTATTACTTTCTATAATAAAATTGGCAGCAGCGCAGTACCTAATAGTTTATCTGTGGTACCCGGCCACGGGTTCGAACCCCGCATGCATCAAATTTTTGTATGGCCTTCGAATAATTGTTTCAGGTCTAGATGTTTGTCCCCGCACAATTTACGTATGCAAAACGCCTGCATAATACAAGAGCAAAACATAGTGTAAAACATTTAAAACATATTAGGTATGTACTGTTCGTTACTTTTGTTCTAGTTTGTTCCAGTCGTCTGGTCTATTGTCGATGATATAGTGCATCACCTTATCGGCGCCTTCGCGTTGACGTTCAGTACAGTTCTTGCAGTCGTTTGCTATTGCATCGGGCAAATTAGCTGTAAATTTAATTTATATTACTCTAAAATCGATGATAGTTTATACAATGGCATGAGGGGTACGATTTCGTATACTAAAATAGAATAGTCATCTAAAAATGTATAAAATAATTTTAAAATACTGTGTTCAAAAAAGTAAGTATGCGGTACAAACTCTTTAGAATTTAAATAAGTAAAATAAAATATGGGTGGTAAAGGAATATCTCTAAGGAACTTAAAATAAACTGATTATCTTTTCTTTACAAAAATCCTTATCCGTATATTAAAATAATATATAAATACGCTTGACATTAAAAAAAAGCTTTTCGGTGTTCAGGATGATGAGTTCTTTAGGAACGGAATTTTAAATTAAAAAAAGACATGCCAAGTGTATTACACTTCAAAGTTTTTATTAATATTATTATACATTTAATAAAAGTTACCTGTACCTAACATTCTCATTACCACTTTATACTGATTGCCTCTAGTAGCGAACGCACTCAAAAAAAGCCCATGTTACGCTAGTGGGACAATAATATAATAGATTCCAATTAAAATTTGCTCATAATTTTTTTTCTTGAAAATTGTTTCGTTTGATATTGTTTCTTCTGTAGTGGTGGTGTAAGAATATTTAATGACCTATATTGTCCCATGGGTGTCGTAAGAGGCGACAGGAGAAAATAAACCAGGAGATGATCGGCAGCGTCTTCTTAATACCTACTAGATTCTAGCAGGTATTAAGTAGGATTTCTAGTAACTAGAAAGTAATAAACTGCGGTTGGAAACCCGCCTTTCTAGTTTGGAAACTAAGGCAAATATCCCCCTTGTGAGGCAATCTATGGGGAGTCCTATGTGCAGCAGTTGAGTGGACTTTAATAGGCAATAACGAATGAATGAATGATTAGGGAATTAGTATTCCCGAATCAATAATTTTATTGGACTTCACTTTTGTGCGATAAATCAATATTTTTTAACTTCATAATTATTAATAAAAAAAAAGATTTCTGAATAGAGATGTTGCGATAAAAATATTTTATACTTACATTTTAACTCCTTGCCGTCAGGTGTGCATGGTCCTAGATCCAAAAGGCAGTTCACGTAACCAGCGAGCAGGCGTTCACTCGCTAGGATTTGATCTATGTTTACATTATCGTATTTAGTTGTGTAAGTAGGCGTCGGGAAACACCCACCATGATAAAGAAGGCACATGAAAATGAAACTTAGTGTTGTGATGTCCATGTTAGGTATCTGGAAAAGAACAAGGTACATATAAAATAAATAAAGGTACATATAAATATAATTAAAGTGTCTATCTGTAATATCGAGATAACTGTATTCTTATATTGATCTGAGAGGGTTAATTTTCGTACGACTTTTTTTGTTTTATAGGATAGGGTGACAAATGAGCACACAGTCCACCTGATGGTAGGTGGTTACTGTGACCCATAGACATCTACATCTATCCTCAATAAAGACTTAAAATGCAGATGCGTTGTCACCCGTGAGGACTAAGATGGAATGCCTCTTTTCCAGTAAAAAGGGTCTCCGGTTCTGTACACTCACCATACGAAACACAGCAGTGTTAAGCTGCTATTTTACGCTGGTATTCTGTGAGAGCGTGGTCCTTCCCCGGTCGAGCCGACCCATTCATGCTACAACTATACTACTAATATAGCTGCAGCATGGCTCTACCACGTATAAAAACTGACTGAACGGATTGTAATGAAACTTCACGAAAATATAGAGAGCAACGACAGGAGTGTTCTAGGCAGGGAATTGAAAACGAAATTAATTTCTTTTCGTTACACTAAATGTTATCTCATAACGTTCCAAAGTTTGTAACGATACTTAAAACTAAAATTATCAATAACGTTACAAAAAATAACGTCAAAGAATATCATTTTCTTAGAACAATTTCGTTACATTATAGGCATTGAGTGTGGTTATAGGTATCAGTAACGCTATGCCTATATACCCTTAAAATATTGTTACGGGTGAAACGTTACAGATTCACTCGGTAATAATCTTGTAGGGACGCGCTGCGTGGACGCAGCTCTCAATGTCATAATATGTATTTTTAAATGGTCTAAGAGTTTTTGCTCATGGTGAAGAAGCTAGATAGCAGGCAACGTTGTATATAGCGTTATTATATCGTCATATTTATAACGATATTATATAGTTATTTTAATAAACATGTAATATCGTTATATTAATAACGATGTATTTTTAATATTGTTATTAAATATGTGTAGATTTCGTCCCGGTTAGTATCGTAATAGCCAAGGAATTAATTTTGTTCCGATCCTAGTGGAAAGGTACGAATTATCGTTACTGGAATCACGCGTAACGTTATTTTGAGCAAAGTTTCAAGTCCCTGGTTCTAGGCTATATTTTATAAGAAAATCATGGAGTTATTTTTATATAAAAGAAAGATTTTTTTTATATAATTGGTCATTGATTATAATTATGTATAAAATCTAAATAAAGTTACATTAATACATCCTATGATAATAGCTATTCGAAGTAAGGGGGGGGGGGGGTCGGTAGTATTTTAATAAGAGTTGAATTATATATTATATTTGTTAATATTTTGCTAGCAGTTGAGATATTGCTTTTGTTTCAATGTTACAAGCAACAAAAGCAAATCCTTCTTACAGATTTGCTTGTAATTTTAGAACAGGCGTTTTTGCTGTTTTATTGGCTGTCATTTTATTTCTGCGGTGTGAGGCAAGATGTTACAAAAATATGTGACTTAAATTAATATTATTAAAATTAGTATTCTATTCATTACATATTTTTTTAAATCATGATTTAAAAACATATTATAAGCTATTAACGTTATGCAATAAGATCGGAAGTGGAAGTAGGCATATTACATCAGGAGTAAGTTAGGACAAGTATGAGTTTCTCTGTGTTTAAATGTTTTTTTTGTCACCCTTTAATATTATGAGGTGCACAGTTCATAGCTTCTAATAGTGCTATATAGCTTTTAATAGTTCTATAATAATCTTTGTCACCAGATCTTTTCGATATCGTGTAGAGTAAAAAAGCAGTAGTGCAAAGCTACGTTGTGAGCGTAGTTTTCTGTCACTCCTGCTTTTTTGCTTTTCCGTTCTGTTTCACATTCTAAATTACTTAAATCCGTACCGAATATTTGATCATTTATGATATCATCATCATTATCAATCACCCTTCGTATATAGTTCATGGCAAGAATGCAACAAGCTCTGGATCCGATAAAACTGCAAAATCTTCTGACTTAGAGAATTAACGTCACCAAAAACGACTATTAAGAAGTAAAAACAGTAAATTACTAATAATTTATGACAACTAAATGATTTTTACTATTATCTTGCTTCATTATGAAAATCTTTTTTTAAATTACAAAACTGATACCTATATAACTTGACATTACCCTAATAATTGCATTTAAAATCATTCATCATCTATTAAATACGAGACAAAAAATGATCAATCTCGTCTGAGTTGTTAAGAGTTCATTGTAATATTGCTATTGATGATGAAAAAAACTTGATCCTTAGCGATGGCAGACAGGTTTCGTAATTTATTGTAGGTACCTTATACAACGCAAAGTTTCTGTTTTGTTTATTCAAGTAAAGTAAGTACACAGTCGAGGTTTGTTTAGTATCTTTGAATTTACTGTGCGAGCATTTCTTTGAATTTACAGAGTATTTAGCACGAATGTCAAATATTTATTTATTATAGTTTATTGTAATTTGCTATGATATTTGTTGACATTGCCTTGAAATGACTCAATCTCAAACTCAGTTATCCTATTTTTTTATAGAATAAGGGCCACAAACGAGCACACAGTTCACCTTATGGTAAATGGTGGCTTCTAGACATCTTCGAATCGAGAATACTTACAGAAGAATTACTCCGCAAGGACATATATGTACCAATAAAGAAATAGCTACTTGCTATAGTATATACCTGCATACAAATATTTTACGAGTATCTTAATATGTATCTCAAATTTATTTTTATTTACTTTCGGACATAACTTAATTTCCAAAATAAATGAGTTCAGGTTAGGTAGCGCTTAGTCGAGTTAGTAACACGATCGAAGTTTAACGGTGGTAGAGCCACGTGGCAGTTTTTGCTGTTGCACGTATGGGCCGGCTCGAGCCGGGTTGGTACCACGACCTCAAAGAATACCGGCGTGAAGTAGAAGCTCTGCTTCTGCGTTTCGTCTGGTGAGTGCAGGTGGCCGGAGGCCCAATCCCCCCCCCCCCCATGAACATAGTAGCGGAATTACACGTAAGACTACCCCAGGAGGGTACCAGCACCCCTGGAGAATCCCTCGCTGTGCATCCACGACCATGTTATTCCACTCCTGAGCGTGGGTGCTCAGGCTGCCCCGTGTATTCGGGGGGGAGGGTAAAATTCCGCTCAAAACACCATAACTGCTCAACAAACAAAGGGGCAAACTGAGCGACAATACCAAGGCGACACTTGCCACGCTATCCGTGAATTTCTGCAAAATCAGGGGACTTCACTCGAACTTAAACGCCGTCCACTACCATCTCGAGACGGCGAAGCCGGCCTTGCTCTTTCTGACCGCAGATGAGACGCAGGTGTCCTCTCCGGCTGATACTTCGTATCTCTCCTGCCCGGGGTACAAATTGGAGCAATCCTTTGTGGCTCGGGCTGGAGTTTGCGTGTATGTCAGAGAGGACATCTGTTCTCAACGCCTCGGCAGTCTTGAAGGTTCAGACCTGTCCATCCTTTGGCTACGCGTTGACAGCGACGACCATCCGCGCGTCTACGGGTGCCTCTATAGGTCCCATAGCGGTAATGCCGAAACAGACCGACTCATCGACCACGTCCAAATGGCTACAGATTCCTTACTACAACAGGTCCCATCCGCAGAGATCGTGATGTTTGGCGATTTTAACGCCCACCACGCCGAATGGCTCGGTTCACGTTTAACCGATCATGCGGGGAGATCTGTTTATGATTTTGCCTTGGAATATGGTCTGACACAACTGGTTACTTCGCCTACGCGGATTCCAGATGTGGAGGATCATACACCTTCCCTGTTGGACCTTCTGCTGACCTCTCATCCGGACGGATATCAGGTTTCCGTCGATGCCTCTCTCGGCTCTTCGGACCATTGTCTGATCCGGAGTATGGTGCTACTCACGCTCCCCTCGCGGTTGCGTTCTGCAGGTTGCCGCCGTGTTTGGCATTACAGGTCGATGGATTAGGACGCAATGCGGTCTTTCTTTGCATCTTACCCTTGGGGGCGGGGGGCGGGTTTGCTTCTCGCCGAATGATCCCAGCGCTGTTGCTGACTCTGTCACTGATGTGGTGCTACAGGGAATGGAACTATTTATTCCATCATCTGTGGTTTCCATCGGCGGCAGATCTCAGCCTTGGTTTGGTCGCTCCTGTAAGACTGCATTACGTAGTAAGCAGGAGTGTTATCAAGCCTGGACTGCGGCTACGGCGACTCGGGATGTAAACACCAGCACACTTAAAAAGAAGTATAACTTCGCCTCCAGGTCCTTCAAAAGAGTTATTGCCAAGGCAAAGTCAGAGCACATAGGCAGAATTGGCAAGAAACTAGTTCGTGTTCCTTCGGGTACCCGTGAATTCTGGTCTCTCGCCAAGGCTGTCCAAGGGAATTTCTGTAAGCCATCACTACTATCTCTGCACAGGGAGGACGACTCACTGGCCCATGCCGCAAAAGACAAAGCCGACCTTTTAGGCTCCCTTTTGCGTCCAACTCGACTCTTGATGACATGGGGAAAACACCGCCGACCATCCCACGGTGTGAGTGCTCCATGCCGGATGTGCTGTTCTCACAGCGCTCGGTTAGCAAAGCACTCATCTCCCTGGACATTCAGAAGTCGAGTGGGCCTGACGGAATCCCCCCAATTGTGCTGAGGACGTGTGCTCCGGAGTTGGCACCGGTCCTAACGCGTCTTTTCCGGTACTCCTACTCCCAAGGCGGAGTCTCGAATTCATGGAAGACAGCTTTTGTCCACCCGATCCCTAAAAAAGGCGACCGCTCAGACCCCTCCAACTATAGGCCTATCGCCATCACCTTCATGTTCTCCAAAATAATGGAATCCATTATTAACTGCCAGCTCGTGGGGTACCTTGAGGATCACCAGCTGATTAGTGACCGCCTATACGGTTTTCGTCGGGGTCGATCAGCTGGTGATCTTCTGGTCTACCTGACCCATAGATGGGCGGAGGCAGTAGAGTCCAAGGGGGAGGCATTGGCTGTTAGTTTGGACATAGCGAAGGCCTTTGATCGGGTTTGGCACAAAGCGCTTCTTACGAAGTTCCCTTCCTATGGGCTTCCCGAGAAATTGTGCAATTGGTTCATCAGCTTCCTTGCAGATCGGAGCATCAAGGTCGTTGTAGACGGTGCATGCTCCGACTACAAGCCTATTAACGCTGGTGTTCCACAAGGCTGTGTGCTATCGCCAACGCTGTTTCTTCTGCATATCAATGATATGTTGCTAACTGGTAACATTCATTGCTATGCGGATGACAGCACTGGTGATGCTCTATATACCGGCCGTGCCAATATTTCTCAGGAAAACGTCGCCGAGCAGCGGAACAAACTTGTGTCTGAAGTCGAGTCTTTGCTGAACAAAGTCTCGGATTGAGAGCGACTAAATCAACTAGTCCAATTTAATCCTCAGAAGACACAAGTTTGCGCGTTTACCGCTAAAAAGAACCCCTTTGTCGTATCTCCTCAGTTTCAAGGCACTTCCCTTCTTGCCTCAGCCAGTATCGGAATCCTCGGGGTCGACATATCGAGTGACGTGCAGTTTCGTGGTCACTTGGAAGAGAAGACCAAATTGGCCTCTAAAAAGCTTGGCGTGCTCAGCAGAGCGGGACAGTATTTCATGCCGGCACACCGCCTGCAACTTTACAAAGCGCAGGTTCGGCCTCACATGGAATACTGTTCCCATCTCTGGGCAGGGGCTCCCCAGTGCCAGCTCCATATACCATCCACATCATCTGGATGATTGGCGGTCCACCACTGTGCGATTTAGAAGATGTTTTCTTCCTCGCACGAATTCCTTGTGGAATCGATTACCATCAGGGATTTTTCTGGACCGATATGACTTAGGGTCCTTCAAAAAAAGAGTCTACCCCTTTTTAAAAGACCGGCAACGCCGCTATTCCCTCCCTGGCGTTGCAGTTGTTCATGGGCGGCGGTAGTCACTTACTTTCAGGTGAGCCGCATGCTCGTTTGCCCCCTCTCCTATAAAAAAAGTATGGGCTCAAGGATGTGATAACGCTGCGACCATGGCAGGAGTTCATTGTGGCGTTCAAGCCAAAATCAAAAAAACACAATCCCATAGTGTTGTTTAGGCCTTCTGTTAATCATTCGCTAAATCTATGTGGAATGGACTAACATTGCCAGAGGAGTTAGAATGTCTTGACAGATTTTACGAAGAACTAGAACGTCGTTACGGGGCAAAACATTTTGTTTTCAGCCTTACACTCTGCTAACGTCACAGAAGAAAATTCAAAATCTGACAAAAATCTACGATGAATTTTCTGCAGGAGATATAATTTTGGAGATTTTACAACTTAGGCGCCACTTGGAGGCCGCCAGTATTTCTTCCCAAGAAGCGGTTCAATGTACTTCATTCAGGCTTCAGATTCCTCATAAAATGGGGCTATTCTGAATCTGCTTCGAATCTAGTGCTGTGTCTAAGACTTTTTTACTATTAAATTTCTTGTGAAAGAACCTTTTCAAAACTCAAGTTAATAAAATGTTACTTAAGGTTCACAATGAGCCAAGCGCGACTAATTCAATAATCAATATACCAATATTACCATTTTATCTATCGAAAAGGACAAGAAAGTAAATTTTGATAACGTAATAGAATATTTTAGCTAAATAAAGTCACGTAAGCATACTTAGCATGCCGTGTAGTGGCGGTTAAGAATATCCACTACCCCATATCTTCCCGTGGGTGTCGTAAAAGGCGACAAAGGGAAACAGGCAGGAGATGGGCAGCAGTATCTTTCTGGTAACAGCAAAAATACAATTAAAAAAAACTGCGGTTGCCAATCCGCTCGCCAAGCGTGGCAACTATGGCAAATACCCCCCAAATGGATAAAGTTACTAAGAGACGGCCCCCAGTCCTCGGTGGCCCCGCTATTCCTGGCTACGGTGGCGACCATAGTAACGGCGGGGCAGGGGGTGCTAAGAATTTCCGGTGGAGGTTCGGTTGCCACCTACGACGACTCGACCTGGCAACATACAACGCACGCACCCTGAGGACTGACGAGAAGATTGTGGAGCTGGAAGAAGAGATAGACAAGTTACGCTGGAATATTATAGGATTATCCGAAGTCCGAAGAGAGGGGGAGGAAACGGTAATCCTTGAACCCGGCAACTTGCTCTATTAGTGGGAGAGCGAACATCTGTCCCAAGGAGGTGTCGGATTTATCGTCCACAAGTCTCTCGTTAACAACGTTGTAAAGATTGGGAGTGTGTCGACGAGGGTTGCGTACCTTATACTCATTTACCAAACGGTATGCGCTGAAGGTCATACAGGTTTACGCACCAACCTCGGCACACCCCGATGAGGAGGTGGACGAAATGTATGAGGATATCTCCAGAGCCATGCATTCCTCCAAAACCCAATATACGGTGTTGATGGGAGATTTCAATGCAAAACTAGGCACAAGAGAGAACGGTGAGCTGAAAGTAGGGAAATTTGGAATAGGGCATCGGAACCC
Organism: Parnassius mnemosyne; assembly: GCA_963668995.1. Taxonomy (NCBI): domain Eukaryota; kingdom Metazoa; phylum Arthropoda; class Insecta; order Lepidoptera; family Papilionidae; genus Parnassius; species Parnassius mnemosyne. Next base: position 19,674,041 of record CAVLGL010000068.1, on the reverse strand, counting down.
AAGGGGCCAGCAGCTGGCCGACTTCATGGAGAAAGAGGGACTCTTTATGATGAACTCTTTCTTCCAGAAGCGGCCCCACAGGAAGTGGACCTGGTCGAGCCCCGACGATTCGACATAAAATGAGATTGACTTCATTATGACGACCGAAACGACAATTGTTCAGTGATGTCTCTGTGATCGCGAGGGTGAAAACCGGCAGCGATCACTGAATGGTTAGAGGCACACTGAACCTAAACGTTAAGTTGGAGAGGTCTCGTCTAATGAAGTCAACGCTCCGTCCCCCTCGTGCTCTAATCCAAAGTTCCGAAACCTTTCAGCTCGAGTTACAAAACCGTTTTCAGTGCCTAGAAGACTGCAATGAAGTGGACGATATGAATGACAAGCTCGTGGAAACTGTCCATGCGGTCGGAGCTAAGTTCTGCAAGACCCGCCGCAGAAGAACACAAAAACTCTCCGATCACACTCTTAATCTCATGGCTGTTAGATGGGAGATGAAGCTACATTCTTCAACAGATTTGACAGCATACAGGCAACTGAACAGACAGATCTCCAAATGCATGCGGCGGGACTTACGCAACTTCAATGCAGCTCGTATTGAAGAAGCGATCGAGCGGAACCAAGGCTCCAAAGTCTTTGCCAGAGATCTGTCTGCCAGAAAGAGCCAACTGTCAAGGCTGAAGACAGAATGTAGCAGCATTGTTTCCGGGGCACCTGAGATTTTGAGTGAGATTGAGAGGTTCTATGGGCAGCTGTACACGTCATCGTTGGAGCCAAACGCGAGTGTGAGTAACGATCCAAGAGCGAGTCTTATCCGACATTATTCCGATGATATCCTGGATGTCAGTCGGAGCGAGATTAGAATGGCTCTCCAGCACTTTAAAAACGGCAAGGCCCCAGGCGAGGATGGAATTACAGCGGAGTTTCTGAAAGCAGGTGGAAAACCGGTACTTGAAGTCCTTCAGAAGCTCTTTAATTCCGTCCTCCATGGTGGCATCACACCGGAGGCGTAGAGCAGAAGTGCGGTGGTCTTGTTCTTCAAGAAAGGCGACAACGCTCTCTTGAAGAACTATAGACCGATTTCCCTTCTGAGCCGCGTCTACGTGCTGTTTTCGAGAGTCATTACGAATCATCTCGCGTTAAGACTTGACGACTTCCAGCCTCCCGAACAAGAAGGTTTCCACAAAGTCTTTAGCACCATAGACCACATACATACCCTTCGGCGAATTGTACAAAAGTCAGAGGAGTACAATTTGCCACTATGTCTGGCGTATGTGGACTATGAGAAAGCCTTTGATTCCGTCGAAATTTGGGCGGTGCTGCAGTCCCTTCAGCGGTGCCAAGTGGACTGTTGGTATATCGAAGTGCTGAAGTGCTTGTACAGTAGGGCTACGATGGCTATCCGAGTACAGAACCAGAGTACGAAACCTATCCAATTGCAGAGAGGTGTAAGACAGGGTGACGTCATATCCCCGAAACTCTTCACCGCTGCATTGGAAGACGTTTTCAAGCTTCTGGACTGGAAAGGATACGGTATCAACATCAATGGCGAGTACATCACTCACCTTCGATTTGCCGACGTTATAGTCCTTATGGCAAAATCGCTGGAGGACCTAAGCACTATGCTCAATAGGATAGGTCTTAAGATGAACATGGACAAAACAAAGATCATGTTTAATGTCCATGTCACACCTATGCCGGTAGTTGTTGGGAGCACTAAGCTTGAAGTTGTTGACGAGTATGTTTACCTGGGACAAACAGTCCGACTAGGTAAGTGCAACTTCGACCGAGAGGTCAATCAACGGATTCAACTCGGTTGGGCAGCGTTCGGGAAATTACGGCACATCTTCTCGTTAGATATACCTCAAAACTTGAAAACGAGACTGTACAACCAGTGCGTGTTGCCAGTGATGACATACGGAACTGAGACGTGGTCCTTCACTGCTGGCCGGATGAGGAAGCTCAAGGTCGCTCAGCGAGCTATGGAGAGGGCTATGCTCGGAGTTTCTCTGCGTGATAAACTCAGAAATGTGGCGACATAGCCCAACGGATTAGTAAGCTGAAGTCGCAATGGGCCGGCCATATAGCTCGAAGAATCGACAACCGATGGGGAAGAAAGGTTCTCGAGTGGCAGCCTCGTACCGGCAGGCGAAGTGTTGGGCATCCCCCCACTAGATGCAGTGACGACCTGTTAAGATATGCAGGAAGTCGATGGATGCAGGTGGCTCAGGACCGTACTTTGTGGCATTCCTTGGCGGAGGCCTATGTTCAGCAGTGGACTTGTGAAGGGATGAAATGATGATGATGATGATGATGAAGCATACTTAGCAGTTTTTTGTTTTATTTTGGGGGGAGCTTGATAGAAAACCGCCCTGGCTGCCACTGATATACATAATATATCTTCAATTAAGAATCAAATTGCAAAATGCATAGTCACCACTGAGGACTAAGATGGAATGCGTTATTAATGGTAAAACAGTAAAAAGTTTCTCCTATTATTTACTATCGCCATACGAAACACAGCAGCATTAAGCTGCTATTTCGATCGGTATTTTGTGAGAGTGTGGTTCTTCTCCGATCGAGCCGACCCATTTGTAATCACACCTTTTTAGCAATAGAAAATGAAGCAGGCTACTTGTTCTATACAAGAGAAAAATATTAAAATTATTGTTAATAATTAAATATATAAAAACTTAAAACGCGACTTTAAAAATTTTGAAAATTGAATAATTTCCACATAATTTTTTTTTTATAGGAGAGGGGGCAAACGAGCATGCGGCTCACCTGATGGTAAGTGACTACCGCCGCCCATGAACAACCGCAACACCAGGGGAATTGCAGATGCGTTGCCGGCCTTTTAAAAAGGAGTAGGCTCTTTTCTTGAAGGTCCCTAAGTCGTATCGGTCCGGAAAAATCGCTGGTGGTAAACTATTCCACAAGGAAGTTGTGCGAGGAAGAAAACATCTTCTAAATCGCACAGTGGTGGACCGCCAATCATCCAGATGGTGTGGATGGTATCGGGAGTTCTGCCGCGATGTGCGTTCGTGAAATTTGGCGGCTGGGATTAATCCGAACAATTCCTCAGAGCACTCCCCATGGTAAATGCGAAAGAAAATGCTAAGAGATGCAACATCTCTTCGCAGTGCCAATGAGTCGAGCCGTTCGGAAAGGACTCGGTCGTCGACGATTCGAACCGCTCTGCGCTGGATGCGGTCAAGTGGAAGAAGCTGGCACTGGGGAGCCCCAGCCCAGAGATGGGAACAGTATTCCATGTGAGGCCGAACCTGCGCCTTGTAAAGTAGCAGGCGTTGAGCAGGCATGAAATACTGTCCCGCTCTGCTGAGCACGCCAAGCTTTTTAGAGGCCAATTTGGCCTTCTCTTCCAAGTGACCACAAAACTGCACGCTACTCGATATGTCGACGCCGAGGATTCCGATACTGGCTGAGGCAACAAGGGGAGTACCTTGAAACTGAGGAGATACGACAAAGGGGTTCTTTTTAGCGGTAAACGCGCAAACTTGTGTCTTCTGAGGATTAAACTGGACTAGATTTAGTCGCCCCCAATCCGAGACTTTGTCCAGCAAAGACTCGACTTCAGACACAAGTTTGTTCCGGTACTCGGTGACGTTTTCCCGAGAAATATTGGCACGGCCAGTGTATAGAGCATCACCAGTGCTGTCATCTGCATAGCAATGAATGCTACCAGCTTGCAACATATCATTGATATGCAGAAGAAACAGCGTTGGTGATAGCACGCAGCCTTGAGGAACACCAGCGTTAATAGGCTTGTAGTCGGAGCATGCACCGTCTACAACGACCTTGATGCTCCGATCTGCAAGAAAGCTGGTGATCCAATTGCATAATTTCTCGGGAAGCCCATAGGAAGGGAGCTTCGAAAGAAGCGCTTTGTGCCAAACCCGATCGAAGGCCTTCGCAATGTCCAAACTAACGGCCAATGTCTCCCCCTTGGACTCTACTGCCAACGCCCATCTATGAGTTAAGTAGACCAGAAGATCACCAGCTGATCGAACCCGACGAAAACCGTACTGGCGGTCACTAATCAGCTGGTGATCCTCAAGGTACCGAATGAGGTGGCAGTTTACAACGGATTCCATTATTTTGGAGAACAAGGGGGTGATGGCGATAGGCCTGTAGTTGGACGGGTCTGAGCGGTCGCCTTTTTTAGGGATCGGGTGGACAAAAGCTGTCTTCCATGATTTCGGGACTACGCCTTGGGAGTAGGAGTACCGGAAAAGACGCGTTAGAACCGGTGCCAACTCCGGAGCACACGTTCTCAGCACAATTGGGGGGATTCCGTCAGGCCCACTCGACTTGTGGATGTCAAGGGAGAGGAGTGCTCTGCGAACCGAGCGCTGTGAGAACCGCACATCCGGCATGGAGCACTCACACCGCGGGATGGTCGGCGGTGTGTTCCCCTCGTCATCAACAGTCGAGTTGGACGCAAAAAGGGAGCTTAAAAGGTCGGCCTTCTCTTTTGCGTCGTGGGCCAGTGAGTCGTCCTCCCTGTGCAGAGATGGTAGTGATGGCTTACAGAAATTCCCTTGGACAGCCTTGGCAAGAGACCAGAAGGAAGTTCCCGAAGGAAGGCGAACTAGTTTCTCGCCAATTCTGCCTATGTGCTCTGACTTTGCCTTGGCAATAACTCTTTTGAAGGACCTGGAGGCGAAGTTATACTTCTTTTTGAGTGTGCTGGTGTTTACATCCCGAGTCACCGAAGCCGCAGCCCAGGCTTGATAACACTCCTGCTTACTGCGTAATGCAGTCTTACAGGAGCGGCCAAACCAAGGCTGAGATCTGCCTCCGATGGGTACCACAGATGATGGAAGAAATAGTTCCATTCCCTGTAGCACTACATCAGTGACAGAGTCAGCAACAGCGCTGGGATCATCCGGCGAGAAGCAAACCCGCCCCCATGGGTAGGAAGCAAAGAAAGACCGCATTCCGTCCCAATCCGCCGACCTGTAATGCCAAACACGGCGGCAACCTGCAGAACGCAACCGCGAGGGGAGCGTGAGTGGCACCACACTCCGGATCAGACAATGGTCCGAAGAGCCAAGAGGGGCATCGACGGAAACCTGATATCCGTCCGGATGAGAGGTCAGCAGAAGGTCCAACAGGGAAGGTGTATGATCCTCAACATCTGGAATCCGCGTAGGCGATGTAACCAGTTGTGTCAGACCGTATGCCAAGGCAAAGTCATAAACAGATCTTCCCGCATGATCGGTTAAACGTGAACCGAGCCATTCTGCGTGGCGGGCGTTAAAATCGCCAAGGATCACGATCTCTGCGGATGGGACCTGTTGTAGCAAGGAATCTGTAGCCATTTGGACGTGGTCGATGAGTCGGTCTGTTTCGGCATTACCGCTATGGGACCTATAGAGGCACACGTAGACGCGCGGATGGTCGTCGCTGTCTACGCGTAGCCAAAGGATGGACAGGTCCGAACCTTCAAGACTGCCGAGGCGTCGAGAACAGATGTCCTCTCTGACATACACGCAAACTCCAGCCCGAGGCACAAAGGAGTGCTCCAATTTGTACCCCGGGTAGGAGAGATACGAAGTATCAGCCGGAGAGGACACCTGCGTCTCGGTCAGAAAGAGCAAGGCCGGCTTCGCCGTCTCAAGATGGTAGTGGATCAAATTATTATTTTCTAAAGTATTTGCCTTTAGAAACTATTAAACTATGTGGAGGAAAGTATTTTATTCAATTTTAATATGTTGAAGCCGGATTTAATGGGACTACTGGTCAGGTAGAACATTCCTACAAAAAAAATACATCCAAATGTACAATTATCTTTGAAGTCAGCCAATAATGTTGGTCGGGAATCCTTTAAATGTATATGTACATACACTTACATATACTTATACACACACAGGCTGACACAGTGTGCAAGGGAGAAGAAAATTCCATAAGGCAAAAATGCAAGATGGATACCAAGTCTCATGACTCTGTAACCGATTTTGAATGACAGATCGGCACAAGTCAGCACGCAAGCAATAAGCTCCTAGATATTATGTAATATTTTTAGAGTGTAATAGTGGTTATTTTTAGTAAAAACTTTTTTCCAAAATGGTTTCTTGTTTTGTGAGTGACTGAGTGTTAATAATGGAAATAATCCTGATAATTGCACATTTCACAGGTGAATTCTCAAAACGTCGCGTCGTCAATGTTATGACTTATGACGCATTTACTTTTGGTTAAAATTTATGTTGTATATTGTTTAAAATATAGAATGTTTTCAATTATTTTGTTAAATTGTATATTTTGCAAAGAAAAAAGTCACGTTGTAGGTAATTTGCATGAATTTGGTAAATACCACAGAGCACAGTTACTCTCTACCAAGAGGTAAATACATGTTATACAAAATATGTTATATGTACGCTAGGGATTGACTCAACTATATCAAAATTAATGTCGATATTTATGTTGAATGTTTATATTGAATCGATAGGCTTGCCCACAAAACAAGAAAATAAATCCTCGGTTTGCTTTCTATAAATGTAATTTTATTTTGCAGTTCGTCAAACAGATTCCCTCCGGATTCTATAATTATTAATTGGACGGGTTGGGTGGAATCCAAAGAAAAACTCAACAATTTGCAGCAAATATTTTCTTGAGAAGTATAAAAGAAAAAGTAGAACAAAAACAATTTTATATAAAAGAATTTCTACATGATTTGTATTAGTTAGTATAATATTGTTATAATGAGACTTCAAAAATTTTACTTTCAAAACTTTAGATAAAAATAGAAACAGATTTTTATACATTATAAAACATTGTAGAACATGTAGTACATTAAAGATAAAAAAATCTTGAGATTATCCTATTTAAGCCATTATGAACCTATAATATATATTATAAGTTATTGCATGTCGTAAACGCAAAGCGCGCAGGTATGTTCTGCTAGAGCCTAAAAATTAAGATTTCAGCGTTTTGTCGCATGAAATCGTATCTAGCCATCATATTATACACATAAATGATATGAAAAGCACATTGTCAGAAGGAGAAATGATTGTTGAAATTATTAAATTTTTATTTTAAATCGATTAATTGCAATTTTTACATAAAAAAGGGTTTTAGTGACTTATGGTGTGGATTAATCAAGTCCGCATGGCTTCGTAAACACGATAGCTTTTGAAAATATCAATTGTTCAACTCAATCTATTTTTAAAACTCTCCATCTATCATGTGGGAAGCCATGGAATGTAAATGGCAGTTTAATTTTGTTTTGTTTATTTATAATTAATTTTTTTCGGCTAAAAAATGGCGAAATTTTCGGTGGTTTCTTCAACTAAATTCAAGTAAAATATGTTCTCCAATAAATCGGTTTACATCACGGTTGACGCTTCGATTTTAAATGTAAATTTGTAATTGCAAAAATACATTTTTTATGTGGTATAACTTTAAATAAACGAACTTCGGATTTTTCCTATGTTCGACGAATGTAGACTTTACGGAAGGAAGGGTGACAAACGAGCACGCAGTTAGATGAAATTTATGTATGGTAAGTAAATGCAACCCTTAGAAAACTACATTTTATCTTCGACTAAGAGTAAAATCGATTAAGAAGAAGTGTAGGGAGACTGCCATTCACTGCGCATACCAGTTGCCAACCAAGACCCTTTCTTCTCACTTCGTGTTAGCAATAGTGCCAGTTTAAATCTACCCGTAGGTACTTTTATAAAATTTTAATGAAGAAAGTAGAGTAACAGTTTAAGTAATATTTACCACAGCTTGGTACAGGCCTACTCTCATTTCTAAGAAGAGGGCTTTGGATCAGGGAAGACTCCGTCTAATGCGAGTTGGCAGACTTTTGATATTCTGGCCATATTTTTAATTTCTCGCACATGCAAGTTAGATGCACACCGTGAGATGAGAGTTACCACACGGTATTGTCCAACACAGTGTGGGTCTCATGGTGTAGATCACTACCGGGCAAGTGATAATTTAGTGCCTAAAACTTCATCTAACAATTTCATTTATGATTGTGCGGGATCGAACTATGAGTAGGTACGTTAGATAAATAAAGTTATAAGTATAAAAAAAGATTTTACATACCATGAAAGCAGGTTATATTAAAATAATAGTGAAATTGAAGTAACTTCCTGCTGTGTCTTGAAATTCTAACAGAAATTCTAACTTAGCATTTGGTTTTATATACTAGAAATAATAGTGCTATCATCTAAATCGTTTTGATAAAGTGAATTAGATTTAATAGGTAACTGATGTAAAATTACCTCCTTTCATGCAAACTTAAACAGCTACTTATGTGGTTTTATTATGCATCACGAGTAACCGTCATTATTTAAGTTGAGTTAGGGAAATGAACTTTCCTCACGAACAGGTTCCACATGGCTGGACCCAGGTGAAGGGTCCGAGGTGGCCACTACGAGTGTGCTTGGGAAGCTCACTTCGGATATGTGTTACTGGGCAGCAGCGAGAGGGGTGTATTCCCCCCTACCGCTACAGCCAAGGTGCAGTCGCGCGAATAGAATAGAATAGAATAACCTTTTATCCAATAGAGATCACATGTGTAATTCTTATTTAAAGTCATTTTTTACTTTACCACTGGTTCGAAAAAAAACCCTCTGTCCTGGGAAGAACCAGCAAAAAACCCAGCGTGACTTTTTTTTAAAAGTAAATTTTACATTAATGGTTGTACAAACTATTTACAAAATTTATTTTAGAAACTGCTTGGAAGCTACCACAGTAAATTCTCACGCCTGTCACTCAGAGGGGTAGGCAGAGATTACGGACTTCCTTCTATAGTATGAACCTGACACACTTCATTCGCTTCTTTCGTATCTATATATTTACGAATACATGCTATCCGGTTAAGGATACTCTTAGCTTAGCCCATCTGTAATATTTCGCCAATTAAATAAATAACCAATCGTCTAGGACCTCTTGTCGATTCACTTCTGTAACATATATTTGTTCTAATTTCTCATTCATTCTTTCTACACGTTTCAGAGCAACTTTTCTGCACTTTTCTCTGTGATCACACAAGTTTTCACATTATCATACTTCTTAACATTCCCAACATAAATTAAAGAAGTGTATAGCAGGTCTGCCACCACTACCCCTCCCCCTCTCAGAGCAGCGTCACTACGATCAGCATGATATGACTTCGGCTATAGTTCACCGCTAAGTCCTACATTACGTCCTACATAAAAAAACATATTTAACATCCTTTAACCTATAAACAATAATTAAATAATGCTAAGGAATATGAAGACAATAAAGAAATATAAAAGGAAACGTAAAATACCCAGGGGTATTATCAGCCATGTATTCATTTATATCATAAAAACCCTTTTTATACAGTTTCAGCTTAACAAAACATTTACTAATAGAGAGAGCCTGTACACTCCGGGACCTTGTTGTAATAGCGTATAAATTGCCCCAAGAATGAATTACTGACTCTGTGGAGTCGAGAAACTGGTATCCCTAGTTTGTGTTTGTTTCTAGTGTTTACAAAGTGTATATCACTTTTATTACTAAAACTACCTTTGGTTTTGTGAACATACATTAAATTTTCGTAAACATACTGAGAGGCCAAATTTAATATATTTATTTCTTTAAATTTATCTCTAAGAGACTCTCTCGGTTTTAAGTTGTAAATAGCTCTAATAGCCTTCTTCTGTAAAACAAAAATAGTATCTGAATCAGCCGCATTTCCCCATAGCAAAATCCCATAAGACATTATGCTATGGAAAGAACTGAAATAAACTAATCTAGCTGTCTCGACACTAGTGAGACCTCTAATCTTTTTTACAGCACATGCTGCAGAACTTAGTCTGCTTGCTAGTTTGGATATATGGGGGCCCCACTGAAGCTTTGCCTCGAGAGTGATGCCTAGAAAACAGAGGATTCAACAGGGCTCACTTATTCCCCATTTAAAAACACATTTTTAACATTGAATGTTGTAAATTTAATATATTTAGTTTTATTACAGTTTAAATGTAGATTTTTAACGTTAAACCAATGTACTAATTTTGATATAACATTATTCACTTCATCACATTTAAATGATTGACGTTTAAGTTTAAAAATCAAGGAAGTTTCACACGCAAATAATACTATATCATGATTATCCTCTACAAGGGAAGGTAAGTCATTAATATACACTAGAAATAGGAATGGGCCGAGAATCGAGTCCCGAGGGACACTTATTAGTACAGGTGACCAGGAAGAACTTTTAACATTGATAATAACTTTCTGCATTCTATTACTTAAATATAAAATAATAAATTTAAGCGCTGTGTTTTTGATACCAAAGTACTGTAGCTTCTAAAGTTCTTTTTGAGTCAAAAGTAAGACCGAGATCTCTGATACTGCTGGTATTCTGTTATTTTCATTTTTATATTTTATTTTCTATTTTCTTAAAAAAACTTATATGTTATAGAATTATGGATGTAACGTATAATTATAAATTATGGGATTAGGTTTACGAGTAAATGAGCATATAAAACATTTGGAAGCATTCAGATCAAGTTTATTTTTAGAGCAGTACGTTTCTAAATTATAGATATCATTTTGAAGGCTAAATCTTCTAAATCTATGATAGGACATAAGATGTACATATCGTCAGCGTAAAGAAAAGAATAATCTTTAAATTTTTGAAAAACAAGTCGATATCATTGATAAAATTAAGAAGAGCAAGCTAGGGCTCCAATAGGGAACCTTGCGATACGCTAGACGATATATGGATTGCAGACGAACGATACCTACCAAGGACGACAGCTTGACTACGATTTCAGATATACGATGTAAACCATCTGAACAAGTCACCCCTGACACCCATTGCAAGGAATTTACGTAAAATAATTAAATGACCGATTCCTTGGAATGCTTTGCATTAGTCTGTACATACTGCATCTACTTGTGATGGCATCGATATAAAGTTAGATAGTCGTTACAAACAACAAGGTTTGACACGATGAATCTATTTTTTAAGAAAACATGTTGGTTATCACTAAATGTGTGACGAAGGCAAGAATATACCTGGTTGTATATATTTTTTTCTAGTACTTTAGCGAATATATAGAGCTTGAAAATGGGACGATAATTTTGTACCTTATCTTTAGGTGCTTTTTAATGTTTTGGAGTGATAAGAGCTCTTTTTCAAATATCTGGAACCACGCCTTCCTTTAAGGAATGGCGGTATAGAATGCTCGAAAGTAAGAGAGTCCGCACAATGTACGATTAAGACAGCCGGGATACCGTTTGGTCCAGCGGATTTGTTCACCTTAAAACGCCTTTAAAGGCTATCGACCCCTGCTTCTTTCACCTCGACGGAACTGATATTAACAGGGGATTGATCAATTTGCGTTTCAATAAAATTGAAATTAATTGTATCGGAATCGTGAAGAAAGTTAGATTTTGAAAATTGATTGAGTAAATTACAAATTACTTCACCTTTGCCTGAATAATACTGTAATTTGAAGAATATGAATTTGGAGGTATTTTTACTCTTGAGAAAATTCCAAAAGGCTTTCGGTGATTTGCTTATGTTATTTTCTACATCACGAATGTAGGCTTCGTACATACTTTTATCAAGAAATTTTCCGCGTTCCCGTAATAAAACAAAAGAATCAAGATCGGAAGTATTTCCATATTTCTTACACTTTGAGTGATACTTCAATTTTTCTTTTAAAATTTTAATCAAGGGGTTTTATGCCAAGAAAGAAATCTGGCGGATGATTTTACAGTTTTGCAAGGGGCATGCGCATTCAATAGAGTTTGTAACTTATCATACAGAAAGGAAACAGCCTCCTCTAAAGTACCCATTCTGACACAATTGGACCAGTCCGTATTATCAAGCTGTTGGCATATTTTAGTGTAGTCTCTAAGTTGCTCTAGTAGTTATTGCTCTAAAGCAATGATTACTAGAGCAACTCTCTAAAGAACCGGAAACCCTTTTTACTGGAAAAGAGGCATTCCATCTTAGTCTTCACGGGTGACAATGCATCTACAGTTTGATTCTTTATTGAGGATAGATGTAGATGTCTATGGGTAACAGCAACCACTTACAATCAGATGGGCTGTGTGCTTGTTTATCACCCTATCCTATAAAACAAAAGTCTGCTAAATTATATAGGAATTTAGTTCTAATTTGCGCTGAAAGCGTATCTTGACAAATGAAATCAACAGAGACACATAATGCTATATTATGAGGAGCTAAAGGCTCTAGGCATTTATGACTATGAGGTTATTGCAGATTTGATATAGAATTCCGTTATTACAGTTTAGCTGACTATTATATTTAGATAAGGAACATAGGTATATAGTATCAAAAAATCCGATAAAAGAGCATAGATATTGGCTGACGTCACCTGGTTTCCTGCTTATGGAAATATCTGGAAAATTTTGGGGATAGCTGTAAGCTCTAAGGTTGTAGTTGTTAACTGTTAATAAAAAAATACCTCATAATAGCTTCTGAATTTGGAGCTAACGTGTATCAAATAATTAAATCTTTAGAATCTATTAAGTGGAAATTATTATTTTTTTAGTTTTGAAGTAGGTTTGTAAGTACTCTTTATTAAGTTCAATTATTTTACTCTTTTTAGTGGTCTCTATATCACATGTTTATATAACAACTAGTATGTCGTCTAAAGAGTTACATTAAAATCTTCATCTCCTATTTTCCACAAGAAGGATGAAATTTATTCTTCAATATTATGTGGTATTAAAATGAAATGATAAGTTAAACCATATGCTGTTTAATAAAATAAGAATCATATATGCCCTTTCCAAGAAATCAGTTAATACAAGTTTTAAAAACACAAACATGTTTGACGCTTGTGTTTTTTATAACAATATAAAAACAATATGATAAAACCATCACATTTTTTACACTCGGTTAAAAAAACACATAAATATAGCCATAATAAATTTTCCGTTCTAATTTATTGTCGTGGGGTTTTACTTCGGCTTGTGACGTAAAATCGCTGTGTAGGAGGCTGTTTGTGCGATCTATCACCTCTTGCTAAAGCGATCAAAACAAGTTCAGACATTTAATTATACACTGTTTTGTTGTTTATTAACCCATAGGTATCAAATATACCATTATAATATTTATTAGCGACGTGCTTAATATGCGCTGATAAGGAAAATTCTAAAGGAAATACCGTAAAATGCGCTGTGACAGTTCTTAGACACAACGCTTGTAATTATGTAATTGCATTTGTCGTATAGTGAGAAATACACCACTAATATGTTATATTTGCATGGTTAATTTTTTTAGCCTTGCGATTACTCATCTGCGAGCAAAACAAGCATAATAAGGAGCGACGACCTTGCACCATTACCGGAAAAGGTCAGGTAGTCAGTAACAAGTTACTTGCAATATTTTTCCGAATACTCATGCAACAACTTTTCTGTAACAAAAACCCTAAAAGTGAATATTTACTACAGAATTTGGTAGAAAGTGTGTTTTGCGAATTTAAGTCGAGAGTTAATGAGATACAAAATATTGTGATTTTGGAACATTTTACATAATTATGATTATTTTATGTATTATATTTGTCGCAGAAGTGAACAATCCATAACTGGGGACTATATTTATTTTCTTTTTTTAAAAAACGTTACCCCCACACTAGGATTTTCTCCTGTATTGTGGAGGCAGTTTACAAACACAAATTGCACAAGGACAATCATCCAGACCCGGAACAATTATTTGTAGGCCATACAAATACTTGTTCCGTGCGAGATTCGAGATCCGCGCCCCCCAGCGCAGCAAATCTTCGCTAAGCCACTGCGCCACGGAGCCATCAATATAAAGACAAACTTATCATTACCCTGTCAAAGTCCACTGCTGAACATAGGGCTTCCCCATAGATTGCTTTATATGGAGACATATGCCATAGTTCCCTTGCAAAGACATTTAAGAAGTAGTAATAGACCGTACATCAGCAACAAAATGGTTATTTGTTACTTTTGTCCTATGGGATATATTTTTTTTTTTTTTTTTTTATAGGATAAGGGTGACAAACGAGCACACAGTCCACCTGATGGTAAGTGGTTGCTGCGGCCCATAGACATCTACATCTATCCTCGTTTGCGAATCAAAATGCAGATGCGTTGCCACCCGTGAGGACTAAGATGGAATGCCTCATTTCCAGTAAAAAGGGCCTCCGGCCACCTGCACTCACCAAGCGAAACGCAGAGGTAAACCTCTACTTCACGCTGGTATTCTGTGAGGTCGTGGTACCACCCCGGTTCGAGCCGGCCCATCCGTGCGACAGCAAAAGCTGCCGCGTGGCTCTACCACTGTGGAAATTATATATTATTTATATTTCTGATTTATGTCATTTAGTCTTAGTGACATCGTCAAAAGGTCAAGACGCCTTCATTTTCCTATATATTTTTTTACGTGGTAAAACCATGCTGCAGCTATATTAATAGTATAGTTGTAGCACGAATGGGTCGGCTCGACCGGGGAAGGACTACGCTCTCACAGAGTACCAGCGTAAAATAGCAGCATAACGCTGCTGTGTTTCGTTTGGTGAGTATAGAGACCCTTTTTACTGAAAACGAGGCATTCCATCTTAGTCCACACGGGTGACAACGTATCTGCATTTAAATTTGTAATCGAAGATAGATGTAGATGTCTATGGGCCACAGGAACCACTTACCATCAGGTGAACTGTGTACTCGCTTGTCACCCTTATTCTATAAAAAAAGCGGAATGACTTAAGAAAAGCCTCTTCACTCTTGCATTGAAGCCAACTTCTTTTCAAATTGTTCTAAATGACGTGCATGCGGCAAAGTACTTAGTAAAGTACTTTGCCGCATGCACGTCATTTAGTGGGATATAAAATAAATAATAAAAATTAAGGTTCGATTATTTAAATATTATTATCGATTATTCGCATTAGCTTGAATTTGAATCATCAAAACACTATGGTAAGGCACATAACGACATATCATTGAAACAACGTCCAGCAAAAAACGTAATTCTGGTTAAAGTTTTTATACTGTACTTGGTTTGAAAGAAGAATTTAAATTAGTGATAAAGATCTAAACAACATGTTCTAATGAAATATAGATAGCTTCATAGTTCTTTGGAATGACGTAAAATATTATTTTAAATCCTGTGAGTACGCTTGTACAAAGTTATTACGGAATGATTAAATGTGAAACGTTAAAGGTATTTCATAGATTTGGTTGTATATGCTGAAAATCGAGCGAAAATAAAGCGCCTTGGAAGAGACTTATGTTTAACCGTGCTCTACACGTGGAAACATTCTGAGTTATAAGTACGAGTACATTCTTCGACTTTCAAAATAGCATCCAATCCCGTGGACTTAGGTATCACATTCGATAGTATAATCATATGTTTCGCAGAGAATATCTCCATGTAACACCCTATAGTGGGTTTTGGAGGAATGCATGGTTCTAGAGATATTCTTATACATTTCCTCCACTTTCTCATACAATAATACGGTACTAATGGGAGACTTCAACGTAAAACTAGGCACAAGAGAGAACGGTGTGCTAAAGGTAGGGAAATTCGGGATAGGGCAACGTAACCCAAGGGACCAGCAGCTTGTCGATTTCATGAAGAAAGATGGACTCTTTACGATTACTGGTCGAGCCCCGGCAGTTTGACAAAAAATGAGATTGACATCATTATAATATCTAGATCAATGGGTGGATGGTAAACACGAATGTTATTTTAATGTCGGAAAAAATAGCTTTCGGAGTTGAGTTGAGCCAAATTTATTATAATTTTTATGATATGTTTTATATAAAGCGAATTTGCATTTTACTTCTCACGAGGATCGCCCGTATAGTAACGCTTTTACACCCTTACAAATCTAAACTAACGTTATAATCCCAATCTTTTGTTAAACTATTAAATTATAAATGTTAAAATGGCATAAGAATAGATATACATACTCGTAAACTTATAGAGAATAATGCCTTTGCACAAATTGTTTTCGCGGTCTCCGTAGATATTTAAATATGTATTTGCTAATCTCACCCATAAGTGTTGTACATTAAAACCAAAACAACAAAATAAGGAAAACCTTTCTTTAATTACTATGTATAATAGGTCTTAATGCCATACAAAGAAATCGGAGTTTGCTATGATAGACAAAACCGTTTAACAATACCTGTTTTAATAGAATACACGCATTTAAGAGTTTACGATCAAAAATCAACAACATCAGTGACGGAATCAGGTTCTACAAGTACGTCTGAGCTTAGGCCAAAGCATGTTTTCGTATTATCTAAAAATTAATATTCTTAAAGTAAAAAAGGTCAGTAATCCCAATCGCCAAATCTATACTTACTAATATAATAAAGCGGAAGGGTTTTCTTGTTTTTTTGTTTGTTTAAACGCGGTAATCTCTGGAACTACCAGTCCGATTTGAAAAATTCTTTTTGTATATTATAGCCAGATTCATGTGGAATAGTATAGGCTATCTAGCATTAAGCTATATCACTCAACTAGCCTTAAATATGGATATTTGTTAAGCAAGTCAGAAGAAAAAGCACTCCCGAAATGAATTATCCGCGTACGCTGGTGTTATAGTTAGGGATACGTAAATACAATGTTCTAGAAAAATATAGATCTTTACTCCGTCTAAAAAAAGTTCGCGATACCATATGTCTATTTCTTATACATAAGCCATAATTAGGTATTTTGTGACAAAAAAAATTTGAAAATTTAAAAGTGATATATGAGCGTCATTATTAGGCATGGCCTATTTATTCTTACGAACGAAAGTTATTTCATCATCAAGACAATTTTATGAAGATAAACTTTGTTCTTTATACCATGTTATTTGGACGCATAGTTTAAGAGATAATGTAAAATTAAAATAATTCAACTATGACGACAATGATTAGTTACATCTTTATTTCTGAACTCTTTCATTTCACGTTGCTATGGTATTTTTAAAATTTAATTGATTAATAAGTATAAGAGTTTGATAGCTCAAGAATCATTTCATGCCTACACACTTTTCATGTATCGTGTACGGTTTTCTTTAAAACTGGAAAAAACCGCACTTCGGGATACTTTCTGGGACCTGAGGGGTGGGGGGGGGGGGAGAACGCTCAACCGGGAGGGGGAGGGAAAGTGGATAAAACTTAACTTCGCTCTACATCATACATAATATGCCGACAGATAGTACTCCATTAATTATGCCAATTATTCCATCCATTGCTGTCAAATAAAATATTTAAATTAAATTATAAAATGCTTGAACTAGGTCATGTCGCGCACCACCGACACGTGATGACGCGGATGAAACCGCGGGGCATAGCTAGTGTATTAATAAGTTAAGTATGAGCGATAGCTTGTCTCTCAGTGCTAAATATAAGTTATACATAGGTATGTTAAATGTATTCAAGTAGTGGTCTCAATAACATACATCCAGTTTTAATTTTAACTTTTTAGCCGACTTCAAAAAAGAAGAAGGTTTACAATTCGACTGTATGCATCTTTATATGTCTGTATGTATGTTATGCGATGTCATCGTCAATTGAGGACCAATTTTTATAATTAAGGAGGTTCAGGGGTAAAATTCCATATAAATTTGGAAAAAAATTGCTAAAAGATGATAATATTAAAAAACATTGAGATTGTGATATTGCTTAGTCCACTCAAAAGTGTAAAAAATAATCTTGTATATAAATATTAATAATTGTTTGTTCGTATTTTATGCACCACCATACCGTTCATCAGATTGCGGTAAAACTTTGTCAGTTTATTGCTTGCACTTGCGAGAAGGATATACAACTATATATAATAGGCATAATACAACTTAGAGTAGGTGGCGCGCGTATCGTACCGACAAATTTATTTAACAGTTATAAATCATTACACTTCAATGAATGTATTATCATCCTTAATTACCACAGAATACAATTACTCTCTACCGAACACAATATACTCGTACCTATACCAAATTTAAAACGATATTTCCACAATTATTTATTTGTTTATTGTACCAGCTAGTTTTTCATAAAAATTTATAGCGGCCTTAAAAAAGTCAAAGAATAAAATAATTACGCAGAAAGTGAAATTAATTATATTATATTTTATTCCTTTTAATCTTTTGAAGTCGGCTTTTACATGTTATTATAAGTTATTATTTTCACGAACATGTCTCTGCAAATATGTAAAAGGGTGTAAAAAACTATGTATTAAAGTAAATAATATAGTATTAAAGAAAATAGTACGTGGTAGAGCCATGCTGCAGCTATATTATGGTTGTAGCACGAATGGGTCGGCTCGACCGGGGAAGGACCACGCTCTCACAGAATACCAGCGTAAAATAGCAGCTTAATGCTGCTGTGTTTCGCATGGTGAGTGTAGAGAACCTGAGACCCTTTTTACTGGAAACGAGGCATTCCATCTTACTCCTCACGGGTGACAACGCATCTGCATTTTGATTCGTAATCGAAGATAGATGTAGATGTCTATGGGCCACAGCAACCACTTACCATCAAGTGGACTGTGTGCTCGTTTGTCACCCTTATCAATTAAAAAAAATTGATCTAAGATTCTTGTGTAAAAAATAATTGTTTTATAATTACGTTAATCGCAGAATGAAGGCTGTGGTGATTGTGAGTTTCCTTGTGGTAGTAGCTCTTGCATCGGCAGGTCCTGGAGGAAAATACACCGATCGCTACGACAACATCAACCTCGATGATATCATCACTAATCGTCGTCTCCTCATATCTTACGTGAATTGCTTGCTTGAAAAAGCTTAAATTTAAGTAAGCAAGTAAAACAGTGTGTTTATAATATAAAAGTGCCGCCGAGCTAACACTTCACCTAAAGGGTTTTATTTAGCACCAGTGCATCCACTACTATGTTCCAAGGAGAAGATAGTTTTTAGGGTTCCGTAGTCACACAACAAGGAACCCTTATAATTTCGCCACCTCCGTCCGTCCGTCCGCGGTTTTGCTCCGGAACCTTAGGTGCTACAAATATGTAATTTGGTATAGTTATAGATATTAATCACGCCTAGAAAACTGCGAAATAAAATCATAAAAACATTTCTTTTTGGGTACTTCCCATACAAGTGAATGGAGGATAGGTCTTTCAAAAACACGGGGGGTGTGGAACAACTTCTTTTCGATTCAGGGGTCCGTTTTCGAAATATTTAGGTTTAAAGTGGTTTTTCATTACAGTCACGTGTCCGTCCTCCCCCTCTACCAACTAAACCACTGTTTTCGGAAATGTGAAAAGCATACACTTAAGTAGTATATACAATGAAGTTTAAAGGAAAATTATCACAGCTAAGTAAAGTTAAGAGGCTAATGAGTAATATTCGACCAATTTATAAAATGCACTTGGATTAGTAAAAACTTCGTTACAACTCCATAGAAAATGACCTGAAACTAGCTGCATAATAACTTTGTAATGTTATTATAAACTATTGAAAATAAATATTTTATGGAGAATACTACTTATATGCATTACTACTATAGATTTAATTTTTCATTTGCGGGATAGGCAGGGAGGATCTTTCTAACTTACTTACTACTTTCACTTATTTTTTAGTTGGTAGTTATTATAGGCCTTATTCAAAGTATTCATACAATCATATAGCCTCATACAGTTTCATTCGTCACACTCTTGGTTTACGTCCGCGACCTCAGGATAATTTCGGGCAGTGGTGGTTTACGTGAAGGTTCGTTACGGTCATATAAGTATATCTTAAGGTTGCACTGCAAGGAATATATAGATAGATAGTCAACTATGATCATCTTTGTACCTTGGCATGTAAATAATTATTTGATGTAAATTATATTATTTTCAAAAATCGAAAAACTTTTTTAATCTTTTTCGAATACCACTCACTATAAGTCTGATTTAAAAATAAGTCCTTCAGTTACAATCTCCCTATTTGGGCCCATTCTCAGTCGTTATAGCGATCAAACCGCGAACTCGCGATTGTGACAGGCAACTACGGAACTCTACCTCTACTACCTCAGTTTTTGTTATTTGCTAATAAACCAGTGGTAAAGTAAAAAATGACTTTCAATAAGAATTACACATGTCATCTATTTTGAATTAAAAAAATATTCCATTCGATATTATTCTATTCTGTATTTTAAACGTCTGGGTAAAGTAACTACAGCTTTTTTGTTTAAGGTTGATTTTAAATGCTAATGAGCTGTTGCACTACGTAGTTACACTACATTAGATGATTTAGTAATGACGTGTGACTATGGCTGTACAAAAACTGATGTTTATATAATTTATACTGGTAAATAAGCTTGTCTAACAATATTTATTGATTGTTTGTCATTTATTATAAAGTAAATATGAGTTTGAGTATTATTCGAATTTAAGATAACTTAAACAACACGCATTGATTATGAGTTTTGAAATTATTGTATTGTCATCGGTTATTATACTCGTAATATCTGAAAATTTAAAGTATTACTTTAGACATTAGATTTTGATAAGAGTAATTACATGAAGGGTGAAAACTTAATTATGTAAAATTCCATTACATTCATACTACTATTCATACACATACTAGATACATACAGATCAATCTAACAAGATATGTGTAATAACACTGAAACATCTTTGAGCATAAAATGATGATGAAGTTATTGTATTGTCATCAGTTCTATTAATTTTGCAGACGTATTGTTTGCAAAAGTTTAGAGAAGTCAGATGTCTGAAACTAGTCATAAATTGAATTATAGAGTTTAATTACATTCTAGATAACATATACATTCATATAGGGTTTGGGTCCCAGGACGTCTCGTCTCTCGAAGTCCCGGGACTTTTCGTAATTTTAGTTGTCTCGAGTCCCGGGACTTTCGGGTCGAGACTCGAGACGAGACAAGGTTGTCGAAATTGTTATGTATTCATTTTTATTTTCAAATAATTGAAGGAGCCTAGCGCCATGTGTTCGTTTAATGAATAATTACTTGGTCTACTACGTAAGTACTGAGTACGCAACATAATAAATTAAACAAATATATGATTATGAGAATTAGCAATGAGATTATGAACAATGATTAGATACTAGAATTATTAGATAAGTTCGTTTCATAACTATAAGATTTAACTGTTTAGAAGTGCATCTGTGTGTGACTAAAAGAAATAAACAAAGCAATTATTAAGACTGAAATTAACGTTAAAGTTATTTAATTTTCTGTTTATTTGATGATTTGTTATATTTACGCGAACACCACACATTGAATAAAACTATTTTTTACGGATTTTATCGCGTTTAATTTACTATTTTAATTCCCGACGTTTCGGCTGTACTACCCTATGTCAGAGGAGTCACAGACAAGGTAGGCTACATTTTGAAGCGAGCTTCTAAACATACTTCAAGCCGCCGAAGAAGATTAGTCAATTTTTACCATCCGTCAAGTGGAATATCCCTCTGCAAGACACAGGAGTGTACAAGCTTGATTGCGAATGTGGTCTCCCTTACATAGGACAAACAAAAAGATCCATTAAAACCCGCGTGAAAGAACATATAGCTGACGTGAAGCACCGACGCTCTGGATAGTCTGCAGTCTGTGAACATGTTCAAGATCGTCCCCGCCATTATATCAGATTTGATAGACCACAAAATCCTCGCAAAAGAACACCGATTCCTACCAAGGATGATAAGCGAGGCTATTGAAATTAACAAAAAAAAAAAATCCTAATTTCAATAGAGAAGATGGACGGGTGCTGCCATCTGCTTGGGATCCTATAATTAACAAAATTAAATCCAAACTCAAGCATACCACTGCAAGACTTCAAGATACTGTACGTTCATTCTGCGTAAATCGAACTAAAAATTAATATTAGAAAACTGAAGGTAGCCGGGCTAACTGTGAAATCAGGACGTCAAACATCTCAGTCCCCCCGTGACCATGGGTTGCTGTAAAGCACCCGAAACGTCGGGAATTAAAATACTAAATTAAACGCGATAAAATCCGTAAAAAATAGTTTTATTCAATTTCTGTTTAATTGTTTAATAAATGTTGATTTTTACAAAAAAATTGCCTCTTTTTAATACGTTTCACCAGAAATTAACTCATTAAAATTCTTCAAAAAAGGCTTACCCAACTTAAAAAAAACGAAAAAGTTTTTTTTAAAACGCCCGGGAATTCCCGGGCGTTTGGCTATAGTCTGTCCCGTGTCCCGGGACTTTGAAATTGTCGGGAATTCTCAAACGATAATACATACAGATTAAACTTGAGTGTCAAAACTGACATTGTAGTCTTTTTTTATACCTTTGATGTGGTTGCTTTTTTTGGTGGAGTTAGGTTTTAATAATAATAATAATAATAATTCTTTATTTCAGTTATCAAAGATCCATAAGTTGTTAGTATGACTTATATTAGATTAGTAATTGAGAACATCAATTTTATTTAATAAAACAAATTAAAGTAAATCAAAACTAAAATCAAATCTATATCCAAAATTAAATCACAATAAAATCAAAAATAAAAATAATAATCAAATAATAGTAATGTCAAAATTAAATTAAATTAAATACAATCAAAGAAAAAAAATCAAATAAAATCAATCGAAATTAAATAATGTCTTAACTAAATTAGATTAAATACAATTGAAATAAAATAAAATATATAAATAAAACCAAATGAAGTCAATTTGGATTCAATTTAAAAAATCGGTTTTTTTAAATTACCCTCCTCACAAAGCAGGCCCAAAGCGGAGACGTGTACCTATCTGCCAGGGTGTGCAGAATGCTATTGGCACTGCCACGCGCTCTAAATATCAGCGATGTGGTTTTAGTTTTAAAATTTATTTTTGTTTTTATTTTTCTTATCGTGGCTTATTCAGTTTGAGGAATTTTCTCTCTAATTTAGATTTTGGGTTTATAGCAGCTGTCTGTACCTAAGAGTATATATATACCTATCTATCATCTACTCGTTAGTCTGTGTATCTATCTTAAAAGTTGTCATCTATTGAACTGTAATGCTGAACGTTATTATTCAGTAACAAATCATAATTATTTATTAGAAACACATTTATTGCAAAACTTTAAGTAGGGTGAGTGGGGGGAAGATGAAAACGGGGTAACACAAAAAGGCATCAATAAAGACAGATTTTGTGTAATTTACCCAATGCAGGCAACATTCATTAGATCCCCATTTTGTTACGTACCACACCTAAGTCGGCACTTGTCGTTTTGAGGGATCAGTTGTGTGTTATAAGGGAATATCTACGCTGTGAATTTTAAGCGAGCAAGTCTTTTTTTTTTTTTTTTGTAGGAGAGGGGGCAAACGAGCATGCGGCTCACCTGATGGTAAGTGACTACCGCCGCCCATGAACAACCGCAACACCAGGGGAATTGCAGATGCGTTGCCGGCCTTTTAAAAAGGAGTAGGCTCTTTTCTTGAAGGTCCCTAAGTCGTATCGGTCCGGAAAAATCGCTGGTGGTAAACTATTCCACAAGGAAGTTGTGCGAGGAAGAAAACATCTTCTAAATCGCACAGTGGTGGACCGCCAATCATCCAGATGGTGTGGATGGTATCGGGAGTTCTGCCGCGATGTGCGTTCGTGAAATTTGGCGGCTGGGATTAATCCGAACAATTCCTCAGAGCACTCCCCATGGTAAATGCGAAAGAAAATGCTAAGACATGCAACATCTCTTCGCAGTGCCAATGAGTCGAGCCGATCGGAAAGGACTTGGTCGTCGACGATTCGAGCCGCTCTGCGCTGGATGCGGTCAAGTGGAAGAAGCTGGCACTGGGGAGCCCCAGCCCAGAGATGGGAACAGTATTCCATGTGAGGCCGAACCTGCGCCTTGTAAAGTTGCAGGCGTTGAGCCGGCATGAAATACTGTCCCGCTCTGCTGAGCACGCCAAGCTTTTTAGAGGCCAATTTGGCCTTCGCTTCCAAGTGACCACGAAACTGCACGCTACTCGATATGTCGACGCCGAGAATTCCGATACTGGCTGAGGCAACAAGGGGAGTACCTTGAAACTGAGGAGATACGACAAAGGGGTTCTTTTTAGCGGTAAACGCGCAAACTTGTGTCTTCTGAGGACTAGATATAGTCGCCCCCAATCCGAGACTTTGTCCAGCAAAGACTCGACTTCAGACACAAGTTTGTTCCGGTACTCGGTGACGTTTTCCCGAGAAATATTGGCACGGCCGGTGTATAGAGCATCACCAGTGCTGTCATCTGCATAGCAATGAATGCTACCAGCTTGCAACATATCATTGATATGCAGAAGAAACAGCGTTGGTGATAGCACGCAGCCTTGTGGAACACCAGCGTTAATAGGCTTGTAGTCGGAGCATGCACCGTCTACAACGACCTTGATGCTCCGATCTGCAAGAAAGCTGGTGATCCAATTGCATAATTTCTCGGGAAGCCCATAGGAAGGGAGCTTCGAAAGAAGCGCTTTGTGCCAAACCCGATCGAAGGCCTTCGCAATGTCCAAACTAATGGCCAATGCCTCCCCCTTGGACTCTACTGCCAACGCCCATCTATGAGTTAAGTAGACCAGAAGATCACCAGCTGATCGACCCCGACGAAAACCGTACTGGCGGTCACTAATTAGCTGGTGATCCTCAAGGTACCGCATGAGGTGGCAGTTTACAACGGATTCCATTATTTTGGAGAACAAAGGGGTGATGGCGATAGGCCTGTAGTTGGACGGATCTGAGCGGTCGCCTTTTTTAGGGATCGGGTGGACAAAAGCTGTCTTCCATGATTTCGGGACTACGCCTAGGGAGTAGGAGTACCGGAAAAGACGCGTTAGAACCGGTGCCAACTCCGGAGCACACGTCCTCAGCACAATTGGGGGGATTCCGTCAGGCCCACTCGACTTGTGGATGTCAAGGGAGAGGAGTGCTCTGCGAACCGAGCGCTGTGAGAATCGCACATCCGGCATGGAGCACTCACACCGCGGGATGGTCGGCGGTGTGTTCCCCCCGTCATCAACAGTCGAGTTGGACGCAAAAAGGGAGCCTAAAAGGTCGGCCTTCTCTTTTGCGTCGTGGGCCAGTGAGTCGTCCTCCCTGTGCAGAGATGGTAGTGATGGCTTACAGAAATTCCCTTGGACAGCCTTGGCGAGAGACCAGAATGCACGGGTTCCCGAAGGAAGGCGAACTAGTTTCTCGCCAATTCTGCCTATGTGCTCTGACTTTGCCTTGGCAATAACTCTTTTGAAGGACCTGGAGGCGAAGTTATACTTGTTTTTGAGTGTGCTGGTGTTTACATCCCGAGTCACCGAAGCCGCAGCCCAGGCTTGATAACACTCCTGCTTACTGCGTAATGCAGTCTTACAGGAGCGACCAAACCAAGGCTGAGATCTGCCTCCGATGGGTACCACAGATGATGGAATAAATAGTTCCATTCCCTGTAGCACTACATCAGTGACAGAGTCAGCAACAGCGCTGGGATCATCCGGCGAGAAGCAAACCCGCCCCCATGGGTAGGAAGCAAGGAAAGACCGCATTCCGTCCCAATCCGCCGACCTGTAATGCCAAACACGGCGGCAACCTGCAGAACGCAACCGCGAAGGGAGCGTGAGTGGCACCACACTCCGGATCAGACAATGGTCCGAAGAGCCAAGAGGGGCATCGACGGAAACCTGATATCCGTCCGGATGAGAGGTCAGCAGAAGGTCCAACAGGGAAGGTGTATGATCCTCAACATCTGAAATCCGCGTAGGCGATGTAACCAGTTGTGTCAGACTATATGCCAAGGCAAAGTCATAAACAGATCTTCCCGCATGATCGGTTAAACGTGAACCGAGCCATTCGGCGTGGTGGGCGTTAAAATCGCCAAGGATCACTATCTCTGCGGATGGGACCTGTTGTAGCAAGGAATCTGTAGTCATTTGGACGTGGTCGATGAGTCGGTCTGTTTCGGCATTACCGCTATGGGACCTATAGAGGCACACGTAGACGCGCGGATGGTCGTCGCTGTCTACGCGTAGCCAAAGGATGGACAGGTCCGAACCTTCAAGACTGCCGAGGCGTCGAGAACAGATGTCCTCTCTGACATACACGCAAACTCCAGCCCGAGGCACAAAGGAGTGCTCCAATTTGTACCCCGGGTAGGAGAGATACGAAGTATCAGCCGGAGAGGACACCTGCGTCTCGGTCAGAAAGAGCAAGGCCGGCTTCGCCGTCTCAAGATGGTAGTGGACGGCGTTTAGGTTCGAGTGAAGTCCCCTGATGTTGCAGAAATTCACGGATAGCGTGGCAGGGGTCGCCTTGGTCTTGTTGCTCTGTTTGCCCCGAGCAGTTATTTTTTGCCCCCCCAGAATACGCGGGGCAGCCTGAGCACCCACGCTCAGGAGTGGAATAGCATGGTCGTGGATGCTCAGCGAGGGATTCTCCAGGGGTACTGGTACCCTCCTGGGGTAGTTTATGACGTAATTCCGCTACCATGTTGATGGGGGGGGGGGAATTGGGCATCCGGTCACCTGCACTCACCAGACGAAACGCGGAAGCAGAGCTTCCACTTCACGCCGGTATTCTGTGAGGTCGTGGTACTAACCCGGCTCGAGCCGGCCCATACGTGCAACAGCAAAAGCTGCTGCAAGGCTCTACCACCGTTGGGTGTTTTAATCTTACCCCATGTCGTGTAACTTAATTTACGAGGTAGGTACGAGTTTTTTATTTGTATACATACTTACTATTTTTAATTGGTAGTTATGTTACTATGTCTAAATATCGCTACTTTTTGTATTTTAGGATTTATTGTAATATGCCGTCTTTACCCGCCAATATTTAACGGGGTAAGAAAAACATATAAAAGTTTCCATCTTGCCCCGTTTTCAAAAGTCATACTAATGGTCTCATGTTCTCAAAATGTGCCTGAAAAAATGTTATATTTCGTTTTTGAAATTTTGAAATATTTAATTTTTTACGTTTTGTGCTACATATTTTGTTGATGAAAATGGTAAAAGGTACATACATAATTGTGTTTAAAATTATCTTAGCATTAACAATAAAAGATTTTATATGATTGATATCTTTCATTTTCTGTATAGTGTATTTAAGTAAAGTGAAAAGTATAAGAACCTCTCGTTCAATCTTTCCCCGGCGAGTATGGAGTGTAGAGTAGAAGGAGGACCATCTCTGTATATGAAAAGTGTCCCTAAAAACGCGTCCAATAAGGGTGGCGCTGCAGTAGCATAGGATAAATTAAAAAAGAAGCGCCAAAAGTATTTAGAGTAAGATGGAGAAATAAATAAGGACCGATCAATCCGCTTGGTTTTGTACTACGTAAATAGTTGAGATTTTGTATATTGGCGTTTTACTAACTACTCTAGTCATGAAATATTTGAATTCAGCTGACTTCACTCCGTTCATAACAGCTATCTTCATATCGTAGTTTTTCAGACGCCAGCGCTATTGTGGTAGGTTTTGGAACCTCTATTTACAGTAAATAGTAGGACACTTTTTCAACCTTCGCTCCTTATAAGATGGTTCTCCTTCTACTCTACACTCCATACCGGCGAGGCAAGATTGAAATATAGAAAACAAATAATTTGTGTTATCTGTGTTATTTGAAGGTATTTTGATATAATACACAGTTCTGAAGTGTCAGGACAATAAAAATTGTAGCCTACTGACCGTCAATATCGTCTGACATTCATTTGAACGATTTTAGAAACTACT
The DNA here is from genome assembly GCA_963668995.1 of Parnassius mnemosyne. Taxonomy (NCBI): domain Eukaryota; kingdom Metazoa; phylum Arthropoda; class Insecta; order Lepidoptera; family Papilionidae; genus Parnassius; species Parnassius mnemosyne. The sequence continues at coordinate 19,646,416 of CAVLGL010000068.1, read as the reverse complement.
TCGATCTTTCCCCACCACCCTTTCATCTTTCCCCCTGTTTTTTTCTTTCGATCAAAACATTGTAATTAATTTTTTTTTGCTTTCGAATAAATATAACAGGGATTTATCGATTTGACATAAAAATATGCTCTTTGTACTTTATTCACTATAGATATAATTTTAACTTAAGTTAATATGTACTGTTCTACAAGACGTCAAACAGAACACTGCTCATCTCATTAAAAAACCGTTCGATCTTACCCCCCCTCTCTCTATACTAGATAAATACTTTTTCTTTTTTGTCTTTTAAATACTTTTTAAATACACTAAAATATGCAATTTGTACTACTCGTATATTATGGAGGCAGGAAAAATAAAATTGAAATAATGATCTTTAATTATTATTATGCAGTGACCTATATCGAATGATCTAGAATGGATTACGTTACCTATTCTGTAAGGAACGTAACCTGTAGCCTGCAGCCGTCTAATATTTTCTACCGACTTCCAAAAAGGAGACGGTACTCAATTCAACTGTATGTTTTTTTATGTGTGTTACATCATAACTTTTTACTGGGTGAACCGATTTCGATCATTCTTTTTTTATTTGAAAGCTGCTACTTCTAGTGTGGTACCATATAAGTTTGATCAAGGTCAGACTAATAGTTTTTGAGTTATTCTTAAAACCTTATATTGAAGTCGGCAGTACAAAATTTTTAATTTTAAATTAATATATAATATAAAGTAGATTTTACTACTATAAGCAAGTGTTTGACTACTATGCACACTGATGACAAGGGGTGATGCAGCCGAAGACGGTGAAGCTCACTGAGTTAGCTTAACAAAATCCTATTCACTCTGAAGCAATGAAGAGACTCACGTTATGATTGAATAGAAAGACAGATGCATGCAAATTATTCCACTCCTTTGCTGTACGCGTTTTGAACGACAAAGCAAATCTTTTGGTTCGGTGGCGTGTATATCGAGAAGAAACAGGTGAAGACAAGCCTAGCGTCTGATGGATCGATGATGGAATGGATAGGGATAATTAATCTGTGCAATTCCTACTCACACTGTCCGAAATTTATTCTGTAAAAGACCGAAAGGCTGGCAAATTTGTGCCTGTGTTTGACCTGGGTTAGATTGGTTTTAACCATATTGATTTCACCAATAAGCCTCTAAACATGCCTTTCCATTAAGTCCAAAGCCGCTATGTGGAATTTTGCAGCACCAGCCCATATATGGCAGCAATACAACACGCACGACAGGACTTTCGCTTTATATAGCGTAATCAACTGACTCGGTGTAAAGTATCGCCGCACATTTGCAAAAACACCTAACTTATTAGCCCTGGACTCAATGAACCACCACAAAGTTCAGGTTCAAGGAAACCTCAGCCCCCAGTAACTGAAGGCGACAGATGAATTCCACGATAAATTTCGGAAAGAAGGAGCCAAGGTGAGGTTGCTCTTATTTGTGGTAAAGAGACACGCTTGTGTTTTGAAGGCGTTAAACGTTGAACCTCACGAGATGAACCTACCTCCCCTCAGTGAGAGATTCACACGCGCAACTGTAGCTTCTCTGTCGGACTGGACTTGATCCTGAACTGCTATAGCTACAGCGTGGAACTACCAGGTTTGCATTTTAATAATCCTATTCTATTCTGTAATATAGGCATAAGGATTTGCACCTTTTTCATTTGCAACCAATATCACTATTATCGACTATCCGGTCGTATAATTTAGGAGCAGGCTGGCGGTAAAAGATTTGTATAAGTTAATATAAAACAAAGGCACAAAAAGAAGTCAAATTCTTTTGTTACAATATAAAAGTTTCGCCTGTGAAAGATATTTGAATTTTATGAATATGAATGAACATTCATCAAACTAAATTTTTTGTGTTAAAATATGAATAGCAAACGAGCTCACAGATAATTTGATAGTTATTGGCTTCTGCACTCATATTCGAAGAGAAGATTTACGATTCTATGGGTAGGAAGATAGAACCAACTTTGAAGAGTTCCTGAGCAGAAGTAAAACTTTATCTTTTTTTAATTTATAGGATAAGGGTGACAAACGAGCACACAGTCCACCTGATGGTAAGTGGTTGCTGCGGCCCATAGACATCTACATCTATCCTCTATTACAAATCAAAATGTAGATGCGTTGTCACCCGTGAGGACTAAGATGGAATGCCTCATTTCCAGTAAAAAGGGCCTCCGGCCACCTGCACTCACCGAGCGAAACGCAGAGGTAAATCTCCACTTCACGCTGGTTTTCTGTGAAGTCGTGGTATCACCCCGGTTCGAGCCGGCCCATCCGTGCGACAGCAAAAGCTGCCGCGTGGCTCTACCACTGTTAAAGTTATTTATTTGTTTCTTTCAAGCATTCCGAAGATGAGTCCGGGCAGACAGATCGACAAAAATTTTACAAATTTTAAAAATTCATATCTTAATAGCCTGCAAATAACCCCCTGACCTCGATAAAAGGCAGTTATTTTGATATTACAGGCAGACATTTCAATTTTACTTAGATGTATAGATTAACGTTTAGAATGATTGTATATTATTTTTATTTTATTATATTTATGTATTTATTTTTATATGCATTAGTAACAACATAACTAAAAAAATGAAATGCTTTTACCTCATCTGTAAAATAAATACTTAATGTCAAGGACGCCCTGTGATATTAAAGACTGACTCATTGCTAGGCGTTGTTCTCTCGTTATCCTTTATAATATATGCATGTATGTATTTAGTTATTATTTAATTCGCTCGAAATACATATTCCAATTCTCTTGTCCAACTTTTTCTTTTCGACTTTCGTCACACCTAGCAATAAACTTACGGTGGAAGTTGTTCCCCACACATTCCTTACTTCCATTTTTAAAGTTTAGGGTTTTCTATAGCCATTTCGGCGAAAGTTGATAAAAAACAGGGTTCCAAACCTCATTACCAGTAGCGGGCATAAAAGCCGCCGCGTCGGATTGGCCGGCCTCGCGCCTGACAGCAGCTGCGAGTCTCGTACCACAAAACTCTATGCTTGTGGTGATAAGTTACAGTAGTAACGCTTATTGACTTTTCAAATGCTTTGAACACAGTCTACCATGATACCCTTCTATCCATTTTTACCTATTTTAGATTCTCATTAGGTCAGGGCTGGTTAATCAGCAGCTGGTTAGGTCAGGGGAGCAGTTTTCTGCTTGGGCTGACGTTGAAGCTGGCGTACTGCCTTGGGGTACGCCAGCTTCAATGTCAGCGGTATTATCTCCTATATTGTTTTCGCTATTTGTAAACTCAATATCTAATGACAACTTATAAAATTTAACTTGCATCTTGCATCAACTCCAACTTATGATGCAACGAACAATATACAATCCAGTTCTGATGATATAAATAATGGAACCAGGAAACTAAACACGAACTTAAATGCTATCCGTGTTTGTTCATACAGATTTGTTGTTTCAGTAAACTCGTCAAAATGTAAAGCAATAGTTGTTGGTAGCTCCAGAATGCTGAATATAATTGACTATGGAAACCTTGAACCTGTTTTATTTAAAGGAATTTGAATTCTATTTCCTCGTTCCATAGTTTTATTATTCGTTCCACTCGTTTACACTCGTTTACTACTCGTTCCATATTTAATTACATTTTACAAACACAACAATCAACCGTGTGTAATTATAGAAACAACAAATAATATTACATAAAATACCACTTACAAACATATGAAATTAAAACAATACATACTTATAATTAACATAATAAATAAAATAAAAGAAAAAAGTATTATACACAATTATACAGTATGTAAAGCTTAACTTAAGTAAAAAATACTTGCTAAATCGCCGCCGTCGGTTGGTAGTGTGCCAAAAAGACTAGCAGAGTTGCCTCGCTGTATTGCGAGGCTTATACGCTGGCCGAAATATCTGCCAGCTTTTGGGTCACCAGAGACATTGAAAACGTGTGATGAGATATCCCTGTACAAACGCCTTGCTCCAGGACCCCAACCCTATGTGTTAACATTTAAGTCTGTATTTTTGAAGTTATACTTCTTTTGGGGCGTTTGGGAAAAATGATGAGAGTGAATTTTACGATGCGCGCGCCGTTTTTAGATGTCGGTAACATCTAAAAACGGCAGCATAAATTTGTTTCGATGCGCACGCACACTGACACCTAAAAGCGACAATTTCAGTGGGTAATTTGTCTTTCAAGTTTTTTTTGTTTTGTTACGCTAAAGAAGTATAACTTCCTACGTGCGTACATAAGTACACACACTTATTTGAAGTTACACTTCTTTTAACGCGTTTGAGAAAAATTATGAGTGTTTTTTTTTACGATGCGCGCGGACACCGACACCGAAACCTAAAAGCGACAACTTCAGTTGGTAATTATCTGTCAACTGTCAAGTTTTCTTGAGAACTGTTAACTAGTTGAAATATAATATGAATCTATAAAACGTGTTTTATTATAGTTATTTTTGTTTATGCTAAAGAAGTATAACTTCTTACGTGCGTACATACACGTTTTCTTTAATAATAAAACGATAATGTAAAAATTATTTTTTGCTTATTACTTTTTTCAGCCCCCATACGAGAAGCTCTAGAAAACGAATGTGATAAATGTAGAACAGCGCAAAAGAACGGCACGCGAAAAGTTATTGGGCACCTAATTAATAAAGAGCCTGGTTACTGGTGTCAACTGTCTCAAAAGTATGATCCGTCCAATAAATATGTGTCTAAATACGACGAGGAATTAAGGGCTGTGTCAGCTTAAAATTATTGTTAAAGAGCAATAACGATATACTATCTACTATTTTAAACTATTTGACGTGAGCTCGCAAAGTGAATACTAATAAACGTGCTGTGAGAAATTTTTATTTTTATGTTGTTCCGATTTCCCATTAGGAAAGGATCTAAACACATGCCTCTCTCATAATAACAGGAAGGATTGAATAAAACTTCTTTTACACTTTTAGAGTGCTTTACAGCACCCATGATCACGGACTAGGGGGGGGGGGGGGAGGGTATGGGTGAAGTTAAATTAAACGCAATAATATCTTTACACAATAATTTTTTTACGTGGTACAGCCATGCTGCAGCTATATTAATAGTATAGTTGTAGTACGAATGGGTCGGCTCGACCGAGGATGGACCACGCTCTCACAGAATACCAGCGTAAAATAGCAGCTTAATGCTGCTGTGTTTCGTATGGTGAGTGTAGAGAACCGGAGACCTATTTTACTGGAAAAGAGGCATTCTATCTTAGTCCTCACGGCTGACAACACATCTGCATTTTAATTCGTAAGCAAAGATAGATGTAGATGTCTATGGGCCACAGCAACCACTTACCATCAGGTGGACTGTGCTTGTTTGACACTCTAATTCTATAAAAAAAATCTGTAAAAGACATTTTTAATCCAGGAATTATTATTATCACCACACTTTGCAGGCGGATTAGTGATATCAATACCAGATGTCTCGTACCACTGACTGCCACTGACTGCTGATCGTATAAGGTCTAGGTTACTACTTTTGTTTTAGAAAAACAATTAGGGTTCCGCTCAAAAAAAATGAAAACCTATGAAATCCAACCGTAATAAATTCCAGCAGGCGAAGTCCTGGAGAACAGTTAGTATATTATATAAAGACTAAAATGTTTCATTGCCATCCGTCAGGTTTCGCGACAACCACGGGATAAGAGAGGAGAAGGATTATTTTGTACCGTCACGACTCTGCGGTTACCTTAGATATAATTATCATAAGCCTTTCTAGACAGAGATTAACCACTTAGAAGACCTACGAATACTGTCAGAACTGGTCAAGAGATATTATAGTGATTTTCTTTTTCTTCATTAGTTTGTAAATGTCCACTGCAGGATTCAAAAAGAACCCCTTTATCGTATCTCCTCAGTTTCAAAGCACTCCCCTTTCTGCCTCAGCTAGCATCGGAATCCTCGGCGTCGACATATCGAATAGTGTGCAGTTTCATGGTCACTTGGAAGGGAATACCAAATTGGCATCTAAAAAGATTGGCGTGCTCAGCAGAGGGAGATAGTATTTCATGCCGGCACATCGCTTACAACTTTACAAAGCGCGAATTCGGTCTTACATGGAATACTGATCTCATCTCTGGGCCGGGGCACCCTAGTGCCAGCTCCTTCCACTTGACCGCAACCAGCGCAGAGCGTTTCGAATCCTCGACGACAGAGTTCTTTCTGATCGGTTCGATACACTGGCACTGCGTAGGGATGTTGCATCCCTTTGCATTTGCTATTGAATTTACCATGAGGAGTACTCTGAGGAATTTTTCGGATTAATTCCAGTCGCCAAATTTCACGAACGCGTCAAAATTCACGATACCATCCTTACCATCCGGATGCTTGGCGGTCCACTGTCGTCCACTTCTCTGTAGAATTGTTTACCACCGGCGAATTTCCGAATCGAAATGACTTAGGGACCTTCAAAAAAAAAAGCTTACATCTTTCTAAAAGGCCGGCAACGCATCTGCAATTCCCCTGGTGTTGCGGTTGTTCATGAGCGGCGGTAGTCACTTACCATCAGGTGAGCCGCATGCTCGTTTGCCCCCTCTTCTATATTAAAAATATCTCACCCGTTACAGGGAAGATTTACTATATTTAGTTATTTACCGTGTAGTGGCTGTGTAAGTATATCCACTACCCCGTATCACCCCGTGGGTGTCGTTAGAGACAGAGGGTAACAAATCAGGAGATAGCATCAGCGTCTTCCTAATAACGACTAAAAATAAATAAACTGTGGCCAACCCAACGCCAAATATAATATATGTGAGGCAATCTACGGGGGAGGCCTATGTTCAGCAGGGGACTTTAATGGACTGTAACGGTAAAGTAATTGTTCCGGTTCTGGCTGTCTGTCAAAAATGCCGTACAATAAAGGAACATAATAAGATAGTAAGAAGTGTTTCTTGGAATTGAATTACTTAGAAACTTTAGTTTGTACTAAAAAGTCTTATTTAAATAATTCTTCAACTACTACGCTGATTTATCTAAAGTGAGTAATTTATTATTATATGGAAGGTTCTCGATGTTTCATTATTATTTCTGTGTAAATAGAAGTCTGTTGTTTATGCGAGAGCGTGAGGTGTCGATTTATTCTTGTTAAAAGCCTCAAAACCATTAAAATAAAATATAACCACTTTATTTATTTATTATGGTTGCCGTGAATATGTATTTCCGTAAACATATATTTTTGACTGACTGACTTTCGTTGAGAAACAAACGGAGGTTTTGAATATCCGAATACAAGGTTCTTTTCCACGTGGTAGAGCCACACTGCAGCTATATTATGGTTGTATCACGAATGGGTCGTCTCGACCGGGATAGGACCACGCTCTCACAGAATACCAGCGTAAAATAGCAGCTCAATGCTGCCGTGTTTCGTTTGGTGAGTGTAAAGAACCGGAGATCATCTTTATTGGAAACGGGGCATTCCATCTTAGTCGTTAGGGCTGACAGCGCATATGCATTTTGATTCTTAATCGAGGATAAATTTATTTGTCTATGGGCCACAGTATCCACTTACTATAAGGTGGACTGTGTGCTCGTTTGTCAACCTTATTCTATAAAAGAAGTTCATAAAGAGAAAAAGAAGACATAGAGTCCTTGAGACGACTATGTTTTTATCATTTTTGAATGTATTAATGTTACAGACACAATTACAGAAATTAAATGCTTCGCCACAAATTTATTATAGTAAGCGTGTCTAGAAATTGTATAAATTGGTCTGAATTAAATTTTGCAACTGATTGCGGCCTCGACTTTTTTGAATAATTCATAAGTTGTTTATGTATTGACACAATAATATGGAATATTCAATTCTCAGAATAACGATTACTGCTTCGATATATTGACTGGCCTTATTTATACTGTGTCTTTATTAATTATACTTATGTATTCGAGCTTTAAGTCTCCTCGTCAACTTGGTCCGTCCAAAGAGATCATTTTCCTAAGTGAATATTAGGATTCGAGCACATAGAGAAATTTTTGTTTTTATGAATGTCCTCTCATTTTAAACAGCCCACTAAATAGTCCGAGAAGACTGGTTTTATCCCATAGTATTGAGACACATTTCTTGGAACCCATTTCTTGGATCTCAGTAATGAGTTAATTCTTAGCAATAGCTCTTTTGGTTATTTTTAAAACTGTTAAAGTGACAAACAACCTAATAGTATCCATCTGATGATAAGTGGCTATAGCATATAATAGAAGAATAGATAGAGATCTGCAAATAAATTCAAACAAATAAGGACACAGATACGTTTCTAGCTTGACTACTAAGAAAAAATGCTTTTCACTGACTTTTTATCCATAAAACCTTAACACAGTAGTGGGTGTTATGATTAGCGATGGAAATAGGTATAAAGTAAGCACAACCCAGACAGGCTTTTGTGCAAAAAATTTTTTTTAAACTTATTATAAGTCAGTGCTTGACCACAATCCCACCTGGTGGTAAGTGTGCCTTAGATGGTAAATCGCACTGTCTTATCGGGACAAAAGCCTATTCACTCTTGCCTTGAAGACGCCCAGATTGCATTCGGACCGAAAGATGGATGCCGGCAAATTATTCCACTTCTTTGCTGTACGCATTACAAAAGACGAAGCAAACCGTTTGGTTCTAATGCGTGGAATATCGACAACAAAGGGATGAAGACCCGCCGACCGCCTGGTTGTCCGATGGTGGAAAGGAGAGGGAGGACTTAAAGCGTGTAATTCCTGCGCACACTCATCAAAATGCATCCTATAGAATACCGAGAGACTGGCTTCTCTGCGCCTGTGCTCGAGGCTGACAAGATTGGTTTCAACCAAATCAAGGTCACCAATGAGCCTCTTAGCACGTCTCTCCACTGAGTCCAATGCTGCCAGGTGGCATTTTGCAGCAAGCACCAGCTCATATGCCGACCGGACTTGCGCTTTATATAAGGTAAGAAGCTGCCCCGGCGTGAAGTACCGCCGCACCCTTGCAAGGACACCAAGTTTCCTTGCGGCTGCTTTGGCTCTGGACTCAATGAACCGCCCATAGTTTAGGTTCGGAGAAAATTCAATCCCTAACAACTGAAAGCGATCAGTGTACTCCAAGGATACATTCCGGAAAGTAGGAGCCAAAGTGACCGGGCTCCTTTTAGCGGTAAAAAGACACGCTTGTGTTTTGGAGGCGTTAAATCTCATGAGATTGGCATCGCCCCGTTCCGAGACTGCCTGTAGTGTAAGACTCACACGCTCAACCATAGCTTCTCTTTTTGACTGGATTTGATCCCGACTGGCCCGGGCACTTAGTTGGTATCTCTCTACAATTGTGCTGTCGTCAGCATAACCATAGATACCGGGAATGAGCAGATCATTTATATGTAGCAGGAAGAGAGTTGCGGAGAGAACGGATCCCTGAGGAACACCGGCGTTAGTCGCCCCAGTACCGGATGACCAGCCATCGACGACGACCCGGAGAGTTCGTTCACTCAAAAAGTCCTTCACCTAGGTAATCAGGCCAGGGGATAAGCCGTACGCTGAAAGCTTGCCCAATAGACTAACGTGCCAAACCCTGTCAAAGGCCTTTGAAACATCGAGGGAAACAGCAAGTGCTTCACCACTGTCCTTGATGGCTTCGCCCCATATGTGAGTGGTATACGCTAGAAGGTCCCGAGTTGATCGATTCCAGCCAGCCAGAAACCCGAACTGGGGATCACTGAAGAGACCATTTTGCTGTAGGTATGCCATGAGGTGGGCGTTCAATATAAGCTCCATAATCTTGCAGAGTATTGAGGTAATTGAAATTGGCGCTAGTTGGCAGGGTCGGTACGGTTACCTTTTTTAGGCACAGGCTGCACATTGGCCAGTTTCCAAGATTTGGGCACTATTCCAGTCCTGAATGAGAGGCGGAACAAGAGTGTCAATACAGGAGACAACTCAGGTGCACAAGCCTTTAGAACTATAGCTGGTATTCCATCAGGTCCACTACCTTTGTTCACGTCTAGACTTCGCAAGATTTTAAGAATCTCCTTGTTGGTGATACGGATCTCTGTCATAGAGGTACCGCAGTGAAGTAATTGAGATTGTACGCTGTTGCTACTGTCCAGACGCAAATTGCAAGCAAAAAGAGAAGCAAATAAGTCCGCTTTTTCCTTAGGGTCATGCGCCAGTGAGCCATATGTTTTTACCAGCGGAGGCAGTGTAGACCGACAGAAGTTTGTCTCGACCGTTTTGGCGAGAGACCAAAAAGCTCTACTACCAGATGGTTTTACAGAGTTTTGTGCCGATACGTTTAATGCGGTCGAAACTGGCTTGGCGTAATGCCGTTTTGCAGGACTGGGTGGCTTGGTTAAAGGATCTCTTCTTAAGGCTAACATCCGGAGCTTTACGGTCTCGAGCATCGACCCAGGATAAGTACGCCATATGCTTGTGCTTTTCAGGACGAACGCACTCTGCGTTAAGCCATGGGCGAGCTTTACCACCAATGGGCACGTCAGCAAAGGGGATGAAATACTCCATTGCTTGACGTATCACATTGGTTATGGCATCCGCGCAGCTCGACGGGTCGTCAGAGGAGAAGCAGACCCCGCCAAGGATAAGATGCAAAGAAATGCCGCATCTCATCATAATCTGCTGACTTGTATCGACACATTCGTCGCACTTCGTGGAAATCGTAGTTAGGTGGGGAATATAGCGACACAGATTTAAATTAAATCACGCCACCAAGTGCCATCACCCTAAAAATCTCAAATTAATAAAAAAAAACTGTTGCTAACCCTCCTGCCAAGCGTGGCAACTATGGCAATGTCTCCCCTATGACGGAATCTATGTCCAGCTGTGGATTTTTATACGCTGTAATAGATTGATGGATAGAAATTTATATTTAAATGAAAATCCCTCGTCGCGTCAGCAATTTTTGTTAAAAAAGAAATTTTTATTTTATCTTCTTATACAAATTGATTCACAAGGAGGATCTTTTAGTATACAATTTATGAATATTTTTTGCAAATTAGCCAACTATAATGATAGTTGTAAATCATGCCTCATGAGAACTCTCATAGCGCGCTCTCCGTAGATATATGTAGATAAAAATATGTGAAAATAATATATGTTGGAATTGTTCTTCTCAAAGAATCACAAAGAAAAACCCGCGACACTAAATTTTTATCTAACAATAACTATCCATAACAAAAGATAAATCATCAAAAATAATAACTATCATTATTGTAACTTTAATTTATTATATGTTTCGTTTGTTTCGGACCTGATCATGAACACAGGCTAGATTAATTTTAAATGAAAAGCCGACATGAAATAACGTTAAAGTCAAATCTCAAACCTGTTGTTATATCACTGGAGTAATTTCGTATGTTTTTCGTTTAAAATTTAGTTTGTTTTTACTTTTTGGTTTTTGATTTTAATTAAATTCCATTATTGTTCAGGCTATTGAGGCGTGATAACTTAGGGGCTAAGCGTTTGTTGTAAATTTCACAGTACGCGGGAAACCCGGGTGCGATCCCCGCCTGCACCGACTAAATTGTTACTTGCAATTTTAAGTGCTGATTTACCACGTGCTCGGCGGTGAAGGAAAACGTCGTCAGGAAATCTGCATGTCTAAGATATAAAAAAATATTCGAAATAAATAATAAGAAAAAAAATATATTTATAAGACGTGAAGTTTGCCAATATGCACTGGAGCAACCTAGCGGACAAATGTTTAATAAATAAAATGAAACAAAAAAAAGTTTATATAAACACACTGACAGCCGCCATTGCAATTATTAACCGATGACTTCTATGGTATTGATAATAATTTAAAATTAATAATTTTGTACAACCGACTTCAATATTAAATTATTAAGAATAACTTAAACACTATTAGTCAGACCACAGGACCACATGAGAAGCACCAGCTTTCAAATAAAAAAAGAAGCATCGAAATCGGTTCAACCAGAAAAAAGTTATGAGGTAACACACATAAAAAATATATAGTCAAATTGCTTACCGTCTCCTTTTTGAAGTCGGTAGAAAACAATTACTGTTTGTTATGCCCTCCGTCTTGTATACTACATTTACTTTGTAATTTTTACAAATTTTAATAGAATTTCTTTTAAATTTACACCAAGGAATAAAAATAAAATTTTTGGGGTATAGAAGTCATCGGTATAGAAATCATCAGAATAATAAAGCCTGTAGTTGTTGTTTTTTTTTATTGAATATAAGACCATATTTATTTATTACCATACTGCCTAGTTTTCTAAGCTCTAAATTCTTTACAATATGTGGATGCGTCACATTACAAAATTTATGAGAATTTTGGTGACAGTTTGACCCGGCGGAATTTGATGACGATAGTATATAGAATAAGGGTGAGAAACGAGCACACAGTGCACCTGATGGTAAGTGGATACTGTGGCCCATAGACGTCGACATTTATCCTTAATTAAGAATCAAAATGCAGATACGTTGTCACCTCTGAGGACTAAGATGGATAAATAATAATATAATAAAAATTTACAACAATTACACCACTAACAAACCACTTCTTATATCGTATTCACTTTCTAGTTCAAATACCATTACAGGATATTTGCCATAGTTGTCACGCTTGGCAAACAACCAAGTGTGTTCAATATTTTTTTAAACATATAATAATTTAAAAAAATTGAACACTCTAATCATAATCTTTAAACAAATAATGATTAAAAAATATTGAACACTAGCACCGTTATTACACTAAGAACAGAAGCGACAATAAGCGTATATGACTCTATGACTCAGTTTATGCAGAATAATAGTATTTACCTTATTTCTTCCAAGAAAATGAACTTCATCCCCACTGGGTTATTAAAGTTAAAAAAAAACTCATTACACTGACGTGATTGGCCGTGACGTCCAAGAATACGATCTTAATTAAGTATAAAATGTCAACGTTTGGGATCTCGGAATTAAATTAACTTTAGCGTTTGTCAAGTTAACTCCTAGCCTCAAAGTTATTAAGGTATTTATTATTTTTTATTAAAGAAAAATAAATATACGTATAAAAGGTTTTGTTGTTTGAAATTAGATATTTTTTTGAATTCATTATAATGCTCATGTTGTAGTTTATCATTTCATTAATATGTTTTCTTTTATTTCGTTTGTATTATTATATGAAAAAACTATATTTGTATATATTTTTTAGAATGAAGAGCTTCCTGGCATTGTGTTTACTGGTTGTTCTGGCGTACGTGTCAGCTGTACCCTCGGGAACGTACACTGATCGTTACGACAACATCAATCTTGATGAAATCTTATCCAACCGCCGCTTGCTTATTCCTTACGTCCACTGCATACTCGACAAAGGAAAATGTACACCCGAAGGCAAGGAGCTTAAATGTAAGTTGTTTTCATATTGTGACCATTATAATTGTGTATCTTTTCTTTAAAAGTATAAAATGAACACAATGTTCTTTCCTACATTTATCGAACTTTAACCCATAAAGAACTAATTTTAAAGATTCGCATGAACAGTGTAGTGGCAGTGTAAGAATATCCACTGAACCATATCGTACCGTGGGTGTCGTAAGCAATCGCCTAATAAGATACACCCCCCTTAAGAGGCAATCTATACGGAAGCCCTATGTTCAATTGTGGGCAGTAACAGTAACGGTAACAGTGCTAGTTTAAGGCTCCACAATATAAAGTGTAATGTTGTGATTTAGATAAACACTTTTACTTGTTTTAGTTATGTTTTAATACATTATATAACTATATTACTATATAATACATAGCTTCCCATACATAGTTGTATAAACGTCTGGTATAGCCTTAAATGTAGATATAGATTTAAAATAGATACTAAGATCGGCGATGTAGCAGCGTTAAGGGTGCCAGGCGTCCGGTATTGTGATTAAGAATCTGCCAAGCGTGCCTCTTATGGCAATTTTTTGATCATATAGAAGATGCTCACGTAAAACAGTAGACTGCTATTGCAAATGAAGAAGATAGAATATGAATACGACCTGTTACGCTACGCTAATATGAACCTCGGTTCTCTAGCTCGGTAGTTCCGACACAACGTACAGCAACAAATATCTTAAAAACCTATTCATCATATGTAATATATATATATATATATATATATGTATATATAAACTGTATACGTTATTAAATATATATCTACTTCTACATCGAGTTGCTTTCAGTTAATAAACGTAATTCTGATGCAGATAATCAATTACGTCACGAATTATGTAAAACAGAACCATTGTAATATATAACGTAATTATATTATGTAATCTGGTTAATATATCAGAATATCCCACCATTGTAATATTATACTTACCTTCCTTCTTATACCTTCCACTATTGTGCTATTTTCTACTAACTCCAAGGTGGACCGGTTCATTGCAAACGTTACAAAAATCATATTTATTTTGTTATACGAAGGAGCGTTTTTTTTTTCTTAAGGAAATGTGTATTATAAATACGTGCTTCTATATCTGTTTTGTTTCTTTATTTCTTTTGTTAAGGTGCTAATTTTGAAATTAAATTCATTAAAATAATAATGTGTATAATTAGTACTTTTGCATATATGGAGGTCAACATGTTCTAGTTTTATTTAAGAGGCAAACTCTTATTTACAAAGAATGCAACGCCGCCAAGTTAAGCTAAATATCATTTATTCTACCATACCTCTTCCTGTTTAAAAATCATATTTATAAAAAAAATATAGCCTCTTTTATACTTCATGATGATATTGTTACAAAAATGAAGTGTGGCATACCACGTCGAATAATATCGATAAACCAAGAGACATTACGCCGTATCGACATCGGTAATCGACAAGGCGAATGTTGCATCGTTGTCGTACCGATCAATCAAGATACGACCTTAGCATTTTTAATAAAATTTATTTATACATCTGCGACATTGATACATTATATTTTATAAGTGACTTGACCACCTTCGCATTTTCTTGCAGCTCACATCACGGAGGCCGTCGAGAACGACTGCGCTAAATGCACAGAAAAACAGCGCGAAGGCACTCGGAAAGTAATTGGACACCTGATTAACCATGAAAAAGAATTTTGGCAGCAGATTACCGCGAAATATGACCCTACTCATAAACACTCGGCTAAATACGAAAAGGAACTAACTGCAGCTGTGAAAGCTTAATCGCGAATACCAGCATCTAATACGACAGATAAATTTATGGGTTAGTGTAAAAAATAACCAAATAGATAATTTTATATCGGACCCTTTATTTTGTTTTTAGTTATAAATTATTGATCTTATTTTAGAAAATGGATTTTTTATTTATATGTTAAACATTATTTATCTAAATAGTAAATAAAGAAAAATATCGTTAAAGTGTTTGTTTTATTGTTTATCAGTAATTTCAATAATTACTATATTTTTAGAGTTAAATTTAATATACTGACTGAAGTAAATAATTCAGAATACCTATTTCTTAGAAAACGACCTGTAAATCTACGAAATATAGCTTATAAATCCAACATGTATGTACTTCCGAAAACTAAAAATTTCTACGGAGCAAGAAAGTTGGCCCATCTTTTACCTATGCCTTGCCACTAGAACTACAAAACACATACGGTAAATCAAAACTGTTTAAAAGTAAACTTAAATCATGTTTGATAAATCAACCGTACTTATTGTAGTAAGTACTTCATACTGGATTATTGTGATTTAATATTAATACATCTTTGTTTTTATAAGACGACTCTCTAGTGTAGATTAACCCCTAGAGGTTTATATGCTAGTATTGTACTGGATAATGTAACATAATTATGCTTAATAAATTAAAAAAAAAAAAGATAATTGGAGAGGTTTAGAAGTAATATAATAAAAATATTTCCACCACCTTCATTTAAAAATAGTGCTGATTATTTGTATGGTGCGTTTTTTAAAACTATAAGTTGTGAATTTATTAGAATATTTACTTCTAAAACTTTCTCTTTTAACAGTCACAAATCATTTAATGAATGGGCGACAGTAGGAATTTACAAAAGTAGGCGAAGGTTATTCGAGCTTTTAGAATAGAATAGAATAATTTTTTATTCAATATACATTACATGTGTAATTCTTATTGAAAGTCATTTTTTACTTTACCACTGGTTCGAAAAAAAACCCTCTGTCCTGGGAAGAATCAGCAAGAAACCCAGCGGGACTTTTTAAAAAAATAAATTTTACAATATAAATGATTACGAACTATTTACAAAATTTATTTTAGAAACTCCTTGGAAGCGACCATCTCATTCCCAGGGGTTATTATCAACCATGTATTCATTTATACTATAATAACCCTTTTTATACAGTTTCAGCTTAATAAAACATTTAAACTTGGTAATAGAGAGAACCTGTACACTTTCCGGGACCTTGTTGTAATAGCGTATACATTGCCCCAAGAATGAATTACTGACTCTGTGGAGTCGAGAAACTGGCATCACTAGCTTGTGTTTGTTCCTAGTGTTTACAGAATGTATATCACTTTTTTACTAAAACTATCTTTGTTTTTGTGAACATACATTAAATTTTCGTAAATATACTGAGAGGCCAAAGTTAATATATTTATTTCTTTAAATTTATCTCTAAGAGACTCTCTCGGTTTAAGATTGTAAATAGCTCTAATGGCCCTCTTCTGTAAAACAAAAATAGTTTCTGAATCAGCCGCATTTCCCCATAGCAAAATCCCATAAGACATTATGCTATGAAAATAACTGATATAAACTAATCTAGCTGTCTCGACACTAGTGAGACCTCTAATCTTTCTTACAGCATAGGCTGCAGAACTTAGTCTGTTTGGTAATTTGGATATATGGGGGCCCCACTGAAGCTTTGCGTCGAGAGTGATGCCAAGAAAAACAGTAGATACAACAGGGCTCAATTCCTCCCCATTTAATAACAATAAATAAAAACACATTGGTATTCAGATTTTTAACATTCGTTGTTGGAAATTTAACACAATTAGTTTCATTTCCGTTCAAATGCAGATTTTACTATTATATGATCTTTCATTATACCTATATTTAAATCTGGTAGTACATTAGACCCCGCCAATTTTAGATCAATTACTGTACTACCAACATTTAGTAAAATTTTTGAAAAAATAATATTACATCAGATGTTAAGATTTTTTAATATTGATAAATTGCTTCATAAAAATCAATTCGATTTTACAAGGGATCGCTCGATAACTGAAGTTGGAGTTGAGCTTATTAAACATATTTTTTGTGCATGGGAGAATTCAGAGGATGCTTTTGGTATATTTTGTGACCTTTCCAAGGCCTTCGACTGTGTTCACCATGAGACATTAATCAGGAAGCTACAGTACTATGGTGTCAAGAACACAGCGCTTAAACTTATTATTTCATATTTAAGTAATAGAATACAGAAAGTTATTATCAATGGTAAAAGTTTTTCCGGGTCACCTGTAATAATGTGTGTCTGTGAGGGCTCGATTCTTGGCCTATTCCTATCTTATCTACTCCTGTAGGGGATAATCATGATATAAAATTATTTGCTGATGATACATCCTTGATTTTTAAACATAAACGTCAATCACTTAAATTAAAGGAAGTGAATAATGCTATATCAAAATTAGTGCGTTGTTTACGTTAATAATCTACATTTAAACGAAAATAAAACTAAATATATTAAATTTAAAACATCGAATATTGAAAATCTGAATACCAATGTGTTTTTAAATGGGGAAGATCTGAGCCCTGTTGAATCCACTGTTTTTCTTAGCATCACTCTCGACGCAAAGCTTCAGTGGGATCTAACTTTAGCGTGCAAATACTTTCGCGGGCCGCGTTTAAAAGTACTTAGTGCATTTTAAAGTAGTGATAATAGTTTTTGCTTTAGATATTAGACATGAAATAATACGACAATATTATTATAGTACTATTTATTAAAATAACAAAATGAAATAAAATAAAATGATACATTATAATTAAATCGTTAAATTTGCAATTGTTGCAAACTACGAAAGTTAAATACACCGAAATCAATGAGACACTTGAGCTTGAATTTGGGAAACTAATTCATCGATATTTGGATTAATTCCACTGATACAAATACGTAAAGAATTTTCCAAATTATCGTCAGTCAGTCTTGTATGATGTGTTGATTTATTAACTTACATCAATGAAAAGAACTGTTCGCATTAATAAGTACTGCCAAACGCACAAATCAATCTTCTTGTGAATTTTCTAAGCTGCGGAAAATTGTCTTCTTCTAGGTATTTTTTTTAGAAATCACACAACTCTACGTCTTCAAATTTGGAATTTAGAAGTGAATTTTCTTGAATCTCGTACAACTCCATTTCTAAGTGTATTGGAGCATTTTGTACATTATATTTTGTAGGAGTAGCAAATAAACTGAAACAGTCTTCCATGTTTTTGAAGTCGCTAATTAGCGAAAATTGTTCCGACAGTAACTTGAGTTCTTCAGCATATTGAGCATAAGCAATATTTTCATACGCAGAGAGCGTGTTGAAATGGTAACTGTTACCAGACAGCATCTGTGACTCCCACAACCGTAGTTTAATCTGAAACGCTTTCAAATGGCTGTACAAATCATTTACTCACTGTCCTTGTTTTTGAAGTTTCAAATTTAAATCATTCGAATAGCCTGTAAGATCGACCAGAAATGCCAAGTCACATAACCATTTTGGGTCACTTAATTTAGATAGTGGTTTATCTTTTATTTTCATAAATTCTGCTATCTCATTTCTCAGCTCGTAAAACCGTTTCAACATTTTTCTTTTGCTCAGCCATCTGACTTCACAATAATATGTTACGTCATTATATTCAGCTGATATTTCATCCAAAAACGCCTTGAACTGACGATGGTTATGCCCTCGGGATCGAATAAAGTTGATGGTTTTTACTACCACATTCATAACATTCTGGAGTCGAATGGACTTAGAACACAAGTTCTGTTGGTGGATAATGCAAGGACTATCAAATCATCTTTTTGTACATTTAATTCTGTTGCTTTTTCATTCAAAATTCCGATGAAACCTTTACGTAAGCTGACTATGGAAGGTGCACCATTAGTGCATACTCCAATTAATTTTTACCACGGCAAGCCAAAACTTGTGAATACCTTTTAAACTTCAATAAAAATATGCTCTCCTGTAGTGGTTCCTTTTAGCGGCTGTAAAGCAAGCAATTCCTCAGTAACAGTGAACTCCTTATCAACACCTCGAATAAATATAGCCAGTTGAGCTGTGTCAGACAAATCGGTGCTCTCGTCTAATGCTATGGAAAATGATTCAAAACCAGCCATACGGTCAGTCAATGTTGTTTTTATATCATTAGCCATCATTTCTATACGTCGAACAACAGTTCGTCTTGACAAACTAATTTTTTCAAATTAATTTTTCTTTTCAGGACACAAAATACCAAAATAATAACATACACTCCTTGATAAATTCTCCTTCGGCAAATGGTTTTAATGCCTCTGCCAATTTGAACTAAGTATAAAACTAGCTTTCATAACATTATCAAGTTGTGTTCTTTGTTTATGAAACATTTGTTGCTGTTTTTCCGAAATTGCGGTAAGCTTCTGGATTTTTTCTGTTCTTAATTGTCCTGTTAGTGAGTGCAACGTAGCATAAGCATGATAAGTTGCAGTTACAGTTGAGTAATGCCTATTTATATTGAATTCTTTCATTACTGAAATGGATTCATTACACAGCAAACAAATAGGCTTAACATTGTGCAAGATAAAAAATAATTCTTCAGTCCATTTTTCTTGAAACTAGCGACCTTCTGTATCTATTTTTCGTTTCTTTCCATCATACATCATTTTTGTTTACTTTTCGTTCAATAAACTTAATAACTAGTAACCACTCAAGATGCACACAAAGTCACAAAGCAAGTTGACGGCTCGAGCAGTTCGCTAGGATATCGCTTGTCCAAGTTATCACCTCGTTAGCTCATATAGAACTGAACTAACGTTCGGGTCATCTACCCGCAAAATGAAGCAATAATCTGGAATAAACTAGTTTGGAATAATTGAGAAGCAATAAATCTTTTGATATGTCGCTCGTGAGGCGGCAAACCTCAAAGAATTTGATCGAGCAAGCCGAGTGGCGGCGATTATCAAAGTGTTACTTTATACAAATTTAAAGTAGGTACTCTAGTAAAATAATATATTTAATATAAACTCTATGTCAAAACAAGCTTACAGAGCCGTTGCTGGGCTGTAGTCGTCAGGGTTGTCGGTTTTTCGAGCTATATGGCCGGCCCATTGCCACTTCAGCTTACTAACCCGTTGGGCTATGTCAGTTACTCTGGTTCTACTGCGGTTATCCTCATTTCTAAGTTATCACGCATAGAAACTCCGAGCATAGCCCTCTCCATAGCTCGCTCAGCGACCTTGAGCTTCCTCATTCGGCCAGCAGTGAAGGACCACGTCTCAGTTCTATAAATCATCACTGGCAACACGCATTGATTGTATTGTCCCGTTTTCAAAATATATTTTTAGGTATTATACATATAGATTCAATTTTTAGATATATTTAATCTTAATTCTCTAGAGGTAGAGCTAGAGGCTTGTAGCACGAAATGGTCGGCTACAACTATACTGCTAATTACTTTATAAGTATAGTTTATATATATTTACATTTTATGATATATGTATATCTTCTATATTTAAATAAAATGAATATATTCTGTTTTTTTTTCGAACTTCGTTACTTTTTTCTCTCATTCTCATTGTTAGTTTACTATTGCTCTACTCCCTTATGTTTATCTCTGCTTAGCCTAATGATTGACTGGGAAAGAATGCCTTAAGGCATAAAGTCTGACTTTACGTACTAAAAGTTTAATAAATAAAAATAAAATAGTTGCCTTAATCCTATAAAAACGTTAAAAATGAATAAATATAAGAGTTCATACAATTTGGATATTGTGTACACAAAATTGTCTAGTTATCGGCATGGTGACAAGTTCACGAACTTTTTTCCTATGAAGTTATCGTCTGTAGCTAAGTGGTCAAAATTTATTGAGAAAAGAATACATTCTCTATTTAAAATCTATTTATAATTCAAAATATATAGATTCAAAGCACATATAAAACCCGCGAACAAGCACAGCATGGCTCGGTAGCACGGTAGGCTCTACCTAGTCAAATTCATGTTGAGTTTCTTGCCGATTCGATGCCGATGGGTCTATAAATGTGGATTGATTTAGATTAATGATAATAATCAAAGACCATTTAGCCTTTGATTATCTTAAATCTAAATAAACTTTAAGTTGTTCTGTTGAAACATAGGTTAGATCACTCTTGGTATTGCTCCATATCTGTGCGTGAAGTTTCATTACAATCGGTTCAGCCATTCCGAAGGTTAGCCCGGACAGACATACAAACCAAATTTTAAAAATGGTTACTCATGACGTAACTTCGTGCAAAATACCCTCAATTTTGGTTCAATAAAAGGCTGTTATTTCAATATTACAAACAGCCTGTTCAATTGAATTTACGAGTATATGTAGGGATAGATAATTTTAGTAACATCGGGAATGCTAAAAACGATTTTACTACCTAAATGTTATCAAATATGGTGATCAATATATTATGAGAGAAATCAATCAATGATTGCTTTATAAATGTCAATTCAAACTCGCAAACGTTTAACTGACGTTTGCAAAAGTTCCAATTCAAAAACAACATGCATTGCGGAAATTCCACTAAAATCGTGATATAATTTACGCTTTCCTGTCAATATAATTTATTTATAATGACAGGCCTGTTGGTCTAGTGGTTAGTGATCCTGACTGCTATGCCGGAGGTCGTGGCTTCGATTCCCAACCAGGACAAATGTTTGTGTGATGAGCACGATCATTTGTTCTGTGTCTGGGTGTAATTTATCTATAATATTTATGTATTTAGAAATATATAAGTATGTTTATCAGTTGTCTAGTACCCATAACACAAGCTCTGCTTAGCTTGGGACTAGATGGCGTTGTGTGATAGTTGTGGAATATTATTATTATATTATTATAAATATTGAAAATTAAAAATTGAAAAAGAAGGCATTGTTGATGATAATCAAACTTTTAAAGTGTTGTTGATATTAAATTAACTTTTTCAGCTTCAGAAGCTAACAAAGCAGAACGTTATTAATTGTGTGGAAATTATTTTATTGATTTTCGTTTTAAAGTTAAAAATGAAATAGTTAAATATGAAATACATTATGTTTCATTAATGAAATTTAAATTTAATGTAAACTTAATATTGTTTGATTCCGTACCCAACCTAATTTACTGATAATATTATGGAAGAGCGGCCCCCACTGATACATTTGAGCGCATAAAAGATGGAGTCAACTCTTGTATAAAGTTTCTGCTAAAAAAGTTGTTTAGGCCCAAAAATGCTCATTTTGACGGCACGGGGAGAGAAACGTTATGCAGCTTCCCAGCGTTTTGGCGCTCGTGGGCGAAAGTAGTAGCTTGACGGCAGGCGTAGTAGCCGGACGGCAGCGGTCCAGTCAATTAGCGTATTTTGTTGACCGCTGCAGAGGTTTCTCGCGACCGGGTTTTTGGGGTTATGGTCTAGATTTATTGAATTTGTGCGCGTTACTTCGCTACTGAATTTGATTTCGTGAAAACCACCTCGGTTTGGTTTGCCTAAGTTTAAATTCTTGACAAGAGGCTTGTATTGTATTTGACTGATTAAATTAAGTTCGTTTGAAAGTAATTGCACCGATTATATAGTGATTGCGTGTTGAAGTGAATTTTGCAATATTTAACTTGCTTGTGTGAAGTGAAATCTGGTGCGAGCGCCGAGAAGAGATACGGTCTGGAATTTGAAGCTCGCATTCCATTTCGAGGGCGTGGCCCGGTTAATTAAAAAATAAAGACGGCTCCGTGGCGCAGTGGCTTAGCAATCAGTTGTTGCGCTGGGGGCCACGGGTTCGAATCTCGCACGGAACAAGTATTTGTATGGCCTACAAATAATTGTTCCGGCTCTGGACGTTTGTCCTTGTGCAATTTATGTTTGTAAACTGCCTCCACGACACAGGAGAAAATCCTAGTGTGGGGGTAACGTTTTTTAAAAAGAAAAAAAAATTGTTTTTGGAAATCATTGTTTAATTATACCGTCGAGTTAAGAGCCTTTTGTGTGTTGACTCTGTAGCAAGTTTACGTGTCAGCTAGGTTGATTTTGATTCTTATTGCGGCGTAGTATTTAATATCGAACGAAGGAGTTTAGTTGTTGTTTGTAACGCTGAACCTTGTGACTCATGAAGAGATCGCGTTAGTTCCCTATTTGTAATTTGGTGATAAATGAATCCGGAACCTTGAATATTGAACTTTGAACTACTGTTCGTTACTTGTGTCGGGTATCACGTGTTTGATTTACGATGAACGTTGAATTAGTTGTATTTTTATTAGTATTGGGTTGAAGTTAGTTAAATGAACAATAAAGTTGATAGACTGAAATAGTGACATGAAGAAGGAAATTGTCCAGTGGTGACGCCTGTTGGAGTGATGCATTGAGAGGCAGCATGG
The DNA here is from genome assembly GCA_963668995.1 of Parnassius mnemosyne. NCBI lineage: Eukaryota > Metazoa > Arthropoda > Insecta > Lepidoptera > Papilionidae > Parnassius > Parnassius mnemosyne. The sequence goes on along the minus strand of CAVLGL010000068.1, from coordinate 19,622,907 downwards.
AAACCGGCCGCTGCCCGGTCACCTCAGCTGGGCCAGGTCACCTACATTTACACACTAACAAACACCACTTTACATGCACCTACCCTACCTACGGCCTGACCGAGCCTTGGGGCGGTCTTAGTTTCGGATCCAGGTACGTACTATTTAATTTCCTAGCCTTCTTCCTATTGTGTAGTATGATAGGTCATTTGTCCATATGGCCATTTGGGCCCCGTCCTCTGTTGCCCGTCAAGGGGCTACTATGGGCCCTAGCCCAATCGACCTTTGCCGGGACAACTCAGGGCGTGAACAAAAGTATTATTTTATTTTATATTATTTTGTATGGTTTATCGCTGAAAATTGTTGTACTCTCTTATCTAGAAGAATTATGTGCGTAGAGTGATCCGCTAGCTAGCCTTGTCACTGTTGGTGTTATATTTTTCAATCGACTTCAAAAAAGCTGGAGGTTCTCAATTCGACTGTATTATTTTTTATGTGTGTTACCTCAGAACTTCTTTCTAGGTGAACTGATTTTGATATTATTTTTACATTATGATTTTTTTTCATATTTTATTTAAAAGCGCTTTTGGCTCTGGAGAATAACTGCAATTTGCCTACGTACAGCACTATTGCTTTCTCATGTTGATTTAGGTTTGGAAAAATCTAGCCTTGTACCTTCGTAATTGGACCAATTCTAGCAGTACAACTGTTACATGAAGGCTATACGGGATTTTCCTTGAATTTTTTATTTGATTTTATCCCGTTTAATTGATTTACTTTTAATTCCCGTGGTAGTGGTTGGTATGGTTGTGGGCTTGCACTCATGATCTAGGGGGGGGGGGACTGAGATGTTTGATGTATAGATGTCATACTTAGCCCCACTACCTTCAGTTTTTGAATATTAATTTTTGGTCCGATCTACGCAGAATGAGCTTACAGTATCTTAATCAGCTTTTGCTTTTTATTTAAAGTTAATTTTCTAGAGACTTCAAAAAGGAGGAGGTATTAATTTGACTGTATTTCATTTATGTGTGTTACCTCATAACTTTTCTCTAAGTGAACCGATTTCAATGGTGATTTTTTTATTTGAAAACTGATGCTTCTCATGTGGTCCCATATAAATTCGATGAAGGTCTGACTAGTAGTTTTTGAGTTATCCTTAATAATGCGTATTTAATGGACATCGACTGTTAGTCAAGGACCAAATAAAATCAAATAATATTTTCAAGCTTTTCGCATAAAGTATAGACTACATCTCTCCCTGCATTGCTCTTTATCCGTTTTCTAAATTTTTATCACAATCAACTCAGAACTTTTTCGTCTTATTACGATGATTTATTTATAGTATCTGGTTCAAACTATGGATTAATTAAAGAGAAATACCTCGCCGTGGGGCCACAGTATTCGCGAAATTTGACAATTGATCTGCAACTCCATACTCAACGTTTTAATTTGCATAAATATTTCCACGTGTTTTCTTTTGTGTAACAATTTCTGATTTAAACCTTACACTAAATATAAACTACCTTTGTAGTAAGGCGGATAATAAGCTAATAAAAGATTTTATTAAATGACAAAATTAAAAAAAAAAGCTAAATACGAGAAATCAATAATAATGTTAAAAATGTAATATATACAAAAGTGCCGATGTATATTACGGTAAATAGGATGTTTTATGATGTTTGTCATAAATTTCTTTCTAACAGGTCAGATCCTTGGCCTGCAGAACCTGCACAATAGAACAAAGGTTGTTGCTAGTCGTATGAAAAACGAAATATCTAAATTTTAATAGTTAATAACAATGATATTTGTTCTTGGAGTAGGCATATTGCGTTTAGTATATAAGGAGATTTAAACTGCGTTAATTTGTAATGTGTTGTGAGATTTAATTCAGTGTCCGGACATCTACTAACAGGTATAGTTGCTACGTCACAGTGTCAATATTCTAACATTCATTTCAATTATCCATCACGCACTTCCATATTATATCAAACAAGCTTTTCAACCCGCGGTGTTAACCGCGTCTGATTTGTAACATCCAGTCAGATTGGAGAGCTCAAGCTATCATACAGAATCTCATATTTCATAATGATATTCATGATAATGGCTGCAGATTTTAAGTTAGACGTGAACGTTTGGAATAGTGAATACCGCTCTTACATTGTTTCTCTTTGTGCTCCATTACTTTCATCTTCCTTCTTCAATAAATAAATTTCTTTATTCCTTTTTTTTCTTTTGAAAATCTACTCAAAGCTTATATTAAGTATTTTCCCATCATAATTTCTGTACCTTCTTGTATATATCCTAATTTCCTCAACTGTCATCAACCTGTGATTTTATTTATATATTATTTTATTTTATTCTATAATCTATTTACATCTCCCATATAGCTATTTATTGTGAACAATTTAGACTTCGTAAGGTGTTCTTTTGAAAATCGCTAAATGAGTTAAGTTTCGAGTCAACGGCCCCGTAAAACAAAGTCGCATACAAACTGTAATAACCTGTTTCACGTACTTCGGGGTTGAATTTTCCAAAATGCTTTCTTAAGCTAATGTCCAAATTTCCGATGTCTACGTCTATAGTAGACATCTTCTTATATTATATATAAGAATAAGACTACTGCCACATAATTTTTATATATATTTTTATAGGAGAGGGTGACAAACGAGCACACAGTCCACCTGATGGTAAGTGGTTACTGTGACCCATAGACATCTACATCTATCCTCAATAAAGTCTCAAGATGCAGATGCGTTGTCACCCGTGAGGACTAAGTTGGAATGCCTCTTTGCCAGTAAAAAGGGTCTCCGGTTCTCTACACTCACCATACGAAACACAGCAGCGTTAAGCTGCTATTTTACGCTGGTTTTCTGTGAGAGCGTGGTCCTTCCCCGGTCGAGCCGACCCATTCGTGCTACAACTATAGTACTAATATAGCTGCAGCATGGCTCTACCACGTGTGTATATATAAATTATATGGAAGTAGTCTAGTTGGTTAGTTGACAGTAGTTTGCAAGCAAGAAGTATATTTGCTTTTTGGAAATATTGATTGCTGTAGGTAGTTTTTTTTTTAAAAACACGCCAAAATAAAAGATAAATGTGCTGTCTTTTTAATTTTTTACTACATGTTTGAATATTAAAAGTAAATTTATGTATTAATAACAACGATATCAATTTAATTTTATGATAATTTCTGTGCAATAACTGAACCAAAAGATTTCACACCTTTCTATTTTTTAAGATAACAACTCACCAAATGGGAATATTTTTTACACCGCCACTACACAATCGTTAGCATATATAACCGAAGTATTATACTTTGCCATATAATCAATTTTAATTTCTTTTCTTTTTGAAATTCTGCATTACCACTTCTTTATACACTATCACCTTAGTACATGCGCGCAGATTACTCCGCTGGATGAATGTGAGAACTTTGTTTCACTATTTTTCGCAAAGTAATATTAGGGTGCGTAGAGATCAAGTAACATGTTGTATAACTATTGTTTTATAACACGCACCACAACACCACATTATGTAACATTGTTTTTCAACATTGCAACACATAACAATACTGTACACATTAGAATAACAATGTTATATGACATTGTCGTATGATATTGTCTTTGTCGTTCTGCCTTTCGAGTTATATAACATTTGTGGCTCGTTATATAACACGTTTTATAAAATTCATTAATTACTGAAATACGTTTTATAACATGTTATGTTATATAATGTGTACGCACCGTTAAACATAGAGAAATAATATAACATTTTTATTGTACGAAAAATATTGTGAGCGAATTTTCAACAGACGTAAAACAATGGTCGTTGGTAAGATAAAGTGTAAAGAGGATGTAATGAATGCTGTATGGTACTCTTGGATATAAAAAAAAATTGGCAATTAAAAATAAAAGTTTTAATAATAGAGAGAACTAAGACTAAATATATCTAAAAATTTAATCTACATATATCTAAAAATATATTTAGAAAACGAGACTATACAATCAATGCTAGTTACCAGTGATGACTTATAGAACTGACACGTGGTCCTTCACTGCTGGCCGTATGTGGAAGCTCAAGGTAGCTCAGCGAGCTATGGAGAAGGCTATGATCGAGGTTTCTCTGCGTGATAAACTTAGAAATGAGGATATCTACAGTAGAAACAGAGTGACCGTCATAGATCATATAGATCGAAGAAGCGACAACCGACGGGGAAAAAAGGTTTTCGGGTGGCAGCGTCGTACCGGTAGGCGAAGTGTAGGGCGACCCCCCACTAGATGCAGTGACGACCTGGACCTGGAGGAAGTCGATGGATGCAGGTGGCTCAGGACCGTGCTTTGTGGCATTCCTTGGGGGAGGCCTATGTTGAGCAGTGGACTTGCGAAGGGCTGTAATGATGATGATGATATCTAAAAAGCCATACCACTATGCTATCAATAATATAATTTATATTATATGTAAAAGATTTAAGCTAGTGCTTGATAACAATCCCACCTGATGGTAAGTGGTGATATAGCCCTAGGTGGTAAAGTGCACTGGGTTTGAATATACAAATGCGTATTCACTCTTGTAAGTCTAAATATTTCCTTTTTGTTTAGTTCCAAGATGAAAAGCTTCGTCTTTGTATGCTTTTTCGCGATGGTGGGTGTGGCCCTCGGCCGGCCCGAGCACTACACCGACCGTTACGACAACGTCAATTTAGACGAGATCCTCGGCAATCGTCGCCTGCTCGAGCCCTACGTTAAGTGTATCCTTGATGAGGGCAAGTGCACACCTGATGGCAAGGAGCTCAAATGTAAGTACATAACAACAACTTTATTTATTAGGGTGTTTTTATTTATTATAAATCAGTATTTATCATAAAGCTTATTTTATTTTAACAAAATAAGTGTGACAAAGGAGCACACCATCTGATCTCCACCAGGTCTTCTTTTGGTGTGTTCCTTTGTCACACTATCCACACCACACGATCGTAAGTGGATACGTCACATAGTTCTTTATCAGATTAAGAATCAAAATGCAGATGCGTTGTCATCCTTGAGGTCTTAGTCCTGTAATGCCTCATTTCCAATAAATAGGGTCATCACTAATCATACGAAACCCAGCAGTATTAAGATATTCCATGGAGGTATTCTGTGAGAGCATTGCCCTTCCCTGGTCGAGCCGATCCATTAGACATAGCTGCAGTATAGTTATTGTATTTATTACGTACAGTTAGTAACACTTATTAACTGTTCTTAATAAAATAATCTCCCATTTTTAGCAGATGGCTAAGAATCGTGTTTCATGATATTGGGTGTTTTATGGAAGGAAATAAATAAATAATTTTATACGGAAAAATACGATTTCGCCAGTCTTGAATGCTTTTTGTACAGTTAGTTAAAACAGAGGTGATACGTATACATAAAAATTTTATAGTACGCTAGCAGTTTTAGCACAGTTGCATATTTGAGTTAAAAAAAAAACCCGGGACATGTACACTCTGCAAATTAGCAGCGCAGTAAACAATATCGTGCCTCAAAAACACTCCCTGAAATAAGTTAAGACCTGTGCCGAGCAATAGGGTGCAGTCTGTTACTTTTTACCACAGAATAAATAACAGTACAAGAATTTATACGGAGATAGTCATTTACACAACTAACTTAATTTTATTTTTATACTTAGGTTCCTTTTAATTTAAGTGTGACAACGTAGAAAATATTAGTTTGGAAACTCCTTTAAAAGTTCTAGATAATTAACAAAGATGTATATAAAACGAAATATATATCTATAGTGCGAGATAGAGTACAAATATGTAATTGAAATGGTTTAAAGTGCATACTTTTTACTTATAAAATCACTATGTGATCAATAATGCTGCAAATCACTCATGATACATCGCATAAAAAACTTTTGTAATTTATGCATTTATTTAATATGCAGTAGATTATTAAATAAGCTGAAATTACAAATATAATTTATTATCTCAGATTATTAATAGGTCATCGCGCGCTCTGAGCGCGCGAACACCTATCAATAATCTAAGGTTTTTATATTGTATTATAAGTTAAGTTTAATTACCGGCTGTGACGCAATCAATTATAATACTCGGAAGGGACAACGCATCTGTAGCCTCCTTTGTATACAGTTGGATGTAGGCATTGAGTTATATGTACTACGTACTAGAGAAGCCATTCCGAACATTGACTATGTTCAACTGAACTGTAGTGCAATCTATACAAACTAAATATTGCGTAAATTGAAGATTTGTGAATTCCATAAGATAATTATTATTACATTTTATTTAGAAATATGTTTGTTTAGATTAAATTAAGATATTTTATATTAAATTCTTATATTTATTTTGTTAATATCTTATTTTATAATAAATTAAAATCTTCGCGCATGCGCGACTACTACTCCCGCGCATGCGCGAAGACATAGAGTAGGACACAATTTTTGTTTGGAATGACTTCTCTAGTACGTAGTACATATAACTCAATGGATGTAAGCGTCAATGGGCTGAATTAGACATTTACCTCTAGTTGGAATGTAATATAGTTCAAAGTATAATTAAGTAAATAATTATTTAAAGAAATAAAATAAATATACCTTGGATATTTCTCTCTCTATATATTTCAGTATATTTACTTTAAAATAAATTTAAATAAAAAAAATAGTGTTGTACATTCTGCAAATACCTGGAAAAAGCATAAGCTAGTTTTATAACTACTGGTGCCATATACTCGACTCTCAAAGTGTCAGTAATTCCTTCAGGATTCAAGTTCTAGAATATTTATAGCAAAAAGTTCTTTTTACTAAGCAAAGATTTTTTTAAAAGGGTTATCATACCACTGAAGAGTACATGATTTATAATAACCCTGGGGATGAGGAAATTGCAACCACGCTGTTTCTAAATGTTTTTATAATTTTAATTGTGCAACATAATTAAAATGTAAATTAATGTTTAAGTTTCGCTGGGTTTTTGTGCTGGTTATTCCCAGGACACAGGTTATTAATCAGTGTCAAAGAATTATTGAATAAGTATTATTTTAATCTATATTGAATAACATTTATTCTCTTCTTTTCTATACTAATAAGTGACTTGGAAAGCAAATAATACTTTCATTACGAAAAACAAAAACGGATAATTTTTCATCTTTGTATCGCCAACAGAAAATAATAAAGCTATCATATGTACTAAATGTACTTAATTTTTATCTATTATAGTTACTTATATTCATAATTACGAGTAATTGTTTTTGCTGCAGTCTAGATCCTGTTTTAATCAATTATATCTAAGATAATATAAATCTCAGGAAAATCGTAGGTAACTGGTTAAATACAGTCTTCAATGTAGAAAACAATAATAAAATATTATTGAATAACCAATATTGCGCTGTAGTTTTAGATTTTTTAATGATAGAATAATAGAATATATTCTTCTTCATCAGCCCATAAAAGTGTACTGCCGGATATGGTTCTCTCCCCCGCAGAGAAATCTTCGCAGGGACCAATTTAACGTCCTCAATATTTGCTGCTTATGGTATCCGAATACGGGTATCCGATATTATTTCATCCTCGTTGATCAGAAAACATAATATTTGATATTTATAAAAAATATTATTCGTTTATATGTTGCTTGTTTGTTGACGGTGAAGTCGCGGTGTAAGAATATCTACTCTCTCATATCATTACAGAAGGAAACCAGAAGATGAGCAACAGCGTCCCACTGCTGGACACAGGCTTCCCCTAATTTCTGAGGGCGTTTTAGGGCAAGGAATTATCCGTCGCACTGCCCCAATGCGTGTTGGCTGTTCACCTGTTTGCGAAATTTTTTTTTCTTATTTCTTAGACATGCAGGTTTCCTCACGATGTTTTCCTTCACCGCTGAGCACGTGGTAAATCATCACTTAAAATTGCAATAATCAATTTCATTGGTGCCTGCGGGGGATCGAACCCGAGTTGCCCGCGTACTGTGAAATTTACAGCGAGCGTTATCCATCTGAGCTACCACGGATTCCTTATATAACTAGAAAATAAAAAACTGTGGTTGACAGCCTGCCTGCCAAGCGTGGCAACTATGGCAATTATTCTCCTTATGAGATAATGTACGGGGAGGCCTATGTTCAATAGTGGTCTTTGATCTGTTTTAATGAACAAATGAACACACTACTTTATACGTGGTAGAGCCATGCTGCAGCTATATTATGGTTATAGCACGAATGGGTCGGCTCGACCGGGGAAGGACAACGCTCTCACAGAATACCAGCGTAAAATAGCAGCTTAACGCTGCTGTGTTTCGTATGGTGAGTGTAGATAACCGGAGACCCTTTTTACTGGAAAAGAGGCATTCCATGTTAATCCTCACGGGTGACAACGCATCTACATTTCGATTCTTAATCGAAGATAGATGTAGATGTCTATGGGCCATAGCAACCACTTACCATCAGGTGGACTGTGAGCTCATTTGTCACCCTTATGCCATAAAAAAACTTATTACTGGAATGGAATCAACATAGTGTTAAGCTGCTTGTGTTGTGTTTGTTGTGTTAAGTACGAGCTGACCATTCTACCTAGTCCAAACGCTAATAATAAAATTTTATCGTTTTTCCCCAGCACACATCAAAGAGGCCCTTGAGAACAACTGTGACAAATGCACAGACGTGCAGAAATCTGGCACGAGACGTGTTATTGCTCATTTGATCAACAACGAGAAAGATTACTGGAACCAGCTCACAGCTAAATACGATCCAGACCACAAATACGTGGCCATGTACGAGACAGAACTGCGCAAAGTCGCTGCTTAATGAAACTAAACAATAACAAATTATGAAAATTGCGATGTAAATATATTTGGCAGTAACGTTTTGAATAATTTATTTCATTAAATAGGGATTTTTAAAAATGAACGACTGTTTTTATTTTATCTCTTTTTTTCCCAACTCCTTTTTTTACACATAACTGAACGCTGTACGAATGTAAGTATATGTTTTAATAATATCAGAGTCATTAACGAATTATAACAGTTCATACATTGTTACAGTTTTTGCAACCCATTATCATTTGCTGGTAATTTTAAACAAAGAAATCCAATAAATACGGTGCATTTTCTAAGGAATAAGATTTGCCTTAGAGCTTGTGTACGGAGCAAACGCAAATATCGCCCGATCAGCATTTTTGTCACATGTAATCTGCAATGGACAGATAAGGTAAACCTTGAGTCTGACTATGTTCCTTCGAGTTTACCGTGAACGGGAACTTTATAGCGAGTGATCTATTTTAAATAGCGAAAGCGATGACGCGCCACGTTAGTCAACTAGCAGCAGCATTGGTAAGTCTATAGCTTTATATTACAATCAGCAGCAACTGTAATTGATCAAAATGGAAGATTTTAGCTAAAACAAAATAATGGGAGCTATGGATCAGCTCCTAATCAACTTTTAAAAAGACGGTCCCGAACGCAAAACACCGACTGATATTAAAAAGCGACTAAGCACTTTGGAAAGTAATTCGCAAGAGTTTCAAAATAATCACGTAGCTTTGCGAGTCTGACGATTAATCTCATAAATATTTTAATGGCAATTACTATAAAATAACATCTGATTTTTAATGAAAAACGCAATTATCTTCTTAATTATTTTTGGAGTGACGCTATAGAAAAAAGCCTTCTTGGGCCAGCGACCCCATTGCAAAAGATTGGGGCTTTTCAGCCCCACCGTCTAACAGCGCGCACCGTCCTGAAATTACTGAAGCAGAAACATCAAGAGTCCAACATACCAGCAGCAAGTTAGAGGATATGTCAAGAAGGCAGAGAAGCACTTTCAAAGCTTTTCAGTGGAGTATTAGCAGCATTTATCTCGACAAAGTCTCTGAAAAATGGAAATATGATGATATTCTGAAGTCGGTTCAAGCTCGCTGGACGATAATGGACGTCTTGCACTGGGGAATAGACAGCAAACTGTACGAAGATAATGAAGAGTATGAAGAAATGTTCAGCAGCTATGAAAAAAAATTTAACAACGACAAGAAACTTATCAACAGCAAGATGTGGTCTGATCTTTACCGGGAGAATACAACCCTAAAATTGGACATCTCCATGTTTTGTGGGAGCTACCACCAGTGATTGCAGTTTAAGGACCTATTCGTCGAAACCATACATAGCAACAGAGTATTACAGAAATGCAATTTGAAACTTAAAACAAACAAACAAACGCCCGCTCCCATCTCCCGCGGCCGTCCCGGCGCGACACTGTTACAAAAATTTTTTTACAGTGTAAATATGTGTGCAGTTTAATTGATTTCATGTAAGTGAAAACTCTCTCTAACGAAACCCTTTGTGAATGAAAACTAATATATATATATTAGTTGAACTTGGTTAATTTTCTTACTACCATTTCATAATACCAAGCCATTGTTTAAACGCAAAATAACTTTTACTATAGAAAGCCGCGTGTTAACACAAAAACCGTCGGGAAATTCAAATGGATCGGGATATTTTTTTCTTTATTATGGTTATTGCCTACCAATCAATACAATGTTAGTAAATAACGCATTATAGTTGACCATATCACTGCCGTGTAGTGGCCGTTAAGAATATCCACTACCCCATATCTTTCCGTGGGTGTCGTATAATGCGACAAAGGGAAATAGGCAGAAGATGGGCAGCATCGTCTTTCTGATAACAGCAAAATTACAATAAAAAACTGCGTTTGCCAACCCGCTCGCCAAGCGTGGCAACTATGGCAAATACCACCCTATGATGGGAGTAACAAAGAGACGGCCCCCAGTTCCCGGCGGCCCTGCTATTCCTGGCTTCATGGGCGACCATGGTAACGGCGAGGCAGGGTTGCTAAGAATCTCCGGTGGAGGTTCGGTTGCCACCTAGGACGACTCGACCTGGCAAAATATAACGCACGCACCCTAAGGACTGACAAGAGGATCGTGGAGCTGGAAGAAGAGATAGACAAGTTACGCTGGCATATTATAGGATTATCCGAGGTCCGAAGAGAGGGGGAGGACATGGTAATCCTCGAATCCGGCAACTTGCTCTATCACCGGGAGGGCGACCATCTTTCCCATGGAGGTGTCGGATTTATCGTCCACAAGTCTCTCGTTAACAACGTTGTAAAGATTGAAAGTGTGTCTGTCTACGAGGGTTGCGTACCTTGTACTCAGAATCACCAAACGGTATTCGCTGAAGGTCATATAGGTTTACGCACCAACCTCGGCACATCCCGATGAGGAAGTGGAGGAAATGTATGAGGATATCTCTAGAGCCATGCATTCCTCCAAAACCCACTATACGGTGTTAATGGGAGACCTCAATGCAAAACTAGGCACAAGAGAGAACAGTGAGCTGAAAGTAGGGAAATTCGGAATAGGGCAACGGAACCGAAGGGGCCAGCAGCTGGTCGACTTCACGGAGAAAGAGAAAACCTGTCCAAAGCATTACTACGACGGTACGATGTTGACGCGGTACTATTCTGACAATATTTTTAATGCCCATGAAACTAGCTCTTAACTTTAAAACTAAAAAGTTGCCGGTGACTGCCAACATGAGCGGCACAGAAAAAAGAAAGTTAATGGTGATTGGTATATCAAAAACTACATATTAAGTTCACACGCAAAAATAATATTATCCCATCAGTTTATATTCTCAATGATATACGAGTAGTTATCCAAGAAGTGGAGCTTGTGAAGGAACAAGTTGTAGTATTTGATAAAAAGCTTACATTTATACTACAACTAGAGAGTGTTATTAAAAGATCATCACATTAGGTTTTGTTATAAAAAATAGCAAAGTATTCCGTAATGTTACCAAAAAAAAATCTTTTAAACTTCTCAATTATTGGAAGTCTGGCGTCTCCCATTATTCTACCCATAACCTTCATCTTGAGTACATACAAACAATATTTAACATAAAAAAGCGTATAAAAAAGCAGCCTATGTAGACAGTTAAAGTCATTTAAAGTGGTTTCTATGTCAGGACATACTGGATTTGCAACGTTAATATAACATATTTAGATTATATAATACTTAGATTGCCTTTTGTTACTACGTAAATTTAAATTTCGTATCCCAAGAGATACCTACCCTCGCGAATTCATTACTCCTGTTTCGCCGCACTTTTGTAGAATCGTACTAGGATTTCATTCCCCAATACCCAGACTTTGCAGACTTTCAAATACTTATAATAAAGTGGTTGGTATTCTTCACGAGTATTTTAATGTTTTATCAATTTATCAATTTCTTAATATTTCTTTGTATCTAGTAATTTTTTTTAATGTTGTATTGTATATTTTTGGCTATATAATAACCTTAAGCTTGTAAGAAATACTGTGAGTACTTATCATGCATAATTATAATAATTATGCATATTCAGTTTTTTTTTAATTATACGTATTCAAAATACGTTCTGCTATACGAACTAATTTTAAAGACATTTTCAAATTTATTAAAACAATTATGTTTATGTGTATACTTTGTACTAATTAGATATAATGAAGTGTAGATATTTGGTAAAATGTCGCATTTTTATAGTATTACTGCAAATTCATATATACAAAAAAACAAAACGCCGCCACGTAACGCTGACTATCAAAACCCTACAAAATCTCTTTATTTAAAAAAAATACTTCTCTATAAAAATTATAGCCTCCTTTTTATTTGACGAAGTTATTCTTACAATAATGAAGTGTGGAAGCCATGTCGAATAATATCGATAAGTCAAGAGACATACGAGTAAAGCTAATAAGGCGGATTATTTTTATAGTTTAAGGGTGACAAAGGAGCACAAAGTCGACCTGATGGAAAGTTTTTTTTTTTTTTTTTTTATAGGAGAGGGGGCAAACGAGCATGCGGCTCACCTGATGGTAAGTGACTACCGCCGCCCATGAACAACCGCAACACCAGGGGAATTGCAGATGCGTTGCCGGCCTTTTAAAAAGGAGTAGGCTCTTTTCTTGAAGGTCCCTAAGTCATATCGGTCCGGAAAAATCGCTGATGGTAATCGATTCCACAAGGAAGTCGTGCGAGGAAGAAAACATCTTCTAAATCGCACAGTGGTGGACCGCCAATCATCCAGATGGTGTGGATGGTATCGGGAGTTCTGCCGCGATGTGCGTTCATGAAATTTGGCGGCTGGGATTAATCCGAACAATTCCTCAGAGCACTCCCCATGGTAGATGCGAAAGAAAATGCAAAGAGATGCAACATCTCTTCGCAGTGCCAATGAATCGAGCCGATCGGAAAGGGCTCGGTCGTCGACGATTCGAGCCGCTCTGCGCTGGATGCGGTCAAGTGGAAGGAGCTGGCACTGGGGAGCCCCTGCCCAGAGATGGGAACAGTATTCCATGTGAGGCCGAACCTGCGCCTTGTAAAGTTGCAGGCGGTGTGCCGGCATGAAATACTGTCCCGCTCTGCTGAGCACGCCAAGCTTTTTAGAGGCCAATTTGGCCTTCTCTTCCAAGTGACCACGAAACTGCACGTCACTCGATATGTCGACTCCGAGGATTCCGATACTGGCTGAGGCAAGAAGGGGAGTGCCTTGAAACTGAGGAGATACGACAAAGGGGTTCTTTTTAGCGGTAAACGCGCAAACTTGTGTCTTCTGAGGATTAAACTGGACTAGATTTAGTCGCCCCCAATCCGAGACTTTGTCCAGCAAAGACTCGACTTCAGACACAAGTTTGTTCCGGTACTCGGCGACGTTTTCCCGAGAAATATTGGCCCGGCCGGTGTATAGAGCATCACCAGTGGATGCTGTGATCATTGACATGTAGATATATCCTTGATTAAGAATCAAAATACAGATGCGTTGTCACTCCTGACGTCTAAGATAGAATGTCTCGTTTCCAGCGAAAGGGCAGAACCATCTGGTTCTGTCTGGTACTAAATGTATTGGGTGTCTATCGGCATAGCAATAGTTGCGTCAACTTCGTTTGTTATCAAGTTATCTGATGTATAGAGATATTTGATGGAATAGATCGTGGCATCGTTGAATAACTAATTACTAGGTAGATGTGGTCTACAATCGTGCAAAAGCGTCTCTTCAGTTTTAACGAGTTTTATTTGAACAAATGCGAGAGTCGTGTATCTCGCCGTAAGATTTCATGGCACGGGAACAAAACGTGTAAGATTTCCGTGGAGACCAATGAAACTAGTAAGGGAATTTTATGTGCTGATTTGATCGTGAAGAGGTAAAGAACAACTTCGTGAAGAAACGTGCTATAACACATGTGAATACTACTAATACGCTTTGAATTAACTCTTTCCCTCTCTTTGTATTTATGTGGTTTTTTTTAAAATGAATGTGGTCTACTCGAACGTAAAAAAAATCTGCATCTTTTTTTTTTTTTTTTATAGGAGAGGGGGCAAACGAGCATGCGGCTCACCTGATGGTAAGTGACTACCACCGCCCATGAACAACCGCAACACCAGGGGAATTGCAGATGCGTTGCCGGCCTTTTAAAAAGGAGTAGGCTCTTTTCTTGAAGGTCCCTAAGTCGTATCGGTCCGGAAAAATCGCTGGTGGTAAACTATTCCACAAGGAAATAATTGAAATAATTCTAATTTATTCTTCGAATTAATATTCAATGGGGTCAATGATATGAGTTAAATTTAAAGTAAATAAGCGTTAAGGCGTAAATTAATAGAAGGCCATGAAATTTAACATTATTTTGTCAAATCTAAATTAACTTTAATTATGTAATGAATAAATGTAAACAGTAAATGGAAATACCGTAGTTCTGATTCCAAAAAAAATTATCCTTCATAAGGATACATTGAAAGCTATGCCCCAAAAGTGTGTGCTCGGCGTATGATATTAATGCAATTCTGATAAAGTCACTTTTAGTGCTTCTAGCTTTTTTGTACCTTTATCATTTTATATCACCAAATTTCAATCATTTACGCCCAAGATTCTCTAAAAATTCAAATATAATCCTGTGACTAACATACATACAGAGACAGTTTTTTTTATAGTAGAGGGCGCAAACGAGCATACGGTTCACCTGATGGTAAGTGACTACCGGCGCCCATGAACAACTGCAACACTAGGGGAATTTCAGGTGCATTACCGGCCTTTTAGAAAGGAGTAAGCTCTTTTTCTGGAGGTCTCCCTAAGTCGTATTGTCCGGAAAAATCACTAGTGGTAAGCTATTCTACAGAGAGGTCGCATGCGGATGAAAACTCCTAGTGAAACGTACAGTTGTGGACCGCCAAGCATCCAGATGGTGTGGATGGTATCGGAAATTTTGATGTGCGTTCGTGAAATTTGAGTGAACACCAGCGTTAATAGGCTTGTAATCGGAGCATGCACCGTCTACTATGACCTTGATGCTTCGACGACCAGAAAACCGGTAATCCAATTGCACCATTTCTCGGGAAGCCCATAGGAAGGAAGCTACGAAAGAAGCGCTTTGTTCCAGAACCGATAGAAGGCCTTCGCTATGTTCAAAATAACCACCAAAGCTTCCCCCTTGGACTCGATCAGCTAAGCCTATTACTATGTTAGGTATACTAGAAAATTACCAGCTGCGAACCCGACGGAAACCGGTCTGGCGGTCACTGATCAGCTGGTGCTCCTCAAGATGCCGCATGAGCTGGCAGTTAATAATGTACTCCATTATTTTCGAAAACAAGGAGGTGATGGCGATAGGCCTGAAGTTGGACGGATCAGAGCGGTTACCTTTTTTTAGGGATCGGGTGCACAAAAGCTGTCTTCCATGAATTTGGGACAACGCCTAGGAAGTAGGATTAAATTGGCGGGATTCCATCAGGCCCACTCGCTTGTGGATGTCCAGGGAGAGGAGTGTTTTGCGTACTGAGCACTTTCTGAATCGCACATCAAGCATAGAGCACTTACACTGCGGGATGGTCGACGGTGTGTTCCCCCCGTCATCGAGAGTCGAGTTAGATGCAAAAAGGGAGCCTAAAAGGTCGACTTTCTCTTTTCTGGCCTGAGACAGTGAGTCGTCCTCCCTGAGCAGAGATGGTAGTGAAGGCTTACAGAAAGTCCCTTGGACAGCCTTGGCGAGAGACGAGAATGCACGGGTTCCCGAAGGAAGGTGAACTAATTTCTCGCCAATTCTGCCAATGTCCTCATAGACCTGGAGGCGAAGTTATACTTACTTTTAAGCATTGGTGTTTACATCACGAGCCACCGAAGCGTCAGCCTAGGCCTGATAACACTCATGCTTACTGCGTAATGCAGTCTTACAGTAGCGACCAAACCAAGGCTGAGATCTGCCTCCGATGGGATCTGCCTCCGATGGGTACCACAGATGATTGAATAAATAGTTCCATTCCCTGTAGCACCACATCAGTGATAGAGTCAGCGACAGCGTTGGAATCATCCGGCGAGAAAAATACCGGCCTCCATGTGTAGGATGCAAAGAAAGACCATCCCAATCCGCCGACCTGTAATGCCAAACACAGCGGCAGCCTGCAGAACGCAACCGCGAAGGGAGAGTGAGTGGCACCACGCTCCGGATCAGACATTGGTATGAAGAGCCGAGAGGGGCGTTGACGATTAGGAAAAAGAGGGTAGCTTGACCATGAATGCTCAATGAAGGATTCTTCATTACCAGGGCCTCATGGGGTAGTCTTTTCTTTTTGAATCTCGATACCATGTAATTTTGGGCCTCCAGCCACCTACACTAAGCACGCAAAACGCAGAAGCAAACCTACTTTACGCTGGTATTCTGTGAGGTCGTGATACTTCCCCGCTTCGAGCCGGCCCATCCATGCTATAGCATATGCTGCTGCCGTGGCTCTACCACTGTTAAAATACCTGTTTCCATTTTGCTAATTTTAACACGGAGTAGTATTGATGATGTTCCTAAAAAGAGCTTATTAATATTGATTAAATTATTGTAACGAAATTAATAAAATACTAACAGAGGTTATATATTTCTTCTAACATTTCTATGAGTGTAGTCATATGAAATAAATTAATTTAATTTTGTTGAATATTTATTGTAGCACATTAATGTATTATAACAAAAACCAGTTTGTTGGCACTTTATAAGACTATATATTTATTTTAATATTGCAGATAGGTACACATATGTTTTAATAATATTTTATAATTAAATGCAGAAAGAGGCGTTGAGTCTGCAATTGTGTTGTCAAAAGTCAAGGAAACTAAAGCGAGAATAATATATTTTATTTACGTTCACAGTTTAAGTTTAAACATTCTCGCCCGCTTTGTTGAATGTATTGTAAAAAAGAACTTTGTATGTACTACAAAATTATATAATATAAACGTATATTAGAACATTCAACACAATAAGTTTTCTCAACTACTATTAAATGAAAATAAAATGTTGCCTAATTCTAATATAAATATTTTTTTTAAAACTATAATATTGCAAGGTATACATTATTTATAAATTACAATTGTGGGTATAAAGTTAATTCATTTTTATTTTGTTGTTATTTAAGCCTTCGATAATAAAACTAAATTATTTATAGCTCTGGTAAATTTACCATTAGAAGTACGAAAACTCTAACTGATCTTACTAAACCATCATCTTTATTTTTGTTAACCGATATAACTTTTCCAAGGGGCCAGTAAGAAACCGGGACAGTTTCCTCTTTAGTAATAAGAAATCAATTTTCAAGCTAAGTCTGATTTGTAACCATTTACCTCTTGACTGTAGTTCAGCAATGTAGCTATTAAAAATGTTTCCAAAATTTTTGTTATATTTTTGTGACTCTCTGATATAGACTTAATCTACTCGTATTATCTAAAATCTTTGATATATTAGGTTCAGGTAAGTCGGTCATAGTAGCTTCTATTAGAAAATGCGACGAGTTAATGCATAATAAATCCGCACGTGTATCTTTAAGCGGACTAAGAGTTCGGGAATTAAGGATTTCCTCAAATTTGTACAAGCATAGCGTACAATAATTCGTAAGTCATCTTATCATTACCTAAGTGATGTTTTAACAGTGACTTGATTGACTTTATTTCAGCCTTGTAAAGGCCATCCATCTGATTTGCAACAGGAAGTGTAAAAGAACACTGAATTAAGTTTTTACTACAACAGTTTATTATTTCGCTGTAAGGTCTGTCACACTTGAATAATTTGTGTAACTCATTTAGTTCGTGATGAGCTCCTTTGAAATTTGTGGCATTGTCTGAGTAAATATAGCGACAAATATGTCTTCTTGAAATAAATCTTTTTAAAGCACAAATGAATGCATTTGCAGAGAGGTCAGATACCAGCTGTCGGTGAAGAGTTTTAGTAGCTAAACATACAAATAAGCAAATATATCCTTTAACATATTTGCAGTTATGATTCATAGAGCTTCTTATGTAAATAGCTCTACTAAAATCTACGCCAACATGAGAAAAAGGACGGTCCAGAGACACACTTGACGCTGGAAGGCAAGCCATCTGCTGCTTGCAGACTTGGGTTCGGAATCTTACACAACGAACGCATCCGTGTATTACAATTTTAACTTCATTACGACCGTTGATGAACAAATATTTTAATCTTATGTTAGAAAGAGTACTTTGGATGCCTGAATGTAACAGACGTAGATGATACTGTCGTATAATAAGTATAGTTAAATGATGTTGCGCAGGAATTATGATTGGATGTGCTTGATTATAAGAAATGTTAAAATGTTTTATTCGCCCTCCTATTCGAAGTATATTATTTTCATCCAAAAACGGTTCCAGTTGTCTAAGACTGCTTTTGTATATATATGAATTGAGCAAATAAGTGTTTTTTGTTTCAGTCTGCAAAGTTGAATGATTTGATGTGTATTTCTCATATTTTGTAACTCAATGATTTCTTTTCTATATATCTTGTAATGTATAATTTTAATTATAAAATTATGAGCCTATGATAATTATGAGTTAGATAAATTTTACGTTTTGTTTTAAAATTTGTATTATTAATGAATCTAAACATGTAAGCTGTTACTCGCACAAGAGTGTTTAAGTTTGAAAACCTATTCAAGTATTCATAAAAATCTGTCTCTACAGCTTGTGACATTATATATGTTGTTGGGGTTATTATATCTGTAGAATAAATATTGTTGATAATAGGAGAAGAAGTATCAAAATTCCATGTACAGGGCTCTTGTAATAACCATTGAGGTCCATGCTACCAAACTGTAACTTGTGAAAGATTTTGTGGCTGTACTCTTCTTGTACGTCTGCCGGGTTTTCTTTAGTTCTAACGTAATACCAGTCATTACAGTTATTTCCATTAATCTGTGAGAAACAAATGTGTATATATGCACACATTTGTTCGAATCCGTGTAAAAATATGTGCCACTAATAATATGTTTATCACTTAATATTCTTATCATGATCTTAACTAAGAGTGCAAGAAGTAGAGCACCACACAATTCTAATCGAGGAAGAGACTGAATTTTTATACGAGCAACTCTCGTTTTAGACATTATTAGTGTACAACTAGGTTTATTGTTAGAATAGGTAGCCCTGAATTATAAACAAGCACCATAAGCCTTTTCAGATACATCGCTGAATCCTATTAAAGTAATAGTCAATGGTATAACAGTAAAGTAATGTCTAGGCAAAGTTATTGCGAGTAAATAGCTTAAGTTTTGGAAAAATTCTAACCTGTTTACTAATCATAATAGCGGTATCGTATCCCAGTCTACTTTTTCCTTCGATATATCTTGCATTTAAATCTTAGCTAGAATAGTTGAAGGTGCCAATATAGCAATAGGATCAAATATTTTTAACATTTTGGACAAGATATTACGTTTTGTAGATTCTACCTCTTTGAAATCAGGTATTGAAACATTGAAGGAGTCATTATATGGTAGCCTTTTGAGCCCAAGTGTTTCGATAATGCAAACACCATTGTGTGAAATCATATGATGTATAATCTATGTTAAATTATTGTTCAAAGCCTACAACATTTTCTAAGATTACAGCATTGTTTGTAATCCGTTTGTGCAAGTAAAAATTTCCTGTTTTTAGCAACTATATAAGTCGTTTGCAAATTTCTTATACTTGTAAAATGTTATCAGCACCTGAAAGGCAGTATCAATATAACATTCAGTCTGTAAGATTTCAGCAGCGAATCAGCAGCAGAAAGTCTTGTTTTTGTGTGTTTGCTAAATGTCTTAGCATTCTACACGCTAAATAGGGTGCACATTTTGTGCCATAGGTAAATGTGGTCAATTGTAAGCACTTGATCGGGATTTAGAATCTCTCCACAGAATTCTTTGTTATATCCCATGCTCCGGCATAACTATTATAGACCTAAAGATTTTTACGATTTCACTCGAAAACACATATTTATGTTTATTTATTCCCGAATCTTACTATGATGTCCAATAAGTCATTGTGTATGTTTGGACCTTCCAATAATATGTTGTTGAGAGATATGTCTGTTGATGTTTTGGCTTGAAAACTGTCCTTAAAGTTGTTCTGCTTTAAGGTTTTATGATTGCGTGATGTGGTAAATAATAATGCGTGTTGTTATCTGAATTATATAATATAATATAATTATAAAATCTTTATATACCGACCGTGCCAATATTTCTCAGGAAAACGTCTCCGAGTACCGGGACGAATTTGTGTCTGAAGTCGAGTTTTTGCTGAACAAAGTCTCGGATTGGGAGCGACTAAATCTAGTCCAGTTCAATCCCTAGAAGACACAAGTTTGCGCGTTTACCGCTAAACAGAACCCCTTTGTCGTATCTCCTCAGTGTCACGGCACTCCCCTTGCTGCCTCAACTAGCATCGGAATCCTCGGCGTCGACATATCGAATAGTGTGCAGTTTCGTGGTTACTTCTAAGGGAAGGCCAAATTGGCCTTTAAAAAGCTTGGCGGGCTCAGCAGGGCGAGACAGTATTTCATGCCGGCACATCGCTTGCAACTTTACAAAGTGCAAGTTCAGCCTCACATGGAATATTGTTCTTATCTCTGGGCTTTTATAATGTCTACGCGTTTATCAACTGGCATTTATACAAAGTTAGGACATTTAATAAAACATGAATGTTTTTACATAATATGCAATGTGTTGTTGGTTGTGTATCTAATGAAGTTGACACATAAGATAGTTTAGAAGAATATTTTGAAGTTTGTGGTGATATCCGAGTCTTTCATAAGGTCATAAGCAGTAACTCTTAGGTTTAAGAAATCTAGCAGCTATTCCAGTGTCGGAACGTTGAAATCTTTCCTACTTATTGCCCAAGAGGCACGCATTGAATTATCTAAGTTTTGTGTTAGTAAATAAACTAGAATAAGATCTCAAGAATCTACAGTAACGCCTAGTGCTCGGAGAGAATTAAGACTTTGTTGAAATACAGTCAAGTATTGTTTTAAATTATGTCTCGTTATAGTAGGAAAATTTATGAAACTTTCGAGATGATGACTTACAATATTTGTTTTATTGTATTTTTCTAAAGAAATGTATAATGAGACCATATAAATGCCGTAAAATAATTTTGACTTCGTGATTACCACCGCCCCGCGCACCGCGCCCGAACACTGCGTAGCGGAGCGCATGATCGGTGGAACGCGTGCTATTGGTTCGGCATCCCTGGCCAAGGATATATCGGTTAGCGAGTCCAAGTTTACCTCGGTCTTGGACAGTGTGAAGCAGTCTACACGCCACTATAATAATAATCCTTTTCAAGTCCCATTTCTATCAATATGATGCTTTTTCATATTTGAGACCTTCCACACTTTTGCTTTATTTCATAGAAATTACTATTATAATTATAAGCCACAGCTCTGCTATTATAACGCATATGCAATTCAGAGAACTTCTATATTAATGCTTTTCGATCATAGACCTTACTATCATAAGTCCCTTATACATAGGACTATACATTGTGTAACAGTACTTTAGTAGTAAGGCAATTGATCAACCTATATATATATATATAAATGTATGACGTTGGGTATGCGTCTCCGGTAAAAACAATACTTACATGAAGCAATACAAGCACACGCTGCAGCATAACGAGAACACGCTCAATAACTTTGAAATTTATTTCCCAATTATAATATAAATCTTATTCTATAATTTAATACATTTTGGATATTTTAAGTAGAGTTATAAAATTATTTTTTACGATATTATTCTTAATTGTTTTTATTAAAAGGCCTAGCCTAATCCTTTACTTCACTATAACACATAAAGTTCGAAATGTATGTATTTTAACTTTGTGCTTATTAATGCATTTATTTAATAGAGTAAGGGTGACAAATGAGCACACAGTCCGCCTGATGTTAAGCGGTTGCTGTAGTTGCTGTGTTGCAAACAAAGATAGATGTGCATCTACATCTATCTTCGTTTGCGAATTAAAATGTAGATGCGTTGTCAGCCGTAAGGACTAAGATAGAATGAATCTTTTCCAGTGAAAAGGGTCTCCGGTTCTCTATAATCACCATACGAAACAAAGCAGCAAGCAGCAGCACTAAGCTGCTATTTTACGCTGGTATTCTGTGAGAGCGTGGTCCTACTCCAGACGGGACGACTCATTCGTGCTTACAACTATACTATTAATATAGCTGCAGCATGGCTCTACCACGTATAAATGCTTAAATTATTACTTTAAAAAATTTTAGACGACTTTATGTAGAAATGAATTATTTTTATTATTAATAATAATTTTTTTAACACAATAAGGATGATAAATTAAGGGTGACTGTGGCCCATAGACATCTATCCTCGATTAAGAATTAAAATGCAGATGTGTTGTCATCCCTGAGGATTAAGATAGAATGTCTCGATGTCTCGTTTTCAGCAAGAAGGGCATTTCCCTTAGTCGTCTTTTACGATAACTATATCATATGGTACAAAATGGAATGATTAGACAATCAATCATACATTTTGTACCATATACGCCGCTATCTCTCGATATTTCTAATAGCGTGTCACTAATTTTAACCTATCGATAGCCGACATAACACTTATGACAATGGATTGGTAGTAGTCTGGTTAGGCAGTGTCAGAGACAACAGAACAGTCATAACACAACTGGAACCAGCATAATGGCTATGTCTGGTATTCAAATCCAGGGTGACTACAGTACCCGATATATCAGACATATATTCGCCTGGTTGATAAGTAAATATAATAAGTGATAAACATTAAAAAAATATAATACTTATTTATGTAGTAATAGCTGTTCCCAGCGACTTAGCCTGCGTGTAATTTAGGGTTTTATTTTTTATTGCGCGGGACTTTAATTATTATTCTACAATTAAAGTAGCCTATGGTAACCAACTCACGAGTATTTCGTAATCTATGGAGGGAATCGAAATGATGAAAGGGAGTAGAAATATATTAGCAATGTAAAGGCGGCGAAATAGAAACCAATACCACATTTCGTCTTGTGGGTGTCGTAAGAGGTGACAGAAGGGAAAATGAAAAAGGAGGTGGATAGCAGCATCTTCCTGATAATAATGCAGAGTAATAAAAAGCTGCGATTGCCAACCAACTTGCCAATCGTGGCTACTACTGCAAATATCCGGCCTATTTGACAAACAATGGGAGAAGCCTATGATCAGCAGCGGATAGGACTATTAAAGGTAAAAAGTAGCAGCCTACATACATCCCACTACTGGGGACAGGCCGTAGCGAGTTTTAGGACAAAAAAGCGTTTATTGAGTTGACTCCAACGCGGGTTGACCGACTTCACATAAGTATACCTAAAAATGATTTCCGAAATATTTATTTAACTTCTCAAATATGCAGGTTTCCTTGCGATATTTGCCTTCACCACTGAGAACGTGGTAAATCGAAACTTCAAATTGCAATTAAAGTATGAGTGGTGTAAGTGCGGTACGAAATTGGGTTTCTTACGTACTATGAAATTTACGTCTGGATCGGCTCGATTACCGGATAACTTTCAAGATTCTATCAATGCAGTTCTACGCATAGATAAAATAAAAATAAATAGCGTTTAAAATTTGCTGTCTTTGATATTTATAGTATGTACTTTTCCGCAAGAGCCTGTTCATTTACTCATGTTAGCTACGAAACCGGGACTGTCACAAAAATCTCAATAGGTAGGTATCTCTGAAAATATGAAATCTTTCTTAATATATGACAAACTGTTTTATATATCTCATTGAAAGTAAAAAAGTCAAGAAGCAGCTTACACACGTCTTACGACTGTGCACAGGGCTGCTAATTACCCATGTGCAAAATAGTAGTTTCACATGTCCACAATTTTTTTTAAAACTACTTTGACATCAAGGTTTAGTCGCCAAGTTATTCGTTACCACTTCACTGAGCACGTGGAAAATAAGCAAATAAAATTTCCTTACCAGTTTCATTAGTCCTAGCGGGAATCTTGTTTCTGTGCTTTGAAATCTTACGGCGTGCCACTCGCTTTCGTATTTGCTTAAAGAAAACTCATAAAAACTGAAAAGAAGCTTTTGTACTATTGTGGACCCCATCTACCTAGTTATTAGTAATTCAAACTATTCCATCATTTAGAGATGAAAATCATATAGTCAACTAAATCTTCAATTACTTACATTGGACTTGATATACAAAAATAAGTTGGTGAAATATTGCTATGCTGAGAGACACTCAACATATTCAACTGAAGACATTCTGTCTTAATCACAATTTTGTGTACACAGTAAAAGTGACAATTATGATAAATCATCCCGACACCGGTTTGGATATTTTAAGTCTGACACTTTTTGATGCTGGTACAATAAGTATTCAATAGAATTTTCGTTAATTTCATCAGTTACTTATTATTTGTTTATTTAATAGTAAGTAGATGGCGTTATTATGAGATTAAAACTAAGAAAACAAAAACTGTACTCTCTAGTACTCAGCGACAATAAGTTGAGGTACGACTGGGGTGGCCCAATCACACAACAAAGCCGCCACGCCAACATTTATATAATACATAAATTAGGCATAAAGTGAGGTAGATTCTATTAAAAATTCTGCTTCTGTCAAAAATACGCTATCAGCGCTGCTAGAGGTGTGTAATTAAATTTAATTTACGATATAAACAATATAAAGAAATAGCAATATTGTGTTTAGTTGTTAATATCGTTAAACGATCTCTATTTATTGATTTGGTCAAGCTATATCATGATATAGTCAAAAACAATGTTAAATTTAATTAAATGTCACCATTTCGTGCCATAATCACCCACTTTATGATGTTACTAATTCTAAGATCTGGCTATATATAAAATCTCTTTCTTTAAACTATGTGGATGATGAGAGTTTTGCAATAATTACTGTTTTTATCAGTTTATTTATAGATAAACAAAACTTTTTATAGATTAGAAATCAAACTCAGAAACATCTCACATTTTCGATAGATGTCATTATTATCTATTTAAGTAGTAAAAACTGCGGTTGCCAACCCGCTCGCCAAGCGTAGCAACTATGGCAAATACTCCCCTATAATGAAACTAGGCACAAGAGAGAACGGTGAGCTGAAAGTAGGGAAATTTGGAATAGGGCAACGGAACCCAAGGGGGCCAGTAGCTGGCCGACTTCATGGAGAAAGAAGGACTCTTTATGATGAACTCTTTCTTCCAGATGCGGTCCCACAGGAAGTGGACCTGGTCGAGCCCCGACGGTTCGACAAAAAATGAGATTGACTTTATTATGACAACCAGACGACCACTGTTCAATGATGTCTCCGTGATCGTGTGGGTGAAAACTGGTAGCGATCACCGAATGGTCAGAGGTACACTGAACCTAAACGTTAAGTTGGAGAGGTCTCGTCTAATGAAGTCAACGCTCCGTCCCCTTCGTGCTCTGTTCCAAAGTCCCGAAACCTTTCAGCTCGAGTTACAAAACCGTTTTCAGTGCCTAGAAGACTGAAATGAAGTGGACGATATGAATGACAAGCTGGTGGAAACTGTCCATGCGGTCGGAGCTAAGTTCTGCAAGACCCGCCGCAAAAGAACACAAAAACTCTCCGATCACACTCTTAATCTCATGGCTGTTAGACGGGAGATGAAGCTACATTCTTCAACAGATTTGACAGCATACAGGCAACTGAACAGACAGATCTCCAAATGCATGCGGCGTGACTTACGCAACTTCAATACAGCTTGTATTGAAGAAGCCATCGAGCGAAACTAAGGCTCCAAAGCCTTTGCCATAGATCTGTCTGCCAGAAAGAGCCAACTGTAAAAGCTGAAGACCGAGTGTGGCAGCATTGTTTTCGGGATACCTGAGATTTTGAGAGAGATTGAGAGGTTCTATGGGCAGCTGTACACGTCATCGATGGAGCCACACGCAAGTGTGAGTAACGATCCAAGAGCGAGTCTTATCCGACACTATTCCGAAGATATCCCGGACGTCAGTCTGAGCGAGATTAGAATGACTCTCCAGCACTTTAAAAACGGAAAGTCCCCAGGCGAGGATGGAATTACAGCGGAGCTTCTGAAAGCGGGTGGAAAAACGGTACTTGAAGTCCTTCAGAAGCTCTTTGATTTCGTCCTCCGTGGTGGCACTACTCCAGAGGCGTGGAGCAGAAGTGCGGTGGTCTTGTTCTTCAAGAAAGGCGACAACGCTCTTTTGAAGAACTACAGAACGATTTCCCTTCTGAGCCGCGTCTATGTGCTGTTTTCGAGAGTCATTACGAATCCTCTCGCACGCAGACTTGACGACTTCCGACCTCCCAAACAAGCCGGTATCCGAAAAGGCTTTAGTACCATAGACCACACACACACCCTTCGGCAAATTGTACGACAGAGGAGTATAATCTGCCACTTTGCTTTGTGTATGTGGACTATGAGAAAGCCTTTGATTCCGTCGAAATTTGGGCGGTGCTACAGTCCTTTCAGCGGTGCAAAGTTGACTGTCGGTATATCGAAATGCTGAAGTGTTTGTACAATAGAGCAATGATGGTTATCCGAGTACAGAATCAGAGTACGAAACCTATCCAATTGCAGAGAGGTGTAAGACAAGGTGACGTTACATCCCCGAAAATCTTTACCGCTGCATTGGAAGACGTTTTGAAGCTGCGGGACTGGAAAGGATGCGGTATTAACATCAATGGCGAGTACATCACTCACCTTCGATTTGCCGACGATATAGTCATTATGGCAGTATCGCTGGAGGACCTAAGCACTATTTTCAATGACCTCAATAGTGTCTCCCAACGGATAGGTCTTAAGATGAACATGGACAAAACAAAAATCATGTTTAACGTCCTTGTCACACCTATGTCGGCAGTTGTTAGGAGCACTAAGCTCGAAGTTGTTGACGAGTATGTTTACCTGGGACAAATAGTTCGACTAGGTAAGTCCAACTTCGACCGAGAGGTCAATCGACGGATTCAACTCGGCTGGGCATCGTTCGGGAAACTACGACACATCTTCTCGTTAGACATACCTCAAAACCTTAAAACGGAATTGTACAACCAGTGCGTGTTTCCAGTGATGAGTTACGGATCTGAGACGTGGTCCTTCACTGCTGGCCGTATGAGGAAGCTCAGGGTCGCTCAGCGAGCTATGGAGAGGGCTATGCTCGGGGTTTCTCTGCGTGATAAACTTATAAATGAGGGTATCCACCGTAGAACCAGAGTAACTGACATAGCCAAACGGATTAGTAAGCTGAAGTGACGGCCATATAGCTTGAAGAACCGACAAGCGATGGGGAAGAAAGGTTCTGGAGTGGCAGCCTCGTACCGGTATGCCAAGTGTAGGGCGACACCCCACGAGATGGAGTGACGACCTGGTAAGACATGCAGGAAGTCGCTTTGTGGCATTCCTATGTTCAGCAGTGAACTTATGAAAGGCTGTAATGATGATGATAATGATAGGTAGTAATTAATTACTATAAACTTAATAATTCCTACTAAAATGAAATAACGAATGAACTGAAAAATGAACATTATAATTTTCAACTTATTAAGAATGAAATTATTTAAACATATAAATGTAAGTTATTTATTTTAATATTATTTATTAATAACTGGAGGTAAAATGGTACTACTTTTTGAATTTCACGTTAGATGGCAATATTTTGATAAAGTGAAACGTAATCCAACGTAATCGGCGTAATTCAAATTATTACGCAACGGTTTAAACTAATTTTAGGATTTATTTATAAATATGTTATTTTTTGAAAACATATCAATAATCAATAAAATAAATTAGATAATAACATCTTGAGGGAGGAAAATACTTAACCCTCCTTTTTCGAAGTACCGAAATCAGATAAAAAGTAGCCTATAATTTGCCTAGGATCCCTAACTACCTACACACAAAATTTCATGGAAATCTTTGTGTTTTTCTGTATGTTTTCCGGGCTAATCTTCGGGATTGCTGATTCGATTGTGATGAAACTCAACGAACAGATAGAGAGCAAAAAATTGTGAATACGAAAAATTTAAATTGATGATTATTTAAAAAATATCTAAATGACGCCACATTAGTAGATCCCACTCCGGCGAATTTCATCATTTTCAACACTTTCTTCAACCTTTAAACGCTCTACAAACTCAGGCCTTATCTTAACGGGGATTTATATTTGTGTGATTCACTGATTTTCTCTCAATTTAATTAATGTGGCACTACCATTTTTATAGAATAATGTTGACAAGCGAACGTACAGTCCACCTGATGGTAAGTGAATATTGTGGTCCATAGACATTTTTCTATGGATCACTTAGCGGAGAATAGATGTAGATACATTTATTCTCGGCTAAGCATCAAAATGCAGATATGTTGTCACCCCTGAGGACTAAGATGCCTCATTTCTAGTAAATTGAGTCTCCGGCTTGCAACACTCACCGAAACTATATACATTTTACGCTGATATTCTATGAAAGCGTGGTCCTTCCCGGGTCTAGCTGACCCATTTGTGCTATAACCGCAAGCTGTAGCATGGCTCTACCACCATCGGTTCAAGAGTGCATCAAAAAAAAAGAGAGCTGTTCGAGTGCAAAATGCTTGCTTTATTGGGTACGCTTTTACGGTACAGTACGGTAATATGGATCAAATGGAGGATGGATCAAAAACTAGAGTATTTATTGTGAAAACTATTATGGGTAAAATATATTACACACACATACACGTACAAGCACACGCACACGTAAACATTAATATAATAGGAATGTTTGAAATATGTGTAAAATAAAACTAAATTGTTCATATGAAACAAAAAACTTATTATTAGTACCAGCCAGTCGTCGCGCCGTTTTTTTTTTAATGAATAAAATATGATTTAACAAGTTGCCGAAACGGTCGTGATGCATAAAGTAATAACAGCTTTAAAAGCAGCTTTAGCCAATGACGCACATAAAAGATTATAACATTTGAAGATCCACTGAGGTAAAATCCACTGGAAAGTTTAAAGATTTTTTATATCAACGCGAATACTGGATATTTAATATAAGTAATTTTACCTAATTAATTAATTTACCAAATAAATTAATTTCATCATTTTAAATTTCTTATGGTTTTCTTAATAGTATAAATTCAATAAACGAATTAACATTGAAAAGTTGCTACTGCAGTGTATACACATCTGCGACCAACATTTATTAAGAATTAATTTTGGTTCTTATATTTTTATTGCAATGCTGTTTAGCCATAGGAATGGGTAAGAAAATGATATGTGCGCAGACTTATTTCTTAAAATTTCTTAAACCTACTATTGTTATATATACACATATACAATAGTAGTTTCAGAAGTAGTCAAATAACTGATGTCGACGAAATTTTCTAAACGTAAGTTGTCTTTAGCCATAGGAACGTATGAAACACGATACTGCAAATCGCTCACGAGCTCGTCGAACTAAGAATAAGTAGATATAATTTTTCCATCCACTTTCATGACCATTGATGGATGGTGGAAAAGGACAAATATTAAGTTATGAAACTGTTTATAATTGAAGAGATACTTTATTGGCCAAAACGTATTAATGTCTAAGCCACGGTTGGGTCCCGAGAAACTTAGCATCCCCTTCTTTGAAATTGATTTATGACGAAGCTAGATTTTTTTAAGTTGTTTTTTGTTAAGTTGGAAGTAGTAGCTTACTATCTAATGGTCTGTTAAATAAATAAAAATAAATAAAAATAATATGACGATCAAAATAATAATATTGAAATCGCAATGGTGTCATGCATAAATAAGGTTGAATCCTTGACCTACGGAAACTATTTATTATAGAAAGAATATAAGTTGTTGTCTTGCTTAGGAAAACAAAGCGAATGACAAACTTAATAATGTACTCGTATCTAGATGTTATCCATATTGCAGTTATTTAAGTTAATCGTAATCATTCTTCTAGAAGTCATCCATACCACATTTTTCTCGTGGGTGCCGTAAGAGGCAACAGTGAATGATGAAACAGGAGATAAGAAGCAGATAAAACTCATAACAATAAGAAACGGTGCCTGCCAACCCGCCTAACTACAACACAATAGTTATACTATGAATTAACGATTTTTCTTTTTAATTTGTAACGCTGTAGGATCTTGCTTTTTGCAAATTTTCACGATGGGTTAACAGGAAATACCTTATAGGTTTTGATAAATACGTTTACGAATACAAAGATATGTGACATAAATGGCCGTATCTTTGAAATACTTTAATTAAGAAGCACGTTATTTTTACACCTCCAAGGAACCGTATACCTTAGATATTGATATTTATTTCGACCACTTACCTTTAACCGATCACAGACGGAGAGACGGACGGACAGACAGGCAACAGATGATCTTAAAAATATGTCTTTTTGAGGTACCGAACGCTACAGTATTCAAATTATAAATAATTAATTACAATCACCTGTTATTCGGTTCTATATTTAGAAACTATATGTGGAGACTAAATGTGTTAGTGCGAAATCAAAATGTAATTGGAAATTTACTAACCGGTACAGTTTTTACGTCACGAATATCAATAATAATTCATTTACCTGCCATGTACAAGCCATATATTAGCTTGGTAGTCGTCTCATAGGTTAGTCCATAGTTTGCTTGCAAGCAAGAAGTACATTTTGTTCTTTCTTGTCTTCATTCCTTTACTGAAAAAGGTAAATCTTTATAAAATATTACATTTTTTTACTATCTTACCGTATTTTTTAAGATAAGCTTATTTATTTATTTTGCACAATTTATTATTTATTTATATACTTTATTCTTTATTGCACCAAATATATGGTAAAAAGGTGAGCTTAATCCTATAGGACATTCTCTACTAGCTAACTTTGGGTAGAACAAAGAGTGAGGTCTGTACCACATTTAATAATTTATACACACACACACACACATATATATGTATATATAATGCAATACATACATAAAATATACACATATATACTTAAATATGCATAACTTATACTACATATCTATACAAATAAATAAAATTGTCTGTATTTAATGTTAAAATAACAGCTTATTACTAAATGCATTTGAAAGTATATACGGTACTTATAACAAAAACACTATTTTTAAAATTTTTGTCTGTCTGTTTGTTCCGGTTAATCTCGGAAACGGCTGATCCGCCTTTGACCGGACTTTCACTAGCAGATAGCTGATATTATAAAGAGTATGTTATGCTACTTATATTTTAGAGAAAGAACTAGGGTTCCGCGCAGTAAAATTAAAACCCTAAATTACAGGTGGACGAAGTTGCGGGGTACAGCTAGTATCACAATAAATTTATATATAAATTACTTATCATACTGAAGTGCTGTAAAAAACATACATAGCAAGTTGACTCAGCTTTGTAGGCAACAGATATGTTCGTAAAGTTTTCTTTTAAATACATTTTGGCAGGTATTGTTAGTACGTCAACAGGGAATTTGTTCCAGAGGGAAATGGAAGTAACTGTGAAAGAATGTACTTGCTTTTAAGACAAGTTTCCCTAATTATTAAAAAGCAAAATAAGTTTATATAGTAAAGTTAATCTATGTAGTACAAATATTTAACTAAACAATATTATATATGCATTTAATTACATACTATTTAAAGTATTTCGAATCATGCAAAATTTTAAAACATATAATTTATAATATTTGGTAAAATAAAAGATTTAATATATTATATTTTCGTTTAGTTCCAAGATGAAAAGCTTCGTCGTTGTGTGCTTTTTCGCGGTGGTGGGTGTGGCCCTCGGCCGGCCCGAGCACTACACCGACCGTTACGACAACGTCAATTTAGACGAGATCCTCGGCAACCGTCGCCTGCTCGAGCCCTACGTTAAGTGTATGCTTGATAAGGGCAAGTGCACACCTGATGGAAAAGAGCTCAAATGTAAGTAAAGAACAATAACTGTTTATTTATCCTTTATTTTTAAGAAATATAGTTAAGGATACTTAAATTAAAATAAGGTAGACGCTAGTTGAATACGAATGTCCAAGAATCGTGCTCTGTGCTGCTTTTTATAAAATACAACAATTAAGATAATGTTTTGGAAGAAATACAACAATAATTTATCTTATTCCTATTGCCTGTTTTGATACAGAAAAGAAAAAAAATCAATTGCATTTATATGTTTCTTTTTCTTAATTTTTGGAAAACGTTTCCTCCACACTAGGAATTTCTCCTGTATCGTGGAGGCAGTTTAAAAACATACATTTCACACAAAAAAATATCTCTCATTCTTCTGTCGTTTTTATTCTATTCTAAATACCAATTATTTAATTATTATTTACATAATATAAATATACACTACATATATTGCAATAACGAAAATTATCATACAGTCCAATTTCCCGCAATATAGTGCTAAAAACACTGGCTGTTCTCGTCATGGTTTTATTGATTGAAGTAATCGTTACTTTTACTCATAATAAAGTAAGAGATAAATAAATTAAATTGATCTCTGGCCTGTAGGCCTTAGTTAAAGTATTTGGGACTATGGATTGCAACCTATTCCGAAGACAAAATTTGTTACAATTCAATCAAGTGTTATCTCGGTTCGGTGTGGTTGCGTTGTAATTATTGCAGTGTATTACACTCTTCATTCTAGTGTAACAAATTGATGTCCCTATTATATCACGACTTATTATATATTTGGAATTTCGAGTGCCAATTTGTCGGCACTCGAAATAGAACTAAATAGAACGTAGTACTTATGAAAAAAAACTCTTCGATTTTTTTCATAAGTACTATTCAATTGATAGCTTACAGACTTTTCTCTTCCTTCCTTCTCTGGACTATAAGAGTGAAGGAATAGTGAATTTACCTGTGCTTGCGCACTACAATCGTGTTACGTTATTTCAAAGACATTCGTTTAATTTATTTTAACTATTGTTTTCTCACTTGGCATTGCCGGAAAAAAGTTCCGAAAATTTTCTTGCTTTTTTTTTAAATTGAATTTTGTATAGCAATAGTCGCAAAACTCTAGAATATTACTCTAAAACGGTTATATGTTTATAATTTATAATTATAAAAAAATATTTATATTTATTTTATATATATATATATATATATATTATATATATATATATATATATATATATATATATAAATATATAAATATATAAATATATTTATATATATAATATATAAATATATAATATATATAATATATATAAATATATAAATATATTTATATATATTATATATATTATATATTTGTATAATATATATAATATATATAAATATATTTATATATATTATAGTATAGCCGATCTTAAGGCACGAAATATTACAAATATACATGTATATACTTGTCATTATATACGTTTTATATAGTAACAAGTTCTAACACTCTATTCCACCCCCTCAAGGGTTGAATTGAATTTACCAAAATCCTTGCTTTGTGAGAAAGAAGTACATACATATGTCAAATTTCAAATTAATCAAGTGTATAGTTTTGGAGATTTCGTGATGAGTGGGCAGTCAGTGGTGTTACGCTGATATATATGCATATATATCTCAGTAAGATAGCTAAAGCCATGATATAGTTATATCCATAGGGATATAGCTATAAACCGTTATATAGTTATATTAAAGCGGTTTTTTTTACAAACTATCCTTATCTGCTTATTAGTTAAATTAGATATTTTAATGATATAATAGACTAATGCTGTTTATTATAGTACTTAGATTATATTTTATTGTGTTGACTTGGAGATATTTAGTAAAACTTTCAATATAATGTTATAGTAGGTAATAATAATGATATAGTAGCAGATAACAAGCAAACAATGAATAAGTTTATACGTGTTAGAGCCATGCTGCAGCTATATTTCTGGTATAGTTGTAGCACGAATGGGTCAGCTCGACCGGGGAAGGACCACGCTCTCACAGAATACCAGCGTAAAATAGCAGCTTAATGCTGCTGTTTTACGAACCAGAGACCCTTTTTACTGGAAACGAGGCATTCCATCTTAGTCCTCACGGGTGTCAACGCATCTGCATTTTGATTCGTAATCGAGGATAAATGTAGATGTTTATGGGCCACAGCAACCACTTACCATCAGGTGGACTGTGAGCTCGTTTGTCACCCTTATCCTATAAAAAAAAGTTAAGACATAACGTTATACCCATTTAGTTTTGGTAGTAAGGTTTAATCATTATACATCTATTCTTGGATATACGCACACATTTTTTAAAAATATATATATATATATGTATGCAAAAATTAATCATTACTACCTTTGGTTTTAAAATATATTAACATGTGGGAAATGTACGAAAGATCTAGGAGTTATTCTATTCAATTATGTTATACAGCAGTGATATGCTGGTCGTGGTTTCCTCTTAGAGTGTGGTCCTTTACGAGTCAAGATCTAATAAGCGTGTTACTATTCTTTTTCGCATGGTTAGTCTTTTTAAGCGATAGTATAAAACTCTTTGAAGAATTAATGGATATGCATTTCTTGAGTTGTCCATATTCAAGACGACGGTGGGTAGGCGAGAGTTGGTGAGCGGAAGGTAAAGTCCATTTTTTATAGAAGTGAGGGTGACAAACGAGCTCACAGTTTACCTTATATTAAGTGTACCTATACTATGCATACAGTCACTAAACATTGTCGTCAATTAAAAATCAAAATGCAGATGCGTTGTCACCTTGGACAATTAGGAATGAATGTGGTCTTACCTTAGTCTGATTGTAGAATTGGGTAGATCGCGTGATCTACCTTGGCGTTTCATGATTTTATGATTTATCCAATAACTTATAATAAGTCTTTAGTTAACTTTGTTATTAATAAGAGTTTTCAACAATTTCATTTATTTCACCTAGGCACTGTGTCATTTCCAACAGGTTTTCTTTACTGTCCGTGGGCATATAGACATAGATAATAAGAAAAAATCTGTAATCAACAGTCATTTTCACTGCCATAATCGTGAACTAATACACTTAATTACCGATACACTCTGAAAGACAGTTTTTCGCCATAAAATATCGCCTTCCTCTAAGTATTTCAGCGCCTACATCTATTGCCGAATTTCTCGTGTAACCAAAATCTTTGTGTGTTTTCCCTAAAATCGGAATGTCCCATGACAGTAACTGACAGTGAATGGATCATTGCGCTGCTATTTTACGCTAATAAAATACGACCCATTCACAGGATCACAGCCATATTATGCGCAGCGTGACAGTACCACGTTGTATATACCTGTATTAATATGTCTGGAGGCTCTAGGATCTAGTTTCGGCATTTATGGATAGGTTTCCCTCCAACAGTCAATCACCGTGATGGTGTCTGTCGTAGCTGAGGTTGATATTTTGGAAAAAATCTAGATATATTACTCCTCACACCCGTATCGCTTTGTGTAACATTATTAATGTTAATTTTTATATTATCTACAGCACACATACAAGAAGCTCTCGAAAACAACTGCGGGAAATGCACAGAGAAGCAGAAATCTGGTACAAGGCGTGTCATTGGTCATTTAATCAACAACGAGAAAGATTACTGGAATCAGCTCACCGCTAAATACGATCCACAGCGTAAATACGTGGTCAAGTACGAGACAGAACTACGCAAAGTTGCTGTTTAATGAAACTAAATACTAACTAATTTATGAAAATTGCGATATTGATATGTTTGGCAGTTCCGTTTTAAATAATGGAATACAATAAAATAAATAAATTTTTATATTTCAAAAATATAATTTTTATTTTCATCCTTCTCTTCGACATTGCACGTACATTGAATATTAAGCTATAAGGTGTTTTGTTAACTAAAATATACAATTAGGGGCCATTGGGGTGATATCGAGAGAAATTTCGAAAACATGTTCCGGGTCTGGATGTTTGTCCTTGTGCAATCTATGTTTGTAAACTGCCTCCACGATACAAGTGAAAATTCCAGTATGGGGGTAACGTTTTAAAAAAAAATTGATCTAAGGCTTATATTTCATTTTCATTCGGAATTATCCCTATCCCAGTTACTGGCTGATACTTATTGGTTAGAACATAGGTATTCAAATTTGTATGATATATTGCTTCCGAAGCAATATATGATAAAAAATTGACCCCACCAAGAAAATGTGGTTTTCAACATTTGCTAACGTACCTGCGATGTTTTCATTTATAGTATTTTTTTTATAGGATAGGGTGACAACGAGCACACAGTCCACCTGATGGTAAGTGGTTGCTGTGGCCCGTAGACATCTTCATCTATCCTCCTTTGCGAATCAGACTAAGATGGAATGCCTCTTTTCCAGTAAAAAGGGTCTCCGGTTCTCTACACTCACCATACGAAACACAGCAGTATTAAGCTGCTATTTGACGCTGGTATTCTGTGAGAGCGTGGTCCTTCCCCGGTCGAGCCGACCCATTCGTGCTACAACTATACTACTAATATAGCTGCAGCGTGGCTCTACCACGTATAAATAAAAGTGTTATATCGTTATGGCACCTTTTGAAAATACGAGTAAATAAGACTTCTACTTTTGTTTGAAATTATACCAAATTGAATGTGATTTATGGGCAACAATGCTTTTGTCTACAAATTGACTCTTACGAATATTTCAGTAAAATCAGTTAAAATAATGCATTACTACGCATTTTAAATTTATGAGATAAAAAGCACAGAATGTTTGAGATTTTTCATTAATTCATTATTCTTCACCATTTGCCTGTATTTCTTAAAAACTCGCTAAAACTCGAAAACGTCTCGAATAATTTTGATTATAATTTTTCCTTCGGTCAAAACTTCTCAGGGCTTACTGCTGCCTCCCAAGACTTCTATACAACCTTTACAAATTTCTGAAAAAGACATTTTAGAAGCAATTATGTCATTTTCGAATGGCTCTGCTGGTGGTATTGACGGAATTACGCCTCAACATCTTAAAGATCTTGTAAGCGCTTCTGCCGGTTACGCCGGCGGAGTACTTCTTAAAGACATCACAAAATTATGTAACTTTATGCTTTCTGGTAATGTTAACCAAAATTTCATTGCATTCTTATATGGGGCAAGATTATGTGCCTTCAAATAAAAAGGATAACGGTATCTGTCTTATTGCCGTTGGTTCCACATTTCAATGCTTAACTTCAAAATTAGCTTACAGGCACATAACCTTAAGACCAAATTTCAGCCTACTCCGGCTCTAGGCTTTGGCACTAGAGGTGGCTGTGAGGCGGCGGTACATTCAGTGCGTACCTTTTTAATAAACTCTCATGCAGATTTTTTTACAGCATTTATTTTACGTTTATTTATTTTACAGCATAGAAACACTTGTTTAGTGCGAGAAAGAAGCTTTGATCCTGCAGTGTCGCAGAGAAACGCTTAGCCACTGCGCTACGGAGTCGTCATTTATTTTTTATTTAATTAATTACTAGTATGATTGTGCCTTGTTTATTTTATGTTTTTATATATATTTTTGTACCTAATAGTTGTTTCATTGATTTCTTATCTTCATCGGCAATCCCAATGTAAAAACTTTGATTTTTCATAAATAATAGAGATCTAACTTTTATTACATCAAATATCGATCGATGTTCGAGGAAGACGTTTACAGCACTATTATAATTCACCTATGTTGTCAGCACTGTTTTTCTAAAGTTAAATGTCATTTCTTGATGTTGGTAGAGTAAATTGGCACCATTTACTTAAACTAAAGAAGTACCGCCTCTTAAATGTAGTGATTATATCCTCTTTGTTTCGATTATTGAAAACCTGTCATTCTCAATGTCATTTAAAGTAAATTTTACATAATAGCTGGTGACAATAAGCCGTGTAGTGATGGATAAGAATATCCACTACCCCATATCTTCTCGTGGGTGTCGTAAGAGGCGACAGTGAGAAACAGGCAGGAGATGGGCAGCAGCATCTTCCTGGTAACAGTAATATTACAATAAAAAACCCACTCGCCAAGCGTGGCAATTATAGTAAATATCCCCCCATGATAAAAGTTACGAATACACGAACTGCAGTCCCCGGCGGCCCCGCTATTCCTGGCTATGGTAGCGACAACTGTAACGGCAGGGCGACTCCACCTGGCAACATACAACGCACGCACCCTGGAGACTTACGATAGAATAGAATATTTTTTTATTCAATATATATTACTTTTATACGTGGTAGAGCCATGCTGCAGCTATATTTTTGGTATAGTTTTAGCACGAATGGGTCGGCTCGACCAGGAAAGGATCACGCTCTCACAGAATACCAGCGTAAAATAGCAGCTTAATGCTGCTGTGTTTCGTATGGTGAGTATAGAGAACCGGAGACCCTTTTTACTGGAAACGAGGCATTTCATCTTAGTCTTCACGGGTGACAACGCATCTGCATTTTGATTCGTAATCGAGGATAAATGTAGATGTCTATGGGCCACAGCAACCACTTACCATCAGGTGGACTGTGAGCTCGTTTGTCACCCTTATCCTATAAAAAAAAGAAAAAAAAAACATTACATGTATAATTCTTATTGAAAGTCATTTTTTGCTTTACCACTGGTTCGACAAAAAAACCCTCTGTCCTAGGAAGAAACAACAAGAAACCCAGCGGATCTTTTTTTTATATAAATTTTACAAATTAAATGATTACGAACTATTTACAAAATTTATTTTAGAAACTGCTTGGAAGCGACCACCTCATTACCAGGGGTTATTATCAACCATGTATTCATTTATACTATAATAACCCTTTTTATAAAGTTTCAGCTTAGATCCTCGAGCTGGAAGAAGAGAGATAATTTTTGCTGGCATGTTATAGGATTATCCGAGGTCCGAAGAGAGGGAGAGGACGCGGTAATCCTTGAATCCGGCTACTTGTTCTATCACCGGGAGGGCGATCTGTCTCAAGGAGGTGTCGGACTTATCGTTCACAATTATCTAGTTAACAACGTTGTAAAGATTGTGAGTGTGTCGAAGAGGGTTGCATACCTTATACTAAGAATCACCAAACGGTATTCGTTGAAGGTCATACAGGCTTACGCACCAACCTCAGCACGTCCCGATGAGAAGGTGGAGGAAATATATGATATCTCTAGGATATCTCTAAAGCCATGCAATCCTCAAAAACCCACTATACGGTGTTAATGGGAGACTTCAATGCAAAACTAGGCACAAGAGAGAACGGTGAGCTGAAGGTAGGGAAATTTGGAATAGGGCAACGGAACCCAAGGGGCCAGCAGCTGGCCGCCTTTATAGAGAAAAAGGGACTCTTTATGATGAACTTGTTCTTCCAGAAGCGGCCCCACAGGAAGTAGACCTGGTCGAGTCCTGACGGTTCGAAAAAATGAGATTTACTTCATTATGACAACCAGATGACAACGATTCAGTGATGTCTCAGTAATCGCAAGGGTCGAAACTGGTATCGATCACCAATCGGTTAGAGACACACTGAACCTAACTGAATCATTTTCAGTGCCTAAAAGACTGCAATGAAGTGTATGATACGATATAAGATCGTGGAAACTATTCACATGGTCGCAGCTATGTTCTGCAAGACCCTCCGCAGAAGAACACAAAAGCTCTCCGATCACACTCTTAAACTCATCGCTGTTAGACAGGAAATGAAGCTGCAGTCTTCAACAGATTTGACAGACTATACAGGCAACTGAACACCTGAGATGTTAAGTGAGGTTGAAAAGTTCTATGGGCAGTTGTACACGTTATCGTTGGAAGCACACGCAAGTGTGAGTAACGATCCTAGAGCAAGTCTTATTCAACACTATTCTGATGATATCTCGGCCTTCAGTCTGAGCGAAATTAGAAAGGCTCTCCAGCACCTTAAAAACAGCAAGGCCCCAGGCGAGGATGGAATTTCTGAAAGAGGGTGAAAACCGGTACTTGAAGTTCTTCAGAACCTTTATAATTCCGCCTTCCATGGTGGTTCTAATCGGGAGGCGTGGAACAGGAGTGCGGTCTTGTTCTTTAAGAAAGGCGAAAACCCTAGCTTGAAGAACTACAGACCGATTTCCCTTCTGAGCAGCTTTTACGTGCTGTTTACGAGAGTCTTTGCAAATCGTCTTGCATGCAGACTTGACTACTACTTCCTGCTTCCCGAACAAGCCACTTTCCGAAAAGGCTTTAGAACCGTAGACCACATAGATACCCTTCCGCAAATTGCACAAAAGACCGAAGAGTACAATCTGCCACTATGCCTTGCGTATGTGGACAGTGAGAAAGCCTTTGATTCCGTCGAAATTTGGGCGGTGCTACAGTCCTTTCAGCTGTGCCAAGTTCAATGTCAGTATATGAAAGTGCTGAAGTGTTTGTACTGTAGGGCTACGATGGCTATCCGAGTACAGAATCAGAGTACGAAACCTAAATAAATGGAGAGAAGTGTAAGACAGGGTGACGTTATATCCCCGAAACTCTTCACCGCTGCATTGGAAGACGTTTTCAAGCTACTAAACTGGAAACGATACGGTATTAACATCAATGCCAATTTACATCTCTCACTTTCGATTTGCCGAAGATATAGTCCTTATTGCAGAATCGCTGGAGCACCTAAGAAATGTGCCTAATGACCTCAATAGCGTCTCCCAACGAATAGGTCTTAAGATGAACATGGACAAAAGAAAGATCATGTTTAATATCCATGTCACACTTATGCCGGTAGTTGTTGGGAGCACTAAGCTCGAAATTGTTGACAAGTATGTTTACCTAGGACAAATAGTCCGACTAGGTTCGTCCAAGTTTGACCGAGAAGTCAATTGACGGATTTAACTCGGCTGGAAAGCACTCGGGAAATTACTTCTCGTCAGGTATACCTCAAACCCTGAAAACGAGATTGTACACCAGTGCGTGTTGCCAGTGATGACTTATGGATCTAAGACATGGTCCTTCACTGCTGGCCATATGAGAACGCTCAAGGTCGCTCAGCAAAGTTTGGGGAGGGATATGCTCGTGGTTTCTCTGCGTGA
Organism: Parnassius mnemosyne; assembly: GCA_963668995.1. Classification (NCBI taxonomy): domain Eukaryota; kingdom Metazoa; phylum Arthropoda; class Insecta; order Lepidoptera; family Papilionidae; genus Parnassius; species Parnassius mnemosyne. The sequence continues at coordinate 19,581,706 of CAVLGL010000068.1, read as the reverse complement.
TAAACTTATAAATGAGGATATCTTACATATATAGATATAGATAGACTAGTTATTAGATATGCCTTCTCTCTCATTCTCCCGGCCAGCATACAGTCTAGCTGGCTGGTGGTGGAGGTTAAAAACATCAGTGGGCATCGTACCTGTAGAGCTATAATTATTCAAATTATTTTAAGAAGGATATTTTTATTTTTCATTAAATTTATTTAGATTTTCAAAACATAAATTTATTATTGGCTGAATTTTTTATCATTATGTACCCTGTGCCAGACGCTAATTTTAAGTTAAAAAAATTAAAAATGTTTTATTGCAATTTTATTTAAGTATAGACAATTCCAAAATTAATTTACCAAATAATAATTCTACCGTTAAACTATATGTTACACGGTGGTATCTCAGGAGTTATAAACAACTTGCGAACTGAGAGTACCTGTGTCTCGTTGTAGACTTTATTAGTAGGATGTCGGTATGGTAGGTGCATTAATATCTTTAATATTGCTCTTTGCATACGTTCAAGTAGAATCATTGTTGTTTTCGGTTTGCCACCCCACGTCGTCAAAAAATAATTAACGATACTTTAGCAGAGCGCTTTATAAGTTTGTTGAAAATATATGACGGCACGTGCGGCGGCGTCGGTGTAGCTAGACAGAATTCTTGCAAATAACACGTGCTCCGCACACCTCCACCATTGCACCTGCGGTGGCGCTCGTTTTGCTTGTATAAAACGGACGGAGCGGCCGCCGTTAAGGCAGTCTTGGCTCTGACGTGGAACGGTACGCTTGTCGTATTCCTTTACTAGTTTATCCTCTACTCGTTGGATAATTAATTCGTGTAAACGAATTAATTATTATTCCTAACTACAAAATCAGTCTCTGTACTATCTATACCTACTATACTTCCTACATATATATAAGTTTTCTAAACTAATAACAGACACTAATGATCTGTTTTTCCAGCTCAAATTATCGTCTACTTGAACACATAGATATCTGATACATCTGGCTCTGGTTAATGTGCTACAATGCGTTGGCTAGAAACCTTTCCATTACATGGTAAAGAAAGTAGTGTAATAGTAAAGTCTTTATCTGGACCTGAAGTTGCAGACCTGGAGAAGCAGAGGTGTTTGGACTTATGAAATGTGAGCAAGTTCTTTTCTAACCATGCTGAGACATTCTCCAAACAGGTTTCTGCAAAGGTTTGTGCTTGTTTTCAACTCTGACCATGAAATAATATTAAGACTGTCATCAGCGAATATTAGCACATCCGTATTGAATGTTAATGCGTTTGGAAGACTACGAGTATACGCCAAGAAGAGAGTCAGGTCTAATGTACTGCCCTGTGGAATACAGAATCTACAGGTTGAGGCGTCACTCAGGTTTTTATTTACTCTGACGTATTGCTGTCTACCCGCCAAGTAACTCCGGAACCATTGGTATACATGACCGCGGATACCCAAGCCCTCTAGTTTTGACAATAGTATCGGAATTGATACTGTGTCAAAAGCTTTTTTTCAGGTCAAGAAAAACCCCGATGACCTTCACTCCTCTGTCAACATATTTGTGAATTAAAGATGTCAACTTCAATAAGGCGTCATGCGTCGATCTTCCTTTACGAAACCCATACTGAAAATCAGTTAACAGTTTGTTATTTTTCTAGATAGCTAATCAGCCTACTGTTGACCAATCCTTCCACAATTTTCGACATGGTAGACATAATAGAAATCGGTCTATAGTTAAAGATATCTTGTTTGTCCTCCGTTTTAAAAATTAGAGCATTTAGCTGTTTTAAATAAATCAGGAAATATTCCTTGTTCCAAACTAAGATTACAAAGGTCTGCAATTGGATATTCAAGGTACTCCTTTGCTAGTTTGACAAACCTAGTGGGAATGCCGTCATTACCTGGTGCACTGTCAGATTTTAGCTTATTTATTATTTTATTAATTAGATAAGGGTCTGTGGGTGCGAAAGACATAGAGTGAAGCTGGGAGTTTGATTGCACAGATGCTTGCCTTGCTAATTTGAGCTCCGTTTTTTTTTTGACTGTCTGTAGGATGATATCCGCCAGACTTTTACTAATAGTTGTAAAGTAGGTATTAATTTTGTTTAATGATTCTTTTGTAATGCTACCAATCTGAAGCAACTCCAAAGAGGATGTGTAACACCTTGTTCTAAGCCATGAGTAGCTAATATGTACAGATATTCGTTTAATTGATTATTGTGAATGTCAAAACACATCGTATTAATTTTATATCACCTGTTGATATGACCTGCCTGCTAGAGAATTTTTGTAATAAGCTATCTAAAGATTCTAGATATTGTCGAGAGTTAGAGTGAGAAGGTGGTAGATATTAACAGATAACCGAAAAGCTATCAACATCAAGTACTAGGCAGTTACCCTCTATTAAATGCGGTTCAGAGGCGATAACTGTAAAGACCTTACTAACATGTACCACACTATGCCATCATTCTGGTTTAAAATATCTTTAGAGTAATATACGCTGTAGTCGATTATATATTTGGGAGAGGCATATCCTTTCTTGACCAGCATTCGGTTAAAACTATCATATCCTTTGTTTTATCAAGTGCAGATAAAAAAGCCAATAAAAGATCGAAGTTGCAGTGTATACTACGTATATTTGCAGTAAGGATTCAAAAAGATTCGGAACCATCATCACTTTGCAAAATTTGTGAGCACTGCGACACATAGTCAATAAGAGTATAGTTGGCTTTATTTTTATCCAAGTCAGATGTAATATTATTATTAAAGGGGTTGAATTTTAATTGTTTAAATTCATAGTTTCATAGCTTTGCCATTTTTTTTAATTTGCGATTTGGTAATTAGTAGCAAACGTCAAAGCGTCGTAAAAATGGTACACTAATATAACATCATAAATAACAGTTCATTTTGAAATGAACACTTGCTTTACAATATGTAAATGTTTATAAATTATATATTTATATATATATATAAAGATGAGTAACATTGTGTGGTGTGTTGTAGTAGTAGTATTTTGTTTTAGTGTATGTACATAAGAAAATAATTGCGCCTTTTAAAATGTAGTAACAGGCCTGTGAAAAGATAGAATATAGTATAACTAGCTTTTATATAATTAAACTTATTTCATACCTTCTTCTTTTCTTAAGTATATGCGTCCAAACGAAGCCTGTTGTAAACGAATTGTTAGTGAACTCGACAATTATTGGCTTATAGTTATCTGCCTTAGTATTTACTCTAAATATATCTCTTATCTCTTGCTTTTGTATTTCTACATTTAATAAATTACCAATATTTTATTAAATTATCCGCTGTTTCCGTCTTTTGATGTTTTGGTATATTCCGAATCTCTATAGTGGACCATTTTTGAGTTCTCTCCATGGATTCCATCTTATGTTCGAGTTTGCGAATATATTTTAGTTGTTCTCGTTTTTCTTTATCTAGTGCAGCAATTTTTTCCCTTACCTCATCATATTTACTGCTCATAAATTTCACGCTTGTGTGTAGTTCTTTATATTCGTTACGAAGCTCGTTTATAGACGTAAGAATTGTCTCCATTTTATTATCTTGAGAATCCTTCCAAGAGTTCAGGGTGCTAAAGATATCTACTTTAAATGCCTGTAGCTCGTCTTTGAAGTTTTGATAATGTTCATGTTTAGTTGCACGCGTACTCATGTTAGTGGAGGAATCTCCTAGATCAGAATCTTCTTTATAGGTAGAAATGTTGAGATCAGAGCCACCATGATATAGTGGTTCCCTGGGTTTCGTCGATGATGTTATAAGTGGTGGAGTCCGCCTAAGTGGCATGTTTGTAAAACAGGAGTTTTAGGGTTTTTATGATTATAATAAGTATGTAATAATACAAAATCGGCGCAGCGAATACGTATACACCAATGCAGGGCGGGGTTATATCACAGCGGGCAATCTTATTCGCTAATTACTCACGTAACAGGGTTCACAGAGATAAATATGATGTAAATCTTCTTACACTGTTTACTTAGGATATACTAAAATCTAAATAAATGGGTTTATTGTACAATAGTTTAGTCGTTCGTAATTGGACCGTTACTAAGTTTTCAGAAAAAATTGATAGACTGTGAAATTTGGGTTTACCACTCAAACTTTGTACACCTTTTGTTTTACATCGATTTTCCCAATGCGTTAATAGTTTGACTTTAACTCTTTTCTCAATATTTTCCATATTCTTTCCGAAAATGGCGTTATTCATAAGTTTACCATCTTACTTACTACAAACTTACCATCAGGTGGACTGTGTGCTCGTTTGCCACCCTAATTCTAAAAAGAAAGTTTATAGAAATCTTTTTCATAATCATACGTCAATGTATGTAAATGTGAATTTAAGTCTACATTATTCCCAACCCTAAGCTTTGTAATAGATTTCTATAATGATCTTATGATTTAAATTTGGCACTAGCTTTGTTTCCTTTACTTTGTTTAGAAAATTTCGTCGACATCAATTTCATGACTACCACTGAAAAAACTATTATATATCTGTACATATAACAATAGTAGGTCTCTCTAATCAGGTAGGCCTCTTTTTCGTCTTGTAATTTGCAGCATTTCCAAAACAAATTCTTAAAAGTTGGTCGCAGATGTTTACACACTGCAGTAGCAAAATCACTGTTAATTCGTTTATTGAATTTATACTATTTAGAAAATTATAAAAAAATATAAATGATGCAATTAATTTATTTGGTAAATTAATTAATTAGGTAAAATTAGTTATATTTAATATCTAGTATACGAGTTAATATAAAAAATCTTTAAACTTTCCACTTGAATTTACCTTAGTGAATCTTCAGGTATTATAAGCTTTTATGTGCGTCATCAGCTAAAGCTGCTTTTAAAGTTGTTATTACAGCAACTTGTTAAGTTTACATATTTTATTCATACAAAAAATACGGCATAACGACAGGCTGATATTAGTAATACGTTTTTTGTTTCAGATTAACAATCCAGTTTTATGTTGCGCACATATTCAATCACTCCAATTATATTAAAGCGTACGTGTGCGTATGCTTGTGCGTGAATGTGTGTGTAATATATTTGAAGCATAGGAGTATTTCAACGATGTACTCTTGATTTTGATTCATATCACTTTACCGCACCGTAAAAGCGTACCTAATGATGCATGCCTTTTGCACTCGTATAATATCTTTTTTTTAATGATGCAGTGTTGGATGGAAGGTAGAGCAACAGTAATTAAAATAAGAATACATAAGTGTACGTACATAAATCCTCTTTAACATAACACCTGATATGGTAGAGTGCTTTAAGCCTGAAGAACGTTGTCCTGATGATCTGCCCCAGCTTCACCTGGGTGGGATCTATTAATGTAGCGTCATTTACATTTTTTTTAAATAATCATCAATGACCATTTAGTTTTCAATTTTTTGATTTCACAACAAAATACTCCAAGTTTTTCGGATAAATGCAGCTTAGATCACCCCTGGCACTGCTCTGTTTGTGAAGTTTCGTCAAAATTGGTACAACTCCTCCGAAGATTATCCCGGACAGACAAACAAATGATATCATTTTACAAATTATTCTTCATGTCTTATTTGAATGCAAATAACTCTCACAGCTCGATATAAGACAGGCATTTCGATGTTACATACACGGACTTCAATTTTATTTACATGTATATACATATAATGATAATTCTTTTATTTTTGAATTTAACTATTAAACATCGAGCGTACTCGGTAAGTGATTGTTGATTATTACTTTGGTAAATGGGCCATCGAAGAACCAACAAAAAGTTTCTCGAGTGGCAGCCTCATATCGGTAGGCGAAGTGTTGGGCATATATATGCAGGTGGCTCAAAGCCGTGCTTTGTGGCATTTCTTGAGAGAGTTTTATGGTCAGAAAAGGACCTGTGAAGGGATGTAATGATGATGATGATGAAATGAGGCAGGAATGAATTTTTCTCAATTGGACTTTGTTTTTCTTTTATATAGCTGTCAATGCACGTTTCACTACTGAGTCTATTTTCTTATTTTAGATTTTACATAAGTGTTCGATATTGTTTTGTTTTGATTTATAAATGATATGATTTTATTATTTAATCCACATTGTAAATAGTTACATATAAATGTTATTTAAAAAATTATACACATGACTAAAAACTCAATTTAAGTAAAAATACTCACTTAATCGCCGCCGTCTGTTAGTAACGTGCCCGTTGGTAGATTCATTACGTTTCCTCGTTATATTTCGAGGCTCATCCACTGACAAAGCATTTGCCAGCTTTTGGTGCATCACAGAACTTGACTAGGCGTAAGTTTTGAAGGCGTGGGAACCAGATGCTAATATACTTCCTACTACAGGTTTAAGTAATAGTAATTTTGCACTAGCATAATATTTAAATTATAAACTTAATGTTTATTGAGTTTAATGTGATCTTTGATATATTTAACGTTATTAATAGAATAAAAACCGGCCAAGTGCGAGTCGGACTTGCGCACCGAGGGTTCCGAACAAAAACGTAGGTATATAAGTTTAAAATTATTAAAAATATTTTTATTATATGATGTAACAAAAAATTTATACTTTTCGCAATTTTTCCTTTATCTGTGCTATAATACGTTGCTTGTTACCAAATTTTAAGATTCTGAGTTCACGGGACGTACCCTGTAGGTTTTGATTCCCTTGCGAAAATCGAAAATTTGCGGCATAAACGGCTGTATCTTTTGATTGCGTTGGCTTAGAAGTTAGATTTTTTCACAGCTCCAAGGGAGAGTAGACATGAGTATTTGAAATGAATTTCAGCTTGATACCTCCACGCGTTCCTGAGAAAAAGGGTCTTGACAGACAGACAGACAGACGGACAACAAAGTGATCCTATAAGGGTACCGTTTTTTCCTTTTGAGGTACGGAACCCTAATTATAGTAATCTCAGTAAAAATGACGTTTCATGACGTTGCATTTTTATTCGCTTTGCATAATTTTGTAATACTGAAACATAAATATCAGATTAAAGAAGAGCTCTGTATATATACAAGTATATATACGTTTGGAACAATTTTATATTCAACAAATATTTCACCTTTCTGATCACCTTTGACATGCTATAATAAGTGAATAAAACGTAAAAGTATAACTCGGAAACATATTTTAGTATTCATTGTATTTTTAAATTGTCAATCCCAAGGTAGGAAGGGCCTAAAACAACCCTGAAAATTAAAAAAGATATCAAGTATCTGAAATCACTATCCCTTGGTATACATCGGAATAAGGAACCGGCTGAAATAATTGGCACCTAATGCCGCGGTATTTTCAAGTCAAATTTACGCCTTGATTTATTCAGATAAACATACAAAAGTTTAGTGTTTTCGAAAAACAAAATAATGCATGAAATATGTTTAACTCAAAGAATTACACACAGGGTTCAAAAATAGCCAAAATGACTATTTAAAAAACATTGTTCTCACGTGCTTGTGCATGATACAAAATGTATTAAAGCGTGAGTTCAGACCAGCCGCAGACGCAAAACTAACCAATTATTTTAAAATGTAGACACATTACTCCAGATCTTTGATGATATAATATAACTACGCAAAGTTATATTATCAATTCAATGTAACTTTGCGTAGGAATTACCTCGGAATTAGGTGCATTTACGTAAATAGTAGTAATATTCCAAACTAAAGTACGTGAGGGTAATATGGTCACCCAAAGCTATGCCGCCTTATAAAACCAAAACAAGGAGGAGGACAGAGACAAATACACAATGTGGTATACTATAACTAAAATAGAAAAAAAATAACAAACAAGTCTTGGTAATAATTAGCAACACTTCGAAAAATCAACTTAAATATAACTACAATACGTGAGGGTAATATGGTCATCCGGTTAATATGGTCACTTTCTTATAACTCAAAAACTACAGCCTAATTTGCATAGATGGCTTTGTGATACGATAGCTCTTGATCAGTCTATCAAATAATAAAGAGTCAAAAAGGTGCTGCTTTATTGACGCTATTTTTACAGTAAATATTATTGTAAACATTTTAGTCGATTTTGGTATTGTGTAGTGTAGTTAGTTTTTTTAAGTAGATTTTTTGAAGTGTTCCTAATTATTTCCAAAAGTTCTTTGCTATTTTTTTCTTAATATATTAGTTATAGTATACGACTTTGTGGTTTTGTCTCTGTTCTCCTCCTAATTTTGGTTTTATAGGGCGATAAAGCTTAAGGTGACCAATTACCCTCACGTAGTTACTATAATATCAACTGTCAAAATGGCGTCGATAAAACGGCGTCCTTTATGACTGATGAAGAGCTATCGTATCGCAAAGCCATCTATGCAAATTAGGCTGTAGTTTTTGAGTTATAAGAAAGTGACCATATTAACCGGATGACCATATTACCCTCACGTACTCTAATCAGTATTCGGATTCACGTCGCGCACCATAGAAAATACAACAGGATTACACTCGACCCATTCGAGCTAAAACAGTAACACGCTGTAGCGTGAATCTACCACAAATTATGATTTGTAGATCTTTACTTTTAAACTATTCTGTGTTCTTTTATACTGACTTCAAAAAGGAAACGGTACTCGATTCGATTGTATGTTTTTTTATGTGTGTTACCTCCTAACTTTTTACTGTGGGAACCGATTTCGATAATTCTTTTTTTTAAACTGGTGCTTTCAAATAAAAAAGGATTCAAGGTCTGACTAATAGTTTTTGAGTTATTCTTAATAATTTATATTGAAGTCGGTTGTACAAAATTTTTAATTTTACTTTTTGTCCTCTATATTTAGTTTTTGATAAATGTATAAAGTAAAGCGAAGTAACAGCCCTAATTACTTTCCACTACGTGACACAGTCATATTACTGAGAATGTTTCGGATTTGTGGCAAATACGAGTCCGTCGCGCCGCTCCTATAATTGATAACAAAAAAAAAATAACCAAAAAGTACGGTACAATCTTTAAGGACTATGCTGAAACACCTTGGAGTTATAATTGTAATCTTACCTTTTAAATCAAACACAAAAATGAGTATGATGATGCTTGATAGCAGATATTGGTAAGAGGGCGGTCTCAGACAGAAAAGGTGATTGTGGCGGTGTTGTCATGGTGCCACAAGCGGAAAATAATAATTATTGTCGGCAGACTGCTCTCCCCACGAACACTATTTGTCCGGTACCTTACACGTACCTTATATGGCCGTGCCATTTCGACCGTATATTACTGCTACTACAATAAATTAACGCCGTTTTCATTATTTTATTAACTTACGTTCATCTATAAGATCCTAGTTTTTCGTTACACCAAAAAGTCATCCGGTATATATTTAACAAAGTTATAGCGGTAGTAGTGATATTTTAACTTGAACTTGACCGATCGAGGTCATTGACACACACTATATTTGTTTTGCCACGGCGATAGTTCATTGCTAAGCTAGGATCCGATAGTTGGCACGTTAACAACAGAGTAACATACAATAAATTAACAAATTCTATATTTATGGATCATATGTATGTGTTGGTTGTGTTAAAAAAACTAAAACTGGATACGATATGTGGCGTTCGTGGCCGAGCTGAGTATTATTAAGTTTTATATTTACACTAAAAGAAACTACCACGTGATCGCGACTAAAAACCTTAAAGGGCAGTATTGTAACATGATGGAAATGTATGTAATTACTTATTTTTAGTTCCTCTTAATAATTTTCATCACAAAAAATATATAGGGAACAGACAACTAAAATTAAAATCTTTATTAAATTATATAAAAAAAGGTAATATATTAAATGTATAGACTTTAGTGTCAATCGGCATTGTAGCTTACATTGAACTTCTGAAATTCCTTAGTCCGCTCAAAAGGGTAAAAGTGATACTTTTAATAAATTCTAAGTACAAAAACTAAAAGGAATAAAATAATATCCATATAATAGCTTCCAAGGGGTTTTCATTCTTCGATACACTATGTCTTAGCATCAAATTATTAATCTATTGTCGGCGCCGTTACGACAGCACCGACGGTGTTTGCGGGGAGTATGTGAAGTGCGGGGGGTTTCTCACCACCGCGCCTAAGACCGGCACTTGCCGATAGCTCGCGACCCGATCGCCACCATATATTTTGTATTTTTCATTCCTTTTAAGTATACAATTTGCCTATCGTGTGAGTCGCCTATTTTATTCATGTTCCCTAACTGAACATCTATTATGTTAATATTTTAAGCCCAGCGGTGGTATATTATTATAAAGACGTAACGTGTCGACTTGCGTACGTCTATTGCTACGGTTCCGAAATAATTTAAAATATAAAGTTTGCGTTTCAGCTTGCATCGTTAGCGGTGGCTTTATGGCGGTGGCTAAGCGTTACCTTACCTGTAGTCGCCTCTAATGACAAAAAGGGATAATATCGGTGATAGATATTTGTAAGCCTCCTTACCTAAACACAGTAGTTTGCATAAGAACAATAGCTTAAATAAGATAACGTCAAATATTTTTATAAGTATATATTTTAATTACATAATACAACATCTTACAGCTTTAATAAACAATGTATGTGCAATGTCGAAAACGGATAAAAATTTAAATTATTCTTTTATAGATTTTGAAAAGCACTTGTAACTGGCAAACATATCTACAACGCAATTTTCATAAATTTGTCAGTATTTAGTTTCATTAAGCAGCAACTTTGCGTAGTTGTGTCTCGTAATTGACGATGGATCGTATTTAGCGATGAGCTGATTCCAGTAATCTTACTCGTTGTTGATGAAATGACCAATGACACGTCTTGTATCAGATTTCTGGGTGTCAGTGCATATCCCGCAGTTGTTCTCGAGAGCCTCTTGGATGTGTACATTTTTTTCAAAAACCTCAACCTCAGCTACGACAGACACCATTACGGCGATTGACTGCTGGCGGGATATCTATCCAGAAATGCTGAAACTAGATCCTGGTAAAACCACGCTGTGCGTAATATGGCTGTAGAATTTCGTGTAATTCATCGTATAGCCGCCAGCCGCACCTAAAACTACTGTCAAAAAAAAAACATGAATAACAATACAACAAGAACATAAGATCCAATGTCAATGTCGCGAAATTTTTTCCTCCTGTACATGCAGTTTACAATTATAATTATTTAACTAGATTAGTCTAGTAGGATAGTTAAGAAACGCTTTCATATAACTATATTACGGTTTATAGCTATATAACTTTATCACGGCTTCAACTATCTTACTGTGACATATACCTACATATTATACGAAACACCATTGACGCACTCACTCATCACGAGATCTCAAAAACTATACTTCTTTTCCAACGTATTTCCCCACTTAGAAAAGATTTTGGAACATTAAACCCCTAAGGGGGTGAAATAGGGTGTTACAACTTGTTATTTTGTAAAACCGATCTTCTGATACGCCAGTCAATATAGGGAAATAATATGTACATTTGTAATATTTCTTGCGTTAAGATCGACTATACTATATAAATACACACACACACACACACGCATATATATACATTAAATAATATTCCATTAAAACAAAACTCGAAAGACCTTATATCACTGGACAGAATGATATTATAAGAGTTCATTGTCCTTGTCAGCAACGCGAATACAATTTGTTTTGGTCTATGCTATATTATTTAATTTTGTCAATAAATCTTAATCTTTTTTTATTATAAATAGAAATTATAAAATTCATTTAAAAATTAACAAGAAAATTTTCCAAACTCATTCATTCTTTGCTCTGTCAATGCGAAGTGAGAAAATAATAGTTAAAATAAATTATACGAATATCTTTAAAATAATGCCTTTAATAATAATAAAAAATGATCGTAATGCATGAGTGAGTGAGCAAGCACAGGTAAACTCCCTATTCCTTCACTCTTATAGTCTGGAGAAGGAAGGAAGAGAAAAGTCTGCCAGCTATCAATTGAGTAGTACTTATGAAAAAATGGAAGAGTACTTTGTCAGTATTGGAAATTCCAAAAATATTAATAGGTCGTGATATAATAGATACATCAATTAGTTACACTAGAATGAAGAGTGAAATACACTGCAGTAATCACAACGTAACCACTCCGAACCGAAATAACACTTGATTGAATTGTGACAAATTTTGTCTTCGAAAGGGGTTCGAATCCATTGTTCCAGATACTCTACCAGAGGCCTACGGGCCAGAGATGAATTCAACTAAATTCAATTTATTTCTCTCTTACTTTATTGTACTGCAAGTAACAATTACTCCAATCAATGAACACATGACAAGAAGGCTGGCTGGATCTTTACTCGTTCTGAAGCTAAGGCCAATACCATTCGTAATTTCATAAATAAATTCATAACACCATTCGGCCAGGAACGCAGCCAGCTTCCTTAACACTATAGTGCGGGAAATTGGACTCTATGATAGTTTTAGTTTAATTTTTATTATTGCAATAAATATTGTGCATATTTGTGGTATTTAGAATAGAATAAAAACGAAAGAAGAACGATTAAGATAAATTATTGAACATATTTGGTTCACATTGACGTAGCGCAGTGGCTTAGCATTGAGTCGCAGCGCTGAGGTCGCGGGTTCGGATCTTGCACGGAACAAGTATGGCCTACAAATAATTGTTCCGTATCTGGATGTTTGTTCGTGTGAAATTTATATCTGTAAACTGCCTCCAAGATATAAGAGAAAATCCTAGTGTGAAGCTAACATTTTTCAAAAAGAAGAAAAAGAATCATATTTTGTCATTTATATTCTTCTTAAGTAAAACATTATCTTAATTGTTGTATTTTACAAAAACAAGCAATAAAACAAATCACGATTCTTGGACATTAGTATTCAACTATTTTCTACCTTAATTTAATTTAAGTATCGTAAACCATTTTTATTAAAAATAAAGGGTAAAATCATCATCATCATTTTCATCATTACAGCCCTTCACAAGTCCACTGCTGAACATAGGCCTCCCCCAAAGAATGCCACAAAGCACGGTCCTGAGCCACCTGCATCCATCGACTTCCTGCATGTCTTACCAGGTCGTCACTCCATCTCGTGGGGGGACGCCCTACACTTCGCCTACCGGTACGAGGCTGCTACTCGAGAACCTTTCTTCCCCATCGGTTGTCGGTTCTTCGAGCTATATGGCCGGCCCATTGCCACTTCAGCTTACTAATCCGTTGGGCTATGTCGGTTACTCTGGTTCTACTGCGGATATCCTCATTCCTAAGTTTATCACGCAGAGGTAAGGGTAAAATAAACACCTAGTATTGTGTAATTACATTTGAGCTCCTTCCCATCACGTGTGCACTTGCCCTTATCAAGCATACACTTAATGTCTGGCACGAGCAGGCGACGGTTGCCGAGGATCTCGTCTAAATCGACTTTGTCGTAACGGTCGGTGTAGTGCTCGGGCCGGCCGAGGTCCACAGCTACCACCGCGAAAAAGCACACAACGACGAAGCTTTTCATCTTCGAACTAAACAAAAAATTTTTTAACCAAATGTAATAAATGATGTATTAAAAAATTAACATGATTCGAAATACTTTAAACATATTAAAATTTAAATATAATATTTTTTAATTAAATATTTTGTGCTACATACATTAAGTTTACTATATATACTTATTAGGCCTTTTAATAATCAAGGAAACTTATTTTAAAATAAATAAATTCTTTCACAGTAACTCTCTCATATCTTCCTCTGAAATAAAATTGCCTGTTAACCTGCGAATAATACCCGCCAAAAATGTATTTAAAAGAAAACTATACGAACATATCTATAGCCTATAAAACTGAGTCAACTTGTTATTTATGCTTATTACAGCACTTAAGTATGTTTAGTTATTTATACATAAATTTATTGAGATATAATTATGCGGTATCAGTTATATGTAATTAATTATATATTATGTAAATATTTTATATATATCAACTATATAAAGCCACTGCGCTACGTCAATGTGAATCAAATATGTTAAATAATTTATCTTAATCTTTCTTCTTTCGGTTTTATTCTATTCTAAATACCAATTATTCAATTATTATTTACATAACATAAATATGCACAAAATTTATTGCAATAATAAAAAGGAAACTAGAATTATCATACAGTCCAATTTCCCGCACTATAGTGCTAAGAAAGCAGGCTACATTTCCTCGCTGAATGGTATACTTAGACTTCTCATTGATTGAAGTAATTGTTACTTACAGTACAATAAAGTAAGAGAGAAATAAATTGAATTTAGTTATATAGATCTCTGACCTGTAGGCCACTGGTAGTGTGTCTGGGACAACAGATTTGAACTCCTTCCGAAGTCAAAATTTTGTCACAATTCAATCAAGTGTTATTTCGGTTCGGAGTGTTTGCGTGATTATTGTAGTGTATTTCACTTTTCATTCTAGTGTAACAAATTGATGTACCGGAAACAGAAATGGAAACAGAAACTTTTTTATTCAATATAGATTATAAATAATACTTATTGAAAGTCCACATTTTGTTTAATTACCACTGGTTCGAAGAAAAAAAAGCTCTGTCCTGGGAAGATCCTTCAAGAAACCCAGCGGGACTTTTTTTAAATAACATCTTACAATCGTGTATGTTACACAATTAACAACACAACAAATTAGAAATAGGTTGGTAGCGATCACCTCATTCCCAGGGGTTATTATCATCCATAAATTCCTTAATATTATAATAATACTTTTTATACAAACTTAGTTTAATAAAGTATTTGAACTTTGAGCAGGGCAAATTTTGTATATTTTCTGGAATTTTAATTGTAAAAGCGTATATCATCGCCCCGAAAATAAGTTACTGACTCGGTGGAGTCGAGTAACTGGTGTTACTAGTTTGTGTCTGTTCCTAGTATTTACAAAATGAATATCACTTATTTTTGTATAACTACTTTTATTTTTGTGTATTTATATTTTCATTTTCATAAACAAATTTCATAAAATTTTCATAAATGTATTGAGAGGCCAAAATTGATATATTAATTTTCCCTTAAATTTTTGTCGCTGCGACTCTTTAGGCTTTAAATCATAAATTTCTCTTAAGGCCCTCTTCTGTAAAACAAATATAATTTCATTGTCAACCGCGTGTCCCCATAGCAAATTATCATGACATTATCTTATGGAAATAGCTAAAGTAAACTAGTCTAGCTGTTTCAACATTTTTTACAGCATATGCTGCAGAACTAATCTCTAAAAGTCTGCTTGCTAGTTTTGACATATGGGGGTTCCACTGAAGCTATGTGTCTAGTGTGATTCCAAGAAAAATGCTTGTATCGACAAGAATCAGTTCCTTTCCATTTAAAATTACATTAGTATTTAATTGTTTGACATTTGGAGTCATGAATTTCATGCCTTTCATTTTAGTGGCATTTAAATGCAAATTATTAACATTGAACTAATTAAATAATTTAGATGTAGCATTATTTAATTCATCATAATTTAGTAATTGTCGTCTTAATTTGAAAATTAAAGAAGTGTCATCAGCAAGAAATATTATATCATGGTTATCATCTACTAAGTAAGATAAGTCATTATATAAGAAACAGTATACAAGAAACAGTAGTCGGCAGAGAATTGAGCCTTAGGGCACGCCCATTTGTACCATCGACACGGAAGAGCTAATAATGTTAATGACAACAATTTGCATTCTGCAACTTGCAACTTGAAAACTTTGAAACTAAATACTAACAAACTTATAAAATTTTTGTTGTAGATATGTTTACCAGTTCCGTTTTGCATAACATGCTCGTTCGTTTCAAAATCAGAATATATTACAATAAATAAATCATTTTAAAAGGATAATTTTAATTTTTATCCTTTTTTTTTTTGACATTGCACATACATTGTTTATTAAAGCTGTAAGATGTTGTATTATGTAATTAAAATATATACTTATAAAAATATTTGACGTTATCTTATATAAGCTATTGTTATTATGCAAACTACTGTGTTTAGGTATGGAGGCGTACAAGAATCTATCACCTATATTATACCTTTTTTGTCATTAGAGGCGACTACAGATAAGGTAACGCTTAGCCACCGCCATAAAGCCCCACACGTGCACCGTATGAATAAAAAGGATGTCAATCAAATCAAAGAATTATGTTCTACTTTTTTAAAATAGCGTTTATTACATACAAGCAACAAAAGTAAGATGTTCTAGATGTAAGTAAAAAGTAACCTAACAGTCTTTACACCTTCTACTGCTAGGCACAGGCGTATTTATATTTCTGGGAGGATTATAATTTATGTTTGTGTGTATACAATACTGCCCTTTAAGGTTTTTAATCGCGTTCACTTCGTAGTTTCTTTTAGTGTAAATATAAAACTTAATAATACTCAGCTCGGCCACGAACGCCACATATCGTATCCAGTTTTAGTTTTCTTAACACAACCAACACATACATATGATCCATAAATATAGAATTTGTTAATTTATTGTATGTTACTCTGTTGTTAACGTGCCAACTATCGGATCCTAGCTTAGCAATGAACTATCGCCGTGGCAAAACAAATATAGTTTGTGTCAATGACCTCGATCGGTCAAGTTCAAGTCAAACTATTACAACTATTATAAATATATACCGGACGACTTGGCGAGAAACTAGTTTGACTTTCTTCGGGAACACGTGCATTCTGATCTCTCGCCAAGGCAGTCCAATGGAACTGCTGTCAGCCATCTCTACCATATTTGCACAGGGAGGACGACTCACTGGCCCATACCGCAAAGGAGGAAGCCAATCTGCTAAGCTCTCTCTTTCCATCCCACTATTCTATCAATTTTCTTCAATGAAATTCGAAAAAATAATTTACATCACTTAATGATGAAATTTTTCCATCCACTTTCTTGACCATTGATAGATACAGAAAAAAAGAAAATAAAAGGAAAGATATAATTGAAGACATACTTTATTGGCCACAACGTATTTATGCTTAAACCGCGGTTGGGATTAATCACTTTCAAATTTCTATTAGAGCGAGAGCCTAGATTATAGCATTTTTCCCCCATTTAGGAGTCCTTTTAGGATTTTTGCCGCTAAGCAGTAATACATCCACTACACAGATTCCCTTTGTAAGCAATAGAAGGGGGCCATTACAATTACAAAGTAAGACATTACTTTTTATCCTGAGAAAATTTAGCATCCCTTTTTTGAAGTTGATTGATGATGAAGCTGGATATTTTTGAAGTTATTTTTTTAAGTTTGTAGCAGTAACTTACAATCTAATGGTTACCGTCAAATAATAAATAAATGTAATATGACGATCAAAATAGTAATATTGAAAACGCAATGGTGTCATGGTCGAACCCTTGGCCTACGGAAACTATTTATAATATAGAAAGAATAGAAGTTTTGTCTTTCTTACGAAAACAAACAGGACAAGTGCGCGAAAGCAATATCACGTATTCTAGATGTTATCAACACTTCAGTTTTTCCGTGGGCGTCGTAAGAGGCGACAATTAAAAATGGAACAGGAAATAGACAGCAGCATTGTCGTGATAAAACTCATAATAATAATAATACTTAATAAAAGAACTGTGGTTGCCAACCCGCGTGACTATTTATAAATATAAATTAACGATGTTTCTTTATTTTTCTTTTATTAACGCTTAGGATTATGCTGTAGGATCTTGCTTCTTGCCAATTTTTATAATTCTAGGTCTACGGGAAATAGCCTATAGGTTTTGATAAATAAGTTTGCGCATTTAAAAATATATCACGTAAATGGCCGTATCTTTGAAATTCGTTAATTAAGAAGCTCCTTATTTTTATATTTCAAAGGCAGCGTATACCTTAGATATTGATATTTATTTCATATATATATATATTTATCACATACCTTAACCCCTTCAAAAAAAGGGCCTTCACAGATGGAGAGACAGACGGACAGTCATTCAACAGATGATTCTATAAGGGTTCCATATCTTTTTGAGTTATTAAACGTTTAAGTGTACAAATTTTTCAATAATTAATTACAATCACCTGTTATTCGGTTCTATATTTAGAAACTGTATGTGGAGACTAAATGCGTTAGTGTGAAATCAAAATGCGATTGGAAATTTACTAACCGGTACAGTTTTTACGTCACGAATATCAATAATAATTCATTTACCTGCCATGTACAAGCCATATATTAGCTTGGTAGTCGTCTCATGGGTTAGTCCATAGTTTGCTTGCAAGCAAGAAGTACATTTTGTTTTTTCTTGTCTTAATTCCTTTACTAAAAAAGGTAAATCTTTATAAAATATTACATTTTTTTACCACCTTACCGTATTTTTTAAAGTAAACTTATTTATTTTAAGCAATTTATTATTTATCTATATATTTTATTCTTTATTGCACCAAATATATTGTACAAAAGGCGAGCTTAATGCTATAGGCCATTCTCTACCAGCTAACCTTGGGTAGAACAAAGAGTGAGGTTGCCAGTATCAAATTTAATAATTTATATGTATATATATATAACTTATTATACTTAGTATTATTCGTAGGTCAATAAGCAATTTGTTCCAGAGGGAGATGGAAGTCCCTGTGAAAGAATGTATTTGTTATTAAAACAAATTTCCCTTATTTTTTTAAAACTCAAGTAAATTGATATAGTAAAGTTATTCTATGTAGTACAAATATTTAATTAAACAATATTATATATGTATTTCATTAAATTTTTTTTAAAGTTTTCGAATCATGCAAATTTTTAAAACATTTAATATATTATATTTGGTAAAAGAAAAGATTTATTATCTATTTTATATTTTTGTTTAGTTCCAAGATGAAAAGCTTCGTCGTTGTGTGCTTTTTCGCGGTGGTGGGTGTAGCCCTCTGCCGGCCCGAGCACTACACCGACCGTTACGACAACGTCAATTTAGACGAGATCCTCGACAACCGTCGCCTGCTCGAGCCCTACGTTAAGTGTATGCTTGATAAGGGCAAGTGCACACCTGATGGCAAAGAACTCAAATGTAAGTACAGAATAATAGCTGTTTATATTATCCTTTAATTTTAAGAAAAATAGTTTAGGATACTCATATTAAATTAAGGTAGAAGATAGTTGAATGCGAATGTCCAAGAATCGTGACTTCAATATAAATATTTATTATTCATTTTTTAAAAACTGCCCGAAAGTTTTAATGGGACCACCTGGAAAATATACCCTTTGAAACATAAAAAAAGAATTTTTCAAATCGATTCAGATGTCTTTGAGTAATCGGTGAAAATGCATAAAAAAAGATTCCGACAAATTGTGAACCTCCTCCTTTTTTGAAGTCGGTGGAAAATACAACAATTAAGATAATGTTTAAGAGAAAATACAATAATAATTTATCTTGTTCCTATTGCCTGTTTGATACCCGTAAGAAAAAAAAAATTAATAGCAGTTATAAGTTTCATTTTCTTTTTTTTTTTTGAAAAACTTTACCACCTGGATCTTCTCCTGTATCGTGGGGACTGTCGGACAAACATCCAGCCTCGGAACAATTATTTGTAGGCCATACAAATACTTGTTCCGTGCGGAATCAGAACCTGCGACCCTCAGCGCCGCAACTCAATGCTAATCCATTGCGCTGCCTCAATGTGAACCAAACATGTTCAATAATTTATCTTAATCGTTCTATGTTCATTTTCATTCTATTCTAAATACCAGTTATAAAATTATTATTTATGTTATGTAAAGGACAATGAACTCATAAAATATCATCCTTCCGGTGTTATAATTTCTTTAGAGTTTTAGTTTAATGAAATGATATCTGATATGTATTTATAGTCGATCTTAAGGCAAGAAATATTAAAAATATACATATTATTTCCCCCTATTAAATGGCGTATTTTAATATAGGTTGTATAAAATAACAAGCAAATAAACAATTTCACCCCCTCAGGGGTTGAATTTTTCAATATCCTTCCTTAGTCTACTTCGTGAAAGGAGTATGTATATGCCAAATTTCAAGTCAATCGGGCACATATAGTTTTTTTTTTGAGTGTTGTACCTGATGGTAAGTAGTTGCTGTGGCCCATAGACATTTACATCTATCCTCGATTGCGAATCAAAATGCAGATGCGTTGTCACCCGTAAGGATTAAGATAGAATGCCCCTTTTCCAGTAAAAATGGTCTCCGGTTCTCTACACTCACCATACGAAACAAGAAGTGTTAAGCTGCTATTTTACGCTGGTATTCTGTGAGAGCGTGGTCCTTCCCCAGTCGAACCGACCCAATCGTGCTGCAACTATACTACTAAAGCTGCAGAATGGCTCTACCACGTATAGTTTAGTTTTGTTGATCTCGTGATACATACGAGTACCACAGCTTATTAGTTAAATTAGATATTTTAATTATAAAATAGATTAATGATATTCATTTTATACTGAGATTATATTTGATTGTGTTTAGAGGATTTGGAGCAAAGACATTTAAGTTAGTATATCTATTTATTTAAATCTCTTTGATTTGGAGATACATAATAAAGCTTTCAATATAATGATATAGTAGCAGTTAACGAGCAAATAATGAATAAATTTAGACCCAACGATATACCAATTTATTTTTGATAGTTAGGTTTAGGTATTACACATTTATTTTTGGATATGCACACACATCTTTGCCTTTTGCATACTATGCCTATAGTCACCTGAAATTATCCTCGATTAAGAATCAAAATGCTGATGCGTTGTTACCCTGGACTACTAAGAAGTAATGCCTAATTGCGTCGCTATTTTCCGTTAGTAAAACACGACGCTATATTACGCGCAGCGTGGTTATACCACGTACTATATGTCTAATCTTGGATCTAATTTCGGCATTTCTTAATAGATATCCCGCCAGCAGTCAATCGCCGTTATGGTAGTGAGTGTAAACCGTATTTTAAAAAAATTACACATTTTGACGCTGCCGTGTATGTACATCTTAAATTTGGTGTGTTTTGTTAAAAATAATATTCTTCTGTTCACAAAGTTAACAAATACTGTACAGATGAAATTATGGCATACTAAGAGACTGACTCATAGTGTTATGCCAAGCAATACTATGAGTCAGTCTATAGGAAAAATTGTTTAGGTATGTGTACTCGTATCAACGTTTTCAATGCATTGCCTACAGAGTTTCAATCTATCCCAAGAGTACGTTTTCGCAGGATTGTTAAACACTGTCTTGAGGAACAATGCTTCTACTATGTCGAAGAATATTTAAATTTTATGTTTAGGATTAGACATCGAAATTAAAATGAATTAATAGTAATTAAATTTTTTAAATTAAATTAAATTTAATAAAATGATTATGATAAATTTTAAATAATGTTAATTATTATATTAGTTGTAATAATGTAATTTTTGATTTAGATAAATATTTATATGAAATCATTATGACAAAGCAATGCTATACTTCAATAATTTATTATGATTAGCTGAGATTGAGATTTGGAAAAAAAATGTAAGCATAGTAGTCCTTATACCCTTATACCCACCCGCTTTGTCTAACATTATTAATACAATTTATATATTGTTCACAGCACACATTAAAGAGGCTCTCGAGAACAACTGCGGGAAATGCACAGAGAAGCAGAAATCTGGTACAAGGCGTGTCATTGGTCATTTAATCAACAACGAGAAAGATTACTGGAATCAGCTCACCGCTAAATACGATCCACAGCGCAAATACGTGGTCAAGTACGAGACAGAACTACGCAAAGTTGCTGTTTAATAAAACTAAATACTAACAAATTTATCACAATTACTATGTAAATATTTGGCAATTCCGTTTAAAATGACAGAATACATTACAATAAATAATATTCATAAAAATAATTTTTATTTTCACCCTTTTTTCGACATTACACATACACTGTATAATTAAGCTGTAATGTGTTTTATTAATTAAAATATAAAATGTGTTTGCATTGGAGTTATATCGACAGCAATTTCGAAGACATGACGGGATTTGTACATTTTGATAAGTTACTTGGACTAGGTTTGAGATGCCAATGAAATTATTTTACCTGTATTTATTTGAGTAAATGGCACGGTTATTTATTATATAACATGCATAGTTTTTTCAATTACGGGCTTTAAAACTCGACTTTTATTTTTCTTATACAGGGGATATTGCGAAATATCCCGGGGTAATTGCGGTTGCTTTCAAAAGGATGTTTTATTACAATTAGGTCTAAAGCTTATATTTAAATTTCATTCAGAATTATCCTTATCAAACGTTACTGGCTGATATTATTGGTTAGAACATACATTTTTATGATATATTGCTTCGGAATAACCCCGCAAAGAAAATATGGTTCTCAACATTTGTAAACGTTTTCATCTATACAAATAAATACAATTGAAGTGTCTGTTTGTAATGTTAAAATTACAGCTTTTTACTAAATGTATATGAAAGTATATACGGTACTAATAACAAAAATAGTCTGTCTGTCCGTCTGTCTGTCTGTTTGTTCCGGCTAATCTCCGAAACGGCTGAACCGATTTTAACGGGATTTTCACTAGCAGATAGCTGATGTCACAAGGAGTAACTTAGGCTACTTTTATTTTAGAAAAAGAATTAGGGTTCCGCGCAAAAAAATTAAAACCCCAAATAAAACGCGGGCGAAGTCGCGGGGATCAGCTAGTTTTATAATATAAAGTAGAAACAACAATAAAACAAATATTTATTTATTTATTTATTTAAGCTTTATTTGCACACATACAAGAAATGTACAAAACGGCGGACTTAATGCCTAAAGGCATTCTCTACCAGTCTACCTTTGGTTTGTGCAGAGAATCTAGTGATGGGTGCAAAACTCATAATTAAAAAAAAATTAAAAAAATTAAAGGTTTAAGGAAAAAAAAATACAAAATTATAATATAATGATAATAAATACAATACACATACATATACATTTACATTACTACTTACATGCATACAATAGTATTTTATACCTGTACACAAATACCCACAATAAATACATACACAGTAAATAAATATGATATTTTTATATTATACATATTTGAGAATATAACAGTTTCCGAGGTTCTTTAAATTTTTTATTATTATCCGAAACTACTGCTGCTTCGTTAAGTAATATTCCCAGATCAAACGTTTAAAGATAGGTTTAGTTTTTGCTTCTTTTATATTTCTGGGTAACATGTTCCAGAGTCTTACTGCATTTGAAGTGAAAGAATTGTAAGAGAAGCCCGTGCGACAGAAAGGAACATGAAGAGTTAGATTTTCCGCGGAACGGAGACATCGGTTGTGAGAATCGTCCTGATACTGAAATTTGCATTTCAGATATGCAGGGACAGACGGATCGTGTAAAATAGAGAATAGCATAGAAAGGATTCTAAAAGATCTACGAAGTGGAAGAGGCAGCCATTTGAGCTGAGAACGGAATGAAGAAACGTGATCGAATTTACGTAAGCCAAAGATAAAGCGAATACAATTATTGAGAAGACGATCCAGTTTGTTAAGAAGTTCTTGAGAGACATCAGCATAGCATACATCTGCATAATCTAGTATTGGTAATACGAGCGTTTGAACCAACATTACCTTTGTTCTCACTGGAAGAAAATTCTTGAGTCGATACAGACAACGCAAGGTGTTGATAACTTTTTTGCTTACTTCCGTGACTTGCGGCCGCCAACTTAGACTGCTGTCAATGATAAGTCCTAGATTTTTCACAGTAGCTGAATAAGGTATGACAACAATATTAAAATTTACAGGTGGCAGTGAATTAAAATCCAATGCAGATAAGCGACGGCTACTTCCAACTATAATTGCCTGGCACTTGGTAGGGTTAACAGTAATACCGAATTTGCTAGACCAATCAGAGATACGAGAGAGGTCAGAGTTTAGCTCAGTGATCGCATCTTCGATATCGTTAACATCACACTGAGCATATATTTGTAAGTCATCGGCATAGAGATGGTACGTGCAGCGAATGTGAGATGTAATTAGATTTATAAAAATTGAAAACAAAAGAGGTGAGAGAATTCCGCCTTGAGGAACGCCAGCAACCAGCGTGCACCAGTCAGAAATAACTGGACCCACGCGAACAGCCTGCTGACGTCCCTGAAGATAGGATGCGAACCATTCCCGCGCTGATGAGGAGAAACCAATGTGAGAAAGTATTGTAAGAAGGATGTCATGATCAACAGCATTAAAAGCGTTTGAGAAATCTATTAAGACTAACACAGTTAATTTTGACTCCTCCATACCTATACGTAAATCTTCCGTAACTTTAAGCAGGGCTGTTGTCGTACTATGTCCTGGCCTGAAACCTGATTGATAGCTACTTAAAAAGTTATTTTTAAAGACGTAGTCAGAAATTTGTCTGTGAGCAACAGCTTCAAGTACTTTTGATAAAAAAGGAAGAATAGAGATAGGACGGAAGTGAGAAACAGAACTAGGATTATTTATTTTTGGAAGTGGGAGAACAAAAGCATTTCGCCATAGTGAAGGAAAAACCCCAGTATTTAATGAAAAATTTACTATGTGGGTAAGTACTGGTAAGACATAATCGAGGATGAGATTGATCATGATTCTGCTCACATCATCAGAGCCTACTGCGGCGGACTTGATGGAAGAAATTGACTTTTTTATATCCTCATCAGTAACGGGAGAAAAATTGAAAGAGCTTTTGTAAAATTTTGGAAGAGAATTAACATGGGCAATAGTAGTAGATTTAATTGACGAATGCAGCTGTGGTGCAGTAGAAAAGTATGTATTAAGTTGATTAACAGAGAAGATTGAAGGATCAAAGTTAGAAGCAGGTTTACCTATCCCGATTGATTTTAAAAATTTCCACGAATCAGCCATAGAAGCGTTAAGGATATTTCGATGAATATAACGGCGTTTAGCGGCCCGCACCATCTGATTACACCGATTCCTAGCGGCTTTGAATCGAGTCCAGTTAGCAGTACACCGATTACTCTTATATTTACTAAATTCTCGATCACGCTTTGCCATAGCCCTGCGGATATCCTCAGTAATCCACGGCGCAGGAGATCGTTTCAGTCTGACTTTGTGTGAAGGAGCGTGTTTATCAAACAACTTCTGTATATTTGAATTAAAAAGAGCTACTTTTTCGTCAACACTCTCCACACTGAAAGTATCACTCCAATCTATACTACAAGCACCTTGCTGAAGTTCTTCAACATTAAGTCTCGCTAGATTACGCAGATGCACCGTCACATGATTGACCTTAGGACATTTAATCCTATATGAAATATACAGTAAATCGTGCTGCGAAAACCCAGGGGCGGAGAGTTGACCGTGGCCAACGACATGGTCTTCAGAAGCGACCACTATTAAATCTATTAAAGAATCAGCAGTATCAAGATTGTGGTGTGTGGGGTCGAGAGGAAGAAGTGACAAATTAAAGGAGTTCATAACTGTATACAATTCACGTGACCTCGCTGAGTTACAGAGAATATCGGTATTGAAGTCTCCCATTATAATAAAGTGCTGATAATCAGAGCCAATAGAAAAAAGAGCCGATTCAAGGTCACAAAAATAATTAACTCCTGGTGGACAGTAAATTGCACCGAGAACAGTCTTAGTCCCACTGATGGTAATCTCCAAGAACATGTATTCTATTGTACCAGAATAAACAGATGAAGAAGCACATAATTTTTTATAGGGTATACCATTACGTAAGTATACCGCTACACCACCACCTCTTTTGCCCGTACGGTCATTTCTTAAGAGGACAAAACCAGGTATTCCAAAGGAGGTGGACGGTAAGGTAGGTTTTAACCAGCTTTCCGAAACAAGTATCGCAGAAATAGACTGATTATGAAAAGTATCAACAAGTTCATTATAATGTTGCGGAATGCTCTGAGCGTTAATGTAACAAACGTTAAAGTTATTAGTCAAACCATGAAACTTTTGAGTAAGCAGATAACGAAGAGTAGTAGGTTCCGAAAAAGAGTCATTTAGTGAAAAGAAAGAAGAATCTGAATCAGCAGAGAGAAATAGTTCATTGGTATCAGAATCTGTCATAATATATGATTATACTTATGATATATGTCTAAAAATATAGAAAAAAAAAACCCTATTAACTGATAATTGCACTGCA
Source organism: Parnassius mnemosyne (assembly GCA_963668995.1). Lineage (NCBI taxonomy): Eukaryota > Metazoa > Arthropoda > Insecta > Lepidoptera > Papilionidae > Parnassius > Parnassius mnemosyne. The sequence continues at coordinate 19,555,667 of CAVLGL010000068.1, read as the reverse complement.
AACAAACGCGCCGGTAAACTGTTTACAAAAAGAAAAATTAAAATATTACACGAAAACAACAAGTAATACTTACTACAAGAAAGTATCTAATTTTAATTATTTACAATTGCATAGACAACAAAACTCGTACGTATTGAAAAAGAAGGAAAAAAAAATATGTTAATCACTACGAGAAGTGGTAATTTAAACGAGAAAAAAAATACTCTAATGCGTAATTTCACGAAATTTAAGGTTCAGATTAGTCTGTACTATTACTTGTGTCGCAAATCAGCCTAATAACCGGTTGCGGAGAACAAAAGGATCGAATACAAAAGCGCTCAGTGACGTACACAGTACACACAGCAGTAGTAGTAATTAATAAGCCGTCGAAGTGTAAACAAAGTATTACCACTATCCCGAGAATGTTTACTTATTTTTGAATGCTCGTCGGGTCCTTGGCTGCTCGCTACGGGAAACTACACTACTAGTTCCTGCCTTCACTTGTTCCGGCTCCTCGTTGCATCCAGCTTTATGAAGATCACGCAGTAGTGCATCCAGGTCATTAGCGCTAAAGATGTGACGTCGAGACCCATCAGGCAGTCTAACGCTTATGTTGCCCTCAAATGACCAGACTTTTTTAATTCCAAAATGCTTACGGGCTTGAAAAAATAAGTCTTGCCTGTATTTTGTAAGGAATTCCGATAATTTAAACGAGGTGCCTTTTAACATTGTTTTTTTAAACCAAACAGTTGAGCGCAGTGACATATCTGTGAAGCGCATTAATATAGCATTAGTATGGTGTAATTTGACCGGGCCAAGTCTGTATGCTGCTCGAAGACAAGATGGTGCTATATCTTTAAGACCTAGATTTTCGTGAAAAATTTTGATCACGACTTCGGATAAATCTTCGCCTGGTTTTTCAGGGACACCGTCCATTAAAAGGAATTTCCTGCGATGCCTTGTTTCTATAATGTCAAGCGAGCGACTGACTTCTGCAATTTGCTGGCGAAGAAGGTTAAACATATCCTTGACGTAACTCTGAAAAGCGGTATAGTCCTCGCTGATCCTGTCTACATTGCTACTCTTGGAAGCGCTGGAGTTGAGTTATATGTAGATATAATAATAAAAGAAGATAGAAATAGATATTTGTAAATCCAATTGTGCATGCCTTAAGCGTATTAAAAAAATTACATATAACATGATTATACGTGATTTGTTAAAGTAGTTTAATTACACACAAGTTTTCACTAAAAACCTTATAATTATTACTATATTTAAAATTTCCGATAATTTTATGTCAAATTTCAATTTAAAAAAGCATGGAAAATCCAAAAATCCACGACTCATAATGCTCATATGATCGTGAAAAAATTCAAATTTAATTCGTGAAAAAAGTCAAAGATTTCCAGTAACAGTCACCGAAGTACACTTTCAAGTCACTCTATAAAGTCCGGAGGTAAGGTCTCATCATAAGTAACAAAACGAGGCCAAACTCTGCACATCTAGTTCTCCTCGTCGAGGAGTTCCAGTAGAAGTCATCAAAGCTCACTTTCAAGTCACTCTATCAAGTCCGGAGGTAAGGTCTCATCATAACTCACAAGACGAGGAATCATATCGCTTACTTTATAAATCACATAACTTTTTTAAGCAGATTACAAGGTTTCAGTTTTGCAGTAATTGCAGATAGTTTCAAAGTTTTACAAAAAAATGGCGAATCAATAATCAAAGAATATTAAAAACGTTAATTTGGTTGAAGTTTTGCTGTCATTCTAAAGAGTTAAAAAATCACTATTTTCAACAGTGTTACGTTCTCAACATCCAATTAACATAACAGACTTTGTGTTGTTAAATATAATGGAAAAACACAATCAGACTTTGGTAAATTCGGGGATGGAAACAGTCGCATTGCGGTCACCATATCAATGGAGCAGTTATAGCATATTTCAAATCGAAGAGAAGAGCAATTATATATTACTCGTAGGTACTTAAATATGAAATTAGCGTTTTGTCGTACTGACCATTTTGATCTGAAATATCTCCTCTTTGGTTAAGAATTCCAAATTCAAATTTATAAATTCATTTAGCTGGTACATTTGAGTTTTGAAAACAGTCATTGACTTGTTTTTTGCTCATTATTTTTTTTCTTTGACGTCGCTTATTATTGCACAATGGAAAACATGAAATATCGGTATATTTACGATTACGAGTTCTACCGTGGCACCAGTGCTGCAGAAACAGCTCGAAGGATTAATGATGTGTACGGTGCTGGTGTCGCAAAAGAAAGCACGGTACGTTTTTGGTTTCAACGTTTTCATTATGGAAATTTCGACCTTCAGAACCCCCGTGGACGGCCGAAGAGCAAAGTGGAAAATAAAGAATTAATGGCTATTGTGGAAGCGGATCCATCACAAAGCAATTCAGAGATAGCTGCAGGCTTCGGGGTAAGTGAGAAAACTGTATTAATCCACTTGAAGCAAATCGGAAAAGTAAAAAAAAACTTGAAAGATGGGTACCTCATGAATTGAGTGAATCGAACTTGCAAACACGCGTCGACTGCTGTCTTACTTTGCTCAACAGTAATGAATGCTCACTTGTAATGAAAAGTGGATAGTGTACGATAATCGGAAGCACTTGTCGCAATTGATGAACCCTGGAGACCCAGCCAAATCCTACCCTAAACTAAAATTGACTCAGAAAAGTTACTTGTGAGTGTTTGGTGGACTAGCACCGGTGTCGTTCACTACAGTTTTCTAAAATCTGGCCAAATGGTTACGGCAGATATCTATTGTCAGAAACTGCAAACCATGAAGGAAGAACTAGCTGCTAAACAACAGAGATTGGTCAATCGCTCTAGGCCACTGCTGCTTCACGACAACGCAAGACCACACACTGCACAATAAACAATCACTAAGTTATGATGAGCTACAATTGGAATGTCTGCGACATCCACCATACTCCCCGGACCTTGCTCCAACAAATTACCATTTTTCCGGAATTTGGACAACTTTTACAAGGAAAAAAATTCAACTCCGATGCGGCAGTCCAAAACGCCTTCAAATTCAAAGAGTTTATTGATTCTCGCCCCCATGGTTTTTATAGTAAAGGAATCAATAAACTATCTATGAGATGGCAAAAGTACATAGATAATATGCACCGTTGCATACTTTGATTAATGAAATATATTTTACAAAAAAAAAAATGACGTTATATTCCTCCCGCACAAAACGCCAATTTCTTATGTAAGGACCTAAAAATACCATTAAATCTCTTTGTTTGATCATCGTTGAACAGGTATAAACACTGAACATCTATTACATTATTAATCAAAACAATCAGTTCACTTACTTTCGTATCATTAATATAGAATAAACACAAATTGAGAATCACTGATTTTAACTAAAAATATATTGTTTCTATCGAAATTCCCCCATAGGAGTTATTTTGAATAAATATTAGAAACGAAAATAGGATGTATTATATAGCTTAACACTTGAACAAAAACGATAAGCTATGTCAAAAATTATTTATTTTTTATTTAACTTATTAGGTTGCTGAGAAATAGTATTTGGGGTTAATACGAATGACAACAATTGCCCGAAAAAAAAAGAAAACTTGTCATATGGCTTTCCAGTTTTGGAGACTTTAAAAAAAATCGGTGCACACTTGACCTCCAGCTGGCCCAAAAGCAAAGATGAGATATACGACGGAGCGAGTTACTCAACGGACTTGCGTGCCCAACTCTGTCAAAATTCTTCGAGATATCGAGTGAAACTTTTGTGCATAGTGTGAATCATTGTACCTGCCGACCGTCATAACTCAACGTCTTAAAAGTATCGTGCGTTAATATTAATTAAAATGCGGTGTCTTAAGTATTTTTGTAATATTGTGTTATTTATATATAGTGTTTTAAAGCTTATTTAATAAGCTTTCGATTAGTGTTATTTTAATTTCCATATAATAAAAAGTGGTTAATTACTAAGTAAAATTAATTGTTAAAATTTTAACTACCGGGCGCTTCTTTGACCTAACGACATGAACTACGTGCAGTGGTTGTAAAGCTGTAATACAAAACAAAGAATTTATGTGTTGTCCTGGTTGTAAGGATGTTTATGACCATCAGTGTGTTAATCTTTCACCAAAAAAATTAACCGGGCAGTCTTTGGTGTCAGGTTCTCTGAACAAAAAACCGGTGTAAAGCTTGTCTAAACTGAAATGACGCGCCCCACTACTTAATTAGTTGATTTCGATGTGTGAGTGCAAATATTAATAACGACGCTTCATCTGTGTTTGAGCGTCGACTGCTCCGCGAACTATGATCTGTATGCCTACGTGACGGTCGACTAGTCGCGTGATAAATCCGACAACGCTCTCCTTAGGGAGCAGCGTTGGGGCATTGTATGAAACAAAACGTCCGCTCTCTGTCATCTTCAGGCAATTATGACAAGTTGGACAAAAAATCCAAGAAAAGCCGCTTCTTAGCAAATACGGTCTACAAAGAAATTGAAGTTAAATTATTTAATTATGATGGTATTTCTTCTATTTGTTAATTAATGATTCAAAAGATATTATTTTTATTTTGTAATTATGTAGATTAATTAAACCAGATTGATATTCTTTTGAAATATTTATTTTACAAATTAGTATAATTACTACAACAATATGCATGTAAATTATGTAAAGTATCACTATTCACTCATCTCCATAGATTCACTTTCATCTGAATCAGAGTCATTAATAGAAATAATAAATTCAAAGTCCATGTCAAAATATTGCAAATACTGTTTTTCTGTGTCTTCAACATGCCGACATGTATTTGCCCACATAGTACTATCAATCATTTCGAGTCGTTCATTTATAAGTGACATAATGGATGTAAAATTCTGTGAAACATTTTTATTAGCCACGTAGTTTTTTAATATCCCCCATATCGATTTAGTTACGGGTGGTAAGGTGGTAGTCAAGAATTTCAAACCTTTTTGATTGAATCTTTTCGTCAATAACGAACCTCTTGAATCTGTCCTTATTTTTTTTAAATAAGATCGTACAGTTCAATTTTTTCATTGATTCGTCAAACCGAATATTTTTTTCTGCAAGCCACGTTTGCATGGCTTGCTTATTTGAGTTGGAGTTGGGAGCTTTTTCTAATAAAGCATTGTGGTAAGAAGCGTTATCCACAACGATGACAGCCTTTACCGGGAGATTGGGCAGTAATTGTGTGATGAGCCATTTCTTATAATTATGCAGATTCATGTTGTCGTGATAATCTCCACTTGTGGAGTTTGCTTTATACACCAAACTAGCATTTGGAACAAATCCTTCACATCCACCAGCGTGAACAATTATGACCCGAGTACCTTTAGACAACTTTTTTGCACTGCTGATACTCCTTTGACTGGTTTCCAGCACATGTTTTGCAGATCTGTTGTATGAACATAACTTTCATCTGTGTATACGATATAGCAGCCCTCGTCACGATATTTTTTTAATTGCCTCAAATATTGAAAGCGTAATATTTGGATATCCTGCTTTTCTACTAAAGCTTTACGGTTGTCATCTATTTTGGACCACTCGTAGCCCAATTCCTTCAAAATGATACGCAGAGTTTCTATACAACCGTTAAAACCAATTATTTCTGTTAATACTTGTTTCAGCTTTCTTAACGTTGGTAATTCATTAAATTCTGTATGAAATGTCGCTATCGTTCTGCGAAGTATACCCATATCAAAATCATCCAGGTTAGAATTGGTACGCTTCCTTTTTAGTTTTGAGGGCGATCTAAAATTTTTTTGTGACGTATCATTTGATGTACTAGCTTGTTTCTCTTCTTTCAAAATTCGTGTAATCGTAGATTCACTAACACCAACGGCTTGGGCAGTTCGCCATCTAGCGTCAGATAGTTTTTCCACTCCATTTTCCGCTTCATATTTCATTCTGCGGTACACTTTCGCAGGAATTTCTTTTGCCTGTAAAATATATGCATGTAAACCACCATAAAAACAATGTATGATTAAATAAGATTTTAAGCAATAATGCATTATTTATTTTACTTACTTGACTCCGTAAATGTTTTTTGGTCGACATGCTGACGGTACTTTTACAATCGAACGACGCGTGCTCCTATGTCAACCTAATTCTATAAAAAAATGGTCACAATAATTATGCCAATGTCCGGTCTTTGATCTGTCACACCTTGTCTTCAGGCATTTCGGTGGGAAAGGAATTAGGGGTTATTAGGTGAAAATGTGGATAAAAACAAAACAACTAAATACATGAATTGTGGACCACACAATACAGAGCAAACATCTAGTTATAGAAGGGATTACTTTGACTTACTTTTGAATAAACTGATTGCGGTATTACGTTAGTAGTTGGTATTCTGTTTTGAAAATGCAATGTGACCATTGCATTTTCAAAACAGAATACGTACCAACTACATTCAATGCGTGTAGTACTAAACTGATTTGGATGAAATTTTGCATTAAGGTGTAACTTCATCTACAGGATTTTATCTTCTAATATCGGACTTTTATTCCCACGGAACGTGATATAACAGAAATAAAAAAAAAACACAAAATAAAGGTTAGTGATAAATAAATAACATGACAAGAAAAATATGGAGTAATAAATATGGAGAGAATAAGAAAAATATAAAAATAAAGACTACTGGCGGCTTCGACGTGTCGGTTTGTGACGTCACATAGCGATGCGGAGCAAAGCGGTCGCCCTTACCGTAAAACACCACTTTACTCATCAATATTTCGGTCATTCTTAAAGGTATAAAAACAATAAGATTACCGTTGAATTCGTAATTTTTTATACAATTTTTTGATACCCTTTACAAAATTGGGTAGCCAGACCCATTGCGGCGACGTCGCAACACTTTACTCAGTCCACTAGGAGTAAAAGTATTCTGTGCTCGCTAGGCGCTAGTGAGTTGACACGTGCTGTGTTGATGAAATAAAAAAAATATCTTGATAAAATATGCCATGGTGTGTTTTAGATATTGCACACATCATTCAAGAAATGTTAGCAAATACCAAGGAGTAACTTTTCATTAGTGATTAAGAGAATTAATTAAAAAGTATTATGGCTGATTTACACAGAGACAGTAACTGGCTCCAAATTCGAGGCAAGTCCGTGCTGACCCGGTACTATCATAATATTAATTGACGTGGAATATGTACAGCACTGTCGCGCCAGTGCTGATTTCAATATTCCTGCTTGAATATTTTGAAGTCAGTCCACTCACCCCGCCACCCGCGCCTTCGGTATTGACCTTGTCTATACGACCAAGTCAGTGCTTAGTCAATGGCTGGCATAATATTGTAGGGTGACATCGCGTCATATCATAAAATTACACAATATTTAGATTAGTAGATGAGGGTAAATGAATACAAGTTTTATATTACTGAAAGCATGCATCATAAATTTATTTATATTACTAATTTTATAAATTTATATTCATCAAAATACATTATATAGTCATGGAAACGTAAACAAGCGTTTACATTTCCATGACTACGTTAAGTAATTCCTTGGGATTTAGAGAAAGATAAGTTGAGAAATTATGATTTCGATACACGATAAAAGTGACTGAGGTTTCGAATAGACATTCTTGATGCCAAAAATGTCAGTGTTATTTCAATTTTAATTTGGACTGGCAAAACATCTTTCATGAATATATCTTGACGTTGAATAGAGTTTGTTATTAATGAAAGCAATTCGTCAAAATTCTTCGGCGTTATTCTCAATGCCAGTTTGAATTTCTCAGGATCTTTAAATTTCAATTGATTTAACAACAAAGCAGAACCTCCAATTTCTTTTCTGTCGTTGATTCATTTTCTTATCCAAAGACGTTTCTTTTTACATATCTCTTCTTGTAACATTTCCGTCAACTCTTTCAACAGCAGATAGGAACATTTTCTCAACAAATATTTTATTCGTTGTAAATTCTGCCGTTTTCGTGAGTTTATCATTCGTTTCGTGAGTTGCCTACTGACTTCAATAACAAGCGTACACCCTAAAGAAGTTACCACGACTACTGACAGCGTGTAAACAGTGCGAGTCAGTCCTCGTCGGCAGCACTGGCGCCTGTTATTGACCCCGTCTAAATCAGCGTTTATAGATTAATAATCAAATAAATTATTCATAAGACGCAATCTCGTGTCATGGAATATAGAACACAGACTAACTAGTAGATTCTACCCGATTATATAGAAAATGAAATTATTTTGTTCAAATGCGACGTTTCTGTGGGTAAGTGCAGGACGATTATATTATGCACTTTTTTTTTGTAGAAACAAAAATTTATGCTATATTTCTGATGTATAAATTTGCTGATTATTCTTTTATTTTTAGGTTTCCAAGTCCAAGCCGTGAAAACAGAGAAAAGTGGAATAAATTCGTACATTTTTAACTCTCGTGGAAAAACTTAAACATTAGTTTGAATTTTATTATATTTATTTAAACTAATTATGTATTTAATAATGGCACTCCATAAATATTTTTTATGGAATGGTTTAGATTAACTACATCACTAATGATAACACTTTATTTATACGACATCTTATTATCCAAAAAATATGATAAAAATTGTATACCTTGTTAACTTTTGTTATGGTATATTTGTAAATCATTTTGTTACCTTAAAATTGAAACTTACGAATATATATATAAGATAACTTATTCTTAAATTTTTACTACTATTCATTAAAAATGATCATATGTGGTCATTAGGCTATAGGCCGTAAAGAATGAATGAGGTGAACTGAAGTCTAATTATTAACGTTCCATAATAACAAGCAATACCTAGTCACATTCGGTGCTCGGTCATCATGGAAGGTTAAGTTACAAGAATTCTAAATAAGAAATAAATAATAAACCCGTTTCGGTATCGCCGAGCCAGAACTTGATTTTTCATATAAAAAAATCCTGATCTAGTGTATTCTCGTATTGTATTACAAGAACTTGCAGATATTTCGGACAGGAGCCATATTTTGTGTTACAAATAAATAATAAGTAATTTTTATTTACATAATGTGTTGAGTTTAAGTACTAAATTTTGTGTGCATAAATAATACTACTTATACATAGTAAAAATGCCGTTTGAAATCATGTCTTAGTATAGTGAATTATTTGTATATTATTTTTACTGTAACATAAAGACGTCAAATATTTAGTACTCCTATGATGGGTGCTAAATCCTAAATACCGGGAGTTAAAAATTAGTGAATATTGAACGGGATGACATTTTTAAGAAATTTGACGCAAAGCATTTTATTTGGATTGTTTTTTATATTTCAGGATGAAACTCGTTGCATACATCATTTTGTTGTTTTTTGTTACCATTGCTCACGCACAAACAAGTGAAAAATATACGAGCCGGTACGACGACTTGAATATTGAAGACGTTTTGACCAATCGACGTTTCCTAGTGTCGTACATCAGATGTTTACTTGATATAGGCAAATGTTCGCCCGAAGGTAGAGAACTAAAATGTGAGTATATTCATATTCAATATATTATGTCCTCCAGACCGAATTTCAGTCACGGTAGCCAGCCTCAACAGAGATTAGCCATCGGTGCAAGATAGGATTATACTGTCTAAGTGTATGAGCAAGCACATGAGCGCTCCCTATTCCCTCACTTTCATTGTCCGATGGGACGATAAGCCAACACGACCGAATAGAGATCAGGCGCCGGATCAACGACTTAACGTGCTTTCCGAGGCACGGGGGTGGAATACCGCTTCGCAACTTCCTGACTCAGGGCAGCTACTGAGAATGTATTGACGGAAAAACTCAATAACTGTTTTTTTTTGGCGCGACCCGGGGTTCGAACCTGGGACCTTATGATCAGCAGTTGCGTTTACAACCACTAGACCAACGAAGTAGTCATTCAGTATATATCTGTAACAAGAGTTATAGTATGCCTTTGTCAGTCCGAGTAATATTAAAACAGCTCTCCGGCACCATAAAACGGTTAGGCAGAGTGAGAATGCAATTACAGTGGAGCTTTTGAAAACTACTAGAAAACCGATTTTACGTTCTTCAGAACGTTTTTAATTCCATCCTCTATGGTGACATTAGCGCTGAAGCATTGGCAACAAGTGCGTTGATTTGTTATCTAAAAACGGCTTAGCGTAAAGGCGACAACGCTCTATCAAATAACTCTGTTTTCAATCATTACGAATCGGCTCGCACGCAATCTTGACTACTTCCTGTCTCTCGAACAAGCCGGTTTTCGTAAAGCCTCTTGTACCATATACCTGCAGAGTGGTGTACGTCACCCTGTTACATTAAATCTTCAAAACTCATTGAATAAAATCAATAAAAACAATTTAATTAAATGCGATAGAATCCGTAAAAGTAGTTTTATTCAATGTGTAGTGTTCGCGTAAATATAAGAAACCTTCGAAACTCTTCATCTCTCTATATGAACCACGCATAAGTTTACAGACGAATAAAAGACATTTTCAATTTACTGGGTTAGAAATGATACGTCAAATTCGATTTGCTGACGATATAGTCATTATAAAAGAATCGCTGAGGACTTTAGCACCATGTTCGATGAACTGAATAGTGTTTCCTAACTAATAGGACTTAAAATAAACATAATCAAAGACAAAATGAGTAACGTCTATGTAACACCTAAGACAGTAGTTGTTAAGTGCTCAGAGTCGTTGACAAGTGTGTTTACCTAGAATACATTTTGCAACCCCGAGGTCAATCAACTGATCCAACTGGATTGGGTAGCGTTCGGGAGATTACGCCACATCTAATCGACACATTTCAATAAGAGTCAAAATAAGAGTGTACAACCAGTGTGCTTTGTCAGTAGTAATGCCATACATATGAATCTGAGACGTGGTCCTTCATCACTGGTCATATGAAGGAGTTCAAAGTGGCTCAGCGAGTTATAAAGAGCGCCATGTTTTGAGTTTCTCTGAGTTGAGTTGTTCTTAACGAATCAGTAAACTGAAGTGGCAAGGTGGTGTTTCAAAGAATTGAAAGTAAGCGAAGTGAAGGGCGGTCACCCTATTAGATGGAGCAACGACCGGGTAAGAGATGCAGGAAGTCGATGGCTAAAGGTGGCTCATTTTAGTTCTTTACTTACGCGTTTATTAATTACAGCTTGCGATATATTAATTATAATCGCAAGCTGTAATTAATAATAATCAAGCAACAAACAAGATGTTTGAGTTCACTAATGAAAGATAATATAAGATTTGATCTCTCTGATTTTCACAATATACAAGCAACTTGATTTCGATTGACGGCTTAGTGACGCGGTGGTTAGGTAAGTATGTGTTCAGAGCGCAGCAGGGCTGTGGGATCGAACCTCGCACTAAATAAATAATTGTATGGCCTACAAGTAATTGTTAAGTTTTTGGGTGTGTGTCTTTGAGCAATAAAAAGAAAGAATCTTTATTTATCGCTACAAAATAATTTATTGCATTGTAGTTACGATAGTTTAAAATAAATAAAATTGTACAACCGACTTAAATATAAATAATTAAGAATAATTAAAAACTATTGGTCAGACCTTGATCAAATTCATATGGGACCACATGAAAAGCACCAGCATTCAAATAAAAAAAATCATCGAAATCGGTTCATCCAGAAAAAAGGTATGCGTTATGGTACAATTTATATAATATGTAAACGTTTAAGTAAAAAAAAAAAAGATTCCCCTCGGTATCATTAGTATTTTAAGTGATTACCAGGTGCTAAACGGTAAAGGGAATTATGATGTTTACCAATTATCACGGAAGTCGCGCAGCGAATTTTACTGCTCAATATCCTTTTAAAATTGAGAAGACACCTGTGTCCTGTTATAGTATGAGTAGACGATTCAATCGAGCAATAGTGAGCGAAAGAAAATCTGCAGATATAGTCAGAATAACCTCATTAAAATACATTTAAAAACAAAATATTAATTTGTTACTTAGAAAGCATAGTGTTCTTTTCTATTTTGTTCATATTATTTCATTTCACTTTAGTTTATTTAGTCCTTATTTTACAGGTAGAAAATTGCTAGATTTTTATAGTTAATAGTTATACTAATAAAGATGTTTAACTTCTTTTTAATTCAGCTCACATAAGAGAGGCGTTAGCGAATAAGTGCGCTAGGTGCACTGAACCACAGCGTCGCAGTACTCTTCTTGTGATCGCCCACCTTATCAACAGGGAGCCCAATTACTGGAAGCAATTGACAGAAAAGTTTGACCGCGACCACAAGTATACAAAGAATTATGAAGCCACATTAAAAAAAATTCAAATATAAATTAAATTTATGAAGTAAACATTATTTTCATGTATTTCATTATTATATCAAAACGTATGTACGAGGTGCTGTGCTGTACAATCTTAGAAGTTGATAGAAATGATAAAGGCTACTGATTATGTAAGTTATTCTGATATTATTGATAGTGAATACAATGCGCGGTGGCGAATGATTGCGTACTGAATTGATGAGAATGAAAAATGATACAATAAGGTAAAAATGCTGATGTGCAAAAATAAAGACTGTATATGCTGTGAGGCCAGAGAGAGGACAGATGATAATGTTGATGATGATACTACAAAGATTAGCTTATAAATTTCAACTAAAAAACATATAGATTTCACACTTCACTACACTGCACTAAGATCACGAAAACGTTCGCAAACTGTAGGCGACGTGAACTTATCCAGTGCGCGTGCACTCAGTTCACCCAATGACGAAACGGCGATGCCGCGGGACTCGACCGATGCTTCTTCCTCTAAGTTAGGGCTTGTGCCAGTGCACTGTGATTTCAAGCCAACTGATCTTGAACTGATCAACTGACTTTGTGAGCGTGCTTGTATACGTGCGGTGTATCTGCGGCGTAGGCTATGCAAAGCAAATAATGCTAATGCTAGTATAGCTGCTCCCAGCAGAAGATTAATAACCACATATTGATGTAGGTCGTGGTTTGACCACTGATCAGTTAACACTGAACAGATAACTGGTTTGAACATAGTGGATGTCAGTGATGGTCTCCACCAACGTTTCTTGAATGTTTTTAGATTAGCAAAAATATTCTTTGCTATCATGGATGAGAGGATAAATTCATTGAAGATTTCCTCAGTCTAAATTTTTTTTGCTATGATGTTGGCTTCTTTTTCTAGCTTTGTGATATGGTCAATGAAGATCTTGTGCTGCTTATTCATAGTCTTCTCGATTCGACTCAAAAGGTTGTATTCAGCTTCAACTACTATTTTTCCATAGAAGAGCGAGATGTTTCTGATTCATCCTGAAGTCTTTCTCGTATTTTTGAGCAAATCGTCGTCTAATACACCGAAAAAGCTCTATATCCGTGTGTGATATAAAACAGGACATCGTTTGAATGCTCGTCTAATGGACCTGAGACTGAAGAGATGCCGCGCTTTGTTGAAGCGGTACGCGGGAAAAAAATATCGGGAAATTATTTTTTCGGGTGAAAAAATTTTTACCGTAGAAGAGAGCTACAACAAACAAAATTATAAGGTGTACGCACACAGTAGTGAAGAAGCGAGCAACCATATTCCGCGTGTCCAACGAGGTCATTTTCCATCCTCGCTCAACAGAGGTACATTTTAGTGAGAAAGGTGTAAAAACGAATGCAGTTGTGTATCAAAATACAGTCCTGACGAACCTTGTGGAACCTGTTTCTCATATCATGTTCAATAACAGGCACTGGGTATTCCAACAAGATTCGGCGCCAGCTCATAGAGCGAAGAGCACACAAGACTGACTGGCGGCGCGTGAAATCGACTTTATCTGGCACGAAGACTGGCCCTCCTCCAGTCCAGATTTGAATCCGTTAGATTACAAGATATGGCAACACTTGGAGGAAAAGGCGTGCTCAAAGCTTCATCCCAATTTGGAGTCACTCAAGACATCCTTGATTAAGGCAGCCGCCGATATTGACATGGACCTCGTTCGTGCTGCGATAGACGACTGGCCGCGCAGATTGAAGGTCTGTATTCAAAATCACGGAGGTCATTTTGAATAAACTTTATTGTCATAAGAATCTATGTTTTGTTAAGTTCATTGTGGTATATAAATGGTTACATAATGAATTAACTTGTTTCAATTATTTTATATTAAACATGTAACAGAATTTATGACCTGACTAGGTAGTTGGTTTTGTTGATCGAAGATATACTCCATATGATATTTTTGCAGTTGTTTGTCGTTATCACTGCAAATGATCGCTCGAAACATTTTTTCGATATCTGCAATGAAAGCGACTTTATACAGTCTCCAACGTATGATCAATGTACACCAAGTCGTTTAGGCTGTAGCCTGATGACATCTTTGATGACGCGTTAAATATGACGCGTAATGCAGTTGTAAGTGATTCGGCGCGCTACACACAATGATGCGGCAGGTAGTAACTCGGTATATTGCTTCATATGTTCTAATTCAATGTATTCGCGCATAACGTTTTTATACATTGCTGCAAGTACTTTGTTTTTGGCAAATTTTCTTTCCAGCTGATATAATTGTGCCATAGCCTTCTGCTTCGAATCAGCCAACTTTTCTTCGAAGCCTGGTTTCATGGGCAGACGTACAATATATCGACCGACTTCTAGTCGTGTTGTTGTGTTATAATGCTCCAAACAGTATTGATCTTCTGATTATATTGTTACTTTGTTGTCCGCTATGTCTTCGATTGTCAAAAACCTCTGAATATCTTGTAAATCGTGCCGAAAAACATTACACTGATAAAATTCCAGGTTGCCGCAGATGATCCAACCGAGTCGTGATTGCTGAACAATCGGTTGATTTTCATCTTCTCTGATGATTCTACTCAAGATGATATTCGAGTAGATGTTCGCACCCAGTAATATGTCTTTTCACGATAATGACTTCAGTACTAAATGTGTATTCTAAATTTATCGATGATGCTGTGATAGTGATGTGATAGCCCTTGCAGTTATCTTACTTTGTGCCAATCCCGAAATTAATACCCTTGCAATGTAGTCGTGGAAGGCCAAGTCTTTGAGCGGCGTTTTCGCTGATAAGTGATGTTTGTGATCCTTGGATGTTTAATGACCTTGTTAAATTGTAGAGTTGCTTACATAATTTTATTTTGTGTTTTGACTATGTCAAGAGGCATATCGTAACCGTAGCTCAAAGAGTGGGTGCGGCGCGCGTATAGTGATGGTAGAGGTCTAGTTTAGTCGTCATTGAGATGCAACGGGGATGACTGAACATAGAGATGAGTGCTCGTGATAATAAACTGAAGTATAGTATACATTTGTTGCGTAATGAACGATTAAAAAAGTTATGGCTCTTGGACATTTTATATTGTGATGTAAAGTTTTCTTTGAATTGATCTAGTTCTACGTGGTAGAGCCATGCTGCAGCTATATTATGGTTGTAGCACGAATGGGTCGGCTCGAACGGGGAAGGACCACGCTCTCACAGAAAACCAGCGCAAAATAGCAGCTTAACGCTGCTGTGTTTCGTATGGTGAGTATAGAGAACCGGAGACCCTTTTTACTGGCAGTGAGGCATTCCATCTTAGTCCTCACGGGTGACAACGCATTTGCATCTTGAGTCTTTATTGAGGATAGATGTAGATGTCTATGGGTCACAGTAACCACTTACCATCAGGTGGACTGTGTGCTTGTTTGTCACCCGATCGTATAAAAAAAAGTTGAAGTAGAATTAAGTATTGAAGAAGTTGCCGGAGGTATTTTCAAGCGTTCATACTCTTAGTTACTTGTTATTACTATTTAATCGCATTGCACGAATTGATGCGATGTTGAACACCAGAGAGTAAAACACCAGATTGAGGTTATCCTTTATTTATTCCTAATATTATAATTAATCTATCTCTCACACTAATTGTAAGTCAAAGTGACAGTGACACCACGAGGCCTAACGACTTCTTAAAATTGAGTAGCGTTTGACTATTCGGCCCTTAATCTCATACGTAAAGAGCGCGTAGGCTTTTGTTACGCTTAAATAGAGAGATTTACCATCTAGAGCTCCTTTAGGGATATATACGAGTATGTTTTGTGATCTAGAGCTACATCACCATTTATCACCAGGTGTGATTGTGGTCAAGCACTGGCTAATGAAATGTAAAAGAAAAATAATTCACGCTAAGAAACAGATTACCGTGGACGTCTTTCCATGGATTTAAAGAATTATAACACTTTTGTCATAGGAAAATTATGACACCCAGTAAATTTAAGTTCAGACCTATTCTCGCTACTACCATTCGGCTAAGGCATATAAAGGCAGGTATTAAAAAATTAACGCCGTGACATCAGAAACCATTAAGTAGGCATTATTTGATTCTATTTAGTTATTGGAGTCAGTTTTTAGTTTTTATTAAAAGTTTTTAATCTTTTGAGCGGTTTAAGGAATATAACAAGTTCAAGGTTACAACAAGGTTTGTAACCTTGAACTTGTTATATTCCTTAAACCGCTTTTCGTTTAAATAGCCTAGTAGTTTAAATAGACTAGTCGTTTAAATAGCCTAATAGTTTAAATAGACTAGTTTAAATGGCCTAGTAGTTTAAATATACTAGTCATTTAAATAGCCTAGTAGTTTAAATAAACTATTCGTCTAAATAGCATAGAAGTTTTAATATATACTAGGCATTTATATAGCCTAGTAGTTTAAACAGACCAGTTGTTTAAATAAACTAGTCATTTAAATAGCATAGTAATTTAAACAGACTAGTCGTTTAAATAGCCTAGTAGTGTAAATAGACTAATCGTTTAAAAAGATATATTTGAAACTTCACCCCTATTTTTCCACACTTAGGGATGGAATTTTTTTATTAATATGGAATCACTGGAGAATATACTTCATTGGTGGTTCCATAAAAAAATTTACAATATTTAATTAGAAAATAATCATTTAAATCGGTTCAGCCGTTTTCTATAAATCATTTCATCATAACTCAAATACATTACTCATTTAATTTCTTTTAAAATTCCTACAGTAATATTTTTTACTGTATAATAATTGCGTTATTTGATATTAATTAAATTACCTATTGTTAAAAGTAATTTTTGTATATTTATTTTTGATAGCTTGTAAATTTTGTCAGAATATCTTAGTAAAATGTAACAAAAAGAAGTATAAATATAATATATTAATTACCTTTGAGCTCCTTTCCTTCGGGACTGCATTTTCCTCTATCAAGGACACAGTATGTTTTTTAAAGATAATAAATAATAAGTTTACAAACGCTATCAATAATCATCTGTTTTGTTTGATTTCGTTTAAATCAATATTATCATATTCGTCGGTGTAAGTGATTTTTTTTCATCAGAAAGTATTCCCGCCACAATGCAGAGTAAAAAAATCAGCCCTTTCGAAGCCATCTGAAAAATTTCTTGTATTCATTAACCTACGAAAAATATTTGTTCTAAAACAACACAAGCGTGAATAGTTTAATTCGTGAATAATACGTGGTAGAGTCCCGCTGCAGCTATAATATGGTTGTAGCACGAATGGGTCGGCTCGACCGGGGGCAATATTTCAATAGCAAATAAATTAGTTTCATTTGCCAACCTGTAAGTATATTATAATTAAAAAAAATACGCGATTTGAATACTTTATTTTTACATTTTTCGCTCACAATCTAAGGCTTTTTTCATTCTCATGTGGTGTCATTTTACTAATAAACTTAAAATATGTGATCTTTTTTAAAAGCTTTTATTTAATTTGAAATGTATGTTTGTTAAGGTCAAATATTGCAAATGACTTTTAAAGCAGTCGTCCTCAACTGATTAAGCTGAAAGGGGAATGCCCAATTCTGGCCATGAAACGCCCAACAATTTGCATTTGTTAAAAAAATACATCTTTTTTATGGTAATTAATCGCAGTATTTATGTATCCAAAAAAGATTGCAATATTTTTCCACAAAAAAAAGTACCGAAAAGATAAAAATGAAATTAGGTAAATCCGCAAGTCATTAGTTTGTGGGTAAAATAAAAAGTGTTGCCAATCACAAATCTCGTAAAAAAAGTCGATTCTGTTTTTTCAATCGATTTTTTATGTTTTCATTATTATAATAGTAATATTATTTTCGATAATTATTATGATGTTATGATAATTAAACAAGCGAATTGCTAGTTGATTTACCATGAACACTTTAGAACATAACAAAAACGCTACTGCACAATTTAACTGTTATTTTTATCCGTTCTTAAAAATACATTTAAAATGGAATTGAAATAAATAAAACAAAACATATTTTAAAAGACGTGCAGAACTTAAAGCGAATCAAAGATTATTATTTTTATGAAATTATAAATCGAATAAAAAAATCGCTATCTATTTATCGATTTTATGTCTGTTAATTGGCAACATCGAATCTGACAGCTAGGCCTATGTCATAATTATCAAAACTAAATAGTCACAAGTCGAATGACTTTGCATTGGTGTTATTTTGTTTGTTTTCTCGCGGATTTGTTGTCTAAGCAACGAATAAGCTTTCTAAATGGACTCCGATAATTCTTCTCGCCATATTGACCACGGCCTGAAAATGGATCCCGCTCCCACTTCTTACGATAACCTCTGCACGAACTTGGACTCGATATCCACTGTTAACGATGACCCCAGCTTTCCGTCGCCCAGAGTTCTTCCTAGCTCTCAGTAACTCACTCACGAGGACATTAACGCTGTGTCAATTGTGGTTTAAATGTCACGAAAATACGAAGTCATTTGTTGTTAAAAATTGTTCTTGTTAAAATAAAAAACTTTCCGGACTTTTCTTAAACCAATTCCTTAACCATTTCATTCTTTTAATTGCATATTATCATTTCCACATGCTTTTATATGTGGGCACCTATGGCCGAAGTGTCTATGAACGGTGGGCATTCCCCTTTAGCATATATGATTTTTTATAGGATAGGGTGAAAAACGAGCACACAGTTTTATACGTGGTAGAGCCATGCTACATCTATATTATGGTTGTAGCACGAATGGGTCGGCTCGACCGGGGAAGGACCACGCTCTCACAGAATACCAGCGTAAAATAGCAGCTTAACGCTGCTGTGTTTCGTATGGTGAGTGTAGAGAACCAGAGACCCTTTTTACTGGAAACGAGGCATTCCATCTTAGTCCACACGGGTGACAACGCATCTGCATTTTGACACTTAATCGAAGATAGATGTATATGTCTATGGGCCACAGCGACCACTTACCATCAGGTGGACTGTGTGCTCGTTTGTCACCCTGATCCTATAAAAAAAAAACAGTCCATCTGATGGTAAGTGGTTTTTTTTTAATATAGGAGAGGGGGCATACGAGCATGCGGCTCACCTGATGGTAAGTGACTACCGCCGCCCATGAACAACCGCAATACCAGGAGAATTGCAGATGCGTTGCCGGCCTTTTAAAAAGGAGTAGGCTCTTTTCTTGAAGGTCCCTAAGTCGTATCGAAAAATCGCTGGTGGTAAACTATTCCACGAGGAAGTTGTGTGAGGAAGAAAACATCTTCTAAATCGCACAGTGGTGGACCGCCAATCATCCAGATGATGTGGATGGTATCGGGAGTTCTGCCGCGATGTGCGTTCGTGAAATTTGGCGGCTGGGATTAATCCGAACAATTCCTAAGAGCACTCCCCGTGGTATATGCGAAAGAAAATGCATAGAGATGCAACATCTCTTCGCAGCGCCAATAAGTTGAGCCGATCGGAAAGGACTCGGTCGTCGACGATTCGAGCTGCTCTGCGCTGGATGCGGTCAAGTGGAAGGAGCTGGCACTGGGGAGCCCCAGCCCAGAGATGAGAACAGTATTCCATGTGGGGCCGAACCTGCGCCTTGTAAAGTTGCAGGCGGTGTGCCGGCATGAAATACTGTCCCGCTCTGCTGAGCACTCCAAGCTTTTTAGAGACCAATTTGGCTTTCTCTTCCAAGTGACCACGAAGCTGCACGTCACTCGATATGTTGACGCCGAGGATTCCGATACCGGCTGAGGCAACAAGGGGAGTACCTTGAAACTTAGGAGATACGACAAAGGGGTTCTTTTTAGCGGTAAACGCGCACTTGTGTCTTTTGAGGATTAAACTGGACTAGATTGAGTCGCCCCCAATCCGAGACTTTGTCCAGCAAAGACTCGACTTCAGACATAAGTTTGTTCCGATACTCGGCGACGGTTTCCCGAGAAATATTGGCACGGCCGGTGTATAGAGCATCACCAGTGCTGTTATCCGCATAGCATTCCTTGCTATATTGCATATGCTACCGGTCCTGCATGCACCGTCTACAACGACCTTGATGCTCGGGAAGCCCATAGGAAGGGAGCTTCGAAAGAAGCGCTTTGTGCCAGACCCGATCGAAGGCCTTCGCAATGTCCAAACTAACGGCCATTGCCTCCCCCTTGGACTCTACTACCACCGCCAATCTATGAGTTAAGTAGACCAGAAGATCACCAGCTGATCGACCCCGACGAAAACCGTATTGGAGGTCACTAATCAGCTGGTGATCCTCAAGGTACCGCTTGAGGTGGCAGTTTATAACGGATTCCATTATTTTGGAGAACAAAGGGGTGATGGCGATAGGCCTGTAGATGGACGGGTCTGAGCGGTCGCCTTTTTTAGGGATCGGGTGGATAAAAGCTGTCTTCCATGATTTCGGGACAACGCCTAGTGAATAGGAGTATCGGAAAAGACGCGTTAGAACCGGTGCCAACTCCGGAGCACACGTCCTCAGCACAATTGGGGGGATTCCGTCAGGCCCACTCGACTTGTGGATGTCCAGGGAGAGGAGTGCTCTACGAACCGAGCGCTATGAGAACTGCACATCCGGCATGGAGCACTCACACCGCGGGATGGTCGGCGGTGTGTTCCCCCGTCATCAATAGTCGAGTTGGACGCAAAAAGGGAGCCTAAAAGGTCGGCTTTCTCTTTTGCGTGGTGGGCCAGTGAGTCGTCCTCCCTATGCAGACATGGTAGTGATGGCTTATCCCTTGGACAGCCTTGGCGGGAGACCAGAATGCACGGGTTCCCGAAGGAAGGTGAACTAGTTTCTCGCCAATTCTGCCTATGTGCTCTGACTTTGCCTTGGAAATAACTCTTTTGAAGGACCTGGAGGCCAAGTTATACTTCTTTTTAAGTACGCTGGTGTTTACATCCCGAGTCGCTGAAGCCGCAGCCCAGGCTTGATAACACTCCTGCTTACTGCGTAATGTAGTCTGACAGGAGCGACCAAACCAAGGCTAAGATCTGCCTCCGATGGGTACCACAGATGATGGAATAAATAATTCCATTCCCTGTAGCACCACATCAGTGACAGAGTCAGCAACAGCGCTGGGATCATCCGGCGAGAAGCAAACTCGCCCGCATGGGTAGGAAGCAAAAAAAGACCGCATACGGTCCCAATCCGCCGACCGGTCAAACACGGCGGCAACCTGCAGAACGCAACCGCGAGGGGACCGTGAGTAGCACCACACTCCGGATCAGACAATGGTGCGAAGAGCCAAGAGGGGCGACGACGGAAACCTGATATCCATCCGGATGAGAGGTCAGCAGAAGGTCCAACAGGGAAGGTGTATGATCCTTAACAACTGGAATCTGCTTAGGCGAAGTAACCAGTTGTGTCAGACCATATGCCAAGGCAAAGTCATAAACATATCTCCCCGCATGATCGGTTAAACGTGAACTGAGCCATTCGGCGTGGTGGGCGTTAAAATCGCCAAGGATCACGATCTCTGCGGATGGGACCTGTTGTAGCAAGGAATCTGTAGGCATTTGGACGTGGTTGATGAGTCGGTCTGTTTCGGCATTACCGCTATGGGACCTATAGAGGCACCCGTAGACGCGCGGATGGTCGTCGCTGTCTTCGCGTAGCCAAAGGATGGATAGGTCCGAACCTTCAAGACTGCCAAGGCGTCGAGAACAGATGTCCTCTCTGACGTACACGCAAAATCCAGCCCGAGGTACAAAGGAGTGCTCCAATTCGTACTCCGGGCAGGATAGATACGAAGTATCAGCCGGAGAGGACAACTGCGTCTCGGGCAGAAAGAGCAAGGCCGGCTTCGCCGTCGCCGATTGTGTTGAGCGAAATTTTGCCCCTCCCCCCCCCCCCCCAGAATACGCGGGGCAGCCTGAGCACCTACGCTCAGGAGTGGAATAGCATGGTCGTGGATGCTCAGCGAGGGATTCTCCAGGGGTGCTGGTACCCTCCTGGGGTAATCTATGATGTAATTCCGCTACCATGTTGATGAGGGGGGGGGGGAAATTGGGCTTCCGGTCACCTGCACTCACCAGACGAAATGCGGAAGCAAAGCTTCCACTTCACGCCGGTATTCTGTGAGGCCGGTTGCTGTAACCCATAGACATCTACATCTATTCTTAATAAAGAATCAAAATGCAGATGCGTTGTCACCCGTGAGGACTAAGTTGGAATGCCTTTTTTCCAGTAAAAAGGGTCTCCGGTTCTATACACTCACCATACGAAATACAGCAGCATTAAGCTGCTATTTTACGCTGGTATTCTGTGAGAACGTAGTCCTTCCCCGGTCGAGCCGACCCATTTGCGCTACAACTATACTACCACGTTAAATGTTTAGTTTAGATGACAATGCATGGTTAGCTACGTGAAGTAATACTAAATCTAATATGGCGGACGGCTCAAGATGGCGTTCTAGTTACTTTCTATGGATTCCCATGATATGAGTATCAAATGAAAGGATTTGCTGAGAAAATACGAAAATAAAATAACGTCATTCTAGATCCAACATGGTGGACGCCCAAAAATAGCTGAATATTTTTATTATGCACCCCATGATATGGATATCAAATGAAAGGGTTTGCTGAGAGGAACACAAAAAATAAATGGCGTCATTCTAAATGCAAAATATGATAGACTCTCAAAGACGTCGGACTATGATTTTTTTTATTCACCCCCATGATATGGATATATAATAAAAGAGTTCACTGAATGTAATACGAATAAAATGGCGAATTCGTTCAGCTCTTCGAGGAGATGGTGTACTACTACCGACTAAATGGTAAGGCTAAGCAGGGTCGGGTCTTAACGGATTTCGGCCAACACCCTAGGCAAATTCTAGCTTTGGTGAAAAAAAATCAAACTGGCGGAAAACAAGACAGCCGCCATACCAATTTTAAACAGTTATAACTTGGTAGGCAAACGTTAGGGATAGTTTGGTGATGCTCGAAAAAATGTTCTAGGGACCGACAGGGGTCAACTGCTGGCGATAAAAAAAAACAGGTTGTTGGTTCTAAGATGGCGATCAAAAACGAACAATGATGTATTAAACTAAAATTAACATACAATAGTAAAACACTTTTTTAAAAACATACTTTTATTGAAATGCTCTAAAAAGAAGAAAATAATCTTTAAAATAAATCAAACCAAAAAACTTATTATATTACACAATTTATATGATACTAGCTGTTCCCCGCGACTTCGCCCGCTTGTTATTTGGGTATTTAATTTTTTTTGCGCAGAACCCTAATTCTTTTTATAAAATAAAAGTTACTTCTTGTGACATCAGCTATCTGCCAGTGAAAATTCCGTCAAAATCGGTCCAGCCGTTTCGGAGATTAGCCGGAACAAACAGACAGACAGACAAAAACTTTAAAAATTGTATTTTTGTTATTAGTACCATATATACGTCCATATGTATTTAGTAAAAAGCTGTAATTTTGACATTACAAACAGACACTTCAATTTTATTTATTTGTATAGATAAAAGCTTCTCAAGAGATTTACCTGTGTATATAAACGAGAATACAATATGTAACAACTTGATGAACATAAGTAGGTAATTCTAAGAAAAATATTATGCTTTTAAAAAACAGATAATAATAATAATAATAAGTACTTGCTGGAAGCCGTGCTCGAAAATGACCACGCCAGGCTCTACTGGGACCGGGCCATCATCACAGACAGGACTATTCTTGCGAATAAGTCTGATATTGTGCTGATGAACCGGGCACAGTCAAGGATATTTTTGTCGAAATTACCATTCCTTATGACGAGAACCTCGTGAAAGCCGAAACAGATAAGCTGACAAAATATCTGGACCTGGCTCATGAGGTGACCGACATGTGGGATGGTCTGCCGACCGAAATTATTCCTGTGGTCATTTCTGCGAACGGGTTAATCCCAGCCAGCCTCTCGGGTCATCTGAGGCGATTGGGACTCCGTGACGGACCGCTCCAAGCTCAAATGCAGAAGGCGGTGCTCCTTGATACCGCCCGCATCGTACGCCGGTTTCTTTTCCTTTCCTCCTAACCCTCGGCCGTTTGGTTACCCATTCCGAGGGCTTCGATCTGGTAGGGTTTTTATTTATTTATGTATTTTTATGTATTTATTTTATTTTATTGATATTTATGTATGTTTATCATGTTCATTTACAATTATATATTTTTACTGCCCAACCAGATGAGAAAACTTTATAGATACCTCGACATAATAATTCATTTATTTCAGACCAATTATCCATATTTGTTAAAAAATTATAATCTAAATACCTATAACATTGCATAAAATTAAAATTAATAAACATAAACATTAAATAAAATTAAAATTAAAACACTACTCTAGGTCGTGGCGTGTCTAATTTACAGTATGCAGATTTATCCAACGGTCTAATATTGGTGAATCCCATCTGCTGTCCGCTAATACACTGAGAATGATGTTGGTGCTCGTCCGCATGCGATTCAGCATGGAGGCACATCTTTTGCGCATTATGGCTTCAAACCCATCAACATGAATATTGCGACAAGCTTTTATATCACATAAATTGTGTCAGGTAATAAATTAATGGGTTTGAATTACTTTAAAGTTTATTTTCTCCTTTTTAGAGCATTTCGATAAAAGTTTGTTTTTAAAACATATTTTTACTTTGTCATATTATATTATATATTAATTTATTTTAATCATATATAGAATTGGTGATTTTGTACTTGTCTTTTGTGAATTGCTAGCGACCCGATCACTAAACTACAGCATTTATCTACTATCATTACGTAAAATATACGTGTAGTATAAAATGATACCGTCCTCTAAAATATTTTTCTTTTTTAATTATGATGTTATCGATCGAACATCGAAATTCATCAAGTTTTAATGAACAGATCAAAAAAGCTAGAGTGGTAATATGGCGGCCATATGAAAAATAATAGAATAATTTTCCAACACATATTTTAAAACTAGCTGTGCCCGCGGCGTAGCTCGCGTATACAGGTTTTACATAAAGAATTTGTCGTTTAGGTAAGAGAATATTAAACGATTTATTTCATTACTGTATCAATAAGTGGTAACTAAATAAATCTCTATAATATATATTAAAATATAATTATCATCAAAGTTCTAAGTCGTTTATGATAGAGCTTCTGTGTAAACGACGTTAGAAGTAGGCTTAGCCGGGGTGTACACAAAAAGGTTACGGGGGCTACTAACGCGGGAAAAAGCAACATAGAGTTGGCCATGTGCAAAACAGTCAGTACTTAGGTACACTCTACAACGCGTAAAGTTTGACCTTGCGCTTTATTTACGGTCATCGCATAACACACGTTCACTGTAACTGGGAACTGAACGCGCTTAAAACTGAAAGGAAAGTTACTTCTTAATAGAGGGTTTTTGGGCAGTGCTGCCAGATTAAAAAAAAAACTCATTCAGCTCTAGGACAACACAAAAAGCGCTATATTTCATGAAAACAGCGCTTTAAAAAGCCCTAGATTTCGCGCTAAATTAACTACAAACAAAGTTTGTGTTTTTTTATATAATCATAATAAAGAAAACAACATTAAGTTTTTTTTCTGGCAATATTTTTTTAATGTATCAATACTTCGCAGGACATCGACTTATAATTATGGCAATTGCTGTCAACAGTAGGTAGTACTGTACGAACAATAAAAATGTCATTAATTGTTTTAAAGTGCAATGTATTTCGCAACTTAGTTTCAGATGTCAGCATCTGATTGCGGTTGCTACACAGTTTCTTTGTGTTATAACTTCTAAGTAACTTTTAACTTAGCTGTGCTCTAAGCAACTGACTGAAACTGAATAAAGCAAAATAAATGCGTTGCCAAAACCATGAACGAAAACTTTAATAAAGGGGATTTCCCCGCTTATAGTCGTCGGTAAAAAAATCAAGTTGATCATCCTAAAGGGGAAGCCAGGAGATCCATAGCACAGGGTATCCTAGTTTGGACTCGTCTCCCATGCTCTTTGTTTTCTGGAAAAAATATGTTTGAAAAGGATAAACTGCAATGTACTATTTGTGGGAAAAAATAATAAAGGTCATTATTATTATTATCGGTAATGTGGACTAAGAGTGCTGCAGTAAAAGAGTTAATAACCCGCTAGTCGCTAAAATATTGAAATGTGTGCTAAATACACCAAAAAGCGCTGGATTAAGCTAGGCGCTAAAATTTCGAAATACATTCCAAAAAAGCGCTAAATCTAGTTCCCAAAGCGCTAAAATGGCAGTACTGATTTTGCATATTATATTATTTATATTATAAATACAATATCACGACATTTCATTGCAAAATTTTTATTTATGGTCGGGTTCCGTTGTATAGCTTCGATGGATACAAATTTCTTCAGTAAGTCTCAATACGATTCATCGGCGAAAAATCTCAACATAGCAATTCAGAAAAGTTTGTAATTTGTACAACTCCATCTATTACGTCCTTTGTGTGAGAAAACATCCTTTTTAAATCTCTTTTTGTGTTTTAAGTATAAATCTATTAATTATTATGGAACGTTTTTTTTACACACAAATCTTTTTATTACTATTTCTGAGATTTTATGGCGCCATTGAACAAATTCGAACCTACATTTCAAAATAATAATCATTACTTTCGATAGAATTAACCAATTTTAATAAAACAAAGATTAAATGTAACTCGAAGATACGCTTTATGATTTTCTTAACGATTTCTTTGAAAATAAAAGATGTTTACTTTAGACGTGATGCGTTCATATAATACAGACAAATAGACAGACAGACAATTCTAAAAATTATAAAATGTTCTTATTTAATTATTTTCAGTTCCCCATAATGATTTTAGCCACCAAAATATATATACAATGTACAGAAAGAGACACAACATGTTATCATCATTTTTATTATATGTATATATTTAAAGAGAGATGGCGCTGCTAACATCAATTCTAAAAATAAAAGAGATTAATTGACGCGATTGATACATTATATAAAACGCAAGAGAACTTATAAATCAGTGCCTGCACAGTAAGCAAAAAATAAAGTTTGACTCTCGCCAAAACCAACGCAATTGTTAATAGCTCTTTTAAAATTTGATTTACCACATAGAGTACTCGGCGGTAAAGAATAAATTGAGTTTGTCAACACGCAGTAGGGTAGCGAGTAATATAATAAAGATTAGCAGCATATATATTAGCAGTAAAAACCACATTGCAATTGCATTACATTTTCACAACACCACCATCTATCGAAGAAATAGGTTAACTATTGTGCTTCAGCTTTAGTTAATACTTTTGTTTACTGCGTTTTAAATATACGTAATTATATCATTATTTTACATAATTTAACTATGATTTATGATATGATATTAGTTTAAAATGCACTTGATGACTCAAACAAAGCCACCGTTGAGCAAATTCGTACCTATACTTCCCTACCCATACTTCAGAATATTTATCGTAACTTTTGATGGAATGAACTGATTTTAATGAAATAAAGACTAAATGTAACACGAAGATACACTTTATAATTTCCTTAACAATTCTTATGATATAAATTAGTACTTTATACGTGATACGTTAACAAACAAACAGACAGACAGACAGACAGACAGACAGACAGACAGAAAATTCTAAAAATGGTAGAAATGTATTTAATTACTTATTTTTAGTACCCCTCAATCACTTTTATTACAAAAATATACAATGTACAGACATCTGCTATTTACAGTTTTATTATATGTATAGAAGATAATGCTTACTGAAGGTCACTATTTACTTCTGCTACAGGTTCGGAGCTTCTGTCGTGGGAAGGACCTGGAAGGAATCTAGTAGGAATTTTTTAAAGTAACCTTTACCAATTGCTTAAATAAATAAGTAGTACACTTATTTAGAAAATAAATATATTTAAGAAATGACTTGGCAGCAAACACCGCGTTCTCAGGGGTTATTATTAACTATTCCATAATATTATAACTAAACTTTTTAAACAGTTTTTATTTCATTACAGCCTATCAAAGTGAAGCACTAAACATAGACTTCCCCAATATATTACTTTATAGATAATGATATTCGCCACAGAGTTCACAATAGACAGGCGGGTTTTATGTTTTTGTCTGTCTGTCTGTACGGGTTAATATTAGTAATGGCTGAACCGATTGTGATGAAACTTTACGAACAGATAGACAGCATATTTTATATGAAAACTGAAGATTTTTTAAAAAAAATAAAGATTGATAAAATAAATGACCTTTTTTCAATCTTTCTTCATTCTGATTAATCTTCAATCTGGAATATCTGAAATCTAAATAATGCCACATAAATGGATTCTATCCAGGCGAAGCCCGGGCTGGTCGCTAGTATGTTAATAAAGTCCTTTATTTACATAGAACCTTGCTTGAAACTAAGCGCCTGCTCATAATTAAAGAACAAAGCTTATAAAAAGACAAACTTGTCTAATATCTTTGTGATGGACCCGAATATTGTAATACGGCGTATTTATTAAGCGCCTTTAATTAAACTAACAGCATCACATGATATGAGATAGCTGTGTTTTAAATTCCACACGGAACAAGTATTTGCATGGCCTAAAAACAATTGTTCTGAGTCAGCATGTTTGTCCTTGTGCAATTAATGTATGCAAGCTGCACGATGCCGAAGTAAAATCTTAGTGAAGGGGTATTGTTTTTTTTTTAAATAAGAATAATAAAACGAGCAACCAGTCCATTTAAATTTACGCACATATAAATTTACGTTATACGTGGGGTACACTGAAAGTTTTGCGTAACACATACCAATACCCAAATGTCATCGAATCTCCTCATAGATGTTACATTTACTCAGTGATCGCAGTTGATAGCAGACGTTGAAGAATTTCATCATGGAGAGAAGCACGGCCGAGGTCAATTTCTGCGTACTAACTTAATCTTACGAAAGTAAGATTAAGTTAGTACGAAGAGAAGCACCTTATTTAAGTATCTTACGAAACTTAAATAAGGTGCTTCTCTCCCAAAAACATTTTGAAGGCGAGCAGTGTAATCCTACAGTGAGAATAAACTGTTAAAATAATAAAACATCATCAGCCCAAAATATTTGTGCATTAAATCCGATTTGTTTCTTTTTTCCAAATTCGAAATTTCAAAATTATGTGTGTCCTTTGTTACCAACTGAAACAAAAAATCGATAAAACATTGTTTCATTTAATGTACTTATAGTGCTTGCGTAAATATTAGAAATTATTAAATTCTGTACAGTTGATATCTTTCGAAAATTTTTAGAAGTGCTGGCCATAGACGAAATCAGTCTGTGGGACATTATTATCCCATCATCACTATCATTATATTAGTAACAAAAATATTTACTTCTAAGTTATATTATAGCCATGAATAAATGAAAGTGATACGCACGCACGCTTGCACACACGCACGCAATCACGTATGCACGCACGCCTACACGAACGCACGCGTGCACGCACGCCCACACGCATGCACGCACGCACACACGTACGCACGCCAACACGCATGCACGCCCACATGCACGTACGCACACATCGCGTAATGTAAATCTATTAATGGGCTACTATGCCGCGAGCTTGCTCAATTTGGTAGGGTTTATACTAGCTGAAGCAATCATTTGTTTTCAGGCCTGGTTATACAATGTTTATTTGAACCCGTTCCTATAACACTGATCTTAATCTATCCTCGCGAATCCTTTCGCATAGATCTAAAGCGCGTTATACAATTAGATTAAGAAGAGTTAGTGTTAGTTACTGTTTTTTGTGGAGATATATATTAATATCTCTAGCGTAACGTGCATGAGGTGACGGTTTAAGAGAAATCACTCCATGTAAGCGACTATTGAGAATGTCATAGAAAACTTACAGCTTCCAATGGATGCTGATATAGTCATCTCGTTAATGTCTCATATAAGATTAGACCGGCCACAGGCAGTAGCCTTAAGGTGCGTGTCGTAACTCACTGCGATCGCCTACCAAGGAGGAACATTAAGGTATTCATGTCTACAACAGTAGAGGCCCAGGTCCAAATGTGGACATTTACAGGCTGCTATAGAATAAAGTAGAATATCTTTAGCGCCGTTGTTAGCTTTTTAATATTTAGAAGATAACAATGTGGTTGGTATTTCAACTAAGCCAAATGCCATGCCAAGATTTACTACGGATAGGTTGCGGAGCTTGCGCACATACTCGTGCATTATAATTTTGTGGAGATGGATAATCACCGTTGGGACTGGCCGCCGTGACCGAAATTCGGTGTGGCAGACAATTTGTTACTGCGGACATCTTCATTTCTACTACTTTTTCTATTACGCAGAGGAATTCCGAGTATAGCCCTTGCTATAGTAAAAACTTAGCGACCTTGAGCTTCCTCATGCGGCCAACAGCGTAGAACTACGTCTCAGATACTATAAATTATTAAGCTTACATTGATATTTAAGAAGTCAAATATTAAAATAAACTTTTATAATGTATTTAATTAATAATTGTTAAATGTTTGTAATTATCAAAAGTAATAGTTATATGAAAAATAAAGCAGCAATTATGTACTCCGCATCCCTGTTTTTTATTTCCCCATCAAAACATTTTATAAAATATAAATAGGTATCTACTTAGTTAAGTAGATACCTATTTATATTTGTGTTATGTGATGTGTTATGGCGTCGGTCTGTGACGTTTATAGGCCGACTCGATATCTTAGTTTTAAAAATATTTAACATCGGTGTTTTATAGTCAGTTCCATCTCTAAGTTAATTGTGCCGTATAATTAATGTGTGGAAGTGTTTTCCAGTGAATATGTGCTAAAATTAAAAAGAAATTAACAAATGATACTAGGTGGACTGTGAACTGCTGCTGCTGACATACCCTCCGAGTAAAAAACAAAATATTATGTACAAACAATTAGTAAAATAGTTTTAATTTTTGCCGAGAGCTCTAATTGGATCAATTCAGTGTATTTTGTTCGCCACAAAACAATACATGTAAAATTGTGGATAAAATTATCAACGGAACTAAGCACAACGCCATCTTTACACGAACAGTGATACTAATACCGCTACACTTACAATTAATAAGAAAATGCCTAAGTGCGGGTACTGTGGTAAATTTTTGTCCAACGTGGACTGTGTGAGGTGTTCAAAATGCGCAAATAATTATCATCGTGCTTGCTGTTCTGTACCGACGGGGACAACACCTCAAGGATGGGCGTGCCAAGGCTGCAAAGTCAAAACCAAACCAGACCCGACGTCATCCTCGAGGGCATCAAAAACGTTATGTGGTGATATGTCGTCAGAAAAGTCAACCCCTCAATCAGATCTAAGTGAGAATACACCCACAACGAACAACCACATGCTACGGGAGTTTATGCAGGAGATAAGAGATCTGCGCAGTGAGCTGAGCAAAACAAGAACTGAGATTGCGGACTGCAGGAGGGAGATTCTCGACTTCAAAGCAGAGCTGCATTCATGCGGCGCACGTTTAACTGCCTTGGAAGACAAAGTGTCTACACTGGAGACAAGCTGCGAAGTAAAATCTCCCGGCAATGTGGAGAAGCTCGAAAACACGATTACCGAATTGAAGCGACAATTGAACGAGCGTGAACAAGAATCTCTGCATAACGATCTGGAAATCTCCGGCCTACCTGAAGAAAAAAATGAAAACATCTTGCATGTAACCGGGCTTATAGCTGTAAAGCTAGGCATGAAGTTGGAGGACCGAGATGTTGTATTCGCGGAGCGGGTGGGCTTCCCGCGGCGCAACCGCGCCGCTGAGGACGCGACCGCGTCGCCGCGCCCGCGCGCCATCGTCGTCAGGCTGGCGCGCCGAGCCCTGCGCGATGACTTGCTGCGTGCTGCGCGTGTGCGCCGCGGCCTCACCTCGGCCGACATCAGCATGCCGGGGGAGCCGCGCCGGTTCTTCGTCAACGAGCGTCTCACGCGGCTGAACCGACAGCTGTTTGGCATGGCGCGGGAAGCGGCATCACGCGCCCAGTGGAAATATGTTTGGACGAGAAATGGTAACATTTTTGCTAGAAAGGATGACGGTAAGGTAGCCGAACGAATTAAAAATGAAAATGACATAAAGAAAATTTTTATATCTTGATTTGTTGGTCTATGTATTTTTTGCTATTTTTTTCTATTATCTTGTATGAAGTTGATTGTATTCAGTATGTCATTCAGTTGAATATTGCTTTATTCAATATGCCACAACAATGTTACTTTTTCACAAAAAAACATTATTTGCTCCATATTTATGTCTTTTTTACATTTGCAATCGCAGAATATTGTCTTTGTAGCACCTCTTTGCCGTTTAGAATATTTTTTTACTTTATAATTATTTTAATCGAATATGTTTTGTGTTGCGTTGCAATGCTGATTGTCCGAGTTTTCACTAAATATTCTCCTTGTAATATATCTTTTCCGTTTATAATCTTTTTTTTCTTTATACGTATTTTAATCGACTATGTTTTGTGTTGCGTTTCAATGCTGATTGTCCGGGTTTTTACTTACAATAAAGCTCAATTTATTCATTTTCGCATAATACAATTATTAGTGGCAGTACAAATTTTAAAGTTGATCATGCGCACACTATCGAAACGTTTTTTTTTATTTACTCTAATAGGCGTTGTTATTCTTACTAATTCTTTTTGTTTTTTTTTTTGGTTAAATGTAAATATTTCAATTTTTTATTGTAATTGTTTTGTTCATAGGCCTTAAATTATACTATAGATTTGGTTTTCTCAACGTCTGCTCGTTAAATACGAATCACGAGGAATTTATCGCAGCGATGGAACGTCACTCGGTGGACATAATGGCGCTGAACGAGACATGGCTGCGTACGGGAGAAGAGGGCTGCGCGCCTCGTTTGCCCGGCTACAGTCTGCGCCACACGCCGCGGCCGCTGAGCGTGCGCAATGGCCGCGGCGGAGGCGTTGGGTTCTACATAAGGCATGGCATAAATGTGCACACTTATCACCATCCGGTGGATCCTTCGCACACGTCTGTGGAACAGATGTGGTTAACTCTTAACACTGGGACAGGAAAACTTGCTATCGGAACAGCATATCGCCCGCCTTGGCTCGACGTTGATTTATTTTTCGATGCAATCACATTAACTATAAGTTCGTTAGCTTCGTGTGATTTTTTTATTTTGCTCGGCGATTTTAACATAAATATTCTTGGTTTAAATGATAGTAAGGTTCATAAACTTAAAATATTTTTAAGCAGTGTAGATCTGCAGCAAATAGTTATGTCTCCTACACATTACACGGACCATAGCGAATCCATCATAGATATAATATGTACAAATACTGGAACGCAACATGTTACGTTGGAACCAGTTGCGCCCCTTAGCAATCATGTAATGTTAACTTGTGAAGTATGCTGTAAAAGAGAAAAAACATTTCCGAGAAGACTTATATACAGACCTCTTAATGACGTACCGATTGATATACTTAATTCTTGTTTAGACTCAATTAGCTGGAATTCATTGGAACAAATGTGTGATGTTAACCAAATAGTGAATACGTTTAATTCTCATATTATTACTTTATTAGATTTAATAGCTCCCATAAAAAGAATTGTACTTAAGGAGCAACCTCATCCATGGGTAACAGACAATATAAAGCTTATGATCCGATTACGGAATGCTGCTCACTCGCGATATTTGAAATCAAAAATGGAGTCACATAGGACGTATTATAAAAATCTTAAAACTATAGTTGTACAATCAATTCATCATGAAAAGAAAGCATACTTCAATCAGTATATAAATAATAATTTAAATAAACCAAAAATGCTATGGCGCAACTTAAAATCATCTGTTTTGCCTCCTAAACAAAATTATCATTTACCTGCGCATCTGACAGATCCCAACATAATTAACAAACATTTTCTTGATATACCCGGGACCTCCTCTGTTTCGCCCTCAGTTTTATTGTTTTTCAATAGCAACCGTTTTATAGGAGATATAAAATTCTCCCTTCATTATGTTGAACAAGACATTATTTCGAAAATTATACTAAACCTTAAATCGAAAGCAGAGGGCATAGATGGGATCTCTCTGGGAATGCTACTTAGAACCTTGCCACAGTCACTAGGTGCTATCGCATCTATCGTTAATTGTTCAATAGTAACTTCTACCTTTCCAGACGTCTGGAAGACGGCCATCGTTAGGCCACTGCCTAAAAACTCAAACCCACAGGAACCTAAGGACCTACGACCCATTAGTATATTACCCTGTTTGTCAAAAATTGTTGAGAAAGCTGTTGCGATGCAACTTAGGGAATACCTTGAAAGTAACAAAATACTTTCCGAATTTCAGTCTGGATTTAGAAAAAACCATAGCACAACCACAGCTCTTCTAGATGTTACAGACAATATTATTAATGCACAGGATGCTGGTATGTGTACCTTACTAGTACTTCTAGATTTTTCAAGGGCCTTTGATTGCATGAATACTCAATTACTACTAGCTAAGATGACATATTATGGTTTTGATCCCGATACGGTCAGTTGGTTTCATAGCTACCTTACGGGTCGTGGTCAATATGTTGAAATCACTCAAGTAGACGGTCGACCGCTTCGTTCAACGTATAGCCCCTTAACAAGAGGAACTCCGCAGGGAACGATCTTATCTCCTCTATTATTTATACTCTACACAACAGATATCGTAAACTGTATAAAATCTTGCAGATATCACTTATACGCGGACGATTTACAAATATATATTTCTTTTAAATCTAACGAATGGCGCTCGGCAGTGCAGTCGCTTAACGAGGACCTTGGTAGAATATTGGAATGGTCAACAAATAATTGTCTAATTCTTAATCCTACTAAAACAAAGTATATAGTATTCGGATCGAAATTTCATGTAAATAATGTTCCCCTTAATTGTGAAGTGAAGTTAGGTGCTGAGGTTTTAGAACGTGTCTTTGAGGCTCGTAACCTCGGCTTAGAGTTGGACTCAAATTTGCGATACGAGAACCATATATCAAAGGTAGTCCGCAACTGTTTTTATAGATTAAAAGTCCTGTATAAGGTTCGACAGTATCTAAGTGAAGAACTTCGGGTACGCCTAGTAGACTCTCTCGTTCTATCTAAATTAAATTATTCCGACACAGTTTACGGCCCATGCTTGTATGTAAGAACAGAAAAGTTGATTCAACGGGTTCAAAATGCCTGCGCTCGCTTTTGTTTTAGAATTCCACCCCGTAGTCACGTAACACTCTTTTTGAATCAACACAACATTTTAAACATGAGATACCGCAGACAGCACCATTTAGCATGTCTACTTTTTGGCATTTTGAGATCGCAGACACCTAGTTATCTTAGCAGCAAATTAGAATGGAGCAGAGGGAACATCAGCGGTAATCGCAGTCGCCACCTAAAAATACCGCGACATAGATCCGCAATGTTTAGAGGCAGCTTTCGATATGCAGCAACCAAATGCTGGAATAACATCCCACCACCAATTAGGAACGCACAAACGAAATCGTCGTTTAGATTTAAAATCAGACTTTTTCTTATGGAAATCCAAAAAAAGATAGCTTAAAAAAAAAAAAAACAAAAAAGCACAACTCCCATAAGAAAAAACTAGGTTATATTATATGTTCAGTTTACGATTTTATGTAAAAATCGTTGCCGCACTATTGATTGTTAATTATACAATTCTCAAATACTATTCAATTTTATTTATGCCTTTGTTACATTAAGAGATTCGCTGGAAATGATTAATATTCAATTTTATTTACGCCTTCGTTACATTAAGAATTTCACTCTCGCATCTGCCACTGACCGACGCGTTAACACACACACGGGTTTCTGCAGAATACCAGCGCTGGTCATCCCAATAGGGGTGTCAGCTTATGCTGAGCAGCTGACCCTATCGACTCAGCATTGCAACGCTCACATTTCCTGTACATTGTTTTTATTTATTGTTGAATGTTATAGTGTTTCTTCTTTTATTTTTTTATTTTTTTATTTTTCGCTAATATTAATTATACTTGCTGTTTTCTACATATGTACATGTTGATTGTTTATTTTTTGCCAGTGCTGTTTGTTGAGTTGATTAAATGGTTTTATTATTATTATTATTATTATTATTAAGTATCTACGTATTTATATTAACAGTATGTTAAAAAAGAAATTCCGGGGTAACTGTCCATGGTAATAAATATTTTTTTTCAAAGGTTATGATTGGAAAATACACCTTTCCGATCTGATTCTTGAGGAGTTTTTTTAAGTTTATTGGCAGAGTCACCAGAGGTTTATGATGAGAATGAGTTTAAGGAAAAATTTAAGTAAGTGTATGCCGGAATTGATATAAATATTTATTATTGAAATACAAATAGTAGTAATGAAATTTGCGAGCATTACAATAACTTCTTTGCAACAATTGGGTCAAGTTTGGCAAATCAGATTCCATCGAAATTTCATAATAACTTGCTTATACCGAATAGCTTATTAATATAAATTCATTTGCATTTGAGCGCATTACATTTGGATTTTACAAATTTTGATTTGACAAATGTATGTGTCTACGGTCCACAGCAGAAACAGAAACTTTTTTATTCAATATAGATTATAAATAATACTTATTGAAAGTCACTCTTTTGTTTGATTACCACTGGTTCGGAAAAAACCTCTGTCCTGGGAAGAACTAGCAAGAAACCCAGCGGGACTTTTTTTTAAATAACAGCTTACAATCATGATGTTACACAAATTAATAACACAACAAATTAGAAATAGCTTGGTAGCGATCACCTCATTTCCAGGGATTATTATCATCCATAAATTCCTTAATATTATAATAACCTTTTTTATACAAACTTAGTTTAATAAAGTTTTTGAACTTTGAGCAGGTCAAACTTTGTATATTTTCTAGAATTTTGTTGTAAAAGCGTATACATCACCCCAAGAATGAATTACTGACTCGATTGAGTCGAGTAACCGGTACTACTAGCTTGTGTTTGTTCCTAGTATTTACAGAATGAACATCACTTATTTTTGTAAAACTACTTTTATTTTTGTGTACGTACATTAATTACATTTTCATAAATGTATTGAGAGGCCAAAGTTAATATATTAATTTCCTTAAATTTTTGTCGCAGCGACTCTTTAGGCTTTAAATCATAAATTGCTCTTATGGCCCTCTTCTGTAAAACAATATAATTTCAGTGTCAGCTGCGTGTCCCCATAGCAAAATACCATACGACATTATGCTATGGAAATAGCTAAAGTAAACTAGTCTAGCTGTTTCAAGACTGGTTAGACTTCTAATCTTTTTTACAGCATATGCTGCAGAACTAAGTCTGCTTGCTAGTTTTGATATATGGGGGCTCCATTGAAGCTTCGCGTCTAGTGTGATTACAAGAAAAATGGTGGTATCTGCAAGACTCAGTTTCTCCGCATTTAAAATTATATTAGTATTTAATTGTTTGACATTTGGAGTCATGAATTTCATACATTTAGTTTCAGTGCCATTTAAATGCAAATTATTAACATTGAACCAATTTACTAATTTAGATATAGCATTATTTAATTCGTCATATTTTAGTAATTGTCGACTTAATTTGAAAATTAAATAAGTGTCATCTGCAAATAATACTATATCATGGTTATCCCCTACTATGTAAGGTAAGTCATTAAGGTATACATGAAACAGAAAGGGGCCGAGAATTGAGCCTTGAGGCACGCCCATTTGTACCATGGATCCAGAAGAGCTCATATTGTTAATGACAACTTTTTGCGTTCTTTCACTTAAATATGAAATAATTAATTTAAGAGCATCACTTCTTACACCGTAGTGTTGAAGTTTCCTGATTAATGTTTCATGGTGAACACAATCGAAGGCCTTGGATAGGTCACAAAATATACCCAAAGCATCCTGTGAATTCTCCCATGCATTAAAGATATATTTAATCAGCTCAATACCGGCATCAGTTGTCGAGCGACCCCTTGTGAAAACAAATTGATTTTTATGAAGTAAATTATTTATATTAAAAAAAAATTACATTTGATCAAGAACAATTTTTTGAAAAACCTGACTAAGTGTAGGTAGTACAGAAATAGGTCTAAAATTGGCGGAGTCTAATGTAATACCAGATTTAAATAAAGGTATTACTTTACTATGCTTCATTAAATCAGGAAACACACCAGATTCGATAATAGTATTAAAAATAATAGCTAAATGAGGCGCGATTGTATCTATTATAGACGCAATAATTTTAACGGAAATCCCCCACAGATTCGCAGTTTTTTTAACATCAATAGTTTTAAAATATTTTACAATATCTTTTGATGACACTTTATGAAATGTAAAATTCTTTGTACACGCATTTACATTTTGTTTAAGTAATGATTCAGCGACGGCAGGAGAAGAATTCAGTGACTTAGTGGTCAAGATCGGAATATCAGTAAAATATTTCTCAAAAACCATTACTACGTCCTGATCTGATACAGTTAATTTGTTGTTAACACTTAACTGGTAATTTGAATTGCGAGATTTGATCTTACCAGTTTCGCTATTAATTATACTCCATGTCATTTTAATTTTATTGGAAGCCGTCTTAATTTTGTTGCTCAAAT
This sequence comes from Parnassius mnemosyne, assembly GCA_963668995.1. Classification (NCBI taxonomy): domain Eukaryota; kingdom Metazoa; phylum Arthropoda; class Insecta; order Lepidoptera; family Papilionidae; genus Parnassius; species Parnassius mnemosyne. The sequence goes on along the minus strand of CAVLGL010000068.1, from coordinate 19,516,903 downwards.
GCAAAGACTTGGCTATGCAGCACACTCTTTTAAAGATTTTTGAATATTTATTTACATATTCCCTAAATTCGACGCCATGATTATATGACCTTTCGTGGTAAAGATCATATAACCTATGCCTGCTCTTATGGACTCCTACTGTCGCCCATTCATTGAATGACTTCCGACTGTTCAAGGAGAATGTTTTAGAAGTAAAAGTATTATTAAATTCATTGCAAATAAGCTTAAATAATGTTCCATACAAAAAATTAGGATCATTTTGGTATGAAAGTGATGGAAGATTTTCACTATGTTACTTCTAAATTTCTCCAAGCGACGTGCATTTACTGGAACAGACACAACTTTCTCATCTACTTGCTTTTTGTGAACATAAGGTAACGAAACTACTTGTCCACAATGATCAGAACTTAATTTTTGAATTATACATTTATGCAACGGCTTCACATTTGTAAAAATGTTATCTATACATGTTGCACTATATTGAGAAATACGCGTTGGCTCTATAAATAAATTAAAAAGACCATATGATTTAAACAATGATCTAAATTTAATATTGATGGAGGAAGCTTCTAGGAGATTGATATTAAAATCTCCACATATTACAACAGATTTATTCTGTTTATTAAGCTTAGCAAAAACTTCCTCCATAATGTCTTCAAAAGTATCATATGTACAACATGTGGGTCTGTAGACGCTCACAATAATGAGGTGCTCAAACTCAACACATGCCATTTCTACAGTTCGCTCAACAGAGAGGCTCACAATGTCTTTACGTTCTTGATAATAATTTACTAGCTAATATTAAGGAGCCACCTCTTAAAACCGTATCTCTATTGAAAGAACTGACCACCTGGTGATTACTGAAGTTAAACATTAAATTATAAGCTTTTAATCAATGTTCAGTAATACACAAAATATGAATATTGTTGCTATTTAAGAACAACTCAATTTCTAGGTCTTTGCCTATCATGCCTTGTATATTTTGATGCACCAGGTGTAAACAATTTTCATTATCTTTCTGTGGAGTCATACAATTAAAGATTTGTAAGCCACATTCTAAATTATTTAAGTTATTATAACTGCTAGAGATTACCTGTATTGTCTCATTTTCTAATTTAAATTACTTGGAACTGATTTCAAATTGCATATTAAGTCATTACACTGCTCAAAAGAAGCAGATGTCTGTGTAGCCAAGTCCTTGGCTGAGTTAGTATATAAATAATAAGATAACACATTTGCTATCTGTCTTAAATTATATTTTGATAGGTAATACCTATCTCTAGTCAAAAATTTCATAATTAAATTATTTATATCTATTAAATTAATTCTATCATTATAATTGTAACAATTAAATGTCAAGTTTAAATTATTATTACATGAAAAGTTATTCATTAATAAATTTAAATCATATCTTATTTTATTTTCCTGCGGCCTACCCTGTGTGTAAGGCAATGTACACAAGATAATTTTATGTACATTTAAAGTATTTAGATTATCAATATATTTTAATAATTGATTTTTGTTTACATTGCCTCTTCTCCAGCATCCACTTATATGTACAATCAGACGGTCTATGTGCTTGCTTGGTGCCGACGACTGTAACATCTGTAACATAATAAAGCAAATCTTGCTTTTTGATCAATTTTAACAAAATATTGTGGATTACAAGAGGCAATTGGTTAATATAATGGACATCATGGTCATCCTAGGTTATAAGATGTGCTTCGGCACAAATATTGCCTCGGCCTGGAATTTACACGCAAAGCGAAGGACGAAAGACGCAAGGAAGAAAAAAAAGGCAGTCGAATTAAAAAACTTAATTATTAAGGTCGGCAAAAAACAAAATTACCTACGTGGCACCAATATATTCATATAATAAATCTGTAGAAAAGTCGTGTATGTAATTCTAATATTTTCTGAAAAAAAAAGTCCAGGGGACTAAGCAAAGGCTCTGAAGCCAAATAAGTGGTTTTTATATTTTTTGTCAGTCTGTCTGGCTAAAACCACGCCGATGATCTACGTTTCTCTTTTTAAAAACAGCGTCATTTATCATAAAATATAAAAGTAATATATTTTACATTCATTTACTAATAAATCAAATAATATAGATAACTTAGATTTATGTGTTGAAATAATTAGATGTATATAATGAATTCAAAATTAATACGTTCATTTTTAAGTTGCTTTGTCATTTAATTTTATTATTGATCTTAAATAAATAATAGTGACATCTATCAAATATAATGAAACATGAGATGGTTTTTAGCTTAGAAATCAACTGATGAAAACTGTTCTGCCAGCGATCATTGCAAAACTCTCATTATTCTTATAGTTTAATAAAAAAGATTTTGTATCGTGGCCAGAGCTTAACAATAATCATGCAATAAAGTAGTCGATCATTTTGTGAAATGGTAGAATTTCATAAAATTTAACACTTTATTGACCATGATTGCTTGCCTATATTAAAAACTAAACACAACATTATTATTTCATGGTAATATGGTCATATCGTAAAATAGCTTTATCATTCACCACTAGCAGCACTGATAGCGCATAATGCGCATTTTTTAGAGAAACAATTTTAAACAGAATCCTTTTCTTTTTGCCTAATCTATGTCTTAGGTTTGAGGCGGCGCTGTCGTCGCTTCACAAGCGAAAATACATCGAAGCCTAAATTTTTGATAAAAAATGGATTTGTGCAGGTTAAATATAATATTAATTAATAGTTTGTTTTCTTCCGGTTCTTGATCAAAAGCTTAGGATTTTGATCAATAGTCTGATTTTATCATTAACCTACAACATATATATTATATAAATGTTCGCGGCTATGTTGTGCGATTAAGTCACACCTCAAATTACTGTCGCTGATATTAATAGATGGTACAGTTTTGACTTTCAATGTTTTAAGCTGATAATAGCGCAATCTCATTAACTAATCAATGGTAAATGTTCCTCCGGATCGATAGTATCAATGGGCGTTCCTCAGGGCTCAATTTTTGGCCCATTCCTGTTCTTAATCTATATTAATGACTTACCTTATCTTGTAGGGGACAATCACGATATAGTATTATTTGCTGACGATACATCTTTAATTTTCAAACTGAAACGGCAGTCAATTAAATATGACGATGTAAATAATGCTCTATCGAAACTAGTACATTGGTTTAACGCCAACAATTTGCTCTTAAACGGCAATAAGACAAAATGTATTAAATTTACAATACCTAATGTAAAACATTCGAAAACCATTGTGCTCTTAAATGGGGAGGAGTTGAGTCTTGTGGATACCACTGTTTTTCTGGGTATTACTATTGACGCGATACTTCAATGGGGCCCCCATATATCTAAATTAGCAAGCAGACTTAGTTCTGCAGCATATGCTGTAAGAAAGATTAGAAGTCTCACAGATGTTGAGACAGCTAGGTTAGTGTATTTTAGTTACTTTCATAGCGTAATGTCTTATGAAATTTTGCTATGGGGTAATGCGACTGATATTGAAGGTATATTTGTTTTGCAAAAGAGAGCCGTACGGGCGATTTATAATCTAAATTGTAAAGAGTACCTCAGAGAAAAATTTTAAGAAATAAACATATTAACTTTGGCATCGCAATATATTTATGAAAATGTAATGTATGTACATAAAAACATAAATAGCTTTAATAAGAATAAGGATGTTCATACTTTAACTACTACACAAACATAAGATTGTAAAGCCACTTACTAGACTCCACAGAATTAGTAATTCATTTATGGGGCAATGTATACGCTTTTACAACAAAATCCCAGGACATGTTCAAAGTTTGTCAATAAACAAGTTTAAAAGTTTTATTAAAGAAAAACTGTACAAAAAGGGTTATTATAATATCAAGGAATACATGAATGAAAATAACCCCTGGGAATAAGGTGATCGCCACAATGCTGGTTCAATGAAAATTAATTTAAAATTGTATAAACAAAATTAATGTTAAGTGAAATTATGTTTAAAAAAAAGTCCCGCTGGGTTTCTTGCTGGTTCTTCCCAGGACAGAGGTATTTTCCGAACCAGTGGTAAATAAAATAATGACTTTCAATAAGTATAATGTAATAATCCATATTGAATAAAAATCATTCTATTCTATTCTATTCTATTCTAATGCTAAATAAATAAATTAAAAGTAACTGAAAAATTAAATAGAATGCTTTTGTATATTTACTCTTGCAGCATCAAACACTGTCAGTCTTGAAATATCGAGACCAGTGGCCAATTTACGGTAACACGTTTAGAAAAATGACAAATAAATAAACTGTTGTTTCATATATTTACGATAATACTACATACTTAATGAAACTAATTTTAAGGATTTTATCTCGTTTAATTAAAACTTTTTAATTTCCAACAATTCCCGACAAGTCCCGATGTCATATTTACTTCGGCTACGCAAAACGAGAGTCTTGCAGTGGTATGCTTGGGTTTGGATTTAATTTTGTTAATTATAGGATCGTTCATGAATATAGGTACAGTTCCAATCAACTTTAAGAAAATTTTGAATGTAAAAAATTATTGGCTTCTATTTTATGGTGTCAATCATTTAATTCATGGGACAACGATATGAATATCTCAAATAAATACTCGTATTATGCCGAAAATTAATAGAAGACCATACAATTCAACATTATTGTGTCTAAAAACAATTAACTTCATTTGTGAATAAATGTAAAGAGTAAAAAATAAATTGCACTATTCTCCAAGACAATTTACCCTTCATAAGGACACATTGAAAGTCATACCCGATATAAAAGGGTAGTAAGTGTTGCTAGACGTATTAATTCAATTCTAAAAAACTCATATATTCACTTTTTCCAGAAGCATAATATATTTATGCCGAATTTTTACCGAGGTGACTTTACAAATGATCCAATTTAGCCCATTTTCGCTCGGAACAGTATTAATAATATTCCTAAATTGAATTCCACGAGCAAAGCTAGTATAGAATATATGTAATTGGTTTTCCGGAAACGGTTTCGTACGAGTTAGAGCCATGCTACAGCTATATTAATAGTATAGTTGTTGCACGAATGGGTCGGCTCGACCGGGGAAGGACAACGCTCTCATAGAAAACCAGCGTAAAATAGCAGCTTAATGTTGCTGTGTTTGGTGAGTGTAAAGAACTGGAGGCCCTTTTTACTGGAAAAGAGGCATTCCATCTTAGTCCTCACGGCTGACAACGCATCTGCATTTTATTCGCAAACGAGGATAAATGTAGATGTCTATGAGCCACAGCAACTACTTACCATCAGGTGGACTGTGTGTTCACTTGTCAAGCTTATCTTATACGAAAAAAAAACGGCTCTAACGTATAACTGTAATAAATTTTATATTGAGATAATATTTTACTTTTCAAGTTTATCTAGATAGGTGACATTACTGAGAAAATTATAAGATTTTTCTAACGCTGAACAAAGCCCGCTCACCCAAATACTTTATTACTTAATTCGACGTTCTTTGTTTATTAATTTGCTCTGAAGCTTCCGTAAAACTTTTTTACATCGTTGAAGATGTACTAAATTGACAATTAAAATCATTAATAGAATCAGGCGTTACTTTGCGGAAATCCATTATATAAAAGCTTTTACAAAAATTTACTTCGCAAATATCCGCGTTATAAAATAAATAAAAATAAAAATTTGTATTAACGTCAGTGGTGTGTCTTGCCTAGTGTAGTGGTGTTGGGAGTAGCGGTGCTGGGATTAGTGGTGACGGGGATAGTGCACGCAATTGAGGGAGGGCGGGAGGTGCTTCTTCATACTAGGTAAGACACATCATTTTATTTTATAACGCGGATATTTGCGAAGTAAAAAAAATTTTTGTAAAAGCTTTTAATTAAAATCACATGAAAGTTACAAGTGTAACTTTTTTCCTTTAAATAAATACGTTGCGCTTGGTCTTTTCCTGTATCGTGGAGGTAGTAACGAAATTTAACAATTAACGGCTATAGTGATGGCTTACATTTTTGGAAACGTCTCCTAAAAGACCAGCGTAAAGTAGCAGCTTGATGCTACTGTGTTTCGTATGGTGAGTTTAAAGAATCGGAGACCCTTTTGACTGGAAACGAGGCATTCTATATTAGTCCTCAGGGTTGACAACGCGTCTTCATTTTGTTTATTAAACGAGTATAAATGTAGATGTCAATGAGCCACAGCATGGTCCTACCATCAGGTGGACTGTGTGCTCTTTTGTCACACATATTATATAGAAAAGGTAAAAGCATATTAGTTATGGCCTACTTCATTTTTATTTTATGAAAACCTTTGAAAGTATTTATGATAACTCTATTAATTATTTTACCTAAATTATGTTAGGTAAATAATGATTAGTAGTGTGCCCTCTAACCCGATTCGTTAAACTGCCGCCATAACAGTGATAGGACGAGTTGTAACGATTTTGTGTCTTTTCCGTTCGTCCCACTAATCTTTTCTTGTTGGGCGATCAAGACAATAAATGGGATTCTTAGTTAGTATTTGAATAATTTATGCGGTGGTGAGAACAAATCATGTGAATAATAACGTTTAAAAACTACTAACATGCTAGGGTTATATAAATACGCTGTAGTTTTGTGGTTTCGATCTTATTGTTGAATGGTAAACAAAATATCCAATACATCAAAACTTGCAGATTTGTCTTCATAAGGACATTTTTATAGTCATCGTCTTAACTGGTATTAGTTCTATACATATAATGCAACAAAAGATAATCGCCTCACTTATTTTAATAATGGGACGAATGGGATTAATCCATTACAGCTGTGTCGATATTATAATGTCGAACAGTCAACGACGGCATGGAACATACGGCAATTCAGTCGGACAACATTTTTTTTTAAGTATAAGCTAACGTATTCATTGATAAAATAATAATTCCATGATTAACAATTCACATAAAATCAAAGCTACGTTTATTATATAAATTACAAAGTAAATGTACAAAATTGTTATGTATATAAATATGTTACAGAAAAGTATGAGTTAGATAGAGTATAGTAGTGCCGGAATTTATATTAATATTGCATATTTAAACCACTCGAGTAGAGTATAACTATTCCGGGATTTTAATGCCGTTCGCCTTGGCGCGGTCTTCGTATTTCTTCCTCCACTTGCCTTCGGGATCGAATTTGGCGCATAGTTCATTCCAAATTTCATTTTCATGCTCAATTAAGTGCTCAATAATTTCATATGCTCCTTTCTCTTGCTTTTCTGTGCATTTCTCACAGCCTGTTTCTATCGCTTCTTGCAGATTATCTGTAAAATATTTAAAGAATATTTTTGTATTTGTATTTTAACCCACCTTCTTCGATCGAGGATAGATGTAGGTGTCTAGAGGCCACAGCATGCACTTACAATAAGATGGTATTTGTGCTTACTTAGTAACCATGCTTCTATAAAAAAATAAGTATTCGAATGCATTACCAATGACCAGAACAGCAAATATTGCTTTTTGATCATCATTATTAAATTATTGTTGATTATTAGAGATAATAAGTTAATATAAAGGGTTATTCTAAGCTATATGATTTCTTTCAGTAGAAATATTGCCTCTGTCTTATACAATAACTAAAGCACTGTGGTCACCAATTCTTTTTTATCCAAATCTACTAACGTTTCGGAATGAGTATCCTTCGATGAAATTGTGAAAAAATTCCGCATAGCCATGCTTGGCAGGTGGAATATCGACTGAAATATCAGGCTTCTCAGACTTCTTGGCACCGATTTGTATGTTTTACGTCTATTGTATATGATACGTTTATTCATTGCACCATGCTAATCTCCCACAGTGTAACAAATGTCACGCCTGTAACGACATCCGGGAAAGTTTGTCATTGTTACGTGTAAAATATATGGACTAATGAATTTTTCAGTGCTTTTTAAATATAGACGGATAATATGATAGAGTGTTGGTAGTTCAGGCCCTAACCTTATTTATTGGATGTCATATGTTGTGAAATTTAAAATGATAGCTGTAAATTTTACATTACGCAAGCAATCCGAGTTCAATTCTCACTGGATGCAACGAAGTTGTTAATTGCAATTTTAAATACTGCTGAATAACCAGTTCCTTGGCGGTAAAGAAAAACATCGTCAAGAAACCTGTTGCATGTCTTAGAAATTTAAAAGAAAATACTTCAACGACTTAAAGTTCACAAACACGTATCTTGGCACCGCGATGTACATTTCCTTGCCTTCTCGGAAGTAAGTGTAGCCCTGTGCCGTGTGCCCAGCAGTGGGACGAGGTTGTAACAGTTACTCTACTTTATGTGATAAAATAATATGAGATATTATTAGAATTTTCAACATACGATTATCACATAGGAAAATGCTGTTTTTATTATTTTCATTGGGCCTAGTTATGTACTAATGATTCAACCAACAAGATCTTAAAATAATGACTAGATTAAACAAAACACAATATGACACCAATTTTTTTTATCATGCTTGTGTACGTTCTTTTGATATAACATTTATGATTACTATGATGAACCAATTTTTTTTTCTCGCAATTATGAGGTTTTTACTTACGTCTGATTTAGATTATTTATGCATGTGTAAGTATATGTGAAATGAATGCATTCAAATGAAATCTTACCCTTTAGCTCTTTTCCCTCGGGGGTGCATTTCCCTTTATCGAGTACACAGTTTGCGTATGCCTCAAGTAATCTCTTATTGTCCTTGATTTCCTTTAAATTGATGTTGTCATATTTATCAGTGTAAGTTGACTTCTCGTCTGCCAAAATGGCAGCTACCACGCAAAGCACAACGAGCAAACTTTTAAACACCATCTGAAAGTGATTTAAAAATATTTAAAAAAAATCTCTGTAGTTGAGTTACTTATCAAAAGTTATAAACACTGCAAATTTCAAAACCCACCGTCACTAAGCAAGTAACGACTCAAATGCTCAACGTTATTCAAAGAGCACCGATGTGTTATGTTTTGCATTGCAATGCTACAAGTATATATAGTGGTTTCCGTCGTGTCCCAAACGTCTAATTTGCCCCTAGTCTGATCATTACCTCGTTTGTGCTCAACGCATAAAAACACGTCATTATACAGTATGTTTTAATTTTAAAATTAGATCTTTTAAAACAAACTACAACATTAAATATCAAATTATAGAAAAACATTCCATGTGCTGTTGATATTCAAAATTCTTTCGAGATTTCAGTAACGTTATTCCATATTAAAGGTCAATGATATTTAAAAGTCATTCTATCCTCTGGTTTATTTCTGACATTTATATTTGTTAATACAAAAATAATTTTTATTTCCATAATGATTTTGACCCGTAAAATTTTGAAAAGGAAACAAATGACTGTATTTCTGGATAGACATTAATAACCACCTTGTTAAAATATTTTGGTTATTAAATTAAACGCAAACCATAACTTCTTAGAAGAAAGACCTATCACATATTATAATTTTCAATCGGCAATCGGATAAAAACAAATGTAAAGGTTATGTTAGGTACGCTAGGTTCATTTCGAACAAAAAATAGCCTACGAACTTTTTTTAAGAATACTAATTTTGCAATTAATTCTTAACCAGCCCTTAAAATAAAGATAAATTTTAGAACGGGCTTTGTAAATAACTCCATCGAACTATCTCCTAACGTTGGAGTCATAAAGCTGTTGGTAAATGAAGTTATATTATCTTGTATATACCAGACGTAAAATACTGTAACCGGTGACTTGCAGCAGTGGCAATATCAGTTCCCTGTAAAAATATATCTAAATATTGCTCTACTTACAATCCCAAACGAGATAAATACCAATATACTGTTGTGTTTCCTAAAAATAAATACACTAAAAACCACTTGCAAAATGTGATTTTTTTTTTTATAGGATAAGGGTGACAAACGAGCACACAGTCCACCTGATGGTAAGTGGTTGCTGCGGCCCATAGACATCTACATCTATCCTCGTTTGCGAATCAAAATGCAGATGCGTTGTCACCCCTGAGGACTAAGATGGAATGCCTCATTTCCAGTAAAAAGGGCCTCCGGCCACCTGCACTCACCAAGCGAAACGCAGAGGTAAACCTCTACTTCACGCTGGTATTCTGTGAGGTCGTGGTACCACCCCGGTTCGAGCCGGCCCATCCGTGCGAGAGCAAACAGTCCACCTGATGGTAAGTAGTTGCTATGGCCCATAGACATTTACATCTATCCTTGAATACGAATCAAAACGCAGATGCGTTATCACCCATAAGGACTAAGATTGAATACCTCGTTTCCAGTAAAAAGGGTCTCCGGTTATCTACACTCACCATACGAAACACAGCAGCGTTGAGCTGCTATTTTACGCCGGTATTCTGTGAGAGCGTTCCTTCCCCGGTCAAGCCGCCCCAATTGTGCTACAACTATACCAGTAATATAGCTGCATCATGACTCTACCACGTATTAAAACTATTGTACTTAGTAAACATAAATAATAGAATTGAAGAAAACGTTTTCTTTTTTTATTAAAAGTGGAGGTTATATTGTAGGTAACGTCGAGTCTTATCTTTTATTTCAGCCACCTCTGCTTAGGATCCTGTAATTAATAAAATTAAAACTAAGCCCGAGCATACCACTGCAAGACTTTAAGTTACAGTAGGTTCATATTACGGAGATGGGACCAAAACTAATAATTAAAAAGCTGAAGGTACTCCAGGTTAACTCTGAAATCGGGATGTTAATCAGGTCAGTGACCATGTGTGCTGGAAAGTACCCGAAACGTTGGAAAACACAACAATTAAACGCGATAAAATCCGTATAATTGGTTTCATTCAAAGTATAGTGTCTGCGTTAATATAAGAAATCATTGCCAATTAAAAAAAATGAGATATTACCCTATGTTATATTTATTATTATTACTTAGTGTTAATAATTTATTTATTTCTTATATATTAATTTATTACCGCGGGCAATATCTTGAAGTCAACAGTGGTTTATTTCTTTTTAATTTTCGTTTCATGTTATGAAACAACCTATATATAAGAAAAATATTAAGGGAAAAACAATGTTTCTTAAAATCTTACGTTTTTGATAATTTGTTTGTTGACTCATTGAAAGATTGAAACAAGCATTACAAAATAATATTTTTTGTTACGTAATTCATTGCCTAATTCCCCCGAAGGCAACTCAGTGTTTCCTTTAAATTTTAGTTATGTTTTATGTCATTTATAGTATAGTTATTCGTCGCACATTTAACATAATTTATAATTTTTTAATATTAATTTATTATTAAATCGCTGCAGCTACATTATGGCTGCTGCACGAATGGGTCGGCTCAACTAGGAAAAGACCCAATTCTCATATATATTAGCGTAAAATGTGCCATGCTGCTATTTTATTTCGTTTGGTAAGTGCGAATGACAGAAACCTTCTTGATTGGCAACGATGGATTCCATCTAGTGTTCAGGAGTGCCAATACATCTGAGCATAGATACGTTGGTCAATGAGCGACAGCATCCACTTATCGTCGGATGGGCAGATCGTTTGTCATCTATACTTGTTTAAAATATTCCATCCCATTATCCATTATGATCTCTTTACCCTGTTCCAAACTAGCCTATCCAAAGTAAACCATTCAGTATTTTTGTTAATTTAGCTACCTTTATTAACTATATTCACAAATAAAAATATTTGAGAATTATGAACAGATCCGCCTTAAGTTATTATTTCACTTCAAGAACCATGAACATTTGAACGAGAGATCTATTGACTTTGAAAAATTGTTGCGTCAGTTCGATTTTGTCACTTTGTGTTATGAATGTGGTAAATAGACGAGAAGGATTATTATAAGTAATTAGATAACCTAGCAGTCAGTTAAGACTAGATCCTTGATATACAATATAAGTTGTTCGCATAATTAAAGATAACAAGACTAGCCGTTTTTCTTGTTGGTATAAAGTACATACAAAATATATTATATAGATCATCATCATCTTGACAAGTCCACTGCTGAAGTTATGCCTCCCCCAAAGTAAAGAATCTATTCTAGTGCTGGGGGCTGACCACGACTAGACGATTCACTTCTCTTACCTGTACGAGCATGTACTAGAGAACCTGGTATGGTTTTTTTATTTTTTTTATATGATAATATATATATATATATATATATATATATATATATATATATGTATTATTTTTATAATTTTATTTTTATATGGTATATCATACTAGCGGTTACGCACGTGTGATTTTTTGATCTCGACAGCAGTGTCACCTACCGGATCCAATTATGAATCTAAACCATTCAGAGACCCACTCAAACAAACATAAAAATCTCATCAAAATTTTGGAAGTATTCAGTGACAAACACACATACACATTATAATTATTATTGTATTTTATTAAATAAAATTATTAAAATACGATAAATATTATATATACACATGCAGAAGAATATTATTATATTTTTATAATTAAAATTATACGTGGTAGAGCCATGCTGCAGCTATATTATGGTTGTAGCACGAATGGGTCGGCTCGACCGGGGAAGGACCACGCTCTCACAGAAAACCAGCGTAAAGTAGCAGCTTAACGCTGCTGTGTTTCGTATGGTGAGTGTAGAGAACCGGAGACCCTTTTTACTGGCAAAGAGGCATTCCATCTTAGTCCTCACGGGTGACAACGCATCTGCATCTTGAGTCTTTATTGAGGATAGATGTAGATCTCTATGGGTCACAGTAACCACTTACCATCAGGTGGAATGTGTGCTCGTTTGTCACCCGATACTATATAAAAAAATATATAATATTTATTATACCTACTATAATACTTCTGTATAAAACTATAATATAAAAACAAATCCACAAATTTGAAAAATGCATTTACATTAACGCATTGTGTACAACTATCCTTAGAACCCCGCAATCTCACTCATAATTTTAGGGGTCCCAGAAATCACGATGCCATAGTCGGTTATCAATTTCGACAGTTGGCTGTTATTGGCAGGTAGATCTTGAGCAAAGATCTACCTAAAACCCTAGTTTCACTTCTTCAATACGCGCTGTAATCTATCAGTTCAGTTGGCTTATCGCTTTTACATCTATTGAAGACTGCTATTTCCAATCCCGTCTAACAGCATGAGAGAAATAGTGTGATTGGAGAGTTTTTTATATAGTGTACATTTTTTATATATACTCCAATCACACTATTATATACATATATTATATATGTATATAATAGTGTGATTGGAGTAATTGGAGCTTAAATTTTTTGAGACTAAGCATTTACACACAGGGAGGAGGAACCGTTGCCTTCATTAGACGTAACTTGATTAATTTCAGTTACTGTTACCGTTACACTCTGTCAAAAGTCAACTGCTGATGATGCTGATGAACATAGACGTCTCCCATAGGTTGCCTCATAGGGGAATATACGATAGTTACTACGCTTGGCGGATGGTTTTGCAACCGGTAAACCTTGCATTTGTCTTTCCCTCCTTGACCTAGTCTTTCCGTCCGAATACATTTTATGTGTTTATATTGTATTCAAAAAGACAGACGCCAGAAAATTATTCCACTCCTTTGCTGTGCACATTATGGAAGACGAAGCAAGTAGCTTGGTTGTAATAAATTGAATATTTATAACAAAAGGGTGAAGACCTGCCGACCGCCTGGTTGCTTGATAGTGGAAAGAAATAAAATTCAAGTTCAATTTTCGTCACCCGTCCGGACTGAACTAAGTCTACTCTCTGTAGAGCCGCTTCTCTAATAAATAGTTTATTGTAAATCGTCTCTCCTTCTCTATGAAGTCAGGCAGCTGTTCATCCTTTAGGTTTCTTTAGCTTATTCCAAATTTCTATGGGATTTATTTGGGATTAGGATAGTGGGTTTGGTAGGAACGCAAGGCTCTAGAGATATCCTCATAAATCACGTCCACCTCCTCATAGGGAAGCGCCGAAGTTGGTGCGTAAACCTGTGTCACGTTCAACGAATACTGATTGGTGATTCTGAGCATAAGGCACGCAACCCCTGTTGATACACCTCCGCTCTTGTCCACGTTGTTAATGAGAGACGGTTATAGGACAAATTTTAATAAATGATCAAAAAAAATTTAAACAACGTATAAATTTATATTTACTCATACAAGATTATAAATATAACAGTAAAAATACTTTTTTTGCATTGAACATCCGCGAGCAACTAGTAGGCCAATTATTAAATTACACTTATTAACTTTAAGCGTCTTCTTGGAATAAGAATAAAAAGCACTCAATAGCGTACGCTCTAGTGAGTTCACTCGTTTTTTTACTTTTAATATCTGAAGCATATTTAGTTTTTCTTTCTTCATATCAGTCCGTAATAATGCACTGTTTGAAATGTCTTGCAATTTGGTATCACTCATAACGTCGATCTACTGTTGATCGATCGAGAAAGCTCATGTCGCTCAGAGAGTGGAGAGTACTATGCTCAGAGAGTGCTATGGAAAGTGCTATGGCAGAGTACTATGTTTGGAGTTTCTCTGCGTGATGGACTTAAATGAGGATATCCGCAGTAGAACCAGAGTGACCGACATAGCCCAAGAGATTGGTAAGTTGAAGTGGCAATGGGCCAGCCATATAGCTCGAGGAACCGACAACCGATGAGGAAGAAAGGTTCTCGAGCGGCAGCTTCGTACCGGCAAGCGAAGTGGGCAGCGTCGAGTGACGACCTGGTAAGTTATGCAGGAAGTCGATAAATGAACGTGGTTCCTTTGGAGCAGCCTATGTTCACCAGAGGACTTGTGAAAGGCTGTAATGGTGATGACGAGGACATCTATGTATTATATGATATTTATTTTATTTTATTTATTTAAAAACTTTATTGTTCTAACCAATAAAAAGGTCACAAAGGGCGGACTTTATGCCAGTTAGCATTCTGTTCATTCAGTTAATCCATGGCGTGGTGAGAAATTAGTAGCAGTTGATTTAAGTAACTAAATATAATAATTTTATGTAGATATAACACATATTAAAATAAAGCTTACAAATTACACAAATGCATATGGATACAAACAAATAAATAATAATCCATATACAACAATTATCCTTACTCAAACTCAAACATTTATTGCTAAGCCATAATGTATACAAGATGTTATAAAATAATGTGAGACAAGTGTTATGGACCCTGTTGGGCACGTAATTTAGGGGCTAGGAGAGAGGAAGCCTATTTAACTACTTATAAGAATGTCATTGTGATTTATTGAGATAGAATTTAATTTAAATTAGTGATTATTTTGTAAAACCTATATAAGTATTACATATTTGTAAAATATTCATTAGTACTATAGTAACATTTATTAGTTAGGTACTGTTTTAATTTTTTTGTAAATATGATGTCATTATTTTCATTTTTTAATATGTCAGGTAGTTTATTATATAATTTTATGGAAGAACTTAATGTGCTAGAACTGTTTAGTTTAAATCGGGAAGCTGGCAATACTAATTTATTTTTGTGTCGTAACGTGTATTTGCATGGTAAGTCTTCACGTTTTGTATAAAATTGCTGGGTAAAGTTAATATTTTATAGTTAAAAAAGAACGGTCTGCAACTATCAGTCTGATCTATATTTGCTATAATCCGGATTAATTTCTTTTGAAGGGTGAATAGAGAGGCTGCATCCGTGCTGCTGCCCCACAAAATGATGCCGTAACTCAGCCAAGCATGTGCATACGCATAGTAGGTTGTTATTGCCGTTTTTATGTTGGTACTTTTTTTAATTTCGCGTAATGCATATGAAAAGCTCGAAAGTTTAGACCTCACTCTATGGACACGCGCTTTCCAATTCAAGTGAATGTCTATATCTATACCGAGTAATTTAAATTCTTTCACAGATTCTAAAATTGTGCCATTGTAATCAAATTTTAAATTTAGTGAGGTTTTTTTGCTGGGGATGAAAAGTTAATATTTTAGTTTTAAAAAAATTTATTTTTAGATTATGATCATTCAACCAGTCTGAAGATTTGGTAATAAGTAAATGAAGTTTTTCATAAATATCAGTATCGTTTTGGCATGAAAATAATAGCGATATATCATCGGCAAACAAGACAGACGTTTCTTCTATAGCTTTAGGAAGGTCATTGATGTAAATCAAAAATAAAAGACTGGATGTCTTGGCGACACTTCCTTGAGGTATTGATGCATTTATTACCTTACAATCGGAGCGCACGTATGAAATATTTTTGGTAGTGGTATCAAAGTGTTCGATCTCAACGAATTGCTGCCTATCCTTCAAGTACGAAGCAAACCAAATGGTTCATAAATATGAGCGGGGCCACGTATACCTAACTCGTATAATTTATTTAATAGTATATTATGTTGCACTCTATCATATGCCTTCGTCATGTCGAAGAGGATACCTACACCGTGTTGTTTACTATCTTAAATTTTTACAACTTCATTAATATATTTATACACTGCTAAAACTGTGGATCGGTTTTTTCGAAAGCCGTTCTGGCAATCATCAAATATCTGGTATTTTTCACAAAATATAGTAACACGGTTACAAATGGCCTTCTCAAAAATTTTGATACAGTCGGCAAAAGGGCAATAGGGCGATAATTACTTGGATCGGTTTTTTTATCTTTTTTATGAACAGGTTTTATAATTGTATTTTTTAGTTGTATTGGAAAGGTGCCTTCGTTAAAGGATTGATTTATTAATGTTGTCAACGGTATGGTTAATTCGTCTGCACATTCTTTGATTAAATGAGGTGAAAGTTCATCTATGCCGTGGCTTCTTTTATTCTTTAAGCTTTTAACAATTTTATAAACCTCGGGACAGTCGACTGGGCTCAGATACATAGTGTTTTGTGTCAGTCGGAGAACAGGGCGGCCGCGAACGCCACTGCCTGTTGCTGGATCAGGGTTGAACTCACCAATCGATGCGAAAAAGTTATTGAATGCGTTTGTGACTTATTTTGGATCTGAACTTATCACATCATTTACTTTTAAATTTATATTGCGCTTTTCCTTTGCATTTGTTTTATTTGTTCTCTCATTTATTATTTGCCACATAGTTTTGATTTTGTTATCTGAATGTTTTAATTTATTAATATATTGAATTTTTTTAGCATTATTTATAGTTTTAACGTTTTTGCATATTTTTTATAATGTAGTTTCAGTATTGGGTCATTCGTTTTTGTTGTAAGTATTTTTAGCAATCTTTTATGTTTACACGATTTCCTTATTCCTACTGTTTATAATTATATTTTTTTGGTTTTGATTTTATTTTGATTCGTCGTTTTGGAATGATTTGGTTCAATAAAGTTATTAGCTTATCGTGGAACTTATCGTAATTTTCATTTATGTTTTTGTGTTCGTCTATTATTTCGTTCCAATCTATTAACTGTAATTGTGTTTTAAACTGTGTTATTGCACTTTTGTTATAAATACGTTTATCCGTGTACCATTCTAGTTGTTTAATTTGTCGGGGTATTTTCAGATGTATAATAGTTGCCGAGTGAAAAGAAAACCCTAGTTCTTCTACGGTAGTATTTAAATATTTATTATTAAAGTTCGTAAATATGAGGTCTAGACACAAAAATGTGGTTCCCATTGTGTGAGTTGGTGTTTTGATATGTTGGCTGAATTTATATTCTGACATTAAGTTAAGAAAACCAGAGATTTTATTGTTAGGTTTTAATATATCCATGTTGAAATCCGCGCCTATGACAATATTATATTTATTGTAATTATTGTTAAAGTATTTTAAATTTTTTTGTAATTGGCACACGAACACCTCTTCCTCTCTTCTATTCCAATACATTACTACGATTAACATATTTGCTTTCCATATTTCTACCGCACTTATTTCTAATATATATTCTAAGGACATTCTTGTAATATCTTTCTTCTCTACGTATTCTATATGCTCTTATAAAAGTATGCAAACACCTCCTCCAATCCGGGTTTTCCTGCAAAATGAGGCTGCAACTTTGTAACCGTTAAACTGTATTAAATTTAACTTTTCTTCCGTCAACCATGTTTCAGATATGCACACGGCTTCGTATAAGGGGTTATCGTGTAAAAATGCTTCTATTGTATGTTGTTTGTTGAACATGCTCTGCATATTTTGATAAAGTATATTAAATTGATGTTGCGTTTTTCCGAAAGGAATGGTCATGGACATTTTTATGTATACTCTGTTGATTCTTTCCAGGTGTTAATTTCTCTTTTTCTGTATTATTGAGTAGGTCCAATGCATTGCTAGAGTCAGGGTATTCATTGATATTTATTATTTTTCCTTCTATGTATAATTGGTTGTTCCGTAGTACTGCATGAAGTCCATTTTTTCGAGCCAAAAGCATTTTCTCACGTAATGCTATTCTTTTCAGTTGTGAAGGCCTATCTAAGAATTCTGAAATCGATAGGCCAGTTTTATATAAGTAACTACTTTTGCTAATTAAGAAATTTACCATATTCAAATTTATTTACCATAGACAATATTCTGGAAGTGCACCTTTCGCGGATAGTTAGCCATTTAAGGCGAATACGAAATTGAGAGATATGGTCATATTTTCGAAGACCAAAAATAAACTTGATGCAGTTATTAAGAAGGCGATCTAGATTATTGAAAAGATTTTGGTTCATGTCTGAGTAACAAACATCTGCATAATCAATGACAGGCAAAATGAGTGTTTGAACAAGGACATGCTTAATTTTGTATGAGAAAAAGTTTTTCAGACGGTAGAGCGATCTTAAGGCAGCAGTGACTTTACGACTGACCACAGTGACTTGTTTCTTCCAGTTCAACGTTTTATCCATGCATAGACCCAAGTTTTTTACCCAGTCAGAGAACGGAATCAAATTATTATTATAAAATACGGGTGGCAAGCAAATGACGTCAACTTTTGCCAGCATTTTTGAGCTGCCAACAAGCATTACTTGATATTTAGATGGATTGACAGAAATGCCAAACCGCGATGACCAGTCATAAATGGCTTTCAAATTAAGGTTAAGTTGAACGATAGTATCATGTAGATTATCGATATCCGATTCCACATATATTTGGTCTACATATAGATGGTATGAACAATTAATGACGGAGTATATGTAGTTAAGGAAAACTTAAAATTATATGGGAGACAGAATTCCGCCTTGCGGCACACCAGAATCAAGACTTAACCACTGGGAAGTCTCTTCCCTTACATGAACTGATTGCTGGTGGTCGCGAAGATACAAGGAAAACCATTCCAAGAACGAGGGTGCAAATTTAAGATGAGTCAAGATACAGGAGTATATCGTTGTCAACTGTGTTAAAAGCGTTAGAAAACTCTACTCGTTTAATATCTTCAGTAACTTTTAGTAAAGCAGTGGTGGTGCTGTGACAGGAGCGAAAACCAGACTGATAAGCACTCAGTAGGTTATTATTGAATACGAAATTGGAGATTTGCTTATATATATATATATATATATATATATATATATATATATATATATATATATATATATATATATATATATATATATATATCTTCGGTAACAAATTATAGATGGGTTTTGAACCCTAATAACTAAGATTGAATGCCTCGTTACCAGTAAAAAGCGACTTTTCATTTAGTTAACACAAGAAATATTAGGATTATTCTGATATTTTACGCTGATATTCTGGAGACCGTGTTATTCTGAGTAAGAGTGAGCAGGCAACGATGAACGACTACGATGCTTTTTATCTCGATTCTTAGCTGAAAACAATTGAATATATCATATCTAGGTCATAGCAATCTATTGTAATAGATTACTATGACCTTCTTCTTTTGCTTTTCGTTCTTGTAAGAGTCAAGAGGGTTTTGTACTCTCATGGACTTCTTAACATAATTTTTTTTTTATTATAAAAATACTCGCTATTCTCATGACATTACTTATATTCTCGATAATCAATTCAATTATTTTAAAATGCTGTGTGAGGTCTGATTTACGACAGGATTTGAATGACGAATTCTTATTTACGAAATCAACAAAAAGGGATGAAAAAGTTCTAGCCAAGGAACTAAGCCATGTAATTCCAGCGCACACATTCAGAAATGAATCCTATAGAAAACCGTGAGGCTTCTCTGTACCTGTGCTCGAGGTTGACAATATCGGTTTCTTAACCTTAACCATTACGTAACTGTCACTTCTAAATATGCACATAAATATATTTTTAAAGAACATTACAACGATTTTTTTCTATATTCCGTAGATGTTTTAGATTTTGGAATTTATATTGGCCAAGCAAATATCAAACGCCCACAGTACTGCATACAAACGCTTTGGATATGCGCCACCGAGCCATCACTAAGTACGTCTTCTAAATACATGTAATGCCGATGTTCTTCTAGCCGATCCATGACCACGGAATTGCTTTCGAATTAGTGTTGGTTTATAAGTCTATACACAAACATGTAACGTGGTAGAGCCACGATGCAGCGGCACGAATGGGTCGGCTCGATAGCGGTAGGACCACGCTCTCCCAGAATACCTATGTGAAACAGAAGATTAATGCTGCTGTGTTTCTTATGGTGATTGTAGAGAATCAGAGTTCCTTTTAACTGATAACGAGGCATTCTATCACAAACATGCGGCATAACACACCTGAGGTCGATCACGTCTACATTTTGATTCTGATTATAGACATAGATATCTATGGGACACATACACTCTTACCATCTTTTGGACTGTGTGCTCATTTACTAGTTATAATCTACGCGGGCACAATGTAACGCTTTTGGAATTGAATCGGAGGTATGTTAACTTACTTTTTCTTCATCAGTCTATTAGCACCTCACTTATTGTGGTGAGGGCGGATTATCGATAGAAGTATACGATGTACGCCGTTGCTGATAATAGTATTGCGTCAGACGTAGACGCACTGTTTATACCAACATGTGTGATAAGTCATAAGATCTTTCTCATATTTAACATAGACCCCTCTTACAATACCCACGGAACAAAAAGGGATGTCTTACTCTTACACATTTCTGTGATTGAATATATATACCGTTACGGTTACAGCCCATTAAAAGTCTACTGCTGAACCTCCTCCATAGATTGCCTCACAAGGAGGATATTGCCATATTTGCCACGTTTGGTGGAACTATGGTAGGTGCAAAACGCTGCTGCCCATCTTCTGGTTTGTTTCTATCTGTCACTTTTTACGACACCCACGGGAAAATATGGGGTAGTGGATATTCTTACACCGTCATTACATGGTCATATGTATATGTAGTACGTATAAAGAATAAGTATTAGTTCGTATTACGAAATCTAAAATGACATTGTAGATAAGTGTTCTATTGTTTAAGATATTTAAATATGTTTTTAATCTTGTTTTAATGTTTTTATGTCTAAATTTTTTTTTTGGTTTTTCAAGAACGCTAAGCGCAACTTTTTCAGATTTGGTAATCATTAAGTGAGTAGTGCCTACAAAATATTTGAACGTCTTCTTTAACAAATTTATTTCAAGGGAAAAAAAACTACATCAATCTGTCTGCCAAAATAAGTCTTATGAACATTTTTGCGAGCAATCGTCGAGTATGATCTATTGTGTTTATACTTTCGATGAATTACTTAGCTGCGACCGCTTTCTCTTTCTTTGGGTTTAATAATTAGTACTCCAGTAGTAAATGGATGCTTAGTTTGCGAACTAGGATTTGGCATTCAGTTAATATATGCACACTTGTTTGACATTTTACTGTTTTCTATTTTTCTGTTATTTATATAATATATATTCCATTTACCATACTGACATAATTTCTATTTTCGTATACATCATTTATTACTTTATTTTGCATGATATAATATAAGGAATGTAAATGTAATTTAAAATTGTGTTGAACTGAATAAATAAAATAAAATTCCTTAGGGAATTGAATTCACACATCCAGAAATTGTCACGAGGGCGACAAGGAAAGTTTTAAGAACTGATGGTGAACTGATTTTTTATTACTTTCGATGTCATTTAAGTCAACAAGAAAGTTATAATAGACTTCGATGGGCCTTTCATGATGGAGCCCCATCTCGTACCACTGTTTACAACTGCTTTAATGAGTTTAAACGTGGTTGCACTAATCTCACCGATGATCTGCGTGAGGGACGTCCTTCTACGGCGACGACTGCAGATAACGTTGTACGGCGTATGATAGAGACTGACAAAAGAGTGACTTATAAGCAGATTCGGACATGCTTAGGCATCGGTATGAGTCACAAAATTTTCCATGAACATTTAGTGGTCAGGAAGCTTTGTGCCTAGTGGATACCTTATAATTTGACAGAGGCCCAAAAACTCCGTCGTGTTGATTGGTGTCTTGAAATGGTTCAAAGATTTAACGGAGGTGACTCAAATTCTGTGTTCGATATACCTTATCTTGTAGGGGACAATCACGATATAGTATTATTTGCTGACGATACCTCTTTAATTTTCAAACTGAAACGGCAGTCAATTAAATATGACGATGTAAATAATGCTCTATCAAAACTAGTACATTGGTTTAACGCCAACAATTTGCTCTTAAACGGCAATAAGACAAAATGTATTAAATTTACAATACCTAATGTAAAACATTCGAAAACCAATGTGCTCTTAAATGGGGAGGAGTTGAGTCTTGTGGATACCACTGTTTTTCTCGGTATTACTATTGACGCGAAACTTCAATGGGGCCCCCATATATCTAAATTAGCAAGCAGACTTAGTTCTGCAGCATATGCTGTAAGAAAGATTAGAAGTCTCACAGATGTTGAGACAGCTAGGTTAGTGTATTTTAGTTACTTTCATAGCGTAATGTCTTATGGAATTTTGCTATGGGGTAATGCGACTGATATTGAAGCTATATTTGTTTTGCAAAAGAGAGCCGTACGGGCGATTTATAATCTAAATTGTAAAGAGTCCCTTAGAGAAAAATTTAAAGAAATAAACATATTAACTTTGGCATCGCAATATATTTATGAAAATGTAATGTATGTACATAAAAACATAAATAGCTTTAATAAGAATAAGGATGTTCATACCTTAAACACTAGGAACAAACATAAGCTTGTAATGCCACTTACAAGACTCCACAGAATTAGTAATTCATTTATGGGGCAATGTATACGCTTTTACAACAGAATCCCAGAACATGTTCAAAGTTTGTCAATAAACAAGTTTAAAAGTTTAATTAAAGAAAAACTGTACAAAAAGGGTTATTATAATATCAAGGAATACATGAATGAAAATAACCCCTGGGAATAAGGTGATCGCCACCATGCTGGTTCTATGAAAATTCATTTAAAATTGTATAATCAAAATTATTGTTAAGTGAAATTATGTTTAAAAAAAAAAGTCCCGCTGGGTTTCTTGCTGGTTCTTCCCAGGACAGAGGTATTTTCCGAACCAGTGGTAAATAAAATAATGACTTTCAATAAGTATTATGTAATAATCCATATTGAATAAAAATCATTCTATTCTATTCTATTCTATTCTATTCTATTCTATTCTATTCTATTCTATTCTATTCTATACCTACGGGTAACGAAAGCTGGATTTATTGTTGTGAACCTGAAACTAAGAGACAGTCTGCTGTCTGGGTGTTTCCTTCCAAGGAGTTGCCAACTAATGTGAATAGAGGTCGAAGCATGGTGGCCTCGTGTTTCGGAAAGAAAGGTCATTACGCAACAATTGTTTTAGAAGATCGAAAAAAGTTAGTGCAGAATGGTACTCTAACAATTGTTTCCCACTTGTCTTGGAAAAAGTTCGGGAGAAACGAATTCGCAGTATGATCCTCCTTCACCAAGACAACGCCTCGTCTCACACTACCAAGCAAACAATCGACTACTTGGCGAAGTCAGACTTGAAATCACTAGGTCACCCGCTTTATAGCACCAACCTCGCACCTTGCGATTTTCATTTATATCCGAAAATAAAAGAAAAACTTCGAGGAAAACGTTTTATGGACGTCGAGGGAGCAGTAGCTGCGTGTCAAAATGCCCTCTAAGAGACCCCTAAGGACGAGTGGGCAAAGTGCTTTTCTCAGTGGTTTCATCGGACGCAGCGATGTTTTGATGTAAATGGACACTGTTTGGAAAAGATATAATATAACTAATAACTTGCTAGTTTGTTCAGTTTTTGATTTTCTAAGAAGTTTCAGTGTCACTCTCGTACTTAGATTTGAATAATTTAAATTTTTTCCTACAAAAGCGACACTGATTTTTATGCGGTGTTGAGAACAAATCACGTGAATAATAACGTTTAAAAACTACTAACATGCTAGAGTTATATAAATACGCTGTAGTTTTGTGGTTTCGGTCTTATTGTTCAATGGTAAACAAAATATCCAATACATCAAAACTTGCAGATTTGTATTCATAAGGACATTTTTATAGTCATCGTCTCAACTGGTATTAGTTCTATACATATAATGCAACAAAAGATAATCGCCTCACTTATTTTAATAATGGGACAAATGATATTAATCCATTACAGCTGTGTCGATATTATGTCGAACAGTCAACAACGGCATGGAACATACGGCAATTCAGTCGGACAACATTTTTTTTTAAGTATAAGCTAACGTATTCATTGATAAAATAATAATTCCATGATTAACAATTCACATACAATCAAAGCTACGTTTATTATATAAATTGCAAAGTAAATGTACAAAATTGTTATGTTTATATATGTGTTAAAGAAAAGTATGAGTTAGATGGAGTATGGTAGTGCCAGAGTTTGTATAACTATTGCATATTTAAACCACTCGAGTAGAGTATAACTATTCTGGGATTTTAACACCGTTCGCCTTGGCGCGGTCTTCGTATTTCTTCCTCCACTTGCCTTCGGGATCGAATTTGGCGCATAGTTCATTCCAAATTTCATTTTCATGCTCAATTAAGTGCTCAATAATTTCATATGCTCCTTTCTCTTGCTTTTCTGTGCATTTCTCACAGCCTGTTTCTATCGCTTCTTGAAGATTATCTGTAAAATATTAAAAAAAATATGTTTGTGTTTGTATTTTAACCCACCTTTTTCGATCGAGGATAGATGTAGGTGTCTAGAGGCCACAGCATGCACTTACAATCAGATGGAATTTGTGCTTACTTGGTAACCATGCTTCTATAAAAAAATAAGGATTCGAATGGATTGCCAATGACTAGAACAGCAAATATTGCTTTTTGATCAACATTAAAAAATTATTGTTGATTATTAGAGTTAATAAGTTAATATAAAGGATCATTCTAAGCTATATGATTTCTTTCAGTACAAATATTGCCTCCGTCTTATACAACAACTAAAGCACTGTAGTCACCAATTTTTTTCTCCAAATCTAGTAACGTTTCGAAATGAGTTTCCTTCTATGAAATTGTGAAAAAACTCCGCATTGCCATGCTTGGCAGGTGGATTAGCACCCGAAATATCAGACTTCTCACACTTCTTGGCACCGATTTGTATGTTTTACGTCTATTGTATATGATACGGTTATTTATTCATTGCACCACACTAATCCACTACCATGTAATAAATGTCACGTCTGTAACGCCATCCGTGAAAGCTTGTCATTGTTTCGCCTAAAATATATGAACTAATGCATTTTTCAGTGCTTTTTAAATAAAGACGGATAATGTGATAGGGTCGCTGTAGTTCCAGCCCAAGACCTTATTAATTGGATGTCATATGTCGTGAAATTTAAAACGATAGCTGTAAATTACAGATTACGCAAGCAATCTGAGTTCAATCCTCACTGGATGCAATGAAGTTGGTAATTGCAATGTTAAATGCTGCTGAATAACCAGTTTCTTGGCGATAAAGAAATACATCGTGAAGGAACTTATTACATGTCTTAGAAATTTAAAAGTAAATATTTCAACGACTAAAAGTTCACAAACACGTATCTTGGTACCGCGATGTACATTTTCTTGCCTTCTCGGAAATAAGTGAAGCCCTGTGCCGTGTGCCCAGCAGTGGGACGAGGTTCTAACAGTTACTCTACTCTATGTGATAAAATAATTTGATATATAATTAGAATTTTCAACATACGATTATCACATAGGAAAATGCTGTTTTTATTATTTTCATTGGGCCTAGTTATGCAAAAATGATTCTACCAACAAGATATTAAAATAATGACTAAATTAAAGAAAACACAATATGAGACCAATTTCTTTTATCATGCTTGTGTACATTCTTTTGATATAACATTTATGATTACTATGATGAACCAATTTTTATTTTCTCGCAAGTATGAGGTTTTTACTTAGGTCTGATTTAGATTATTTATGCATATGTATATGTGATATAAAATGAATGCATTCAAATGAAATCTTACCCTTTAGCTCTTTTCCCTCGGGGGTGCATTTCCCTTTATCGAGGACACAGTTTGCGTATGCCTCAAGTAATCTCTTATTGTCCTTGATTTCCTTTAAATTGATGTTGTCATATTTATCAGTGTAAGTTGACTTCTCGTCTGCCAAAATGGCAGCTACCACGCAAAGCACAACGAGCAAACTTTTAAACACCATCTGAAAGTGATGTAAAAATATTTAAAAAAAATCTCTGTAGTTGAGTTACTTATCAAAAGTTATAAACACTGCAAATTTCAAAACCCACCGTCACTAAGCAAGTAACGACTCAAATGCTCAACGCTATTCAAAGAGCACCGATGTGTTATGTTTTGCATTTCAATGCTACAAGTATATATAGTGGTTTCCGTCGTGTCCCAAACATCTAATTTGCCCCTAGTCTGATCATTACCTCGTTTGTGCTCAAAGCATAAAAACACGTCATTATACAGCATGTTTTAATTTTCAAATTAGACCTTTTAATACAAACTACAACATAAAATTTCAATTTATAGAAAAATATTCCATGTGCTGTTGATATTCAAAATTATTTCGAGATTTCAGTAATTTTATTCCATTTTAAAGGTCAATCATATTTAAAAGTCATTCTATCCTCTGGTTTATTTCTGATATTTATATTCGTTAATACAAAAATAATTTTTATTTCCATAATGATTTTGACCCGTAAAATTTTGAAAAGGAAACAAATGACTCTATTTCTGGATAGACATTAATTACCACCTTGTTAAAATATTTTGGTTATTAAATTAAACGTAAACCACAACTTCTTAGAAGAAAGACCTATCACATATTATAATTTTCAATCGGCAATCGGATAAAAACAAATGTAAAGGTTATTCTAGGTACGTTAGGTTCATTTCGAACAAAAATAGCCTAAGAACTTTTTTTAAGAATACTAATTTTGCAATTAATTCTTAACCAGCCCTTAAAATAAAGATAAATTTTAGAACGGGCTTTGTAAATAACTCCATCGACCTATCTCCTAACGTTGGAGTCATAAAGCTGTTGATAAATGAAGTTATATTATCTTGTATATGCCAGATGTAAAATACTGTAACAAGTGACCTGCAGCAGTGGCAATATCAGTTCCCTGTAAAAATATATCTAAATATTGCTCTACTTACAATCCCAAACGAGAGAGATACCAATATACTGCTGTGTTTCCTAAAAATAAATTCACTAAAACCACTTGCAAAATGTGATTTAGTAAAAAAATAATTGTATTCATTAAAATAAACAAATTTATACGGATTTTATCGAGATTAATTTAACTTTTTAATTCCCGACGTTTCGGGGGACTGAGGTGTTTGACGTCCCGATGTCATAGTTAGCCTTCAGTTTTTGAATATTAATTTTTGGTTCGATCTACGCAGAATGAACTGACAGTATCTCATTCTGCGTAGGCTGGATACTCTCTACTCTTCTGCAGAGGCTGAGTACTACCACCTCTGCTTAGGATCCTGTAATTAATAAAATTAAAACTAAGCCCGAGAATACCACTGCAAGACTTTAAGATACAGTAGGTTCATACTGCGGAGATGGGACCAAAACTAATAATTAAAAAGCTGAAGGTACTCCAGGTTAACTCTGAAATTGGGATGTTAATCAGGTCAGTGACCATGTGTGCTGGAAAGTACCCGAAACGTTGGAAAATACAACAATTAAACGCGATAAAATCCGTATAATTGGTTTTATTCAATGTATAGTGTTCGCGTAAATATAAGAAATCATTGCCAATTAAAAAAAAATTGAGATATTACCCTATGTTATATTTATTATTATTACTTACTGTCATAATTTATTTCATATATATTAATTTATTACCACAGGCAATATCTTGAATGCAACAGTGCTTTATTTCTTTTTAATTTTCGTTTCATGTTATGAAACAACCTATATATAAGAAAAATATTAAGGGAAAAACAATGTTTCTTAAAATCTTACGTTTTTGATGATTTGTTTGTTGCCTTTTTTTTTTTTTGCGGATGGAAAATCATCAAATGACGCCTTTCGCTCTGGGTGGAGCGGAAGGGAGTGTCAGACTTTTACTGACTAAAAACCATCCGTGTTCCTTCAGTGCCCTTACGTTCCGGAGCCGCGGTATCTCTTTCAAACAGCCCGCAGCCCCGGCAGGCGTCGGCCCTTGCGACCCCTTCACTTTGCTGACAGCTCTTTGAGGCGCGCGTGGAACAAAACGCGCCGTCGACACGGCCTGTCGTCGTTAGACGGACGGACGGCGAGCTACCCATTGCTCGCCGTCCACAGGCCCGCGCCTACGGTGGCCGGGGGCCACGACGTAGCCCCGGACGCCCGGGGCGTCTCCCGCGGCGGCCGGGAAGGAAAGCTGCTGCTCTCTCCTTCTCCCGCTCCGCCACCTCCTTCGCTAGCATCACTGCTTCGCAGAAGGTGGTGACGGCAACCCATTCCGTCTCGCTCCGGACCATGGCTTCGACCAGGGCCGGACGCGAGAGGTCGCCGCCGCCTATCGCCGCTACGAGGACACGGCGGTGCTCCGCCCAGGCAGGGCACACCTCCACGGTGTGCTCAACCGTGTCCTCCGGTCGATCCTCGCAGTGGGAGCACCCGGGCGTTTCCTCCCGCCCGATTCGGTGCAGGAACCTCCCGAACACACCGTGTCCGGTGAGGACCTGCGTCAGGCGGAAGGTGAGGACGCCGTGGCGTCTCTCAAGCCACTCCTCAAAGAGGGGTCTTATCGCCGCTATAGTGGCGTGCCCAGCACGGGGTTGCGACAGTCGCTCTCTCCATGTCGCCATGAGATCATGCCGGAAGTCTGTCCGCTGCACGACAACTTGCCGCGGCAGCAGGGTTTCCCCCCGGCATAGTGCCTCCGCGCGCCATTCGTGCAGGCGCGCGAGGACTATCGCTTCCAGATCCCATGGCGGTAGCCGCGAACCATTCTTACGGCAACCACCTTTTGGGGCGCGTTCAGGTGGTGGACGGCAAGCCGCGCCAAACCACGCGCCCACACCGGGGCCCCGTAAAGGGCCATGGACCGCACAATCCCCGCGTAGAGCCTCCGGCAGGAGGCGTTTGGCCCCTCCAGGTTCGGCAGGAGCCGCCTGAAGGCAGCCCCGGTCCGTTCCAGTTTGGGAGCCAAACGTCGGAAGTGCTCAACGAAGTTCCATCGGCCGTCGAGGACGAGTCCTAGGTACTTCAACGTCGACTCGACGCCGATGGATACCCCTCCTACCATCGCTGAGGATCCCGGTGGTGGCCTGTTCCGAGGACCATGGAAGTGCATGGCCTCGGACTTGTGCAGAGCCACCTCAAGAC
Organism: Parnassius mnemosyne; assembly: GCA_963668995.1. Lineage (NCBI taxonomy): Eukaryota > Metazoa > Arthropoda > Insecta > Lepidoptera > Papilionidae > Parnassius > Parnassius mnemosyne. The sequence continues at coordinate 19,487,297 of CAVLGL010000068.1, read as the reverse complement.
CCAGCTGCCGGATCCTCTCAACGACTATCGCAACCCCGCGTGTCATATTTTCCGCCGCCGCCTCGTACGACCCCCCCTGTGCCAGTACCAGCGTGTCGTCAGCGTAGCAAACTACGCTGACGCCGGTAGGGAGGTCGGCGCGCAGCACCCAGTCGTAACCGATGTTCCACAGGGGCGGACCCAGAACCGAACCTTGTGGGACACCGCACGACATCTCTCGCCGGTTCCACTCACCGTTGCGACCGGGGTAGATCACGGCCCTATCCGTCAGATAGTCCCCGACTATACGACGGAGATAGGTCGGCACCCGGTGATACCGGAGTGCCTCCCTAATGCAGCTCCAGGGCATGGAGTTGAAGGCGTTGGCGATGTCGAGAGACACCGCCAAAACAACCCCCCCCCCTGGCCACTGCATCCCCCGTCGTGAGGGCTCTCACGCGCATGATGGCGTCCACCGTAGAGCGCCTCTTGCGGAAACCAAACTGGTGTTCCGCAAGATCCGGCCCCGTCCCCGCAAGGTGCTCGGCGAGGCGGTTTGCAATGACTCTTTCAAAGAGCTTGCCCACCTCGTCGAGCAGCACCACGGGCCGGTATGCGGACGGAGAGTCCGCAGGGCGCCCCGGCTTCTGAATGAGGACCAGCTTCCCCGTCTTCCAACGAAGCGGGAATTGGCCTCTCTCCAAGCATGAGCTTAGGAGACCCTCCAGTCGGGGCCCGAGAGCCTCCGAGGCCAGGACCCAGGCTTTGCCAGGCAAGCCATCGGGTCCTGGGGCGGTATTCCTGGCCTTAAGCCTACGTACCGCCACTCTCAGGTCTACCCCGGTCCCTTCCGGGATGCCGTCGTCGTCGTCCTGGTGGTCAGCTTCCGGCACCGCAGGTGTCGGAGCCATAGGCGGGGGCGGGTGTTCCCCTCGCGCAGGAAACAGAGCGCTCACCACGTCCTCCACGAGCTGAGGCCGAAGACTCTGCGTCAGCGGGGGAGCCCAGGTGCGGAGTTTATCCCGCACCATCTTGTAAGGGCGCCCCCACGGATCTTACGTTTTTGATAATTTGTTTGTTGCCTCATTGAAAGATTGAAACAAGCATTACAAAATAATATTTTTTGCTACGTAACTCATTGTCTAATTCCCTCGAAGGCAACTCAGTGTTTCCTCTAAATTTTAGTTATGTTTTATGTCATTTATAGTATACTTATTCGTCGTACATTTAACATAATTTATTATTTTTACTTATAAGTTTTCATTTTTAGTTAGGGTATTCTTCGAAATGTTCAATGTTAAAATGTTGGCTCATACTTTAAGTAATAGCACGAAACTTATTTATATAGAGAGAAATTATTGATTTTAATAGTAAATTATGAATAAAAGTAAACTATCAATATAGAATAACAAACAAGCCGCATGATGGTAAGTAAATTCTGTTGATAGACATTTGCATCTTTCCTCGCAACAACCCCGATTAAGAACAGAAATGCAGACTAAATTGTACCCACGTCTATTTTGTTTTAATAAGTCTTCCTCAGATAAAAGACCTCGATGCCAGTAAAAAGTGTCTTTGTTTCTCTATATTCACGTTTACGCTGGTTTTCTGTGAGCGCGTGGTCTATTTCCGGTCAAATCGACCCATTCGCACAACCTTAATATAGCTGCAGCGTGATTATCCCCATGTGAGGCAATCTATGAGGAGGCGCCTGATTACTTTCCAGTAGTATTATCTAGCTGTCCCATTGTCCATATTAGGTAGCTGTGAGAGTGAGGGAATAGAGAATGCATTTGTGCTTGCGGACACACTCGTACACTATTATCCTGTCCTGTGCAGAAGGCTAGTCTCCGTTGAGACTGTCTGGAATTCGGTCTAGGGAAGATTATTCTAGTGCATAAGTGTGTACACAAATACAGGTGCACTCCCTCACCCCTCGCTCTCACGGAAATCCGACACGACGTAAATCGCTGCAGCTACATTATGGCTACTGCACGAATGGGTCGGCTCAACTGGGAAAAGACCCAATTATCATATATATTAGCGTAAAATGTGCCATGCTGCTATTTTATTTCGTTTGGTAAGTGCGAACAACTGAAACCTTATTTATTGGCAACGATGGATTCCATCTAGTGTTCAGGGGTGACAATACATCTAAGGATAAATACGTTGGTCAATGAGCGACAGCATCCACTTATCGTCGGATGGGCAGATCGTTTGTCATCTATACTTGTTTAAAATATTCCATCCCATTATCCAGTTTATGATCTCTTTACCCTGTTCCAAACTAGCCTGTCCAAAGAAAACCATTCAGTATTTTTGTTAATTTAGCTACCTTTATTAATTATATTCATAAATAAAAATATTTGAGAATTATGAACAGATTCACCTTAAGTTATTATTTCACATTAAGAACCCAAATTTGAACGAGAGATCTATTGACTTTGAAAAATTGTTCGTCAGTTCGATTTTGTCACTTTGTGTTATGAATGTAGTAAATAGAGTAGAAGGATTGTTATAAGAATTAGATAACCTAGCAGTCAGTTAAGATTAGATCCTTGATATACAATATAAGTTGTTCGCATAATTAAAGATAACAAGACTAGCCGTTTTTCTTGTTGGTATAAAGTACATACAAAATATATTATATAGATCATAATCATCTTGACAAGTCCACTGCTGAAGTTATGCCTCCCCCAAAGAATGCCACAAAGTAAAGAATCTCTTTCTGGGTCGTCACCTCATCTAGTGGTGGCGGCTGACCACGACTAGATGATTCACTTCTCTTACCTGTACGAGCATGTACTAGAGAACCTGTTATGTTTTTTTATTTATTTTTATATGATTATATATATATATATATATATATATATATATATATATATATATATATTATTTTTATATGGTATATCATACTAGCGGTTACGCACGTGTGTTTTTTTGATCTCGACAACAGTGTCACCTACCGGATCCAATTATGAATCTAAACCATTCACAGACCCACTCAAACATATATAAAAATCTCATTGACAAACACACATACAGATTATAATTATTATTGTATTTTATTAAATAAAATTATTAAAATACGATAAATATTATATATACACATGCAGAAGAATATTATTATATTTTTATAACTAAAATTATTAAAATATAATATCAATTATACCTACTATAATACTTCTGTATATAACTATAACATAAAAACAAATCCACAAATTAGAAAAATGCATTTACATTAACGCATTGTGAACAACTATCCTTAGAACCTCGCAATCTCACTCATAATTTTAGGGGTCCCAGAAATGACGATGCCATAGTCGGTTATCAATTTTGGCAGTTGGCTGTTATTGGCAGGTAGATCTTGAGCAAAGATCTACCTGCCCTAAAACCCTAGTTTCGCTCAATCACTTCTTCAATACGCGCTGTAATCTATCAGTTCAGTTGGCTTATCGCTTTTACATCTATTGAAGACTGCTATTTCCAATCCCGTCTAACAGCATGAGAGAAATAGTGTGATTGGAGAGTTTTTTTTGTAATTGGAGCTTAAATCTTTCAAGACTAAGCATTTACACACAGAGAGGAGGAACCGTTGCCTTCATTAGACGTAACTTTATTAATTTCAGTTACTGTTACCGTTACAGTCTGTCAAAAGTCAACAGCTGATGATGCTGATGAACATAGACGTCTCCCATAGGTTGCCTCATAGGGGAATATACGATAGTTCCTACGCTTGGCGGATGGTTTTGCAACCGGTAAACCTTGCATTTGTCTTTCCCTCCTTGACCTAGTCTTTCCGTCCGAATACATTTTATGTGTTTATATTGTATTCAAAAAGACAGACGCCGGAAAATTATTCCACTCCTTTGCTGTGCACATTATGGAAGACGAAGCAAGTAGCTTGGTTAAAATAAATTAAATATTGACAACAAAAGGGTGAAGAACTGCCGACCGCCTGGTTGCTTGATAGTGGAAAGAAATAAAATTCAAGCTCAATTTTCGTCACCCGTCGGGACTGAACTAAGTCTACTTTCAGTAGAGCCGCTTCTCAAATAAAGAGTTTATTGTAACGCGTCTTTCCTTCTCTATGAAGTCAGGCAGCTGTTCATCCTTTAGGTTCCGTTGGCCTATTCCAAAGTTCGCTACCATCAGCTCACCAATATTTCTTAGACAAGTTTTGCGTTGAAGTTTTCTATCAATACGTGATAGTGGGTTTGGTAGGAACGCATGGCTCTAGAGATATCCTCATAAATCACCTCCACCTCCTCATCGGGAAGCGCCGAAGTTGGTGCGTAGGTAAGCCTGTGTTACCTTCAACGAATACTGATTGGTAATTCTGAGCATAAGGCACGCAACCCATGTCGATTCACCTCCGGTCTTGACCGCGTTGTCAGTGAGAGACGGTTATAGGACAAGTTTTAATAAATGATCAAAAAAAAAAATTTTAAACAACGTATACATTTGCATTTACTCATTCAAGATTATATATAACAGAAAAAACACTTTTTATGCATTGAAAATCCACGAGCAATTAGTAGACCAATTATTAAATTAAACTTATTAACTTTAAGCGTCTTCTTGGAATAATAATAAAAAACACTCAATAGCGTACGCTCTAGTGAGTTCACTCGTTTTTTTACTTTTAATCTCTGAAGCATATTTAGTTTTTTTTTTTCATATCAGTCCGTAATAGTGCGCTGTTTGAAATGTCTTGTAATTTTGGTATCACTTATAACGTCGATCTACTATTGATCGATCGAGAAATCTCATGACGCTCAGAGAGTGGAGAGTGCTATGCTCGGAGTGTGCTATGGAGAGTGCTATGTACAGAGTTTCTCTGCGTGATGGTATTAAAACGAGGATATTTGCAGTAGAACCAGAGAAACCGACATAGCCCAACAGATTGGTAAGCTGAATTGGCAATGGGCCAGCCATATAGCTTGAGGAACCGAAAACCGATGAGGAAGAAATGTTCACGAGCGGCACTTGGTCCCGGCAAGCGAAGTGCTGGGCGACCTCTATTAGATGGAGTGACGACCTCGTAAGATAAATGAACGTGGTTCCTTTGGAGCAGCCTATGTTCATGAGAGGACTTGTGAAGGGCTGTAATGATGATGATGATGACATCTATGCATTATATGATATTCATTTATTTTCTTTATTTAAAATCTTTATTATTCTAACCAATAAAAGGTTACAAAGGGCGGACTTAATGCCAATTAGCATTCTCTGCCAGTCAACCCACGGCGTGGTGAGAAATTAGTGGCAGTTGATTTAAGTAACTAAATATAATAAATTTATGTAGATATAACACATATTAAAATAAAGCTTATAAAGTACACAAATGCATATGGATGCAAACAAATACATAATAATCCATATATAACAATTATCCTTAATATACATATACACGTACATAAATGCATACATAAATACATATATTAATGTACACACACATACATACATATATACATACATACATAATATATCTGGATAAAGGTAGTAGCATTGATATTATGCTGACAGCATTGCTTTCGAGAGATATTCCCGGACCAATCTTTTGAAGGCTATGTTGTTTGGTGCTTTCCTAATCTCTTCAGGTAAAGAGTTCCAGAGAAGTGTAGACTGAAAAAAAAAAAAAAAAAAAAAAGGTTTTGGCATGCTCTGATCACGAATCCGCTGTCCATTTTTGTGTAGAATGCACGGTTCCGGAGATGTGTAGATCAATTAGCTAATATCTAATTGATATCCGGTAAGGGCCTCCACCGTCATTAGCGTCCCATTGTTGTTCCTATTTCTATTGTTCATTAATCACCTTCATTGCAGCGTGTGCGTCGACTATATCAGTGCTATTGTGTTATAGTTCTTTGTTCCTAATTATACAACGCTAATCTGAATCATCAATAAAACACATTACATAATTTTGTTACAATTTTTATTTATAAAATACAAAATCTTATTAATTATTATCTATAAAATAGGAGCGAAACATCTCATCCACTAAAATATCGTTGTACAATGTGTTCCTTGTAAATATACTCGTAAAACTATGTATTGAACATCCTTGAAACTTATATAGTAAATACATTAAGCAATATTCGCCACAAACTGAAGTCCACTCATTCTGAATCCTATCAACATTCCAGTTCCATCTTTTACAATTCCTTTTTAAAAACTCTAGATGATATCGTACAGGTGATCGTCCATATGAATCAAAATATTGACCGACGTCATTCGTATCGATATATAAAGCTACCCAATGTGACCCTGGTTTATCATCTGTATCCAAATTACATATTATATACGTTGGTACGTGGGTATACATAGGCAGTCTATTAGCTGCATAAACATTATTTTCTAGACTGGGGTGAATCTTTTTCAGATGTTGTTGTACATCTAGTGTATCCATGATATTACTGCTATTAGTAGATTATTACAGTACCTAGCTACTCAATGAATAACATAGGAATGGTCAATTATAGTGATTCCTACATATTAAATTGCATTTTTGTGATATACAAATCGTACTTGAGTCATTGATCACCAAACAAAACACAATACGAAGAAATGTTGAGATAGGCAACGGAAATGTGAGATAAACTGATATGTTTCTAAATATTAAATTGCATTTTTGTGTTATACAAATCGTACTTGAGTCATTGATCACCAAACAAAACACAATACGAAGAAATGTTGAGATAGGCAACGGAAATGTGAGATAAACTGGTTGACGCATAAAGTAATTATCAACTTATTACGGAAATACTTTAGATTAGAATTTTTACGTACTGGTGGTATATAAGACCAACAAACGCAGTCATCGAGTTAGTGTACGGTCGTTTGGCTACAGTGGATCTATCAATAGTACATTTGTGTTACTTCAATACACCAAAGGCTATGGGTGTAAGTGTTTATTCTATTGACTAAATTACTTTTTTTCTGTTATTTTCATGTGTGTGTATTATTTTATTTAAATATTGTGTATGTATATGATTAAGCCGTGGTAACTCAGATGGTTAGCGCTAGCTGTAAATTTCACAGTACGCGACCCGGGTTCGATCCCCGCCAGCACCAATTAAATTGTTAATAGCAATTTTAAGTGCTTATTACCACGTGCTTGGTGGTGAAGGAAAACATCGTGAGGAAACCTGCATGTCTGAGAAAATTTCGAAGGCATGTGAAGTTCGCCAACACACATTGAGGGAGCGCGGCGGACATTTCCTTGCTCTAAAACCCTCTCAGAAATGAGAGGAGGCCTATGTTCAGCAGTGGACTTTAATAGGCTGTAACTTTAACTTTTTTAACTTTTATGATTAAGTGTTAACAAATTGATATTAACATGATAACTGTGTTGTTGCAGAAATCATTGAGCTTCGATGAAGATACCTATAAACAGTATTACTACTCGCCACTCTCCCCTCAAGAAGAGAGTGATAACCTCGTCATTAATAATAACACATGCGATGGTGGAAAAAGAAAATCGCAATCGATTGATCATTTTTTTGAAGCTGAATCAAAAATAAAAAAGAGGAAGGGAAAACTTCAGTGAAGTGTGCACCAGTGCTTTTTTCTCCACAATCATGGAAGAGAATACGGAACTATTCAATAGCGAATTAAATCAGGAGTTGTCTAAAGTTTGTGAACAAATGGAGAGGGGTCAACTGTTCGATTCGTCATACGATGATGAGTTGTATCATCACTGTGCGATGGTTGAAACACAGTTTAAGTATGTAAAATAAACATTCATTTCGATCATAATTTACATATTGTCTTATACAGTTTTTAATAAATTTAAACATTTTAGCAGTCAACCACTACAACTTGGAAGAGGAACGAAGCGAACGTGCAGCAAAGAATCCAAGATCATCAAAAAACCAACAACGGAAGCAGAAGCGCATACCTCTGCAGGGAACAGTATCAGTAACGATGATCAAGTGGAATGTCCAACGTGCCATATATTTATCAAGAAACGGTATTTAGCTAATCATTTTAACAGTAATGTTCATAAAAATAATCTTTTAAATTCACATAATTCTTTATCAAACGTTAGTGTTATTGAATCTGCTTTTGGAAATAGGATTTTAACTTATAAAATCAAGAGTAGAGTAGATCGTTCGACATGGGTAAATTTTGAAACTCCTGAACTATTTTTAAATTCTATTAAAGATGATATTTTATTTTTATTACAAGAGTGTATTCATCAACACATAATTTTTAAGGTAAACTTCATATTGCATGCTGATTTTGTTCAACAAACTAAAGATATTCATGATACGTTCGATTTTCAAACGCTTAACTATATTATTTGTCAAGGAGATGACTTAAATATTTTTCTTTCATCTTTAAATGATACAATTACTACTAAAATTAGTGCTTTCGAAAAAAAAGATAGTGGATGGAGTCTAAAAAACATAAAATCTATAGACATGAATGTTAATAAATTTAACCCCCTACGCGGTACTTCATACATAGATCTTCCTCGTGACATAAAATTAAAAAAGGCTTGTTTTAAATGGGCGTTACTCTCGGCGTTATATCCTGTAAACAAACACACCGATCGGGTATCATCGTACGTTAAACATGCAAATAAACTTAAATTTGATGGTATTTCCTTTCCGGTTAAAATTTCTGACATAGCAAAAGTAGAGAAATTAAATGATATTAGTATTAATGTTTTTGGGTTAGAATATAATAAAGCAAAACGATGTAATTCTATAGTAGGTCCATTATTTTTAACAAAGTGTCGTAAAGATAGACATATCAATTTATTATTTTTTTCCAAGGATACAAAAAATCATTATTGCTATATAAAAAATTTATCGCGGTTAGTTAGTAAACAAATTTCAAAAGACGGTCACATCATGTACATTTGTGAAGCATGTCTACTTCGTTTTCCATCTCAGGAAAGGTTAAATAACCATGAACAATACGATTGTGCTCACATTTGTACAGTATTACCAAACAGTGAAACTTTAAAAAAAAAGAATTGGTTTGGTCAACCTATTTCAAATGATAAAATAAATTTGATAGTTATGAAAAAAAGTTAAAGATACCATTCGTAGTTTATGCTGATTTTGAAGCATTTTTAAAACCAATAGAATCATGTTCTAACGATCCTTCCAAACCTTTCACTCGTAATATTCAGAAACATGAAGTACATAGTTTTGGATATTATATAAAATGTTCATATGATGATAAATTATCAAAATATGTAACATATTGCGGACCCAACTGTGCACAAGTGTTTATGGAAAGTTTATCTAACAATCTAAAAGAAATAAATAGACCAAAAATATCTACCACTTCCGCTAACAAATGAAGACAAAAACCAAATTTCAAATGCAACCATTTGTCATATTTGTGAAACTGAGTTGGCAAAACATTTTTATGATTTTGATTGGTACACTGGTAGTTTTCTAGGTGTTGCTCATGAATCATGTTGTTCGAAGATCAGAATACCTAGTTATATACCAATATTTTTACACAACCTTAGTCACTATGATGCTCATTTTATTGTTCACGCGTTAAACTTTTGTGATGGTGAAGTCGAAGTTATCCCTCAAAATAAAGAAAAATATATATCCTTTTCCAAAAAATTAAAAGTGAATAACCACGAAATTATATTGAGATTCTTAGATTCATTTATGTTTTTATCGTGTAAATTAGAAGAATTGGCCAAAAATCTCAGTAATGATCAATTTCAAGAATTACGTAGAAATTACCCTAATGATGAAGATTTCTTTCGTTTAAAACGGAAAGGTGTTTATCCATATGAACTTATGACTAATTATGATAGTTTAAGTCTAACATCGCTCCCTGAACAAAAATGTTTTTATAGTTCACTCACAGATTCACATATTTCAAATGATGATTACAATCATGCTAAAGATGTTTGGGAACATTTTGGGTGTTGTAATATGCTAGATTATTCAAACCTATATTTAAAAACAGACGTTTTACTTTTATCCGATGTATTTGAAAACTTTAGAAAGTTATGTATTAATACATATGATTTAGACCCTGTCCATTATTACACAGCACCCGGTTTAAGTTGGGATGCAATGTTAAAATATACAAAAATAGAATTAGAACTTTTAACAGATTATGAGAAAATTGCATTTATTAGATCAGGTATCAGAGGTGGTGTATCTCAATGTAGTAATCGTTATGCTAGAGCTAATAACAAATACATGGAGGATTATGATACAGGGAAACCAAATTCATATATCACATATTTTGATGCCAACAATTTATATGGTTGGGCTATGTCTCAATATCTTCCTACTGGTGGATTCGAATGGGTAAATCCAAATACAGAATTTAATGTGTCTAAGACATCAGACTTCGGTTTTATTTTAGAAGTTGATTTGGAATATCCAGATGAACTTCATGATTTACATTCGGACTTTCCTTTATGTCCAGAAAACATTTGTGTAGGCAATATTAATGAGAATAAACTAGTCCCAAATTTAAATAATAAAGATAAATATGTAATTCATTACAGAAATTTAAAGCAGTGCATAGAAATGGGGGTTAAATTAACTAAAATTCATAGAGTTTTAAAATTTAAACAGTCTCCCTGGTTGAAGATGTACATAGATCTAAACACAAAATTAAGAACTTTAGCAAAATACGATTTCGAAAAAGATTTTTATAAATTAATGAATAATTCAGTCTTCGGTAAGACTATGGAGAATATTGAAAAAAGGGTTAACATAAAATTAGTTACGCACTGGGAGAACCAGGGTAAAGCTTTAGGTGCTCAAGATCTAATCGCTAAACCACAATTTCATAGCCTTTCAATATTTTCGGAAAACCTAGTTGCGGTTCAGTTGCGAAAAACGAAGTTAATATATAACAAACCAATTTATTTAGGGTTTTGCATTTTAGATATTTCAAAAACATTAATGTATGATTTTCATTATAACTATATGATTAAAAAGTTTAGTAAAATCAAATTATTGTATACAGATACGGATAGTTTAATATATCATATATTTACAAATGATTTTTACACTGATATAAAACCTGACCTTTCATCATACTTTGATACCTCAGATTATGATACAAATAATATTTTTGAATATCCAAAATTAAATAAAAAGAAATTAGGTTTTTTTAAAGATGAAAATAATGGTAAAATCATGAAAGAATTTGTGGGTTTACGATCCAAAATGTACGCTTTTAACTTAGAGAATAAGACTCTAGCCAAGGCAAAAGGGGTAAATAAATGTATCACTAAAAAGATGATAATGAATAGTTATAAGTCTTCTCTATTTAATAAAAAAGTGCAATATTATAGCATGCTTAGATTTAAATCAATTAAACACACAATTTTCACACAAAAATTAAATAAGATAGGTTTATCATATAATGACACAAAGAGACATATTTTAGATAATAATATTGAAACATTAGCTTGGGGTCATTATAAACTGCGTTAAGTGTTGATAGTTTTTACTTTTATGTCTGCGTTTAAGAAAAATTTATATTGATTGTAAAATTATGATAATACTATAATATGACGTAGTTTATTACATATTTAAACATTGTTTTATTGTAAATAATTTAAGTTAATTGTTGTTTCTATTTATTTGAGGTTGAGTTAATTGTAAAATTATGATGTACTAATTGTTGTTTCTATTTATTTGAGGTTGAGTTAATTGTAAAATTATGATGTACTAATTGTTGTTTCTATTTATTTGAGGTTGAGTTAATTGTAAAATTATGATGTACTAATTGTGTTAGAAATAGTATACAGATAATTCTGTTTTATATAATTTTTGGAATATATATTAATTGTTTACACCAACACTTTCATTTTTTATTTCACCCCTTTGAACTTTAGACGTGTGTTATTTTTCACTTTATCCATCCGTTCACTGCTATTGTGGCAGGACCAAGTGGGTGTGGGAAGTCAAATTTTGTAACAAATTTCATAAAATCAGTTACAGAAATATGTAATTGTGATTTTAATCAGATCACATGGTGCTTTGATGAAATGCAACCATTATATAATTTACCAAATGTTAACTATCATCAAGGAATTCCAAATCTTAATATGTTTGATGGTGAAAACCCACATCTTGTTATTATTGATGATCTAATGAGAGAGTCCGATGGAAGAATTGTGGATATATTTACAAAAGGTAGTCATCACAGGAATCTTAGTGTATTTTATCTAACACAAAATTTATTTCATCAGGGTAAAGGACAAAGAGACATATCTTTAAACTCAAGTTATATAATATATTTTAAAAACCCTCGAGATAAAACTCAAATAAGATATTTAGCAAGACAAGTATCACCAGATAACCCAAAATTCATTGAAAATGCCTACAGGGATGCAACTCTAGAGGCACATGGATATTTAATGGTAGATTTAAAACAGAATACCAATGATTTTTGTAGTATCAAGACAAATGTCTTTCCATTTAATGGTTTCTGTACAGTCTACGTCCCCACAAAAGAGTTTAAATACACCAAGAATCAAACAATTGAAATCATTGCTAAATGATGCATCGTCGACTCACAACGTATAAACATTTGCTAACCGCTTTGCATACGCTTAAACCAAAATATCAAAGAGCATTACTTAAAACGTGTGATGAAGAAGAAATTAACTGTATTTGTGAGTGTATTCATAACGTTTTACAAGGAAAAGTACCTCTTAAAGATCAGGATAAACAAAAATTGAATAAACATAAAAACATACTCCGTAAACTAGTACGTAAGTGTAAACATAAACTAAGAAAAAATATAATTATACAAAAAGGAGGGGCTTTCTTACCAACAATATTAGGTGCAATATTGAGTGGATTAGTGAGTGGACTAGCCAGTTAACATGGAAAATGCAAAGAAAATGATACTTATCGAACCTGGATTGATTGAAAAATTAAAACAAGAAAATAAGGTTAATAGTAATTTATCTCGATTAGATATTGAAATGCAAAATATTATGAATAGTAAGACGGAAGACCGAAAGAAATGGATATTATATTTACAAACACTGCAAAGATACCTTCATTTTACCGAAGAGGATCGTCAACCACTCAAATTACCAATTTATTCTGATACATCTAATGAAGATTCAAATGAGTCAAAAATTGGTTTTAAAAATAAAGATAGAGATCTAAAAACTTCAGTTGATATTGAATCTTTGCTGGAGGAGAATCGATCCATTAAAAGTAAAGAAAATGATGAAAATCCACTTTACACACCAGCTCAAATACTCAGTTTAATACCAAAAACTTATCATAAAAAAGGGCAGTTATTATTAAACTTAGTTGAAACAAGTAAAAGTAAAATACATTGGGATAACGAAGGTACAGTCATAATTGATAGTGAAAAAATTCCTGGAAGTAATATTGTTGATTTAATAAATGATTCACTAAGACCCCTAAAAAGAAGTGATCCGGTAGGGTGGGTTAGATTTGCTGAAGCATTAAAAGATATTAAAGTACCACTTACTTATATTGGAAATCCAAGGAGATGTGAGTTTATTAACCAACTTCAAGCAAAAGATCTGAACAAACCCTCTGAGATTGAAGTTCAAGAGTTTTCTACACCGTGCAGTAGAGATAAAAAGTCTACAACTAAAATACGTAAAGGACTTGAGTGGGAAAAATGGACTCCGTACTAGAAGAAATTAACAGGATTTATTATGATCCATCTAATCCCGCTGGTTTTGGTAGTATTGATAAATTATCAAAAGCCATGAAGGGTAAAATGAATAAAAAGCAAGTAAAGGAATGGTTAAAATCACAAGAAACATACACATTACATAAACCCATTCGAAAAAAATTCCCGCGTAATAGGTACATTCTATCAAATATTAATGAACTGTGGCAAGCTGATTTAAGTGATATGCGAACTTATTCTCAATATAATGATGGTTTCAAGTATATACTTTGTATTATTGATGCATTTAGTAAATATGCTTTTGCAAGACCAATGAAAAAGAAAAACTCAGAAACAACTAAAGAATGTTTTGAAAGTATATTTACTGAAAGTAATTTAACACCTACTCACATACAATCCGATAAAGGTACAGAATTTGTTTCAAAAGATGTACAAAAATACTTTAAATCCAAAAAGATTAATTACTATACCACTAACAATCCTGACATTAAGGCCAGTATTGTTGAACGATTTCAAAGAACACTAAAAATGAAAATGTGGCGTTATTTCACTCATAATAATACTTATAGATATATAGATGTTTTACAAGATTTAATATACTCTTATAATCACAGCTTTCACTCTAGTATTAAGATGTGCCCATGTGATGTAAATTCCAACAATATTATGACAGTTTGGACTAATCTTTATGATAGACGGTCAAAAAAACTTTCTTTAGAAAATCCTAAACCAAATTTCAATGTGGGTGATTATGTTCGAATAACTAAATATAAACATGTATTCCAAAAAGGATATGAATCAAATTGGAGTGATGAAATATTTATTATATCTTCAATAATTGATAGATCTCCATGGGTTGTTTATACAATAACAGATTTACAAAATGAACCAATAATTGGTACTTTTTATGAAAGAGAATTACAGAAAATCACTTACAACCCCACCTCACAACATAAAATAGATAAAATAATTGACACTCGTTATTCAAGTAACAGAAAAGAAGTATTAGTGAAGTGGAAAGGTTATCCAGATAAATTTAACAGTTGGATTTTAGCTTCTAGTTTAAAAGAAATATGAATAAAGAAAGTTTCTATTTAACTTTGCTCAGCAATAGTTCAATGGAATACTTTCCTGATAACAAGACCACAAATTTTTCAACGAAATTACCAAAAGCTATAAAATTAGAAGGTGAATGGTCGGTTGGAGTTGTCGAGTTTCAATATCCATGTACCATGTTTACTGTTCAAGACCATGAAAATGTTATATACATTACAAAATCTATGTTAATGCCTAATGAAGATAAGCCATCCACAGTGTACTACAAAAAACATATTCCAGCTACCAACTATGATAACGTTGAGCATATTTTAAGAGTGTTAAATGGTATCGGAGAGAACTTGAAATTTCGCTATGATGAAATAACAAAATTTGTGTCTATTTCGGTATTGGATAAAAATATAACATCCGTAACATTATCACCCAAATTAAGTTTACAGCTAGGTTATGAACCAAATAAAAATCTCCTAGAGAGAAATTTTGGAAAGTGTCCTGCTAATTTACACTTAGGGTTACCATCTCAACTATTTCTATATTGCGACATTATCGATCCTCAGATTGTGGGTGATGTTATGACTCCTTTATTAAGAGTCATTTCATTAGATCCTACAAAATACATTTATGGTGCAAATAAAATGCACGTTTTCTCTCAACCTCACTACTTACCTGTTATGCGAAGAGAGTTCGATACGTTGGAAATAGTTATAAGATCGAGTACAGGACAAAAAATACCATTCCAGTTTGGAACCGTGTGTATTAAACTACATTTCCGAAAATTATAATAATGAATTCTCTTCGTGATCATCATAAATGTCCATATGAAAATTATTATACACATCAAGCTGGATCAGGAGTTGGAGTAATTTATAAGGGTTCACCATATCAACGCGGTCATGGTATTGGGAGCTTCTTAGGGGGGTTATTCAGATCAGTTTTACCTTTACTTTCAAGTGGTGCTCGAGTGATTGGTAAGGAGGCATTAAGCGCTGGAGTAGGACTTTTATCGGATATGGTTCAAGCCCGTCCTATGGAAGCCTCAATAAAAGATCGTCTAAAGCAAGTTAGTACGAATTTAAAACGAAAGGCTGATGAGAAAATTGATCAATTTAACATGACTGGATCTGGGTATAAAACTAAAAGAAAACGATTGACATCGTTCATTCCACCATTAACTGCTAAAGTGAAAGCTGCGAAAAAACTTTGTCTAAAACCAAAAAATATCAAAGATATATTTTCAAACTAAATATGTCTTTCCTTCATAATCATTCTTGCGAGTGCGTTAAGTCAGAATTGGATTTGTTTGCACTACCGTCTACACAAACTAGCATTGAAAATGGATTGTGGATTCATTATAAACCAATTTCATCTCTTGGTGATGATGGACCTATCGAGTTTCAAGTTCCTGGGACCGGCGATGACTACATAGATTTGTCTCATACATTACTCCACATAAAGGCAAAAGTATTAAATCAAGATTCAACTAACTTGGTATCTACTACAATAGTAGCACCTGTAAATAATTGGCTGCATTCACTTTTTAGTCAACTTGATGTTTATTTAAACCAAAAACTTGTATCACCACCTAATAATACCTATGCATATCGAGCATACATGGAAACCCTTTTAAACTATGCCCCTGCTGCTAAACAATCTCATCTTACTTGTAGTCTTTGGTATGAGGATACAGCAGGAAAAATGGATTCTACAGATGGTAAAAACATGGGATTTGTTAAAAGACAGGAATTGATTAGTGAAAGTAAGGAAATAGAAATGATTGGTCATCTTCACGGTGACATTTTTAACCAAGATAAATTTTTAATTAATGGTGTTGAAATGAGTGTTAAATTGGTTCGATCAAGAGAGAGTTTTAATTTAATTGTTGGGTCAAACGATGTAAAGTTTAAAGTTTGCATTACGGATGCAACTCTTATTGTTCGACGAGCACGAATTAATCCAAGTGTATTACTCGCACATCAAAAAGTTTTAGCTTCTACCACTGCTAAATATCCTATTACTCGAGCTGAAGTAAAAGTTTTAACAATTCCTTCGGGTGTTCAAGGAAAATCTCTTGATAATATATTTTTAGGACAGGTACCGAAAAGATGTATAATTGGATTTGTGAACAATTCTGCATTTAATGGTTCCCTTACTAAAAATCCATTTAACTTTGAAAACTATGGTATTAATTCTTTCAGCTTATATATTGATGGTCAACAAATACCTTCAAAAGCTTTGCAACCATCTTTTAATAATAGCATATTTACATCAGCATATCATACTCTATTCTCGGGAACTGGTATTCACTTTCTTAATGAAGGAAATGGAATCTCTTGTGAACAGTATGGCAAAGGTTACTGTCTATTAGCATTTGACTTAACTCCTGATTTATCAGCTAACTCATCAACTCATTGGAATCTCATAAAGCATGGTAGTGTAAGAATAGAAGTACGATTTGAATCCTCATTAATACAAACAATTAACTGTATAGTTTATGCTGAGTTTGATAATATTATTGAGATAGATAAAAACAGAAATGTTACTGTAGACTATAGTAGTTAAGGTTATAATATGTGTTGTGTGTTAGATTTTATGTGTTATGTGTAATGCATTTTGTGTGTATGTAACTATGTGAAACGTTATAAAATTAAATAAAACAAATTGTATGCAATATATTTTTTTTTATTTCTTTATAAATCTTCTATTTAATCTAATACAAAACACTGTTCGAGTTGAAATTTTACATAAGCACACTGACTAAACCACTGAACATGCTGCTGCCAAGGATCATCATCATCTTCCCAATCTTTTAAACCACCACCACAATGGAAACACTTGGTCCCGTCTGCATGGCCAGTATAAAAGAAACCAGCTTCTGCAAGATCTTCAGGTTTCTGTCGCATAACGAGAGGCAAGTTTTCGAAACTAAGCAAACGGCTAGATTTTGAACTGAAGAATGGATATTCAGCTCTTGAGTACTGCATACTCTTCTCGTTTTCTTCTCCACTCAGTGTTGTAGTTTTGTTATTCAATGATGTGTTTTGTACACGTATGCCACACTCATCTCTTCCTTCCGCTCTTGTCTTCCTGTAATTGAAGTAAACAGAATCACATTCACTAATGATCAGCTAATGACTGTCATTGTTAAAAAAGTATTTTTTAACTTTTTCACTTTCTGCTATTGTCTTTGTTATATTGTATACGAGGGCGTTTGTGTTGTCGTAGATGCTATCCTTATTAGTCTTTACGTAATATTTAATTCTAGTGGAAGCATGTTTCCAATGATCAGTAGTTGGAATCTTGGATAGCTTCTTCATATCGTACATTTCAATTTTGATGAGATGCGTCGCTTGGTCTCCGTCGTCAGAATTAGTAGAAATGTATGATACACCATCTCTAGCGGCTCGTGCTACGGTTGATGATAACAGCTTCCTCTTTTTTATTTTTGATTCAGCTTCAAAAAAATGATCAATCGATTGCGATTTTCTTTTTCCACCATCGCATGTGTTATTATTAATGACGAGGTTATCACTCTCTTCTTGAGGGGAGAGTGGCGAGTAGTAATACTGTTTATAGGTATCTTCATCGAAGCTCAATGATTTCTGCAACAACACAGTTATCATGTTAATATCAATTTGTTAACACTTAATCATAAAAGTTAAAAAAGTTAAAGTTACAGCCTATTAAAGTCCACTGCTGAACATAGGCCTCCTCTCATTTCTGAGAGGGTTTTAGAGCAAGGAAATGTCCGCCGCGCTCCCTCAATGTGTGTTGGCGAACTTCACATGCCTTCGAAATTTTCTCAGACATGCAGGTTTCCTCACGATGTTTTGCTTCACCACCAAGCACGTGGTAATAAGCACTTAAAATTGCTATTAACAATTTAATTGGTGCTGGCGGGGATCGAACCCGGGTCGCGTACTGTGAAATTTACAGCTAGCGCTAACCATCTGAGTTACCACGGCTTAATCATATACATACACAATATTTAAATAAAATAATACACACACATGAAAATAACAGAAAAAAAGTAATTTAGTCAATAGAATAAACACTTACATCCATAGCCTTTGGTGTATTGAAGTAACACAAATGTACTATTGATAGATCCACTGTAGCCAAACGACCGTACACTAACTCGATGACTGCGTTTGTTGGTCTTATATACCACCAGTACGTAAAAATTCTAATCTAAAGTATTTCCGTAATGAGTTGATAATTACTTTATGCGTCAACCAGTTTATCTCACATTTCCGTTGCCTATCTCAACATTTCTTCGTATTGTGTTTTGTTTGGTGATCAATGACTCAAGTACGATTTGTATAACACAAAAATGCAATTTAATATTTAGAAACATATCAGTTTATCTCACATTTCCGTTGCCTATCTCAACATTTCTTCGTATTGTGTTTTGTTTGGTGATCAATGACTCAAGTACGATTTGTATATCACAAAAATGCAATTTAATATGTAGAAATCACTATAATTGACCATTCCTATGTTATTCATTGAGTAGCTAGGTACTGTAATAATCTACTAATAGCAGTAATATCATGGATACACTAGATGTACAACAACATCTGAAAAAGATTCACCCCAGTCTAGAAAATAATGTTTATGCAGCTAATAGACTGCCTATGTATACCCCATTGGGTAGCTTTATATATCGATACGAATGACATCGGTCAATATTTTGATTCATATGGACGATCACCTGTACGATATCATCTAGAGTTTTTAAAAAGGAATTGTAAAAGATGGAACTGGAATGTTGATAGGATTCAGAATGAGTGGACTTCAGTTTGTGGCGAATATTGGTTAATGTATTTACTATATAAGTTTCAAGGATGTTCAATACATAGTTTTACGAGTATATTTACAAGGAACACATTGTACAACGATATTTTAGTGGATGAGATGTTTCGCTCCTATTTTATAGATAATAATTAATAAGATTTTGTATTTTATAAATAAAAATTGTAACAAAATTATGTAATGTGTTTTATTGATGATTCAGATTAGCGTTGTATAATTAGGAACAAAGAACTATAACACAATAGCACTGATATAGTCGACGCACACGCTGCAATGAAGGTGATTAATGAACAATAGAACAATAGAAATAGGAACAACAATGGGACGCTAATGACGGTGGAGGCCCTTACCGGATATCAATTAGATATTAGCTAATTGATCTACACATCTCCGGAACCGTGCATTCTACACAAAAATGGACAGCGGATTCGTGATCAGAGCATGCCAAAACCTTTTTTTTTTTTTTTTTTTTTTTTTGTAGGATCGGGCGTCGACGAACGTCGTTGAACCACGTCTGACTCAGGTGGTCTAGAAGTGGTACAACTACACTACTCGCGTGGTCTATTTCCGGTCAAATCGACCCATTCGCACAACCTTAATATAGCTGCAGCGTGATTATCCCCATGTGAGGCAATCTATGAGGAGGCGCCTGATTACTTTCCAGTAGTATTATCTAGCTGTCCCATTGTCCATATTAGGTAGCTGTGAGAGTGAGGGAATAGAGAATGCATTTGTGCTTGCGGACACACTCGTACACTATTATCCTGTCCTGTGCAGAAGGCTAGTCTCCGTTGAGACTGTCTGGAATTCGGTCTAGGGAAGATTATTCTAGTGCATAAGTGTGTACACAAATACAGGTGCACTCCCTCACCCCTCGCTCTCACGGCAATCCGACACGACGTAAATCGCTGCAGCTACATTATGGCTACTGCACGAATGGGTCGGCTCAACTGGGAAAAGACCCAATTATCATATATATTAGCGTAAAATGTGCCATGCTGCTATTTTATTTCGTTTGGTAAGTGCGAACAACTGAAACCTTATTTATTGGCAACGATGGATTCCATCTAGTGTTCAGGGGTGACAATACATCTAAGGATAAATACGTTGGTCAATGAGCGACAGCATCCACTTATCGTCGGATGGGCAGATCGTTTGTCATCTATACTTGTTTAAAATATTCCATCCCATTATCCAGTTTATGATCTCTTTACCCTGTTCCAAACTAGCCTGTCCAAAGAAAACCATTCAGTATTTTTGTTAATTTAGCTACCTTTATTAATTATATTCATAAATAAAAATATTTGAGAATTATGAACAGATTCACCTTAAGTTATTATTTCACATTAAGAACCCAAATTTGAACGAGAGATCTATTGACTTTGAAAAATTGTTCGTCAGTTCGATTTTGTCACTTTGTGTTATGAATGTAGTAAATAGAGTAGAAGGATTGTTATAAGAATTAGATAACCTAGCAGTCAGTTAAGATTAGATCCTTGATATACAATATAAGTTGTTCGCATAATTAAAGATAACAAGACTAGCCGTTTTTCTTGTTGGTATAAAGTACATACAAAATATATTATATAGATCATAATCATCTTGACAAGTCCACTGCTGAAGTTATGCCTCCCCCAAAGAATGCCACAAAGTAAAGAATCTCTTTCTGGGTCGTCACCTCATCTAGTGGTGGCGGCTGACCACGACTAGATGATTCACTTCTCTTACCTGTACGAGCATGTACTAGAGAACCTGTTATGTTTTTTTATTTATTTTTATATGATAATATATATATATATATATATATATATATATATATATATATATATATTATTTTTATATGGTATATCATACTAGCGGTTACGCACGTGTGTTTTTTTGATCTCGACAACAGTGTCACCTACCGGATCCAATTATGAATCTAAACCATTCACAGACCCACTCAAACATATATAAAAATCTCATTGACAAACACACATACAGATTATAATTATTATTGTATTTTATTAAATAAAATTATTAAAATACGATAAATATTATATATACACATGCAGAAGAATATTATTATATTTTTATAACTAAAATTATTAAAATATAATATCAATTATACCTACTATAATACTTCTGTATATAACTATAACATAAAAACAAATCCACAAATTAGAAAAATGCATTTACATTAACGCATTGTGAACAACTATCCTTAGAACCTCGCAATCTCACTCATAATTTTAGGGGTCCCAGAAATGACGATGCCATAGTCGGTTATCAATTTTGGCAGTTGGCTGTTATTGGCAGGTAGATCTTGAGCAAAGATCTACCTGCCCTAAAACCCTAGTTTCGCTCAATCACTTCTTCAATACGCGCTGTAATCTATCAGTTCAGTTGGCTTATCGCTTTTACATCTATTGTAGACTGCTATTTCCAATCCCGTCTAACAGCATGAGAGAAATAGTGTGATTGGAGAGTTTTTTTTGTAATTGGAGCTTAAACCTTTCAAGACTAAGCATTTACACACAGAGAGGAGGAACCGTTGCCTTCATCAGACGTAACTTTATTAATTTCAATTACTGTTACCGTTACAGTCTGTCAAAAGTCAACAGCTGATGATGCTGATGAACATAGACGTCTCCCATAGGTTGCCTCATAGGGGAATATACGATAGTTCCTACGCTTGGCGGATGGTTTTGCAACCGGTAAACCTTGCATTTGTCTTTCCCTCCTTGACCTAGTCTTTCCGTCCGAATACATTTTATGTGTTTATATTGTATTCAAAAAGACAGACGCCGGAAAATTATTCCACTCCTTTGCTGTGCACATTATGGAAGACGAAGCAAGTAGCTTGGTTAAAATAAATTAAATATTGACAACAAAAGGGTGAAGAACTGCCGACCGCCTGGTTGCTTGATAGTGGAAAGAAATAAAATTCAAGCTCAATTTTCGTCACCCGTCGGGACTGAACTAAGTCTACTTTCGGTAGAGCCGCTTCTCAAATAAAGAGTTTATTGTAACGCGTCTTTCCTTCTCTATGAAGTCAGGCAGCTGTTCATCCTTTAGGTTCCGTTGGCCTATTCCAAAGTTCGCTACCATCAGCTCACCAATATTTCTTAGACAAGTTTTGCGTTGAAGTTTTCTATCAATACGTGATAGTGGGTTTGGTAGGAACGCATGGCTCTAGAGATATCCTCATAAATCACCTCCACCTCCTCATCGGGAAGCGCCGAAGTTGGTGCGTAGGTAAGCCTGTGTTACCTTCAACGAATACTGATTGGTAATTCTGAGCATAAGGCACGCAACCCATGTCGATTCACCTCCGGTCTTGACCGCGTTGTCAGTGAGAGACGGTTATAGGACAAGTTTTAATAAATGATCAAAAAAAAAAATTTTAAACAACGTATACATTTGCATTTACTCATTCAAGATTATATATAACAGAAAAAACACTTTTTATGCATTGAAAATCCACGAGCAATTAGTAGACCAATTATTAAATTAAACTTATTAACTTTAAGCGTCTTCTTGGAATAATAATAAAAAACACTCAATAGCGTACGCTCTAGTGAGTTCACTCGTTTTTTTACTTTTAATCTCTGAAGCATATTTAGTTTTTTTTTTCATATCAGTCCGTAATAGTGCGCTGTTTGAAATGTCTTGTAATTTTGGTATCACTTATAACGTCGATCTACTATTGATCGATCGAGAAATCTCATGACGCTCAGAGAGTGGAGAGTGCTATGCTCGGAGTGTGCTATGGAGAGTGCTATGTACAGAGTTTCTCTGCGTGATGGTATTAAAACGAGGATATTTGCAGTAGAACCAGAGAAACCGACATAGCCCAACAGATTGGTAAGCTGAATTGGCAATGGGCCAGCCATATAGCTTGAGGAACCGAAAACCGATGAGGAAGAAATGTTCACGAGCGGCACTTGGTCCCGGCAAGCGAAGTGCTGGGCGACCTCTATTAGATGGAGTGACGACCTCGTAAGATAAATGAACGTGGTTCCTTTGGAGCAGCCTATGTTCATGAGAGGACTTGTGAAGGGCTGTAATGATGATGATGATGACATCTATGCATTATATGATATTCATTTATTTTCTTTATTTAAAATCTTTATTATTCTAACCAATAAAAGGTTACAAAGGGCGGACTTAATGCCAATTAGCATTCTCTGCCAGTCAACCCACGGCGTGGTGAGAAATTAGTGGCAGTTGATTTAAGTAACTAAATATAATAAATTTATGTAGATATAACACATATTAAAATAAAGCTTATAAAGTACACAAATGCATATGGATGCAAACAAATACATAATAATCCATATATAACAATTATCCTTAATATACATATACACGTACATAAATGCATACATAAATACATATATTAATGTACACACACATACATACATATATACATACATACATAATATATCTGGATAAAGGTAGTAGCATTGATATTATGCTGACAGCATTGCTTTCGAGAGATATTCCCGGACCAATCTTTTGAAGGCTATGTTGTTTGGTGCTTTCCTAATCTCTTCAGGTAAAGAGTTCCAGAGAAGTGTAGACTGACCAGTTAAAGAATTGCCGATAAAGCCAGTAAAATGGGGTGGAACTGAAATCTTCAGATTAATCGAAGAGCGAAGTAACTTGTCGTGTTTGGAGTAAAGGTATTGAAATTTTTCTTCAAGGTAGGAAGTGGAGGATAAATCATTTAAAATAGAGTAGAGAACAGACAATATTCTCGAAGTGCGCCTTTCGCGTATAGTTAGCCATTTAATGCAAATACGAAATTGAGAGATATGTCCACATTTTCAAATGCCGAAAATAAACCTGATGCAATTATTGAGAAGGCTATCAAGCTTATTGAGAATACTTTGGTTCAAGTCTGAGTAACAAACATCTGCATAATCAATGACAGGCAAGATGAGTGTTTGAACTAGGATATGCTTAGTTTTGTATGGGTGAAAGTTTTTCAGACGGTAGAGGTAGTCTTAAGGCAGCAGTGACTTTACGGCTGACCTTACTGACTTGTTTTTTCCAGTTCAACGTTTTATCCATGCATAGACCCAAGTTTTTTACCCATTCCGAGAACGGAATCAAATTTGCCAGCATTATTGAGCTGCCAACAAGCGTTACTTGATATTTAGATGGATTGACAGAATTGCCAAACCGCGATGACCAGTCATAAACGGCTTTCAAATTAAGGTTCAGTTTAACGATAGCATCATGTAGATTATCGATATCCGATTGCATATATATTTGGAGATTGTCTGCATATAGATGGTATGAATAATCAATGACGGAGGATATGTAGTTAATGAAAACTGAAAATAATATCGGAGACAGAATTCCGCCACTGGGAAGTCTCCTCCCTTACATGAATTGATTGATGGCGGTCGTGAAGATATGAGGAAAACCATTCTAAGACCGAGGGTGCAAATTTAAGATGAGTCAAGATACAGGAGTACATCGTGGTCAACTGTGTTAAAAGCGTTAGTAAACTAATCTACTAACATCATTACTATTACATTTTTGGTATCCATTCCATTGGTATCCAATCGTTACCAGTAAAAAGTGACTTTTTCTTTAGTTAACACAAGAAATATTAGGATTATTCTGATATTTTACGCTGATATTCTAGAGACCGTGTTATTCTGAGCTTAGAAGATTGAGCAGGTAACGACTACGATGCTTTTTATCTCGATTCTTAGCTTAAAATAGTTGAATATATCATATCTAAGAAAAGAAGAAGGTCATAGTAATCTATTACAATAGATTACTATGACCTTCTTCTTTTCCTTTTCGATCTTGTAAGAGTCAAGAGGGTTTTGTGCTCTCATGGACTTCTTAACATAAATTTTGTTTTTTTTTTTAATTATAAATAATACTCGCTATGCTCATAACATTAATTACAATCTCGATAATCAATTCAATTATTTTAAAATGCTGTGTGAGGTCCGATTTACGACAGGATTTGAATGACGAATTCTTATTTATGAAATCAACAAAAAGGGATGAAAAACTTCTAGCCCAAGGAATTAAGCCATATAATTCCAGCGCACACATTCAGAAATGAATCCTATAGAAAACCGTGAGGCTTTTCTGTACCTGTGCTCGAGGTTGACAATATCGGTTTCTTAACCTTAACCATTACGTAACTGTCACTTCTAAATATGCACATAAATATATTTTTAAAGAACATTACATCCCGTAGATGTTTTAGATTTTGGAATTTATATTGGCCAAACAAATACCAAAGGCCCGTAGCACTGCGTACAAACGCTTTGGATATGCGCCACCGAGACATCACTAAGTACGTCTTCTAAATACATGTAATGCCGATGTTCTTCTAGCCGATCCATGACCACGGAATTTTTTTCGGATAAGTGTTGGTTTATAAGTCTATACACAAACATGTAACGTGGTAGAGCCACGATGCAGCGGCACGAATGGGTCGGCTCGATAGCGGTAGGACCACGCTCTCCCAGAATACCAATGTGAAACAGAAGATTAATGCTGCTGTGTTTCTTATGGTGATTGTAGAGAATCAGAGTTCCTTTTAACTGATAACGAGGCATTCTATCACAAACATGCGGCATAACACACCTGAGGTCGATCACGTCTACATTTTGATTCTGATTATAGACATAGATATCTATGGGCCACAGACACTCTTACCTTCTTTTGGACTGTGTGCTCATTTACTAGTTATAATCTACGCGGGCACAATGTAACGCTTTTGGAATTGAATCGGAGGTATGTTAACTTACTTTTTCTTCATCAGTCTATTAGCACCTCACTTATTGTGGTGAGGGCGGATTATCGATAGAAGTATACGATGTTCGCCGTTGCTGATAATAGTATTGCGTCAGACGTAGACGCACTGTTTATACCAACATGTGTGATAAGTCATAAGATCTTTCTCATATTTAACATAGACCCCTCTTACAATACCCACGGAACAAAAAGGGATGTCTTACTCTTACACATTTCTGTGATTGAATATATATACCGTTACGGTTACAGCCCATTAAAAGTCTACTGCTGAACCTCCTCCATAGATTGCCTCACAGGGAGGATATTTGCCATAGTTGCCACGTTTGGTGGAACTATGGTAGGTGGAAAAAGCTGCTGCCCATCTTCTGGTTTGTTTCTATCTGTCACTTTTTACGACACCCACGGGAAGATATGGGGTAGTGGATATTCTTACACCGTCATTACATGGTCATATGTATATGTAGTACGTATAAAGAATAAGTCTTAGTTCGTATTACGAAATCTAAAATGACATTGTAAATAAGTGTTCTATTGTTTAAGATATTTAAATATGTTTTTAATCTTGTTTTAATGTTTTTATGTCTAAATTTTTTTTGGTTTTTCAAGAACGCTAAGCGCAACTTTTTCAGATTTGGTAATCATTAAGTGAGTAGTGCCTACAAAATATTTGAACGTCTTCTTTAACAAATTTATTTCAAGGGAAAAAAAACTACATCAATCTGTCTGCCAAAATAAGTCTTATGAACATTTTTGCGAGCAATCGTCGAGTATGATCTATTGTGTTTATACTTTCGATGAATTACTTAGCTGCGACCGCTTTCTCTTTCTTTGGGTTTAATAATTAGTACTCCAGTAGTAAATGGATGCTTAGTTTGCGAACTAGGATTTGGCATTCAGTTAATATATGCACACTTGTTTGACATTTTACTGTTTTCTATTTTTCTGTTATTTATATAATATATATTCCATTTACCATACTGACATAATTTCTATTTTCGTATACATCATTTATTACTTTATTTTGCATGATATAATATAAGGAATGTAAATATAATTTAAAATTGTGTTGAACTGAATAAATAAAATAAAATTCCTTAGGGAATTGAATTCACACATCCAGAAATTGTCACGAGGGCGACAAGGAAAGTTTTAAGAACTGATGGTGAACTGATTTTTTATTACTTTCGATGTCATTTAAGTCAACAAGAAAGTTATGATAGACTTCGATGGGCCTTTCATGATGGCGCCCCATCTCTTACCACTGTTTACAACTGCTTTAATGAGTTTAAACGTGGTTGCACTAATCTCACCGATGATCTGCGTGAGGGACGTCCTTCTACGGCGACGACTGCAGATAACGTTGTACGGCGTATGATAGAGACTGACAAAAGAGTGACTTATAAGCAGATTCGGACATGCTTAGGCATCGGTATGAATCACAAAATTCTCCATGAACATTTAGTAGTCAGGAAGCTTTGTGCCTAGTGGATACCTCATAATTTGACAGAGGCCCAAAAACTCCGTCGTGTTGATTGGTGTCGTGAAATGGATCAAAGATTTAATGGAGGTGACTCAAATTCTGTGCTCGATATACTTACGGGTAACGAAAGCTGGATTTATTGTTGTGCACCTGAAACAAAGAGACAGTCTGCTGTCTGGGTGATTCCTTCCAAGGAGTTGCCAACTAATGTGAATAGAGGTCGAAGCATGGGAATAAGATGGTGGCCTCGTGTTTCGGAAAGAAAGGTCATTACGCAACAATTGTTTTCGAAGATCGAAAAAAAGTTACTGCAGAATGGTACACTAACAATTGTTTCCCACTTGTCTTGGAAAAAGTTCGGGAGAAACGACTTCGCAGTAGGCTCCTCCTTCACCAAGACAACGCTTCGTCGCACACTACCAAGCAAACAATCGACTACTTCGCGAAGTAAGACTTGAAATCACTAGGTCACCCGCCCGCGGGTATAGCCCCGACCTCGCACCTTGATATTTTCATTTATATCCGAAAATAAAAGAAAAACTTCGAGGAAAACGTTTTATGGACGCCGAGGGAGCAGTAGCTGCGTGTCAAAATGCCCTCTAAGAGACCCCTAAGGACGAGTGGGCAAAGTGCTTTTCTCAGTGGTTTCATCGGACGCAGCGATGTTTTGATGTAAATGGACACTGTTTGGAAAAGATATAATATAACTAATAACTTGCTAGTTTGTTCAGTTTTTGATTTTCTAAGAAGTTTCAGTGTCACTCTCGTACTTAGATTTGAATAATTTAAATTTTTTCCTACAAAAGCGACACTGATTTTTATGCGGTGTTGAGAACAAATCACGTGAATAATAACGTTTAAAAACTACTAACATGCTAGAGTTATATAAATACGCTGTAGTTTTGTGGTTTCGGTCTTATTGTTCAATGGTAAACAAAATATCCAATACATCAAAACTTGCAGATTTGTATTCATAAGGACATTTTTATAGTCATCGTCTCAACTGGTATTAGTTCTATACATACAATGCAACAAAAGATAATCGCCTCACTTATTTTAATAATGGGACAAATGATATTAATCCATTACAGCTGTGTCGATATTATGTCGAACAGTCAACAACGGCATGGAACATACGGCAATTCAGTCGGACAACATTTTTTTTTAAGTATAAGCTAACGTATTCATTGATAAAATAATAATTCCATGATTAACAATTCACATACAATCAAAGCTACGTTTATTATATAAATTGCAAAGTAAATGTACAAAATTGTTATGTTTATATATGTGTTAAAGAAAAGTATGAGTTAGATGGAGTATGGTAGTGCCAGAGTTTGTATAACTATTGCATATTTAAACCACTCGAGTAGAGTATAATTATTCTGGGATTTTAATGCCGTTCGCCTTGGCGCGGTCTTCGTATTTCTTCCTCCACTTGCCTTCGGGATCGAATTTGGCGCATAGTTCATTCCAAATTTCATTTTCATGCTCAATTAAGTGCTCAATAATTTCATATGCTCCTTTCTCTTGCTTTTCTGTGCATTTCTCACAGCCTGTTTCTATCGCTTCTTGAAGATTATCTGTAAAATATTTAAAGAATATGTTTGTATTTGTATTTTAACCCACCTTCTTCGATCGAGGATAGATGTAGGTGTCTAGAGGCCACAGCATGTACTTACAATCAGATGAAATTTGTGCTTACTTGGTAACCATGCTTTTATAAAAAAATAAGTATTCGAATGCATTGCCAATGACTAGAACAGCAAATATTGCTTTTTGATTAACATTCACAAATTATTGTTGGTTATTAGAGTTAATAAGTTAATATAAAGGGTAATTCTAAGCTATATGATTTCTTTCAGTACAAATATTGCCTCCGTCTTATACAATAACTAAAGCACTGTGGTCACCAATTTTTTTTCTCCAAATCTACTAACGTTTCGGAATGAGTTTCCTTCGATGAAATTGTGAAAAAATTCCGCATAGCCATGCTTGGCAGGTGGATTAGCACCCGAAATATCAGACTTCTCACACTTCTTGGCACGGATTTGTATGTTTTACGTCTATTGTACAGGATACGGTTATTTATTCATTGCACCACCTTAATCCACTACCATGTAATAAATGTCACGTCTGTAACGACATCCGTGAAAGCTTGTCATTGTTTCGCGTAAAATATATGAACTAATGCATTTTTCAGTGATTTTTAAATAAAGACGGATAATGTGATAGGGTCGTTGTAGTTCCACCCCCAGACCTTATTAATTGCATGTCATATGTCGTGAAATTTAAAACGATAGCTGTAAATTACAGATTACGCAAGCAATCTGAGTTCAATCCTCACTGGATGCAATGAAGTTGGTAATTGCAATGTTAAATGTTGCTGAACCAGTTTCTTGGCGATAAAGAAATACATCGAGAAGGAAATTATTACATGTCTTAGAAATTTAAAAGAAAATATTTCAACGACTAAAAGTTCACAAACACGTATCTTGGCACCGCGATGTACATTTTCTTGCCTTCTCGGAAATAAGTGAAGCCCTGTGCCGTGTGCCCAGCAGTGGGACGAGGTTGTAACAGTTACTCTACTTTATGTGATAAAATAATTTGAGATATAATTAGAATTTTCAACATACGATTATCACATAGGAAAATGCTCTTTTTATTATTTTCATTGGGCCTAGTTATGCAAAAATGATTCTACCAACAAGATATTAAAATAATGACTAGATTAAACAAAACACAATATGAGACCAATTTCTTTTATCATGCTTGTGTACGTTCTTTTGATATAACATTTATGATTACTATGATGAACCAATTTTTATTTTCTCGCAAGTATGAGGTTTTTACTTACGTCTGATTTAGATTATTTATGCATGTGTCATGTAGAAAGAATGAACGAGGAAAGAGTGACAAAGCAAATTTATGTTGCAGAAGTGAACGGTAGGGTCGGGAAGGGACGCCCTAGCTGAAGGTTTATCGACCAAATCGGCGATACATTAAAAATGGGCCAGATTAGGAGTACCCTTAACCGACGAGCGTGTATGCGTAGATATATGGATGTAAAAGAGGCGAGAGAGGTGTGTCAGGATCGCGTCAAATGGAAGTCCGTAGTCTCTGTCTACCTCTCTGGGTGACAGGCCGTGAGTGTTTATGTATGTATGTGTATATGTGATATAAAATGAATGCATTCAAATGAAATCTTACCCTTTAGCTCTTTTCCCTCGGGGGTGCATTTCCCTTTATCGAGGACACAGTTTGCGTATGCCTCAAGTAATCTCTTATTGTCCTTGATTTCCTTTAAATTGATGTTGTCATATTTATCAGTGTAAGTTGACTTCTCGTCTGCCAAAATGGCAGCTACCACGCAAAGCACAACGAGCAAACTTTTAAACACCATCTGAAAGTGATGTAAAAATATTTAAAAAAAATCTCTGTAGTTGAGTTACTTATCAACAGTTATAAACACTGCAAACTTCAAAACCCACCGTCACTAAGCAAGTAACGACTCAAATGCTCAACGTTATTCAAAGAGCACCGATGTGTTATGTTTTGTATTGCAATGCTACAAGTATATATAGTGGTTTCCGTCGTGTCCCAAACATCTAATTTGCCCCTAGTCTGATCATTACCTCGTTTGTGCTTAACGCATAAAAACACGTCATTATACAGTATGATTTAATTTTCAAATTAGACATTTTAAAACAAACTACAACATAGAATATCAAATTATAGAAAAACATTCCATGTGCAACAGATATTCAAAATTCTTCCAAGATTTCAATAATGTTATCCCTTTCGTAGGTCAATAATATTTAAAAGTTATTCTATCCTCTGGTTTATTACTGATATTTATATTTAAGCCTGGGTGCGAACAACTGCAGGGAGGGAACTTAGCACCATCCTTTGGCAAAGGTCTATGTACATGTATGTGTATCATAATAAAACAATTCTTTCAGTGCTATGACTTTTAAACCAAAATAAAAATTGAATAAAACTGTCAATTTTATCGAGTTTAATTATTCTTATTTTTAATTCCCGACTTTTCGAGAGGGTAACATCCCTTTACAAGGTACATGAGTGTACAAGCTTTTTTTTAAAATGTTGTTAGGGCAAGCAAAACGATCTATAAAAACTCACGTAAAATAACATATAGCTGACGTGAAATACCA
The DNA here is from genome assembly GCA_963668995.1 of Parnassius mnemosyne. NCBI lineage: Eukaryota > Metazoa > Arthropoda > Insecta > Lepidoptera > Papilionidae > Parnassius > Parnassius mnemosyne. The sequence continues at coordinate 19,455,371 of CAVLGL010000068.1, read as the reverse complement.
AAGCTTCGAGAAGTCTGCAGTTTGTGAAAATATCCTAGATGGCCCCCGCCATTATATCAGATTTGATAGACCGCAAATTCTCGCGAAAGAATATCGATTCCTGCCAAGGATGTTACGTGAGGCTATTGAAATTAAAAAGCATCCTAATTTCAATAGAGAGGGAGGATGGGTACTACCACCCCTGCTTAGGATCCTGTAATTAATAAAATTAAAACTAAGCCCGAGCATACCACTGCAAGACTTTAAGACACAGTAGGTTCATTATGCGTAGATGGGACCAAAACTAATAATTAAAAAGCTGAAGGTACTCCGGGTTAACTCTGACATCGGGATGTTAATCAGGTCAGTGACCATGTGTGCTAGAAAGTACCCGAAACGTTGGAAAACACAACAATTAAACGAAATAAAATCCGTATAATTGGTTTTATTCAATGTGTAGTGTTCGCGTTAATTTAAGAAATAATTACAAAAATTTTTTTTGAGGTATCAGTCTATATTATATTTATTATTATTACTAAAGGTGATAATTTATTTATTCTGGATTAATTTATTACCACGGGCAATATCTTGAAGTCAACAGTGGTTTATTTCTTTTTAATTTTTGTTTCATTTTATGAAACAACCTATATATGTATAAGAAAATTATTAAGGGGAAACACAATGTTTCTTAAAATCTTACGTTTTTGATGATTTGTTTGTTGCCTCATTGAAAGGTTGAAACAAGCATTACAAAATAATATTTTTTGCTACGTAACTCATTGTCTAATTCCCTCGAAGTCAACCCAGTATTTCCTCTAAATTTTAGTAATGTTTTATGTCATTTGTAGTATATTCGTCGCACATTTACCATAATTTATTATTTAAACTCATAACTTTTCATTTTTAGTTAGGGTATTCTTCGAAACGTTAAATATTAAAATATTGGCTCATTCTTTAAGTAATAGCATAAATCTTATTTATATAAAGAGATATTATTGATGTTATTGGTTTAACGGTGGCTCTACCAATTTTAGCGTTAAATTGTGTATATATATAGTTGTGACATTGAACATCATGTAAAGTGGACGATGTGTGTCGCAATTAACGATTTTTTCACAAAGAATATAATTGACATAAAATATATCGCAAATATTTCCATTTTCGGGTAAGTCTACGCCCCGAAATGTATTATTATTACAGATTGATAATGATGATGGCGATGATAACGGTGACTTTAAAACTGTTATAAATAGCTGATAGAAGGAAAACTCAAACTTAAAGAAAAAAAGAAGCCAACAGTTTGCCTAATCATAACTAGTTACGGCAATACAGAGACACCTGCACCCAATTTCAAAAATAAATCGAAAGCCCGATACCATCGTAAACTAAATAAAACAAATTTTATTGTTTAATCCCCACGTTTCGGGTGCTTTGAAGCATCATGGTTACCGAGGTACTATACTTCTAAAAGTAAGCTAAAATTAAACGCGTTTTTATACCAGCGTAAAATAGCAGCTTAATGCTGCTGTGTTTAGCATGGCGAATGTAGAGAACCGGAGACCCTTTTTACTGGAAAAGAGGCATTTTATCTTAGTCCTCACGGCTGACAATGCATCTGTATTTTAATTTGCAAACGAAGATAGATGTAGATGTATAGGGGCCATAACAACCACTTACCATCAGGTGGACTGTGTGCTCGTTTGTCACCTTTATTCCATAAAAAAACGCGATAAAATCCTTAAAATTAGCTTTATTAAGTGTGTAGTATTCGTATAAATATAAGAAATCATTCAATAATTCATTAAAGCCTATTAAAATCCACTGCTGAACATAGGCTTGCCCATAGATGAGGAATCATAACCCTAAAATAATTTGGAATGCCTCACAACATTTAATAAAAGTAAAACTTTTTCTCCTTATACCGCCGTGGACATGCTGTTGCTAAGCAGCTAAAAAGGTGAAAGGGTTGAACCTACCCGGATAGACTTTTAATCTTCTGCTATGAAATATTTTGCCAATTTTGTATGGAAGACGCAGTTAGTACTTTCACTTATTGTGTTTTTGTCAAAATATTGTCAGAAGCACAGGCTTCTTTGGCAGTTAGGAAATCGATACTATTTCACACCCATGCCTCGGAAAGCGCGTTAATTCTTGCTCCTGCGCCTGGTCTCTTTCCAGTCGTATTAGATAGCTGTCCCATTGCCCGTATTAGGTAGCTGTGAGAGTGAGGGAATAGAGAATGCATCTGTGCTTGCGGACACACTCGTACACTACTATACTGTCCTGTGCATACTACTAAGTAACTATGTCTGGAATTCGGTCTAGAGAACATTATTCTAGTGCATAAGTGTGTACACAATCACAGGTGCACTCTCTAATCCCCCACTCTTCCCGCAATCCGACACGACGTAAATCGCCGCAGCTGCGTTACGGCTGCTTCACGAATGGGTCGGCTCAACTGGGAAAAGACCCAATTATCATATATATTAGCGTAAAATAGCAGCATAGTACTAGCTTATTTCGTTTGGTAAGTACGAACAAACAGAAACCTTCTTTATTGGCAATGATGCATTCCATCTAGTGTTCTAGGGTGACAATGCATCTGAGCATAGATACGTTGGTCAATGAGCGACAGCATCCACTTATGGTCGGATCGGTAGATTGTTTGTCATGTATGCTTGTTAAAAAGATTCCATCCCATTATCCAGTTTATGATCTCTTTACCCTGTTCCAAACTAGCCTGTCCAAAATAAACCATTTAGTATTTTTGTTAATTTTACTACCTATATTAATTATATTCATAAATAAAAATATTTGAGAAATATGAACAGATTCACCTTAAGTTCTTATTTCACTTCAAGAACCATGAACATTTGAACGAGAGATCTATTGACTTTGAAAAATTGTTGCGTCAGTTCGATTTTGTCACTTTGTGTTATGAATGTGGTAAATAGACTAGAAGGATTATTATTTAAGTAATTAGATAGCCTAGCAGTCAGTTTAAGGTACGTGATATACAATATAAGTTGTTCGCATAATTAAAGTTAAGAAGACTAGCTGTTTTTTTTTGTTGGTATAAAGTACATACAAAATATATTATATAGATCATCATCATCTTGACAAATCCACTGCCGAAGTTATGAATCTAATTCCGCCGACAAACTGTTACGCAGTTTGGTGGGTGTGAAAAATGTACTAAAGGTTTGGTCCAGAATAAATGATTTATTATTATTATTATTATTACTATGCCTCCCCCAAAGAATGCCACAAAGTAAAGAATCTCTTTCTGGGTCGTCACCTCATCTAGTGGTGGGGACTGACCACCTGAACCTTTTATGATTTTTTTTATTTGACGATACTCACAATTGACATTTTACTAATTATTGTAATGTTATTTCTCTATATTTTATTTATAACTATAATAATAAAAAGAAAACTAAAACTAGAAACCTCATTATCATATATTCCTACTCCCCGTGGTATCGTGCCAAGAACGCTGGCTGCGTTTCCCCGCTGAATGGTTATACTTAGTCTCTGAGCGAGAAAAGAACCAGCCTTCTTATCACCAGCAGTAACAAACAGCCGCGAATGGAGTTCCTTTAGGAATTTAACCGCACGTGGACCCCAGAGACCGATAGTCTCTACAGCAAATGGCACAAATTGGTAGTCATCTCTCAGAGACTCATATTTGCGCCACTTACTCAGTTCAGCTGCCTCTGATGCCGCCCCGGTTCTAAACGAGGTACCCCTTAGTTGAGAGGCCGCCAGAGTGTCTACGCAAGTAGCATCCCACACTAGAGTTTTACCTCTCTCCCAAGGGACCAATGTCATACCGTCGGGTCTCCTGCCATAGTCTCTAAATATTCCATATGGCTCTAAAACCCTTCGGATGACATCGTTCAAAGAACTGTGTCGTGAAGTTATGAATGTAATACCGCCGACAAACTTTTTATTTTATATGATTATATATATATATATATATATATATATATATATATATATATATTTTAATATGATATATCATACTAGCGGTTACGCACCGCAAGATATACGTAAGCTCAATTTTCGTCACCTGTCGGGGCTGAACAAGTATACTTTCTGTAGAGCCGCTTCTCTAATAAAGAGTTTATTGTAACGCGTCCCTCCTTCTTCATAAAGTCAGGCAGCTGTTCATCCTTTAGGTTCCATTGGCTTCTACCAAATTGCGCTACCTTCAGCTCACCGATATTTCTTGAGACAAGTTTTGCGTTGAAGTCTTCTATCAATACGGGATAGTGGGTTTGGTAGGTACGCATGGCTCTAGAGATATCCTCATACATCACCTCCACCTCCTCATCGGAAAGCGCCGAAGTTTGTGCGTAAGCCTGTGTAACCTTCAACAAATACTTCAACAGATACACCTCCGGTCTTGACCACGCTGTCAGTGAGAGACGGTTATAGGACAAGTATTAATAAATGATCAAAAAAAAATCAAACAACGTATATATTTGTTTTTATTTATTCATTCACGATTATATTTAACAGTAAAAACACTTTATTTACATTAAACATCCGCGAGCAACTAGTAGACCAATTATTAAATTACACTTATTAACTTTAAGCGTCTTCTTGGAATAAGAATAAAAATCACTCAATAGCGTACGCTCTAGTGAGTTCATTCGTTTTTTTTTTACTTTTAATCTCTGAAGCATATTTAGTTTTTTTTCATATCAGTCCGTAAAATTGCAGTTTAAAATGTCTTGCAATTTTGGTATCACTCATAACGTCGATCTACTATTGATCGATCGAGAAATCTCATGTCGCTCAGAGAGTGGAGAGTGCCACTCATGCTCCCTTCGCGGTTGCGTTCTGCAGGCTGCCGCTGTGTTTGGCATTACAGGTCGGCGGATTGCGATGGATTGCGGTCTTACTTTGCATCCTACACATGGAGGCCGGTTTGTTTCTCGCCGGATGATTCCAACGCTGTTGTTGAGTCTATCACTGATGTGGTGCTACAGGGAATGGAACTATTTATTCCATCATGAGGTACCCATCGGAGGCAGATCTCAGCCTTGGTTTGGTCGCTCCTGTAAGACTGCATTACGCAGTAAGCAGGAGTGTTATCAAGCCTGGGCTGCGGCTTCGGCGGCTCGGGATGTAAACACCAGCACACTTAAAAAGAAGTATAACTTCGCCTCCAGGTCCTTCAAAACAGTTATTGCCAAGGCAAAGTCAGAGCACATAGGCAGAATTGGCGAGAAACTAGTTCGCCTTACTTCGAGAACCCGTGCATTCTGGTCTGTCTCCAAGGCTGTCCAAGGGAATTTCTGTAAGCCATCACTACCATCTCTGCACAGGGAGGACGACTCACTGGCCCAAGACGCAAAAGACAAAGCCGACCTTTTAGACTCCCTTTTTGCGTCCAACTCGACACTTGATGACGGGGGGAAACACCGCCGACCATCCCGCGGTGTGAGTGCTCCATGCTGCATCCTCTCCCTGGACATCCAGAAGTCGAGTGGGGCTGACGGAATCACCCCAATTGTGCTGAGGACGTGTGCTCCGTAGTTTTCACCGGTCCTAATGCATCTTTTCCGGTACTCCTACTCCCAAGGCGTAGTCCCGAATTCATGGAAGACAGCTTTTGTCCACCCGATCCCTAAAAAAGGTGACCGCTCAGACCCGTCCAACTATAGGCCTATCGCGATCACCTCCTTGTTCTACAAAATAAGATCACCAGCTGATTAGTGACTGCCAATACGGTTTTCGTCGGAGTCGATCAGCTGGTGATCTTCTGGTCTACCTGACCCATAGATGGGCAGAGGCAGTAGAGTCCAAGGGGAAGGTGTTGGTGGTTAGTTTGGACATTGCGAAGGCCTTCGATCGGGTTTGGCACAAAGCGCTTCTTTCGAAGCTCCCTTCCTATGGGCTTCCCGAGAAATTGTGCGACTGGATCACCAGCTTCCTTGCAGATCGGAGCATCAAGGTCGTTGTAGACAGTGCATACTCCGACTACAAGCCTATTAACGCTGGTGTTTCACAAGGCTGTGTGCTATCACCAAGGCTGTTTCTTCTGCATATCAATGATATTTTGCTAACTGGTAACATTCATTGATATGCGGATGACAGCACTGGTGATGCTCTATACACCGGCCGTTCCAATATTTCTCGGGAACACGTCGCCGAGTACCGGAACAAACTTGTGTCTGAAGTCAAGTCTTTGCTTAACAAAGTCTCGGATTGGGGCCGACTAAATCTAGTCCAGTTCAATCCCCAGAAGACACACGTTTGCGCGTTTACCGCTAAAAAGAACCCCCTTATCGTATCTCCTCAGTTTCAAGGCACTCCCCTTGCTGCCTCAGCTAGTATCGGAATCCTTGGCGTCGACATATCGAATTGTGTGCAGTTTCGTGGTCACTTGGAAGGGAAGGCCAAATTGGCCTATAAAAAGCTTGGCGTGCTCAGCAGAGCGAGACAGTATTTCATGCCGGCACACCGCCTGCAACTTTAAAAGGCGCAGGTTCGGCCTCATATGGAACACTGTTCCCATCTCTGGGCAGGGGCTCCCCAGTGCCAGCTCTTTCCACTTGACCGCGTCCAGCGCAGAATGGCGCGAATAGTCGACGACCGAGTCCTTTCCGATCGGCTCGATTCATTGCCACTGCGAAGAGATGTTGCATATCTTTGCATTTTCTTTCGCATCTACCACGGGGAATGCTCTGAGGAATTGTTCGGATTAATCCCAGCTGCCAAATTTCACGAACGCACATCGCGGCAGAACTCCTGATCCTGATGACATCCAGATGGTGTGGATGGTCCACACCATCTGGATGATTGGCGGTCCACCACTGTGCGATTTAGAAGATGTTTCCTTTCTCGCACGACTTCCTTGTGGAATCAATTACCATCAGCGATTTTTCCGGACCGATACGACTTGGGGACCTTCAAGAAAAGAGCGCACTTCTTTTTAAAAGGCCGGCAACGCATCTGCGATTCCCTCCTTGGTGTTGCAGCTGTTCACGGGCGGCGGTAGTCACTTACCATCAGGTGAGCCGCATGCTCGTTTGCCCCCTCTCCTATAAAAAAATAATTGACGGTAACTGTCACTTCTAAATATTTATATAAATATGTTTTAAAGAACATTACACGGATTTTTTTTAATATCCCGTAGATATTGTAGAATTTTGGAATTTATACTGGCTAAACAAATATCAAAGGTCCGCAGCATTGCATACAAATGCTTTGGATATGCGCCACCGAGCCATCTCTAAGTATGTCTTCTAAATACATGTAATGCCGATGTTCTTCTAGCCGATCCATGACCACGGAATTGCTTTAGAATGAGTGTTGGTGTATAAGTCTATACACAAACATGTAACGTGGTAGGGCCACGATGCAACGGCATGAATGGGTCGGCTCGATAGCGGTAGGACCACGCTCTCCCAGAATACTAGTGTGAAACAGCAGATTAATGCTGCTGTGTTTCTTATGGTGATTGTAGAGAATCAGAGTTCCTTTTAACTGATAACGAGGCATTCTATCACAAACATGTGGCATAACACACCTGAGGTCGATCACGTCTACATTTTGATTCTGATTATAGACGTAGATATCTTTGGTCTACAGACACTCTTACCATCTTTTGGACTGTGTGCTCATTTACTAGTTAGAATCTATGCGGGCACAATGTAACGCTTTTGGAATTGAATCGCAGGTATGTTAACATACTTTTTCTTCATAAGTCCATTAGCATCTCACTCGTTGTAGTGAGGGCGGATTTTTGATGGAAGTATCAGACGTCTCGCACCTTTGACACTGCTCGCCGTTGCTGATCTTAGTATTGCGTCAGACGAAGACGTACTGTTTATACCAACATGTGTGATAAGTCATAAGATCTTTCTGATATTTAACATAGACCCCTCTTACAATTTCCACGGAAAAAAGGGATGTCTTACTCTTACACATTTCTGTGATTGAATATATGTATCGTTACCGTTACAGACTATTAAAAGTCCACTGCTGAATCTCATCCATAGATTGCCTCACAGGGATGATATTTGCCATAGTTGCCACGTTTGGCAGATAGGTGGAAGACGCTGCTGCCCATCTTTTGGTTTGTTTCTATCTGTCATTTTTTATGACATCCACGGGAAGATATGGGGTAGTGGATATTCTTACACCATCATTACATGGTCATTAATGTAGTACGTTATCATCATCATCATCATCATCATCATTACAGCCTTTCATAAGTCCACTGCTGAACAAAGCACGGTCCTAGGCCACCTGCATCCATCGACTTCCTGCATGTCTTACCAGGTCGTAACTCCATCTCGTGGGCGGTCTCTACACCTCGTCTACCGGGTCGAGGCTGCCACTCAAGAACCTTTCTTCCCCATCGGTTGTCGGTTCTTCGAGCTATAATATTTATTATTATATATTTTTTTATGTAGTACGTAAAAAGAATAATTCTAAGTTCGTATTACGAAATCTATAATGACATCGTTGATAAGTGTTCTATTGTTTAAGATCTTTTAACCTTGTTTTAATGTTTTTATGTCTATACTTTATTTTTTTGGTTTTAAGGAACGCTAAGCGCAAATTTTTCAGATTAGGTAAACATTGAGTGAGTAGTGTCTACAAAATATATGAAGGTCTTCTTTGACAAATTTATTTCAAGGAAAAAAAAACTATATTATTCTATCTGCCAAAATAAGTCTTATGAACTTTTTTGCGAGCAATTATGGCCAGTGGCACTCGTCGAGTATGATCTATTGTGTTTACTTTATGCTTTTCATGAATTGCTTAGCTGTGAGCGCTTTCACTTTCTTTGGGCCTAATAATTAGTACTCTAGTAGTAAATGGGTGCTTAGTTTGCGCACTAGGGGTAAGCGTTCAGTTAATAGTTGTTATGTCACTAGATAGAAATGTGTTTTTCAACAGTAATGTACAATCAGAGATTTTACGAAAATTCGTTGCTTGGTAGGTTCTGAAGCAAAATAACAATCATAAGCCGAAATTAAAGTTTTGATACGATTATAATCTGGTTTTTTAAATTACGTCTTACTACATTTTTTTAAATAAAGGAATTCAAAAAAAAATCGCATTCGGATTTAAGATATTCTATACTGAAATTTTGCACTGGCGGTAGGTAATGCTTTCCAGTGCAAGCCCATGCCATTTGGGTTTGGCGGTTCGAATGATTATACACCATTTGTGTACTATCAACCACATGTTCCGTGCCGAAGGATTTAGTACTAATAATTTCTACGACTAGCTTACAATATTTAGACACTTTCATATCTTAAGCCCCTTTCAGAAATGAGAGGCCTGTGACAAGCAAAGCTGCCGAAATGAAATGTTTTTCAAAAGCTCGAACAACCAGTGGTACGTAATGAAAGGTCGGGGAAAAGTTTCTTCTTATTTTGTTCGTATAAAGTTAAAGAAAAATCTCTTTGGTTGTACTTTTTATCTGACTGGTTTTATTATGAATACATATAGGACATTAAGAAAAGGAAAAATAAAAAGTAAAACACACTTTCCCGCCTTGTTTCAATTGTTTTTCTGTCCGTCAAAATGAGTGAATCTAACGAAGAAATTCTATACATGCTGAAGTTTTTTATTAAAAAAAGAGGAAAAATGGGGCCCAAGCCGCAAAAAATAATTGTGAGGTTTACGGACCTAATGCAGTATCAGTACGAGTAGTACAAAGTTGGTTCAAACGTTTTCAATCTGGGAATTTTTATTTCAAAGGTGCAGCTAGCTCATATGGATAAAGTCGATGCCATTTTTGAAAAAGTGTAACTATATCGACATTTTGACCCATTTGACAGAAAACACGTATTTGGCCATTCAGAAAAACTTTAGAGAGCTTGGTTGGGAAGTGTTAACCGTGCACCCTCAGATTTTCCCTGTTTCGGTTTCTTCGGAATTCTTTGGGTAGTGTTAGGTTGAGATCAAGAGAGGACTGTCAAAACTACTTGTCACATTTTTTTGATAATAAATCCCAAGATTTTTACAGCAACGGGATTATGTCACTACCTACAAAGCGGCAACTAGTTATGGAACAAAATGGCACATATATATTATATTTAAGTGTAATTAAACTTTAAAAAAAATCTTGATTTTGTATATAAAATACGAAGAAGCTTTTTCCCCGGCCTTTTATATAGGCAGATAATAGTAACGTCAACTTCACCTGGAAGTGAAAGTATAGACTTTCACTTGCAGGTGAAGTTGACGTTTGGAGTAAAAGTTTTTATAAGTATTCCCATAGTTCTCTTAACCCCGATGAATAATTATTTTAATGCCATATATTTAGCTTGCAGAATCATACACGTAGATTGTTTTGCAGCTATAATAAATAAACATTGTTTCAAATAATGTTCTTGTGTAAGAACGTAGAAAAATTAATCATATCTCGTCGCGAAGGTTAAATCAATTAAATTCGAGAAGTATCAGAGGTAGACAAATTCAATTAGCGGTTCAATTATGTCTCCGAGAGGTAACTAGTATGTAATATTATGTGCACTTTGCACTTTAAATAAACGTATTATTGATTTCACGTTGCATCGTAATACGTTAAAAGTTAAAAGCCACAGCCTATATGACGTATATATGACCTGCTGGGTACAGGCGTCGTCCCATTTCTGAGACGGTTTTAGGACAAGGAAATGTCCACCACGTTGCCTGAATGTGTTTTGGCGTAATTCACAAGTCTTCGAAATATTTTTTTTTCTTATTTCTCAGACACGCAGGTTTCCTCACGATATTTTCCTTCACCTCCGCAGTGAAGGTGCTCTGCGCACGTATTTAATTAGCACTTAAAATTGCAATTAAAAATTTCATTATTGTCGGCGGGGATTTGACCCAATCTGGCTCGTGTACTATGAAATTTACACCGAGTGCTTAGCCTTTAAGCTACTACGGCTCTCAAAATATATAGGCTTATTTTTCAGAGTAGCCAAATTTTAAATTTAATTTCAAATATATATATATATATATATATATATATATATAAATCGTGATATACCGTTATTGCAGTTTTTGACAATACGAGTAAATAAGGCTTCTTCTGTTATTTGAAATTATCCCAAATTGAATGTGATTTATGGGCAACAAATTTTTTGCCTACCGATCGACTCTTACGAATGTGTGCGTGCGTAGTGAAATCAGTTAAAATAATGCATTATCATGCATTTTCAATTTAAAAGATAAAAATGACAGAATTATTGAGATTTTTTAAATAAATTTTTCTTCACAATTTGATATTGCTTATTTTGAACCTTCTCTGCAAAGCATTTGACAACAGCGATTTGAGCTTCCCTTTACTTTATTTTACCTTCACTTATAAATAATTCTTTCATCTTTCTTCACTCATTTTTATTTCTATGTGATAAATACAGAAAAAAAAATTCTAAAACATTATGTGATGATACGTAACAATTCACAGGTCAGGGTCTTGCGACTAAAAGTTGTCATTAGCCGAAGTAAACTTAAGTTATATTATTCACGCACGCAATAAAGGTAATGAGCGTTAGCACTGTGTCGAGTTTTTATATCTTTAGTCAAAAACCACAATTGTGATTATTTTGTAGTGAAAAAAGCCTAATGTTAGGAAAGGCACAGACAGAAACTTTAGTCGTATAAGCATATAACATTGCATCAAAATATTTTTTACGAATTTAATCTCGTTTAAATTACTTTAGTTATGTATTCATTCATTCATTTATTACAGCCTCTTCGTAAATCTATTGCCGAATGTAGGCCTCCTCCGCTCCCGATTTTTTCCGACTCCCGACACAGATTTATTCATAAGGGATATTTGCTAAAGATGCCACGCTCGACTGTCGTGATTCCGCCCACCTCCTGTTCCTGTTTCCATCTGTCGCTTTATACGACATCCACGGGATGATATTATAAGATAGTAAATTCACTTACACCGCCACAATACTACTGCTTTTATAATTGTACTTTAATTTACTTTTTCTTATATTTTAATTTAAGTCCAATCTACACAGAATGTACTTACAATATCTTAAAATATGTCAGTTTCAATATTGGGTTCTGATTTAGTTTTATATTTTTTAGGAATCCCCATCAAACGCTCAGCCATTTTCTCCATTAAAAATATTCTGGGTAGTAAGTAACCAACGGTCTTTTGCAAGGGTTTTTAATAAGTCAATCTATATCTATCATATGATGAAAGGACGGGGGCGATCCTGCACATGTTCACAGATTGTAGATGTGGTACAGCTATACTGTATCTCTTTAATGGCTACAGCATGAATGGGATGGCATAAACGGAGAGGGCAACCATGTTTGCACAGAAAACTACAGTCAAATAGTAGAATAATGTAGCTGTATTTCATATAGTCGGCAACGGGAACTGAAGGATTATAGGATAAACCTAATTTTGCAGTGGAAAAATTGTTCTTCCTTAAATCGGTCTACTTCAAGGTCAGTTAACCAACAGCAAATGTAAATTTGTAATCGTAAAAAAAATTGTTTTGTAATATAACTACAAATTAAAGTACTTCGGACGTTTGGCTTTAATTGGACTGCAAGACCTTGCTTCTTGAATCATTTGATGATTCTAGGTCGCGGGAAATAACTTAGGTATAAGATCCGATGAGTGAGTTTGAGAGTATCAAAATTAAGAAAAAAATGGCCGTCTTTTGAATGTGTTGAATAAGAGAAACCTCTCTTAAACCTCCAAGAGCCTGTAGATCTTATTATTTATTATTGATTTAAACTTAACCGTACTTGAGAAAAAGGGCATTGACGGACGGTCGGACTGACGGACAACAAAGTGTTCATTTATGGACATTGATACATTAAAAAACAATTTTTTGTATTATATAAGGGTTTCGTCTTTTCATTTGAGACTTCCTAAAGCATCGTAGCTCGACGTCGGCTACAGGTTTTTTTTAATAATCCCAAGCCAGTACATAACTATTATCATAACTATTATTCATTGTGATAGTAGTCGAAGATTGTGACGACGCATATTTATATAAAAATACAACTGAAATGGTTGATACATATAAGATATATGTATGAAATGAGTGAGTGTCTTATCAACCCTTCAATATATACACTCATTTAGAACATTGAGTGTAGAACCTAGTACAGTAAAGAAAACAATCTTAATATGTTCAAATAGAACAGAAGATCAAGGCTCTAACTAAGTAGACGCATAAGTTATATCTCCACAGAAAAATAATAGCTTATGAGAATAATATTGTGAAGTTAGTGTTGGAAGTTATATTAGTGAGTGGGTGAAACAAACACCTTTTAAATAGCATAATCATTCTGTGTATTAATATAAGTTGAACGAAGAAATTAAACAAAAATTGCCGATTAACATTAGTGAATAAAACTATTTTTACGGATTTTATCGCGTTTAATTTACTTATTTTATATTCCCGACGTTTCGGTTGCTTTCCAGCAACCGTGGTCACGGGGGACTGAGGTGATTGACGTCCCGATGTCAAAGTTAACCCGGAGTACCTTCAGCTTTTTAATTATTAATTTTGGTCCGATCTACGCAGAATGAACTAACTGTGTCTTGAAGTCTTACAGTGGTATGCTTGGGTTTAGTTTTAATTTTATGAATTACAGGATCCCAAGCAGGTGGTAGTACCCAGCCTCCCTCTCTATTGAAATTAGGATGTTTTTTAATTTCAATAGCCTCACGTATCATCCTTGGCAGGAATCGATGTTCTTTCGCGAGGACTTGTGGTTTATCAAATCTAATGTAATGACGGGGGCCGTCTAGGATATGATCACAAACTGCAGACTTCCCGGAACGTTGGTGCTTCACGTCAGCTATGTGTTCTTTTACGCGGGTTTTTATTGATCGTTTTGTTTGCCCTATATATGAGAGACCACACTCACAATCAAGCTTGTATACTCCTGCATCTTGTAGAGGAATATTGCACTTGACGGAAGGGCAAATCTTTGTTGCAGAGAGCACGAGGGATCTGTGACAGCAAACACCTGGCCGCCGAGCTTCAGCACGTCAAGCAGGTTCTGCACGACAACAAGCTTTGGGTTCCGCGCCTACGTCACAGTGACCGAGTGAAGCCGGCCACAGTCGAGCGTGTGCCTGCTGTACTACCATATGTCAGAGGTGTCACAGACAAGATTGGCTAAATCTTGAAGCGAGCTTCTATTAGAACATTCTTCAAGCCGCCGAAGAAGATTAGTCAGTTCTTACCATCCGTCAAGTGCAATATTCCTCTACAAGATGCAGGAGTATACAAGCTTGATTGTGAGTGTGGTCTCTCATATATAGGGCAAACAAAACGATCAATAAAAACCCGCGTAAAAGAACACATAGCTGACGTGAAGCACCAACGTTCCGGGAAGTCTGCAGTTTGTGATCATATCCTAGACGGCCCCCGTCATTACATTAGATTTGATAAACCACAAGTCCTCGCGAAAGAACATCGATTCCTGCCAAGGATGATACGTGAGGCTATTGAAATTAAAAAACATCCTAATTTCAATAGAGAGGGAGGCTGGGTACTACCACCTGCTTGGGATCCTGTAATTCATAAAATTAAAACTAAACCCAAGCATACCACTGTAAGACTTCAAGACACAGTTAGTTCATTCTGCGTAGATCGGACCAAAATTAATAATTAAAAAGCTGAAGGTACTCCGGGTTAACTTTGACATCGGGACGTCAATCACCTCAGTCCCCCGTGACCACGGTTGCTGGAAAGCAACCGAAACGTCGGGAATATAAAATAAGTAAATTAAACGCGATAAAATCCGTAAAAAATAGTTTTATTCAATGTGTAGTGTTCGCGTAAATATAAGAAATCATTAGATTAACATTAGTGTTCACAGAAATCATTAAGGGAAAATTGCTACAGTGAGTGTCTGTGTAATATTGTTAAAAACAAAAAGACCCGCGTTTTTATTGATTAATTTGACTGTGTCAACAACCAGTGGCTTATAGCGGTTTGAACGTTGCGCATCACCGCGACACTGTTACCTTCAATCATTATCATAGAAACAGAAACAGAAACTTTTTATTCAATATAGATTATAAATAATACTTATTGAAAGTCACTTTTTTGTTTGATTACCACAACAACGACTAGATAATGTTTTATTTTACTTTCGAACTTTTTTATTTCTTAAATTGTTAATTCATCATTTTAAGCGGTGCATCTTTAAAAACAAATCAATACCCAACCGTATATAAAAATTGAAATATTTTAGTACCTCAGTCTTTCTATACCCACAACGCCTACAAGTTTTTTAAAGACAATCTTACATATAGAATCGAATGAAATATTAGAAGTGCCAGGAGTACTAATAAATTATACTTTATACCAATGTCCAGTAAAAATAAGGAGTGGGGACGTTTATGAGAGTCTAATAAAGAGGACAATGAGTACATTCTATGTAATGCATGACACAAGACCACTTGGCTTGTTTGTCGTCATTAACTGTTAACCCTCAAAATCTGATTGAGCCAGCCTGGAATTGTCCAACATGTACTACCTCCCAGCCAAAACACCCTAACAACGATAAGACTCCGGTGCGTTCAAACCAAATATAACATTTCGTGCCACAAAAAGGCTGGCGTTACAATCCCCCCCTGACAACGCATCAGAATATGCATTTAAAGAAAATATGCGCAGCGTTGTTCAGGAAAGAGTTCGCAAGGAAATAGATAGATTAACACTAATCTTAGCAACTCCCTTCAATTATTTAGTACTGAATTAAGAGCCATTATGAATGAAATGAAGGATATTAAAGACTTAATGAACTTCATGAACAGGAAATTTGAGGAAGTACATAAAGAGCAAGCCGAACTTAAAAAACTCTGTCGGATCTACAGGTAGAAAACTTGACTCTTGAAAACACAGTAAAAGGTTTATGCACACGACTTAACATACTGGAACAAAATGCACGCTCAAACAATGTGGAAATCCAATGCATTTCGGAGAAGAAAAATGAAAAATGAAATGAAATGAAAAAATTATTATTGAGATTATAACCAACATTGGCAAATTGATTAACTGTAATATTTCGAAGGACAATATTTCCCATTGTATAGCTAAACTAAATCCTGGAAGGACAAGACCCAGATCGATCGTTGCTCAATTTAACACCATTCAATCCAGAATATTGTTCATGGCCGCAGCTATAAACTTTAATAAACCGAAACCTGCTCATGATAAACTCAACAGCTCTCATCTTGGATACGAAGGATCGAAAACACCTATATTCAATACTGATCATCTATTACCGACAAACAAATCCCTGCACGCTGCCGCCAGATCTGCTGCAAAAGAAAAGGGATGTTTGGATAAAAAATGGCCGTATTTACATGAGGAAAAGCGACAAGGCAAACTGCATAATTATAAAGGAATATGGACACAATTCACGCACTTAAATAAATACTTGTTTGTCTTTAGTATTAATAGTATTAAAGTCCTGGCAAAAGTTATAAACCTCTCAGCTCTTAATATATATACGCGTATATATATATATATATATATATATATATATATATATATATATATATATATATATATATACTGGAAAAGAGGCATTCTATCTTAGTCCTCACGGGTGACAACGCATCTGCATTTTGATTCGTAATTGAAGATAGATGCAGATGTCTATGGGCCACAGTAGCCACTTGCCATCAGGTGTCCACCTGATGGCAAGTGGCTGTGTGCTCGTTTGACACTCTTATCTTATAAAAAAAATATATTACCAAAACATACGTGGTCTGCGAACCAAAACTCATTTATTTCATTGTAATTTGTTAGCTAGTAATTATGATATTACTATTTTAACAAAAACGTCGCTTAATAAAAACATCCTTAGTTTTGAAATATTCGACAACAGATACGTAGTATATAGAAGAGATGATTTTACATTTAATTCGCATAAAGTTAGGGGAGGAGTCGTAACTGCCATTATTAAAAACTTTCATTTCAAAAGGCTTCATTACTATGATAGCAAATGCGAAGGCCTGTGGGTAACAGTAGACTCATCCTTATCTACCTACCCGAACCAGATTGTTTTTTGTACCGTGTATCTCCCACCACCAATTCATAACTCGTTACTCAACCATTTTATCGATAATTTTAATAAAGTAAAAGAGCAACTTAACACTCAAATTTGCCTCATCGGAGCTTTTAGTTTGAGCACCTTAAACTGGAGTAGTGTATAAAACTCAGAAAATTTACAGACTTCTCCCTTATATTAAAGCTTTATTGACTTTTCTATGGTAAACATCCTAAACAAGGCAATTTTATAAATAACGCTATGGGTAGAACACTTGATTTAGTCTTAATAGACACAATTTCATGCACTGTTTCTCAAGCAACAAATATACTATGTACCGAGGACCCGTTACGTCCACCACTCATAGTTGAATAAAATTTTTTAGTAGTCCAACTCTGCCATACAATCTTGATTCACGTAGGCTAAATTTTCATCTAGTTGACTATGACAAAGTTAACAAATATTTAGTCAAGATCGATTTGGATGAACTTTTCACAGGTGTCGAGGACATCGATCAGATGGTAGAGAGTTTTTATAATTATAAAAAATTAACCTGTTACTGTGATATCCATCATGGTTTTCCAAGAACCTAATTAATCGCTTACGTGAAAAAAAATGAGTAGACTAAAATACAAAAAGTATCACAATCGCTTAGATTTGATTTCTTATCGTCTTCTTACAGAGCGTTGTAGGAACTTAATGAAATCTTTCTACAAATCCTATCGCGCGGAAGTTGAGAATCGCATCCAGATAAACCCTAAATATATCTGGTCATATATAAAAAACAAACTTGGGGGCTCGAGTACTTATCCAATATCTATGACCGACGGTACCGCTTATTTTACAGAGAGTAGGCATATCTGCAATATTTTTGCTTCTTATTTTACTTTAAAAAAAACAATATAAGCGTCAGTAGCCTAATGACAGGGCGCGGACCGCGAACTCGTAAGGTCGTGGGTTCGAATCCGCCATTCGACTACTGTCGTGAACCACTTCTAACACAAGCATTTTAAGCTTACCAGAAGTGGTTAAAGGGAATATTAGTAATGTTTAATAACATTACTAGTATTTTTTTTTAAATATTTGTATACATGTTTGCTGACGACTTGAAATTGGCTAGAGCCGTTAGTTCACTTGAGAATGTTGCACTTGTGCAAAGGGATATCGACTCCTTGGTGGTTTGGTATGCAACAAACGGCATGAAATTTAACGTAGATAAATGTGTGCACATGCACTAGGAAATCTAAAATTATTCCAACTGCTTATCACATTGAAGGCATTCAGATCAAAGAGGTAAATATTGTCAAAGATTTGGGTATTCTTTTGGATCAAAACATTCGTCAATCATATTGATCATGCTACAAAGAGAGCATCAAAGATGTTACGTTTTTGTCATAAGAAATGGGAAATGTTTCAGAAAACCAGCAACCAAAATTTTGCTCTACTGCAGCCTTACTCAGCCATACTCAATTTGCAACTCATAGTCTAAGGATTGAACGGATTCAAAAAAAGTTCATACATCATTTATCGTACTCCGTTGGCAAGCTAAGTAATCCCTATTCGTACTCTAAATCATTAAAATACTTTAAGTTAACATCACTGGACAAGCGAAGAGATATAACTGACCTAATGTTCTTCTATAAAATTATTAGAAACTACATATGCTATTGTAAACTCCTCTCAACATTTTGCTTTAGAGTGCCGCGGAGCATACTTCGTGCTTCTATCAAGCCTCTAGTACACCCATTCCGTAGGACGCTACTAGGATGTAATTCCCCGATCTCTAGAATGAGCCATATTTATAATAAAATACTGTGACCATCACCAAATCCTTGACGTACATTGTATGACAACCACTAAATTAAAAAAAAAAACAATTTTAGAGACGTAGCTTTTAGTTTTTAGCCTTATTATTTAATGTTTCATTGTGTAAGCGATGATTACCTATAAGTGATTGTACATTATGTCCTGGATACTAAGCTTTAGCAATAAATATTTTGAGTAATGTAACAATGTGTCGTTGGTAATCTAATTAAATAAAAAATAACAAAAAGCGGCCAAGTGCGAGTCGGACTCGCCCATGAAGGGTTCCGTAGCAACAAGTAACATTATTTACTTATAGACAGATAGATAGAAAATTCTTTATTGCACTCAAACAAACAAACATTTGGTACAAAGGCGAACTTAATGCCAAAAAGGCATTCTCTGCCAGCTAACCTTTGGTAGTGTGGTGAGAGCTATGGGTAGAGCCGCAACAGAGGGAAAAAAAACTAACTACTTAGGTACCTTTTACAGATTTATTATTAGAAAATAATGGTTCACGGTTTATGCATAAGGTGTTTGTTTATGAAATTAAATAATATTTGATTTTATTGAATGAAAGGTAAATTGCGGTTTACGATTTATGACGTATTAAAAAAAATCTACTTACTAGATCTCGTTCAAACCAAAGAGGGGGGGGGGGGGGGACACATTTTTGAAAAAAATGGGTTTGATGAAAAAAAAATTTTGAGTTTCAGTTCCAAGTATGGGGAATCCCCAAAATTTATTGTTTTTTTTTTCATTTTTGTATGAAAATCTTAATACGGTGAACAGAATACATCTACTTAGCAAGTTTCAACAGCATAGTTCTTATAGTTTCGGAAAAAAGTGGCGGTGGCATACGGACGGACAGACAGACAGACATGAATCTTTGTCCGTTTTTTGCCATTTGTCTACGGAACCCTAAAAATTGTATTAAAAAACAAAAATACAAAACAATTGGGTATATTACAATAATAAAGTTTCATTCCTAACATCCTAGCAAGAGGTCACTACTAATAATAGGTCTCCCACATAGGTTATTACCTCATCGGAGGGATTTTTCATAGTTATCACGCTTGGCAGGTGTGTATGTATGAATGTTGTATGATAATGTTTTTATAATGTATGAATGTTATTTTAATATTAATTATCTTCGAAACTTGCTCCAAATTTAAAATTAAAAGTTTCCACACAATGAAGTTATCACATATTGGTATTTAGAGTTCCTTCATTGGCCGATACCTTTCTTCATTGACCGTTCTTAAGGACGCGTTGGCTTAGCTTTCTATTGACGTCCGTCAAGTTGGAGGTTCATATTTTTTTTTACAGAAAGATGCATTATGATAAGTACACAGGTAAAGTTTCATCATGCGAAAATGCATACTTTTTGAGAATAAAAATATTGAAAATCATTTATTTTTGCAATATTTATGTCAATTCCTACCGTAAAACTGACCCTATTTTGTACTGTCAGTGTCATCGTCAGTAGGGATGTCGATTCTTTCCAAAAAAGATCGATTTTAAAATCGTTTGGAATTGTAAGCTTTCGATTCACAAAAAATCGATTTCTAAAATATCTATATTTTTGCATGTTTGCATTTATAATGTAAATATAAATCCATTTTATGAGAAAAAAATCCCCTTCATCATAAAAAATAGGGGGACTGATTCAGAAGGATTTCTGTATTTTTGAGACTGCTATGTCTCCGGCCCTGCGGGAAGAACAGCCTCTACGCCTTTGCGTAACAAATCGCAGGCATTTATTACGCAAAGGCTGCTCCTCCTACCCACTTCCGGCTCTATAAAACCACTCCAGGGGTAGGACAGACTCGTGCCAGGTGGAATCGCGGTCAATCAATTCGGTTCTTTGGCATAAGTTGAACCTAACCTATTTATTTTTTACTGTAAATGGATTTAAATGGAAATGGACCTACTTATTATTTATTTTAAATGGATTTATATTTACATTATAAATGCAAACATAAAAAATAGATATTTAGAAATCGATTTTTTGTGAATCGATACATCAGCTTACAATTTGAATCGATTTAAAAAATCGAACTTTTTCGGAAAGAATCGACATCCCTACTGACAACGACAGTACAAAATGCCGTCAGTTTTACGGTAGCAATTGACATAAATATTGCAAAAATAGTTGATTTTCAATATTTTTTTCTCAAAAAGTACGTGTCTCCGTATGTTGAAACTTTGTTTGCATTATTATAAGCAAACTAATGTTTGCTTATAATAATGTAACATTTCTGTAAAAAAATTATATCAACCCCCAACTCGACGGACGTTAATGGAAAGTCGTACCGACGCCTTTGCAAAATTATGCTGTTTTTCGGTACATTTTTGTTTCTGTTTTTCAGACAAAACTAAACCAAATCATATTCAACTAATAACTATCACGTATAGACTGGTTCTTCATCTTCAAATGGTAGTAACTTTTTTGTTGAAAATAATAGTTTTTTTTTATATTGTAAAAACGTCTACCAGCGTGAAGTGGAGGTTTACCTCTGCGTTTCGCTTGGTGAGTGCAGGTGGCCGGAGGCCCTTTTTACTGGGAATGAGGCATTCCATCTTAGTCCTCACGGGTGAGAACGCATCTGCATTTTGATTCGCAAACGAGGATAGATGTAGATGTCTATGGGCCGCAACAACCACTTACCATCAGGTGGACTGTGTGCTCGTTTTTCACCCTTATCCTATGAAAAAAAAAAAGAAAAAACGTCTTCCCTAGCCATTATTTCCAAAGTTAATAATACTGGCTCAAGTTTAGGTACATTTATGTTCGATTATCTACATAATATATTAGGATTTTTAAAAATACTATAAGTAGACAGACATGTTCAATAAAAAATAATACTATTTACTTTTTATCAAAATATCACAAATACCTAGTCGTAAAAAAATTAAAAACTGATGGTTATTTTTTCACTTATTTTGCTAATAAGGATGTATCATAATCGATTGCAATAAGGGTTGTGCCTGTTTTAATTTATTGTGTAAGCATTTCGATGAAACCACAGTCCGCTCTTCCTGTATATACTTATGATACTCTTTGGTCCGCTCTCGGCCGCAGTCGTGAGTGGATACTGTATCGCCTATTGCAGCGGCTCACGTTGATAAAGATCGCTGTACAAACACAAAATATTGTGTAAAAATCGATCACTGAAAAAAAAATCAATCTTTCAAAGTATCAAAATGTTTTATTTGATTACGATTCCCGCAACTAACCGTGCGTACACTTGTTTGTGTGTGACGGTGTCAATGTAATAGTTCGATTCTATACCTATCAATTTTGAAAGCACGTCCTTGACGACGTCGTCGCCGACACTACTTTGATGCCTATACTAAGTAGATTCCATACATAGACGTATAAAAAAGGTGGACTGAATCACGGTATACAACTAAGCGAGGCACCCAAAATAAGTCAGTTCGCTTGTACGTATAAGGGGTCACGCACACATCAACACTAATAATAAGTCTAGCGCCCACCATTACGCAACGAACGTCATCCGCGAGAAGTAGTTGCCGTAAATAAAAACAAAAATCAATATGAAGTCTTGCGTAGTTAAATTTTGTAAAAATTATAGTGGTTTTATCAAAAAACATCAAGGAATCACCTTTCATAGGCGATGCAGTAATTATAGTCACTTATTTGAGAATTTTAATTTTTTTCTTAAATTAATATGCTATTTTTGGAACACAAAACATGAGTCACGTGATCAGTGTTGTTAATTATTTATAGGGAAAATTACCCGAAATTTGGGAAATTGCTATTTTTACCTACATTGGCACGGATACGGTATATACGTTTGCCCAATAACTTCTTAAGGTTGTTTTATGTGCACTTTTTTGTTACAATTTTCCTGAAAAATTACCCAATCGATTTCCAATTTTTGGCCATAGTCCATTATGTTGCGCTGTAATCGTGATTTTTATTTTTTACTATGTTACCATTTCCTGAAAATTGGACCGATTATAATACAGTTAAAAAGGTTCTTAAATGTGTTTTAAGATCATAGTCCACTACAAAGTGCTGCAATCGTGATTCAATTTTTTTTATGCCATGTTTAACTCTATAAATCTCACTAACTAAAATTCTATAAATCTCCTTATTTTCTAAGGTTTCCTAAAACCAATGAAGTATGGAGAAAAAACTTAATTAATTAACTTAATTAGAGAGAGTAGAAATGAAAATAATTTACTTTCATCCAATTCGAGTGTAATTTGTAGCGTCCATTTTAATACTAAAGATTTATACACGAAAGAAGAAATACTTCTAGTTGTTACTTATACAGTACCAAAAAGGTAAGTAAATTACCAACCTTAGATAGCTTTACAATGTTGAAACATTTTAAAGAATAGACCCAAATTTGATTTTCTTTGTTATTGGACTGAATTCGCTCAAAATGAATATCTAAAGGTTCATGTGAAGAACCATATCTTATTTTTTTTATTTGAACCACCAAACATGCCCGAGGAACAACATACTTTACCAAATATTTCTATTGCTGTAAAAGAGGTGCGTAATGACAAGTACTCTAATACTACTCTACTAGTATAAATTTAACGTATGTATTTGTATTTTGTACAACCAGTGCGTGTTGCCAGTGATGACTTACGGAACTGAGACGTGGTCCTTCACTGCTGGCCGTATGAGGAAGCTCAAGGTCGCTCAGCGAGCTATGGAGAGGGCTATGCTCGGAGTTTCTCTGCGTGATAAACTTAGGAATGAGGATATCCGCAGTAGAACCAGAATAACCGACATAGCCCAACGAATTAGTAAGCTGAAGTGGCAGTGGGCCGGCCATATAGCTCGAAGAACCGACAACCGATGGGGAAGAAAGGTTCTCGAGTGGCAACCTCGTACCGGTAGGCGAAGTGTAGGGCGTCCCCCCACGAGATGGAGTGACGACCTGGTAAGACATGCAGGAAGTCGATGGATGCAGGTGGCTCAGGACCGTGCTTTGTGGCATTCTTTGGGGGAGGCCTATGTTCAGCAGTGGACTTGTGAAGGGCTGTAATGATGAATGATGATTTGTATTTAGTGATGTACATTCTGTTAATACTAGGAACAAGCACAAGTTAGTTATACTAGTTAATCAACTCAAAAGAGTTAGTAATTCCTTCATGTATACGTTTTGACGACAAAGTCCCAGAAAATATGCAGGCCTTATCTATCAAAGTTTAAAATTTTTACCAAGCAAAAATTGTTTAGTAAGGATTATTAGGGTATAATACATAAAGAGTACATGATTGATACTAACCCCTGAGAATGAGGTGATTGCTACCATGCTGTTTCTAAATGTTTTCATACTAATTCTAAAATAATATATTATAAATTAATTTTATATAAATTTTTTGGTTTAAATAAACACATTACACACTACACATTCAAATAAAACAAATTTTACGGATTTTATCGCGTATATTTATTTATTTTATATTCCCGACGTTTCGAGTACTTTCCAGCACCCGTGGTCACGGGGGGACTGAGTAACTAACTATGACATTGGGACGTCATATGACGTCCCAATGTCATAGGTAACCACAGCTACCTCCAGATTAAAAATTATTAATTTTTGTTCCGATCTACGCAGTATAAACTTACAATATCTCGAAGTCTTACAGTTGTATGCTTGGGTTGGGATTTAATTTTATTAATTATGGGATCCCAAGCAGATGGTAGCACCCAGCCATCTTCTCTATTGAAATTACGAGTAGGATGTTTTTTGATTTCAATAGCCTCGCGAATCATCCTTGGAAGGAATCGGTGTTCTTTAGCGAGGATTTGTGGTCTATCAAATCTAATGTAGTGACGGGGGCGATCCTGTACATGTTCACATACTTCCTGGAGCGTCGATTCTTCATATCAGCTATTTAACGCGGGTTTTTATGGATCTTTTAGTTTGTCCTATATAAGAGAGACCATATTCACAATCAATCTTGTACACTCCTGCATCTTGCAGAGCGACATTACACTTGACTGATGGTGAAAATTGGCTAATCTTCTTCGGTGGCTTGAAGTATGTTTTAATGGAAGCACGCTTCAAGATGTAGCCAATCTTGTCAGTGACACCTCTAATATATTACAGCAGGTACTCGCTGTACTGTGGCTGGCTTCACTCATTCACTGTGTTATCAGGATTCCGAATTACTAACACATCTAGAAAAGCTAAGGAATTGTTTGCCTCTAACTCCATTGTGAACTGAATTTTAGAATTTATGGAGTTAAGATGGTTTACAAATACAGTTACTTTATCTAAAGGTAAAATTGGTAGAACTGTGAAAGTGTAATTACAGTGCATCAGTCCTTTCTTAACAAAATTCTGTCCGCCTTATTTATACGTCCATGATTGCATATTGTATTTATTCAATATGGCAGACAAAAATAATTATATTTATATGATTTATTATTCTTCCTTTGAGTTAAAAACAATTGTAAAACAGGTTAATTGTATCCAATATTTAAAGTGAGATTTTTTTTGTTTATTAAAAATATATATAGGTGTCCATGGGCCACAGCATCCATTTGCCATCAGGTGATTGCGTGCTCGTTTATCATTGTCTATAAAAAGTGATGTGTTATTCTATGAAAACGGACCTTAATATTAAACTTTATAAGGGAAGCTAGAATAAGATACGATTTAATTTTACATTATTTCGACAAAGGAGATGAACTTCGTTCCATACAAGCTTGGGCCCGGCGTAAACAAAGTTTATATATATCTTATTTTGAAGATTTAAACATTTGTTACTTAGACAAAAACAAAGAGATTTAAATATATAGGTACTATAGAGCGGATATTGGGAACATTTATATACAAAAACTTTGAGCTAGTCCTCGTGTGGCACCCTCTAGCTAAAAATAGCAAAACAACGCTAAGCATTTATTAAGACAACATTTTAGCTATTCCCCAGTAGGTGACGCTAATAAATATAACCTCGTTTTAGGAATGTTACCGTTTCGATATCAAAGTATCGATAATGTTGATGAAGATTACTAAGTTTGAAATGCTTTTCGATATAATAATAGAGAATATACATGATTGTTTTATTGTATAAATCTATTTATCACGACTTCCATCACACGAAAAAAAATCATATTAAGTTTTTACGCCCCTTTAGTGACATGAAATAAAATATTTAATTTCCAATAACTAATAATCAATTCAAACAGCAGTCACTTTGGTTGCCACCTTGGTAGAATGACGTCACTCGATTCATTAGCTGCTATAATAATAGCATATGATTGATCGGTCAGCGTTAAAGACACATCGAGTAATGCCAAATCTAATAAGAGAGCGCCTCTACGTTTTTAAATTCGTTTCTATTACAAAAATACACTACAAATCTAAAATATTTTAGGAAAACACTGAACTTAAAAGCTGTTTCACGATTTTTCACGTTTCATTAGCTGCAGTACTTACACATCAATTACCATTGTTATTTTAAGTTTTTACCTTATTTTCTAACTCAGGCTTAGCCTATAACTTCTTGCATCTAATATCTTAAACAGCAAAAATTGTTTTTATTTTAAGAAACCTATAGCCCTCTCCTATCACTGTATGCGAGAATCTATAATAACTTTGTCCTTGAAAACCACCAGACAATGGAGCCCGGTGTAAAACCACCAGACAATGAAGCCTGGTATGTAAAAGAGAAGACTTACTGTATTGCTAAACATCAACACAGCAAGTATCCTCAGCATGCTCATAAGCAACACAGAAAATCTCATCAGCATGCCTAAAAAAAATTTCCCACCCTTGCTACTCATTTTTGTTGGTATGGGTACAGTATCGTTAACTGTTTTACCTCCTTAAATATTGTAAAGGATGAAATCGGCATCCTGTATATTTTTTATCGATAATCCCAATCGATAAACGTCATCAATCACTAACTTTAAAATTGGTAACTAAATAGTGACGTTTACTGAACAACAGAGGGCGCTTATTACAATAATAATTAAAGTTCTAGAACAATCTACTAGAAATAATAAAATTTAAATATTATTCAGTAAATACATGTTATACTAGCTGTTCGCCGTGACTTTGCCCACGTGTCATTTGGGGTTTTATTTTTTTCCTGGAACCCTAATTATTTTTCTAAAATAAAAGTAGCAAGTTACTCTTTGTGACATCAGCTATCTGCCAGTGAATATCCCTTCAAAATCAGTCCAGCCGTTTCGGAGATTAGCCGGAACAAACAGACAGACAGACAGACGGACAGACAGACAGACAGACGGACAGACAGACAGACAGACAAAAACTTTAAAAATTGTATTTTTGTTATTAGTACCGTATATACTTTCATATGTATTTAGTGAAAAGCTATAATTTTGATATTACAAACAGACGCTTCAATTTTATTTATTTGTATAGATTTACTATAATAAAACGAAATCACATTAATTTTTTGCTCCATATCGTTACCTACAATATCTTAATGCACAACCGGGCATACTCGTATTTTCTTTAAAAATATTTTTTAAATATATGAAACGAATGCGTCTTGACTTTTTGACGATGTCACTAAGACTAAATGACAAAAATCGGAGATACATCCTATAGGACTTAAGTTACAGATGACAATTTTGCTGCTGATGTCCGGTCTATTACTACTACTACGTAAATGTCTTTGGACAAAAATCATATTTTTGTAGGACCTGGGGTTTTGTTTTTGGCATAAGTTGTTTCAATAAATTGTAAAGAAAATGCCGTTTTTTATTTATTATTAAATTAACCTTTTAAATCGTGTCCGATATTATTGAAATATTTTGTTTATTTTAATAACGTAGCCTATTCAATGGATTTTCTAAATAGATTTCTTTTATTTAGTATTAATCTCTGCAGATTAGCCTCAATTTTTCAATATTATGAGTTTTTTGATACTAAAGGCTATTTATTACAAAAAATAGCCTTCATTATCTAATGCCATAGACAATATACATAAAAATATTTAAAAATGTTTTGTTTTTGCTATGGTAAAAGCATTAGCTTTCGTTTTTCAGTTTTAAAATATGTTTTTATGATTGTCCCATAGATTACAGAAATATAAACCATTTAATTATGCTTATAATTTATAATTATATTACCTACATATTTTTGTATAACTGTTACGAACGATGTAATAACCCAATTTCATATATCTCCTTTCAACAAGTGCGTGTGTTTTGAGAGGGCGCCGTCTGAAGTGGGGTACACTGAAAGTTTTGCGTAACATATAAATGAATCAATATACCTATGTAAACTAATATATTTACTGTTTTTCAAAGTATTCTCCATTACATTTTAAATACTTATATATTTTAAATTATTATATATAATCATTTGTGAAAACAAAAGGACTATTGGTGGTCTGAAGGCATATTTTTCACGTGCTTGTTAAAAGCTATCACGGCCTCTTCTGGTTTCGTAAATGTCAAAACTCTGATCAAATCTTTAATTTTTGAGAAAATAGAGTGATACGAGACGTGAAGATGTGTGTGTATAGACGCAATCACCCGAACGTTGCCCAGTCAAGTTGGATATATCGATTGATCACTTTTGATCGAAGTAGAACGTACCCAGTCGAACAATTTAGCTAAGGTGAACTGACTCGTCAACAACTTCAAGGGCAGCGACTCTGTACTTCCTCATACACAGGCAGTTGGTGATCACGTCTCGGCTACACTAATTAAATCTCTTACTATTGTTTTTGAGGGTTTTGCTTAATATAATCAAGGTAATTTCCAGACTTGATCTTTTTGTCGTCTTGGAGGTAAATCAAGAGATTTAACTTTAATATTGTGGTGGAGGTTTTAGCCAGGTTCTGCGGTAGCCGACAGATGACGAAATGATCGCTTCGTTCATACTACATTTTAAATAAACAAGTGTTATTTTAGAAATAGCGATACAGGGCAGCATTAAAAATGCGAAAGTCCCAGTCAGCAAGGTTGATTACGGTAAATTTGTCCTGTCTTTAATGATGATGATGAGTTGTGGATAAGTATTAATCTTATTTTTTTTGCTTGCTTGCTTGGTTCCACTCAGTTTTTAAAAATATTACTTATTACTTGCTTTAAATGTGCAAATTATTTCATAAGCGGTAATGTCATGCTGCGGCTATATTAATATGTTTGTAGCACGAATTGGTCATCTCGACCGGGGAAGGAGCACGCCCTCACAGAATATCAGCTTGAAATAAACCCGTTCACCTTGTCCTAGTTTCCGAAATGTATCCTTGGAGTACACTGACTGCCTTCATTTGTTAGGGGTTGAATTTTCTCCGAACCTCAACTATGGGCGAATCATTGAGTCCAAAGTCAAAGCTGCCGCAAAAAAACTTGTAGGGTGCGGCATTACCTCACGCCGGAGCAGCTTCTTACCTTATATAAAGCGCAAGTCCGGTCGTACATGGAGTACTGCTGTCACATATGGGCTGGTGCTGCAAAATGCCACCTGGCAGCATTAAACTCAGTGGAGAGACTTGCTAAGAGGCTCATTGGTTACTCTGATTTGGTTGAAACCATTCTTGTCAGCCTCGAGCACAGGCGCAGAGTAGCCAGTCTCTCGGTATTCTATAGGATGAATTTCGGTGAGTGTGCGCAGGAATTACACGCTTTAATTCCTCCCTCTCCTTTCCACCATCGGACGACCAGGCGGTCAGCGGGTCTTCACCCTTTTGTTGTCGATGTTACACGCTTTATAACCAAACGGTTTGCTTCGTCATTTGTAATGCGTACAGCAAAAGAGTCGAATAATTTGCCAGAGTCTATCTGTCCGTGCGAATACAATCTGGGCGTCTTCAAGGCAAGAGTGAATAGGAATTTTACGCTTTAACGCTAAGACAGTGCGATTTACCATCTAAAGCTGCATCATCACTTACCACCAGGTGGGATTTTGGTCAAGCACTGGCTTATAATAAGTAAAAAAATAACAGCTTGATACTGCTGTGTTTCGTATGGTGAGTGTGGAGAACCGGAGAACCTTTTTACTGGAAACGAGACATTTCATCTTTGTCCTTAGGCCCCCCTAAGTACTAAGATGATTAGGGGGTTCTGCATTTTGATTTTTTATCAAAGATAGATGTAGATGCCTATGGGCTACAGCATTCACTTACCATGACGTGGACCTTGTGGCCGTTTTTCACCATTATTCTATAAAAAAGGTTCTAGTAAAAATGAGCGAATAATTTACTTAATAGTAGATAAGTAGCCCATGTGGCCCAAATATACCTTTTTTTTTTTTTTTTTTTATACAATAAGGGTGACAAACGAGCACACAGTCCACCTGATGGTAAGTGGTTGCTGTGGCCCATAGACATCTACATCTATCTTCGATTACGAATCAAAATGCAGATGCGTTGTCACCCGTGAGGACTAAGATGGAATGCCTCGTTTCCAGTAAAAAGGGTCGCCGGTTCTCTACACTCACCATACGAAACACAACAGCGTCAAGCTGCTATTTTACGCTGGTATTCTGTGAGAGCGTGGTCCTTCCCCGGTCGAGCCGACCCATTCGTGCTACAACTATAATATAGCTGCAACATGGCTCTACCACGTATAAATTAAACCTTTCTGCTATCTATCCTATAATAAAAGAAAAAAAGGCGGATGAGTTGCTAGCCCTGAGTAATAAAGACTAATATAGGATGTTTTATTACCAGTAAAATGTTCCCGGCTTCGTTACTCACAATACGAAGCACAACATCATTTTTTTGCTGTATGTCACTGGTATTCTATAAGAATTTATTATACCGATGTTATTATTAAAAATTATAAATTAAAAGCAAATGATAATTGCATCATTGGTACTAACATAAGTTATGCCTACAGTGATAATTGTACAACGTTTTATAATTATATTACCATTTTTCACCTAGTTAGGTTCTTCAAATAATTTAAAAAATGTATTAATGTGAATTGTGCTTCAGGAGAAGATAAAAAAAATCCTATTAATTGTACTTTGATTGCACATGATAAAAATAACTCACTCATTATTTTAATTTGCAATTACATTATTGTACCTACTGCGTGGCTACAATTAACATATTTCCGTTTATAAACAATCCACCTTGAGTTATGTTCTTTAAATAACCTTAAAAAAACTACTGACTAATTATAAAAAAATTGTAGGTTCTCTATGAGAATATACTAAAATTTGATCTTAGGTAGGGTTAATGCCCCTAATATCAACCCCGTCCCTAATGCCAACCTTTTCGTATTTTACGTCATAAATAAAGTTCTAGAAAGAAACTCGTAAACTCAAATAAAATAGTAAACATATTCTCAACTTACTAAGTGTTTTAAAATTTTACTACTCTACTATCAGTGTAAAAAAACCCCTTTGTCACACACCCCTTGTTGCCTCAGTCAGTATCTGTATGGACAAGCCATCGTATATTATTCAACTTTATTTTGCACTCACGATGCGACATACTTTCCAGGCTTTAATTAGTAATAATTTTATTATATTTAACTTCAAATCAGTTCGTCATCAACCGTCCTACTAAACACTAACTACTCAAGGAAATATTTGGCAGAATAACCTTTTAACTACTTTACTTTTTAATGAAACTTTAAAACTTTGGCAATATTTTCCTTACGACGTGCTCATCAACTAACTTCAACTCTATTTCTAGAAAGTGTAAGGACCTGAAAATCAAACATTTTATGGTTCTTCGAGTAAAAATTCAAAAGTGAAGTGTAACAGTGTGTGATCAGTGATAAATCTGCGGTAGCAAATCGGTTGACTGGCCTCCTGTAAGAGAGAATCACCAGAACAATTGAGAGTATCACATCGTAGAGGAATCCTATCATGTACTACACAATAACTAAGACGGACCAAAACCAAACTCTACATCTGCATTGTCAACTATGTGCCAGAACACCGAGCTACAAACTTCGCATTCTCTTCATCTAACTTTTTACTACAATGGACTGACTACTTCAACTACAACATCATGCTGCTACTTCCACAACAGCGTTTTAATAGTATCAAAACTCTACTCTAACGACAAGAAAAATACATTTCCAAGAATGGAATTATGCGGTGCCCTACTA
This sequence comes from Parnassius mnemosyne, assembly GCA_963668995.1. Lineage (NCBI taxonomy): Eukaryota > Metazoa > Arthropoda > Insecta > Lepidoptera > Papilionidae > Parnassius > Parnassius mnemosyne. Next base: position 19,423,516 of record CAVLGL010000068.1, on the reverse strand, counting down.
CTTTCACAGCTAATTGAGAAAACCAAAGCAGCCTTCAAAGAACATGAGATAAAAGTTCGCGTATGTTGTGAAGTCGTTTTCGCCTGGCTGCAAGGAGACGTATCTATATGGGAATGATGTGTATCCAACCGGGTTGACAAAGTCATCACAGAATTGGCAGTACGTCAAGTCAGAACAAAATCTAGCAGATTGTGCCTCTCGTGGACTGTACCCAAGCAAACTAATCAACTTCAAACTGTGGTGGAATGGTCCTGAGTACCTGCAAAATCTGGAAACTAAAAAGTGCATAAACAACCTAACATGTTTATACACTACCAACGCCGAATTTAAAACCAAGAAGGTGGAAGCCCTAACTACTAGTCAAAATCAACATTTCTTTAATAGTTTAATTAACAAATGCAGTTCATTAACTCGCGTAACAAGAGTCATTTCGCTTTAGAGAGTGCATGGGCTTCTTTACAAATGCACATAGTAAGACAAAAAACAACGCCAAATACTGTTCTACAACGAAAATAACAGCCGCCAATGAATAAATTATTAAATTTGTGCAAAGTACAGAGTTCGATAACGAGTACAAACAACTTATAAAACAAGAAAATATTACAAACAAAAGTTGTATCTTCAAACTCAACTCTTACTTAGACAAAAAAGGGATTATACGAGTGAGCGGCCGTATCAACAACTCTAACTTGCTATTCGAGATGAAACATCCCGCCAACATCCCTCAAAGTCGACGCTTCACTGAACTACTTATAGAGCAACCTTACTCCATAACACTTCACGGAGGCGCTCGATTAACGTTAGCATATCTTAGGTAACGTTACTGGATTGTTGGTGGAAATTGGGCCGTGAAAGCAAAACTACGTCACTGCGTCCGATGTCATCGTCATAAACAAAGAAAATCTCATCAAATTATGGCTGACCTACCTCAACATCGTATACCCGACCGTTCACGCACACCGAGGTCGACTTCACTGGTCAGGCGGACGTTAAACTGAACAAGGGTAGAGCTCATAAAGATAAAGTTAAACCTCAACAATCAACGAAGACAGAAAACTAAGATAAAAACATCTTCAGCTTTAATGGCAACCCTATAACAATATTTATTTGCATATCTGGAGCATATGTTGAAGTGGCGCTAAGTCCTATATTATAAACCTCGAACCTGACCGGCCAATATATTACGACACCGTTGGCAAATAGCAAATGATTCACGACGACTGGACATTGCTTATGTACTACAACTTAACTAATTATTAGAATAGCGTAGAACGGGTCAAAAAATACCTTCAAGGCTTGAACGACCTACGTGATAAAACTGACCCGAGATACTGCAAAACTACTCTAGAGCAATTATCACATGAAATGGAACTACTTGACTACTACTACATCATCCTACTGGCACTTCACAAACACTTATATGAGCGGAGAAAACGAGGCTTAATCAACGGCATAGGTAGCATCGCTAACAGCTTGTTTGGAGTTTTGGATCAATTCGCAGACAAGTACCAAACATACATTGAAGCAATAAAAACAATTAAAGTATTTACTAACTCTGCAAAAAATCTTAATTCGATTGTTGAACTAAAAAACAAATTGCTAAGGAAAACTGAAGACAACCTAAACAGACAGTTTACCATGATGGAAGACTTTGTGAATCAAACTGACACAAATTTAGTCAAGATTGAATCAACTATGCAAACCATGATGGCCATAAGTTATTTCAATTCGTATCACTAACGGCCTACTTATTTATCAAGAATATGATAGTAATGCTAAAGACATGGTATTTGACACTCTCACTGACGTCTATACAGGACATATGGACGTGCATTTACTTACTTCAGTAAAACTGATCGACTAACTAAATGTGATTTCTGGAAAATTGCTAAATTACTTGCTTTACCAGTGAAAAAATTGAGAGAAGACATCAAAACTCTCTATTAACCTTTATAACCATTAATCTCACTAAAACACAAACAATAATTATTGGTAGTTTGGGATTAGTTGTGATGGTCGACTTTTCTCTCGTATCACCTATTCTGCTCAATGGTATTCACATCCCTAATAGAGTCAAAGTTAAGAATTTAGGAATATATATCGATGTTTGCACCACTAAGCTCTCTGCGGAGACTTAGAAATTTTCTCCCTTCTGCTCCTAAAATTGCCCTTGCTCAATCCTTACTTCTGCCTATTCTTGACTATGCTGATGTTTGCTATCTGGACATTACCGAAGCACATCTAGATAAACTTGAGCGAATTCAAAATTTATGCTTGAGATTTATGTTTGGACTCCATAAATATGATCATATTTCAGAATTTAGTTGCCGATTCGCCTTCGCAAAAACACTCAAATCCTTTCTGATTTATACAACATACTGTTCAATCCCTCTAATGCACGTTACCTGAAAGACCGCTTTGAATTCATTTCCTCCTCTCAAGATCGTCTTCTACATTGATCCTCCTTGTTTAATAAATCTTTTTCGGTTACAGCTGTACGCTTGTGGAACTCCTTGCCTCTCTCCTGTGCTCAGTCCCTTTTTTCCTTTAAAAATCTTCTCAAAACTTATGATTTGGAACTATGATATTTCCCATCATAATTCCTGTCTTTAATTGTATCTATCCTACCTATCTTCAACCGCCATTATCTTGTGTATATATTTATAATATTTATTAACTTATTTTTTTTTAGGATAGGGTGACAAACGAGCACACAGGCCCCCTGATGGTAAGTGGTTGCTGTGACCCATAGACATCTAGATCTATCTTCAATAAAGAATCAAAATGCAGATACGCCGTCACCAGTGAGGACTAAGATGGAATGCCTCTTTTCCAGTGAAAAGGGTCTCCGGTTCTCTACACTCACCATACGAAACACAGCAGTGTTAAGTTGCTACTTTACGCTGGTATTCTGTTAGAGCGTGGTCCTTCCCCGGTCGAGCCAACCCATTCGTGCTACAACTATACTATTAATATAACTGCAGCATGGTTCTACCACGTATAAAAATTTATATATATTTAATTTTCAAATTTATGTACACCTTCCCTATTTACAATTCGCTGTAAACAACAGTTCTTTGCTAAATAAGGATTGTCTGGAAGAAATCGCTTCCAGAGTGATAAGATCGCCTATTATACTTTATATATATTCATTTCATTTTGTCTCGTTATAACGTGTATTGGTGTACAATACATACATACATATAATCACGCCTCTTTCCCGTAGAGGCGGTAGAGACCACTTCTTTCCACTTGCTACCTAGTACGGTCCTTACATACTTGTTTCGCTTCGTCCACTTTTATTATTCTCTTCATACATGCTCTTCTGTTTAGGGTTCTCTTGACCTGGCCTTTATTCAAGACGTCCCTGACTTGGTCTAGAAACGTCCGCCTAGGTCTACCCCTTCCAACACTTTCATTCACACTCGCCTTATACACTTTTTACGTCAATCGTTCTTCATTCATTCTCTCGACATGGCCAAATCATCTCATGTACAATACAGAATATATTAATTAATTGATTGATTGTACCATGCCTATAACCGTCGTGTAAGTGCAAGCAATAAGTAGACAAAGTTATACCTACCGTGACCTGATGAACGGTATGGCAGGGCATAAAATACATTTTTATAATATACTAGCTTCTTACCCGCGGCTTCGCTCGCGTGAGCATGAATTAAGAACATCATTATATGCTGTTCCGTGCCAAATTTTGCAAAATTCGATTAATATATTAAGACACAGACAAGAGTCCCCTCGGTGTGTGTGTCTTAATAACACGAGTCCCTCTCGGTGTCTGTGTCTTAATACCTATCGAAGATATTTTATGAATTCTAAAAGACTATTAGACGTAGGTGATTGGTATTTGACATAGATATAATTTGCTACAGGAATACATGAATATATATGTCTAGAAACACCTACTATTTTTTATATCGCGCGTCTTCCGTGTAAAAGTATCCATAAGAAAGGAAAATTTTCTTGGAATCAAAACTTATTATTATTATTTACATTTTACTCTTTAAATTCATTCGTAATTAAAATGAATTTAGTTTTAACAAAATAATGATTAATTTCATGATCTTCTCAATTTACGGTATAATATTTATATAAGATATTTTATTCATATCATTGGTCCTATTTAATATTAATTGGCAACGTAAAATAGGTGTAGATATTTGTTTTACGTTCAAGTAGACTTCAAAATTGTATAAACGCAGTTCTATAATGATGTATACCACACATGAAATAAAACTAATATTACGGATTTTATCTCCTAACTTTAACTTTTTTACGTTGGGTTTTTAAGCATCTTTGGCTAAAAGTTGATGTGAGGTACCGACGCTCCAGGAAGTCTAAAGTATGTCAACATGTTTAGTATCGTCTCAACCATTATATCAGATCTGATACCTAGTCAGGTCATAAGTATTGTCACACAGTAAAAACTTTTCTTTTAGAATGCTGGCCACAAAAAAGTTTATTGAATTCGAATTTCGAATTGTTCATGAAAATAAAACTGTATACTTTTTAGAATTTTACTCTTTTTAAATATAGAGTAGACGCTTAAAAAAGACCGTGTTGCAGTTATTGCGTTGAATCGTTGCGGTTACGCGCCAATTCAAATTTTTGACTTACTGAAAAATTTGAATATAACCAAAAGATTCGTTTATCGTACCATCAAACGATACAATGAAGACTCTAGTGTAGTTGACAGGTCAAGAAGTGATCGCCCTCGGTCTGTTAGGACTCCAGCAGTGATAAAAGCTGTGAAGGCGCGTATTCAAAGAAATCCCAAACGTAAGCAGAAACTGTTGGCCCTTCAGATGGGGTTAAGCAGAACCACGGTGAAAAGGGTGTTAAATGAAGACTTAGGGCTTCGGGCATATCGAAAAAAAACAGGACATCGTTTGAATGCTCGTCTAATGGACCTGAGACTGAAGAGATGCCGCGCTTTGTTGAAGCAGTACGCGGGAAAAAAATATCGGGAAATTCTTTTTTCGGATGAAAAAATTTTTACCGTAGAAGAGAGCTACAACAAACAAAATGATAAGGTGTATGCACATAGTAGTGATGAAGCGAGCAACTGTATTCCGCGTGTCCACGAGGTCATTTTCCATCCACGCTCATGGTATGGTTGGGAGTTTCTTATTGGGGCTTAACAGAGGTACATTTTTGTGAGAAAGGTGTAAAAACGAATGCAGTTGTATAACAAAATACAGTCCTGACGAACCTTGTGGAACCTGTTTCACATACCATGTTCAATAAGAGGCACTGGGTATTCCAACAAGGTTCGGCGCCAGCTAATAGAGCGAAGAGCACACAAGACTGGCTGGCGGCGCGTGAAATAGACTTCATCCGGCACGAAGACTGGCCCTCCTCCAGTTCAGATTTGAATCGGTTAGATTACAAGATATGGCAACACTTGGAGGAAAAGGCGTGCTCAAAGCCTCATCCCAATTCGGAGTCACTCAAGACATACTTGATTGAGGCAGCCGCCGATATTGACATGGATCTCGTTCGTGCTGCGATAGACGACTGGCCGCGCAGATTGAAGGCCTGTATTCAAAATCACGGAGGTCATTTTGAATAAAATTTAGTGTCATAAGAATCTATATGTTTTGTTAAGTTCATTTTGGTATATAAATGGTTACATAATGAATAAATTTGTTTCAATTATTTTATATTAAACATGTGACAGAATTTATGACCTGATTAGGTATAATGGTTCACCATCCAAACAATGACGATTCGCGAGGCTATTGAATATAAAAAATCCTAATAGATCCTAATAGCGAAGATGGCTGAGTGCTAAGAACTCCATAATAAATAAATTAATATTCAAACCCAAGCACACTACTCATTTATTCTATTCTAACTATGACATCAGATCGTCAAACACCTCAGTCTTACCGTGACCATGGATGCTGTAAAGTGCCCAAAACATCGGGAATTGAAAAGGTTTATTTCTTAATTTAGTTTTATTTCTTATAATTTTTTTCACAGTGAACGTGGGTAGCACTTCACTCATGAACGGGAGTAGAAAAATGTCCGCCTTGTTGTGGCGGTGAAAGAGAATCTGCCACCTCATATCGTCCCGTCGTAAGAGGCAAAATAGAGAAACAAACAAGAGATGGGCAGCATCACCTTCCTGAAAACAGATGAAAATAATAATAGCTGCGGTTGACAACCCACCTACAAGCGTAGCATCTATAGCAAATATCCAGCTACTTGACAAGTTATGGGGGAAACCTATGTTCATTTCAGTGAAATTTTGATAGGCTGACGATAATGAGTTCTACTCATCTTTGCAACCCTTAATATTTACGGTAGAGTGAAAACAAAAAAGTAACATACCCGAAAACATGAATGAAATAAAAACTACATATATTGCCCCTATGAAAAGTAAAAAAGTAGCAGCTTTCATACATGTTACTACTAGGCACAGGCCGCAAAGAGATTTTGGCAAAAAAAGTGTTCGCTGCGCTGATTCCAACGCGGGATGACCTCAACTGGGAAACTTCTCAGATATGCAGGATTTCCTTCACCGCCGAGAAGGTGGTAAATTGACACTTCAAATTGCAATTAAAATGTACGCTAAATTTATAATAATGCTTACGTACCATGAAATTTAAGTTTTAATCAATTTGATTATTTTGACAAGTAAAATAAAATATAGCTTTGTTTAAGTCTTTCCGTAAGAGCCTGTTCATTTACATATAGGTACCCATATGAGCTATGAAACCAGGACTGTCATAATTATCTTAATATATCTGAAAATATGAAAGTTTGTTTAAATACAATTCATAAAAACAGAAACTAATCTTTTGCATGATTAGTGATTTCTTATATTTACGCGAACACTACACATTTAAATGAAACTAATTTTACGGATTTTATCGCGTATATTAACTTATTTTACATTCCCGACGTTTCAAGCACTTTACAGCACCCATGGTCACGGGGGGGACTGAGGTGTATGACGTCCCAATGTCATAGTTAACCACGGCTACCTCCAGATTAAAATTATTAATTTTTGTTCCGATCTATGCAGTATGAACTTACAGTATCATGAAGTCTTGCAGTTGTATACTTGGGTTGGGATTTAATTTTATTAATTATGGGATCCCAAGCAGATGGTAGCACCCAGCCGTCTTCTCTATTGAAATTAGGATGTTTTTTGATTTCAATAGCCTCGCGAATCATCCTTGGAAGGAATCGGTGTTCTTTAGCGAGGATTTGTGGTCTATCAAATCTAATGTAGTGACGGGGGCGATCCTGTACATGTTCACAGACTGCAGACTTCCCGGAGCGTCTATTCTTCACATCAGCTATCACATAGCATAGGGATCGCATAATTAATAAAATTAAATCCCAACCCAAGTATACAACTGCAAGACTTCATGATACTGTAAGTTCATACTGCGTAGATCGGAACAAAAATTAATAATTTTAATCTGGAGGTAGCCGTGGTTAACTATGACATTGGGACGTCATACACCTCAGTCCCCCCCGTGACCATGGGTGCTGTAAAGTGCTTGAAACGTCGGGAATGTAAAATAAGTTAATATACGCGATAAAATCCGTAAAATTAGTTTCATTTAAATTTTGCATGATTGTTGACCACATCTACCTAGTAATTACACATCCAACGATGCCACGAACAAATTTTAATTATTTAGATCGTATATTCAGTAGCATTCTATTATTTAATTTTATCAGTGACTTACCATTTTAGTTCATTTAGAAGTAAGTAGATGGCGCTATTATTAGATGTAACAATGAAAGTCAAAACTATACTATCTAGTAATATCAGCGACAGAAGCAAAAATTAATTTATTTACTATATCAATGTATAATAGAATATATAAAGTGATGTTAATTCTGTTAAAAGTTCTGTTTCTGTTGATATAGTCATATGACTATATCATGAAATAGCAAAGTTGTGTTTAGTTATTAATATCTTCAAACGATTTCTATTCAATTATTTGGTCAAGCATCAATCATGACACGGTCAACAAACAGTATTATATATCATGAAATGACCACACCATTTCAAGAAATGATGTACTTCGAGTACCTTATGATTTATGATCAATTCTACGATCTGGACACGACATATATATAAAAATATCTTTAATAAAACTATAATAATAATGAAAATTTTGCAATAATTGCAACCAAACCAGTTATGGTCATTTAACATAAAGAGTAGTAATTGAAATAAAAACCTTATCAATTTTCATATTTTTGATAGACATCAGTATTATCTTTTGAAATTCTTACACTTTTAAAATATAATAACAAAAATACTGAAAAACTAAACGTTAGAATTTTTAAACAATTTTAAAAATCTAATTATTAAAACATATAAATGTTAGTTATTTATATTATTTAATTTATTAATTTACTATTTTAATATTATATTTTTCCATTTGATGATAGATGGCGCTATTTTGATAACTGAATCGGTGTAGTTTCAAATTATTTTACCAAAATTATAACTATGTCTTAAGCTTTTTTTATAAATCTGGTATTTATTTGTGAAACACTCGTAATCCCGCCTATAAATTAGATATAATAGAAAATTAATATCTAAATGAATGAAAATACTTAACCTTCTTTTTTAAAGTTCCGTATCGGATACAAAGTAGCCCTGGGTTACTATCTACATACACACAAAATTTCATGTAAATCGGTCTAGTAGTTTATGCGTGAATTCGGAATACACAGACATGACTTTCTACAGATTTATTATATGTATAGATTGCAGTTTTAACAAACTTAGCTTTAAAAAACAAAGGTTTAAAAAAATTAAGTGGACATCCGCATGTTGAATTTGTAAGTGGTCACGATATTTAGGAATAGAGATAGGGTTTTTTATTAGCTTCAGAATTACATCAACTAGTTTCCTATTTCATATCAATGGTCTAGTATGCGTAGCTTATTAATAAAATTATTTTAAACTGTTATAAGTATTACTGCTATTAAAAATTTAAAGGCGCTGTCATATATTTTTTAGCATTTGGTAGACAAAGGACAAATTTACCATACAGCCTATATCGATTTACTACTTTTTATTTTTATTTTGGTAATTTTTTTCCTGTAGGTAACACTACCCGTTAAAATAATAGAGCGCTAAATATAATACACGTAAATAATATATTTTAAAACTCAGGAATAAAATTTATTTTTTTCATGAAAATTAAATGAAACGCTCATGAGGCGTGCACTTTTGGATTTTCCAAACTATTTTATATATGTTTTAACTAAGTATTGAATAAAATTAATCTTATTTAAGTTAAGATTGGTTTTTGAATTAATAGTTTAGCAAAAGACTATTTAAACTAAACGTTTACCAGACATTTGTTGTATTTTTAAAAACACTTAGGTACATTCTTACTATTTTACGAGAAAGATACAAACAAGCAAAATAATTATAAGCACTTAGTACATAAACTAAAAACTCATAAAAAGCAACCTATGGAACCAATCATTTTTGGCAACCTATGGAGAAAGTCTCTGTTTTGCAGAGAACTTGATCAGCTGTAACAATGATGATGTTTCAAGAATTTGAACGATAACTTATTAGCAATCAAGTTTTTATAACAATTTATATTAATTACTTGTTTAGTGTTAAAATGAAAATCATACTTTTTAAAACCAAAACCTTTACGGTATTTAGGTAAGTACGTACCTACCAAAACATTGCAATAAAATGATTATTAATTATTGTTATTTGTATTATTACATACTCATGGCATGCATGCACTTACGTTGGCTCGACCGGGGAAGGATCACGCTCTCACAGAATACCAACGTAAAATATCAGCTTAACTTTTTACTGGAAACGAGGCATTACATCTTAGTCCATACGGGTGACAACACATCTGCATTTTGATTCGTAATCGAGAAAAGATGTAGATGTATATGGGCCGCAGCAACCACTTACCATCAGGTGGACTGCGTGCTCGTTTGCCACCCTTATCCTATAAAAAAATGAAAGATTTAAAATTAAAATACCAAACCTTTTGCCTATGCTTGGCCGGTAAAAGACGCCTTACGGTTTTCGGTACAAAGTGATTAGAATTTCAACCAGAACACCTTTTTGGGTTTATCATCGTTTTGAAATTGTTCTAGAAATATAAATTGCATAAAAAACTTGCCGAATAAAAATAGTTTTTACAAATATTGTGCTCTAATTAAAATACCATAAATATTTTAAGTTGAAATTAGCACTAAAACGCTAGTAAATACATATCTACACGAAGTTACGATTTTGAAACTACAAAGAAGTTTTAGTTAAGTATATTATTTTCTTAAACAATTTCCTTTATTATAAATAACATAATTGATCAATTCTTTAAATATTAAAATATAAGCAAATAACACCTTTTTATGCTGTACCATTTTACGCAACTTGACCAACAACGGTGTTGATTACTCGCTATAAGAATAACTTTCTTTCATTACTCTAATTTGCAATGCTACTGCCACCTATCCGTATGTATAATTGATTTTATACGAATGCAGTACACAAGCTTCAGTGTTATTTATGTTATCACGTACCAGATGTCGCTATTTTTGTTCATATTTGTACTTTTTACATTTATAACACTCTACAACAGTATTATGCTAAACTTGTACGTAAGCGTAAGGCCACCTTCCATCCTACTAATTAAGCATTTTTGATAAAAAGGTACGTCTGAACGACTACCATCTCTGTTGCGTATAGTATAGATGCACGAAAAAGGTAAACAGTCGCCCGGGCACTGTTTTTAAAAAAGTGATGATTTAATTTTTTTATAGAATAAGGGTGACAAACGAGCACACAGTCCACCAGATGGTAAGTGGTTGCTGTGGCCCATATACATTCATCTATCTTCGTTTGCGAATTAAAATGCAGCTGCGTTGTCAGCCGTGAGGACTAAGATAGAATGCCTTCTTTCCAGTAAAAAGGGTCTCCGGTTCTCTTAACTCACCATACGAAACACAGCAGCGTTAAACTGCTATTTTACGCTGGTATTCTGTGAGAGCGTGGTCCTTCCCTGGTCGAGTCGATCCATTCGTTCTACAACTATACTATTAATATAGCTGCAGCATGGCTATACCACGTCTAAAAAATAAGTAATAATTTTATAGCTTATAACAATTTCCGCTATAATACCTAATAATAATGTTCTTCAGACCGAATTTTAGGTACGGCGATCAGCCTCAATGAAGACAAGCCATCTGACAGCTAGCCGGAGAGTAAATAAATACTTACTATTCTTATCTCCTGGTCAGGGTACCCTAGTATCAGCTTCTTTCATTCCACATTCAACGGAGAACAGCCCGAATCGTCAACGACCAAGGTTTTTCTAATCTGTTTGAACCATTGGCCTTGCGAAAAGACGTTGCATCTTTGTGCATGCTATATCTCGTTCTTTATACCATGTTATTTGGAAGCATAGTTTATGAGATAATGTAAAATTAAAATAATTCAATACTTGGCTGGGCGCGGGAAGGACGCATAAACCCTAGCCGCCCGGTGAGAACTGCGAGAAGCCAGTATATAAAGCTTCTAAGAGCGAGGTTAGTTCAATCATTATAGCTAAAATAAATTAAAAATTAATTGAGAACTTTTATGATAATAATTAGTTACTACGTTCTAACAGTGGCTCTACCACGCGGCAGCTTTTGCTGTCGCACGGATGAGCCGGCTCGAACCGGGGAGGTACCACGACCTCACAGAATACCAGCGTGAAGTAGAGGTTTACCTCTGCGTTTCGCTTGGTGAGTGCAGGTGGCCGAAGGCCCTTTTTATTGGGAACGAGGCATTCCATTATAGTCCTCACGGGTGACAACGCATCTGCATTTTGATTCGCAAACGAGGACTACATATGTAGATGTCTATGGGCCACAGCAACCACTTACCATCAGGTGGACTGTGTGCTCGTTTTTCACCCTTATCCTATAAAAAAAATACATCTTTATTCCTGAACTCTTTCATTTCACGTTGCTATGGTATTTCGACAATTTAATTGATTAATAAGTATAAGAGTTTGATAGCTCAAGAATCATTTCATGCCTACACTCTTTTCATGTATCGTGTACGGTTTTCTTTAAAATTGGAAAATCCGCGCTTCGGGACACTTTCTGGGACGTGGGGTGGGAGGAGGGGGGAGGACGCTCAACCGGGAGAGGGATGGAAAGTGGATAAAACTTAACTTCGCTCTTCGCTAAATAATATGCCGACAGATAAAAGTACTCCATTAATTATCCCAATTTTTCCATCCTATCTAATAAAATATTTAATTGCAATTATGAAATGCTTGAACTACGTCATGTCGCGCATCATACGTGATGACGCGGGTGAAACCGCGGGGCACAGCTAGTTGTATATACCACGGGAGAGCACGAGTGCTCAGAGGAATTATTCGGATTAATTCCAGCTGCTGAACTTTACCCTCGTAAACTGTGACAGAATTCGAAATTCCATTGAATGGAGCATAAGAGTGTCTTTCAGTATAATAAGGCGATGCGCGATTTGCTTCGCTTCAACATCCTCCTGAAGAGGCAATCTATAAGGCCTATGTTCAGACTTTTGATATGCTCTAATGACGTAATAACAATGATTGTATGCTAAGAATAATTCATTGATTACAAAACTAAATGTAGCTATACAATTTACAAACTAAATTTTTTAATACCAACCAAATTAAATACAATTTCTTATTTGATGACACTTTGAACCGGACCATCGAATACTACGCTACTAAAAAGAGGGGGAGGACACTGTAATCCTCGAATCCGGCAAATTGTTTTATCACCGGCAGGACGACCATCTGTCTCAAGGAGGACCACATACACACCCTTCGGCAAATTGTACAGAAGGCAGAAGAGTATAATCTGCCACTTTGCCTTGCGTATGTGGACTATGAGAAACCCTTTGATTCCGTTAAAGTTTGGGCGGTGCTACAGTCCCTTCAGTGGTGCCAAGTTGACTATTGGTATATCGAAGTGCTGAACTGTTTGTACAGTAGGGTTACGATGGCTCTCCGAGTACAGAACCAGAGTACGAAACATATACGACTGCAGAGAGGTGTAAGACAGGGCGACGTTATATCCCCGAAACTCTTCACTGCTGCATTGGAAGACGATTTCAAGCTAATGGACTGGAAAGGATACGGTATCCTGCGAGTACATCACTCACCTTCGATTTGCCGACGATATGGTCCTTATGGCAGAATCGCTGGAGGACCTAAGCACTATGCTCAATGACCTTAATAGTGTCTCCCAACGGATAGGTCTTAAGATGTACATGGACAAAACAAAGATCATGTTTAATGTCCATGTCACACCTATGCCGGTATTTGTTGGGAGCACTAAAAACTCGAAGTTGTTGACGAGTATGTTTACCTGGGACAAATGGTCCGACTAGGTAAGTCCAACTTCGACTGAGAGGTCAATCGACGGATTCAACTCGGTTGGGCAGCGTTTGGGAAATTACGGCACATCTGCTCGTCAGGTATACCTCAAAACTTGAAAACGAGACTATACAACCAGTGCATGTTGCCAGTGATGACCTATGGAACTGAGACGTGGTCCTTAACTGCTGGCCGGATGAGGAAGCTCAAGGTTACTCAGCGAGCTATGGAGAGGGCTATGCTCAGAGTTTCTCTGCGTGATAAACTTAGAAATGAGGATATCCGCAGTAGAACCAGAGTGACCGACATAGCCCAATGGATTAGTAAGCTGAAATGTCAATTGGCCGACCATATAGCTCAAAGAAGCGACAACCGATGGGGAAAAAAGGTTCTCGAGTAGCGGCCTCGTACCGGCGGATGAAGTGTTGGATGTCCCCCCCACTAGATGGAGTGACAACCTGGTAAGATATGGAGGAAGTCGATGGATGCAGGTGGCTCAGGACCGTGTTTTGTGGCATTCCTTGGGGCAGGCCTATGTTCAGCAGTGGGCTTCTGAAGGGCTGTAAGGAAGATGATGATGATGATGATGAAGTCTGATTTGAAAATAAGTCTTTCAGTTATGTGCTTCCTATTTGGGCCTGTTTTTGGCCGTTATACCGGTCAAAGCGCGATCTTACTTATTGTAAGTACTTAACTAAGAACTTACTTATTGTGCGCATTATCAAGGAAGCCCACGTATTGTGACGGACATTACAGAACACTACCTCTACACTTGGCCAGTTTTTTTTTTATTTTATACTTGGAGATTTTCTGGAAGAAATTACAGTAGTATAGCATGATACCTTTTGGATTCCCTTTATGTTTATTTATTTTATTATGATTTATTTTTCTTTGGTAAGCAAAAAAGAGTATTGTGTTAATTGAAACATTTCACAAGCTTAAGTTTTCTCGCAGCCATGACACTTCCTATTCACAATTGTTAGTTGCAAAATCAGCATGCAACTTTTAAATGAATACATTAATATTCATTAAACAATTAACAGAACCAACAGTCATTGTAATTCAGCTGTAATTAATTGTTTGTTTTCTTATTGTAGCAAATGTATTCTAGGTTACAAGACCCTGAGATATTGTATGTATTGACATATATAGAATAGAAGATGAGAAATGATTGCTAAGAGAGAGCTATTAAATATACGCCACAAAAAATAGGCTGAATTAAATTGATAAACATGGGACAAGCAGTTGCGCTAAGCATGCCTATTGCCGACCTCGTTCCATCCCAATGATTTGTTTTACCTAAAACTAATTAACGTTAAAATAATTTTTATAAAGAACAACATCAATCTTTCTATTCTCTAGAAGACAAGTTCCAGCAGAGTTGCCAGGTTTTTGGTGTTCTGTATAGAATGTGCGCAGGAATATCATGTTTTGATTCCTCCTTCCCCTTTTAACCATCGGACTTCGGTCGATGGGTCTTTACCCCATTTATTGCCGATATTCTACGCATTTTTAAACACCTTGCTTCGTCTTTTATAAACAATAAGTAAGTGATACAATTTGCCGGTGTCTGTCTCTTCATCCGATTACTTTCTTGTTGTCTTTAAAGCAAAAGTGAATAGAATTTTGTTACGGTAACACTGCGATTTACTATGTAGGGCTTCATCAACGCTTACCACCTGTTGGAGTTTTAGTCAAGCAATAATTTAAAAAGTTAAAAAAAAAACAAGAAAAATTAATACAACAAATAGTGTATCTACGCTGTAAATATAAATGTCCATATTAAAGACGTAAAAAATTATAGTTCCTCCTGATGTCATTGAATATAAACAAGTTAATTTTCGCCGAAATTACATTTAAAAGGAAACAAAAACTATCATTATAAGAAAACCGGAATGCTGCAATTATCTTAGTCATCTGAGTTGCTTACGTGATGGAATATTTTTATTGGAGTTTTTATATAAAACGTCACTAACTTACCTACATATGCAGTATTGTAAAATTCCAGCTTGTAGTTAGAACAAACAACAAAATGTATATTGAAGTTTCCCTAGAAATTAAAATCATAACATTTTATATTTATTTATTTGTACATCATAAAATTTAAGTTCTTGCCTCAGATGTCAGGTGTTAGGGGTGCCATTTTGAGAATGAAAGTCAACGTAACTTATATTTTTAAACAAGCCAAGAAAAATTTCAAAAGCTCAAATGAATTAGATGTTACTGAATACTTTGTACTTGTACTAGCTCTTTCTCTGTTTACTTTTCTGACTGAAACGAACCTTCACAACAAACAAATTAGGGAAGAGGGTGGTAACCTTCCAGACGGACTCCTAGGCATAATGGAGTCCTGTCACCTAATAGACTATAGCTAAACGCTTTTACCAAACAACCTGTATAGGGTGCCAGTATGAGGCTGTGACACAATCCATCTTGGTAACAACGCATATATAGTCTTATTTGTTGGAAATTGGCTGCAGGTGCCCATGCTGCAGTAACCATTTACTTTCACGTTTACTGTAAATTCGTTTGTAACTTCGGTTACAAACCGTCGTTCTGTAAGACCGCTAGACGTAGGCATTTCAAAGAAAGCTGTACACAAAAAATCCCTAAACAACAGCTCATACTCATTATGCGGGGTATTTGGTGAACGCAGTTAAAACTCACGCAATAATAATGCCGCTCGCTTCACCAATCTGTGAAAGTTTAGTTTAGCATTTTAAGATAGATTTTTCGATTTTTTTGATCGCCAGTGCGGACTGTCAACTTCCACGTGCCATGACAACATATTACTCCTTCCTTATCAAACATATTAATAATTAGGTCTCAGATGTTTTATTTATGAAATTGTGAAAAAATTTGATTACTACACAGAATATGACATTAAGTGGCTACATAATAATAAAATAGAAATACTAAATTGCAAAAGAGAGGGAAACAAAAAACTCCTGTTTGGATTAAACTGTCTTACGTAAAACAACTAGAAAATAAACACTGTGCCTGAGTTGCAGCGTGGCAACTATGTCAAATATCCTCCTTAAGAGGCAGTCTACGGGGAGGCCTATGTTCAGCAGTGGAATTTGCAGGTTTTTTTTATAGGATAGTGTGACAAACGAGCACACAGTCCACCTAATGGTAAGTTCTCTACCCTCATCACACGAAACACAGCAGCGTTAAGCTGCTATTTTACGCTGGTTTTCTGTGAGAGCGTGGTCCTTCCCCGGTCGAGCCGACCCATTTGTATTGCAACTATACTACTAATATAGCCGCAGCATGGCTCTACCGCGTGAAAGATAAATTAATTAAAAAAAAACAAAAGAACGTGAAACAAAAAAGCATAAGTTACAAAAATATTAAGGTATAAATGATATTTTGTATATAATTGCAGAGATAAAAAACCTCAAAGAAACTCTGAAAATATTCCCCTTACTAATTCTTAATAAGATTAAATATGATTATATAACCTAATATAACCTTTACAGCACACGTACGTGCTAGAGCCATACTGCCATTGTTTCTAGTGAGAATGGGTCTGCTCAACCGGGGCAGTCTCACTCTCTAAGAGAATTCCAGAGTGAAATAGTAGCTTAATGCTCCTGTGTTTCGTATAGTGATTGTAGAAAACCGGAGACACTTTTTATTAGTAATGAAGTATCCCATCTTAATTCTCGGGGTTGAAAGTACATCTGCATTTTAATTCTCCATCGAGAACATATTATGTAGGTGTCTATTTCTCCATCGAGAACATATGTAGGTGTTTATTATTCACAGCATCTTCTTATCATCAGGTGGACTGTTCGCCCACCCTTATTCTATAAAAAATACCACATGGAATAACTTATAATATCCGATTTGTTTAATAAACTTGTTTCATGATGTAAAGAACAAAAATTGATAGTAATTTACAAAAATATAAGTTTGTTAGCAACGTAACAAGTGCGTCATGCCGGCATTAGAGATGCAATTTTATTTACTTGTTTCGCAAGCTAACTGTCCTTGTAACTAATATTTACCTGTTTTGTTCAAATTGTGAGCAAGGCTTACCTCGCCGTATGTTCTCGTGTGCGACTGCCAGATTAGGTTGACTTTAAGAAACCAATTTACACGAACATTATCTGCGGTACATTCTTAAATTATGATCAAATGTACTTAAGAAAATAATTTCATTATTTTATTGAAGACCTCTAATTACGTATCGATCAGAGAACACCAGCTAAGTTAAAGCAAGCAAGTTGTTTCATCTTAAAATAAGTATGTATTTTGAATTTGGTAAAGGTCATCCAGAAAATGAAATGTGGAGTGGCGGTGTAAGAATATACACTACCCCATAACGTAAAACAAGTTGCATGATGCGAATTGCTTATTGTATTAAATAAATTAAACATGGCTAAAACTAGATATAGTATAAGTAGTTCGATTTTCATGAGTCATTAGCGGGATAACGTAGAGCTTTTAGAAATAAATATCTTGTTTTAAATATATTTAAATAAATGTTAATCATAATTTAAAATTACCTACGCCAACGATAATGTTGTACGTTTTAAAAAAAAGACTCCTCGTTTATAAAATATAAAACTGATATGTTATACATCATTATTACCATCGTAATTACATCCCTTCACTAGTACACTAGTGAACATAGGCCAACTCAGCAGTGGTCTACCAATGGATAGGTTGTCAGGTGAACAAGGCAAGACCAAGTTAATGTGTAACGTCCATGCCACACCGATACTGTTTACTGTTGGGAACATGTCGCATGAAGTTGTTGAAGAGTATACATAGAGAAATTTGTCGGTTAAGGTGACGCCAACTTCGATCAAGAGGTCAAATGACAGATTCAACTCGGTGGGCAGCGTTTGGGAGATTACGACCTATATTCTCGTTACTTACTCTTTAACATATAAAAACAGTATTGTACAATCACAGCAATAAGAGCGTGACCAGTGATGACATATGGATCTGAGGCATAGTCCAACACAGCTGGCCGTAAGTCTAGTCAGTGAGGTATGGAGAAGACCATGTTCGGAGTTTCTATGCGTGCTAAAATTCGTAATGAATATTTCCGCAGTAGAATCGGGGAACATAGATCAGTAAGCTGAAGTGGCAATGAGCCAATCATGTAGCTCAACAACAAATAGGGAAAAAATTCTTGAGTGGCAGCTTCATACGGTAAGCAAAGTGTAGAGCGGCCCTCCACTAGATGAAGTGACGACCTGGTAAAATATATAGAATCTCGACGGATACAGACAAGTCACCTGCATCAATCAACGTGCAATATATTATATGGCATTCCTTAAGCTAGAACTACGATCAGCAGCGTACTTGTGAAGAGCTGTCATGATAATTATAAATTAAATAGCTATTTTAGTTGAATGACTATTCAAGACTCACTTATTTAACTAAATAATAATAATGGTGCAGTGACGGCATAAGAATCACCACTAGCCCATATGATCGTGTACTCCAAGATACATACAGCGGAGTCCAGATGACAACCAGTCTCATTGAACACCTGATAGAGATGGCAGATAAAGACTAACAACGTTATCCGCCTGCGGAGGTAGTTTTTTTCGGGGACTTTAACACCCACCATAAGGAGTGGTTGTTCCCATACGAGAAAACCGACCATGTTGGGAGAGAGTTTGCAAAGGAGAGGAGGCAAACCTGCGTTATTGCTAGGTCTCACTCAGCTTGTTCAAGTGGCGACGCGGGTACCAGGTTTAGCCCGACATACACTCAATTGCTTGGACCTTCTGCTAAAAACAGACCGAGACAGGCATATCTGTCTCAGCTCCACTAAGATCATCCGATTATAGTCTGGTTAAATTCGTATCGAACATCTCTCCTCTGGATGTTTGTGCAGCGCCCGGGTAGCACACAAGTGGTATAACAAAGCGCTACAGCAGTCGCTTAACGGATATATGTAATGGCTTTACATTCATAAGTAAGTACTACAGTAGCAACAGAAAACTTCTCAATTGCTTTTATGCCACTGAAAAGTGTCCACTTTATACGGGCTTCAGTGCTTCAGTAGCAGTACGATAGCAGCATGATCAGTTTGTGGTAATAACATGAATGGGTCGGCTCGATCGGGGAAGATCACGGAATACCTCAGGATCAACAAAGCATTTTGATTCTTAATTGAAGATAGATGTAGATGTCTATGGGCCACAGCTTCCACTTACCGTCATCAGCTGTGTGTTTCTTTGTCACCTTTATTCTATAAAAAAATTAACCCCTAAGTGTCGTAAGAGGCGACGGAGAGATATAAAACAGGGTATGGGCTACAGCTTATTCCTTATAACAACTCAAAATTATAAATTACTGCGGTTGACAACTCACCTGCCAAGCGTGGCAACTTTCTGATAAATCCACCTATGAGGCAAACTATGGAGGAGACATCTGCTCAAAAATGGAATTTTATGGTATACTAATGATTACAACTAACACATACACAATTCAATATTAAGTAGGTTGCATTAACTAGCAAGAAAACGAGTTTACAGACCGCTTAATAAAATGATCCTGGTCCGTGAGTAAACTGTAAAAGATCCAGGATGTTGATTGATGCGGGCTTATGACCGTGCTTTGTAGCATTTCTTGGGGGGGTGCCTCTTTCCAGCAGGGGACTTATAATTGGCTGTAATGATAATGATGATGATCTTATGGATAGTATTTCTCTAAGAGAAATATCAGTTAAACTAATAATAAGAATTAAAAATCTATTCTTTCTTTACCCGTTTGCAATTTTCAGGTCTCGTTTCGTCCACAAACCTCGTTTTAGCACTTCTTTTCTTATGTATGCAACTTACGAAAAAATTTTTAACTTCTTAAGATATCAAGTCAATATTATATATTCGAATGAAAAAGCATTGCGTTGTTTTTAAGTAAGGAAGCTGATGGGATATTTGCTTTGGTAAATTACTTACCCATCCCCACAAAACAAAAATGTGTTCAGATGGTATAAGTAATTCAACTAAAAATATTTTAGTGATCTTTTATGTACTACTCAAGATTTTTTAAACTTGTATACTTTCCGATTCTAAGACACGTTACTACTAAATCAAAGTCGATTTGTAATGCATTGTACTAGGAGTTTCTTATGCACTTCCGTGATAAACAACACCATTGTCCGATCAGTTATCTATAGATAATTAGGACTTGTAATTATTATGCGTCAGTGAACGACGCAAGACATAGTTATTGTAAGCCAGTGAATGCAGTATAAATGGTCTATGACTTGGTCTATGTTCTCACAGCCCTTTCGAAGACTAAAGTGTACTCACGAAAGGATCAAATAAACTGTGAGTATTAATTAAAAGCCTTATTTTAAAGATACTATTTAATATTAACTCCTTATTTAAATTAAAATGTTAACTGTGGTAAGCTAGCTAAGCTTTTCTTTCTTAATTTAAGTTTCTCTTCTTTGAAACTTTGTTACATATATTTGGATTCTATATAGATGTTTCATAAAAAGAATCGCAATACCAAAATTAATCCGTATTGCTACCAAAATTGGTTTATAATTATTCTAAGGCTTAAACTGGAGCCTGTAATTAGATAAAAGTCTCGTGGAAAATATGCGAACCTAAATGTAAGGTATGGAATTTGATAGCGAATGTCAAGTTGGTCGAAAGACCTGTATATTTGTGTAATCAGTATATTATGTATCATATATATATATATATATATATATATATATATATATATATATATATATATATATATATATATATATATATACATGTTTATATGTCTGTGTGTATTCTATGTATATTTAGTTTATTTCATTCCCTTAGGTATATTTAGCATTAAATTCGCCTTTTGTTCTAGTACTGTTTTTAAAGTTCGATAAGGATTTAATAAATAAATCCTTCTTTAATTACCAAATACCTTTTTATTCTCATTACGATTTTATTAATATTTGTAGTTGTTCAATGACGACAAAAATTTGTGGCTCAAACAGTTGAACTGGAAGTGTTGTTTCATAAATTATATTATAGCTGCTTTTTTAAATAAAACTAATTTAACGGATTTTATCGCGTATATTAACTTATTTTATATTCCCGACGTTTCGGGTGCTTTCCAGCACTCGTGGTCACGGGGGACTGAGGTGTTTGACGTCCTGATGTCATAGTTAGCCCGGCTACCTTCAGTTTTTTAATATTAATTTTTGGTTCGATTTACGGAGAATGACCTTACAGTATCTTGAATTCTAGCAGTGGTATACTTGGGTTTGGATTTGATTTTATTAATTATGGGATCCCAAGCAGATGGCAGCACCCATCCATTTTCTCTATTGAAATTAGGATGTTTTTTTAATTTCAATAGCCTCGCGTATCACCTTTGGGAGGAATCGGTGTTCTTTTGCGAGGATTTGTGGTCTATAAAATCTAATGTAATGGCGGGGACGATCTTGAACATGTTCACAAATTGCAGACTTCCCGATACGTTGGTGCTTCACGTCAGCTATATGTCGGGAATATAAAATAAGTTAATATACGCGATAAAATCCGTAAAATTAGTTTTATTTAAATGTGTAGTGTTCGCGTAAATATAAGAAATCATAGCTGCTCTTGTTTATCATATTGCAGAAAATATTATTTGATTTAACTTTTTTTCAGATTAGAGATGAAGTTATTCATTGTGGTGTCACTGTTCTGTGTCGTGGCAGTCACATGGGGCAAGCCCGCTTCCACTTACACCGATAAGTGGGATAACATTAACGTGGATGAAATTTTAGAATCTAAACGTCTGCTCAAGGGTTATGTAGATTGTCTCTTGGATAGAGGCCGCTGTACACCAGACGGAAAAACCTTAAAGGAAACAATGCCTGATGCCTTAGAAAACGAGTGTTCTAAATGTACACAGAAACAAAAAGAAGGTTCTGACAAGGTTATCAGGTTTTTGGTTAACAAGCGTGCTGACCTATGGAAGGAATTGTCCGCTAAATATGATCCCGACAACAAATATCAACAAAGATACAAGGACAAAATCGATTCCGTAAAAGAGAAACAATAAGTCCTAAGTAACTGTTTTACATAATTTTGTGAGGATTATAATAAAATAATACATAAACCCAGATTTTGAACTTTTTCTTATGTGATGTTCATAATTTTAATGACTTAGTAATATTTCAAAGTCAATTAAAATAAATCAACAGATCCGTGTAGTGGCAGTGTAAGAAAATCCAAGACAGTCAAGTCTGGTAACTTTACCAATGGAAGTTAACTTTAAAATCAGAGGTAATTCTGTACTGATACAAAATTAGGATTAATACGGAAAACGTTACGTTTTTCGAGATATGCCATTTTTTGGATGAAAATACAATAATTAATGGACAGCGTCGCTTTCAATATGGCAACGCGAGAGTTAATTTTGGCATTTTATTTTAACGCGGGATTGTGCCGGCTAAATAACCTCTTTAGTCAGTGCTCCAGAACTTTTGTTAATTTTGTTTGAAATAGTGAATATATCTATCTATATCTTTGTAGTTACGTAATATTAATAGTTATCAAATGTAATATATAGTTTTTGAGATAAATGTTATTCTTAAAATGTATCTAAAAAACTAACTTAGCAAAGATATTTTATAGGATAGGGTGATAAATGAACAGTCCACCTGACGGTAAGTGGTTGCTGTGACCCATAGACATCTACATCTATCCTCAATAAAGAATCAAAATGCATATGCGTCGTTACCCGTGAGGACTAAGATGGAATGCCTCCTTTCCAGTATAATGGTTCTCCGGTTCTCTACACTCACCATACGAAACACAGCAGTGTTAAACTGCAACTTTACGTTGGTATTCTGTGAAAAAGTTACCATACTAGTGATGCCACGATGTGACGGTTACTTTGCAAATTTTTTGGTACAACGAAGGGTTGTCACTTTCAACCTATATTTTTAACCGATTACAATTATTTAAACAAAGTGTTCTGTATTTGACATTCTATAAATATATATTTGTATCGATGTCTCACCGTAGCAGCCCATTAGAACAAAAGTAAAGGAAAAGAAAAGTGAAAACATTTTTATTATTACTGCGTTGTCGGGCATTAATATTACTACTTACCATTTTTCATAATTTCAACTTAGTGTATTGATATTAATTTGCACCAAAAAAAAAAACAGTGTAATTTTTAATGATTTAATATTTTGCTATTATGGGAAAACAATATTTAGATTGATTACAATATTTATTACCTGACATCCTGATGATGATGAATGATAAAAAAATGAAGACTTGTTAAAATAATTATAACAAGTTTTTTTTTTGACTTATACTATAATTGATTTAAGCTATTATTAGACCAATTTCTTTTTTAATTTTAGACGAGGATAGTTTTGTTTCATATATTTTAGATTTTTGCTTAAGAAATTATTGTGACAAAATTTAAATAAAAAAATTAAGTTGAGTACATAATCAAGAATTTTGACAACCCTGACAGATATTTTCAAGTTTATATGAAATATTCAGAAATGGGAGGGCAACTTTGCTGCAAGAGTAAACTTCGCTATTTACAACACAACTAAAGGAGCAAATCATAACTTTGAGTGTTGTGTATGTGTGTAAGTATATGAGTGTTCAAACTTGAAGTCAAATACTATTATTTTCATTATAAAACCTGATGGCAAAGTTGCCACAAAGTGAGGTTAACTTTGCCAATTTCTACTTTTGAATATTTTGCCTAATCAAAAAGCCTGAAGCTTAAACCAGATCTATGAAGAATATAATGTCACATTTGATATTAACGCCCAGGCTGGAAGTACGTTTTTTGTTGGAAAATTGGTTCTAAACTTGTAAGTTCTTCCAAAAATGGAAAAGTGTCCAGATTTCACGGTACTCTGTACACGGTACACGGTGTCGTAAGAGGCGACAGAGGGAAACAAATCAGAAGACGAGCAGCAGCGTCTTCCCAATAACGACTGAATATAATAAATTACGTTTGCCAACCTGCTTTCAAAGCGTGGCAACCATGGCAAATATCCCTCCTATAAGGGAATATATGGGGAGCCCTATATTCAAAAGTAGACTTTAATAGACTTTAACGGTAAATCATAAATAAATATAAGTCTTACATTCATAGAGTGTATTGCCACTGATCATAGTATATATTCAAGACGAAGTATTTCAATGCTGACCTTATGAGGAAGCTCAAGAGCGGTCGAGCTATGAAGAGGGCTATGGTAGAAGCTTCTTTGCGTGAAAGACATCGTAATAAGGATGGTGGTAGTGGAACTGGTTCTACTTATCTTTTAGTAGTAGGCCAAGGAGAAGAACGTGGCCTTTCGGTATTCCTTCGGCAAGACCTATGTATCGCAGTGCACCTGTCATGAGCTGTAGTGATGGTGATGATGAATATAAGTCAAAAACTTTGTCTATCAAATCGAATGTAGTGACGGGAGCGATCCTGTACGTGTTCACAGACTGTAGACTTCACGGAGCGTCAATTATTCACATCAGCTATGTGTTCTTTAACGCGGATTTTTATGGATATTTTAGTTTGTCCTATATAAGAGAGATCACATTCACAATCATAATCAAAATCGATAATACCTACGTGTGCCAAACCTTCAAAGTTGTATGGTTTACCAAAAACACACAAGCCCAATGCTCTACTACGTCCAATAGTGAGCCAAATCGATTCACCATCTTACAGATTGGCTCAACACTTAGCGAAAACTCTTACTCTCACCACGCAAGGGACATACAAGATCCATAAAAACCTGCGTTAAAGAACACATAGCTGATGTGAAGAATTGACGCTCCGAGAAGTCTGCAGTCTGTGAACACGTACAGGATGGCCCCCGTCACTACATTAGATTTGATAGACCACAAATCCTCGCTAAAGGCCACCGATTCCTTCTAAGGATGGTTTGCGAAGCTATTGAAATCAAAAGACATCCTAATTTCAATAAAGAAGATGGCTGGGTGCTACCATCTGCTTGGGATCCCTTAATTAATAAAATTAAATACCAACCCATGCATACAACTGCAAGACTTCAAGATACTGTAAGTTCATACTGCGTAGATCGGAACAAAAATTAATAGTTTTTAATCTGGAGGTAGTCGTGGTTAACTATGACATTGGGACGTCATACATCTCAGTCCCTCCGGTGACCATGGGTGCTGTAAAGTTCTCGAAACGTCGTGAATATAAAGTTAATATACTCGATAAAATCCGTAAAATTAGTTTTATTTAAATGTGTAGTGCTCGCTGTGATATAGGAAATCATTACCCAACAACGTTATCCGTATACGGAGCTAGTTTTTTTCGGTGACTTTAACGCTCACCATAAGGAATGGTTGTTCCCATACGAGAAAACCGACCATTCTGGGAGACAAGTTGCAAAGAAAAGGAGGCAAACCTGCGTTATTGCTAGATATCACCCATCTTGATCATGTAGCGACGCGGGTACCAGGTTTAGCCCGACATTAGTTAGAACCTAGAGCTTAGCTGTCGATCGCAGAGTTAGAACTCAGAGGCTTCGTGCGAAGAAAAAAGCTTTTAATTCTGCTGCTAAATCCTGCAGGCGGGTTCTCCTTAGAACACGTATTCTACCATGTTTTGACCATGCTTTGTACCCTCCTGGTAGGAAGCAATTTTGATCTCTGTAGAAGGCTGTTGAATCCAACTTCTGCCGTTCCTCTTTACCACCCATTCAACCTGACGGAACACTGGCTCACTCCGCAACTAAAAAAGCAATATATTTGAATCTCTGTTGAGCAACTCACGTCTAGATATATTACTCGTGATTCTTCGATGCCGAAGGTCGCTATCCATACAAAAGAGGTACGTAGAGCTTTGCAAACCTAACATGAACAAGGCCTATTGACCTGATGGTATTACTACAAGGGTACTAATGGATTATGCACCTAAGTTGTCTCCTGTTTTTCGTCCAAGTTTGCCAATGTGCAACCAGTACCCAAGAAGGGTAGTCGTGCCGATCCCTGTAATTATTGACCAATCGCCATGACCTCCATACTCAGTAAAGTTATGGAAAGGGTACTGAATAGTAAGCTGCTGACATACCTTGAAACAAAAATGACCTCCTCAGTGACCATCAATATGGTTTCCGCCGGGGATGGTTCATTGGGGATATTTTTGTGTATGTCACGCACTTCTCGGGCAAGCCCATCGAGAAGAACTATGAAACTGTAGCAATTTCACTCGATATCTCGAAGGCTTTTGACAGAGTTTGGCACGCAAGTCTGCTGAGTAAGCTTCTTGCTAATGGCATCCCCACCGAATTTTACAACTTTTTGAGTTAACGGTCGATCAGTGTATTTATAGATGGCTGCTCTTCTGACCTAATGCATATTAATGCCGGAGTTCCTCCGGGGTCTGTTCTTTCTGCGACTTTTTTCCTGGTGCACATCAATGACCTACTTCTACCAGGTATTGTTGGGTATGTAGATCAGAGCACAGTCATAGAGATAATCATGTCCAGTGCAAAAGACGGAGAGGAAGTAATATGTTCATTCAGAAATGCCATGATAGAGCGGAAAAATGCGACCTTAAGGATTGTCTCCCAATGGGGTAGCGACAGTCTGGTCACTTTCAACGTCACCAAAACACAGCCCTGTCTTTTCTCCGCAAAACGGAGTCCGTTTGATCTGGCTCCTATTTTTCGAGGTACATATGTAGAGGTTACTGATCATCTCGAGCTTCGCGGCTTACAGTTGAGTGCTAACCTCAACTTTGGCGCTAACATTGAGTCTAAAGCACAAACTGCGGCCAAAAAACTGGGTGTTCGAAATAAGGTGAAACGATACTTCACACCTGGACAGCTTCTAACTTTATACAAAGCTCAAAAAAAAACATGCATGTAGTATTGTAGTCACCTTTGGGATGACTCGGCAAAATATCAATTTGCCGCACACGTTGCGGTGGAACGCATAGTCAAGAGGCTTATCGGTGACAAAAAGGTGGTAGAAACTAAGGTTCACAGCTTATCTCGCCACCGACATGTTGCTTGTTTCTCGGTCTTTTTACAAATTGTACTTCGGAGAGTGTGAACATGAGCTTCATAAGGCTGTACCGCCATATCCATGATCTTATCAGAGAACCAGACGCAATGCAAGCTACCATCCTCACTTGGTTGATATTGCGAATAGAAACAGAAACTGTTTAATTCAATATAGATTAT
The DNA here is from genome assembly GCA_963668995.1 of Parnassius mnemosyne. Lineage (NCBI taxonomy): Eukaryota > Metazoa > Arthropoda > Insecta > Lepidoptera > Papilionidae > Parnassius > Parnassius mnemosyne. Next base: position 19,395,955 of record CAVLGL010000068.1, on the reverse strand, counting down.
AAATAATACTTATTGAAAGTCACTCTTTGTTTAATTACGACTAGAACCAGCAAGAAACCAGCAAGAAACCCAGCGAGACTTTTTTTTTTAAATAACACCTTACAATCATGTATGTTACACAAATTAACAACACAACAAATTAGAAATAGCTTGGTAGCGATCACCTCATTTCCAGGGGTTATTATCATCCATAAATTCTTTAATATTATAATAACCCTTTTTACTGGAAATGAGGCATTCTATCTTAGTCTTCACGGGTGACAACGCATCTGCATTTTGATTCGCAAACGAGGATAGTTGTAGATGTCTATGGGCCGCAGCAACCACTTACCATCAGGTGGACTGTGTGCTCGTTTGTCACAATTATCCTTTAAAATAAACACAAACTTAGTTTAATAAAGTTTTTGAACTTTGAACAGGTCAAATTTTGTATATTTTCTGGAATGTTGTTGTAAAAGCGTGTACATCACGCCAAGAATGAATTACTGACTCGATTGAGTCGAATAACTGGTACTACTAGCTTGTATCTGTTTCTAGTATTTACAGAATTAATATCACTTATTTTTGTAAAACTACTTTTATTTTTGTGTACGTACATAACATTTTCATAAATGTATTGAGAGGCCAAAGTTAATATATTAATTTCCTTAAATTTTTGTCGCAGCGACTCTTTAGGCTTTAAATCATAAATTGCTCTTATGGCCCTCTTCTGTAAAACAAATATAATTTCAGTGTCAGCTGCGTGTCCCCATAGCAAAATACCATACGACATTATGCTATGGAAATAGCTGAAGTAAACTAGTCTAGCTGTTTCAACACTGGCTAGACTTCTAATCTTTTTTACAGCATATGCTGTAGAACTAAGTCTGCTTCCAATTTTGATTTATGGGGGCTCCATTGAAGCTTCGCGTCTAGTGTGATTCCAAGAAAAATGGTGGTATCTACAAGACTTAGTTTCTCCCCATTTAAAATTACATTAGTGTTTAATTGTTTGACATTTGGAGTCATGAATTTCATATATTAAGTTTTAGTGCCATTTAAATGCAAATTATTAACATTGAACCAATTTACTAATTTAGATATAGCATTATTTACTTCCTCATATTTTAGTAATTGTTGACTTAATTTGAAAATTAAAAAAAGTCATCTGCAAATAATACTATATCATGGTTATCGCCTACTATGTAAGGTGAGTCATTAATGTACACAAGAAACAGAAAGGGGCCGAGAATTGAGCCTTGAGGCACGCCCATTTGTACCATCGACCCGGAAGAGCTCATACTGTTAATGACAACTTTTTGCATTCTCTTTCTTAAATATGAAATAATTAATTTAAGAGCATCACTTCTTACACCGTAGTGTTGAAGTTTCCTGCTTAATGTTTCATGGTGAATACAATCGAAGGCCTTGGATAGGTCACAGAATATACCCAAAGCATTCTGTGAATTCTCCCATGCATTAAAGATATATTTAATCAGCTCAACACCGGCATCAGTTGTCGAGCGACCCCTTGTGAAACCAATTAAATTTTTATAAAGTAAATTATTTATATTAAGGAAATTTAACATTTGATCAAGAATATTTTTTTCAAAAATCTTACTAAGTGTTGGTAGTACAGAATTAGGTCCAAATTGGCGGGGTCTAATGTACTACCAGATTTATAGAAAGGTATTACTTTGCTATGCTTCATTAAATCAGGAAACACACCAGATTCGATACTAGTATTAAAAATAATTGCTAAATGAGACGCAATTGTATCTATTATAGATGCAATAACTTTTACAGAAATCCCCTACAGACCCGCAGTTTTCTTAACATCAGTAGTTTTAAAATATTTTACAATATCTTTTGATGATACCTTATGAAATGTAAAATTATTTATACACGCATTTACATTTTGTTTAAGTAATGATTAGGTGACGGCAGGAGAAGAATTTAGTGACTTAGTTGTTAATATCGGAATATCAGTAAAATATTTCTCAAAAACCATTGCAACCTCCTGATCTGATTCAGTTAATTTATTGTTAACACTTAACTGGTAGTTCGAATTACGAGAGTTGATCTTACCAGTTTCGTTATTAATTATACTCCATGTCACTTTAATTTTATTAGAAGCCGTCTTAATTTTGTTGCTCAGATGCAAAGACTTGGCTGTGGAGAACACGCTTTTAAATATTTTTAAATATTTTCTAACATATTCCCTAAATTCGACGCTATGATTATATGACCTTTCATGGTAAAGATCATATAACCTATGTCTGCTCTTATGGACTCCTACCTTTGCTCATTCATTGAATGACTTCCGACTGTTCAAGGAGAATGTTGTAGAAGCAAGAGTATTATTAAATTCATTGCAAATAAGCTTAAATAATGTTCCACACAAAAAATTAGGATCATTTTGGTATGAAAGTCATGTAATATTCGCACTAATCACTTTAAGTCATCTTTTATAATGCGCGCAGCCAAGGAGTGGAATGCCCTGCCGCCGTCTGTTTTCCGAGTGCGAATAAACTGAACCTCTTCAAGTTGCATGTGAGCAGGCTTCTCCTGGGCAAACTCGCTCCATCGCAGACATGGCAAGATGGAGGTCAAGAATGAGCATATTTTGGTTATGACACGAATGGGTCGGCTCGGTTGGAGAAGATCACAGAATACCAGTCCTCAGGATCAACAAAGCCTATGCATATTCTTAATCAAAGATAGATGTAGATGTCTATGGGGCACAGCTTCCACTTACCATCATCTGCTGTGTGTTTCTTTGTCATCCTTATTCTATAAAAAAATGATCGCCTGAGTGTCGTAAGAGGCGACGGAAAGAAATAAAACAGGGTATGGGCAACAGCTTTTTCCTTATAAGGACTTAAAATTATTGAAAACTCACCTAACAAGCGTGGCTACTTTCTGATAAATCCACCTATGAGGCAAAATATAGAGGAGATATCTGCTCAAAAATGTTCTCTTATGGTATGGTAATGATTATAACTAACACATGTGCGATTCAATAATCATCATCATCATCATTACCGCCTTTCATAAGTCCACTGCTGAACATAGCCCCCAAGGAATGCCACAAAGCGCGGTCCTGAGCCACCTGCATCCATCGACTTCCTGCATGTTTTACCAGGTCGTCATTCCATTTCGTGGGGGATCACCCTACACGGTACAGGCTGCCACTAAAGAACCTTTCTTCCCCATCGGTTGTCGGTTCTTCGAGCTACATAGCCGGCCTACTGACACTTCAGCTTATTAATCCGTTTGGCTATGTCGGTTACCCTGGTTCTACTGCGGATATACTCATTTCTAAGTTTATCACGCAGAGAAACCCCGAGAATAGCCCTCGCCATATATCGCTGAGCGACCTCGACCTTTTTCATACGGTCAGCAGTGAAGGACCACGTCTCAGATCCGTAAATCATCACTGGCAACACGTACTGGTCGTACAATTTCGTTTTAAAGTTTTGAGGTATGTCTGACGAGAAGGAAGATGTATCGTAGTTTCCCGAAAGCTGCCCAGCCGAGTTGAATCCATCGATTGCCCTCTCGGTCGAAGTTGGACTTACCTAGTCGGACTATTTGTCCCAGGTAAACATACTCGTCAACAACTTCGACCTTAGTGCTCCCAACAACTACCGGCATAGGTATGACATGGACATTAAACATTATCTTTGTTTTGTCCATGTTCATCCTAAGACCTATTCGTTGGGAGACTATTGAGGTCATTGAGCATGGTTCTTACGTCCTCCAGCGATTCTGCCACAAGGACTATATCGTCGGCAAGTCGAAGGTGAGTGATGTAACTGCCATTGATGTTAATACCGTATCCTTTCCAGTCCAGAAGCTTGAAAATGTCTTTCAGGGCAGCGGTGAAGAGTTTCGGGGATATAACATCACCCTGTCTTACACTTCTCTGCAATTGGATAGGTTTTGTACTCTGGTTCTGTACTCGAATAGCCATCCTAGCTCTACTGTACAAACACTTCAGCACTTCGATATACCGACAGTCAACTTGGCACCGCTGAAGGGACTGCAGCACCGCCCAAATTTCGACGGAATCAAAGGCTTTCTCATAGTCCACATACGCCAGATATAGTGGCAAATTGTACTCTTCGGACTTCTGTACAATTTGCCGAAGGGTATGTAAGTGGTCTATGATGCTAAAGCTCTTTCAGAAAGCGGCGCGAGACGATTCGTAATGACTCTCGAAAACAGCACGTAGACGCGGCTCAGAAGGGAAAGTGGTCTGTAGTTCTTCAAGAAAACGTTGTCACCTTTCTTGAAGAACAACACCACCGCACTTCTACTCCACGTCTCCGATGTAATGCCACCATGGAGGACGGAATTAAAGAGCTTCTGAAGGACTTCAAGTACCGGTCTTCCACCCGCTTTCAGAAGCTTCACTGTAATTCCATCCTCGCCTGGGGCCTTGCCGTTTTTAAGGTGCTGGAGAGCCATTTTAATCTCGCTCAGACTGACGTCCGGGATATCTTCGGAAAAGTGTCGGATAAGACTCGCTCTTGGATCGTTACTCACACGATGATGTGTAAAGCTGCCCAAAGAACCTCTCAATCTCACTCAAAATCTCAGGTGCCACGGAAACGATGCTGCCACACTCGATCTTCAGCTTCGACAGTTGGCTCTTTCTGGCAGACAGATCTCTGGCAAAGACTTTGGAACCTTGGTTCCGCTCGATTGCTTCTTCAATACAAGCTGTATTGAAGTTGCGTAAGTCCCGCCGCATGCATTTGGAGATCTGTCTTTTCAGTTGTCTGTATGTTGTCAAATCTGTTGAAGAATGTAGATTTATCTCCCGTCTAACAGCCATGAGATTGAGAGTGTGATCGGAGAGTTTTTGTGTTCTTCTGCGGCGGGTCTTGCAGAACTTAGCTCCGACCGCATGGACAGTTTCCACAAGCTTGTCATTCATATCGTTTACTTCATTGCAGTCTTCTAGGCACTGAAAACGGTTTTGTAACTCGGGCTGAAAGGTTTCGGGACTTTGGAACAGAGCACGAGGGGGACGGAGCGTTGACGTCATTAGACGAGACCTCTCCAACTTAACGTTTAGGTTCAGTGTGCCTCTAACCATTCGGTGATCGCTACCAGTTTTCACCCTCGCAATCACGAAGACTTCATTGAACAGTTGTCGTCTGGTCGTCATTATGAAGTCAATCTCGTTTTTTGTGGAACCGTTGGGGCTTGACCAGGTCCACTTCCTGTGGGGCCGCTTCTGGAAGAAAGAGTTCATCATAAAGAGTCCCTCTTTCGCCATGAAGTCGGCCAGCTGCTGGCCCCTTGGGTTCCGTTGCACTATTCCAAATTTCCATACTTTCAGCTCACCGTTCTCTATTGTTCCTAGTTTTGCATTGAAGTCTTCCATTAACACCGTATATTGGGTTGTGGAGGAATGCATGGCTCTAGAGATATCCTCATACATTTTCTCTATCTCCTCATTAGGGTGTGCCGAGGTTGGTGCGTAAACCTGTATGACCTTCAGCGAATACCGTTTGGTTGTTAACTAGAGACTTGTGGACGATAAATCCGACACCGCCTTGGGACAGATGGTCGTCCTCCCGGTGATAGAGCAAATTGCCGTATTCAAGGATTACCGTGTCCTCCCCCTCTCTTCGGACTTCGGAAAGTCCTATAATATACCAGTGTAACTTTTCCATCTCTTCTTCCAGCTCCACGATCTTCTCGTCAGTCCTCAGGGTGCGTGCGTTGTATGTTGCCAGGTCGAGTCGTCTTAGGTGGCAACCGAACCTCCACCGGAGATTCTTAGCACCCCCTGCCCCGCCGTTACCATGGTCGACACCGTGGCCAGGAATAGTGGGGCCGCCGGGGACTGGGGGCCGTTTCTTTGTTACTCTCATCACAGGGGGGTATTTAGCATAATTGCCACGCTTGGCGAACGAGTTGGTAACCGCAGTTTTTTTATTGTAAGTTTGTTGTTATTAGGAAGATGCTGCTGCCGATCTCCTGCCTGTTTCCCTTTGTCACCTTTTACGACACCCACGGGAAGATATGGGATAGTGGATATTCTTAACCGGCACTACACGGCACGATTCAATATTAGGCAGGTAGTATTAACTAGCAAAAAATCGTGTTTACAGACCGCTTAAAAAGTGATCCTCGTCCGTGAGTAAACTGTAAAAGATCCAGGATGACGATTGATGCGAGCTTACGACCGTGCTTTGTGGTATTTCTTGGGGGGTGCCTATTTTCAGCAGGGGACTTATAATTGGCTGTAATGATGATGATGATGATCTTATGGATAGTATTTCACTAGGAGAAATATCAGTTAAACTAATAATAAGACTTAAAAATCTATTCTTTCTTTTCCCGTTTGCAATTTTCAGGTCTCGTTTCGTGCACAAACCTCGTTTTAGCACTTATTTTCTTATGTATGCAACTTACGAAACATTTTTTAACTTCTTAAGATATCAAATCAATATTATATATTCGAGTGAAAAAGCACTGCGTTGTTTTTAAGTAAGGAAGCTGATTGGATATTTACTTTGGTTAATTACTTACCCATCCCCACAAAACAAAAATGTGTTCAGATGGTATAAGTTATTCAACTAAAAATATTTTAGTGATATTATATGTACTACTCAACATTTTTTAGTCTTGTATACTTTCTGATTCTAAAACACGTTACTACTAAATCAAAGTCGATTTGCAATGCATTGTACTAGGAGTTTCTTATGCACTTCCGTGATAAACAACACCATTGTCCGATCAGTTATCTATAGATAATTAGGACTTGTAATTATTATGCGTCAGTGAACGACGCAAGGCTTAGTTATTGTAAGCTAGTGAATGCAGTATAAATGGTCTATGACTTGGTCTATGTTGTCACAGCCCTTTCGAAGACTAAAGTGTACTCACGAAAGGATCAAATAAACTGTAAGTATGTTAGTATTAATTAAAAGCCTTATTTAAAAAAAACTATTTAATTTTAACTCCTTATTTAAATTAAAATGTTAACTGTGGTAAACAAAATATTTTTAATTTATTACATAACTCTTCTAACTACTAAGCTTTTCTTTCTTAATTTAAGTTTCTCTTCTTTGAAATTTTGTTCAAATATATTTGAATTCTATATAGATTTCTCACAAAATGAATCGCAATACCAAATTTAATCCGTTTTGCTACCAAAATTGGTTTATAAATTCTAAGGCTTAAACTGGAGGAAAATATGCGAACCAAAATGTAAGGTATCGAATTTGACAGCGAATGTCACGTTGGTCAAAAGATTATTTACAGCGATTATTTGTGTAATCAGTTTAATATGTATCATATATATACACACACATATATATATAATATATATATATATATATATATATAAATTTGTGTGCATGTTTATATCTCTGTGTGTATTTTATGTATATTTAGCACCTTTATTTCATTCCCTTCGGTATTTTTTTAAATACGTTTGTGTATATGACTACTTTTATAATATTGTTTTTAGTATTCTTTGTAACCGCCTTCGTAGCCTCACATCACTGCCCTAAGGTTGATTGTCAGATAATCCTTTTTGCATTAAATCCGCCTTTTGATCTTGTACTGTTTTTAAAGTTGAATAAGGATTAAATTAATAAATCTTTCTTTAATTACCAAATACCTTTTTATTCTTATTACGATTTTATTGAAATTTGTAGTTGTTCAATGACGACAAAAATTTGTGGCTCAAACAGTTGAACTGGAAGTGTTGTTTCATAAATTATATTATAGCTGCTCTTTTTTATCATACTGCATAAAATATTATTTGGCTTTACTTTTTTTTCAGATTAAAGATGAAGTTATTCATTGTGGTGTCACTGTTCTGTGTCGTGGCAGTCGCGTGGGGCAAGCCCGCTTCCACTTACACCGATAAGTGGGATAACATTAACGTGGATGAAATTTTAGAATCTAAACGTCTGCTGAAGGGTTATGTAGATTGTCTCTTAGATAGAGGCCGCTGTACACCAGACGGAAAAACTTTAAAGGAAACAATGCCTGATGCCTTAGAAAACGAGTGTTCTAAATGTACACAGAAACAAAAAGAAGGTTCTGACAAGGTTATCAGGTTTTTGGTTAACAAGCGTGCTGATCTATGGAAGGAATTGTCCGCTAAATATGATCCCGACAACAAATATCAACAAAGATACAAGGACAAAATCGATTCCGTAAAAGAGAAACAATAAGTCCTAATTAACTGTTTTACATAATTTTGCGAGGATTATAATAAAATAATACATAACCCCAGATTTTGAACTTTTTCTTGTGTGATGTTCATAATTATAACGACTTAGTAATATTTCAAAGTCAATTAAAATAAATCAACAGATCCGTGTAGTGGCAGTGTAAAAAATCCACTACAGTCGAGTCTGGTAACTTTACCAATGGAAGTTATCTTTAACATCAGAGGTGTACTGGCCCAAAATTAGGATTAACACGGAAAACGTTACGTTTTTCGGGATATGCCATTTTTCTGGATGAAAATAAAATAACTAATTGACAGCGTTGCTTTCGATATGGCAACACGAGAGTTATTTTTGGCATTTTATTTTAACGCGGAATTGTGCCGGCTAAATAACCTGTTTGTTCACTGCTCTAGAACTTTTGTTAATTTTGTTTGAAATACTGAATATAGCTATCTATATCTTTGTAGTTACGTAATATTAATAGTTATCAAATGTCATATATCGTTTATAACATGTTGGTCTTAACATTTATCTAAAAAACTAACTTGGGAATGTTACCATACTAGTGAAGCCACGATGTGACGGTTACTTTGCTATGTTTTGGTACAAACAAGGCTTGTCACTTTCAAGCTATATTTTATCCGATTACGACTATTTAAAGAAAGGGTTCTGTACTTCATGTTCTAAGTATGTATGTTTGTATCAATGTTTCACCGTAGCAGCTCATTAGACCGATTTTACCAAATGAGTCGTCAATCATTTCAATTTTATCAAAAGTGAAAGAAATGAAAAGAGAAAACTATTTTATTTTTACTGCATTGTCGGGCATTAGTATTAATATTATGACTTAGTATTTTTTATAATTTCAACTAAGTGTATTGATATTAATTTGCACCAAAAAAAACAGTGTAATTTTAATGATTTAATGATTTGCTATTGTGGGACAAAAATATTAGATGGATTACAATATTTTTGACCTGACATCCTGATGATGATGACTAATAAAGAAACGAATACTTAATATTTGTAACAAGTTTTTTTTAAATCTTTACTATAATTGATTTAAGCTATTATTGGACCAATTTCGTTCTTAATTTTAGAAGAGGGTATTTTTGTTTAATATATTTTAGCATTTTTGCTTAAGAAATTATTGTGACAAAATTTAAATAAAAAATTAAGTTAAGTACGTAATAAAGTATTTTTGATAACCATGAGACATATTTTCGAGTTTTTATGAATTATTGAAAAATGTGAGGGCAACTTTGCCACAAGAGTAAACTTCACTATTTACAATACAATTAAAGGAGCAAATCATAACTATGAGTGTTGAGTATTATATAATGAGGTAAACTTATCTTCAATCTTGAAGGCAAATCCAATTATTTTCATTATAAGCCCTGATAACAAAATTACCACAAAGTGAGGTTAACTTATCCTAATATAATTATCCGAATATTTTGTCTAATCTATAATGAATATCTTGTCACATTTAATATTTAAGCCCAGGCTGGCAGTACATATTTTGTTGGAAAATCGCTCTTAAATTTTTAAGTTCTTCCAAAAATGGAAAAGTTTCGAGATTTCACGGTATCCCATATCATCCCGTGGTTGTCGTAAGTGGCGACAGAGGGAAACAAATCAGGAGACGAGCAGCAGCGTCCTCCCAATAACGACTGAAAATAATAAATTACGGTTGCCAACCTGCTTGCAGAGCGTGGCAACCATGGCAAAAATCCCTCATATGAGGCAATATATGGGGACACCCTATATTCGATAGTAGACTTTAATAGATTTTAATGGTAAATCATAAGTAAATATGTCTTACATTCATACAGCGTATTGCCATAGTATATATCCAAGTCCTAGTCCTTCACTGCTGACCTTATGAGGAAGCTCAGGGGCGGTCGAGCTATGGAGAGGGCTATGGTCGGAGCTTCTTTGCGTGGAAGGCGGTAGTGGAACTTGTTCTACTAATCTTTTAGTAGTAGGCCAAGGAGAAAAACCTTGCCTTTCGGTATTCCTTGGGCAAAGCCTATGTTTAGCAGTGGAACTGTCATGGGCTATAATGATGATGATGATGAATATATGTCAAAAATTTTGAATTAGTATTTCGGTCAGTATGAAAGGATATTTTATCATAAGTTACTATTTTCAATCCCTTAATATTATATAATAACTATTAGTATGGTTAACCTTAGCTACTAATCTAAATTTGTCAAAGTTATGTGTGTATAGCAGTATTGTTATATTGATGAACAAGAATAATATTGAAACAGTGGATAGTAGATAGGATAATATATGCAATGAAATAAATATGCTGGTGAACCAAATGTATTTAAAATTTGCTACAGATGTCATAATATACTCTAACTTGCGTCGCAGTTGAGGCTACACTAATAATTATTATTTTTTTGTCTTATAAAACGTTACCCCCACACTAGGATTTTCTCCTGTGTCGTGGAGGCAGTTTACAAACATAAATTGCACAAGGACAAACATCTAGATCCGGAACAATTATTTGTAGGCCATACAAATACTTGTTCCGTGCGGGATTCGAACCCGCGGCCCCCAGCGCAACAACTGATTGCTAAGCCACTGCGCCACAGAGCCGTTAAACCATGACATCATAGCCTAGACCTAGACTGTATTAAATTCCAATGGGGCATTACGGGCTAATAACAACGAAAGCATTCAGTAATAATTATTGTCTCGTCCTGTCGAGACTCTCGAATGTTAACTAAGTAAATTAGGTTTGAATTTTGCTCAAGCTAGTATATTGGTTCAATAATTGTTTGCCAGATACTTTTAGGGAACTCGATGCGCTCACATATAGTTAGCGAAGTAGTAGGCCTTTATTTTATTTTTAAGTCATTTTAATGCAACCATAGTTAAGTCTTTTCCATGTATAAACTTGTTGAAGGTATCTCTGTACTTTTTGTCTTTATCATATTTTTCAACAAGTTCATTTAATGCCACCGGTTGACGGTCCATCACCGCCTTGACTACTTGTTTAATAATTGTTTTTGTTTTAGAAAATTAAATACATAATATGGAAAAAATACAGTATTGTTTGAACTTAAGAGGATAGGTAATCTGTTTTCTCATTGAATATTTACGTTAGAGCAACATTTTTCATCATAAAATGTACCTAACATTGCCACGTTCATAATATGTTTTATTTTATTCCACTTATTAATTATTTTTAAATGCAGAAACCTTTCAATATAACTTAAACTATCCAGCTATACCGCTGGTATTAGACATTTAGTAACCAAATTTAGAGAAGCTAAAAAATAACAGAATATATAGACAAATAGCCGAAATCCTTTCTCTTCATCCCTGTTTTTATAATGAGAATTAAAATATGACAGAATCTAGTTTTTAATCATTAAAATTTTTGGTCTCAAGATTATTTCATACTCCTAGCTAGCGCAAACAAATGAATGGTGGCTTAAATTGGAATTATCAGCTAGATATCGCTAGATGGCACTTGTAGACACAACTGACGACAATGCTTATTCTTGATATGTTTGTTCTATTTGTGTATTCAAAATATGTACAAAGTGCATTTTTAATTTCTTGAAAATGAGCTTCGAATAAAAAATATCCGGATGTGCCTCACAGCGTTGATGACGCTTGATAACAAATCTATCTTGTTCCTTCATGTTTTTTCTTATGTTTATTCCATTGCACGCTTTCCATTTAGGTAACAGTGGTTCAAGCAAGGAGGTGTCCGGCCTTATAAGTTATGAACTACAAAATTTATAAAAGAATTCTTTATGTATACTACCGGTTTTATTTGTGTGAAAATATTTAAGGTTCAGATATAAACCATCGAAAAACTTAACAGAAAACCGTGAAGATAAATATTTTTGAATAGAGTTAAAATGAGACATTTTCTTAAAAATTCTCGCTCTGGATTAATTTTGCAAGAGGTTAGACATTCTTGAATATTTTCAGCTGATTTAAGTATACCAAAAGAAAATGGTTTTAGTTTTTAAAGAAACTTTATTCTCAATAAAGAAATATGTCACTCACTTGAGAAAAATATTAACAAATTCTTAAATTAAAAAATTTCGTAGTCATCAGTTACAAACAAGATATACTTATTCAATGCAATAATTTCCACAGAAGTGATCGATCCGTAATTATATATAAGTTGAGTTTTGAATGCATTGAAAGTGTGTAAATTTTTTATACTAGAAGGTATTCTATTTTAAATATGTACCTACTCCTCTAAAAGTCCCTCGGGAACTTATTAATAAGATTGTATTGTTTTAAATACTGATCTGCTTGCATTTCTATTACGATGGTGACACTGAAAGTTTTCAGAAAATCAAAAACGGAAGAAACTAGCAAGTTATTAGTTTTATTATATCTTTTCAAACTAGTGCTCATTCACGTCAATACATCGCTGCATCAGATGGAATCACTGAGAAAAGCAATTTGCCAACTTGTCCTTAGGGGTCTCTTCGACGGCATTTTAAAACGCCGCCACGGCTTCCTCGGCGTCCATAAAACGGTTTCCTCAAAGTTTTTATTTTATTTTCGGAAATTATTTTATTTCGTTTTATTTTTTGCGTATATTCTTCGTTTATCAATGTAGCAGGCTTGCATTAAGACTTATCCTTTAAATTAAAAATGCGTGGTAATGCATTATTTTAACCGATCCCCCGCAAGCACACTTTCGTAAGGGTAAATCAAATCGGTAGGCAAAAACGTTGTTGCACAAAATCACATTAACTTCGTGATAATTTCAAATAAAAGTAGAAGCCTTGTTTACTCTTATTTTAAAATAAGTTTTTAAAAACTGCAATAACGGTATGTCATTATTTATATATTTGAAATTAAGTTTAAAATGTCGTTACTCTATGAAAAATAACTATTTTTCTTTTTATTATTCTGTAAGTAAACAAGTCCTTAGTTTCATACGTGTTACTATAAGTAGCTACACCCAGCTACTTGTTGTTGTAGCTCATCATCATCATCATCATCATCATTACAGCCCTTCACAAGTCCACTGCTGACTATAGGCCTCCCCCAAAGAATGCCACAAAGCAAGGTCCTGAGCCACCTGCATCTATCGACGTCCTGTATGTCTTACCAAGTCGTCACTCCATCTAGTGGGGGACGCCCTACACATCGCCTGCCGGTACGAAGCTGCCATTTGAGAACTTTTTTTCCCCACTGGTTGTCGGTTCTTCGAGCTATATGGCCGGCCAATTGCGACTTCAGCTTAACAATCCTAATCAATAAAAAGCAATAAAAATCCGTTGGGCTATGTCGGTCACTCTGGTTCTACTGCGGATATCCTCATTTCTAAGTTTATCACGCAGAGAAACCCCGAGCATAGCCCTCTCCATAGCTGAGCGACCTTGAGTGTCCTCATACGGCCAGCAGTGAAGGACCATGTCTCAGATCCATAAGTCATCACTGGCAATACGCACTGGTTGTACAATCTCGTTTTCAAGTTTTGAGATATACCTGACGCGGAGATGTGTCGTAATTTCTCGAACGCTGCCGAGCCGAGTTAAATCCGTCGGTTGACCTCTCGGTAGAAGTTGGACTTACCTAGTCGGACTATTTGTCCCAGGTAAACATACTCGTCAACAACTTCGAGCTTAGTGCTCCCAAAAATTACCGGTGTTACATGGACATTAAATCTTTAAGATAATTGATAGAATCAGGCGTTACTTTGCGGAAATCCATTATAATGGGGTTGTTATAAACTAATTTGCTTAATTCCGCGTGATGTTGATACCGTATCCTTTCAAGTCCAGTAGCTCGAAAACATCTTCCAACGTCGCCGTGAAGAGTTTCGGGGATATAACATCACTCTGTCTTACACCTCTCTGCAGTTGGATAGGTTTCTACTCGGATAGCCATCGTAGTCCTACTGTACAAACACTTCAGCATTTTGATATAACGGCAGTCAACTTGGCACCGCTGGAAGGGACTATAGCATCGCCGAAATTTCGACGAAATCAAAGGCTTTCTCATAGTCCAAATACTTTGTACATGTTTGTAGAGATTGTACTCTTCGGTCTTCTGTACAATTTGCCGTAGGGTGTCTATGGTACTAAAGCCCTTCCGAAAACCTACTTGTTCGGGTGGCTGAAAGTAGATAAGTCTGCGTGCGAGACCATTCGTAATAACTCATGAAAACAGTACGTAGACGCGTTTCATAGGCTTCTGAAGGACTTCAAGTACCGGTTTTCCACCCGCTTTCAGAAGCTCCGCTGTAATTCCGTCCTTGTCTGAGGCCTTGCCGTTTTTAAGGTGCTGGTGAGCCATTCTGATCTCGCTCAGACTGACGGCCGGGATATCATCGGAATAGTATCGAATAAGACTTTCTCTTGGATCGTTAATCACACTTTCGTGTGGCTCCAACGATGGTGTGTACAGCTGCGCATAAAACCTCTCAATCTCATACAAAACCTCAGTTATATCGGAAACGATGCTGCCACACTCGGTCTTCAACTTTGACAGGTGCTCTGTCTAGCAAACAGATCTCTGGCAAAGACTTTAGAGCCTTGATTCGATCGTTTCTTCGATACAAGCTGTATTGAAGTTACGTAAGTCCTGCCGCATGCATTTGGAGATCTGTCTTTTCAGTCGCCTGTATGCTGTCAAACCTGTTAAGACTGAAGCCTCATTTCTTGTCTAACAGCCATGAGATTAAGAGTGTGATCAGAGAGTATTTGTGTTAAATTTGGTTTGTGTAGTAGCTCAGTCTTATTAAATTGTAAATAAAGAAAGTGTTGCTTTCACGTCTAAAAAATGGCGCTGTTTTTTCAAATAGTATATAAATATAATAACGTGCGTATTCGAATGCGACGTTCTGTAAAAACTTCAAAGTAATCATCTAAGATCTTCATACCAACCAAAAAAATTAACAACTAAAATCATTATAAATAAAATTACTTATTTACATAAATTTTAATTGGTTATTTTTCCAGCCTGCTTTATAAGTTTCACCAGTATGTATGTATGTATTTTTGTATATATGTATGTCTAAATGAATGTAATGAAATTTTCTATTGCAGTTTTTACCCACTTTCTGACGTCTGAATAATCTGAAATTTTGCAGCCGTTCTAGGAAACAATGACAAGTACAATAATACAACACTAAGACTCGGTACATATCATTGCAATTAATAATTACAATTCAAAATCTATGCGTGTTGTGTTAGTTTCTCTCGTGAATTTAATAATTAATTTATACGTAGTAGAAGCCAGGCCGCAGCCATATTATAGTTGTAGCACAAATGGGTCGCCTCCACCGGGGAAGGACCACGACCTTACAGAATACTAGCTTAATGGTGCTGTGTTTCGTATGGTAAGTGTAGACAACCACAGACCCTATTTACTGGAAATGAGACATTCCATCGTAGTCCTGGTCACAACGCATCTGCATTTTGATTCCTAATCAATGATAGATGTAGATGACTATGGGCTACAGCATCCACTTACGCAGGAAAACTGTGTGCTCAATTCATTTTCTATAAAAATTATGGAACGATGTCAACAATTCAAGCACACAAACTTTAATTGTGTGATTGTCAATTCGTGTTATGCATAACTTAGTAAATTCTTTGTTCCAACAGTAAGGCTGTTAAGATACTCATTCAGCATTTTTAGAGCGATATTATAATTTGCTTATACGAAGAATGTTCAGTTTGAATTCACATACAGCAATCGCTATTTTCCACGATTCGCGATTACCATAATTCTTCTGTACAAAAATTGGCTCATGTCCAGAAATGGACTCTTTATGGGCTGTAGTGGAGGCAGAATTTTTGAGTATGAAAAAATATTTTTTTCAAATAAGTGATAAGAACTATTAAAATATTTCCTGCTATCACAATCAAGCAAGTTTCCGATATAACAATAAGACAATAAACCATTCGTATTTTTTTCAAATACTAGTAATGCTATTGAACATTATTAATATTCCCTTTAAGCACTTCTGGTAAGCTTAAAATGCTTGTGTTAGAAGTGGTTCACGACAGTAGTTGAATGGCGGATGAAAACCCACGATCTTTCGAGTTCGCGTTCCGCGCCCTGCCGTTAGGTACGCTACTGACGTTTCAATGAAATCAAAAAGTAAAAAAAAAAAGTAATTAAAATGTTCATATTTACAATAAAATATACTCATAACCAGAAATGGACTCTTTATGGGCTGTTGTGGAGGCAGAATTTTTGAATATGGAAAAATATATTTTTTTCAAATAAGTAATAATTTCCTGCTATGACAATCAAGCAAGTTTCCGATATTATAACAATAAGACAATATACCATTCGTAATTAAAATATGAACAGGCAAACCCAAGTGTAATGTGTTTCAAAATCATTGTTTTCCACGCTTACGTTGTTTTTTATAAGGATTCATAATATAACGTCCGCGATTATTTGAATAATTTGGTGTATAAATACAAGCCATAATTAACGAGTACTGGTTATACATATAAGAGTGACTTGAAGATAAATACGTTTTCATTAAAAATATTTTATTGCAGTGTTTTACCAGATTTTATAGGTAATAATCTAGTTTTTAAATTTCTTATAACATTTTGTAGTGCAAAATATTAGTATATATATATTAAAAAAGTACAATATTATTTACTTATATTATATAATATAAATAATATTCACAATATTTTCAAAATTATACTTTTTATAAAGTAACAAAAAATTACGTCATACGAGTGTGCATGCCGAACCAAAAATCTTTTTGGTCTCATTTCCTAAAATGAATAATTTTTTAAGAAGTGCTGATTTAAGTCATCATTATATGGTTACCTCTACATTTGTTTAATCAGTATATTATGTATCTTTTATTATATATATATATATATATATATATATATATATATATATATATATATATATATATATGTGTGTGCGTGTATATATTTTCATACGTCTGTGTGTATTTTATGTATCTTTAATTCCTTTATTTCATTCTCTTCGGTATTTTGTAAATATGTGTGTACTCGTACCGACAGGTGAAGTGTAGGTCGTGCAGGTGGCTCAGTACCGTGCTTTGTAGCGTTACTTAGGGGAGGCCTATGTTTCAGCAGTGGACTTGTGAAGGGCTGTAATTATGAATGTTTACTTTTTTATTATTCTATTTGTATTCTCTGTAACCGCCTTCGTAGCCTCACATCACTAAGGTTGACTGGCAGAGAATGCTTTTAGAATTAAGTTCGCCTTTTGATCTTGTACTGTGTTTAAAGTTCAGCATAGATTAAATAAATAAATCTGGCATTAATTACCAAATACCTTTGGATTCTCATTACGATTTTATAAAGTTTTGTATTTCTAATTACGACATAACTTGTAGCTCAAACAGATAAACTGGAAGTGTAGTTCCGTATCTGCCCTTATCTATATTCTCTATATATAATGTAAAAATTATTTGATGTCCGTTTATATCAGTAATACTCGAAAACGCCTCGAACGATTTTGATGAAACTTGTGTGCATTTGAGTGGACTCCTCGATGATTTAGATTCACAATGAGGCTCAGTAGGTGGCGCTATTGTCAAGATACAGAAATAACCCGTGTGAAGTCGGGACGGATCGTTAGTATTGTATAAATGATTATTTGATTTAATTAAATTTTATTTCAGATTAGAGATGAAGTTATTCATTGTGGTGTCACTGTTCTGTGTCGTGGCAGTCGCATGGGGCAAGCCCGCTTCCACTTACACCGATAAGTGGGATAACATTAACGTGGATGAAATTTTAGAATCTCAACGTCTACTCAAGGGTTATGTAGATTGTCTCTTGGATAGAGGCCGCTGTACACCAGACGGAAACACTTTAAAGGAAACAATGCCTGATGCCTTAGAAAACGAGTGTTCAAAATGTACACAGAAACAAAAAGAAGGTACTGAGAAGGTTATACGGTTTTTGGTTAACAAGCGTGCTGACCTATGGAAGGAATTGTCCGCTAAATATGATCCCGACAACAAATACCAACAAAGATACAAGGACCAACTGGATTCCGTAAAAGAAAAACACTAAGTCTTAAGTAACTGTTTTACATAATTCTGTCAGGATTACAATAAATAATATATAAACCCAGATTTTGAATTTTTTCTTGAGTAATATCCATGATCGTTATGACTTCGTAATATATCACAATATTTTTTTTATTTAGTAAAATTTTAACAATTTAATAGAAATAAATCAATCAATCCTTGTAGTGGCAGTGTAAGATTATCGACTACCCCATATCATCCCGTGGGTGTCGTAAGAGGCGACAGAGGTAAACAAATTACGAGACGGGCAGCAGCGTCTTCCTAATAACGACTTCGGTATTATATAGACTGCGGCTGCCAACCCGCTTGGCAAGCGTAGTAACTATGACAAATATCCTCCTAATGAGGCATTCTATGGAGGAGGCATATTTTAAGCAGTGGACTTTAATATGCTGTAACGGTATATCAAAAGTAAGTATAAGTCTTATATACATAGAGGCTATCACCAGTGATCATAATGTACATCCAAGACGTAGTCCTTCACTGCTGACCTTATAAGGAAGCTTAGAGGAAGCTGAGGGCCGAGCTATAACGAGCGCTATGCTCGGAGCTTCCTTGCCTGAAAGTCTTCGTAATAAGGATGGCGGTAGAACCAGAGTTACTACATTGCCCAACGGAGTAGTAAGTTCAATAGGCAGGGTGTCTCCCTAGCAGATAGAGAAGAACCTTTCTTTTCGGTATTCCTTGGGCGAGGCCTATGTTTAGTAGTGGAACTGTCATGGGCTGTAATGATGATGATGATGAATATAAGTCAAAAATTTTAAATTAGTGTGTCGGTCAGTATGAAGGGATATTGTTATATTATTATTTTCAATCCCTTAATATTATATAATGACTATTAGTCCAAGATAACCTTAGCCACTAGTCTAAACTTGTTCAAGTTATGTATGACAATATTGTAATATTGATGAATAAAAATAATATTGAAACAGTGGATAGAGTGTGTAATATATGTAATGATATAAATATGCTGGTGAACCAAATGGACGTATTTGTCTACAGATGTGATATTTAACTCAAACTTGCATTGCAGTTAAGGCTACACGTATAATAACTAAACTATGCCATCATAGAATAGACCTAGACTCATGTAAGAATTCAATAAAAATTATTGCCTCGTCCAGTCGAGACTCACGCATGTCAATTAAGTAAATTAGGTTTGAATTTTGCTAAAGCTAATATTATGGTTGTCTTTTAATCATCATTCAAGATAAAATTTTTCACATTTGATTTCGGATACGTTTAGGAAACTCGATGCGCACACATGTAGTTAGCGAATTAATTTTATTTTTGTTAGTCATAATAATGTCACCATAGCTTAGTCATTTTCATGTATAAACTTGTTGAAAGCATCTCTGTACTTTTTGTCTTTATCATATTTTTCAACAAGTTCCTTCCATGCCAACGGTTTCACCGCCATCACCGCCTTGATTACTTGTTTAATAACAAGTAATCAGATTTTTTGTTTTAGCATACATTTTTCACAAGCTGCTTCCAAGGCTTCTGGAATAACTTCTAAAATTTAAATATATTAATCCTGTAAATTGCTCTACAAAAAGATAGAGTCCATAAACTTACACTCATACAAGACGTTGCAAATGTTTAATAATTAAATGCATAATATGGAAAAATTATAGTACTGTTTGAACTTAAGAGGATAGGTATCTCCGGGTGGCGTTTAGTTCATACCTGTACACCTTGTTTGTGTACTAGCTTGTTTTCTAGTTGAATTATTGCGTTAGAGCAACATTTTTCATTACAAAATGTACCTACCATTGCCACGTTCATAATATGTTTTATTTTATCCTACTTATAAATTATTTTTAAAAGTACAAACCTTTCAATATAAGTAAAACTATCCAGCTATAGCGCTGGTATTAGACATCTAGTAACAAAATTTAGAGAAGCTAAAAAATAACAGAATATATAGACAAATAGCCGAATCCTTCCTTCTTCATCCTTGTTTTTCTAATGAAAATTAAAATCTGACTGAATCTAGTTTTGAATCAGTCAAATTTTCGGTCTCAAGATTATGTCATACTCCTAGCTAGCGCATGAATGGATGGTGGTTTAAATTGGAATTATCAGCTAGATATCGCTAGATGCCGCTCGTAGACACAAACAACGAGAATGCTTATTCTTGTGCATTTTTCATTTCTTGAAAATGAGCTTCGAATAAAAAAATTATAAAATTCGGATGTGCCTAACGGCATTGATGTCGCTTGATTGTTAATCTATCTTGTTCCTCCATGTTTTTCCTTATGTTTTTTCCATTGCACGCTTTCCATTTAGATAACAATGGTTCAAGCAAGGAGGTGTCCGGCGTTATAAGTTTTGAACTACAACATGATCCATAAACTTACACTCATACAAGACGTTGCAAATGTTTAAAAATTAAATTCGTAATATGGAAAAATTATGGTATTGTTTGAACTTAAGTGGATAGGTATCTCTGGATGGCGGTTAGATCATACCTGTACACCTTGTTTGTGTACTACCTTGTTTTCTACTTGAATTATTGCGTTAGAGCAACATTTTTCATCATAAAATGTACTTACCATTGCCACGTTCATAATATGTTTTATTTTATTCCACTTATAAATCATTTTAAAAAATAGAAACCTTTCAATATAACTAAAAGTATCCAGCTATACCGCTGGTATTAGACATCTAGTAACAAAATTTAGAGAAGCTAAAAATAAAAGAATATATAGACAAATAGCCTAAATCCTTCCTTCTTCATCCTTGTTTTTCTAATGAAAATTAAAATCTGACTGAATCTAGTTTTGAATCAGTCCAATTTTCGGTCTCAAGATTATGTCATACTCCTAGCTATGAGTAGCGCATGAATGGATGGTGGTTTAAATTGGAATTATCAGCTAGATACCGCTAGATGGCGCTCGTAGACACAACCGACAACAATGCTTATAGGCTACACGTATAATAACTCAACTATGCTATGTATTTTTTAAAGTAGTTTTAATACATTTCGACAGCACTATCGGCTTCAACACCCTCGAAAACTATGAAAATGACACCCAAGATAAAAAAAATTGATATCTATTGCAGCCGCCACCTTGGATTTACATTTCGACAGCACTATCGGCTTCAACACCCGCGAAACCCATGTAGAATGACACCCATGATCAAAAAATTGATATCTATTGCAGCCGCCAACTTGGATTTACATTTCGACAACCCTATCGGCTTCAACTTTCTCAAAAACCATGAAAAGGACACCCATGATGAAAAAATTAATACCTATTGCAGCCGCCATCTTGGATTTACATGTCGACCACACTATCGGCTTCAACTCTCTCAAAAACCATGAAAATGACACCCATGATGAAAAAATTAATACCTATTGCAGCCGCCACCTTGGGTTTACATTTCGACAGCACTATAGGCTTCAACACCCGCGAAACCCATGTAGAATGACACCCATGATCACAAAATTGATATCTATTGCAGCCGCCAACTTGGATTTACATTTCGACAACCCTATCGGCTTCAACTCTCTCAAAAACCATGAAAAGGACACCCATGATGAAAAAATTAATACCTATTGCAGCCGCCATCTTGGATTTACATGTCGACCACACTAACGGCTTCGACACCCACGAGAACCATGAAAATTGACGCCCATGATGAAAAAATTGGTACCTACTTCAGCCGCCAACTTGGGTTTACATTTCGACAGCACTATCGGCTTCAACACCCTCAAAACCCATGAAAATTACACCCTTGATGAAAAAATTGATAACTATTGCAGACGCCACCTTGGATTTACATTTCGACAACCCTATCGGTTTCAACTCTCTCGAAAACCATGAAAATAACACCCATGATGAAAAAATTGACACCTATTGCAGTCGCCATCTTGGATTTACATTTCGACAGCACTATCAGCTTCAACACCCTCGAAAACCATAAAAATGACACCCATGATAAAAAAATTGATACCTATTGATAGTTACAATTTTATTCGATAAAACGTTGGAATGTTAATTTTTAGGCGATAGTAGAACATACCTTGTGCTTTCGCTTAAGGTATGCAATAAAAAGGACTTTTTCGATTTTGATCTTTCTACCTATTTTTTAATAATAATGTGCTACGTTTATTGCCTCCTGTGATTTGGCCAATCGCACAATAATTTCACTCACATATTTCAAAAGTGGTCATAAAATCAAATATATTATGAAAACGTTAATATTTTAAAATATATCTCAGATTAATATATGCCACAAGGAACTGGGGTACAGTGAAATCATCTGTTTTCATTTAAAATAATAATACTTTTGTACTCTCATTGGCAAATCAGCATCGTGCCACGCAAAAATAAAGTCAATAACGTTGACAGAAGACAACACGTTAAAATAGATAGACGTCAGACGTGCGATCGTTTTGGTTTCGTTTGAAATAATACATTTCTGCTTGCTGGTTTGTTATGCGATATGTTTTTATAAATTACGACTCGGCTTGAACAACGGATATCGATACTCTTCTTGAGCGACCTACCTGGCTTGAATCACGGACTTTAACCAAATGAGACTGTATAATTGTATTTATTTGGCATGAATAAAATAAATAACTAATTATAACCTGAGTTTTATTTACTGTATAAATGCTAGGCTAAGAATGAACTGCTTACATTAGCAATGACATAGGAATGTTTCATAAAAATAAAACATAACCTCAAAATCTGTATGGTAACTGCTAATATCTAAGTTTTCAGTCTGTCAGGAGTTATTATTCTTACATACAATTATGTGTAATTTCGGACTTAAAAAGTTATTTTTCTTCACTGTTGGTTCTTAGGCGAACATCGTATGGACGCAGAACAATGTCCTTTGCAGCCGTGTTAAGAAACTATGACAATTACAATAATTTCATGACTAAAACTCGGTACATATATATTATTCTTAATGATATTAGTCATTACAATTTAAGATCTATGCGTGTTGTGTTAGTTTCTCTCGTGAATTTAATAATTAATTTATACGTAGTAGAAGCCAGGCCGCAGCCATATCAAAACTATGGAACGATGTCAACAATTCAACCTCACAAACTTTAATTGTGTGATTGTCAATTCGTGTTATGCATAACTTAGTAAATTTTTTGTTCAGCCTCAACAGTTGAACTGATGCTGAAGATGCTCATTCAGCATTTTTAGAGCGATATTATAATTTGCATATACGAAGAATGTTTAGTTTGAAGTCTCATACAGCGGTCGCTTTTTCTCGCGATTCGCGATTACGATAATTGTTCCTTACAATAAAATATACTCATATCCAGAAATGGACTCTTTATGGGCTGTTGTGGAGGCAGAATTTTTGAATATGGAAAAATATTTTTTTTTTCAAATAAAATATTTCCTGCTACCACAATCAAGCAAGTTTCCGATATAACAATAAAACAATATACTATTCGTAATTAAAATATGAACAGGCAAACCCAAGTGTAATGTGTTTCAAAGTCATTGTTTTCCACGCTTACGTTGTTTTTATAAGGATTCATAATATAACGTCCGTGTTTATTTGAATAATTTTGTGTATAAATACAAGCCATAATTAACGAGTACTGGTTATACATCTAAGAGAGACTTGAAGATAAATACGTTTTCAATAAAAATATTTTACTGCTGTGTTTTAGCAGATTTTATTGGTAATTATCTAGTTTTTAAATTACTTATAACATTTTGTTGTGCAAAGTATTTGTGTATATATTAAATAAGTACATATTATATATTATATAACTATGTATTATTAACTTATATATAATATAAAAAATAAATTAATATTTCCTATAAATTAACTAAAAATAACGTCATGAGTGTGCATGCCGAACCAAAAATCTTTTTGGTCTCATTTCCTAAAATATATAATTTTTAAGAAGTGCTGATTTAAGTCATCATTATTTGGTTACCTCTATATTTATATAATTAGTATATTATGTATCTTATATCATACATGTTTTTATATGTGTGTATATTATCTGTAAATGTTTATACGTCTGTGTGTATTTTATGTATCTTTAATTCCTTTATTTCATTCTCTTCGGTATTTTGTAAATATGTGTGTATATTTTTACATCAAGAACAATAAGGAGGAAATGTTTGCGAGGGGCAGCCTCGTACCGACAGGTGAAGTGTAGGGCGTCTCCCCACTAGATCGAGTGACGACCTGGTAAGATATTCAGGAAGTCAATGGATGCAGGTGGCTCAGTACCGTGCTTTGTAGCGTTCCTAAGGGGAGGCCTATGTTTCAGCAGTGGACTTGTGAAGGGCTGTAATTATAAATGTTTACTTTTATAATATTCTATTTGTATTCCCTGTAACCGCCTTCGTAGCCTCACATAAGTGCACTAAGGTTGACTTGCAGCGAATACTTTTTAGGATTTAGTTCGCCTTTTCATCTTGTACTGTTTTTAAAGTTTAGTATAGATTAAATAAATAAATCTGGCATTAATTACCAAATACCCTTGGATTCTCATTACGATTTTATAAAGTTTTGTATTTCTAATTACGACATAACTTGTAGCTCAAACAGATAAACTGGAAGTGTTGTTCCGTATCTGACCTTGTTTATCATCTCTACATATTATGTAAAAATTATTTGATGTCCGTTTATATCGGTAACACTCGAAAACGCCTCGAACGATTTTGATGAAACTTGTGTGCATTTGAGTGGACCCCTCGATGGTTTAGATTCACAATCGGGCCCGGTAGGTGGCGCTATTGTCAAGATACAGAAATAACCCGTGCGAAGTCGGGACGGATCGTTAGTATTGTATAAATGATTATTTGATTTAATTAAATTTTTATATTATTTCAGATTAGAGATGAAGTTATTCATTGTGGTGTCACTGTTCTGTATCGTGGCAGTCGCGTGGGGCAAGCCCGCTTCCACTTACACCGATAAATGGGATAACATTAACGTGGATGAAATTTTAGAATCTCAACGTCTACTCAAGGGTTATGTAGATTGTCTCTTGGATAGAGGCCGCTGTACACCAGACGGAAACACTTTAAAGGAAACAATGCCTGATGCCTTAGAAAACGAGTGTTCTAAATGTACACAGAAACAAAAAGAAGGTACTGAGAAGGTTATACGGTTTTTAGTTAACAAGCGTGCTGATCTATGGAAGGAATTGTCCGCTAAATATGATCCCGACAACAAATACCAACAAAGATACAAGGACCGACTCGATTCCGTAAAAGAAAAACACTAAGTCTTAAGTAACTGTCTTACATAATTCTGTCGGGATTACAATAAATAATATATAAACCCAGATTTTGAATTTTTTCTTGTGTAATATCCATGATTGTAATGACTTCGTAATATATCACAATATTTTTGTTATTCAGTAAATTTTAACAATTTAATAGAAATAAATCAATAGATCCGTATAGTGGCAGTGTAAGATTATCGACTACCCCATATCATCCCGTGGGTGTCGTAAGAGGCGACAGAGGTAAACAAATTACGAGACGGGCAGCAGCGTCTTCCTAATAACGACTTCAATATTTATAGACTGCGGCTGCCAACTCGCTTGGCAAGGGTAGCAACTATGACAAATATTCTTCTAATGAGGCATTCTACGGAGGACGCATATTTTAAGCAGTGGACATTAATATGCTGTAACGGTATATCAAAAGTAAATTTATATTTACTTTCTTTCTTATATACATAGAGGGTATTACCAGTGATCATAATGTACATTCAAGACGTAGTCCTTCACTGCTGACCTTATAAGGAAGCTTAGGGTCACGGCCGAGCTATAAAGAGGGCTATGCTCGCAGCTTCTTTGCGTGAAAGACTGCCTAATAAGGATGGCGGTAGTAGAATCAGAGTAACTACATTGCCCAACGGAGTAAGTTCAAAAGGCAGGGTGTCTCCCTAGCAGATAGAGACGAACCTTTCTTTCCGGTATTCCTTGGGCGAGGCCTATGTTAAGCAGTGGGACTGTCGTGGGCTGTAATGATGATGACTATGAATGTAAATCAAAAATTTTAAATTAGTGTTTCGGTCAGTATGAATGGATATTGTTATATTATCATTTTTAATCCCTTAATATTATATAATGACTATTAGTCCAAGTTTACCTTAGCTACTAGTGTAAACTTGTCCAAGTTATGTATGTATGACAATATTGTAATATTGATGAACAAAAATAATATTGAAACAGTAGATAGAGTGTGTAATATATGCAATGCAATAAATATGCTGGTGAACTAAATGGACTTATGTGTCTACAGATATGATATTTACCTCAAACTTGCGTTGCAGTTGAGGCTACACTAATAATAACTAAACTATGCCATCATAGCATAGGCGTACACTCATGAAAACATTCAAGAAAAACTAATGTCCATCATTCAAGTTTAAATTTTTCACACTTCATACTTAAATATAGTTCAAAATTGATTTCGGATACGTTTAGGAAACTCGATGCGCACACATTTAGTTAGAGAATTAATAGACCTTGTTTTTTTTAATAGTAATTAGAATGTCACCATAGCTTAGTCCTTTTCATGTATAAACTTGTTGAAAGCATCTCTGTACTTTTTGTCTTTATCATATTTTTCAACAAGTTCCTTTCATGCCACCGGTTGAAAGTCCATCACCGCCTTGATTACTTGTTTAATAACTGTTTTTGTTTTAGCGTACATTTTCACAAGCTGTTTCTAAGGCTTCTGGTATAACTTCTAAAATTTAAATATATTAATCCTGTGAAATGCTCTACAAAAAGATAGAGTCCATAAACTTACACTCATACAAGACGTTGCAAATGTTTAAAAATTAAATTCGTAATATGGAAAAATTATGGTATTGTTTGAACTTAAGTGGATAGGTATCTCTGGGTGGCGTCTAGATCATACCTGTACACCTTGTTTGTGTACTACCTTGTTTTCTACTTGAATTATTGCGTTAGAGCAACATTTTTCATCATAAAATGTACTTACCATTGCCACGTTCATAATATGTTTTATTTTATTCCACTTATAAATTATTTTAAAATAGAAACCTTTCAATATAACTAAAAGTATCCAGCTATACCGCTGGTATTAGACATCTAGTAACAAAATTTAGAGAAGCTAAAAATAAAAGAATATATAGACAAATAGCCTAAATCCTTCCTTCTTCATCCTTGTTTTTCTAATGAAAATTAAAATCTGACTGAATCTAGTTTTGAATCAGTCAAATTTTCGGTCTCAAGATTATGTCATACTCCTAGCTACGAGTAGCGCATGAATGGATGGTGGTTTAAATTGGAATTATCAGCTAGATATCGCTAGATGGCGCTCGTAGACACAACCGACGAGAATGCTTATTCTTGTGCATTTTTGATTTCTTGAAAATGAGCTTCGAATAAAAAAATTATAAAATTCGGATGTGCCTAACGGCATTGATGTCGCATGATTGTTAATCTATCTTGTTCCTCCATGTTTTTCCTTATGTTTTTTCTATTGCACGCTTTCCATTTAGATAACAATGGTTTAAGCAAGGAGGTGTCCGGCCTTATAAATTTTGAACTACAAAATTTATAAACGAATTCTTTATGTATGCTACCGGTTTTGTTTGTGTGAAAATATTTAAGGTTCAGATATAAACCATCGAAAATCTTTACACAAAACCGTGAAGACAAATATTTTCGAATAGAGTTAATTTGAGACATTTTCTTAAAACTCTCGCTCACGATTGATTCTGCACGAGCTTAGATATTCTTGAATATTTTCAGCTGATTTAAGGGGCTACTCCTTGCGAACGACCTTGAGCATTTGACCGGCGCACCGCTCGCTACAATATATTGTTGCGCGCCACTATTAATGTCTTGTACATGACAACACTAGTTACACTAGCGCCCTCTAGTGTCGAGTAGCAGAACTAGGAGCGTCAACATCCTTCAAGAAATTTCGGTACCCATATGTACTCGAACATTCTAGATGTCGCTACAGTAGAAGATTCTGGAAACTATCTGAGGCCCTATATAAGGCCGGTATAGACCATGACCGAGGCAGTATTGAATTGGCGATACAAGAGAATACTTCGAAGTGAAATAACGGCGAACTGTGTTTTATTATTAGTGTGATTTTAAGTTGTAATTAGTGTTGTGTAATTAAAGTGTCAATTTTGGTAATTCAATCGGCAGTTTTTAATTGTCTCGAACCCCAAGCTCGTAACAATTGGTGTCAGAAGTGGGATCAAATCATGCCGATTTTACCAAAGGACGACATGGAGGGTATGCGTACCCGAAGTCAACGCCAGCTGGAGGCGGACCAGAGACGATTTGGTAATGCAACGCCGCAAACGTCGGAGGGCCAGATGCTGACCACGGAGGCCGGCCCGTCAGCAGCTCCTGCATCTGCAGCACCTGACTTAGGTGCTCTGATGATGATGTTGCAGGATCAGGCTCGCCGACACGAGGAACAGGCCCGCCGACAGGAGGAACAGGACTGTCGGTTGGAAGAGCAGCTGCAGCGCAGACAGGAGGAACAGGCCCGTCGGTTGGAAGAGCAGCTGCAGCGCGGGCAGGAGGAACAGGCCCGCCAACAGGAGGAATAGGGCCGTCGGCTGGAAGAGCAGCTTCTTCTCATGAAGGACCTTCACGCTTCCTTCGGGAAAGAGATAAGGGAGGTGAAGGATAGGGTTGCCCAACATGACAACCGCCTGTCGGAAGCTGAAACCCGTATCGACCAAGTGAACAATCGGGTTGACAACGTGATGGTTGACCTGAAGAAAACGCTGGACAACCTCAAAATTGGGGATGGAGTTCGACGGCACTTCTTCCTGGTCGGCCTACAAAATCCAATTCGAGGCTGTCATGAAGGCGAACTGAAGGCCTGCGTGACCAGGCCTTATCTGTTCTGGAAGCTCTCGGTAAGGAAGTGACTTACGAGCAGCTTTTTGAGCCATTGGAAGCGAGATATGGCGACGCTCACCTGGAACACGTCTTTCGTGCACAGCTCAAAGATCGCGTGCAACGCAGTAACGAAAACCTGCAGCAGTGGGCCCTTGAGGTGGAGAAACTGGTTCGAAAAGCATACCAGTCTGTACCTGCGCTCATTGTAGGGAACCTGGTGCAGACATTCATCGACGGCATCCGCGACCTTCAAGTCATAGCTGCTGTGAGGCTCGAGCACCACGAGACGCTTGAGGACGCCTTGACCCATGCACTGGAGGTGGAAACCGTGGGGCAGGATCATCGTTCCCACCGCGTCAGGCAGGTTGCAGCAGCTACAGTTCGGGACCGTAACAACGGCTACAGCCCTAGGTGCTACGGCTGTGGGGAAAGGGGCCATCTTCGATCCACCTGCCCTAAACGAACTGTAGAAAGGGAAGGTGATCGATCTCGAGAGGGTATTGTGGCTAACAGCACCGCCCAGCAGGGAAACTGGCGGGTACTGGCTGATGTTAAAAGAGCCCCAAGAATTTCGATTTCACAAGCCCGTGATTGGAACAGCCTGATCATCAAGGGCGAGGTCTACGGAACACCGTGTAAACTGACCATAGACACTGGAGCCTCTCGCACGGTTGTCAGTTCACAACTTATAAGTCAGTTCCTTGGAGACTCCGCATACAACCGCGAACGCATTAATTTGGTGACAGCCACCGGTCAGCGCATACCCATTCGTGGAGAGAAGGAGATGGAGTTGAAGCTAGGCAACATGATCTACCTGCATAATGTCATCGTGGCTGATATAATGGACGACTGCATCCTGGGCCTAGACTTTATGAGGAAGAATTGTTGTGAGATCGACGCTAAGCAAGGTGTTTTGAAATGTGGACAGGAGAAACTTTTCGTGGAAGGGGCGTTACCAGGGAATGTGTACAGCCTTAAGAAGATTGTTCTTCCGCCGAGATCGGAAACGATTGTGCCGGTTAGTCTTCCTCGGAGTCCTGGGCAAGCTCATCGTTGAGTACTCGTGGAAAGGGTAGACAATGATCTTCCATGGAAAGTGGCTCGAACCTTGGTCAGAACCACCGACATCTCAGGAGTACGTGTGTTGAACCTTTGTGATCAGGAACAGATTATAGAAAAAGGCACATTGGTTGGTACTAGTGAGGAAGTGGATTGGTTGTGTCGGTGCGAATATCTATCGACTGGGACCCTCAGCAAGGATGGACAAACGAGAGTGACCACACTTTTAGAAGACTGTCGCAGCGTTCTCTCCCCGAATGAAATGGTCAAGGCGAAGAAGTTGTTACTCAAGTACGCCCATGTTTTCTCGTCAAACGAAGCTGACATAGGAAAGACTGGCTTAGTTCAACACTAAATAAACACAGGAGAAGAATTGCCTATTCGTCAGCGGCCAAGGAGATTGCTTGTAGCACGTGAAAAGAAAGTGGAAACCATGATTAAGGAATGGTGAAAGATGGTGTTATTGAACCTTCATCTAGTCCTCTCAGAAAAATCGGACGTCATGCAGCGATGGAGCGAATTTTATAGAGAAATGTATGCGTGTGATGATCTTAGTGAGGGATCCGGGGATGACGCCGTGACTGGTACGCCAGACCCGGGCCTCGATGACACTGAGGTCATCAGTATGAAAGAGATTGAACGTGCGATTCGAAGTTTGAAATGTGGTAAGGCTGCGGGACTAGACAGACTTACTGCTGAAATGGTCAAGTATGGTGGGCCTCGCGTCTGGGACAGCTTTCATCTGCTGTGCAATTTGTGCTGGCGGACGGGGGATGTCCCGGATGATTGGCGATCCGCAGTCATTGTGCCTTTATATAAAGGTAAAGGTTCACATTTTGACTGCGGGTGCTATCGGGCGATCAGCTTGACCAGTTTAGCAAGTAAAGTTTACTCGAAGGTTTTGACACGTAGGATGCAAGAGAAATCGGAAAGATTTCTATGGGAGGCACAATGCGGATTTAGACCTGGAAGAGGATGCACGGATCAAATGTTTTCTTTCCGCATGATCACGGAAAAGCTTCTGGCTGCTAACCAGAAGATTTTCTGTGCTTTTGTGGATCTTGAGAAAGCATTTGATAAGGTTGTAAGGAAGAAAATGTGGGAACTGTTGCCGGGGTATGGTGTGGATGGCCGATTGCTAAGGGCTGTGCAGTCTCTTTACTGTGACTGTAAAGCCTGTGTGCGGGTAGGGCATGACCTGTCACCCATGTGTAGCGTTCAAACGGGCGTAAAACAGGGTTGTGTCATGTCTTCCTGGCTGTTCATACTGTATCTCGACAGCTGTTTACAAAAGCTGAAAGATAGCTGTTTGGGTGTGAAATTGGGTGACATAAAAGTAAATTGTCTGCTGTATGCTGATGATGCAGTGCTTATTGCACCATCAGAGGCAGAACTGCAGGCATTAGTCACGTGTATTAAAGAGGAATGTGAAATTAAAGGTCTCCGTTTGAACGCTAATAAAACCAAGGTTCTGGTTTTTGAAAGGGACGAAGAGAGAACGAAGTGTGAAATATGGGTAAATCAGGAATGTCTAGAACAAGTAAATGAAATAGTATACTTGGGGAGTGCTTTTAGCCGGGATGGAAGATGTGATTTAGATGTGGACAGGCGTGTCGCTGCCGGGAACAAAGTCAATGGTGCCCTGACTGCGTTAGTCAAAAGGCAAGGCGTAGTGAAGAGTGCACGCCTTGCAATACATAACGCAGTATTGGTACCGACTTTGTTATATGGCAGCGAAACCTGGGTATGCCAGAAGAAGCATAAAAGCAAGTTGAATGCAGTGGAGATGCGATCTCTTCGTAAAATGTGCGGCGTTACCATGGCCGACCGAAAGCGAAACGAAGAGATTCGCAATATGGCAGGTTTGAAAGATGAACTTATCACAAAAATTGATAAGGGCGTGCTTCGGTGGTTTGGGCACGTTGAGCGAATGAGTGAAGACCGAATGGTGAAGAAAATATATAGTGCGAAAGTTAATATTAAAAGATGTCGAGGTAGACCGAGACTAACTTTCGAAGACCATGTGAGCAAATTGCTCGAAGAGGGTAGGGTCAAGATTACTCGGATACCTAGACGTGCATGTATGAAGAAGATAATGAATCTGAAAGAAGCGAAAGAGGTATGTAAGGATCGTGACACTTGGCGATCTGTTCTCTCTGGCTACCCCGTCAGGGATTGTGCGTGAAGATAAGTAAGTAAGTATCTAGTCCATGGTGTTCACCTGTGGTGCTGGTAAAGAAGAAGGACGGCAGCATGCGGTTTTGTGTTGTCTACCGTCGCCTGAACGACGTTACGAAGAAGGACAGCTATCCCTTGCCAAGAATTGAGGACACGCTGGACATGCTTACAGGCGTAAAGTGGTTTAGTACGCTGGACCTGAAAAGTGGCTACTGGCAGGTTGAAATCGATCCTAAGGACAAGGAGAAAACTGCATTCTCCACAGGAAAGGGTCTGTGGCAATTTACAGTCATGTCGTTTGGATTGTGCAATGCTCCAGCAACGTTTGAAAGGTTGATGGAGCTTGTACTTACCGGGCTAATTGGAGATGCCTGTCTGGTCTATTTGGATGACATCATCATCGTAGGTCGTACGTTTGAGGAACACCTTCAAAACCTGGAACGCGTGCTCATGAAGATCCAGAGTGCCAACCTCAAGTTGAGTCCGAAGAAGTGCTCACTATTCAAACGGCAAGTTAGTTTTTTGGGGTATGTAGTGTCGGAAGAAGGTATCCGCACGGATACCTTGGCGTTTTATTTACCGTATAAATGCTGGGCTGAGACTGAACTGCTTACATTAGCAATAGCATAGTAATGTTTCATAAAAATAAAACATAACCTCAAAATCTCTATGATAACTGCTAATATCTAAGTTTTCAGAAGTGTCCGTCAGGAGTTATTGTTCTTACATACAATTATGTGTAATTTCTGACTTAAAAAGTTATTTTTCTTCACTGTTGGTTCTTAGGCGAACATCGTATGGACGCAGAACAATGTCCTTTGCAGCCGTGTTAAGAAACTATGACAATTACAATAATTTCATGACTAAAACTCGGTACATATATTCTTAATGATATTAATTATTACAAGTCAAGATCTGTGCGTGTTGTGTTAGTTTCTCTCATGAATTTAATAATTTATACGTAGTAGAAGCCAGGCCGCAGCCATATCAAAACTATGGAACGATGTCAGCAATTCAACCTCACAAACTTTAATTGTGTGATTGTCAATTCATATTATGCATAATTTAGTAAATTTTTTGTTCAACCTCAACAGTTGAACTGACGCTGAAGATGCTCATTCAGCATTTTTACAGCGATATTATAATTTGCATATACGAAGAATGTTTAGTTTGTAACAAAGAGATTTAAATATATAGGTATACTACTACTACTACTTAAATGTCTACGGTTTGTAGTCCCATACAGCGGTCGCTTTTTCTCGCGATTCGCGATTACGATAATTCTTCCTTACAATAAAATATACTCATCGGTCACATCTTCTCCTATGCTGACGATGCAGCGGTTGATTTATCGGGAGACACTTGGAGGAAGTGAAAATGCGTACAGAATCGGGACTTAAAACTATAGCAGCCTGGTTAAATAACAACCTACTCTCATTAAACACGCATAAAACAAATTATATTTGTTTTGCTATTTGCAATTACACTCAACCACCAGCCAATTTCAGCATTAAAATACACACTTGCCAAGACAGCCTACTTTTTAATTGTGACTGTGCTGTTATTGATAAAGTGGACAAAACAAAATATTGAGGTGTTATTATTGACCAGAGACTGTCTTGGTATAACCATATTGAATTAATAACTGGCCGCATAAGAAAATTAATGTGGATTTTAAAAAACTTAAGACATGTAACAACCCCCGAATTACTGAACAAAGTATATACAGCACTGGCTCAATCTGTTCTTACTTGTTGTATCCCATTATGGGGAGGAGGTTTAAAAACAAGATTCCTTGAGGTTGAGCGAGCTCAAAGAGCCCTGCTTAAGGTCTGCTATTTCAAACCATACCGATTCCCCACTACTGACCTTTATAATTTGTCTGGTGTCTTGTCAGTTCGAAAGTTATATATTTTATTCTTATTGCTTAAAATTCACAAATCTACTAGGTATGAACAAGACAAGACAAACAAAAGAAGAAACGACTTAGTTCTATATACCAATAGCTGTAAAACGACATTTGCTTCAGTACAATATGAGAAAAAGGCAGTATAAGGTACGTTGGGGTAATACCGGACGGATTTTCGAATAGTTGGAAGAGTCTGCCAAAAACTTTAATTTCTCGACATTCGTATACGTCAGATTTATGGAACATGGAGCAAACCGTTAATCGTTAAACGTAGTTTAGCTCTGAGAATCTTTTGCTTGTGTAAACTTAACGGTTTCTGCTTTAAAGGTGTGCGAAAACTAGACATACTTTTTTATATGCATAATGAAAAATTGGCCATTAGGGGGTAAGACCGGACTTAAATTTAAAACCACTTCTACTGCTTAGAGAAAAAAGTTTATAAAAGAGATTTGTCCTATCTTTAACGCTCAAAAACATATTTCAATATGATCTATAAATTACTAGAAACATAAATGTTCCAAACGATTTTCTCTTTTTTTGTTTCTTGCCATCCGATCTTATCCCTGATATTTGAGACTGACTGAAAGAAATTGTAATTTTATGTTTCTCAAACTTTGTTATGACATAAGATGGAATTACTCAATATAAGAGAAAGATCGGATGCATTTGATTTTATATGGGAAAAAAAATAACAGTAAGGACTGGCGAAATGCGCTGGGATAAGATATAAATATTTTAACAAAGCGGCATTTATTATTATAAATTATTTTTTAAATAATTATTATAAATTACATTTTGATTTGTAATAGAGGATAGATATAGATGTCTATGGGCCGCAGCAATCACTTAACATCAGGTGGACTGTGTGTTCCTTTGTCACCCTTATCCTATAAAAAAATGTATTTTAATGTGTACTTAAAAGTAATAAAACCATCGTATTGTTTTATTACTTTTAAATATACAGACTTGCTAACGAGACTGAGTCCCATAGTCACTTGAGTAATCAACGAAAAAATATACACGACCAATGAAAGTTTAACAACCACTGCCATATTTGTAACAGGCAAAGATCGGATAATATTCATCCGATCTTCACTCACGAGGGTAAACATCGGATCTCGGCCTACAGCGATCTTACCCTTGCATGGACCAGCTTTATTTAGCTATAACTTCATAAAAATTAGTATCCACACAAAATAATAACAAAAGAAGCCATATTCTCGCTAAAAATCGTAAATAAAAGTGATAGGGAAAGATCGGATGGACAAAAATAATACAAAAATTACATTGTTTTATAAAATGCCACGCAGCACAGGTCCCACTTGCCGGAGTGACTGGCGCGAACTGAGGATCGGGGCAGGATGAAATGGCGTCGTGTAGCATATTGTTAGCTTTTCAAAATATAGCATAATTCGCCGGGAATTTGAATCCTGCGGTCTTGCCCCATTACCGATCTTACCCCAACGTACCTTACTTATATAATAAAATAAATTGAATCTTAAGCATATATCCATTGCATATCATAGAAGTTAAAAAGAAAACAACAGAATGGTTGAAAACTTTAAATTACAACGAAACCGAAACACTTTTAGAAACAATTACTTAACTTGTTATACATAATTAATAATTTACTAAATATACCTCAACATGCACACACCACATACACATACACTACACAATCACACAACTAACACCAACGGATATTTTATTGTAAAAATACTACATAAGTTTAACTATAAGTCAAAAACCTATGTGTTACCCAAGTTCTAAACACTAATTTATATAAATGAAGGACGGGAAGAGCGGAGCCTCCTAACACAAGTTTCCTAACTTAAAAGGAGTGTTCCAATAATGTATTTAAATTTAAGTATTACTGGTCTGAGAATAAAGATTTTTTTTGACTCATATCCAGAAATAGACTCTTTATGGGCTGTTGTGGAGGCAGAATTTTTATATATGTAAAAATATTTTTTTCAAATATGTAATAAGAACTATTAAAATATTTCCTGCTATGACAATCAAGCAAGTTTCCGATATAGCAATAAGACAATATACCATTCGTAATTAAAATATGAACAGGTAAACCCAAGTGTAATGTGTTTCAAAGTCATTGTTTTCCACGCTTACGTTGTTTTTTATAAGGATTCATAATATAACGTCCGTGTTTATTTGAATAATTTTGTGTATAAATACAAGCCATAATTAACGAGTACTGGTTATACATCTAAGAGAGACTTGAAGATAAATACGTTTTCAATTAAAATATTTTACTGCTGTGTTTTAGCAGATTTTATTGGTAATTATCTAGTTTTTAAATTACTTATAACATTTTGTAGTGCAAAGTATCAGTGTATATTTTAAATAAGTACATATTGTATATTAAATAAGTATGTATTATTAACTTATATATAATATAAATTCATAAAAATTAATATTTCTTATGAATTAACAAAAAATAACGTCATAGTTTACTTTGGTTTCCTCTATATTTGTTTAATCAGTATATTATGTATCTTCCATTATACATATTTAAACATTTGTGAATATGTGTATGTATTTATACGTCTGTGTTTATTTTATGTATCTTTAATTCCATTATTTCATTCTCTTCGGTATTTTGTAAATATGTGTTTGCGAGTTGCAGCCTCGTACCGACAGGAAGGTGTAGGGCGTCCCCTTACTAGATGGAGTGACGACCTGGTAAGATAATTAGGAAGTCAATGGATGCAGTTGGCTCAGTACCGTGTTTTGTGGCGTTCCTTAGGGGAGGCCTATGTTTCAGCAGTGGACTTGTGAAGGGCTGCAATTACAAATGTTTACTTTTATAATATTTTGTATTATATGTAACAGCCTTCGTAGCCTCACATCAGTGCACTAAGGTTCACTTGCAGCGAATAATTTTAGCATTAAGTTCGCCTTTTGATCTTGTACTGTTTTTAAAGTTCAGTAGAGATTAAATAAATAAATCTCGCAGTAATTACCAAATACCTTTGGATTCTCAATACGATTTTATTGAAATTTTTATTTTTAATTACGAAAAAATTGTGGCTCAAACAGATAAACCGGAAGTGTTGCTCCGTATCTGACCTTGTTTATCATCTCTAAATATTATGTAAAAATTATTTGATGTCCGTTTGTATCGGTAATACTCGAAAACGCCTCGAACGATTCTGATGAAACTTGTGTGCATTTGAGTGGGTCCCTCGACGATTTAGATTTACAATTGGGTCCGGTAGGTGGCGCTATTGTCGAGATACAGAAATAACCCGTGTGAAGTCGAGTTGGATCGTTAGTATTGTATAAATGATTATTTGATTTAATTAAATTTTATTTCAGATTAGAGATGAAGTTATTCATTGTGGTCTCACTGTTCTGTGTCGTGGCAGTAACATGGGGCAAGCCCGCTTCCACTTACACCGATAAATGGGATAACATTAACGTGGATGAAATTTTAGAATCTCAACGTCTGCTGAAGGGTTATGTAGATTGTCTCTTGGATAGAGGCCGCTGTACACCAGACGGAAAAACTTTAAAGGAAACAATGCCTGATGCCTTAGAAAACGAGTGTTCTAAATGTACACAGAAACAAAAAGAAGGCTCTGACAAGGTTATCAGGTTTTTAGTTAACAAGCGTGCTGATCTATGGAAGGAATTGTCCGCTAAATATGATCCCGACAACAAATACCAACAAAGATACAAGGAGCGACTCGATTCCGTAAAAGAGAAACACTAAGTCTTAAGTAACTGTTTTACATAATTCTGTCAAGATTATAATAAAGTAATATATAAACCCAGA
Source organism: Parnassius mnemosyne (assembly GCA_963668995.1). Lineage (NCBI taxonomy): Eukaryota > Metazoa > Arthropoda > Insecta > Lepidoptera > Papilionidae > Parnassius > Parnassius mnemosyne. The sequence continues at coordinate 19,357,912 of CAVLGL010000068.1, read as the reverse complement.
TTTTTAATTTTTTCTTGTGTTATATCCATGATTGTAATGACTTCATAATACATCAGAATATTTTTTTAATTTAGTAAAATTTTAACAATTTAATAGAAATAAATCAATAGATCCGTGTAGTGGCAGTGTAAGATTATCGACTACCCCATATCATCCCGTGGGTGTCGTAAGAGGCGACAGAGGTAAACAAATTATGTGACGGGCAGCAGCGTCTTCCTAATAACGACTTCGGTATTATATAGACTGCGGTTGCCAACCCGCTTGGCAAGCGTAGCAACTATGCTAATATCCTTCTAATGAGGCATTCTGTGGAGGAGGCATATTTTAAGCAGTGGACTTTAATATGCTGTAACGGTATATCAAAAGTAAGTAAAAGTCTTATATACATAGAGGCTATTACCAGTGGTCATAATGTACATCCAAGACGTAGTTCTTCACTGCTGACCTTATAAGGAAGCTTAGAGTCACGGCCGAGCTATAACGAGCGCTATGCTCGGAGCTTCCTTGCCTGAAAGTCTTCGTAATAAGGATGGCGGTAGAACCAGAGTTACTACATTTCCCAACGGAGTAGTAAGTTCAATAGGCAGGGTGTCTCCCTAGCAGATAGAGAAGAACCTTTCTTTTCGGTATTCCTTGGGCGAGGTCTATGTTTAGTAGTGGAACTGTCATGGGCTGTAATGATGATAATGATGAATATAAGTCAAAACTTTTAAATTAGTAGGTACTTCGGTCAGTATGAAAGGATATTTTATCATAAGTTATATTATTATTTTCAATCCATTAATATTATATAATGATTATTAGTCCAAGTTTACCTTAGCTACTAGTCTAAACTTGTCCAAGTTATGTATGTATGACAATATTGTAATATTGATGAACAAAAATAATATTGAAACAGTAGATAGAGTGTGTAATATATGCAATGCAATAAATATGCTGGTGAACTAAATGGACTTATGTGTCTACAGATATGATATTTACCTCAAACTTGCGTTGCAGTTGAGGCTACACTAATAATAACTAAACTATGCCATCATATCATAGGCCTAGACTGATGAAAGCATTCAATAAAAATGATTGTCCATCATTCAAGTTTAAATTTTTAATACTTGAGACTTAAATATACTTCAAAATTGATTTCGGATACGTTTAGGAAACTCGATGCGCACACATATAGTTAGCGAATTAATAAACCTTGATTTTTAATTTCAATATTTATCATAATATCACCATAGCTTAGTCCTTTTCATGTATACACTTGTTGAAAGCATCTCTGTACTTTTTGTCTTTAACATATTTTTCAACAAGTTCTTTCCATGCCACCGGTTGACGGTCCATCACCGCCTTGATTACTTGTTTAATAACTGTTTTTGTTCTAGCGTACATTTTTCACAAGCTGTTTCCAAGGCTTCTGGTATAACTTCTAAAATTTAAATATATTAATCCTGTGAATTGCTCTACAAAAAGATAGAGTCCATAAACTTACACTCATACAAGACGTTGCAAATGTTTAAAAATTAAATGCATAATATGGAAAATTATAGTACTGTTTGAACTTAAGAGGATAGGTATCTCTGGGTGCGGTTTAGTTCATAACTGTACACCTTGTTTGTGTACTAACTTGTTTTCTACTTGAATTATTGCGTTAGAGCAACACTTTTCATTACAAAATGTACCTACTATTGCCACGTTCATAATATGTTTTATTTTATTCCACTTATAAATTATTTTAGAATAGAATAGAATGATTTTTATTCAATATGGATTATTACATAATACTTATTGAAAGTCATTATTTTATTTACCACTGGTTCGGAAAATACCTCTGTCCTGGGAAGAACCAGCAAGAAACCCAGCGGGACTTTTTTTTTTAAACATAATTTCACTTAACAATAATTTTGATTATACAATTTTAAATGAATTTTCATAGAACCAGCATGGTGGCGATCACCTTATTCCCAGGGGTTATTTTCACTCATGTATTCCTTGATATTATAATAACCCTTTTTGTACAGTTTTTCTTTAATAAAACTTTTAAACTTGTTTATTGACAAACTTTGAACATGTTCTGGGATTCTGTTGTAAAAGCGTATACATTGCCCCATAAATGAATTACTAATTCTGTGGAGTCTTGTAAGTGGCATTACAAGCTTATGTTTGTTCCTAGTGTTTAAGGTATGAACATCCTTATTCTTATTAAAGCTATTTATGTTTTTATGTACATACATTACATTTTCATAAATATATTGCGATGCCAAAGTTAATATGTTTATTTCTTTAAATTTTTCTCTAAGGGACTCTTTACAATTTAGATTATAAATCGCCCGTACGGCTCTCTTTTGCAAAACAAATATAGCTTCAATATCAGTCGCATTACCCCATAGCAAAATTCCATAAGACATTACGCTATGAAAGTAACTAAAATACACTAACCTAGCTGTCTCAACATCTGTGAGACTTCTAATCTTTCTTACAGCATATGCTGCAGAACTAAGTCTGCTTGCTAATTTAGATATATGGGGGCCCCCATTGAAGTTTCGCGTCAATAGTAATACCGAGAAAAACAGTGGTATCCACAAGACTCAACTCCTCCCCATTTAAGAGCACATTGGTTTTCGAATGTTTTACATTAGGTATTGTAAATTTAATACATTTTGTCTTATTGCCGTTTAAGAGCAAATTGTTGGCGTTAAACCAATGTACTAGTTTCGATAGAGCATTATTTACATCGTCATATTTAATTGACTGCCGTTTCAGTTTGAAAATTAAAGAGGTATCGTCAGCAAATAATACTATATCGTGATTGTCCCCTACAAGATAAGGTAAGTCATTAATATAGATTAAGAACAGGAATGGGCAAAGATCGAATTTTAAAATAGAAACCTTTCAATATAACTAAAAGTATCCAGCCATACCGCTGGTATTAGACATCTAGTAACAAAATTTAGAGAAGCTAAAAATAAAAGAATATATAGACAAATATATAATAAAAAATTTTTAATATAAAAAAAAAATATAAAAAAATCCTTCCTTCTTCATCCTTGTTTTTCTAATGAAAATTAAAATCTGACTGAATCTAGTTTTGAATCAGTCAAATTTTCGGTCTCGAGATTATGTCATACTCCTAGCTAGCGCATGAATGGATGGTGGTTTAAATTGGAATTATCAGCTAGATATCGCTAGATGGCGCTCGTAGACACAACCGACGAGAATGCTTATTCTTGTGCATTTTTGATTTCTTGAAAATGAGCTTCGAATAAAAAAATTATAAAATTCGGATGTGCCTAACGGCATTGATGTCGCATGATTGTTAATCTATCTTGTTCCTCCATGTTTTTCCTTATGTTTTTTCTATTGCACGCTTTCCATTTATATAACAATGGTTCAAGCAAGGAGGTGTCCGGCCTTATAAGTTTTGAACTACAAAATTTATAAACGAATTCTTTATGTATGCTACCGGTTTAGTTTGTGTGAAAATATTTAAAGTTCAGATATAAACCATCGAAAATCTTTACACAAAACCGTGAAGACAAATATTTTCGAATAGAGTTAATTTGAGACATTTTCTTAAAACTCTCGCTCACGATTGATTCTGCACGAGCTTAGATATTCTTGAATATTTTCAGCTGATTTAAGGGGCTACTCCTTGCGAACGACCTTGAGCATTTGACCGGCGCACCGCTCGCTACAATATATTGTTGCGCACCACTATTAATGTCTTGTACATGGCAACACTAGTTACACTAGCGCCCTCTAGTGTCGAGTAGCAGAACTAGGAGCGTCAACATCCTTCAAGAAATTTCGGTACCCATATGTACTCGAACATTCTAGATGTCGCTACAGTAGAAGATTCTGGAAACTATCTGAGGCCCTATATAAGGCCGGTATAGACCATGACCGAGGCAGTATTGAATTGGCGATACAAGAGAATACTTCGAAGTGAAATAACGCCGAACTGTGTTTTATTATTAGTGTGATTTTAAGTTGTAATTAGTGTTGTGTAATTAAAGTGTCAATTTTGGTAATTCAATCGGCAGTTTTTAATTGTCTCGAACCCCAAGCTCGTAACAATTGGTGTCAGAAGTGGGATCAAATCATGCCGATTTTACCAAAGGACGACATGGAGGGTATGCGTACCCGAAGTCAACGCCAGCTGGAGGCGGACCAGAGACGATTTGGTAATGCAACGCCGCAAACGTCGGAGGGCCAGATGCTGACCACGGAGGCCGGCCCGTCAGCAGCTCCTGCATCTGCAGCACCTGACTTAGGTGCTCTGATGATGATGTTGCAGGATCAGGCTCGCCGACACGAGGAACAGGCCCGCCGACAGGAGGAACAGGACTGTCGGTTGGAAGAGCAGCTGCAGCGCAGACAGGAGGAACAGGCCCGTCGGTTGGAAGAGCAGCTGCAGCGCGGGCAGGAGGAACAGGCCCGCCAACAGGAGGAATAGGGCCGTCGGCTGGAAGAGCAGCTTCTTCTCATGAAGGACCTTCACGCTTCCTTCGGGAAAGAGATAAGGGAGGTGAAGGATAGGGTTGCCCAACATGACAACCGCCTGTCGGAAGCTGAAACCCGTATCGACCAAGTGAACAATCGGGTTGACAGCGTGATGGTTGACCTGAAGAAAACGCTGGACAACCTCAAAATTGGGGATGGAGTTCGACGGTACTTCTTCCTGGTCGGCCTACAAAATCCAATTCGAGGCTGTCATGAAGGCGAACTGAAGGCCTGCGTGACCAGGCCTTATCTGTTCTGGAAGCTCTCGGTAAGGAAGTGACTTACGAGCAGCTTCTTGAGTCATTGGAAGCGAGATATGGCGACGCTCACCTGGAACACGTCTTTCGTGCACAGCTCAAATATCGCGTGCAACGCAGTAACGAAAACCTGCAGCAGTGGGCCCTTGAGGTGGAGAAACTGGTTCGAAAAGCATACCAGTCTGTACCTGCGCTCATTGTAGGGAACCTGGTGCAGACATTCATCGACGGCATCCGCGACCTTCAAGTCATAGCTGCTGTGAGGCTCGAGCACCACGAGACGCTTGAGGACGCCTTGACCCATGCACTGGAGGTGGAAACCGTGGGGCAGGATCATCGTTCCCACCGCGTCAGGGAGGTTGCAGCAGCTACAGTTCGGGACCGCAACAACGGCTACAGCCCTAGGTGCTACGGCTGTGGGGAAAGGGGCCATCTTCGATCCAGCTGCCCTAAACGAACTGTAGAAAGGGAAGGTGATCGATCTCGAGAGGGTATTGTGGCTAACAGCACCGCCCAGCAGCAGCAGGGAAACTGGCGGGTACTGGCTGATGTTAAAAGAGCCCCAAGAATTTCAATTTCACAAGCCCGTGATTGGAACAGCCTGATCATCAAGGGCGAGGTCTACGGAACACCGTGTAAACTGACCATAGACACTGGAGCCTCTCGCACGGTTGTCAGTTCACAACTTATAAGTCAGTTCCTTGGAGACTCCGCATACAACCGCGAACGCATTAATTTGGTGACAGCCACCGGTCAGCGCATACCCATTCGTGGAGAGAAGGAGATGGAGTTGAAGCTAGGCAACATGATCTACCTGCATAATGTCATCGTGGCTGATATAATGGACGACTGCATCCTGGGCCTAGACTTTATGAGGAAGAATTGTTGTGAGATCGACGTTAAGCAAGGTGTTTTGAAATGTGGACAAGAGAAACTTTTCGTGGAAGGGGCGTTACCAGGGAATGTGTACAGCCTTAAGAAGATTGTTCTTCCGCCGAGATCGAAACGATTGTGCCGGTTAGTCTTCCTCGGAGCCCTGGGCAAGCTCATCGTTGAGTACTTGTGGAAAGGGTAGACAATGACCTTCCATGGAAAGTGGCTCGAACCTTGGTCAGAACCACCGACATCTCAGGAGTACGTGTGTTGAACCTTTGTGATCAGGAACAGATTATAGAAAAAGGCACATTGGTTGGTACTAGTGAGGAAGTGGATTGGTTGCGTCGGTGCGAATATCTATCCACTGGGACCCTCAGCAAGGATGGACAAATGAGAGTGACCACACTTTTAGAAGACTGTCGCAGCGTTCTCTCCCCGAATGAAATGGTCAAGGCGAAGAAGTTGTTACTCAAGTACGCCCATGTTTTCTCGTCAAACGAAGCTGACATAGGAAAGACTGGCTTAGTTCAACACTAAATAAACACAGGAGAAGAATTGCCTATTCGTCAGCGGCCAAGGAGATTGCCTGTAGCACGTGAAAAGAAAGTGGAAACCATGATTAAGGAATGGTGAAAGATGGTGTTATTGAACCTTCATCTAGTCCTCTCAGAAAAATCGGACGTCATGCAGCGATGGAGCGAATTTTATAGAGAAATGTATGCGTGTGATGATCTTAGTGAGGGATCTGGGGATGACGCCGTGACTGGTACGCCAGACCCGGACCTCGATGACACTGAGGTCATCAGTATGAAAGAGATTGAACGTGCGATTCTAAGTTTGAAATGTGGTAAGGCTGCGGGACTAGACAGACTTACTGCTGAAATGGTCAAGTATGGTGGGCCTCGCGTCTGGGACAAATTTCATCTGCTGTGCAATTTGTGCTGGCGGACGGGGGATGTCTCGGATGATTGGCGATCCGCAGTCATTGTGCCTTTATATAAAGGTAAAGGTTCACATTTTGACTGCGGGTGCTATCGGGCGATCAGCTTGACCAGTTTAGCAAGTAAAGTTTACTCGAAGGTTTTGACACGTAGGATGCAAGAGAAATCGGAAAAATTTCTATGGGAGGCACAATGCGGATTTAGACCTGGAAGAGGATGCACGGATCAAATGTTTTCTTTCCGCATGATCACGGAAAAGCTTCTGGCTGCTAACCAGAAGATTTTCTGTGCTTTTGTGGATCTTGAGAAAGCATTTGATAAGGTTGTAAGGAAGAAAATGTGGGAACTGTTGCCGGGGTATGGTGTGGATGGCCGATTGCTAAGGGCTGTGCAGTCTCTTTACTGTGACTGTAAAGCCTGTGTGCGGGTAGGGCATGACCTGTCACCCATGTTTAGCGTTCAAACGGGCGTAAAACAGGGTTGTGTCATGTCTTCCTGGCTGTTCATACTGTACCTCGACAGCTGTTTACAAAAGCTGAAAGATAGCTGTTTGGGTGTGAAATTGGGTGACATAAAAGTAAATTGTCTGCTGTATGCTGATGATGCAGTGCTTATTGCACCATCAGAGGCAGAACTGCAGGCATTAGTCACGTGTATTAAAGAGGAATGTGAAATTAAAGGTCTCCGTTTGAACGCTAATAAAACCAAGGTTCTGGTTTTTGAAAGGGACGAAGAGAGAACGAAGTGTGAAATATGGGTAAATCAGGAATGTCTAGAACAAGTAAATGAAATAGTATACTTGGGGAGTGCTTTTAGCCGAGATGGAAGATGTGATTTAGATGTGGACAGGCGTGTCGCTGCCGGGAACAAAGTCAATGGTGCCCTGACTGCGTTAGTCAAAAGGCAAGGCGTAGTGAAGAGTGCACGCCTTGCAATACATAACGCAGTGTTGGTACCGACTTTGTTATATGGCAGCGAAACCTGGGTATGCCAGAAGAAGCATAAAAGCAAGTTGAATGCAGTGGAGATGCGATCTCTTCGTAAAATGTGCGGCGTTACCATGGCCGACCGAAAGCGAAACGAAGAGATTCGCAATATGGCAGGTTTGAAAGATGAACTTATCACAAAAATTGATAAGGGCGTGCTTCGGTGGTTTGGGCACGTTGAGCGAATGAGTGAAGACCGAATGGTGAAGAAAATATATAGCGCGAAAGTTAATATTAAAAGGTGTCGAGGTAGACCGAGACTAACTTTCGAAGACCATGTGAGCAAATTGCTCGAAGAGGGTAGGGTCAAGAGTACTCGGATACCTAGACGTGCATGTATGAAGAAGATAATGAATCTGAAAGAAGCGAAAGAGGTATGTAAGGATCATGACACTTGGCGATCTGTTCTCTCTGGCTACCCCGTCAGGGATTGTGCGTGAAGATAAGTAAGTAAGTATCTAGTCCATGGTGTTCACCTGTGGTGCTGGTAAAGAAGAAGGACGGCAGCATGCGGTTTTGTGTTGTCTACCGTCGCCTGAACGACGTTACGAAGAAGGACAGCTATCCCTTGCCAAGAATTGAGGACACGCTGGACATGCTTACAGGCGTAAAGTGGTTTAGTACGCTGGACCTGAAAAGTGGCTACTGGCAGGTTGAAATCGATCCTAAGGACAAGGAGAAAACTGCATTCTCCACAGGAAAGGGTCTGTGGCAATTTACAGTCATGTCGTTTGGATTGTGCAATGCTCCAGCAACGTTCGAAAGGTTGATGGAGCTTGTACTTACCGGGCTAATTGGAGATGCCTGTCTGGTCTATTTGGATGACATCATCATCGTAGGTCGTACGTTTGAGGAACACCTTCAAAACCTGGAACGCGTGCTCATGAAGATCCAGAGTGCCAACCTCAAGTTGAGTCCGAAGAAGTGCTCACTATTCAAACGGCAAGTTAGTTTTTTGGGGTATGTAGTGTCGGAAGAAGGTATCCGCACGGATACCTTGGCGTTTTATTTACCGTATAAATGCTGGGCTGAGACTGAACTGCTTACATTAGCAATAGCATAGTAATGTTTCATAAAAATAAAACATAACCTCAAAATCTCTATGATAACTGCTAATATCTAAGTTTTCAGAAGTGTCCGTCAGGAGTTATTGTTCTTACATACAATTATGTGTAATTTCGGACTTAAAAAGTTATTTTTCTTCACTGTTGGTTCTTAGGCGAACATCGTATGGACGCAGAACTATGTCCTTTGCAGCCGTGTTAAGAAACTATGACAATTACAATAATTTCACGACTAAAACTCGGCACATATATTCTTAATGATATTAATTATTACAAGTCAAGATCTGTGCGTGTTGTGTTAGTTTCTCTCATGAATTTAATAATTTATACGTAGTAGAAGCCAGGCCGCAGCCATATCAAAACTATGGAACGATGTCAGCAATTCAACCTCACAAACTTTAATTGTGTGATTGTCAATTCATATTATGCATAATTTAGTAAATTTTTTGTTCAACCTCAACAGTTGAACTGACGCTGAAGATGCTCATTCAGCATTTTTACAGCGATATTATAATTTGCATATACGAAGAATGTTTAGTTTGTAACAAAGAGATTTAAATATATAGGTATACTACTACTACTACTTAAATGTCTATGGTTTGTAGTCCCATACAACGGGCGCTTTTTCTCGCGATTCGCGATTACGATAATTCTTCCTTACAATAAAATATACTCATCGGTCACATCTTCTCCTATGCTGACGATACAGCTGTTGATTTTTCGGGAGACACTTGGGAGGAAGTGAAAATGCGTACAGAATCGGGACTTAAAACTATAGCAGCCTGGTTAAATAACAACCTACTCTCATTAAACACGCATAAAACAAATTATATTTGTTTTGCTATTTGCAATTACACTCAACCACCAGCCAATTTCAGCATTAAAATACACACTTGCCAAGACAGCCTACTTTTTAATTGTGACTGTGCTGTTATTGATAAAGTGGACAAAACAAAATATTGAGGTGTTATTATTGACCAGAGACTGTCTTGGTATAACCATATTGAATTAATAACTGGCCGCATAAGAAAATTTATGTGGATTTTAAAAAACTTAAGACATGCAACAACCCCCGAATTACTGAACAAAGTATATACAGCACTGGCTCAATCTGTTCTTACTTATTGTATCCCAGTATGGGGAAGATCTTTAAAAACAAGATTCCTTGAGGTTGAGCGAGCTCAAAGAGCCCTGCTTAAGGTCTGCTATTTCAAACCATACCGATTCCCCACTACTGACCTTTATAATTTGTCTGGTGTCTTGTCAGTTCGAAAGTTATATATTTTATTCTTATTTATTAAAATTCACAAATCTACTAGGTATGAACAAGACAAGACAAACAAAAGAAGAAACGACTTAGTTCTATATACCGATCGCTGTAAAACGACATTTGCTTCAGTACAATATGAGAAAAGGGCAGTATACTTATATAATAAAATAAATAAAATCTTAAGCATATATCCATTGCATATCATAGAAGTTAAAAAGAAAAAAACAGAATGGTTGAAAACTTTAAATTACAACGAAACCGAAATACTTTTAGAAAAAATTACTTAACTTAGTATACATAATTAATAATTTACTAAATATACCTCAACATGCACACACCACATACACATACACTACACAATCACACAACTAACACCAACGGATATTTTATTGTAAAAATACTACATAAGTTTAACTATAAGTCAAAAATGTATGTGTTACCCAAGTTCTAAACACTAATTTATATAAATGAAGGACGGGAAGAGCGGAGCCTCATAACACAAGTTTCCTAACTTAAAAGGAGTGTTCCAATAATGTTTTTAATTTTAAGTATTACTGGTCTGAGAATAAAGATATTTTTTTGCCTCATATCCAGAAATAGACTCTTTATGGGCTGTTGTGGAGGCAGAATTTTTGAATATGGAAAAATATTTTTTTTCAAATAAGTATGATAAGAACTATTAAAATATTTTATGCTATGACAATCAAGCAAGTTTCCGATATAACAATAAGACAAAAGACCATTCGTAATTAAAATATGAACAGGCAAACCCAAGTTTAATGTGTTTCAAAGTCATTGGTTTCCACGTTGTTTATTTTTTAATAAGGATTCATAACATAACATCCGTGATTCTTTGAATAATTTTGTGTATAAATACAAGTCATAATTAACGAGTACTGGTTATACATATAAGAGAGACTTGAAGATAAATACGTTTTCATTAAAATATTTTACTGCAGTGTTTTAGCAGATTTTATAGGTAATAATCTAGTTTTTAAATTACTTATAACATTTTGTAGTGCAAAGTATTAGTATATATTTTAAATAAGTACATATTGTATATTAAATAAGTATGTATTATTAACTTATATATAATATAAATAAGAAAATTAATATTTCTTATGAATTAACAAAAAATAACGTCATAAGTGTGCATGCCGAACCAAAGATCTTTTTGGTCTCCTTTCCTAAAATGAATAAATTTTAAGAAGTGCTGAGTTAAGTTTGGTTTCCTCTATATTTGTTTAATCAGTATATTATGTATCTTCCATTATACATATTTAAACATTTGTGAATATGTGTATGTGTTTATACGTCTGTGTTTATTTTATGTATCTTTAATTCCATTATTTCATTCTCTTCGGTATTTTGTAAATATGTGTTTGCGAGTTGCAGCCTCGTACCGACAGGAAGGTGTAGGGCGTCCCCTCACTAGATGGAGTGACGACCTGGTAAGATAATTAGGAAGTCAATGGATGCAGGTGGCTCAGTACCGTGCTTTGTGGCGTTCCTTAGGGGAGGCCTATGTTTCAGCAGTGGACTTGTGAAGGGCTGCAATTACAAATCTTTACTTTTATAATATTTTGTATTATCTGTAACCGCCTTCGTAGCCTCACATCAGTGCACTAAGGTTCACTTGCAAAGAATAATTTTAGCATTAAGTTCGCCTTTTGATCTTGTACTGTTTTTAAAGTTCAGTATAGGTTAAATAAATAAATCTCGCATTAATTACCAAATACCTTTGGATTCTCATTACGATTTTATAAAGTTTTGTATTTCTAATTATTAATTGTGGCTCAAACAGATAAACTGGAAGTGTTGTTGCGTATCTGTCCTTATCTATCATCTCTATATATTATGTAAAAATTATTTGATGTCCGTTAGTCTCGCTAATACTCGAAAACGCCTTGAACGAATTTGATTGAAACTTGTGTGCATTTGAGTGGGTCCCTCAATGGTTTAGATTCACAATCGGGCCCGGTAGGTGGCGCTATTGTCAAGATACAGAAATAACCCGTGCGAAGTCGGGACGGATCGTTAGTATTGTATAAATGATTATTTGGTTTAATTAAATTTTTATATTATTTCAGATTAGAGATGAAGTTATTCATTGTGGTGTCACTGTTCTGTGTCGTGGCAGTCACATGGGGCAAGCCCGCTTCCACTTACACCGATAAGTGGGATAACATTAACGTGGATGAAATTTTAGAATCTCAACGTCTACTCAAGGGCTATGTAGATTGTCTCTTGGATAGAGGCCGCTGTACACCAGACGGAAACACTTTAAAGGAAACAATGCCTGATGCTTTAGAAAACGAGTGTTCTAAATGTACACAGAAACAAAAAGAAGGTACTGAGAAGGTTATACGGTTTTTAGTTAACAAGCGTGCTGATTTATGGAAGGAATTGTCCGCTAAATATGATCCCGACAACAAATACCAACAAAGATACAAGGACCGACTCGATTCCGTAAAAGAGAAACACTAAGTCTTAAGTAACTGTTTTACATAATTCTGTCAGGATTACAATAAATAATATATAAACCTAGATTTTGAATTTTTTCTTGTGTAATATTTATGATTGTAATGACTTCGTAATATATCACAATATTTTTTTTTATTCAGTAAAAATTTAACAATATAATAGAAATGAATCAATAGATCCTTGTAGTGGCAGTGTAAGATTATCGACTACCCCATATCATCCCGTGGGTGTCGTAAGAGGCGACAGAGGTAAACAAATTACGAGACGGGCAGCAGCGTCTTCCTAATAACGACTTCGGTATTTATAGACTGCGGTTGCCAACCCGCTTGGCAAGCGTAGCAACTATGACAAATATCCTTCTAATGAGGCATTCTATGGAGGAGGCATAATTTTAAGCAGTGGACTTGAGTGGGCTGTAACTGTATATCAAAAGTAAGTATAAGCCTTATATACATAGAGGGCTCATAATGTACATCTAAGACGTAGTTTTTCACTGCTGACCTTATAAGGAAGCTCAGTGTCACGGTCGAGCTATGAAGAAGGCTATGCTCGGAGCTTCTTTGCGTGAAAGACTTCGTAATAAGGATAGCGGTAGTACTACATAGCCCAACGAATTAGTAAGCACAAGTGGCAGGGCGGCTCTTTATAGATGGAGAATGAGCTTTTTGGTATTCCTTGGGCAAGGTCTATATTTAGCAATGGAACTGTCATGCGCTGTAATGATGATGATAATGAATATAAGTCAAAAATTTTAAATTAGTATTTCGGTCAGTATGAAAGGATATTGTTATATTATTATTCTCAATCCCTTAATATTATATAATGACTATTAGTCCAAGTTTATCTTAGCTATTAGTCTAAACTTGTCCAAGTTATGTATGTATGACAATATTTTAATATTGATGAACAAAAATAATATTGAAACAGTGGATAGAGTGTGTAATATATGCAATACAATAAATATGCTGGTGAACCAAATGGACTTATTTGTCTACAGATGTGATATTTACCTCAAACTTGCGTTGCAGTTGAGGCTACACTAATAATAACTTAACCATGCCATCATAGCATAGGCGTACACTCATGAAAACATTCAAGAAAAACTAATGTCCATCATTCAATTTTAAATTTTTCACACTTCATACTTAAATATAGTTCAAAATTGATTTCGGATACGTTTAGGAAACTCGATGCGCACACATTTAGTTAGATAATTAATAGGCCTTGTTTTTTTTAATAGTAATTAGAATGTCACCATAGCTTAGTCCTTTTTTCATGTATAAACTTGTTGAAAGGATCTCTGTACTTTTTGTCTTTATCATATTTTCAACAAGTTCCTTCCATGCCACCGGTTGAAGGTCCATCACCGCCTTGATTACTTGTTTAATAACTGTTTTTGTTTTAGCGTACATTTTTCACAAGCTGTTTCCAAGGCTTCTGGTATAACTTCTAAAATTTAAATATATTAATCCTGTGAAATGCTCTACAAAAAGATAGAGTCCATAAACTTACACTCATACAAGACGTTGCAAATGTTTAAAAATTAAATTCGTAATATGGAAAAATTATGGTATTGTTTGAACTTAAGTGGATAGGTATCTCTGGATGGCGTCTAGATCATACCTGTACACCTTGTTTGTGTACTACCTTGTTTTCTACTTGAATTATTGCGTTAGAGCAACATTTTTCATCATAAAATGTACCTGCCATTGCCACGTTCATAATATGTTTTATTTTATTCCACTTATAAATCATTTTAAAAAATAGAAACCTTTCAATATAACTAAAAGTATCCAGCTATACCGCTGGTATTAGACATCTAGTAACAAAATTTAGAGAAGCTAAAAATAAAAGAATATATAGACAAATAGCCAAAATCCTTCCTTCTTCATCCTTGTTTTTCTAATGAAAATTAAAATCTGACTGAATCTAGTTTTGAATCAGTCCAATTTTCGGTCTCAAGATTATGTCATACTCCTAGCTATCGCATGAATGGATGGTGGTTTAAATTGGAATTATCAGCTAGATATCGCTAGATGGCGCTCGTAGACACAACCGACGAGAATGCTTATTGTTGCGCGCCACTATTAAGGTCTTGTACATGGCAACACTAGACTCTAGCGCCCTCTAGTGTCGAGTAGCAGAACTAGGAGAGTCGAGATCCTTCCAGAAATTTCGGGACCGATATGTACTCGAACATTCTAGATGTCGCTACAGTAGAAGGTTCTGGAAACTATCTGAGGCCCTATATAAGGCCGGTATAGACCACGACCGGGCAGTATAAGATTGGCGATACAAGAGAATACTTCGAAGCGAAATAACGGCGAACTGTGTTTTATTATTAGTGTGATTTTAGATTGTAATTAGTGTTGTGTAATTAAAGTGTAAATTTTGGTAATTCAATCGGCAGTTTTTAATTGTCTCGAACCCCAAGCTCGTAACAATTGGTGTCAGAAGTGGGATCAAATCATGCCGATTTTATCAAAAGACGACATGGAGGGTATCCGTAGCCGAAGTCAACGCCAGCTGGAGACGGACCAGAGACGATTTGGTAATACAACGCCGCAAACTTCGGAGGGCCAGCTACTGACCACGGAGGCCGGTCCGTCATCAGCTCCTGCATTTACAGCACCTGACTTAGGTGCTCTGATGATGATGCTGCAGGCACAGGCTCGCCGACAGGAGGAACAGGCCCGTCGGTTGGAAGAGCAGCTGCATCGCCTACAGGAGGAACAGGCCCGCCAACAGGAGGAACAGGGCCGTCGGTTGGAAGAGCAGCTCAAACTCTATAAGGAAGAGCAGATGCTCCTCATGAAGGACCTTTACACTACCTTCGGGAAAGAGATAAAGGAGTTGAAGGATCAGGTTGCTCTATGCTCTATATGACAACCGCCTGTCTGAGGCTGAAACCCGAATCGACCAAGTGTACAATCGGGTTGACAACGTGATGGCTGACGTGAAGAAAACGCTGGACGACCTCAAACATGGAGATGGAATTACAGCTCCCGTGGTAGCTACAACACCTTCGCTAGGTGGATTATTCAAAGTGCCGCCGTTCGACGGGACTTCTTCCTGGTCGGCCTACAAAATCCAGTTCAAAGCTGTTATGAAGGCGAACGGCTGGAATAAAAGTCAGGCCATGACTGCTCTCACCTTAGGCTTACGCGACCAAGCCTTAACTGTTCTGGAAGCTCTCGGTAAGGAAGTGACTTACGAGCAGCTCCTTGAGGCATTGGAGTCGAGATATGGCGACGCTCACCTGGAACACGTCTTTCGTGCGCAGCTCAAAGATCGCATGCAACGCAGCAACGAAAACCTGCAGCAGTGGGCCCTTGAGGTGGAGAAGCTGGTTCGGAAAGCATACCAGTCTGTACCTGCGCTCATTGTAGGGAACCTGGTGCAGACATTCATCGACGGCATCCGCGATTTTGAAGTCAGAGCTGCTGTGAGGCTCGGGCACCATGAGACGCTTAAGAATGCGTTGGCCCATGCACTGGAGGTGGAAGCCGCGCGGCAGGATCATCGTTCCCATCGTGCCAGGGAGGTTTCAGCAGCTATAGTTCACGACAGCAATAAAGGATACAGCCCTAGGTGCTACGGCTGTGGGAAAAGGGGCCATCTTCGTTCCAGCTGCCCTAAACGAACTGTAGAAAAAGGTGATCGATCTCGAGAGGGTAGTGTGGATAACAGCACCGCCCAGCAGCAGCAGGGAAACTGGCGGGTGCTGACTGATTTTAGAAGAGGTACTCCTAAGATTGTCCATGTGAATAGACTGGCGCGTTATTATGGGGCCAACAATGCTCGGGACGAGCATGTCTTAGGAGGGGGCAGTGTTGCGCGCCACTATTAAGGTCTTGTACATGGCAACACTAGACTCTAGCGCCCTCTAGTGTCGAGTAGCAGAACTAGGAGAGTCGAGATCCTTCCAGAAATTTCGGGACCGATATGTACTCGAACATTCTAGATGTCGCTACAGCAGAAGGTTCTGGAAACTATCTGAGGCCCTATATAAGGCCGGTATAGACCACGACCGGGCAGTATAAGATTGGCGATACAAGAGAATACTTCGAAGCGAAATAACGGCGAACTGTGTTTTATTATTAGTGTGATTTTAGATTGTAATTAGTGTTGTGTAATTAAAGTGTCAATTTTGGTAATTCAATCGGCAGTTTTTAATTGTCTCGAACCCCAAGCTCGTAACATTATTCTTGTGCATTTTTGATTTCTTGAAAATGAGCTTCGAATAAAAAAATTATGAAATTCGGATGTGCCTAACGGCATTGATGTCGCTTGATTGTTAATCTATCTTGTTCCTCCATGTTTTTCCTTATGTTTTTTCCATTGCACGCTTTCCATTTAGATAACAATAGTTCAAGCAAGGAGGTGTCCGGCCTTATAAGTTTTCAACTACAAAATTTATAAACGAATTCTTTATGTATACTAGCGGTTTAGTTTGTGTAAAAATATTTAAAGTTCAGATATAAACCATCGAAAATCTTTACAGAAAACCGTGAATACAAATATTTTCGAATAGAGTTAATTTGAGACATATTCTTAAAAATTCTCGCTCTGGATTAATTTTGCAAGAGGTTAGATATTCTTGAATATCTTCAGCTGATTTAAATATAACAAAATAAAATGGGTTTAGTTTTTAAAGAAACTTTATTTTCAATAAAGATATATGTCACTCACTTGAGAACAATATTAACAAATTCATAAATTAAAATCGTCGTCGTCATCGCTATATTTATGCAACGCCTTTATTTTATTAAAAAAGTTGGCTCAAGTCGGATGTACTTCGTATATGATCCAGTTCTTCGTCAGCTACATGAAGGATCGACAGCAGTACGTGGATTACAATGGATATGAATCAGGACTATACTATACACGATCGATGATAGTTGTTGTGTGTGTAAATAAATAAATCAATTTCTGAAAGAAGTGAATTATCCGTAATTATATACTGACTAAGTTGAGTTCCGAATTCATTGAAAGAGTGTAAATTTCTTATACTAGAAGGTATTGTGAAGAGTTTTTGGGATATAACATGACCCTGTCTTACATGTCTCTGTAGTTGGATAGGTTTCGTACTCTGATTCTGTACTAGGATAGCCATCGCAGACCTACTGTACAAATACTTCAGCACATAGATATACTGACAGTCAACTTGGCACCGCTGTAGGGACTATAGCATCGCCGAAATTTCGACGGAATCAAAGGCTACTCCATACTCAAGGCAAAGTGGAATGGTATTAAGCCCACGTAGATGCGGCTCAGAAGGGATATCGGTCTTTGATTCTACAAGAGAGCGTTGTCGCCTTTCTTGATGAACAAAACCACCGCAATTCTTCTCCATGCCTACGTAGTAGTCCCGCCATGGAGGACGGAATTAAAGAGCTTCTGAAGGACTTCAAGTACCGCTTTTCCTCCCGCTTTCAGAAGCTCAATAGCTTAGGAGTTCATTGCGGACAAACAACGTGACACGTAATTTTTATATATAAAGATAAAGATTTCTAGGAAATATTTTTAGTTATAAAAATCGCGATTAAAAAACAGGGGTTGATCATAGAAGGGTGAAATTTGAAGTTGTATGTATTTTTCAATTCTAAATCATAATAAAATTAAAAATTAAAAAAAATTCCGAAAAAAAATAGGGGTGAATCACCCTTATTATTTAGGGGTTTGAAAAATAGATGTTGGCCGATTCTCAGATCTACCCGATATACTCACAAAATTTCATACAAATCGGTTCAGCCTTTTCGGAGGCGTTTGGTAACAAACACCGCGACACGAGAATTTTATATATAAGAATGTACCTATATTGAGTGTATAACATATTATTGATATTGGTGTCATTTTAAAGGGACTATCATGTACATTTATAATATGAAATAATTGTCTGCAGTAAATATTATACTTTTCTTGTAAAACTCGATTTAATAAATAAATACGATTTTTTTTGATATTCCCATTTTTTAGTTTTATTTTCAGCCTTTATTTTTAATTTGACCAATTTTCTTTTAACAAAATTCACTTTTGAATTATTTAAGTCTTTTGAGAATATTTTTTTATTTGTAAGTAGGTATAGTAGTTTCTCAGTAATAATCGTTTTTGTTGAGACAGTCTCGCGCGGTCGTAAGAAAATAGTGACATTTATTGCGCGGATAAGTGAGGCGAGAATCACTCGCGCGGGGTGGACAGTTCAGTGGTTATAAGTGTGACCAGTATGTATGTATGTATTTTTGTATATATGTATGTCTATATGACTGTAATGGAAAATTCTATTGCAGTTTTTACCAACTCTCTGACGTCTGAATCTCAAATGACATTGCTAAAACTCGCCTAAGAACCAACATAAATTTGACAATTACCAAAATTCTTATCCTTAATTATGCATTAGAAAACATTCATTACATAGTAACGGACACTTCTGAATTGTAAAATAAAAATATATTGGTATATCCAATTGGGCACACCTAAAGCGCATTAAAAAATTACGTATAACATGGTTATACGAAATTTTTTAAAGTAGCTTAAATACATTTCGACAGCACAATCGCCTTCAACACCTTCGAAACCATGAAAATGACACCCAAGATAAAAATATTGATATCTATTGCAGCCGCCACCTTGGATATACATTTCGATAGCACAATCGCCTTCAACACCTTCGAAACCATGAAAATGACACCCAAG
This sequence comes from Parnassius mnemosyne, assembly GCA_963668995.1. Lineage (NCBI taxonomy): Eukaryota > Metazoa > Arthropoda > Insecta > Lepidoptera > Papilionidae > Parnassius > Parnassius mnemosyne. The sequence continues at coordinate 19,338,841 of CAVLGL010000068.1, read as the reverse complement.
ATAAAAATATTGATATCTATTGCAGCCGCCACCTTGGATTTACATTTCGATAGCTTTATTGGCTTCAACACCCGCGAAAACCATGTAGAATGACACCCATGATGAGAAAATTGATATCTATTGCAGCCGCCACCTTGGATTTACATTTCGATAGCTTTATCGGCTTCAACACCCGCGAAAACCATGTAGAATGACACCCATGATGAAAAAATTGGTACATACTTCAGCCGCCATCTTGGATTTACATTTCGACAGCACTATCGGCTTCAACACCCTCGAAACCCATGAAGATGACACCTATGATGAAAAAATTGATAACTATTGCAGACGCCACCTTGGATTTACATTTCGACAACCCTATCGGATTCAACTCTCTCGAAAACCATGAAAATAACACCCATGATGAAAAAATTGATACCTATTGCGGCCGCCATCTTAGATTTATATTTCGACAACCCTATCGGTTTCAACACCCTTGAAAACCATGAAAATGTCACCCGTGACAAAAAATTTGATACTACTTACTTTTATTACGTACTATTGTTATTTATTCTGTGCTTTTTAAATATTGTAATAAAAAAAATTCTTATTATTATTATAATCGAATATTTAAATTTGGTTATTCGAATATTGTGTATTTATACAACGATCTTTTTGAGCCGCTGCAAAGAACCGAAACAATGTCCACTCACGACGGCGATTGACGCCAAACTGAGTGTGAGTAGTAAACTACTCTGTGGCTGTAGCTCCCCATTTACAGAAATAATTTACATACAAGGCTACCAAATCAACGAAAATTTGGTACCTTCTTCAGCCGCTATCTTGGATTTACATGTCGACAGCACTATCGGATTCAACACTCACGAGAACCATGAAAATTGCACCCATGATGAAAAAATTGGTACCTACTTCAGCCGCCATCTTGGATTTACATTTCGACAGCACTATCAGTTTCAACACCCTCGAAAACCATGAAAATGACACCCATGATGAAAAAATTAATACTACTTATTTTTAGTACGTACTACTGTTATTTATTCTGTGCTTTTAAAATATTGTAATAAAAATAGTCTCTTATTATTATTGTAATCAAGTATTTAAGAAATTTGGTTATTCGAATATTGTGTATTTATACAGCGATCTTTTTGAGCCGCTGCAAACAACCGAAACAATGTCCACTCAAGACGGCGATTGACGCCAAATTGAGTGTAAGTAGTAAACTACTCTGTGGCTGTAGCTCCCCATTTATAGAAATAATTTACATATAAGGCTACCAAATCCTCGAAAATTTCGCCAGTTTGGAGCCGATAAAAACTAATTATTGCTAAACAAAACAAAATTACACTGCCATTTACATTCAGTGGCATCCCACATGATAGATGAAGAGATTAAAAAATAGATTGAGTTAAACAATTGATATTTATAAAAGTTATTGTGTTTACAAGCCTTGGGGGCATGATAAATCCACACCATAAGCCACTAAAACCCCTTTTTTATTTAAAAATAGCAATTAATCGATTTAAAAAATATATATAAGTTCAACAATTATTTATCTTTCTAACAATGTGCTTTTTATATCATATATATGTATAATATGATTGCTAGTTACGATTTTATTCGATAAAATGTTAGAATGTTAATTTTTAGGCGATAGTAGAATATACCTTGCGCTTTCGCTTAAGGTATGCAATAAAAAGGACTTTTTCGATTTTGATCTTTCTACCAATTTTTTAATAATAATGTGCTACGTTTATTGCCACCTGTGATTTGGCCAATCGCACAATACCTTCACTCACATATTTCAAAAGTCATAAAATCGTCACAATATCATAAAATCAAATATATTATGAAAACTATAATATAAAATATATTTCAGATTAATATATATATAAAAATATGATATCTTTCAGATTAATATATGCCACAAGGAACTGGGGTACAGTGAACTCATCTGTTTTCATTTAAAATAATAATACTATTGTACTCTCATTGGCAAAACAGCATCGTGCCACGCAAAAATAAAGTCAATAACGTTGACAGATGACAACACGTCAAAATAGATAAACGTCAGACGTGCGATCGTTTTGGTTTCGTTTGAAAAAATACATTTCTGCTTGCTGGTTTGTTATGCGATATGTTTTTATAAATTACGACTCGGCTTGAACAACGGATATTGATACTCTTCTTGAGCGACCTACCTGGCTAGAATCGCGGACTTTAACCAAATGAGACTGTATAGTTGTATTTATTTGGTATGAATAAAATAAATAACTAATCATAACCTCAGTTTTATTTACCGTATAAATGCTAGGCTGAGACTGAACTGCTTACATTAGCAATAACATAGTAATGTTTCATAAAAATAAAACATAACCTTGAAATCTCTATGATAACTGCTAATATCTAAGTTTTCAGAAGTGTCCGTCGGGATGATTTCTTATATTTACGAGAACACTACAAGGGGACTGACAGTCCCCCGTGACCACGGTTGCTGGAAAGCAACCGAAACGTCGGGAATATAAAATAACTTAATTAAACGCGATAAAATCCGTAAAAAATAGTTATATTCAATGTCCGTCAGGAGTTATTATTCTTACATACAATTATGTGTAATTTCGGACTTAAAAAGTTATTTTTCTTCACTGTTGGTTCTTAGGCGAACATCGTATGGACGCAGAACAATGTCTTTTGCAGCCGTGTTAAGAAACGATGACAATTACAATAATTTCATGACTAAAACTCGGCACATATATTCTTAATAATAATAATCATTACAATTCAAGATCTATGCGTGTTGTGTTAGTTTATCTCGTGAATTTAATAATTAATTTATACGTAGTAGAAGCCAGGCCGCAGCCATATCAAAACTATGGAACGATGTCAACAATTCAACCTCACAAACTTTAATTGTGTGATTGTCAATTCGTGTTATGCATAACTTAGTAAATTTTTTGTTCAGCCTCAACAGTTGAACTGATGCTGAAGATGCTCATTCAGCATTTTTAGAGCCATATTATAATTTGCATATACGAAGAATGTTTAGTTTAAAGTCCCATACAGCCGTCGCTTTTTCTCGCGATTCGCGATTACGATAATTGTTCCTTACAATAAAATATACTCATATTCAGAAATGGACTCTTTATGGGCTGTTGTGGAGGCAGAATTTTTGAATATGGGAAAATATTTTTTTTTCAAATAAAATATTTCCTGCTATCACAATCAAGCAAGTTTCCGATATAACAATAAGACAATATACCATTCGTAATTAAAATATGAACAGGCAAACCCAAGTGTAATGTGTTTCAAAGTCATTGTTTTCCACGCCTACGTTGTTTTTATAAGGATTCATAATATAACGTCCGTGTTTATTTGAATAATTTTGTGTATAAATACAAGCCATAATTAACGAGTACTGGTTATACATCTAAGAGATACTTGAAGATAAATACGTTTTCATTAAAAATATTTTACTGCTGTGTTTTAGTAGATTTTATTGGTAATTATCTAGTTTTTAAATTACTTATAACATTTTGTTGTGCAAAGTATTTGTGTGTATATTAAATAAGTACATATTATATATTACATAAGTATGTATTATTAACTTATATATAATATAAAAAATAAATTAATATTTCCTATAAATTAACTAAAAATAACGTCATGAGTGTGCATGCCGAACCAAAAATCTTTTTGGTCTCATTTCCTAAAATAAATAATTTTTAAGAAGTGCTGAGTTAAGTCATCATTATTTGGTTACCTCTATATTTATTTAATTAGTATGTTATGTATCTTATATCATACATGTTTTTATATGTGTGTATATTATGTGTAAATGTTTATACGTCTGTGTGTATTTTATGTATCTTTAATTCCTTTATTTCATTCTCTTCGGTATTTTGTAAATAAGTGTGTATATTTTTACATCAAGAACAATAAGGAGGAAATGTTTGCGAGGGGCAGCCTCGTACCGACAAGTGAAGTGTAGGGCGTCTCCCCACTAGATCGAGTGACGACCTGGTAAGATATTCAGGAAGTCAATGGATGCAGGTGGCTCAGTACCGTGCTTTGTAGCATTCCTAAGGGGAGGCCTATGTTTCAGCAGTGGACTTGTGAAGGGCTGTAATTATGAATGTTTACTTTTATAATATTCTATTTGTATTCCCTGTAACCGCCTTCGTAGCCTCACATAAGTGCACTAAGGTTGACTTGCAGCGAATACTTTTAGCATTAATGTCGCCTTTTCATCTTGTACTGTTTTTAAAGTTTAGTAGAGATTAAATAAATAAATCTGGCATTAATTACCAAATACCTTTGGATTCTCATTACGATTTTATAAAGTTTTGTATTTCTAATTACGACATAAATTGTGGCTCAAACAGATAAACTGGAAGTGTTGTTTCGTATCTGACTTTGTTTATCATCTCTACATATTATGTAAAAATTATTTGATGTCCGTTAGTTTCGCTAATACTCGAAAACGCCTCGAACGATTTTGATGAAACTTGTGTGCATTTGAGTGGGTCCTCGATGGTTTAGATTCACAATCGGGCCCGGTAGGTGGCGCTATTGTCAAGATACAGAAATAACCCGTGCGAAGTCGGTACGGATCGTTAGTATTGTATAAATGATTATTTGATTTAATTAAAATATTATATTATTTCAGATTAGAGATGAAGTTATTCATTCTGGTGTCACTGTTCTGTGTCGTGGCAGTCACATGGGGCAAGCCCGCTTCCACTTACACCGATAAGTGGGATAACATTAACGTGGATGAAATTTTAGAATCTCAACGTCTACTCAAGGGTTATGTAGATTGTCTCTTGGATAGAGGCCGCTGTACACCAGACGGAAACACTTTAAAGGAAACAATGCCTGATGCCTTAGAAAACGAGTGTTCTAAATGTACACAGAAACAAAAAGAAGGTACTGAGAAGGTTATACGGTTTTTAGTTAACAAGCGTGCTGATCTATGGAAGGAATTGTCCGCTAAGTATGATCCCGAAAACAAATACCAACAAAGGTACAAGGACCGACTCGATTCCGTAAAAGAGAAACACTAAGTCTTAAGTAACTGTTTTACATAATTCTGTCAGGATTACAATAAATAATATATAAACCTAGATTTTGAATTTTTTCTTATGTAATATCCATGATTGTAATGACTTCGTAATATATCACAATATTTTTTTTATTCAGTAAAATTTAACAATATAATAGAAATAAATCAATAGATCCTTGTAGTGGCAGTGTAAGATTATTGACTACCCCATATCATCCCGTGGGTGTCGTAAGAGGCGACAGAGGTAAACAAATTACGAGACGGGCAGCAGCGTCTTCCTAATAACGACTTCGGTATTTATAGACTGCGGTTGCCAACCCGCTTGGCAAGCGTAGCAACTATGCTAATATCCTTCTAATGAGGCATTCTGTGGAGGAGGCATATTTTAAGCAGTGGACTTTAATAGGCTGTAACGGTATATCAAAAGTAAGTATAAGTCTTATATACATAAAGGGGATTACCAGTGATCATAATGTACATCCAAGACGTAGTCCTTCACTGCTGTCATTATAAGGAAGCTTAGGGTCATGGCCGAGCTATAAAGAGGGCTATGCTCGCAGCTTCTTTGCGTGAAAGACTTCGTAATAAGGATGACGGTAGTAGAATTAGAGTAACTACATTGCCCAACGGATTAAGTTCAATAGGCAGGTTGTCTCCCTAGCAGATAGAGACGAATCTTTCTTTCCGGTATTCCTTGGGCGAGGCCTATGTTAAGCAGTGGGACTGTAATGATGATGATGATGCATATAAGTAAAAAAATTTAAATTAGTGTCTCGGTCAGTATGAAAGGATATTGTTATATTATTATTTTCAATCCCTTAATATTATATAATGACTATTAGTCCCAGTTAACCTTAGCCACTAATCTAAACTTGTCCAAGTTATGTATGACAATATTGTAATATTGATGAACAAAAATAATAATGAAACAGTGGATAGAGTGTGTAATATATGCAATGCAATAAATGTGCTGGTGAACCAAATGGACGTATTTGTCTACAGATGTGATATTTAACTCAAACTTGCATGGCAGTTAAGGCTACACGTATAATAACTAAATTATGCCATCATAGCATAGACCTAGACTCATGTAAGAATTCAATAGAAATGATTGCCTCGTCCAGTTGAGACTTACGCATGTCAACTAAGTAAATTAGATTTGAATTTTGCTAAAGCTAATACATTGGCTGTTTTTTGATCATCATTCAAGATAAAATTTTTCACATTTCAGACTTAAGAAATGGTTCAAAATTGATTTCGGATACGTTTAGGAAACTCGGTGCGCACACATGTAGTGTAGTGTAGTTGATAGGTATCTCTGGGTGGCGTTTAGTTCATACCTGTACACCTTGTTTGTGTACTGCCTTGTTTTCTACTTGAATTATTGCGTTAGAGCAACATTTCATATATCATTCATCATAAAATGTACCTACCATAGCCAAGTTTATAATATGTTTTATTTTATCCACTTATAAATTATTTTCAAAAGTAGAATCATTTCAATATAACTAAAACTATCCAGCTATACCGCTGGTATTAGACATGTAGTAAAAAATTTTAGAGAAGCTTAAAAGTAAAAGAATATATAGACAAATAGCAAAAATCCTTCCTTCTTCATCCTTGTTTTTCTAATGAAAATTAAAATCTTACTGAATCTAGTTTTGAATCAGTCAAATTTTCGATCTCAAGATTATGTCATACTCCTAGCTATTGCATGAATGGATGGTGGTTTAAATTTGAATTATCAGCTAGATATCGCTAGACGGCGCTCGTAGACACAACCGACGAGAATGCTTATTCTTGTGTATTTTTGATTTCTTGAAAATGAGCTTCGAATAAAAAAGTTATAAAATTCAGATGTGCCTAATAGCATTGATGTCGCCTGATTGTTAATCTATCTTGTTCCTCCATGTTTTTCCTTATGTTTTTTCCATTGCACGCTTTCCATTTAGATAACAATGGTTCAAGCAAGGAGGTGTCCGGCCTTATAAGTTTTGAACTACAAAATTTATAAACGTATTCTTTATGTATACTACCGGTTTTGTTTGTGTGAAAATATTTAAGGTTCAGATATAAACCATCGAAAATCTTTACAGAAAACCGTGAAGACAAATATTTTCGAATAGAGTTAATTTGAGACATATTCTTAAAAATTCTCGCTCTGGATTAATTTTGCAAGAGGTTAGACATTCTTGAATATTTTCAGGTGATTTAAGTATAACAAAAGAAAATGGGTTTAGTTATTAAAGAAACTTTATTCTCAATAAAGAAATATGTCACTCACTTGAGAACAATATTAACAAATTTATAAATTAAAATCTTCGTCGTCATTAGTTACAAACTAGATATACTTATGCAACGCCTTTGTTTTACTAAAAAAGTTGGCTCCACTCGGATGTACTTCGTATATGCTCCAGTTCTTCGTCAGCTACATGAAGCATCGACAGCAGTACGTGGATTACAATGCGTATGAATCAGGACTATTCTACACACGATCCGGTATGAGCCACGGCAGGAATTTGGGGTCTCTTGAATTTTTAATAATGATAAATGACTTACCAGAAGTCGTCAGAGATAGTTCTTGTTTATTATTTGCAGATGACCTTAAATTGATGCTTCCGGCCAGGGTTATGTATGATTGTAAATGTCTACAGGAAGATATAAACAAAGTAGTGAAGTGGAGATACGAAAATAAATTGTATTTTAATGTGTCCAAATGTTCGATATTGTCAGATGGAAGCGACTCCGATGACGCGTGTGTGTCAGGTACGAGATCTCGGAATCCATCTCACCTCCAATCTAACGTTTCGCGAGCATATTGTTAAAACTTGTCAAAAGCCGTATAGAAACCTGGGTTTTGTCCTGAGACAGTTACGAGATATCACAAATATTACCACACTGAATACCACACGATGTTCTGGTCAGGAGTCACTTGGAGTACGGTGCTGTTATATGAGCTCCGCACGAAGAAAAGTACAGCCTAATGCTAGAACGTGTCCAAAACAAATTTATGAGCCACATTTACTTCAAACTGTATGGGGTATATCCGTTTTACCCTTTGAGGTATCCCACATTATTCGTGTTCGGGATGGTCGGGTACAATCAACTCAGAGTGAGATGGAAGTTTGCCCTGACTGCACACGTAGTGAAGTTGCTCCGTGGTGCCACGTGCAACTCGGGGGTGCGCCACCTGCAGCTGTGCGCACCGGACCGATACGTGTGGAGGAAACTCTGCCCGCCGCTGCTCGCGCTGCCCGTGGCTAGGACCAATTTACTTAGTAACTCACTTATAGTCTCAACAATCCTCGTAGTAAATAAAGTTCACGACAGGATTGACATATTTTCGAGTAATCTGAGTGAACTCGCTAAGTTACTTTTATACATAGTTAGTTATGTAAGTTAGTTGTAAATACATAGTATATTTAAGTAGAGTAGCGACACTATCGTAGTGGGTTTGTTTAACCTGTAAGGATAGTTGTTGTGTGTGTAAATAAATAAATAAATTTCTCCAGAAGTGAATTATCCGTAATTATATACTGACTAAGTTGAGTTCCGAATTCATTGAAAGATTGTAAATTTCTTATACTAGAAGGTATTGTGAAGAGTTTTTGGGATATAACATGACCCTGTCTTACATGTCTCTGTAGTTGGATAGGTTTCGTACTCTGATCTGTACTAGGATAGCCAGCGTAGCCCTACTGTACAAATACTTCAGCACATAGATATACTGACAGTCAACTTGGCACCGCTGTAGGGACTATAGCATCGCCGAAATTTCGACGGAATCAAAGGTTACTCCATACTTAAGGCAAAGTGGAATGGTATTAAGCCCACGTAGATGCGGCTCAGAAGGGAAATCGGTCTTTGATTCTTCAAGAGAGCGTTGTCGCCTTTTTTGATGATCAAAACCACCGCAATTCTACTCCACGCCTACGTAGTAGTCCCGCCATGGAGGACGGAATTAAAGAGCTTCTGAAGGACTTCAAGTACCGCTTTTCCACCCGCTTTCAGAAGCTCCGCTGTAATTCCATCCTCGTCTGAGGCCTTGCCGTTTTTAAGTTTTTGGAGAGCCATTCTAATCTCGCTCAAACTGAAGTCCGGGACTTCATCGGAATATTGTAGAATAAAACTTGCTGTCGGATCGTTACTCACATTTGCGTGTGGCTCCAACGATGATGTGTACAGCTGCCCATAAAACCTCTCAATCTCACTCAAAATCTCAGGTGTCCCGGAAACGATGCTGCCACACTCGGACTTCAAATTAGACAGTTCGCTCTGTCTGACAGACAGATCTCTAGCAAAGACTTTGGAGTCTTGGTTCGATCGCTTCTTTAATACAAGCTGTATTGAAGTTGCGTAAGTTCTGCCGCATGCTTTTGGAGATCTGTCTGTCTTGGTATAACCATATTGAATTAATAACTGGCCGCATGAGAAAATTAACGTGGATTTTCAAAAACTTAAGACATGTAACAACCCCCGAATTACTGAACAAAGTATATACAACACTGGCTGAATCTTTTCTTACTTATTGTACCCCAGTATGGGGAGGAGCTTTAAAAACAAGATTCCTTGATGTTGAGCGAGCTCAAAGAGCCCTGCTTGAGGTCTGCTATTTCAAACCATACCGATTCCCCACTACTGACCTTTATAATTTGTCTGGTGTCTTGTCAGTTCGAAAGTTATATATTTTATTCTTATTGCTTAAAATTCACAAATCTACTAGTTATGAACAAGACAAGACAAACAAAAGAAGAAACGACTTAGTTCTATATATCAATCGCTGTAAAACGACATTTGCTTCAGTTCAATATGAGAAAAGGGCAGTATACTTATATAATAAAATAAATTAAATCTTAAGCATATATCCATTGCATATCATAGAAGTTAAAAAGAAAACAACAGAATGGTTGAAAACTTTAAATTATAACGAAACCGAAACACTTTTAGAAACAATTACTTAACTTGTTATACATAATTAAAAATTTACTAAATATACCTCAACATGCACACACCACATACACATACACTACACAATCACACAACTAACACCAACGGATATTTTATTGTAAAAATACTACATAAGTTTAACTATAAGTCAAAAATCTATGTGTTACCCAAGTTCTAAACACTAATTTATATAAATGAAGGACGGGAAGAGCGGAGCCTCCTAACACAAGTTTCCTAACTTAAAAGGAGTGTTCCAATAATGTTTTTAATTTTAAGTATTACTGGTCTGAGAATAAAGATTTTTTTTTACTCATATCCAGAAATAGACTCTTTATGGGCTGTTGTGGAGGCAGAATTTTTGAATATGGAAATATATTTTTTTTCAAATAAGTATGATAAGAACTATTAAAATATTTCCTGCTATGACAATCAAGCAAGTTTCCGATATAACAATAGACCATTCGTAATTAAAATATGAACAGGCAAACCCAAGTTTAATGTGTTTCAAAGTCATTGGTTTCCACGCTTACGTTGTTTTTTTTTTTAATAAGGATTCATAACATAACATCCGTGATTCTTTGAATAATTTTGTGTATAAATACAAGTCATAATTAACGAGTACTGGTTATACATATAAGAGAGACTTGAAGATAAATGCGTTTTCATTAAAATATTTTACTGCAGTGTTTTAGCAGATTTTATAGGTAATAATCTAGTTTTTAAATTACTTATAACATTTTGTAGTGCAAAGTATTAGTGTATATTTTAAATAAGTACATATTGTATATTAAATAAGTATGTATTATTAACTTATATATAATATAAATAAGAAAATTAATATTTCTTATGAATTAACAAAAAATAACGTCATAAGTGTGCATGCCGAACCAAAGATCTTTTTGGTCTCCTTTCCTAAAATGAATAATTTTTAAGAAGTGCTGAGTTAAGTTTGGTTTCCTCTATATTTGTTTAATCAGTATATTATGTATCTTCCATTATACATATTTAAACATTTGTGAATATGTGTATGTGTTTATACGTCTGTGTTTATTTTATGTATCTTTAATTCCATTATTTCATTCTCTTCGGTATTTTGTAAATATCTGTTTGCGAGTTGCAGCCTCGTACCGATAGGAAGGTGTAGGGCGTCCCCTCACTAGATGGAGTGACGACCTGGTAAGATAATTAGGAAGTCAATGGATGCAGGTGGCTCAGTACCGTGCTTTGTGGCGTTCCTTGGGGGAGGCCTATGTTTCAGCAGTGGACTTGTGAAGGGCTGCAATTACAAATGTTTACTTTTATAATATTTTGTATTATCTATAACCGCCTTCGTAGCCTCACATCAGTGCACTAAGGTTCACTTGCAGATAATGCTTTTAGCATTAAGTTTGCCTTTTGATCTTGTACTGTGTTTAAAGTTCAGCATAGATTAAATAAATAAATCTGGCATTAATTACCAAATATCTTTGGATTCTCATTACGATTTTATAAAGTTTTGTATTTCTAATTACGACATAAATTGTGGCTCAAACAGATAAACTGGAAGTGTTGTTCCGTATCTGACCTTGTTTATCATCTCTACATATTATGTAAAGATTATTTGATGTCCGTTTGTATCGGTAATACTCGAAAACAACTCGAACGATTTTGATGAAACTTGTGTGCATTTGAGTGGACTCCTCGATGATTTATATTCACAATTGGGTCCGGTAGGTGGCGCTATTGTCGAGATACAGAAATAACCCGTGTGAAGTCGAGGTGGATCGTTAGTATTGTATAAATGATTATTTGATTTAATTAAATTTTATTTCAGATTAGAGATGAAGTTATTCATTGTGGTGTCACTGTTCTGTGTCGTGGCAGTCACATGGGGCAAGCCCGCTTCCACTTACACCGATAAGTGGGATAACATTAACGTGGATGAAATTTTAGAATCTCAACGTCTGCTGAAGGGTTATGTAGATTGTCTCTTGGATAGAGGCCGCTGTACACCTGACGGAAAAACTTTAAAGGAAACAATGCCTGATGCCTTAGAAAACGAGTGTTCTAAATGTACACAGAAACAAAAAGAAGGTACTGAGAAGGTTATACGGTTTTTAGTTAACAAGCGTGCTGATCTATGGAAGGAATTGTCCGCTAAATATGATCCCGACAACAAATACCAACAAAGATACAAGGACCGACTCGATTCCGTAAAAGAGAAACACTAAATCTTAAGTAACTGTTTTACATAATTCTGTCAGGATTACAATAAATAATATATAAACCCAGATTTTGAATTTTTTCTTGTGCAATATCCATGATTGTAATGACTTCGTAATATATCACAATATTTTTTTTAATTCAGCAAAATATTTAACAATTTAATAGAAATAAATCAATAGATCCGTATAGTGGCAGTGTAAGATTATCGACTACCCCATATCATCCCGTGGGTGTCGTAAGAGGCGACAGAGGTAAACAAATTACGAGACGGGCAGCAGCGTCTTCCTAATAACGACTTCAATATTTATAGACTGCGGCTGCCAACCCGCTTGGCAAGCGTAGCAACTATGACAAATATCCTTCTAATGAGGCATTCTATGGAGGAAGCATATTTTAAGCAGTGGACTTTAATATGCTGTAACGGTATATCAAAAGTAAGTATAAGTCTTATATACATAGAGGCTATTACCAGTGATCATAATGTACATCTAAGACGTAGTTTTTCACTGCTGACGGTCACGGTCGAGCTATTAAGAGGGCTATGCTCGGAGCTTCTTTGCGTGAAAGACTTCGTAATAAGGATGGCGGTAGTACTACATAGCCCAACGAATTAGTAAGCAGAAGTGGCAGGGCGGCTCTTTAGTAGATGGAGAAGGAGCTTTTTGGTATTCCTTGGGCAAGGCCTATATTTAGCAATGGAACTGTCATGGGCTGTAATGATGATGATAATGAATATAAGTCAAAAATTTTAAATTAGTGTTTCGGTCAGTATGAAAGGATATTGTTATATTATTATTCTCAATCCCTTAATATTATATAATGACTATTAGTCCAAGTTTACCTTAGCTACTAGTCTAAACTTGTCCAAGTCATGTATTAATGTTGACGAACAAAAATAATATTGAAACAGTGGATAGAGTGTGTATTATATTTAATGCAATAAATATGCTGGTGAACTAAATGGACTTATTTGTCTACTTTATATTTACCTCAAACTTGCGTTGCAGTTGAGGCTACACTAATAATAACTTAACCATGCCATCATAGCATAGGCGTACACTCATGAAAGCATTCAAGAAAAATTAATGTCCATCATTCAAGTTTAAATTTTTCACACTTCATACTTAAATATAGTTCAAAATTGATTTCGGATACGTACTCGATGCGCACACATGTAGTTAGCGAATTAATTTTATTTTTGTTAGTCATTATAATGTCACCATAGCTTAGTCCTTTTCATGTATAAACTTGTTGAATGCATCTCTGTACTTTTTGTCTTTATCATATTTTTCAACAAGTTCCTCCCATGCCACGGGTTGAAGGTCCATCACCGCCTTGATTACTTGTTTTATTAATTGTTTTTGTTTTGGCGTACATTTTTCACAAGCTGTTTCCAAGGTTTCTGGTATAACTTCTGAAATTTAAATGTGTTATTCATGTGAAATGCTCTACAAAAAGATAGAGTCTATAAATTTACACTCGTCCAAGATGTTGCATATGTTTGAAAATTAAGTTCATAATAGCGAAAAATTATAGTATTGTTTGGACTTAAGAGGATTGGTATCTGGGAAGTGTTTAGTCCATACCTATTTTAACAGTGGTAGAGCCACGCGGCAGCTTTTGCTGCCGCATGGATGGGCCGGCTCGGACCGGGGTGGTACCACGACCTCACAGAAAACCAGCGTGAAGTAGAGGTTTACCTCTCCGTTTCGCTTGGTGAGTGCAGGTGGCCGGAGGCCCTTTTTACTGCAAATGAGGCATTCCATCTTAGTCCTCACGGGTGACAACGCATCTACATTTGAGTTGTAATAGAGGATAGATGTAGATGTCTATGGGCCGCAGTAACCACTTACCATCAGGTGGACTGTGTGCTCGTTTATCACCCTTATCCTATAAAAAAAAATTCGTCTGTTTTCTCCCTGAATAATGACACTAGAACAAAATTTTCATGATATAATATACCTACCATTGTCATGATCAAGTTTTATTTTATTCCACTAATTAATTATTTTAAAACGTAGAAACCTTGTAATATTACTAAAACTATTCACCTATACCGCCGGTATTAGACATCTAGTAAGGAAATTTTATAGAACGTAAAAAATAAAAGAATATACAGATATATAGCCAATAGCCTTTATTCTTCACCCTTGTTTTTGTAGAGAAAATTAAAATTCAACAGAATCGTGTTTTGAACCAGTCAATTTTTTTCGTTATCAAGGTTATTTTATACTTCCGAAACCGTAATAATATACTACCGTGGATTAAATTGGAACTATCAGAACGTTAGTCTTAAGCCGTCCACTGCTAGATGGCGTTCGTAGACGCAACCAACGAGAATGCTTATTCTTGATAAGTTTGTTCTGTTTGTGAAAATATATAAAAAGTGCACTTTTAATTTCTTGAAAATGATTCCTTCCTTTGATTAAAAAAATATCCGAATGTGCCTAACGGATCTGATGTCGCTTGAACGTAACTCAATCATGTTCCTCGACTTTAATTAAAATTCGAATTCGAATAAAGTTAGTTTAAATCGAAAACTAAATCGAATCGAATCAAGTTTGTAAGTTAGCCTACAGTTTAGGAGGAAGAAACAGCGGAATACGGAATGACGATTTTTTTCAATCGTTAATAGGTGTAATCATTTACAGCTGTTAAAAAAATTGAAACATTGTCAATTACTCCGCAACATTTACCACATTGAACCATTTAATCCGATTCAATCCCCATATAACTCCAAGTACCTATCTATAAAATACCTAACGTTCTACTGACGTAATTTTGTAAAATAAAATAATCCAATTTTTCGAAAATGTTCCGCCAGTAGACCATGGGTGTCGTAAGAGGCGACAAAGAGAGAACAAACCAGTGGATGGGCAGCAACTTCTTTCTAATAACAATTAAAAATTAAAATTCTACGGGTGAAAACCACAACGGCAAATATCCACCTAATTAACGCAGACTTTGATAGGCTGTATAAATGGATGAAAACTCTGTCAAGTTAATATTTATTGAATGAAATCACTATGCCAATATTTTAGTTAAAAGATTAGAAATCATACTTTTAAAATCCTTAGCATCGGGCGTGCAAGGTCCTTGATCCAAAAAGCAATTAGTGTAACTCAAAAGTATTCTGTCGTTTTCTAATAAGGGCTGCACATCGAAATCGTCATATCGCGGGTTGTAGAAATCCGCTCTCGTTATTACTAATACCGTGGCAAATATCGCTGGATACTGAATCATGTTGGAAGCCAGTTTTTACGAATTAAGCCAAATATATTATCTTCTATAGGTGTATCTTCATTCCTGATAATTGAGTATGAAAAATGTTAAAAATGTTATATAGTTTTTTTTTTCTCCTTATCCGATAGTCGCAATCAAAACCACTCTACAAAACTATCATTACCATGGTTATTATCACCACCATCATAGGGGGTATATTTGCCTTAGTTTATTTGTATACGTAGTAGAGACATGCTGCAGTTATATTAATAATATAGTTGTAGCACGATTGGGTCGGCTCGACCAGGGAAGGACCACGCTCTCACAGAATACCAGCGTAAAATAGCAGCTTAATGCTGTTGTGTTTCGTATGGTGAGTGAAGAGAACCGGATATCCTTTTTACTGGAATTCACATTCTATCTTAGTCCTCACGGCTGACAACGTCTCTGCATTTTAATTCGCAAACGAATATAGATGTAGATGTCTATGGGTCATAGCAACCACTTACCATTAGGTGGACTGTGTGCTCGTTTGTCACGCGTATCCTATAAAAAAAGTTGCCATGCATAGCAGGCGGGTTAGTAATAGTTTATTTTCCTTATTTTGAGTCGTTTTCAGGAAGGTACTGCTGCCCATCTGTTTCAATTTGCTGTCAGTCTGTCATGGGCTGATATGGGATAGTGGATTCACTTACGCCGCCACCAAACGTCTCCTACACAAATAAAACACGCATATAAACACAATAAAACACGCGTAAAGTCAACTAGTCAATGAACGTGTATGAATTAGACGTATTGCGTTTTTAGGCAAGATGCATTGTGATTCTAAGAACGGAGATAGGAGGTACGCTCATTATTTTTAGAGTAACATCTGTAGTCGATAGAAGCGCAGATGGTATGCGTACATACTTGAGTAAAGACTACTTGTAGTTGAGGTGCTGTAAGATACGTTTAGCTGAATCTTTTAATTATAATAGTTACAAGGAATTTCTTTAGTATCATAGAGGCATTTTGCGTGTGTGTCGTGTAGACAAATAGATATCCAGATGCTTATTTGAAGCTTAAGATCTGCAAAGCTGAGTAGGAACAGTCACGAAGTCATTAAAATAACGTCAAAAATCTTTGATGTATAATATGTGAAGAAATCTCGATGTTTATTCTCATGAAGATATTCTTAATTTCGAATATTGCAATCATAGGCCTAGGAATAGGAATGTTTAGAGAAGCCCGTTGCGTGGTAGAGCGCGCGCACAACTAGATTGAATGCCGCTAAGCACACTGTAAAGCTGTTCTTGATTTCTGTTTGATATTTATTTTTCATACATACATCAACACTACCGCCCGTCACACAGATGGGTATATATATGAAAGGGAATATTTAGACAGATGTGGTGAGGTGGTCGCGTCGTACGTCTAACATCGTGTCGAATGGTGAAGGAGTTGAAAGAAGTCTCTAACTGCTTAAGCTTAAAAGGTATCTACACTCGTAAATGTTTGCCGACCACAGGACAAAAACATGTTGGTTATGTACCCTGAATACTTCACCCTGCTGCACGTTTGATCAAAGCGGATTCTGTGTTTCCCCATTCTATAAATTTAAATTATACCACTAGACTTACCAATTGCAGCTAAATTAGCGAAGTTAATCACACAAAATTGTCTATAGTTTAGCTAATGCAAAAATATTTATAGTTTAACTAGTACACATACAATCTTATGAAGGCCTAAATAACTAAATGAAAGAGCGTGATCCTCTTATATGCAGTGCATTTTCATAGTCATTGGATGAGTTTACAACAAATACAGCTATCAATTATTATCTTTGAACGAATGCAGTTGTTAGGTATGACGTTACATAATTGCACCTATCTACTTGAAACCTGCATGTCTTGATGTGTGGAATTGTACACACGATTAAACCATTAAATACATTAAATAAATTAAAAAAATTATCGTCCCATAAACCCCATAAACTATCACCCCAACTCGGCCCGTGAATGTCGAACGATGCGACTCAGGAAAAGGAAAAACATTTCTTTTGTACATATATCTTTTTTTTTATAGGATAAGGGTGACAAACGAGCACACAGTCCACATGATGGTAAGTGGTTGCTGCGGCCCATAGACATCTACATCTATCCTCTGTTACAAATAAAAATGTAGATGCGTTGTCACCCGTGAGGACTAAGATGGAATGCCTCATTTCCAGTAAAAAGGGCCTCCGGCCACCCGCACTCACCAAGCGAAACGCAGAGGTAAACCTCTACTACACGCTGGTTTTATGTGAGGTCGTGGTACTACCCCGGTTCTAGCCAGCCCATCCGTGCGACAGCAAAAGCTGCCGCGTGGCTCTACCACAGTTAAAAATATCTATAGAAAGTTACAGCCTATAAACTTAACACTCCTGGGCACATGCCCCTATAGGTCGATTATGGAGAAATTAATACGCCACATTGCTTCACTGCGTTTTGATAGACTTTGACTTTACATTTTTTTTAAACATTATATCAAAATATTTTATTTCTTAGATATTACCAGATGGTTGTGACTAAATTTTATATCAGTAGGTATGACAAAAATCATAAAATTCTTACTATATAAAGCAATTGCTTAACCATAGAGCAGCACGGGCTACCGTCGGATAGCCATAGCTTTCTCCCGATACAAAACAGTCTGTCATTTTTACGTGGGTAGATTTGCGCACACAAAAACAATCATCTGTTACTACAAAACTCACACATAAGAACTAAAACACCTGCACGTAGATCAAATCGGCGACGGAATTTAATGTAAAAGTAAAGAAAGAACAAAAAAAAAATTTGTTAGACTAATTTTCTCGTTCGTATTAATATCCAAAACATTATTAACTGAATACGAAGTAGACTGTACTATACGCATTGTATCTGACATAAATGAGTTTATTATAATTGTTGAATGAAATATAATAACTACGTGCTGTCTATCATATATTTTTTTTTCTTTAATTTGTGACATTTTTTGTCATTTTGATTCATACAAAACCTTTGTTATTGTAAATTTTATTAATAGAATAAATAAATAAAATGCCTGTATATTGTCAAAAATCTACTTCAGGTGGGAAAGGCAATGAAGGTATGTTTTTTGAAAGAAATCCAAATATTTGTGCTGCTGGACTACCTACTGCACAACCTGATAACCAAGTTTCAGACGCTTTAAAGTATTATTTGTTACAAGATGAAGTAGATGCACTTATCAACGACGCTATTATACCCACAAAAACCCTTAATGTTCCACCTCCTTTACGTCACCCCCCTCCTCAAGATATGCGTAATGCTGGAATTTTCGGAGAAGCTGCTCAACTCATAAACCCTCCTTTAAAAACTAAGTTTCAATCGCTGGTAGATGAACTGAAGGAAACCAGTTATGCTTCTTATTGGAAAAAACCACTTGGCAACGTTCACGATCCAATTCCAATGCTACCCGAAGGACTTGATCCATATAGCACTACATTTGGAATTAAGACCCCATGTAAAGAAAGCCTTTATGATATCATATTACCAAAAGAACCATTGGAAGATAAAACTGTCACTTCCAAATGCCCAGGCACACAAGTTAATCGGAATTATTGCAAGCCTGCTTTCAATCCGGACTTAACATTTGGCTGTAGAAGCCACATTGATAAACGAGGAATATACGCTAAATGTTGTTTAACAGATGACAGAATAGCTGATGGAAATGCAAACAGAGCAGTATTTAACACAATACAATCTAATTATATAAACTTAAAAAAACCAAGAGTTGGAAAAGTTTTAGCGCCAAATGATAACTTAAGCATGGTTCCCGAGGGATTTTCTTTTGGTATTCTTAAATCAGCTGACAATATTCAAGACTGTCTAAGCTCTTGCAAAATTAATCCAGAGCGAGAATTTATAAGAAAATGCTTATCTCATCTCAACTCTATTCGAAAATATTTATCTTCACGTTTTTCTGCAAAGTTTTTCAATGGTTTATATTTAAATCTTAAATATTTTGACACAAACAAAACCGGTAGTTTACATAAAGAATTCGTTTATAAATTTTGTAGTTCAAAACTTATAAGGCTGGACCCCTCTTTGATTGAACCTTTGTTATCTAAATGGAAAGCATTCGATGGAACAAATATAAAATATAAATTTTTAGTTCACATACTTAATTTTAGAGAACCAATTCCGGATATTCCACACATCCCTGATTATCCTACAGATTGTATTGAATTGAAGACAACTTACAGAGAAATGGTAAAACCTGGACAAGAAATAAATGAGTCTCAAATGGCGGGTGTACCTTCCGGAAGATTTTTCGATCTCGATTATCCTATTACACCTGAGTACTACTGCAAAGCCGATAGAATATGCTTACCACAAGAGTCGGACGTAATGTCATGTATATCTCCGAACATTTTTACTTTACTCCACGTCAATCACCGCGATATGTACGCAAAACGAAACCCAGAAGTAATAAAAAAAGTATTTCAAGCTGCAGGAGAAAATTTCACCGAGGAGAAATTTCAAAGCATTTGGAATGAAGCCGAAAAATATCACTCTCAAGGTTGGGTTTCCTTTGAAACATTTAGGCAAGCGTTGAATAAAATTTCAAATAATTCCAGTTAGACCTAAATAATGTTTTATTCTTTATTGGCCACTAAATAAAATTTATAACATAGTCATAATTTCTAAATAGACCTTCTAGGAAGCGCATTGTAGGGGACCCTTCATCCATCTCAGAGACTTAGTTCCTTTACAGTTCACATTTAAGCACGGAATAAATTTTTGCACTTTGACGTTTTTTATGGGATAGGGGTAATAAAGGGCACACAGTTCACCTGATTATGCAGATCCGTTGTGACCACTGAGGACTCAGATGAAATGCCTCGTTTCCAGTAAAATAGGTCTCCCCTTCTCTACACTCAACATACGAAGCACAGCAGTGTTAAGCTGCTATTTTACGCTGATATTCTGTGAGAGCGTGGTCCTTCTCTGGTCCAGCCGCCTCATTCATGCTACAACTATACTATTAATAAAGTTGCATCATAGTTCTACCACGTAAAACGTGGACAGATTCATACTCTGGTTATTTTTTTTATAGTCATTGAGATGTCTTGTACCGCAGTATTCGTACTATAATTTAGCACCTCCTAAATTTCGGTCCAACTTTTTATTTTGCTTTATTACATTCTATAAAGGCAAGACAACAGAATTAATAGCGGGTATAACAATCTCAGACCGGCGGAGGAAATTTCCTGCTGAGAGAAGCCGAATTCTAGCTGTGAACTATTTACAAGTTAAAGAGGTTAAAATTTTACTTAACCATGAGATGCTAATGCTTTTAAAGAAATCTTTAAGGAAGTTTTTATTTTTAACTGACTTCAAAAAGGGGGAGGTACTCAATTAGATTGTTTTTTTTAATATCTGATAACTCAGAACTCTTTTCTAGTTGAATAGATTTTGATGATTTTTTATTTGAAAGCTGGTACATCTCATGTGGTCCCTGATCAAATTCTGACCAGTAGTTTTTGAGTTATCCTTAATAATGCATATTTAATTGACTTGACTACATTGATGATGTTCTCATTTTATTAATACTGAAGTTGGTAGTACAAAATTTTTAATTTTGCCACTTGTTATGCAAGCGGAACAAAAAAATATTCAAATTAGCTTAAATTCTTTAGAGCCACGAGTACGAATCACGAAAAGAGTGTTTGTATGACCTACAAATAATTGTTCCGGGTCTAGATGTTTGTAAGTACATGTAGGTACAATTTATGTATAAAAACGCCTTCATTATACAGGAGAAAATCATAATACGGAAGTTTAGTTTTTATAATAAAAGACAAAAATATATAGAGATGAATTTGATGTTCTTTTTTACTGGGTATATAGTAGAGCCGATGTCAAAATTTAAGCACTGAAGTAATCTTGAAAAGCTTGTTGGTATTTGCCTTGAGGGTCGTATAAAGCTTTGAGTTGTTGCCATAGTTCAGGATGCGTTTTCTTCACTTGCTGAGCCATCACTTTTCCAATTTGCTTTTGTTTATCGGTACATTTAGCGCAATGAGTTTCGAGTACCTCCGGGAGTTTTTCTGTAGTAAAAAAAAAAAGAAAAATTAATTCTGCTGTTTATTTTAGCAAAGGTCATAAGCGAATCGTACGTATTGTGCATAGTTTACATTAAAAGCAATGTAACTAAAATTTTGTTTTGTTGAGAATGAAACATGAAAGGTATTGAATATTCTTGCCCATATTACCCTCTCAGAAGTGAGATCTTGAGAGTTCTGTGCCCTTTTGGGTTTATTACAAAGGAAAATAAAAAAGCGTAAAGCGTGTTGATGGACCTCACATGTTTTCGAAATCTATTGCAAGCAAGCAGATTTCCTCATTTTCTTCTCTATCGAGCAAGTTGGAAATGAGCACTTAAATTATTTGCAATCGAAAATTTCAATGTACTATTGTACGAACTCAGTTTTTACTATAGAATTAAGGTTATAGCATACACTTTGAAGAATCACTGCTTTTCTCACAGTATAATATGCAGACATTAAAGGTAATTAATTGTTATTGTACCTACAAAGATTTACAGGGAATCTAGAACTAACCTGGCACTATTTTGAGGCTATTTAGTATGCAAAAACCGCTTGCAGTGCATTTAGGTGGGCAGTCACCCAATCACCGTTCTTGTTTTGCTTCTCTTACCTATTTTTGCTGCTTAATAGCAGTGCAAGCGCTGCTATTAGGCATCAGTTTAAAGGGTAAAGAGAGCCAGTATAATAAAAGGCTGTGCAGGCATTTTATCTTAGACTTGTTTGTTTGAAGTTGACTGGAAGTATCTCTAGACTCATCTAGATGGGCTGTAAGTTTTTTCTCAGTTCAGATTTATCAACTTTACAATTCAAATCACGCTTTTTAAGATCTAACGGTTGATATTTTATTTTCACCTTTGGAAGCATACGCTTCTTTGAGACCAGCAATAGTTATTTTTCTGCTATCGATCCACTTCGCTGTTCTTATATACTTATACTATTTAAATGAATAAATGAATTAAAAGTTAAGACCTAGAATTAACTGGAATAAAACAAGAAATATCTCTAAGCCTGCTAGCTAGTACGCTGCGCCATTGCGGGACACCGGTTCGATATTAGGTCACAGCGCCCCTTTAGTTTCGCGTAAGAGTGTACGCTGCCCCACATTACTTCGTGGGTGTCGTAAGAAGCGACGGAGGGAAACTGAATTAGAAAATGGGCAGCAACATCTTCCCGATTACAACTCAAAATAACAAAAAGTATCAGATCCTGAATCGTAAATACGAAATATTTTTTTATTTAAATCTTTACTACATTACCCCTTTTAAAAAGATGTGATGGATAGGATAATAATATGGAGTACTGATTTAAAAAAAAAAGTGTAGCAAGACATAAGATTAATCAAGACATTCAATTATGATTAATTCATATATAACATACCCTTGATTTTTTTCACTTCTGGAGTGCACGGTCCTTTGTTTAACAAGCATTTAACATAAGAGACGAGTAATCGATCATTTTCCAATAATTCCGATATGTCAAAATTGTTTTCTACCTCCTGATATTTTTCCTCAGCAAGGACTAATGCAACTAAACACATAGTCAATACAACCAACTTCATCTTGATACACTTGATGCTCCGTGCTCGTGCTTATGCAAAGATCGATCAAGTGTGATGTGATTAGGTCTAAATCGAACCTATTTTATATGCAGATTAGGAATCGCGCTGACGGTGTATTCTCGGAAAGTAAATGTAAACATGTAGTAATTACACGTACCTTGGCTTCAAAGATCACGACCACTTTGTTATACCTATATGTGTGAATTGCATTACAAAGGTATAGATAATAACAATTCAGATAAATTAACTAATCATTTTAATCATCTAGTTTGATTATAATGAGATTTATAAATACTTAACTAAACTTAACACCATTTACAATAAATATTGATTGACGAACACAGTTATTATAAATTATAAATGCTATTTCGTCTTCATGTCGTCTATGGCAGTTCTATTATTTTTCATTCCAATACAAAAAGAAAACTAATTTCCAGTTACTAGGAAAGTATATAAGGCTTCTCTATTCAATCGGCTTGGATCATATTTATCGAGAAGCTCGAAGAATCGCGGTTCACTTTTTGCTCTAATTCCAAGTAATAACTTGCGAACTACATCTTTCTGTTTAGGTGAGCATCTTCCGCATGCCGTTGATATTGTTTCTGGTAATACACCTGAAATAAAAAAAAATATACAAAAATATTTTAAATATTCTAAACCAGTTTGATTGTAATTTTAGATGACTCACTAGGCACTGTATGATTTTACTTGATATTATTAAAATAATTTAAATAATTATGTAAAATCCTAAGTCGGAAAATAGCACACGGTATAATATGTGCGAATTATCTATGTGTTTGATTTACTGCAGAATACAGAACGACTTGCAAAAATCAACTTGAACTTAAAATATCACAACTGAATTCTAGACTCTAGTTCAGAAATACTTGATGATTTTTTTATCCAGCCATTCATTTAAAGGCTATATCAACATGGGCCTCCCCCATAGAATGCCTCATTCGATATAGGGAAGTGGATATTCTTTTATCTCGACTAAACGGTTGTTACTCGAATCGTAGTGGTTCATAGTACATTCATAAACACATTCATCCATTTGATGCCGGCAAAGACTCAATTTGGTTTGCGAAAATTGTAAGATGAGCGCTAATTTTCTATCGAATCTTTATATATAAAAATTACGTGTCACGTTGTTTGTCCGCGAGGGACTCCTAAACTACTGAACTGATTTCAATGAAATTTTGCACACTGTGTGCATTTTTGTCCAACTTGAGAGATAGGATAGTCTTAATCCCGATAAATGACCTTCAAAATTTTTTATTGCGAATTTAAGGATTTTTATAGGAAGGGTCGTTGGAAAGGGCAGAACAACGTCTGCCTGGTCAGCTAGTAATATATAAATCTTTATCGTACTCAAAGTTAAACTGGACTGGATTACCAAATTTCTAATATCTCAGGTAGGAACTTTGAATACTGCTTGGGGAATATCTTAACAATACTACCGGAACTGATCTTAATTATTATCTTAAATGCGTCAATATGCAATGTGAATTAGGGATGTTTGTTTAGGGTTCCGCTGTCATAAAGTAAACCTTTATATTTTCCGTCCATTGTATCACAAACTCATACATTCTAGAGTTTACGACCGGATAATTAAAAATTTAAGATTATTTCTCGACAAGGTTTCAATTTTAAGATAACATAATATCATAATGTTCACCCTTAACCATTATCTTTATAAATGATGCAACTAAAACTCTGACAAGTCAGGAAATAATACCCCTTGTTGTATTATTTAGTTTAAAATTATAACGATATTTCAGTAAATATGATAGTTAATATTTACGGCGTAACAATTTTTTTAAAATAAAAAAAAAAAACTATCTCTTTTTACACTTGGATACTATTAGGATAACTTTTTATACAATTGGATGTATCATCTATGACGAAAATATTATAATAGAACAAACAAACGACTGCCTCGTTGTGTTAGTTAACTCAAGCACGACTGCTGATCGTGTGGTCCCAGATTCGAATCCCAGGTCTGGCCAGAATCAATTATTAGTCAAGAATATCTCAGTAGCAGCCGAGAGACCGGAAGTTGGCTGTGTTTCACACCCGAGCCTCGGAAAGTACGTAAAGCCGTTGGTGCACCGCCTCATATCCCTCCGGTCGTTTCGGGTTGGCGTCCCATCGGACTTTTGAGAGTGAGGGAAAAGATACTTTTTTTCTTTCTTTTATCTTTATAGAATAAAACTGACAAACGAACACACAGTCCACTTGATGGTAGGAGGTTGCTGTGGCCCATATACATCTACATCTATCCTCGTTAGCGAGTCAAAATGCAGATGCGTTGTCAGCCTTGAGGACTAAGATGGAATGCCTCTTTTCTAGTAAAAAGGTTCTCCGGTTCTCTACACTCACCATACGATACACAGCAGTATTAAGCTGCTATTTTACCCTGATATTCTGTGAGAGCGTGGTCCTTCCCCGGTCGAGCCGAACGATTCGTGCTACAACTATATTTTAAATATATCTGCAGCTTGGCTCTATCACGCACACTGCATTCTTTCACCATTCAATTATTATAAGATAAAATAAAATTTAAATGTGCCATACGCCAAAGACCTTGTACATTTGAATTAATATTACATTCATTCCTCAAATATCTTAATTATAAACCACGGTCGGGAAGATAAATTCAAAATACATAAAAACAGATCCGGCTCATATTTTGTATGAGATTTCAAAGGCTAAAAGTTCTCAGTGAGATTTATTGCACTCGTATTGCAAGTAAGGAAAAAACCTTAAACTTTATAACTGATATTACTATTCATAATATTATATTACTATTTTATTATCTTCTATGAATACATATAACAAATAAAATTTTAACTATATTGGAGACTGTAAACAAATCTCGTATATTCGTAAGCTGTGATTTTTTTTCCACCTGTATACTCCTCATACTATCACTCTATACTAGTATACAAAGCCTAACGGAGAACGATACCTTTCATGACACTGTATTAAAAAAAATCTTGTAGAATACTGTGTAATGATTCCACCTGGACTATTTTTTATAGTCAATTATTTGTAAACTTACGTTTAAAGTTCTTGCCATCCTTTGTGCAAGGTCCCTTTTCCATTACACACTTGTAATAGGCGAGTAAGATCCTTTCGTTTTGTATAATGGAGTCCGCGTTGAAGTTGTCATAGCGGTTAATGAACTGTTGCTGCGCAGAGCATGACACCACCACCGTCAGCGCGAACACGCAAAGTAACCAAAATCTCATTTTTCTAAAAATAAAAATGCCAACGATACTAAACGAAGTAAGTTAAAAATAAAATTTCGTTGAAGTTCAAGAAGCAATAATTTTGAAGTTCAATATATATATATTATAATATACGACTAAATTCTTCATTATAAAATATAATATAATAAAAAACAGCATCAAAAAACAGTTATTTTTGTTCTCTCTTACTATATGTAACCTCCCTTACGATACATTTTATTTAATATTTATTTAATGTTTACATGGCTTCCCCTTTAAAATAAACATTGTCCTTATCAAGTCTATCAAGTGACATACCTCCTTAATATTAAGTTTTATAATATCGTTAATAATATTATTATTAGTTCCTTTAACTTTGATGTTATTTATTCATCACTATACAGCCCATAAGAAGTTCTCTAAGGAAGGAACGCCAAAAAAAAGAACTGCGGTTGCCCGCCCGCCAATCGTGTCACCTATAGCAAGCATAACCCCCCCCCCCCCCCCGTAATGACAGAAAGATGATTTATATACAATATTATCAAATAAAATAATACGTTGTAACAAACATACAATATTTATACTTTTTTCACTACATTAATGAATATTATTTATATTCAAACTAACACTAACATAGATCTCGGCCATTGCCATCACGGTGCTGCACACTTTCACAGTTAATAGAGCGTTACTTTCTAAGCGGCGTAAAAGCGTAAGGCACTAGTTAAAAATAACAAGTAATGACACTCACATGGAAGAAAGTACGATGCAAGTCCTCCGGGTTTGACGGTCAAAGTCGGTATGGTTGTTTCTCCGGTCCTAACACTGGGGTGCAAACACATTTCTCTAAAACCAGTCCTCGATGGACGAAGAGGTCGATGTAACGGACCGCATACAAAACGTACAATGCCCAGAATTAAAAAAAAAGTATGTCAATGATCGATTTAATTTTGACCCGCACGAAAGCAAATTGAGATCAGCTTTTGTTAGCTATTGTTAACATTTAAGCAAGAAAAATAAGATAATTTTAAATATTTAGTTAATAACAATATTTATAAATTATATCGATATTTGGTGTCTTGTGACATACTCGTATTATTTGTTTTTTTTTAAATGCATGTTTCCAGTTTAATGTCAATACCCTTAACTTCGTTGTATTTTATTTTACCTTTAATACAGAAAAGTCAGTATATTTAAGTTATTAGCATTATTAAGTTCTGTTTAGAACTTCTTTGTAATTTTTTTATTGTCCACTTCTTGGCATCAGATTTTTTTTGAAACATTACATTCTTGTGCAATTTATATTTTATGATCCACTTCTTATCGGGTTTTAATAACATCTGAAGTAAGATTGTAAGTACTCAAAACCGTCTTTTAAACCAACGAATTATATTTTTTATCATAATTATATGTGTTGTAAACAATTCGCAATCATCCTGATGCCTTCAAACTAAGTAGGTTACAGGAGTGTTATTACTCCTGAGGATGAGAACTAAAATGAATTAACTATAAGAAGCGACGATAGAAAATGCTAGAAAGATCTTACGGCTTCCGGTAGATGGCGGTCTAACCATTTCGGTGACGGCAGAAGTAATCCTGAGCAAAGACCGGGAGCAGCGTCACAAGTGCGAGACGTCTGGTACTGTGATCGTCAATCCACCTGCCAAAAATAGTTAAGCTGTATTATTACAGGTCGTGTCCAATAGTCGCCTCTTACCACTCACCAGCCCGTATTTTCTTGCGCCGCTACCACATTACTAAGCCTTTTGAAATACTTTTCTGAATATATGATCGCCGTCACCACTAATCCCAGCACCAATATATAATATAAGGGGATAGTGCACGCAATTGAGGGAGGTCGGGAGGCGCTCTTCATACTAGGTAAGACACATCATTTTATTTTATAACGCGGATATTTGCGAAGTAAATTTTTCTAAAAGCTTTTAAATTTAGATTATATATTTCTAGATATTAATGTTGCTACGTTCTGCGTCACTCTTTAATTGAATACGATGATGATGATGATGATATCTTTTTAACCACGGTAACAACATCCGGAATATATAAACTACGCAGAATATTACAGTGCCACAAGTTGACGTATACAGAAGCACTCTTGACTCCTGACGTACACGCAAGTTTAGGTTCCAGATTTTTTGCTTTGTGTTGATTTGTATGGATAGCTTTATCGCTAAAGCAACAAATTGAGCTATGTTACATAAATGAACTCATTCTCAGCATCGAACTAAGGACCCGCGGCGAAATAATTAGTATCGACACCACATAAAGGCACATAGGCCCATTCTATGTCTGTCGTGTCAATCAATGTTCGTGGGTCGCTTTTTTATAGGATAAGGGTGACAAGCGAGCACACAGTCCACCTGATGGTAAGTGGGTCCGGCGGCCCATAGACATCTATATCTATTCTCGGTTACGAATCAAAAGGCAAATGCTTTGCCACCCGTGAGGACTAAGATGAAATGCCTCGTTTGCAGTAAAAAGGGTATCCGGTTCTCTACACTCGCCATACGAAACACAGCAGCGTCAAGCTGCTATTTTGTGAGAGCGTGGTCGTTGGTATTCCGTGAAAGCGTGGTCCTTCCCCGGTCGAGCAAACCCATTTATGCTACAACTATACTACTAATATAGCTGCAGCATGACTCTACCACGTACTTTTTCCATCAAGCACCTATTTGTTTCATTATTATTCAAGAATTAAAAGCCTATTCTTTTGCCAACAACTGTATTACTAGCAGTCTTACAAATAGCTATTTACGTAGAGTCCATTTGCATTCTAAGTATCACTCAATTTCCCGTTTAGGTAGGTAAGGACTTCTGGCATTGTTATTTATTCCATTATAAATGCTGACTGCATTTATAGTAGAGATATATCTACAGAAGGCGTTCATATTACTTCCTTGATAATAGATATACGTCTTTAAAACCGATGATTCTATTGTAATTTATTATGTAACTCAAAAAACTGACTACCGATGAGGAAGATAAGGTTCTCGAGTAGTAGCCTCGTACCCGAATACAAAGTGTGAAGCGTTCAGCCACCACATAGTGTGATGACCTTGGAAGACATTCTGGAAATCGATGAATGCAGTTGACTCAGGGTCGTATTTTGTGGCATTCCTTGAGGAAGGCCTATGTTCAGCTGTGGACTTGTGAACGGTTGCAATAAAGATATAAAAAAAAACTTTTTTATTCCCTAAAGATTATAAACAAAACTTATTTAAAGTCATTCTTATGTTTAATTTATCACTGACTCGTAAAATACTTCTGTCCTAGATCTTTTTAGGTCTTTCTATTTAAAGAATGACTTTAAATAAGTATTGTTATAATTTTTAGGGAATAAAATTTTTTTTTATTTTTAATTTATCACTGGTTCGTAAAATACTTCTGTCCTAGAAAGAACCAGCAAGAAACCTGGTGAGACTATTTTGTTTTAAAGTACTATTTATAATTATGCAATATGTTACACATACATGTGATGACAAGTGACAACACAACAAATTAGGAATAACTTGGTAGCGATCACCTTAGTTCCAGGTGTTATCATTTATATTAAGTTCCTGAATATTATAATAATCCTAATCTAATATATAAAAATGTGAAGTTTTGTTTGTTCGTATTTTATGCGCTGCCATACCGTCATCACATTGCGGTAAAACTTTATCAATATATTGCTTGCACACACCACACACGCAGTATATGGCGCGCGTATCGTACCCATAAATTTGTATTATCATTCCTAATTAAACTATATGACTTCCAAATTTAAAACGATATTTCCACAATTATTTGTAGTAGCAGCTAGTTACTTATACAATCTTTATTTAATAAAGTTTTTTACTTGGCGGAGGACAAATTTTGTATATTTTGTGGAATTATGTTGTAAAAGCGTATACATCACCCCAAGAATGAATTACTAATTCTATGGAGTCGAGTGTGGAGACTACTTTACATGTACGAGTACTTTATTTTACGGTAGCTTGTGTCTGTTCCTACTACCTACAGAGTGAACATCAATTTTTTTTTAGTAAACTATTGTGTGTTGGATGGATAGATTGATGGAATTAATTTATTAATAATTTGATGGTGGCGTCGTATTTAGCCAACTGCCTAAAAGTATCTGTGTTTGTCTGGTATATGTATATTCATGCCCATCCGCCCGCAAATTCTAAAATCCTAATCTATTCGTCGAATTTAAAAAAAATGTTCTGTCTTAATTGATGTGACATAATAGAATAGTTGACATAGACTATATTATGTTTTCATAAACTAAACATGGATGACACCAGGCTGATACCGACTATCGAAAGCTTGCAACTTAAAAATAATAAGCTACAAATGTATGGTGTCACGGTATCACATGAAAGGTATTTAAGTGTTATTAAAAATACTAAAATCCTTAAACGGGGCAAACGAGCATGCGTAATTACGTGTTTAAAAATTTGACAATGCCTGTTAAAGTATGAATCTTTATTTTGAATACTTACCGTACCTGCAGCAAATATATAGGTTAAAAGCTTATACTCAATCTTGTGTCATGATACTGCATGTATACAAATGACAAATCTGACATGGGGGATGAGTCGCTCGCGTCACAGAATAAGTTATTTTTTTTAATCGATTAATTGCTATTTTTAAATAAAAAAAGGAGTTTTAGTGGCTTATGGTGTGGATTTATCAAGTCCGCAAGGCTTGTAAACACGATATCTTTTGAAAATATCAATTGTTCAGCTCAATACATTTTTAAAACTCTTCATCTATCATGTGGGAAGCCATTGAATGTAGATGGCAGTTTAATTTTGTTTTGTTTAGTTATAATTAATTTTTACGGCTCTAAAATGGCGAAATTTGCGGTGGTTTTAGCAGCCTTGTATTAATTTATTTTACTAACTAGGCTGAAGCCGCACTCCGAGCTACAGCCACATAATACTTTATTAACTTCCTTCTGCGTAGCATTGAAAGGAAGTTAATGGTTTTAGCTGGCAGTCTGTTAGTCTGTATGCCGTCACGATAACTTCCGTTCCACTGGACCGATTGACTTTAAATTTGGTATGTGGATACCTTGAAGTAGTAGCTCGGTCGAGTTTGCATTTGGGTCCTGTAGGTCAAAGGGCACCAGAGATATGGGATTCACGCAGAAGGAAGTTGTTTTTCTTGAATTTACATTCAACTCGTTTATTTTTACCGTCGTGAGTGGTCGTTTGTTACAGTGGCTCATGCTGTAAAATATTGATCGTCGTAAAAATACAAAATATTCCAAAAGCAATATTTGATACATACTTGATCAAGGTAAGATGTGTAAGTGTCGGTATCTGCTACTAGCGTATTTTGAAGACTGCGACTGGAACTCATCGACGAGGGGAACTAGATGTGCCGAGTTTGGGGTCGATTTGTTATTTATGAATAGACCTTACCTCTGGACTTGGCAAAGTGACTTGAAAGTGTACTTTGATGACTGCTACTGAAACTCCTCGACGAGGAGAAATAGATGTGCCGAGTTTGTTATTTTTTGTATTATTCTACGAAATACACTTTGCATTCCTCACTCCGGGCCATAGATAATATACTGTGTAGTAAAGATGTTTAATATACACATATATATGTCAGAGCGTCTATAAAATATCACTTGGATCGAGGTGGACATGAAGGTATATCGAGAAACTCCCACTTGCTTGTGCAGTATAAAGTTCACTGTAGGTGCCGTGCGCGAGAGATTCCGCTTAAGTCGTTCAACTGGTGTGGTCATTCTACTAGTGCTAAGATAGTGTTGTGGTTCTATTCGTTGTTGTAATTCCTCTAGTGCAGACAAGGAGGATTGGTGTTGCTGAGAGGCTGCCCTGTGTTACATTGAGATAATTAGTGTTGCTGTTGCTGTACATATTTTGGTGTTATCATGTAATTACGTACCTCACGTTACACTGGTGTGTGATTGTGGCGGAGACGTGTTACGGTGTGGTTGAACTGTAATTTCACTATACTGAATGTATAGTGCGTTACGTTGTCTTATTACTGATAATGATTAAACTGCGTAAGCAAAAGAGCAAGTTGAACATCCGCTCTCACACTTTTATTATTTAACAACTAATGCTATCCTGATGTACTTCCGAGATCACAAGTGGGATCTCCTGTTGACATTTCCAATATCAGATGTGGGATAAAGTCCTGTTACTGTCCACCTATAACTTTTGAATAGTGTGAGGGTCATTACGTTGGTGAAATACTATGATGCGCCTCGCGTTTTGTTTTTGTGTTCAATTTCTTAAATCAAGTTTGTTGTCGTATTTACGACACTGATGAATCATTAAAGTGTAGAGTAAAAGTATTTTGAAGCCAAAAGTTAAATCTTTTTGTTCGATTTATAATAAAATGTACCCGCAAGTACTTTCATTATTTCTAAACGTACCCAAATATAATAACAAATGTCGAAAGAAATATTGGAGGTACCTCTAAATGAGTTATAGTTTGCATTATTCAACTTGCTCGAATTATGTTATAATTTGATACACGAGGTGTGATTTACATGGGATAATTCTAAAGTACAAAATGTTTAAACGATGTATTGAAAATAATGTTTAACTTTAACGTGCTATGACTTAAAATACTAAGTAGTATTTTTGTGTTCTAATGTGATGATTAGTGTTACAGTTTACTCCGAGTATTACGTAGTCGACAAAATTGGGATTTGATGTTGAGAGTTTAGTGGAAGGCGTGGTGCTGTTGGGCTGGCTTTTGAGTGGAAGTATGCTGTCGGCATATGACGCTGCGGACACATTAATTACCACTGCTACCAATCACCATTAGATCCATGAGTAAAGTAAATTTATCCTAAACATTGTCTTAGAAACTATTTTGTAAGAATGAGTTTAGCTTTTTAATTGGTTGCGAAAAATGCTGGAAAACCAAAGTACAACTGACAAAATTGAAGTAGAGCAAATTAGTTCCGACATTGAAGAGATTATTTAAATTTACATGAGGATCGGACCATACCAGAGGTTGTCCTGTAGCCGCAGCTTAGTATATGGTGCCCTGGAAAGGCGAATGGTGTCCCGAGAGTTGTACTGCATTTTTTTAAATAAAAGTTTCAACTGAATCTTTTAATATTTTCTTTTGTGTTACAGTAGTACGTGTGATGTGATTACATGTGCGCGAGCGTGACGCGAGGGTGTGCCTTGCTAGTCGGAATGGACTGCCAGGTCCAGCTGTAGCATGGCCTGGTTTCGGCAGACGCGTATGCGCGTATACCCAGGCGCTATCCCGGAGCGCGCGTATGCTGTACATGGCGATGCCTCGGAAGTCGTTTACTCTGTATGTGCGGAAGTCATACACTAGGTACGCGGAAGTCGTATACTCTGTGTGCGCAGTAGTGTTCTCTGAACAGGCATCAGGCTCTGTCCTGACAGGCGCTGTCCTATTTCATGTTTTATCGTGGTTCACGTGGTTAACGTGGGATATCGTAAGTTCAAGTACGAGTATGTGTGAGATACTTCGTATGGAGATGTATGCTTACTTATGAAAGCGAAGTGCTTTATTATAGTCCACGATATGAGAGCGTATTTCTGTTTGAGGGCCACGTATGCGTGATGGGTGAGAGAATAGGCAACAGTGTATGTTGTCCTGATAACTAACAATTTGTTTTTCACACAGATCACGACGACGAAAACCCCGACGATGCCTGTAAACCCTTAGGTGCTCCTGCTGCTCCCGTTGACGCTTCGTGTGCGTGGTGTGGCGCAGCGTCTCGCTGGCGCTGGTGCGGCACGACGACTCGCTGTGCGAGTGCGGCACGCTCTGTGCTGTTCTTTTGGCCACGTGAGCTTGCCACATGGTATCTAAGTATAGCGTATGCTGGTTTGTTTTAATAGCTACATGTGAGCAATCCCAGCGGTGTGATGATGAATACTGGTGAGTCGTGGCCATTTTATTGTGATTCTTGTGCCGAATTATCTCTCATCAAAGATTGTGTTGCGCCAAAGTTTAGTGGCAAAAGTGTAAATAATATTGTAAATTTAACCGAAATCGGTCATGTTAGTGTGCAAAGTACCTCAAAAATATTCCTCATAATCATTTGAGGAAGATTCCCGATCACCAAGTTCCTCGAGAGTTAGATGTCATAGTTGATGACAGTGGTAGTGAGACCAAATTAGATTAAGAATGGCTTGTATACTCATACTCAAAACTTTAGACCGCACCTCATGAGTAACATATGGCGATGGGTCTGTAGAGAGTCGTTGGTGCGATTCTTGTATGTGTTGGTGCACAGAGCCCCTCGTGTGTTGTAGCATGTTTGGCGGCAGATATGTAGAAAATCGTTGGTGCGATTCTGGCATATGTGGTGGCAGAAGTGTAAAGAATCGTTGATGCGATTCTAGCCTGTGTTGGTGCACTGAGCCCCTAATATATTGTAGCATATTTGGCGGCAGATATGTAGAGAATCGTTGGTGCGATTCTGGCATATGTGGCGGCAAATATGTAGAGAATCGTTGGTGCTATTCTAGTCTGTGTTGGTGCACAGAGCTCCTCATGTGTTGTAGCATATGCATAAAGATACACGCCCGAGGACGGTCGTACTTCAGGATGGCCGTGTCGGAGCGTCTATAAAATATCACTTGGATCGAGGTGGACATGAAGGTATATCGAGAAACTCCCACTTGCTTGTGCAGTATAAAGTTCACTGTAGGTGCCGTGCGCGAGAGATTCCGCTTAAGTCGTTCAACTGGTGTGGTCATTCTACTAGTGCTAAGATAGTGTTGTGGTTCTATTCGTTGTTGTAATTCCTCTAGTGCAGACAAGGAGGATTGGTGTTGCTGAGAGGCTGCCCTGTGTTACATTGAGATAATTAGTGTTGCTGTTGCTGTACATATTTTGGTGTTATCATGTAATTACGTACCTCACGTTACACTGGTGTGTGATTGTGGCGGAGACGTGTTACGGTGTGGTTGAACTGTAATTTCACTATACTGAATGTATAGTGCGTTACGTTGTCTTATTACTGATAATGATTAAACTGCGTAAGCAAAAGAGCAAGTTGAACATCCGCTCTCACACTTTTATTATTTAACAACTAATGCTATCCTGATGTACTTCCGAGATCACAAGTGGGATCTCCTGTTGACATTTCCAATATCAGATGTGGGATAAAGTCCTGTTACTGTCCACCTATAACTTTTGAATAGTGTGAGGGTCATTACGTTGGTGAAATACTATGATGCGCCTCGCGTTTTGTTTTTGTGTTCAATTTCTTAAATCAAGTTTGTTGTCGTATTTACGACACTGATGAATCATTAAAGTGTAGAGTAAAAGTATTTTGAAGCCAAAAGTTAAATCTTTTTGTTCGATTTATAATAAAATGTACCCGCAAGTACTTTCATTATTTCTAAACGTACCCAAATATAATAACAAATGTCGAAAGAAATATTGGAGGTACCTCTAAATGAGTTATAGTTTGCATTATTCAACTTGCTCGAATTATGTTATAATTTGATACACGAGGTGTGATTTACATGGGATAATTCTAAAGTACAAAATGTTTAAACGATGTATTGAAAATAATGTTTAACTTTAACGTGCTATGACTTAAAATACTAAGTAGTATTTTTGTGTTCTAATGTGATGATTAGTGTTACAGTTTACTCCGAGTATTACGTAGTCGACAAAATTGGGATTTGATGTTGAGAGTTTAGTGGAAGGCGTGGTGCTGTTGGGCTGGCTTTTGAGTGGAAGTATGCTGTCGGCATATGACGCTGCGGACACATTAATTACCACTGCTACCAATCACCATTAGATCCATGAGTAAAGTAAATTTATCCTAAACATTGTCTTAGAAACTATTTTGTAAGAATGAGTTTAGCTTTTTAATTGGTTGCGAAAAATGCTGGAAAACCAAAGTACAACTGACAAAATTGAAGTAGAGCAAATTAGTTCCGACATTGAAGAGATTATTTAAATTTACATGAGGATCGGACCATACCAGAGGTTGTCCTGTAGCCGCAGCTTAGTATATGGTGCCCTGGAAAGGCGAATGGTGTCCCGAGAGTTGTACTGCATTTTTTTAAATAAAAGTTTCAACTGAATCTTTTAATATTTTCTTTTGTGTTACAGTAGTACGTGTGATGTGATTACATGTGCGCGAGCGTGACGCGAGGGTGTGCCTTGCTAGTCGGAATGGACTGCCAGGTCCAGCTGTAGCATGGCCTGGTTTCGGCAGACGCGTATGCGCGTATACCCAGGCGCTATCCCGGAGCGCGCGTATGCTGTACATGGCGATGCCTCGGAAGTCGTTTACTCTGTATGTGCGGAAGTCATACACTAGGTACGCGGAAGTCGTATACTCTGTGTGCGCAGTAGTGTTCTCTGAACAGGCATCAGGCTCTGTCCTGACAGGCGCTGTCCTATTTCATGTTTTATCGTGGTTCACGTGGTTAACGTGGGATATCGTAAGTTCAAGTACGAGTATGTGTGAGATACTTCGTATGGAGATGTATGCTTACTTATGAAAGCGAAGTGCTTTATTATAGTCCACGATATGAGAGCGTATTTCTGTTTGAGGGCCACGTATGCGTGATGGGTGAGAGAATAGGCAACAGTGTATGTTGTCCTGATAACTAACAATTTGTTTTTCACACAGATCACGACGACGAAAACCCCGACGATGCCTGTAAACCCTTAGGTGCTCCTGCTGCTCCCGTTGACGCTTCGTGTGCGTGGTGTGGCGCAGCGTCTCGCTGGCGCTGGTGCGGCACGACGACTCGCTGTGCGAGTGCGGCACGCTCTGTGCTGTTCTTTTGGCCACGTGAGCTTGCCACATGGTATCTAAGTATAGCGTATGCTGGTTTGTTTTAATAGCTACATGTGAGCAATCCCAGCGGTGTGATGATGAATACTGGTGAGTCGTGGCCATTTTATTGTGATTCTTGTGCCGAATTATCTCTCATCAAAGATTGTGTTGCGCCAAAGTTTAGTGGCAAAAGTGTAAATAATATTGTAAATTTAACCGAAATCGGTCATGTTAGTGTGCAAAGTACCTCAAAAATATTCCTCATAATCATTTGAGGAAGATTCCCGATCACCAAGTTCCTCGAGAGTTAGATGTCATAGTTGATGACAGTGGTAGTGAGACCAAATTAGATTAAGAATGGCTTGTATACTCATACTCAAAACTTTAGACCGCACCTCATGAGTAACATATGGCGATGGGTCTGTAGAGAGTCGTTGGTGCGATTCTTGTATGTGTTGGTGCACAGAGCCCCTCGTGTGTTGTAGCATGTTTGGCGGCAGATATGTAGAAAATCGTTGGTGCGATTCTGGCATATGTGGTGGCAGAAGTGTAAAGAATCGTTGATGCGATTCTAGCCTGTGTTGGTGCACTGAGCCCCTAATATATTGTAGCATATTTGGCGGCAGATATGTAGAGAATCGTTGGTGCGATTCTGGCATATGTGGCGGCAAATATGTAGAGAATCGTTGGTGCTATTCTAGTCTGTGTTGGTGCACAGAGCTCCTCATGTGTTGTAGCATATGCATAAAGATACACGCCCGAGGACGGTCGTACTTCAGGATGGCCGTGTCGGAGCGTCTATAAAATATCACTTGGATCGAGGTGGACATGAAGGTATATCGAGAAACTCCCACTTGTTTGTGCAGTATAAAGTTCACTGTAGGAGCCGTGCGCGATAGATTCCGCTTAAGTCATTCAACGGGTGTGGTCATTCTACTAGTGCTAAGATAGTGTTGTAGTTCTGTTTGTTGTTGTAATTCCTCTAGTGTAGACAAGGAGGATTGGTGTTGCTGAGAGGCTGCCCTGTGTTACATTGAGATAAGTAGTGTTTTTGTTGCTGTACATATTTTGGTGTTATCATGTAATTACGTACCTCACGTTACACTGGAGTGTGATTGTGGCGGAGACGTGTTACAGTGTGGTTGAACTGTAATTTCACTATACTGAATGTATAGTGCGTTACGTTGTCTTATTGCTGATAATGATTAAACTGCGTAAGCATGAGAGCAAGTTGAACATCCGCTCTCACACTTTTATTATTTAACAACTAATGCTATCCTGATGTACTTCCGAGATCACAAGTGGGATCTCCTGTTGACATTTCCAATATCAGATGTGGGATAAAGTCCTGTTACTGTCCACCTATAACTTTTGAATAGTGTGAGGGTCATTACGTTGGTGAAATACTATGATGCGCCTCGCGTTTTGTTTTTGTGTTCAATTTCTTAAATCAAGTTTGTTGTCGTATTTACGACACTGATGAATCATTAAAGTGTAGAGTAAAAGTATTTTGAAGCCAAAAGTTAAATCTTTTTGTTCGATTTATAATAAAATGTACCCGCAAGTACTTTCATTATTTCTAAACGTACCCAAATATAATAACAAATGTCGAAAGAAATATTGGAGGTACCTCTAAATGAGTTATAGTTTGCATTATTCAACTTGCTCGAATTATGTTATAATTTGATACACGAGGTGTGATTTACATGGGATAATTCTAAAGTACAAAATGTTTAAACGATGTATTGAAAATAATGTTTAACTTTAACGTGCTATGACTTAAAATACTAAGTAGTATTTTTGTGTTCTAATGTGATGATTAGTGTTACAGTTTACTCCGAGTATTACGTAGTCGACAAAATTGGGATTTGATGTTGAGAGTTTAGTGGAAGGCGTGGTGCTGTTGGGCTGGCTTTTGAGTGGAAGTATGCTGTCGGCATATGACGCTGCGGACACATTAATTACCACTGCTACCAATCACCATTAGATCCATGAGTAAAGTAAATTTATCCTAAACATTGTCTTAGAAACTATTTTGTAAGAATGAGTTTAGCTTTTTAATTGGTTGCGAAAAATGCTGGAAAACCAAAGTACAACTGACAAAATTGAAGTAGAGCAAATTAGTTCCGACATTGAAGAGATTATTTAAATTTACATGAGGATCGGACCATACCAGAGGTTGTCCTGTAGCCGCAGCTTAGTATATGGTGCCCTGGAAAGGCGAATGGTGTCCCGAGAGTTGTACTGCATTTTTTTAAATAAAAGTTTCAACTGAATCTTTTAATATTTTCTTTTGTGTTACAGTAGTACGTGTGATGTGATTACATGTGCGCGAGCGTGACGCGAGGGTGTGCCTTGCTAGTCGGAATGGACTGCCAGGTCCAGCTGTAGCATGGCCTGGTTTCGGCAGACGCGTATGCGCGTATACCCAGGCGCTATCCCGGAGCGCGCGTATGCTGTACATGGCGATGCCTCGGAAGTCGTTTACTCTGTATGTGCGGAAGTCATACACTAGGTACGCGGAAGTCGTATACTCTGTGTGCGCAGTAGTGTTCTCTGAACAGGCATCAGGCTCTGTCCTGACAGGCGCTGTCCTATTTCATGTTTTATCGTGGTTCACGTGGTTAACGTGGGATATCGTAAGTTCAAGTACGAGTATGTGTGAGATACTTCGTATGGAGATGTATGCTTACTTATGAAAGCGAAGTGCTTTATTATAGTCCACGATATGAGAGCGTATTTCTGTTTGAGGGCCACGTATGCGTGATGGGTGAGAGAATAGGCAACAGTGTATGTTGTCCTGATAACTAACAATTTGTTTTTCACACAGATCACGACGACGAAAACCCCGACGATGCCTGTAAACCCTTAGGTGCTCCTGCTGCTCCCGTTGACGCTTCGTGTGCGTGGTGTGGCGCAGCGTCTCGCTGGCGCTGGTGCGGCACGACGACTCGCTGTGCGAGTGCGGCACGCTCTGTGCTGTTCTTTTGGCCACGTGAGCTTGCCACATGGTATCTAAGTATAGCGTATGCTGGTTTGTTTTAATAGCTACATGTGAGCAATCCCAGCGGTGTGATGATGAATACTGGTGAGTCGTGGCCATTTTATTGTGATTCTTGTGCCGAATTATCTCTCATCAAAGATTGTGTTGCGCCAAAGTTTAGTGGCAAAAGTGTAAATAATATTGTAAATTTAACCGAAATCGGTCATGTTAGTGTGCAAAGTACCTCAAAAATATTCCTCATAATCATTTGAGGAAGATTCCCGATCACCAAGTTCCTCGAGAGTTAGATGTCATAGTTGATGACAGTGGTAGTGAGACCAAATTAGATTAAGAATGGCTTGTATACTCATACTCAAAACTTTAGACCGCACCTCATGAGTAACATATGGCGATGGGTCTGTAGAGAGTCGTTGGTGCGATTCTTGTATGTGTTGGTGCACAGAGCCCCTCGTGTGTTGTAGCATGTTTGGCGGCAGATATGTAGAAAATCGTTGGTGCGATTCTGGCATATGTGGTGGCAGAAGTGTAAAGAATCGTTGATGCGATTCTAGCCTGTGTTGGTGCACTGAGCCCCTAATATATTGTAGCATATTTGGCGGCAGATATGTAGAGAATCGTTGGTGCGATTCTGGCATATGTGGCGGCAAATATGTAGAGAATCGTTGGTGCTATTCTAGTCTGTGTTGGTGCACAGAGCTCCTCATGTGTTGTAGCATATGCATAAAGATACACGCCCGAGGACGGTCGTACTTCAGGATGGCCGTGTCGGAGCGTCTATAAAATATCACTTGGATCGAGGTGGACATGAAGGTATATCGAGAAACTCCCACTTGTTTGTGCAGTATAAAGTTCACTGTAGGAGCCGTGCGCGATAGATTCCGCTTAAGTCATTCAACGGGTGTGGTCATTCTACTAGTGCTAAGATAGTGTTGTAGTTCTGTTTGTTGTTGTAATTCCTCTAGTGTAGACAAGGAGGATTGGTGTTGCTGAGAGGCTGCCCTGTGTTACATTGAGATAAGTAGTGTTTTTGTTGCTGTACATATTTTGGTGTTATCATGTAATTACGTACCTCACGTTACACTGGAGTGTGATTGTGGCGGAGACGTGTTACGGTGTGGTTGAACTGTAATTTCACTATACTGAATGTATAGTGCGTTACGTTGTCTTATTGCTGATAATGATTAAACTGCGTAAGCATGAGAGCAAGTTAGACATCCGCTCTCACACTTTTATTATTTAACAACTAATGCTATCCTGATGTATTTCCGAGATCACAAGTGGGATCTCCTGTTGTCATTTCCGATATCAGAAGTGGGATAAAGTCCCTCATACTGTCCACCTATAACTTTTGAATAGTGTGAGGGTCATTACGTTGGGGAAATACTATGATGCACCTCCTATTTTGAAGACTGCGACTGGAAGTCATCGACGAGGGGAACTAGATGTGCCGAGTTTGGGGTCGATTTGTTATTTATGAATAGACGTTACCTCTGGACCTGGCAAAGTGAGTTGAAAGTGTACTTTGATGACTGCTACTGAAACTCCTCGACGAGGAGAACTAGATGTGCCGAGTTTGTTATTTTTTTGTGTTTGTTCAGTAATAAACCGCAACTCACAAAATTTATACCGAGGCACAATGATCTGCTACGATCGGAGCGCCGGTCACACCTAGTGGCAACATTGCGACGTAATATGCGTTGTAATAATCTGTGGAGTTAAAAAAAGAGAAGAGGAGGGTAGGAGGCGAGACAAGCCAGACACATTCTCTTTGTGTTCGTGATGTGAACATCTCTCCAAAAACTTTAAAAAGGGACTACTCCAGAGTGTACCGTGTACAATCTAATTGCTAGTGTATTCTACCGTGTAGAAGAAGCTACCAGGAGCTGTCAACGTTTGCTGATCTTGGGAGGCTGGCTAGTAAGACCGTGAGTAGTTTATTGCTGTTTTTGGTGTGATTTTGTGACTGCGGTAACTGAACGTTTCAGGGGATTTAGAATATCAATACAGTCCACTATATCTAATAAAATAATCCCAATCCGCCACATTTCTGGCCTTCGAGCCGCATATATTCGAATTAGTGATCTTCGAATAATAATTTTCTACCCTTAATTCGCGTCCCGTGGACGTCATATATTTGAGTAAAACTACGCATTTAATTAATTTAATATCCCTTATTTAATTTGCCTCTTTTTTACCTGGATGTCCATTGCTCGCGGTGCGTTTATAAAGTATTAATTTTGTAATTTGTTCATAATGTCGGATAAATTACAAATAAAAAGGCAAACACTTATTTTTAAAAAGGAATACCTATTTGCTAAATTACAAAAGGTTTTCGATATCGCGAGATCCCAAATAAATGATCCCACACAAATTCAGAATTTCTTAGCCGATTATTCCGAATTAGAAAGTGTCCGCTCAAAGTTTGAAGAAACAGTGTTAAATATTATTGAAATAGATATATCATTAAAACCGGAGACAAGATTGTCAACGCGAGAATTAGATACATTTGATGAACTTTATAAGGCATGTAGGTTGCAATATTTAAGATTAAAACCGGACGAGCAGGCATCCCTCAGTAGGAAAGATAGGAGTGATGTAAGGCCGTCATTACCTAAATTACGTTTATTTGAATTCGATGGTGATATTGAGAAGTGGACCACATTCTACGATACATTTGTATCACTTGTCCACAATCGAGATTTCGACGAAATAGATAAGTTTCACTATTTGCTTTCATGTGTTAAAGGTTCGGCATTAAACATTGTTAAAAAATTGCCCATAACAGCCGCTAATTATACTGTCGTATGGCAAAGTTTATGTAATAAATATCAAGATGATCGAATACTCGTGGGTAGGTACATCGACAAAATGATAAACTTTACGCCGTTAAATAAAGATACTACCGCAAATCTTACTTTATTTATCGAAACATTCGATCACTCTTTTAAAGCCATCGAGGCATTAAAAATTAAAAATTTACATGACTATTTATTTTGTCATTTAGCCTTACGTGGGTTGGATGCGCATACTAGGAGGCTTTTTGAAGAAAATCGGGATCAAAATTCACTTCCATCTTTTTCGGAATTAATTAGTTTTGTAAATAAACAAGTTAAAGTACTCGAACATTCATCGAATAGTACGATGTCGTTACAATCAAGAAGTAAGTCTATATGTAACAATTACAAAGGCAACAATAATAACCACTACAAAAGTTATTCAAAGACAGTTTTAAATACTAATGTGTCAAATTATAATAAAAATAAAAAAATAATTTGCGCGCATTGCAATCAAAATCACATGATTTATAGGTGCGATCAATTTCGTAAATTGACCGTAGATAAAAGGATTGACCGTGTCAATACCTTAAAATTGTGTCATAATTGCCTAAAAGGAAATCATGATACCTCAACTTGTAAAAGTGAGATGTCTTGTGGTGTATGTGCGTCACTACATCATTATCTATTGCATAGGGAGCCAGTGAGCGACACGCTCGTGCCAACATCCACCCGTCCATTGTGCTCTGACTCGCAAGTGCAACAAGCACTCGTCTCGTCTCAGGCTATGAGTGACTCAGAGCGTTATACGATAGATACGCTTCATTCCAATAACGCTCACTCGGGTTACGGTGTTGTATTGGGAACGGCGCGCGTGTTAGTAATTGATAGTAGCGGCCAGCTTCAATACTGCCGTGCAGTTATTGACTCTGGAGCTCAGAGCTCATTTATTACAACTGAGTGTGCTCAACGTTTGGGCTTACCTCGAAAGAAGTGTTCGTTTAATATTTATGGTCTCGGTGGAGAGGCTGTAAAAAATCACGGCATGATTACATGCACATTAAGGTCCCTACACACTGACCTACCTAGTTTTACACTGAACATGGTCGTAGTGACTAAGGTATCTGCTGATATGCCTAACGTTCGATTCCACTCGGACGTTATTAATAAATATAAGAATTTTAATTTAGCTGATCCATTATTTTATAAGCGTTCGCGTATCGATATACTATTGGGCAATGATATAGTTTCGG
The DNA here is from genome assembly GCA_963668995.1 of Parnassius mnemosyne. Taxonomy (NCBI): domain Eukaryota; kingdom Metazoa; phylum Arthropoda; class Insecta; order Lepidoptera; family Papilionidae; genus Parnassius; species Parnassius mnemosyne. The sequence continues at coordinate 19,294,697 of CAVLGL010000068.1, read as the reverse complement.
AACTTATTAAGGATAAACCTTATATTATTTCATCGGATATACCAAGCGTGATCGATACCGCTTTCGGGTTTGTTGTAAGTGGTAAACTTTATAGCAATGATAAGGACAATTTAAAAAATTATAATTTATCAGTCTCATTTGATGAACAAGAGTCTTTAGATCAAACGTTGCGTAAGTTTTGGGAAATCGAAGAATTGCCAAGCAAACCCTCGATTAATCCTTTGGAACAATTAGCGGAAGACATTTTCGTGGCTCGTTATAGTCGTACTGAGGATGGTACCTATTCAGTGCCGTTACCATTCATACCAGACCCGCCTCCGTTGGGCGCGTCACGAGCGGCAGCCGAGCGGCGACTCTTGTTCACCGAGCGCAAGTTGAATCGTTCACCTGTATTACGACAAGCCTATTCAGAGTTCATGTGCGAATATGAAAATCTAGGGCACATGGAGCTTTATTCGGGGGACACCCCAAGCAAATATGTGATACCTCATCACAGTATACTTAAGCCCAGTAGTTCCACTACTCCTTTGCGTGTGGTATTCGATGCCTCGGCTAAAACGTCCACGAACGTTTCGCTTAATGATATTCTATTGACCGGGCCTAATCTGTATCGAGATATTGGGGCTATAATATTGAATTTTAGGTTGTTTGAATATTGTTTGATTTGTGACGTATGCAAAATGTATCGGGCAATTAAACTGAATCAGTCAGATAGATGTTATCAACATATTTTGTATCGTCATTCGCCTAACGATGCCATTGACGTTTATGAATTAAAAACTGTCACTTACGGCTTAAGTTGCTCACCGTTCTTAGCTATCCGCACCCTCTTACAGTTAGCCTATGACGAGGAAGAACGTTTCCCACTCGCTGCAAAGGTTGTGCGCGAGGGCGTGTACATGGATGACATTCTATATTCTTGTAGTTCATTGTCACAGATATCTCGGTTACAAGATGAACTTTTAGAGATGTTTAATTCCGGTGGCTTTATACTCAAAAGCTGGGCGAGTAATAGTGCAAAAGTTTTACAACGCGTTCCGTTAGAAAACCGAGAGTGTCCTGTTACATTTATGAAAGATGGTAACGAATATTCAGTCAAAGTGCTAGGTCTGAAATGGTTCCCTTTGACTGACTGTTTTTATTTCACAGTAGATAAGACTGATAAAGTAACAACTAAACGTTCTGTTTTAAAATTATTAGCTTCTATTTACGACCCCGTGGGTTTTATTTCACCGTGCATTTTCATCGCGAAAGAGATAATGCAAGATTTATGGAAGCTGGGCATAGGATGGGATGAGCAGCTGCCAACTGACGTAACTAAGCGCTGGCTTAATTACGTTGATGATCTCCCGCGACTAACGGCAATCAAGATAGATAGACATATGCTGCTACCAGAACAGACCGAATGTGAATTGGTCGCCTTTTGCGATGCAAGCTCTCGCGGTTATGCTAGTTGTGTGTATGTGATCAGTCGTAACGATAGAGGTCAAACTAAAGTACGCCTGGTGACGGCAAAATCTAAAGTAGCCCCCGTCAAACCATTAACTATCCCGAGGTTGGAATTAATGGCGTCAGTTTTGTTAAGCAAATTAATTAGATATGTCCGTGACATTTTAACTCGTGTAAAAATTACTCGTATTACTGCGTTAACCGATTCGACTATCGTGTTGACGTGGCTTCAGACAGAAGCTTACAAATTAAAGCCGTTTGTTAGTAACCGTGTTACTCAGGTATGTGAAGTGTTACCTCCACACTGTTGGCGTCACGTGAGTAGTGAGTGCAATATGGCAGACATATGCTCGCGCGGAGCGTCTCCGTCACAGCTCGTGGAGTGCAGTGAGCAGTGGTTGAAGGGCCCATCTTGGTTGTACGACGACTATTCGCAGTGGCCAGTGAGAACATTTATCAACCAACATGAAAGTAATACACCCGAAATGAAATCAAATCATACATTAGGCTCCTTCAATTTAATCACAAATGAAAATAATTCGATAGAGGAGACTAAGTTAGAGTTCTGTGACCGAATCTTTTCCAATTTCTCTTCTTATTATAAACTGCAACGTACGTTTGCTCGAATATTGAGATGGTTCCGACTCAAATCCGGTCACTCGAAGCAATCAATACTGACGACTAACGAATTAAATACTGCCCAAGATGTTTTAATTAAATTAGTACAAAGTGCATACTTCGCAAATGAAATAAATAGATTGTCAAAGGGCACAAAGTACGTTCCGTCGTTGAGAAAATTATCTCCATTTATTGACGAACGCGGATACCTCAGGGTGGGGGGTCGAATAAATTATTCAGCGTTACCTTATAACGCGAAGCATCCTCGTTTATTACCTAAAAATAGTAGATTTACCTTGTTACTTATTGAATATTTACATAAAAAATATTTACACGTAGGTCCACGCACCTTACAAAACATTATTAATCAAAATTTTTGGATTTTAGCATCCCGTCGCATTATTCGGTCAGTTTTGTCCAAATGCAAAATTTGTTTTAAACACAACCCAGTGCTCTTACAGCCTGAGATGGCACCTTTGCCAGCAGCCCGATTGATACCTTGTAATGTTTTTGAGCATGTAGGGGTGGACCTCGGTGGTCCGTTCTTTACAAAAGAAAGTTTACGACGAAATGCTAGGGTTGAACGGTCATATTTAGCATTATTTATTTGTTATTCGACAAAAGCTGTACACCTTGAAGTCTTATCGTCGTTGTCATCGGACTGTTTCCTCGCGTGTTTAGACAGATTTGTAGCGCGACGCGGTGTGTGCTCCTTCCTTTATTCGGATTGCGGAACTAATTTCATAGCTGCTAGTAAGCATTTAACCGAAGTACAAAGATTTATGCTCGAACAAAAAAACAATATATTAGAGGGTTGCTCAAAACGACAAATTATATGGAGATTTAATCCCCCTGGTGCACCACATATGGGTGGGCTCTGGGAAGCTGGAATTAAATCCGCCAAGTATCTATTAACGCGAGCCGTAGGAGAAAAAAGTTTGACGTTCGAGGAACTCACAACAGTGTTTTGTAAAGTAGAAGCGATTCTCAACTCGCGGCCGCTTTGTCCGTTACCAGCTAGTGATAATCCTGATGAGTTCAACGTTTTGACTGCGGGACACTTTCTAATTGGAAAAGGGTTAACAGCAGTACCTGAGTATAATGTAGAGGATATAACAATAAATCGATTATCACGTTGGCAATATATTCAAAAATGTTCACAAATGTTTTGGCGTAGATGGAGTCACGAATATCTAAATACGCTGCAACAGAAAGCAAAGTGGCATTCGGATAGATCTAATATAAAAATAGGTGATCTCGTAATCATAAAAACTGATAATGTACCGCCGTGCGATTGGCCTTTGGGTAGAATTGAGGCTCTTCACCCCGGTCCAGATGGGATTGTTCGTTGTGTTACGCTTCGCACTCAAAAGAGTACTCTACAGAGACCAGTTAATAAACTGAGTCCTCTACCTTATTCAAATTAGTTTTTACGTGTATTAATATTTTTTTTTCTCGTTGAGGACATTCTGTGTCTCAGCGTTATTTTGCATGTTCCGTAGCTTAAGTTATAATATTTTCTCTAATATCTTTTTCATATAGTTAGGAGAAACCATCAAGATGGTTTCGGTGGGGGGTGTGTTCAGTAATAAACCGCAACTCACAAAATTTATACCGAGGCACAATGATCTGCTACGATCGGAGCGCCGGTCACACCTAGTGGCAACATTGCGACGTAATATGCGTTGTAATAATCTGTGGAGTTAAAAAAAAGAGAAGAGGAGGGTAGGAGGCGAGACAAGCCAGACACATTCTCTTTGTGTTCGTGATGTGAACATCTCTCCAAAAACTTTAAAAAGGGACTACTCCAGAGTGTACCGTGTACAATCTAATTGCTAGTGTATTCTACCGTGTAGAAGAAGCTACCAGGAGCTGTCAACGTTTGCTGATCTTGGGAGGCTGGCTAGTAAGACCGTGAGTAGTTTATTGCTGTTTTTGGTGTGATTTTGTGACTGCGGTAACTGAACGTTTCAGGGGATTTAGAATATCAATACAGTCCACTATATCTAATAAAATAATCCCAATCCGCCACAGTGTTATTCTACGAAATAAACTTTGCATTCCTCACTCCGGGCCATAGATAATATACTGTGTAGTAAAGATGTTATATATATAACAACATATAAACTAGCTGGCCAGGCAGACGTTGTTCTGCCCTTTCCGATGACCCTTAATATGAAAAAAATCCTTAAATTTGCAATAAAGAAATACTGAAGGTCACTTATCGGGATAAAAATTATCCTATCTCTCAAGTTGGACCAAACTGCAAAGAGTGCTAAATTTCATTGAAATCAGTTCAGTAGTTTAGGAGTTCATCGCCGACAAACAACGTGACACGTAATTTTAATATATAAATATATATATATATATATATATATATATATATATATATATATATATATATATTTAAACTGTTGAAATAGACAGTCAAAAAATTTACAAATTTATGCTGCGACCACCTAAAGCTAGGCCCACCCTACACATATTCCCCAGGTGGTGCTGAACAAGCGACAAAGCTGAAAGAATAGACTCCTCGCTGTGTGGTAGCAGCGTAAAAACACCACCTCATACTTTCACACCATGAGGCAAAAAAATAGCCCCGAAACTAAATAGCCCCGAGTTCCTAGCGCCCCTTTAACGGGGAAGGGGTGCGAAGCATCTCTGGGAAATTGGTGACGAGGTTCGCCACCCATCACGTTCTGTCCCCCGGAGAGGCTAAAATTGGATTGCGGAAGCCCGTCTGGCTACGTTGAATGTATGTGGAGCAATGAATGATAAGATGGATGAAGTATGCAATATGTATGATAGAAGAATAGGTGTGTTATGAGTAAATGAGACGAAACGAAAGGGAAAGGATGGCACTACACTGCACTGGCGTGTATACCGTGTACTGGCCGGGTGTAGACAAGACCGAGCGGGTATGCCATGGAATCCGTATTATCCTTTCAGAAAGAATGGGTCATAGTGTGAAAGAGTATGAATGTGTAAGCCCGAGACTGCTATGGATACGAATGAAAGTGATCTTAAACAAGTTGTTTGTTCTAAGGGTCTACGTCCCATATATGTCTAAGCCCACTTATATCCGAAAGCAGTTTTGGGAGATGGTAAGGATCGTGCTAATGAAATGCAAATGTAATGAAATATTGTTATATTAGGAAATTTTAATAGAAGGGTTGGAGTGAAGAGGTTTGGTTATGAAAGGATATTGGGAACGTTTGGTGATGAAAGTATAAATGAGAATAGAGGTTTTCATCCCCTCACCGTATGTGTGAAAAAGAATCTAATTAACGTAATTGTTCAATAATTGCCAAGGCATTGGGGCAATTACGAAAACGGGTATATTCCAATTTATATTAATTTATGCCAAACGCAGCGATATACCTTAATATGTCTATTGGAGTCGACTGACTGTGTTCGTATATATATATATATATATATATATATATATATATATATATATATACGAACACAGTTCACGATACAATTTTATATAATCTTTTTATTTGTATCACACCCAAAGTTGACTGATAGAGATTAATATTTACATGGTCAAGTTTTCAATAAAGTATAATAAAAATAAAATTAAAACAAAATGACCTATCAGCGCCTAGAAAATTATCAGATGCAATTCCTATTTTATACGTTTGAATAATAGCGCCTGCCGATAAATTTACGTACAATATTTTTCTTGTAAGAAGATAAAGTCATCACAGATCATATATAGACCAGTTAATCTGGCCATATTTTACATCTGGTGTAAACTGGATGATTTTACCGTTATCAATTGGAAATCATGAGTTCTTTCATGTGTATAATTTTTACAGTTACCTTCTACGATACTCACGGGAGGAAATAGGATGACGGATTATCTTTACACATCTACAACACTGCAAAGCAACCAAATATTGTATTATATAATTATAGGACGACATATTTTCTTAGTTATATCCATGGTAGGTCAAGGGCTAAGCGCTCGCCGATATTTTCACCGAACCCCACCGGCATCAATGAAATTGTTAATTGCTAAATATAAATGTTGATTTGCCACGTGCCAGGAAAAAAATCGTAAGAATATATGCGTGTCTCAATAATATAATATTTCGAGGACGTGTGAAATCCGCCAACCAGTGGAGTAGCAAGGCGGACTTGTTGCTCCGTAAGCCCTCCTGTGTCCTGAGGGCTGTGCTCTGCAACGGGATGTTTAAAGGCTGTGACTGTACAATTTTATTATAATTTTAATAAAGTCTTATCTTAAAACCACGTAAAAGGCATATATACCTATTTCATATGATTAACAGACAGGCTAGATAAGAAAAAAATGAGATGATTCGTGCTGGAGTGTCTTGGGGTCGATTACTATTTCCGTTGTCAGCAAGTGCTCCTATCTGGGTTTCCTTTTAAAACTTTCAATCCTGCACTCTATGCTTCCCCAATTCTGTCCACTTTTCAACGAGCTTCTCGTGCGATAGAAGTGCCATTTTACTTTAAACGTCATACAGCGTTTTTTTATAATTTTAGTTTAGTATTTCTCGTCATTCAATCGGTATTTTAGTTGTTCATTTATTTCTTTATTTTTATATCGCAATTATAAATGTATTATAGATATAATAGCTGGTTTCTTTTTTAACAAAATAAAACTCTGCACATGTCTGTAGTATAGAATGTCGTTATCAGTCGGCATTTTTTCCGCCTGTGTAATAATTTCTCTATTTCAAAATTCTTGTGTCTTACAGTTACAGGTATGATTTTAATATATATTCCATTACAGCCATGAATTAACTTTACTGTTTAATAAAATACCTTACCTAATATAAACTATTTTATGATAACAATAACTAGTATTTATGCCGGTTTTATCGACCGAGTAACCTGAACTACTTCATCAGTATCAATTAAATGAGTGAATCTGAGATTTATGATACTTTCTGTTCAAATAAATTACGCTATTGAAAACAAAATGATCGACTTCGTTTTTTGTTGTAAAGTAGTAAATTTGTTTAGACATGAAACTTTGTCACGTATACCACAAAGTATGACAAACAGAACGCCCTAAGATTTTTAATGGCAGTTTGAACCACAGTATCCATTTACCATCAGTTGAACTATGTACTCATTTGTCATCAAAAATTCTTTATAAAAAGTATTTCTTAATGTACCTTATTATATTTCCAAAAACGCGTCTTCATGCATGTATCAATCCGAAATTCGAATTCTATGAGCATGGAGCAGATGCAGCTGGTCCACCGTGCACTAACACAGGCTACCGCTAAGACAGCCTGTGGAGCGCAGCCAGAAGTGGGGCCACAATTTTTGGATTTCACCCAAAAGCCAGGTTGGACTTGCTTAACTTCGATTGAGGTTGCAAGAGAGGTTGTCCACAAGAAAGTGTATCGTCGCTCCTTCTTTGGACTCTCGCGGTTTACCAATTGTTGTACAAGATGGCAGACATTCGAATTGACACGCTGGATTATTCTGACAACGATAGTCATTACGAGGAATTTTTGCTAAAGTACATTGTCATCAATCAATCAATCATCTAAACACCATAGATAACTGATGTAAGGATAACAGTTTATCAGCTAGTGCTGACAAAACTGTTATAATACCCTTTACGAGAAAGAGGTGGTTAGACAAATTAGTTACATCAAAGCTAAATGGTGAAGAATTACCATACTCCATTGAAGTGAAGTATTTCGCGTAACAATAGACCAACTAACGTGGAACTCTCACCTTAGCAACGTATGTTATAGGGCTAAAATTGCTTTAAGTACGTACGTATGTATTGCTGGGAACAACTGGGGCTTGCGTCCCAGTATGGCTACACATCAGCTTAATAAGGCCTATTACTACATACGCCTCATTGTTTCGTGTAATAAGGCCAACCAAAAGACGACTGCGGACAGGCTTAATAGTCTACAAAGTACTGCCTGTTTAATGGCAACTGGAGCGATGCGATCATCGCCTGAAGCGGCTCTTAATTCACTTCTATGCCTAACGACTTTTGATCAAGGATGTTATCGAACTGGGCGGTCTGAGGTTGCTTTTCTACAAATTGAGATCTACGTTCGACTCAATAAAGGAAACACCGATCTCAGATATCATGCGTCCACTAAACACTTTGAATAAAAAGTATACTGTGGACCTACCCTCTAGAGAATATTGGCTGAATAGACTGGTGATCTGTGAGGTAGGTAACTTTATAGGGTACACCGATAGGTCAAAACTGGGTCTTGACGTAGCCTTTTTAGAGCGACTTTTATCGAAAGGACATTGAATAAAACTACTTTTACGGATTCTATCGCGTTTAATTAACTTATTTTTATTAATTCCCGATATTTCGGGTGCTTTACAGCACCCATGGTCACGTAGGGACTGAGGTGATTGACGTCCCGATGTCAGAGTTAACCCGGAGTACCTTCAGCGTTTTAATTACTAGATTATGCGTAGATCGGACCAAAATTTAGAATCGGTAAAAGTAGTTTTACTCAATAAAACCAATTTCACCCAACAATCTAACCATATTATTTAAAGCATTCTGCAGAAACTTTTCACATAAAACAAAATTATCTGCATACTGTGAAACTACAACATATGCATTTGTTTACATATTTTATGCGTTATAAGATTAGAAAGAAGGGGAGAAAGGGGACCTTGAGCTAAGCCTATACAGCTTTTTCGTAGAAGTAAAGTGTTACAATTTTCTGCTGATTTAATTTTTAGATAAGTTTCACTGAGAAATAATCACAAATACATTTTTGAACCAATGTTAAAACTGTCTAATATTTTTATAGCTTCATCAATCGACACAATTGTAAGCTCTATAAATGTCTAAACGGATCCGCTAATGGAAACAGGCCAAAGTGGAGACATTATTCGAGAATCCAATTTGAATGTACTCGTATGTTACCAGCGAGATATTGCGTCCAGGCAAGAGTGAGATCTTCTAAGTCCTACCATAAAAGGAGAGATAATTTTTTTCTTTTTCGCTTCGTCTATCTAACATTACATGAAAAATTTTACACAAAGACGATAATAATGAAATAGGTCTGAGTTTAATATCTAAATCATTATTATTACTAACTTTAAGTATAGGAAGAATTTGTATATTACGCAATTTCCAGGGAAATATCCATGATCAAAAATTTTGTTATATAGTTGAAGCAAAAATAATTTAGCGTTTTCGGGTAAATGATAAATCATAACATAAGATATCACATCTTCACCTGGCAACGTGTGTATCTTTTTAAGCAACTATCTAGCTAATAAATACAAAAATTAGATTCCAATAGAAGACTTTTGGATAAAAACAGAGGCTTTTTAGAGAGGGCATGTACTACGTGACCAAAACAATTAGGCTCATGACAGCTTGCATGCATGAGCAGCATTTGAACAAATTTAGGGAGGTAACACTGAAACGGTGACTTGATCAATTAACGTTTCGGTGGGAAGCGCGGGGATAGAGGCAGAGTGCGGGCTGCAAAACCGCATTCCCGTCATGCGCTTAATTGTTTTGGCTAAGTTTTAATAATTGTTTTTATTTTTCTATTACAAGGTAGTTATGCATCCCGGCATTCCCCGGTATTGTAACGGATACTATCACAGTTCAAGCGTAAGCGTGGGCGTAGATTGCTGAATTGCGTCTGGAAGACGGGTGGTCTTTCGTATGCATATTGATAATTACTGTTCTTTAGCTTAATGTTCTAGAGTTAGAATCAAAGTAGTCTTATTTAGGCCCCCACAAGAATCGAACATGAGTTTTAAGTTGTAATACATCGCATATTAATTAATATATCGCACATTATTAGTCTTAGGTATAAAATAAAGTTTTTTTTTAAAAGTGTTCTTGGGAAATTGCCAGTCTTGACTAGCTACATGTGTGTTTGTTTATAACCTTTGACTCACTTTAAACGGGTCACTTGTGAAACAGTGCCATTTATGCTATCATGAAAGTGCTCCCAGCATAAAGATTTTGTTTTTTTTTTATTAATCTATGAGATTCTCGAATTTTCTCCTCCAGTTTACTAAGATTTCATGGAGTGGGGCTTTGACGAAAATGTACTAAAACTAACCTGAGTTGTGGCTAACATTATGATTGAGACTTTCAAAACTATCTTCTATATTAGAAAAGTTTTTGGAAAGTTATTTCTTATAACCAATCCAGTAGATGTTTTTAATGTTCCGTTTTTTTCTTGCAAAAGTTATTAGGAATGTCTATAGACATTTAAGTACTAAATGATAACTACCTAAAGTTTTGTTACTCACTAAACAATCAAATTCAATTCCTACGTCCATAGAACAAAAGATACATCAGGTGAAGATTTTTGTACGATACCATTGACCATTTTAGCATGGTGGCCGTAACATTATTGAGCGACACGAAACCGTTTTCTATAGCAGCATTCCTTGTATGCCTCCAATTTGAGTGATGTCCTTTAAATTCATTATTGTTTTCGTCATAAAATATTAAAATAATTGACCCCATTGTTGTCAGCTCCCAAGGGGGGTCTCAAACAGTACAAAATTTGAACCGGAACTATTTTGTGGAATCTCTAAAAGCCTGGCCCGATTGACCCTTGAAACTCTTTATCATATTAAATCATTTAAGATCTGGTCTGATACATCAGGCTTAAAGAAGTCCTGGGATTAAGTAAGAATAAACTGCGTATTTTGCCAAGAGCCCTGACTGGACACTGTTGTCTAAGAAAGCACATTTCACCTCAATGATGTGCTGATTCTGTTTATTAACGGGAAAAACATATCTGAACATCCTAACTGAGTGTGGGCCCTTAATGCGCAAACGTAACACTTATCTGGGAAAATATGTACTTCGCTCATAAGAAGTGAAATTGCTTAGCAACTCCTTGAATTTATTAAAGACATAGGACTTAGCAGTGTACTGTAACCATAACAGCGATCACAATAGATCTTATAGGTCGCAGTGATACTGATGATCTTTCTAGACCTGCATAGCTGATTGCACAAGTTAATAATAAATACCATCAGGTTGACTGTGTGTTCGTTAGTCATCCTTATTCCATATAAAAAATCTGTACGGACGAAGCGGTGTCAAAAACGGTTTTTATACGTGGTAGAGCCATGGTGCAGCTATATTAATAGTATAGTTGTAGCACGAATGGGTCGGCTCGACCGGGGAAGGACTACGCTCTCACAGAATATCAGCGTAAAATAGCAGCTTAATGCTGCTTTGTTTCGTATGGTGGGTGTAGAGAACCGTAGACCCTTTTTACTGGAAAAGAGGCATACTATCTTAGTCCTCACGGCTGACAACGATCTGCATTTTAATTCGCAAATAAAGATAGATGTAGACGTTTATGGGCCACAGCAAACACTTACCATCGGGTGGACTGTGTGCTTCATTGTCACCCTTATCTATATAATTAAAAATTAAAAATTTTGTACAACCGACTTCAATATAAATTATTAAGAATAACTCAAAAACCTTTGGTCAGACCTTGATAAAATTTATATGAGACCATAAGTAAAAAACTAGCTTTCAAATAAAAAAGAATCATTGAAATCGGTTTACCTATTAAAAAGTTATGAGGAACACACATAAAAAATACAGTCGAATTGAGTACCGTTTCCTTTTTGAAGTCGGTAGAAAAAAGCCTGTTTTAATACATAAATCATTACCATTAATTTTGGTGGTTATGGTGCATGATTAATTTAAATACTTTTGATATTAGATTAGATCTGTTTTAACAATTGTTCGAACAAAGTATGTATTTTATAATAATTTGTAAACGATTTGACTTAAAAGTAAATAGACAACGTAATTGACTTAATGCGGGTCATGAGATTTCATCACATTTAATTCACTTGATAAACATAATCTACGTATGAATCAAATACAAAATTACACTGAAATGATAATCTTACTTTATTTAACGAAATAATTACAAATTGTTTGTTTCCATTCATTTCTGTTATAAATGGCAACTTCTCTTCTTCTCTGCAGTTAAAGGCGAAACATTCAGAACATAACAAAGGTACTTATACTATTATATTATAATCATTATTTATATTTTGACTGTAAAAATAAAAGGTAAGATCTCCCCGTCAGTCATGTGGTAAAGCCCAGGAAGCGAGAAGGAAACCGTATTATTACGGATCTACTTTATCTATTGCAGTATCGTTCGGAAACATCAATTGTGTGATTTAGGCTTTTGGACTGCGTTGTGGAGATGGGAATAGGTGTGACACTTTCCACCAAAGCTGCACGAGGAAGAAGCTCTTTACAGTATATTTGTGCAAAGAAGTCTGTTGATTGATAGTCCAGTAGTTCATTTAGCTAACTAACCACTAAAACCTCGCACGCTTCTTTCGCTCGCATACATCGCATACATCTCTTACTTGTTTTGTAAGTATAAATACCTCGCTCTGATAAGCTCTTTCCACAAGAGCCACGCTAAGTGAGGCTAGGGAAATAAATTAATTCTAATGATGTATTTTTTCCTCGCGTACCACTTAGCACAGCTCTGGTGGAAATGCAGCCTTATCCTGTGAATGTAAATAGTTTATCCTGAAAACAAAATTCACCCACAACAGGGAACGGAATTTCCAAGACAGTACTACACTTCTCAGAAATTTAAATCTGCTCTTCACCGGTGGTCGCTGTAGACCACAATATTTTACATAAGTTTTGTCAACTCTTAAAATGTGAATGGTTGATTATTTTATCCCGCCAACACAGACATTGTTAGTTATTTTTTTTTTCAAATTAGTAAAGTATTATTGCAGCGCAAATCCGAGCAGGTCTAAAACTTTGCAATTTTTGGTTAAGGGTAAGTTTTGCCAACCACATTTCGTAATGCAGCTGAATCATAAATGAGACTCTAGACATTGGAAATTTGCATATGCATTTTTTTATAGGTGAGGGGACAAATGAGCATGCGGCTCACCTGATGGTAAGTGACTACCGCCGCCCATGAACAACTGCAACACCAGGGGAATTGCAAATTTGTTTCCGGCCTTTTAAAAATAAAAAAGTAGGCTCTTTTCTTGATGGTCCCTAAGTCGTATCGCTTTGGTAAAATCGCTGGTGGTGATCACGCTACTCCTGCTTCCTAGGCGACAACACCTAGGAAGTAGGATTACCACAAAAGACGCGTCAGAACTGGTGCCAACTCTGGAGCGCACGTCCTCAGCACAATTGGCGGGATTCCGTCAGGCCCACTCGACTTGTTTATGTTCAGGGAGAGGAAGCTTTGTATACCGAGCACTGTGTGAATCGCACATCAGGCATAGAGTATCCACACTGCGGGATGGTCGGCGGTGTGTTTCCCCCGTCATCGAGAGTCGAGCTGGATGCAAAAAAATAATACCTAAAAGGTTTGCTTTATTTTTTGAGGCACGGGGCAAGTAAGTCGTCCTCCCAATGCAGAGATGGTAGTGATGACTTACAGAAATTCCCTTGAACAGCCTTGACAAGAATGCACGGATTCCCGAAATAAAGCGAACTAATTTCTCGCCAATGCTGCCAATGTGCTCATACTTTGCCTTGGCAATAACTCTTTTGAAGGACCCGAAGGCGAAGTTATACCCCTTTTTAGCATGCTGGTGTTCACATCCCGAGCCGCCGAAGCCTCAGCCCAGGCCTGATAACACTCCTGCCTACTGCGTAATGCAGTCTTACAGGAGCGACCAAACCAAGGCTGAAATCCACCTCCGAAGTGTACCACAGATGATGGAATAAATAGTTCTATTCCCTGTAGCACCTGGCCACCTGCACTAACCAATCGAAATGTAGAAGCAAAGTTTCTTCTTTACGTTGGTATTATGTGAGGTCGTGGTACTGCCCCGGTTCGAGCCGGCCCATCTATGCTACAGCAGAAGCTGCAGCGTGGCTCTACCACTGTTAAATGCATTCTAAACATTGAATCAAGGACCAATATATTAAGCACTAGCTGTGCCCCGCGTATATCACGCGTCTGCTCCTCGCGACATGTGAACTTCGAGAGAGACATCACGACTGACGGTTGCTGAATTAACAAAGATTTAATAAGTGAAAAATGTTACTTAAATTACACGGTAAACCTAACTGGTGGTTATGCATGGTACATGTTCTGATATAGCCTTGAATACGAAGTTATTTATTTGGATATAAGGACTAATACTAATGTACGATTAATGTGGCCTAGTTTGTACCGGCCATAGATTAGTACCGGCATTACTATTGCATATTTTAACGTGAAAAAGTAGTTATTGTGACATAACTGTAATAGTTAAAGATATAGTATTGCAGACTTTTTTGTAGATATTGATGACCTCTATAAAACTGTAGTACATCACTTTGCTTTATTGTCAATAGTTTCCACAGCGTACGACGTACGTAAGGATTATTTTTGGTATTTTTTTTCACATCTTTGGTTACATTAAAGAAGTTCTCATGCGGATTCCTAACTTTTTGGAAAATATTCTATCACCTTTGTTCATCAGAATTTTTCAAAACGGTGTAGCAGTTTCGGAGCCTATTCAATTCAAACAAACAAACAAATCTTTCCTCTTTGTAATATTATATTAGTGTAGTTGAGAGGTAGCAATACCAGTGCGAAGCGAGGGTATCGGTGCTGTGTACACTAATCCAACTAACCAGCGAGGTGAATATGGGTGAATGTTTTAAGTATATAATAAAGTATATAAAAATATAATTGTTTTAATTATGTTGTTATAATGAATATTACGAGTAATTTATTATTGACTATTTAAAATTTCTTTATCAGGCATCGGTAACATTGTTTTGCTTTTGCTTTTGCCTCCTCCAAATCCTTCCACATTTTTTTTATAGGATAAGGATGACAAGCGAGCACACAGTCCACCTGATGGTAAGTGGTTGCAGCGGCCCATAGACATCTACATCTATCCTCTATTAAAAATCAAAATACAGATGCGTTGTCACCCGTGAGGACTAATATGGAATGCCTCATTTCCAGTAAAAAGGGTCTCCGGTTCTCTACACTCACCATACGAAATATAGCAGCGTAAAGCTGCTATTTTACGTTGGTATTCTGTGAGAATGTGGTCTTTTCCCGGTCGAGCTGACTCATTCGTGCTACAACTATACTACCAATATAGCTGCAGCATGGCTCTACCACGTAAAGTCCACATTTCGCGATCGTAGCTTTTCCTTAAGAAACGGTCGTCCTCTCTTGCTATTGCCCTCAATAGGATGTCATTTAACTACTAATTTAGCCGATTTTTCTTTTATGTTTCTAATTAAATGGTCAGTCCCCAAACTGGTTTATTGTGATATCTTTAAGGGGCCAATGTTATATCCACGCCTTTATATGTTTACTACAACATGGATGTTACTACATAATATATGTTACATCAAATTTGAAACAAAAGTTATTAATGTGCATATACGTGTAGACAAAATATTAAAGTGAAGTTATCAACCATGTTTTTGTTTTTTTCCACAGTTTAAAACAATGTACTTCCTTCGTTTTGTGGTCGCAGCATTTTTGGTTCCAGCTATATTATGTTACGATGCGGAGTACGACAAATTGGACACTGATAAAATTCTTGCAGATGATGCATTGTTCTCTTCATATATTGATTGCTTTCTGGATAAGGTACCCTGTACAGCTGAATATTCTAGTGAATTCAAAAGTAAGTGAAGTTTTATATGTATATATTTATATCTGTGTATTTTATATTTTCATGTTTTTAAAGTGGTGAAGTTTCGAAATATCACTCATCATAAAAATTATTACACTCTCAAATGGAATTAAGAGAATATATAGGCTACAAAATTTCAAGGATATGTTTTAAACGAACTATTGCTGTCGCTCTGTGCTCGAAGGACCTACTAGAAAACAGAGAGACAATTGCAGCTCACCTATACTACACTTACAAAATTAATACCTTTATAATACCTACAAAATATCACGAAATCTTCTGTTTTGGAAAACTGAATTGATATAATTTTTTTTCGAGAACAGTATAAGAAGGATTACGACTGTTTGTAATTTTTTCTTTCTTTTATATTTGTTAAATTTGTATGCTGGATGTCTAATTACAGTTTTACTACTTTTAGAAGGTTCCAAGTTCTTAAAATCTTTAATTTAAAACACAAACTGTAGGAACATGGCAGTGGTAGTTATAGATTTTATTGTAAAAAAAAAACCTATATTTGCTTTATTGTTGTTATATATGGAGAAATAGAGGAACACGTTTTTATGGACAAAACACCGCACGGATTACTTCATAAATATATGGATCTGTCGTGTTGCTGTATTTGTCAAGCTTTGTGAAATTCCATCCGCAAGGGAAGTTGCAGGGGCGTTAATTAAAAAAAATCACATTTCTAAACTATAGTACTTATAGGTATAAAACTTGGCCAGAATATTCTTTTGGCATGCTAAAAATTACCACATATCACATTACATTTTTTAACGCCACTCACAAAGAGCAGTGCCCCGCACTGTTCTTTGTGAGTGGCGTTAGAAAATCTCCATATATAAAAATAAGTTGCTGTCTGTTAGTCTCGATAAAACTCAAAAACGGCTCTACTGATTTTGATGAAAATGTTTGTTTGTGTTTGAATGGGTCCCTAGATGGCTTAGATTGCCAGTTGCACTCGGTAGATGGCGCTGTTGTCGAGATCCAGAAATCTACCGTGCGAAGCCAGGGCGGCCCGCTAGTTCAGTATAAATATATCAGTATGTCAATCAGCTACGCTCTAAGATATGAATTTAAGACGTGATATCATTCTACGCTTATGGACTACTGCTTTTGTATACGATTGTTCAAGAATGTCTAAAGGAAAAACAGTTGTTATGTTTATAAATAACCTACACTTTACCAAGATAATATGTTAGACCTACATATATAATATGCTTGCCATTTTTTAAGTAGACTTAAGGTACAACAGAAGCTGCATTCGTCCTCCTGGGCATAGGTCTCTTCTTATTTTCGAGAGAGTTTTGGAGCAATTGGTCTTCAGAAGTCCTCGCAGTATTTTATTTCTCATGCATGCAGGTTTCCTAACGATGTTTCCTTCATCGTTGTATACGTAATAAGTCAGTACCTTAATTGCAAATAACAATTTTATTGGTGCCTGCGGAGATCAAGCCCGGGTGAGTCGCGTACTATGAAATTTATTTTAATGTACGTTAATGTGCATTTACGTAATGTAGCTATTTAGTACTAACATTATATAGTAAGTTTCTATTTTTGTCGGTTTTTTTCACATTTTGTATCATCTCACTCTATACAAAATGTATATAAAATGTATGTATCTTGTTTTTAATTGTATATAAAATCCAATTGTGTATGACCTAAGCGCATTAACTTTAACATTAAATTACGAACCTTATACTTCCAATTTTCCGATAATTTTATGTCAAACTTCAATTTCAAAATAAGTTTGAAAAATCCAAAAGTGCACGACTCATAATACTCATATGATCATCATATCATCATTCACTTCGCTCTTTATCTCTCTCTCTCTCTCTCTTGCTCTCTCTCTCTCTCTCTCTTGCTCTCTCTCTCTCTCTCTCTCTCTCTATATATATATATATATATATATATATATATATATATATATATATAAGAGAGAGAGAGAGAGAGACATAAAGAGCGAAGTGAATGATCCAGATGGTGAGGATGGTATCGTGAATTTTGACGCGATGTGCGTTCGTGAAATTTGGCGGCTGGAATTAATCCTAACAATTTCTCAGAGCACTCCCCGTGGTAAATTCTATAGAAAGTGCAAAGAGATGCAACATCTCTACGCAGTGCCAGTGTATCGAGACTATCAGAAAGAACTCGGTCGTCGACGATCCGAACCGCTGTGCGCTGGATGTGGTCAAGTGGAACGAGCTGGCACTGGGGTGCCCCGGCCCAGAGATGAGAACAGTATTCCATTTTCGGCCGAACTTGCGCTTTGTAAAGTTGCAAGCGATGTGCCGGCATGAAATACTGTCTCGCTCTGCTGAGCACGTCAAGCTTTTTAGAGGCCAATTTGGCCTTCCCTTCCAAGTGACCACAAAACTGCACACTATTCGATATGTCGTCGCCGAGGATGCCGATGCTAGCTGAGGCAGCAAGGCGAGTGCCTTGAAACTGAGGAGATACGACAAAGGGGTTCTTTTTAGCGGTAAACGCGCAAACTTGTGTCTTCTGGGGATTGAACTGGACTAGATTTAGTCGCCCCCAATCCGAGACTTTGTCCAGCAAAGACTCGACTTCAGACACAAGTTTGTCCCAGTACTCGGCGACGTTTTCCCGAGAAATATTAGCACGGCCGGTATATAAGGCATCACCAGTGCTGTCGTCTGCATAGCAATGAATGTTACCAGTTTGCAACATATCATTGATATGCAGGAGAAACAGCGTTGGTGATAGCATGCAGCCTTGTGGAACACTAGCGTTGATAGGCTTGAGATCAGAGCATGCACCGTCTACTACGACCTTGATGCTTCGATCAGCAAGAAAACTGGTGATCCATTTGCACAATTTCTCGGGAAGCCCATACGAAGGAAGCTTCGAAAGAAGCGCTTTGTGCCAGACCCGATCGAAGGCCTTAGCTATGTCCAAACTAACAGCCAATGCCCCCCCCCCCCTTGGACTCTACTGCCTCCGACCGTCTATGAGTCAGGTAGACCAGAACATCACCAGCTGACTGACCCCGACGAAAACCGTACTGGCGGTCACTAATCAGCTGGTGATCCTCAAGGTACCTCATGAGCTGGCAGTTTATAATGGATTCCACTTTTTTGGAGAACAAGGAGGTGATGGCGGTAGGCCTGTAGTGGGACGGGTCTGAGCGGTCACCTTTTTTAGGGATCGGGTGGACCAAAGCTGTCTTCCATGAATTCGGGACTACCCCATGGGAGTAATAGTATCAGAAAAGACGCGTTAAAACCTGTGCCACTTCCAGAGCACACGTCTTCAACACAATGGGAGGGACTCCATCAGGCCCACTCGACTTCCTGACGTCCAGGAAGAATAGTGCTTTGCGAACCGAGCGCTGTGTAAATCGCACATCCGGCATGGAACACTCACACCGCGGAATGGTCGGTGGTGTGTTACCCCCCCGTCGTCTAGAGTCAAATTGGACGCTAAGAGAGAGCTTAACAGATCGGCTTTCTCCTTTGCGGCATGGGCCAGTGAATTGTCCTCTCTGTGCAGAGATGGAAGAGATGGCTCACAGAAGTTCCCTTGGACAGCCTTGGCGAGAGACCAAAATGCACGGGTTCCCGAACGAAGGCGATCAAACTTCTCGCCAATTCTGCCGATGTGCTCAGACCTTGCCTTTTCAATGACGCTTGTGAAGGACCTGGAGGCGGAATTATACTTCTTTTTAAGAGCACTGGTGTTTAAATCCCGAGACGTTGATGATCTTACTAATTTAACACAAATGAACCAATATTGTTTTGATGCTAACGTGGAAAGCTGCTGCTAATTTACCCGTAGATTGAGTATCATCAGCTTCCACAATTATTGTTCACCAAAGTTTTCGGGCGACCACGGGGTTCATTTTTCAGGGGTGGTGCGTTCGTTTGTAGTATTTGCTCCACAAACGTCGTTAATGTTGCGTGTCGTTTGAGCCGCGTTGCTGCCGCGACGGTACTTATATTCCTTAGTTTCTCGAATTTATAACGTATCCGATTCCGAAATTAATAACTAATTAAAAAAAAATTGTTCCATGTTTTTAAAACAAAATTAATTTGAAATTAGAATTCTTAGCCAAACAAAAATTATTTTGATTGGAAATGGCCAGTACTGCAGAACGGCAATTTCATAGGAAAAGCCCTATTATAAAAACATGAAAAGTAACCTTTGTACCTTTTTAAGTATATAGCGCGCACGGAGGTGTATGAGGTTTGACATAATTGATGTTTATATGGAGAAGGAAAATTAAGTTATACTATATGTTGCAAAAACATTAAATTAAATGAAATTAAACATAAATACGTTATGACAAATTAGGTCGTTTGTTAATAGACAAAAATGGTAAAAAGCGTTTATTTAATATTTTGTGTATTAAATTTCGGTGTTTTATACATATACGAGTACTAGCTGACCCGACAAACGTTGTTTTGGCATATAAATTATTTCTAGGAAATATTTTTTGGTTTTAAAACACGCGATAAAAGACTCGAGAAAAAACAGAGGTTGATCGTAGAAGGGTGAAAATTTGAAGATTTATGTATTTTTAATTGATTTAGCATACTAAAACAAAATAAAAATTTTTGACAAATTTAATTTTGAAAAAAAAATATTTAGGGGTGGGTCACCCTTATCATTTAGGGGTTTGAAAAATAGATGTTGGCCGATTCTCAGACCTACCCGATATGCACACAAAATTCCATACAAATCGGTTCGCCGTTTCCGAGGAGTTTGGTAACAAACACCGCGACACGAGAATTTTATATATTAGAACTAGCTGTACCCCGTGACTTCGCTCGCGTGTACTTTGGTTTATTTTCTTTTTAAGCGGAACACTAAATATTTTTCTAAAATAAAAGTAGCCTAAGTTACTCCTTATAACATTAGCTATCTGACAGTGAAAGTCCCGTCAAAATCGGTCCAGCCGTTTCGGAGATTAGCCGGAACAAACAGACAGACAGACCGACAGACAGATAGACGGACAGACAAAATTTAAAAAAAATGTGTTTTTGTAATAAGTACCGTATATACTTTCATATGCATTTAGTAAAAAGCTGTTATTTTAACATTACAAACAGACACTTCAGTTTTATTTATTTGTATAGATTAATGTGCTGAAGGTACGAAGAGAAATACAGCTTGTTTAATTTACAAACCTAAAAATTCAATAATATATTCAATAATAAATTTAATGAATTATGGTCGAGTTTTGACCTCTAGGCGACCACAAGTTAATATAAAAATGTGAAACTAAATTACCCAATTCCACTATATTCATACATTTATACAACCATAGGAGTACTAACCAAGCTAATAAAAACGTATTAGAAATCATCAATTATTTAAAAATCAATTTTATAATTTTTCAGAAATACTTCCAGAAATTTTTAAAGAATCGTGTGGTAAATGTTCTCCAGAACAAAAGATAAGGGTGAGGAAAATAGTAAAACATATGATCGAAAAGAAGTTAGAAGATGCATTGGCATTTTGGACAAAATACGACCCAAATGGCGAATACCAGGCTGATTTTATGGCGTTTGTAAACGGTTCAGACTAAAGCTAACGTTCCGCTTTTATAAAAGAACGATCTGTATCAACGCTATATAATTACGTAATATGTTATTATAATAATACTAACAGTTGACCGTGATTCATTTTAAACTATTAAATATGCATTGTGATTTACTAACAACTTTTAGGAAGAAGTAATATATTTAGTTTTGCAAGCATAAACTTAGCTTTTTATTTTATATTTAACCTACCTAGACTGACTGACGATTTTCCCCAAATCATGTCTTATTAGCAATAAACAGGGATATGCCGAAATTTACAGAGAAGATTCAGAAGTAATTTCGTCAATTTGATCTGGCAATCCTCTTTGAGAGTAGCTAAGTTGTTGCGCGAGTACCATATATTTATATAGATGGGATATCGCAACGTTTAGTTTTCTGTAGTAGAGCTCTGATTCAATATATGGTAGAAGATCTCGAGTTATATTCCGTTATATTCAACGGAGACTATCTATCTGCGCAGGACAGGATTACAGTGTATGATTATGTCCGCCAAGCACAGGTGTACTCTCTGTTCTCTCACTTACATAGTCCGATAAAAAATCAATGCGGCATGAACGATAAGAGACCAGGCGCAGGAAGAAGGGCGGGAGTGAAACACCGCCAACTTCCTGACTCCGGGTTGCTACTAAGGATTTCTTGCCAGAAAAACTCAATAAATGATTTTTGTCACGACCCGTGATTGGAATCTGGGAGCAAATGATCAGAAATAGCGCTTACGTAGAACGAAAATGTAGTTTTAAATTAAATCCAAAAGCCAGCGCTTCAGTAGGTAATAGCGATTGAAAAAACCACTGGCATACCGAAAAGTATTGCTCATCGAATTTTGAAACAATAGAAATATCATCCGTATCGTCGTACTACGCGTACAGAGTTTGCTAACACGTGACTGTCTCGTCTATTGATTTTTACAGAACAATGTTAGCAAAACGTAGTGAAGACCTACAATTTTTAGACTGTAGACTGATGAAAGCACATTTAAAATCGACGGTTATTGAAATTTACACTTTCGACACGGCACACAGAAAATTCGCACTTAATCAGTTTAAAGTAAATTTTTTTTATTCTATTATAATTTAAGGGACATTTGCCGCTTAGCGTATGTTAGTCCCATCATACCCTAACATACATCACTTACTCATATAACGTTACTTAATACTTATTATACTACATGGGCCATGGATTGGAACAGAACTTTCGCATCGTCGCCATTTGGTTGGGATAGAATGTTATGGAATGTGCCTACGTCAGTTCTATTCAAAAAAGTTAAATTGTGGACGGAAATTTTCAACGGACAAGTAATTGGACTACCTGATTTGAGTTAGATGGATTAAGCTACCTGAAACTTTAACTGGCGACGACTATTTGTATGTCCTCATAAAATAATTTACTAAACAATTTTAATAAGATGGTTATCAACAAATTACGGACCTAAATCCCCTTGACTTTTTATTGGGGTTGCATAAGTAGCACGAATGAGTGTAGAGAACTGGAGACACTTTTTATTGTTCCGTAGCCAAATGGCAAAAAACGGAACCCTTATGGATTCGTCATGTCTGTCTGTCTGTCTGTCCATATGTCACAGCAACTTTTTTCCGAAACTATAAGAACTATGCTGTTGAAACTTTGTAAGTATATGTATTCTGTGAACCGCATTAAGATTTTCACACAAAAATAGAAAATAAACAATAAATTTAGGGGGTTTCCCATACTTACAACTGAAACTCAAAAACTTTTTTTCTATCAAACCCATACATGTGGGGTATCTATGGATAGGTCTTCAAAAATGATATTGAGGTTTCTTATATATTTATTTTCTAAACTGAATAGTTTGTGCGACACTTCCAAAGTGCTAAAATGTGTGTCCCCCCCCCCCTTTTACTTCTAGACTCAAAGACACGGCCCCCAGTGCCCGGCGGCTCCGCTATTCCTGGCTACGGTGGCGACCATGGTAACGGCGGAGCTGGGGGTGCTAAGAAACTCCGGTGGAGGTTCGGTTGCCACCTAAGACGACTCGACCTGGCAACATACAACGCACGCACCCTGAGGACTGACGAGAAGATTGTGGAGCTGGAAGAAGAGATAGACAAGTTACGCTGGCATATTATAGGATTATCCGAAGTCCGAAGAGAGGGGGAGGACACGGTAATCCTCGAATCCGGCAACTTGCTCTATCACCGGGAGGGCGACCATTTGTCCCAAGGAGGTGTCGGATTTATCGTCCACAAGTCTCTCGTTAACAACGTTGTAAAGATCGAGAGTGTGTCGACGAGGGTTGCATACACTCAGAATCACCAAACGGTATTCACTGAAGGTCATACAGGTTTACGCACCAACCTCGGCACACCCCGATCAGGAGGTGGAGGAAATGTATGAGGATATCTCTAGAGCCATGCATTCCTTCAAAACTCAATATACGGTGTTAATGGGAGACTTCAATGCAAAACTAGGCACAAGAGAGAACGGTGAGCTGAAAGTAGGGAAATTTGGAATAGGGCAACGGAACCCAAGGGGCCAGCAGCTGGCCGACTTCATGGAGAAAGAGGGACTCTTTATGATGAACTCTTTCTTCCAGAAGCGGCCCCACAGGAAGTGGACCTGGTCAAGCCCCGACGGCTCCACAAAAAATGAGATTGACTTCATTATGACGACCAGACGACAACTGTTCAGTGATGTCTCCGTGAATGCGAGGGTGAAAACTGGTAGCGATCACCGAATGGTTAAAGGTACACTGAACCTAAACGTTAAGTTGCAGAGGTCTCGTCTAATGAAGTCAAGGCTCCGTCCCCCTCATGCTCTGTACCAAAGTCCCGAAACCTTTCCTTTTCCTCAAGTTACAAAACCGTTTTCAGTGCCTAGAAGACTGCAATGAAGTGGACGATATGAATGACAAGCTCGTGGAAACTGTCCATGCCGTCGGAGCTAAGTTCTGCAAGACCCTCCGCAGAAGAACACAAAAACTCTCTGATCACACTCTGAATCTCATGGCTGTTAGACGGGAGATGAAGCTACATTCTTCAACAGATTTGACAGCATACAGGCAACTGAACAGACAGATCTCCAAATGCATGCGGCGGGACTTACGCAACTTCAATACAGCTTGTATTGAAGAAGCGATCGAGCGAAACCAAGGCTCCAAAGTCTTTGCCAGAGATCTGTCTGCCAGAAAGAGCCAACTGTCAAAGCTGAAGACTGAATGTGGCAGCATCGTTTCCGGGGAACCTAAGATTTTGAGTGAGATTGATAGGTTCTATGGGCAGCTGTATACGTCATCGTTGGAGCCACATGCAAGTGTGAGTAACGATCCAAGAGCGAGTCTTATCCGACACTATTCCGAAGATATCCCGGACGGCAGTCTGAACGAGATTAGAATGGCTCTCCAGCATCTTAAAAACGGCAAGGCCCCAGGTGAGGATGGAATTACAGCGGAGCTTCTGAAAGCGGATGGAAGACCGGTACTTGAAGTCCTTCAGAAGCTCTTTAATTCCGTCCTCCATGGTGGCATTACACCGGAGGCGTGAAGTAGAAGTGCGATGGTCTTGTTCTTCAAGAAAGGTGACAACGCTCTCTTGAAGAACTACAGACCGATTTACCTTCTGAGCTGCGTCTACGTGCTGTTTTCGAGAGTCATTACGAATCGTCTTGCGCGCAGGCTTGACGTCTTCCAGCCTGCCGAACAAGCCGGTTTCCGAAAGGGCTTTAACACCATAGAACACATACATACCCTTCGGTAAATTGTACAGAAGTCCGAAGAGTACAATTTGCCACTATGTCTGGCGTATGTGGACTATGAAAAAGCCTTTGATTCCGTCGAAATTTGGGCGGTGCTGCAGTCCCCTCAGCGGTGCCAAGTTGACTGTCGGTATATCGAAGTGCTGAAGTGTTTGTACAGTAGAGCTACGATGGCTATCCGAGTACAGAACCAGAGTACGAAACCTATCCAATTGCAGAGAGGTGTAAGACAGGGTGACGTCATATCCCCGAAACTTTTCACCGCTGCATTGGAAGACGTTTTCAAGCTTCTGGACTGGAAAGGATACGGTATTAACATCAATGGCGAGTACATCACTCACCTTCGATTTGCCGACGATATAGTCCTTATGGCAGAATCGCTGAAGGACCTAAACACCATGCTCAATGACCTCAATAGTGTCTTCCAATGGATAGGTCTTAAGATGAACATGGACAAAACAAAGATTATGTTTAATGTCCATGACACACCTATGCCGGTAGTTGTTGGGAGCACTAAGCTCGAAGTTGTTGACGAGTATGTTTACCTAGGACAAATAGTCCGACTAGGTAAGTCCAACTTCGACCGAGAGGTCAATCGACAGATTCAACTCGGCTGGGCAGCGTTCGGGAAAGTCGTAGTTTAGACATCTTCTCGTCAGACATACCTCAATACCTTAAAACGAAATTGTACAACCAGTGCGTCTCGCCAGTGATGACTTACGGATCTGAGACGTGGTACTTCACTGCTGGCCGTATGAGGAAGCTCAAGGTCGCTCAGCGAGCTATGGAGAGGGCTATGCTCGGGGTTTCTCTGCGTGATAAACTTAGAAATAAGTATATCCGCATTAGAACCAGAGTAACCTACATAGCCCAACGGATTAGTAAGCTGAAGTGGCAGTGGTTCGGCCATATAGCTCGAAGAACCGACAACCGATGGGGAAGAAAGGTTCTCGAGTGGCAGCCTCGTACCGGTAGGCGAAGTGTAGGGTGACCCCCCACGAGATGGAGTGACGACCTGGTAAGACATGCAGGAAGTCGATGGATGCAGGTGGCTCAGGACCGTGCTTTGTGGCATTCCTTGGGGGAGGCCTATGTTCAGCAGTGGACTTATGAAAGGCTGTAATGATGATGATGATGATGAAAACTAAACAAAATATATGATGTACATTACTATGTAAACTTCCACCGAAAATTGGTTTGAACGAGATCTAGTTAGTAGTATTTTTTTAAACGTCATAAATCGTAAATTATGCTGCTACGGAACCCTTGATGGGCTAGACCGACTCGCACTTGGCCGCTTTTTACTGGAACCGAGATATTCTATCTTAGTCCTCACGGGTGACGATGCATCTGCATTTTGATTTGTAATCGAGGATAGATGGAGATGTCTATGGGCTACACCAACCACTTACCATCAGGTGGATACAGTCCACTCGTTTGTCACCCTAATCCTATAAAAAAACTAAAAAAAAAACTGAGATGTATTTTATTGTTTGGATTCTTTACTTTGCTTGGAACAACATGTCGAAGTTAATTGTATTGAAAGCGTTACTGAAATCTATAACTTTGAGCTGTTTAATAGCTATATCCCAACGAATGATAAGAGCAGTAGCCATCAGTCTTTATCAAGGATTTTGGCAAGGAAAGGTAAAATCAAGATTGGACGAAAATCAGAGTAGTTACTGGGGTTCGAATTCTTAAAAAGACATACATATACGCACTTTCAGGCTTCAGAGAAATTAAGAAACAGAGACACATTCTTTAAATTGGAGGTCGTTGAAAAAGTTTCTTAGTATTTTATATAAAAATTAAAGACATTTTTTATAGTTAAATTACATTTAATTATAGTATATATGTGCCATTTTGTTCAACAACTTTTTGCTATCTTATAGGTAGTGACGTGATCTCGTTCCTGCAGAAATCTTGGGATTTTTGATCAAAAAAATGCGACAAGTAGTTTTTACAGTCCTCTCTTGATGTTAAATTAACACTAACCAAAGAATTCTGAAGATACCAAAACAGATGAAAATCTGAGGATGCAAGGTTAGGACTATATGGTGGATGCATTAACACTTCCCAACCAAGCTCTCTCAAGTTTTGCTGAGTGGTCAAAGATGTGTGTGGTCTGGCGTTATCATGATTTTCTTTTCTGTTGATCAATTACGGCCGTTTATTTCTCAATTTCTTGCTTAAGTCTCATTAGTTGTTGGCAATAGAGACCCGAATCGGTGGTTTTGCCCCACGGTAAAAGCTCATAATAAACGATGCTCTTCCAATCCCACCATACACACAGCATCACTTTATTGCATGTTAATCCGGGTTCCGCTACAGTCTGTGGAGTTAATTACCCTTTGACCATGATCTTTTTTGCACATTATTGTCTCAGGTGAACCACTTTCCATCACCAGTGATAAATCTTTTCAAAAATGGTTTGGTTTCATTACGTTTCAATAGAGAATCGCAAATGAGTACACAATTCAATAGGTTTCTTTCAGTGTCCTCGTGTGCTACCCACATATCGACCCTTTTTTATAGCCCGACTTTCTTAAATGAGTCAAAATTATTTTGTGGTCAATCTTCAATTCCCCGTCGATCTGGCTTCACTTTTTCAGAAATTTCATAGACTTTATCCATATGAGGGCGACCAGAGCGAGCTGCATCTTTGGCATCAAAATTCCCGGATTGAAAACGCTTGAACCAGCTTTGTGCTACTCTACTTACTGACACTACATTACGTCCATAAAAAGATGCGGGTTTGTCTACTCCTAATTCTCACATTTTTACATTATAAGAATAGGTGTTAATGATATATTTATCATATATCATTAACACCTAGTCTGCTCTCCTGTCCGGCGAGCAGTTTGGCGAATGGCTCTGGGGGAGAGCGCAGGTCGTGTTGATCCCCAAGGCAAGTCTGAGGAGTTCTTCCTTTACGTGGTTGCCGCCTAGTTTTTGGTCTGGTTCAATGGGAAACAGACAGAACAGAAACACTCAGATGATCCTCATTTTCTTTTCTTTTTATCCCATCCCTTTTTTCATACCTTAACCCAATCCAGGGTGTTAAGAGTACCGTGCATGCGGAGCTTTGCCGGCTGCGACCGAATTTTTTCCTAGCTAATCGTGAGACCAAATGGACGAAGATCGACATTTGTAAAAAAATAACTCTCCTTTAATGGAACTGACTATAGGTCTGGAAGAGGCTCTTTTAGCCTCAACACCCTGCAACCCTACGCTCCAACCTGGGACGAGCCGAGAAGTGGAGGGCACGTCTGCAGCCGAACCACAGTCGGAAACGAACCAGGGAGGGGAAAAGAAAAAGTTCACGTGGCCTTATAAGCTTAGTGGGGCAGCACAGAAAAGGTAAGGCTGATAGCAACTGAAAAAGGAGCCAAAGAGGCCCTCTCTTTCTGGCAGAAGCTTTGAGATGAAATTACTCTGCCCAAACCTCCCGCAGTTCCGAAAGTGAAAAAATGCAGTCGGTCTGAGAAGGAGTCCCCCAAAGACCAGCCCAGGAAATCTGTGAAGCTGGCAACGGGGGAGAAGAAGCCCAGCTTCAACGTGGAGTAGATGTGGCTGGTCCAGCGATCACTAACGTAGGCTATTGCTAGGAGGGCCTGTGGCTCGCTCTCGATAATACCCTAGAGCGAACTGCCTAAGCTTCAACTGGGCATTACCTTTCTGCCTCGCAGCGAAGCTAACTGGAGAGTGCTCTGGAGAGTGGAGGCGGCAGTACCGTTGTGGGCACAAAATGAAGAGCTCCATGCAGAGCTCTAGAAAATCCTCCAACGTTGGGACGAGGAGAATGGGTTCCTAGTAACCTTTTCTCTGAACGACCCATCGGTGGAGGCTCTCCGGGCGGCAGGCGGCAGAGTCGTCCTTGGCTTTAAAATGATAACTTTTAAGATCAGTGGAGGCTCCGACTCGGCAATGGAGCCTGAACCGCCCGAACTCCAAACCCCCGAGCCCTTCTCCTTGAGGGGTGAGACTGGAACGACATCAGCAAGAGTGAATGTGACCCAAGGCACTGATCTCGTGACGGTCCCAGGGCCTTCGCTGGTGTCGGCCAGGGATAAGGGGAAAGGAGGTGGGAGCGGTACACTAAAAGGTACGGCGGGGGTCAAAAGCGCCGGTAAAGGACGTCTTCGTCCTATACAGGCGAAAATGACCCCGCCCCCCACGCCTATAAATGGCTAAAGGGTAAGACGAGGACGAGGAGACGACATGCAGCAGCTGCTTCTGCTGTGGTGGAGGTTTGCTCCGTAGAGGACAACATCGACCTCGCCCTCATACAAGAGCCTTGGGTGGCCAACGGTAAAATTCTGCCGTTAAAGAAATAGCTCTTTGTGCCTTCATAGATATTGAGGGCGCCTTCGACAGTAGCCCTACATCACTGCTGGTTGGGAGCCTGACAACTAAAAATGTTGAGCCCACAACCATCAGGTGGGTGAAGTCGATGCTCTCAAACATAAAGGCAAAAACAGAGCTTTTTCAAACTTCGATTGAGATTGCAACTATTGCAACTATAAGAGGTTGTCCACAAGGTAGTGTTTTGTCACCCCCGCCCCTTTGGACTTTTGCGGTTGACCAATTATTGTACAAGATGGCAGACTTTCCCGATGACACACTGGGTTATGCTGATGACCTTGTGATCATTGCGAGGAGCTTTTGCCAAAGTACTTTATCATTAATCACTCAAAGAGCACTAAACACCATAAACAACTGGTGCAGGGATAACAGTTTATCAGTTAATGCAAATAAAACTGTTATAATACCTTTTACCAAAAAAAGACGGTTGTACAAATTAGTCATACCAAAAGTTAATGGCAAAGAAGTACCATTCTCCACTGAAGTTAAGTACTTCGGCGTATTACAATCGACCAAAAACTAACATAGAACTCTCACCTTAGCAATGTATGTCACAAGGCTAAAGTTACTTTAGGTACATCGCATGGTCGGGTACAATTGGGACTTGCATCGCAGTATGATTCTATGGCTGTACAGCAGTATACTGAGGCCGATTTTTACCTACGCTTTCATTGTCTAGTGTAATAAGGCCAACCAAAAGACGACTGCGGACAGACTAAATAGTCTACAAAGGACTGCCTGCTTATGGAACTAACACCCTTTGATCTATACTTAGACATGGAGGCAAAGGCTAGTTTCAAACTTAGTATGAATTTGGGCAGATTCACCTCTATCGTCCAGGCAGAAATTTTTGCCATACTTCAGTGTGCGGAAATCAATCTGCAAAAACACTACGTAACCGTATAATCTATATTAACTCTGATAGTCAAGCAGCACTGCTAGCGCTGAGATCAAACTTGGTGAACTCGAAGCTAGTTGGAGACTGCGTCAACCGTCTAAACGACCTGTGAGGTAATAACAAGGTCGCTTAAAGATGGGTTCCAGGTCACGCGTATATTTAAGGCAATGAAACTGCCGACAAACTAGCACGGGAGGGCTCAAACAGTACATGTTGAAGCGCCTGTCAAATTATATTAGCAGTTCTCATGCCAATATTAGTCCGTAAGCTGTGTAGGTATGTTTAAAAAATGTTGTACCTGTCGTCGTTGTAAAATTTAGAGATCAAGTAAAGGTCGATTGAGCAAATTACTGCATTTTATTATTAAAAAGAGATCAAATTCCTATTCATGGTCCTAAATCGAAGCCGGATTTGAAAAAACGTAATTGGACAAGATATTATTTAGTGGAATACGCTTGGGAAGTCTTAAATATTCGTTGTGGAAATACCACCGAGGGAGTGAAGATATTTAACCAAGAAATCTGGAGTCTTAGCCCCTTAGATATTGGACTATTATTTAATTTATTTAACCCAGCACTCATTATCAGTAAATAATTTATCAGGTTAGTACCAAATTACCTATAAAATAATTACGTATAACTTAAAGTATTTAATCGGCTAAAATTCATTTAATATTGTTTTATATAGTTTCTAATAACCGTCAAATCATGATTAAATCAAATTATAAAGCTTAGTTAAATTATATTGACGATATTATAATTTTTTTTTCTCTTTATTGGTTTAAACTGTTTTTTAAAAAATAAGTCAAGAGACTGTATAATTGAAAAAATTGCATAATATTATTTATTACATACTAAGGCATACCTGTGAAGCTGTTTGATGGTCTGAATTGTATTTGTTACCCTTAATTGTTGTTAATTATAAAGTTAAATATCAAGGTAGTACATGTACCATTTTGTTTAATTATTTAAGAGTTTGAAAAATAAGTAAGGGAATTAGTTTTCATTTCTTTACAACTGTAAGCAAAATTGTATAAAACTACTTATGAATTATATTTTATAAAATATAAACTTCGTGTTTGTATAAATTTCAGGCATTTGCACTAGTCTCCCAATACCAGCCAGCATGCCAGAAGATAAGGAGCAAATTAGGAAACGAGCTAGTTACAAGGGACAAATAACAGCTTTTTCAAATTATTTAAATTCACTGAAGGTATCTTCATTGGCTGCTACTGAGGTAAATGAGTTGCAATTACGTATTAGTAGGATTGAGTCAATGTATGAACGATATGATGAGGTACAATTATCCATCGAGTGTAATACTGATAATATAGACGCCCAGATATCAGAACGAACTGATTTTGAATCCCTGTATTTTAAATCGCTTTCTCTTGCAAAAAGGATCTTAGCAGATTGCATTAAGTCAGATGACGTAAGCAGTGACGGTGGCTCTCATTCCGGCAATCATAAATTTGTTAAACTGGCCACTATTCAACTACCTAAATTTAATGGTTCTTATGATAATTGGTTAGAGTTTCATGACACGTTCATGAGCCTCATACATTCAAATGACGAGATAGATGACATAAATAAGTTTCACTATCTGAGAGCGTCGTTGGAAGGGCCCGCTGCTGTGGTAATACAGTCAATCGAATTCTCGGCAGCTAATTACACCGTCGCATGTACTATATTATGTGATAGATATGATAATAAAAGACTACTAATTCAAAATCACGTGACAGCCTTATTTAATATAGCACCAATTAATAAAGAATTGTCTGTCAACTTAAAACGTCTTATTGACCAAATAAATAAAAATTTACGTGCACTAGAATCTCTCGGTGAGCCAACTAAACAATGGGACACACTTCTCATTCATATTATTACTCAAAAATTAGATGCTAAGACATATCGTGAATGGGAAGAGTCTAAAGGTCGTTTGGAGAAAGATACACCTATTACGTTCGATATATTTTTGATGTTTTTAAAAAATCGAGCCGATTTAATCGAAACACTAGAAATGTCTAATTCTGGTGCTACTAACCGTTTAAATTCTTCTATAAAATATGCTCCAAAAGTTAAGGCAATGGTTTCAGTACGGGCCTTTTCCGCCAAACTGTGTCCTAAATGTAAGGGTGACCATAAGTTAAGCAGTTGTCCTCAGTTTCTTGGATTAAGTAACGATGTGCGTCTACAGTTACTGCCAGAGTATAAAGTATGTTTCAATTGTCTTAATTCAGGACATTATGCAAATCACTGCAAAAAGCCAGGATGCAAAATATGCCACCGAAAGCATAACACTCTCGTGCACGTCGCAGATTACCAGTCAAAACCAATTACAGATATTAATACATCTAACACGAGTAGTGGTAATAATAAGCCCGTTATGCAAGGTCATTTCGAACAAACAAACAGTTCGACAGGCTCACAGTTGTCATCCAATTCTAACGCACATCTGTCATTATCCGCAAAGGTAGGCACTGCATCGTGTAGTGAACAAGGCGACGTATTGTTATCGACGGCATTAATTAAAGTTATAGGTAAGAATGGTTGTCCATATATTGCTCGTGCTATTCTTGATAGTGGCAGTAACGCTTGTTTAATAACTGAAGAGTTATATCAAAGGCTAGGTTTGCCCGCTCAAAATGTAAATCAGTCGGTAGTCGGTATTAATAATGCTTCGGCACACATCAAGAAGATTTGTAAGGTATCGATAAAATCATTGAATGATAACTTCTCTAGTAATCTTCATTGTTTTGTCCTACCATCAATAACCCAAAATGTACCTACTAGATATGTTAATTTGTCAAACTTAAAAATTCCATCTAATATTTCTCTGGCAGATCCTAATTTTCACTCACCTGCTCCCGTTGACATGCTTATAGGTGCTGATGTCTTTTGGGACTTAATAGGAACGCAGAGATTAAAATTAGGGGACGGTCAGCCGATTCTTTGTGAAACTAGCTTAGGATGGTTAGTGTCAGGTCCGATAGATTATAGATATGTAAAGAAAGGGGTTAACTTTATTAAATGTAATTTTACAAGAATATTTCAAGATGAGGCTAGTAAAGATTTAGATGAAGATATACAAAAACAATTAGTACGCTTCTGGCACCTCGAAGAGGTAAGCCCTGCGTCTCTTTATTCAAACGAAGAAAAATTATGCGAAGAACACTTTTTAAAAAAACACCACGCGACTGGCAAATGGTCGATTTTGCGTGAGGATACCCTTAAAACATAATCCTGACGTATTAGGTGATTCTTGGCCACGAGCTAAAAAGTGTTTACTATCGCTAGAGCGCAGGTTAGCAGGTCAATCTCAGGTCTATGAAATGTATAAAGAATTTATGTCAGAGTATGAAAGTCTGGGTCATATGGAGAAATGTGAGAATGATAATTTAACACGTAAGATGCATTTTATACCACATCACGGTGTGCTTCGGGAAAGTAGTGCTACTACTAAATTAAGAGTCGTTTTCAATGCTAGCAGTCCGACTTCTTCGGGTGTTTCCTTGAATAATATACAGATGGTAGGTCCCGTGGTACAGGACGACCTTTTGTCCATTCTTTTACGCTTTCGGCTACACAAATACGTTCTCACAGCTGATGTTGAGAAAATGTACCGGCAAATAGTCATTCATCCCGATGACCGCTATTTGCAACAAATTGTCTGGCGTGATAACCCTTCAGAACAGCTTCAAGCTTATCAACTTAACACCGTGACTTACGGCACCTCTAGTGCTCCCTTTTTGGCAACTAGGTGCCTCCAACAATTAGGCTTAGAGTGTACCGATGACAAGGTTGCTCAAGTGATCATTCACGATTTTTACGTTGATGACTTGCTAACGGGAGGGGATGATATTAACGAGGTTACAGATTTGCGCCGTAAAGTGACTTCCACACTTGCATCAGCTCATATGGTTTTGCGAAAGTGGAAGTCGAATGAATCTCAACTGGTTAGTGAAAATGATATTTCTCCGCTTGATTTGAATATTGGTGGCTTTGAACCGACTAAAACTTTAGGCCTTGGTTGGCAATCACATACTGACCAACTTTGTTTCCCTATAGGAGGGCTATTCTCAGGTAGAACAAAGCGTGATATGTTATCTGTGATTTCTCAGATTTTTGATCCACTAGGACTTCTATCTCCCTGTGTAATTAAGATGAAAATGCTTCTTCAACAGTTGTGGCTGCTCAAGCTGTCATGGGATGAGCAGTTGACGCCAGAAATCAGCAAGATGTGGGCTGAGATAATAGTCGATTTACCTAAATTAAATACTCTACGTATTCCACGTCGTGTTATTTGTGACTCGCCTAGTTTGTTTGAATTTCATATTTTCTCGGACGCTTCTGAGCGAGCATATGGCGCCTGTTTATATGTGCGTAGTGTTAATGATCAGGGTGAGGTTTTAATTCAATTATTGATGGCGAAAAGTCGTGTCGCGCCGCTTAAACCTATAACAATCCCAAGACTGGAACTTTGTGGTGCACTTGTTGGAGCTCGCCTTTACCAAAAGGTTGTAGCATCGCTGAGACAACAGGCTAAGCGCACTTTCTTTTGGACAGATTCGTCCATCGTGTTAGGATGGTTAAAGGTGTTACCTAGCAAGCTACAACCCTTTGTCAGAAATAGAGTTGCTGAAATATTAGAGAAGACTGGAAATTGCGAGTGGAGGCATGTCCCAACAGAGTGTAATCGGGCCGATCATATTTCTCGCGGTGTGAGTTGTAAGGATATTTCATCCATGAGTAAGTGGTGGTCAGGACCTGAATTTTTAAAGAAAGAGGTCTCTCACTGGCCTGCAAATTTCTTAAGTATTAATCACGAGTTGCCTGAGATTAAATCGTCAAATGTTATCCTCCACGGAATACTTCATTCTAGCAACAATGAAGATTTAGGTGGGAATAAATTAATTGAATTTAAACGCTTTTCTAAATATACTAGATTAAATCGGACCGTTGCTTATGTGCTGCGTTTTATTAATAATTGTAGAAAGCAATCCGTTCACGGTCCTCTAAGCAATCAAGAGTTGCAAACCGCACTCAATGTTATTATAAGAATATCTCAGAGTCAATCATTTGAGGAATACACCATGTTAATTAAAAATAAAAGTTTACCCACTAAAAGTCCGTTGCATAAATTTAATGTATTTCTCGATGATAATAAAATAATGCGTGTTGGAGGGCGTCTTGAAAATTCCGATTACTGTTATGAGAAAAAACATCCCATACTTATACAGTCCACTCATTATTTTACCAAATTGCTCTTCAATTATGAGCACATAAGGTTAATGCACGCGGGACCACAGCTAATGTTGGCCACTATAAGAGAGATGTACTGGCCGATTAGAGGTCGTAATTTGGCCAGATCTTGTTATCGACAATGTGTAAGATGTAATAGAATGAAAGGAAAAACCATCTCTCCAATAATGGGCAACCTACCACACCAACGCATCCTTTCTGGTTTTCCATTTCAAAATATTGGACTAGACTATGCGGGACCAATTCAATCTGTTTCTCGCCATGGCCGTGGTTGTAAAATTGTAAAGGTGTATATAGCTATTTTTATTTGCTTCGCGACTAAGTCAATTCATCTTGAATTAGTGGGTGATTTAACTAGCAATACCTTCATATTAGCTTTGCGCAGATTTATGTCTAGAAGAGGGAAACCTCTTAATATTTATTCGGATAATGGTACCTCCTTTGTAGGCGCATACAATGACATTTCAAAATTTATTAGGACGTATTGTAATTCTTTATCTGAGGTAATGGCAAATGAAGGAATTAATTTCCATTTCATACCGCCTTATTCTCCCCATTTTACTGGGCTTGCGGAGGCTGGTGTCAAATGCATTAAATATCATTTAGTTGGAGTGCTGGGCAATTGTAATGTGACTTACGAGGAACTAAATACCACATTAATACAAATTGAGGCTATACTTAACTCCAGACCACTCACACCTTTGTCAACGAATCCTGAAGACTTGCTACCACTAACGCCCGGTCATTTTTTGATTGGACGCCCCTTGACTTCCTTGCCGACACCAGACTATAAAGATCATTCCGTAAGCTCTTTAACCCGATTTCAACGAATAGAACAATTACGTCAACATTTTTGGGCTAGATGGAGCAAGGAATATATATCAGAGCTTCAACTGCGGATGAAATGGCGTTCCTGTAAAGGCTCTTTGAAGTTAAATTCACTGGTACTCCTAAAAGAGGAGAATTCACCGCCATTAAAGTGGAAGATGGGTCGCATCGTCGCAGTCCATCCAGGCTCGGACGGCGTATCAAGGGTGGCGGATATCAAAACATCGACTGGTATAGTTCGCCGATCATTTAGCAAAATTTGTCCGCTTCCTGAACCTGAAGAATCTGGTTGAAAGGTAGACTTTCAACGCCGGGGGGCATGTTGAAGCGCCTGTCAAATTATATTAGCAGTTCTCATGCCAATATTAGTCCGTAAGCTGTGTAGGTATGTTTAAAAAATGTTGTACCGGTCGTCGTTGTAAAATTTAGAGATCAAGTAAAGGTCGATTGAGCAAATTACTGCATTTTATTATTAAAAAGAGATCAAATTCCTATTCAGTACACGATTTGGACACGAGTCATTTTGTGAAATCTATACGTGGTAGAGCCATGCTGCAGCTATATTATGGTTGTAGCACGAATGGATCGGCTCGACCGGGGAAGGACCACACCCTCACAGAATACCAGCGTAAAATAGCAGCTTATCGCTGCTGTGTTTCGTATAGTGAGTGTAGAGAACCGGAAACCCTTTTTATTGGAAACGAGGCATTCCATCTTAGTCCTCACGGGTGAGAACGCATCTGCATTTTGATTCTTAATCGAAGATAGATGTAGATGTCTATGGGCCATAGCAACCACAGCAACCACTTACCATCAGGTGGAGTGCGTGCTCGTTTGTCACCCTTCCTCCTATAAAAAAAATCTCAAAAAGCCTCGCCCGGTTGATCCTGAAAACTCTTTACCACAATAAATCACTTAAGATCTGGTCTGATATACCAGGCTTATAACATTCTGAAACCTTAATTCGGGCTTTCGATGGTAAATTCGCTTCGGAAGCCCTGGGATTAGATAAAAACAAATTGCATAATCTAGTAAGAGCCCTGACTGGACACTGTTGTCTTAAAAAGCACATGTTCATCCTGGAACTAAGAAACTCAAGGAAGTGCCGGTTTTGCTCCCTAGAGAAGGAAACGCCTTTACACATCCTGATAAATTGCGGACCCTTGCGCAAACACAGCACTCATCTGGTAAACTATGGACTTCGCCTAGAAGAAATGTTACGGCCCTCAGTTGCCCGACAGAAGTCGACTGTACTAGGGCCCATGAGTAATACACTCGACGAGCAACCAGAGGGTTCGGGCCCAAGTGGCCTATGGATAATTATTATTTAATGGCTAATAAGCAAACACAAACTTACCGAGTTCCGGAGGTAGTGTCGACCACAAGGCGTAGTCAGGTGGTAAGTAAGGTGTATGTAAGTAGTGTGCGAAAGTGTGTGTAAATGTAACCTGACGTCACCGATGTAATCGGACAGCAGACCCACAGGCGCTGCTTTTCTCCACAATGTGCGATCCCTCCAGTGGGTGTTCACCAATTGAAACCTTCTGCTTTTATTTCACTATATTAGTTTATCAACTTTATTGTACATTTAATTAACTTCAAATTTAACTAAATCAACGTTAATCGAACTTAAAACAGGTGACACACAACTTAAGAACTGTCGGTCAAAGTTCAATGTCCAATGTTCACTTAGCACAAAATTATAATCGAGCACACACGATCTCCTCTCGAGTCACAAAGTTTTAGCGTTCCAGCCGACAAAGCATAATTCCTTCGTACGATATTAAAATGCCACACAAACAACAACTCGTCGACGCAAATTAATGGCAATCGAAGTTAAATTAATCCCTCAAAACTCAAGGAAAGCCTCTTGTCACGTATACGAACGAAATAAGACAACGCAAAGGAGGTGGTCTTAACGCGACTTAACGATTCTCACGTAACTTCCCGGCATATAACCGACACGGCCGTCGCGGTCGATTGATTGTTCCAGACTAATCGGCCCAGCCGCCGCTCGCAAAACGAGTCCCGCCAGCCCAAGCCGTCAAATCGGTTAATCGCCGAGACGAGCGTTGGACTGCAAGTTTTAAGTGTTATGATTTGGCCTAAACAAGAAGTGAAATTACTCACAGCGTAGCAACTCCTTCCATTCATTGATGACGTAGGGCTTAGCAGCGAACTGTAGACATAGCTGCGATTACAATATATCTTTTAGGTCGCAGTGATACTGGTCTCTCTAGACCTGTATAGCTGCTTGTACATAATAAAAAAATAATAGTCCATAAACGTTACAATTTTTTTTGCGGCCTACGTAGCACTTTTCCTTTTTTTGTAATAAAACTTGAAGAATGTATCGAACTCCTTCGTCAGATTCACTAAGTTTGATGGACAGAAAAAAAATTGCGAAATGGCGGGAAAGTGGTTTTTAACTTTTATTTTTCTTTCTCTTATTGTTCTTTGTATATTGATATTAAAGCCAGCCAGATATAAACAGTACAACCAAAGAGATTTATCTGAAACTTTTCCCCGACCCATTACGAAAGTTAAAGAAGAAAACTTCGCAGTTTATGTTCACTCAAAAGTGATTTTCTCTTGAGGGGATTTTGTCATAGTAGCCACGCTTGCCAGGTGGTTAAGTTAGGTAAGGTAAGGTTAGGTTTTTATAGTTTTGAGTTGTTATCTAGAAGATGCTTCTGCCTATTTCTTATATCAGATTTCTCTCGCCCCTAACGACACCCACAAGGCGACATGGGGCAGTAAATATTCTTACAACTTCACTACACGATGGATACATTGTATTAGATAGTGGTGGTTTATAAATACATTGATAAACACAAATATGCATTTCATGCCTACAGAGATCCAATGATTGGCAATTTTGAGATCAAAGATCTATATAATTTATATTTACGTGGTAGAGCCATGCTGCAGCTATATTAGTAGTATAGTTGTAGCACGAATGGGTCGGCTCGACCGGGGAAGGACCACGCTTTTACAGAATACCAGCGTCATATAGCAGCTTCATGCTGCTGTGTTTGGTATGGTTAGTGTACAGAACCGGAGACCCTTTTTACTGGAGAAGAGGCATTCTATCTTAGTCCTCACAGGTGACAACGCATCTGCATTTTGATTCGCAAACGAGGATAAATGTAGATGTCTATGGGCCACAGCAACCACTTACCACCATGTGGACTGTGTGCTCGTTTGTCACCCTATCCTATAAAATAAAATAATAACTATAAATCCTAGTGGTTATAGTGCTTGGTTCATTTTTGAAACATTTAACTTTAATAGTAGATTAGATTTGCTTTACCGATTATTTAAATAAAATCTGAATTTTATAATAATTTGTAAATGATTAGACTTTAATATCATAATGTAAATGATATTTTGTAATCTTTCGATAGATAGAAAACATAATTTACTTAATGAGGGTTATGAGATTTCATTACATTGTATTCACTTGATAAACATAATCTACATATGAATCGACCACAAAATAAAACTGAAATGATAAAATCAATTTACTTGTCAATTTTTAGTTACAAAATTGTTTATTTCCTTTTATTTCTGTTATAAATAGCAACGTATCGTATATAATTTTCAATGCGTTGGAGACGAAAATATCAAAAAAGTACTAGTATATAACAAAGGTATACTATTATATTATAATTATTATTAATATTTAACCGTTATAATAAAAGCGAAGTTCTCCTCCTCAGTCAAGTGATTCAGCCCGGAAATCGGGAAACGATCCGTATTGTTACGGAGCTTCCGTATCTATTGCAATACCGTTCATAAACTTCGTTTTTTTTTTGTAATTTCTTTTAGGGACTAATGTTGTTTCCATGCTAAAATGCCTTGATATTCTATTATATATTGCACACTACATACATTATGTTCTTATTAAAAAATATACAATATTAAGAAACTATAATAAAAAAAAAAAACTAAAACTAATAACATAAATTAGATTCCAGTCCTACTACCCGTGGTATTGTGCCAAGGATTCTAGATGCGTTTCTTCACTGAATGGCTAACTTAGTATTTGAGCGAGAAAAGAACCAGCGCTATTATGACCAGTAGCGACGACCAGTCGCGGTTAGAGTTACTTTAGGTACTTCATCGCACATACAGCAAATGGCACAAATATGTAGTCATCTCTCAGAGACTCATATTTGCGCAACTTACTTAGTTCAGCTGCCTCTGATGACGCCC
The DNA here is from genome assembly GCA_963668995.1 of Parnassius mnemosyne. Lineage (NCBI taxonomy): Eukaryota > Metazoa > Arthropoda > Insecta > Lepidoptera > Papilionidae > Parnassius > Parnassius mnemosyne. The sequence continues at coordinate 19,254,120 of CAVLGL010000068.1, read as the reverse complement.
TCTAAACGAGTTACACCTGACATGAAAGGCTGCCAAAGTGTCTGTCTACACAAGTAGCATACCACACTAGGGCTTTACCTCTCTCCCAAGGGAGCAATGTCATACCGTCGGCTCTTCTGCCATTGCCTCTAAATATTCCACAAGGCTCTAGAACCTAGGGAACATTTATGGAGACAAGAGCTCTTCACCTGCCTTTATTATGGTTACATTAAATTCGAAAATTAAATTATTAATGTGAAGCTAACAGGATCGATTTTCTTGATATTTTCCACAGCTTAAAGCAATGTACTTCCTTCGTTTGCTGGTCGCGGCAATCTTGTGCCCAGCTATATTGTGTTACGATACAAAGTACGACAAATTGGACACAGATAAAATCATTGCTGATGATGCATTGTTTACTACGTATATTGATTGCTTTCTTGATAAGTCACCCTGCACACCTGAATATTCTTCTGAATTGAAAGGTTAGTGATGGTTTAAATGTATTTTTTATATTTGTGTATATGTTATTTTAATATTTTTAAAATGGTAAAGTTAGTAAATATCTAGGCTGGAAGAAATTTCAAAAATACCAGGGTGGTCTGAAAAGTTTCCGACCTTTACGTGAAGATGGCAGTAGTCGTCAATAAAAGCTAAAATGTAAGTTAAGTAAAATGTAAGAATGTAGTTGTGCATCTTTTGACAGATACGTATTAAAATTTTAGGCATATTGGACGCGTAGTTGTTGTTTGACAGTCGTTTGAGTGAGTAAATTTTTGTTTTTGAATGGCAATACGCCTACGCAAATCAAAGATAAATTAGACTCTGTGTATGGGGACTCTACACCGTTATTTGCCACAATGAAATTTCGGGCAGCTGAATTTAATCGAAGCCGTGAAAGCTTCGGATACGATGAATGTTCGGGACTTCTAAAAACTGCAACTACTGATGATATCATCGCTAAAGTTCACCAAATGGTGCTTGACGATCGCTGAATGAAATGTCCAAAGAACGTGTTTGTTACATATTAAATCAAGAATTAGGCATGAGAAAGCTGTCAGCGCGTTGGATGCCGCGGTTACTCACGTTAGACTAAAATCGTGTTCGAATGAGCATTTCCAACGCTCTGTCCGCGCAGTTTAGGAGCGATAAATTCAATTTTTGTCGCTGAATAATTACCGAATAATTATACACCCGAAACAAAAATACAGTCAAAACAGTGGACTGCAAAGGGGGAACCGGCTCCAACAACAGCAAAAATTCTTTTTTAGCTGGGAAAGTGAGGGCAACTGTTTTTTGGAGATAGTCAAGAAGTTATCTTAATCGGTTATCATTAGAAAGGAAAATTATTATACTAGCATACAATGCATTATTACTTGATAAACTGAAGGCAGGAATTGCGGAAAAACGGCCACATTTGCGGGAAAAGAATATCCTGTTTCACCATGACAACGCGCCGTCTCACGTTTCAGCGGTCGCAGACAACTTTTTTTATTTCACCAATACGTATAAAAATATTACTATTAGGTATTACACCTATGAAAAATCAACGAAATTTTTCATAGATATTGTAAAGGTATTTCTCTTTCTATACCTCTAATAACCTAATTTTTTTGGTCAAAACAACTTTTGATCAAACTCTGTGAGCAAAATACTTTTGTCCATTTTCGAAATGTAGGGTTGGCCGGGAAAAATGACTTTTTAGAGGGCAAACGAGCATGCGGTTCACCTGATGGTGGCTACCGCCGCCCATGAACAACTGCAAACCCAGGGGAACCAGCGGCATTGTAGATGCGTTGCCGGCCTTTTGAAAATGAGTAGGCTCTTTTCTTGAAGATCCCTAAGTCGTATCGGTCCGGAAAAATCGCTGATGGTTATCGATTCCACAAGGAAGTTGTGCGAGGAAGAAAACATCTTCTAAATCCCACGGTGGTGGACCGCCAAGCATCCAGATGGTGTGGATGGTATCTAACTGTATATATTGCACACTTGTGGTTCTTGGCAAAAAAGGAAAAAAATCGTCTAAAAATTCACACATATACATTCATATATATATATATATATATATATATATATATATATATATATATATATATATATATATATATATATATATATATATATGTATATAACGTATGTACAAAAACGTAGTTATATAAACGTGTTAGAAATCATCAGTGAACGAAAAAAACTTTTTATTATTTTTCAGAAATACTTCCAGAAGTTATAAAAGAATCGTGTGGTAAATGTTCTCCACTGCAAAAGCAAAACGTAAGGAAAATAGTAAAAACTCTGTTCGAGAGGATGCCGGAAAATTCTAAGGAATTCAAGAAAAAATACGACCCAAATGGCGAATATGAGGCTGATTTTATGGCGTTTGTAAACGGTGCAGACTAAAGCTAACGTTCCGCTTTGACTTTTAGGAAGAAACTTGTACATGGCGTAATATAATTTTGCAAGCATGAACTAAGATTTTTAATTTTTATAATATTCGACCTACCTTAACTGACTGACGATTTAAGCCTTTTACGACGATTTAAGATTTTTAATCACTTCTTATCAGAAACATTTTTTCTTACCTACCTAGTTCAAAGAAATTAGTAAAATAATTAGTTTGTATGAAATACGAATATATAAAATGAAAACTTCTTACAATGCTAAGGTAAAACGAAGATTATTTTGTACCAATTCAAAATGTTTGGATCAAAAAATAATTAAATAAAAATCCTAAGAATGCCCTAAAAAGATAGGTTTTAAATCTAAATTAAGACACTTTTCCCACAAATACGAGTACGTACTTCAATAGAGCAATTGTAACGTTGAGTTTTTAACACTAGCAAGACGGGAAAAACAGCTAACCTACAAAGACGGTTATGGGTCATTTGACCCATCACTGTTACCAAGCCTCTAATTAGCCATATACGTATGGTATAATTGTAGAAATAAGTCAATATTCATTGTGACATATTTTTGGTTTCTAGTATTAATATCAACATCATTATCATTAAAGCCCTTCACAAGTCCACTGCTGAACATAGGGCTCCCCCAAGGAATGCCACAAAGCACGGTCCTGAGCCACCTACATCCGTCGACTACCTGCATGACTTACCAGGTCGTCACTCCATCTAGTGGGGGGTCGCGCTACAATTTGTCTACCGGTCCATTGCCACTTCAGCTTAGTAAGCCGTTCGGCTATTCCGTTCACTCTGTTTCTACTGCGAATATCCTCATTTCTAAGTTTATCACACAGTGAAACCTCAAGCAGAGCCGTCTACATAGCTCGATGAGCGCCTTTGAGCTTCCTCATACGTCCAGCAGTGAGGAATCACGTCTCAGCTCCATAAGTCATTTCTGGCAACACGAACTGGTTGTACAATCTGGTTTTCAAGTTTTGAGGTATATCTGACGAGAAGATGTGTTGTAATTTCCCGATCGCTGCCCAGCCGAGCTGAATCGGTCGATTGAACTCTCAGTCGAAGTTGGATTTACCTAGTCGGACTATTTGTCCCAGGTAAATATTCGTCAACAACTTCGAGTTTAGGTCTTTGTTTTGTCCATGTTCATCTTAAGACCTATCCGTTGGGAGGCACTTTTGAGGTCATTGAGCATAGTGCAGCGATTCTACCATAAGGATTATATCGTCAACAAATCGAGGGTAAGTGATGTACTCGCCATTGATGTAAATACCGTATTCTTTTCAGTCCAATAGCTTGAAAACGTCTTCCAATGCAGCGATGATGAGTTTCGGTTATATTACGTCACCCTGTCTTATACCTTTCTGCAGTTGGATATGTTTCATAGTCTCGTCCTGTACTCGGATAGTCATTGTAGACCTACTGCACAAACACTTTAGCACTTCGATATACCGACAGTCAACTTAGCACCGCTGAACGGACTCAAAACCACCCGAATTTCGACGGAAACAAATGCTTTCTCATAGTTCACATACGCAGGAAATAGTGGCAAATTGTACTCCTCGCCTTATGTACAATTTGCCACAGGGTATGTATGTGATCTATGGTACTAAAACCTTTCGGAAACCGACTTGTTCGGGAGGCTGAAAGTCGTCGAGTCTGTGTGCGAGACGATTCATAATGACTCTCAAAAACAGTACGTAGACGCGGCTCAAAAGGAAAATCGTTCTGTAGTTCTTTAAGAGAGCATTGACGCCTTTCTTGAAGAACAAAACCACCGCACTTCTGCTTCACGCCTCCGAAGTAGTACCACCATGGAGGATGGAATTAAAGAGCTTCTGAAGGGCTTCAAGTACCGGCTTCCCAACCGTTTTCAGAAGCTCCGCTGTAATTCCATCCTCGCCAGGGGACTTGCCGTTCTTAAGATGCTGGAGAGCTATTTTAACCTCGCTCAGACTCACGTCCTTGATATCATCGGAATAGTGTCGGGTAAGAATTGTGTCCCGGAAATGATGCTGCCACATTCGGTTTTCAGCTTCTACAGTTGGCTCTTTTTGGCATACAGGGATCTCCCTGGCAAAGACTTTGGAGCCCTGCTTCCAAAGTCTTTGGAGTAATGAATGCATTTACTAAAATATGTAGATATGTGAAGCAAGATCAGTCAACAAACTTTAAATTACCCTACCCACAATAACAATAATCTATTGTATAGGTCAAATGACCCTAGCTGTCGCTGTATGTAAATGCTATATTTATTCATATTTGTATGAACCATACTTCTATGTCAAATACTTTTGTTTAAAAACAATCGTAATTCATTAAAGTCACGAAGTACGGACTATATATATATTTGTTTATACAACTGTATAAACAAATATATATATAGTCCGTTCGCGTTAAGAAAATAGTGAGTCATCGTTGTACGCCGGCCTGGCCACGCCCCGCAGCCAATTAAAATCCAAGAAATTAGAAAGTCGAGTTCACAGTGACCAGTTGAAGTCAGGCCTTCGAACAAAACGGTTCTGTATTTTGCGTGTTACTCGTTCAACATTAAATTTTGAAAATGAATACCTCACCTATTCGAAAGAATAAAAGTGGATCAATAATCCATAGCGGAGAGAGACGCGTAATTTATAATGTTTATAAATACTTTAAACTGTGTGATTTAAATGCGACTGTGAAGAGCACAGTAATAAAAACAGCAAGTGCATGTGGTGTGTCCGAAATTATGTTTATAAAATTATTAAAGAACAAAAGGATACTAACACATTAAAATCACCCGTGAAAAAAAGAGCTCGACTATCGACGGTCGATATATTAGATGAACTAGACAAATGTGCAATAAGGAGAAAAGTTCACTCAATATATTTAAATAACGACTACCCGACATTGAACAAAATTATGACACTTTGCGAAGCTGACGAAGATATTCCTGTTTTTAAACGTACCACACTTCATAAAATAATACACGAGCTTGGTTTCGATCAATAAACAGGATAGCACAACATTGTCAGTCGAAAGAGAAGATATTGTTTTATGGAGGCGTAAATATCTGAGGCAAATAAAAGAATACAGAGCCGCTAATAAAACCATTTACTATCTTGACGAAACGTTGGATACAACGGTAAAAAATAAAAGACAAGCTTTTCTAGATGGCTTATCAGCCGGTCCAAAAGCTCGAACAGGAAAAGGTAAAAGGTTAATTGTATTGCACATTGGCAGCGGCAAAGGATTCGTGGAAGATGGTCTACTAGTATTTGAATCTAAGTCTACAAAAGACTATCATGAAGAGATGGATGGTGAAAGATTCCTTAATTGGTTCATTAATATAATGCCTAAGCTAGAACCAAGAAGTGTGGTTGTCATGGATAACGCTCCCTATCATTCGGTAAGAGTCGAAAAAATACTAACAACCAGCTGGAACAAGCAGCAAATAATAGATTGGCTGCAAAGCAAAGGCAAATCCATGGACATGACTTATTTAAAAAAAGAATTATTAATGAAAGTTGCCGAAATCGCCCCACAATATAATAAATATTTAATAAATAAGACTGCCAAAAGTAATGGCATAACAATTCTTCACCTACCGCCTTACCATTGCAAACTTAATCCAATTGAATTGGTTTGGGCCCAAATAAAAAATTATGTTGGTGCCAATAACTCGACGTTCAAATTGAGTGACATAAAAAAATTATTAGATGACGCAATAGCATTAATAGACGCTAATCGTTGGAAGAAGTGCTGCGACCACGTGATACGCGAAGAAAATACCATGTGGAATTTGGATGACATCATGGAACTTGCAGAACAAAATTCTTTCATAATTAATGTAACTGGAGAATCTAGCGATACTGATTAGTGATTTAAGTAATTTTAAGAAAATTTGTTTCCATTAAACTTAATTAAATGCTGAAAAAAAAAAGAATTTTTACTCCACTGTGAATACACCTTTACCCTGTAGTTGCACTGATGACTCACTATTTTCTTAACGCGAACGGACTATAGTGACAAAATAATCAGTGCTGCAAATTCAAATTTCAGTAAATGACCCGTGGCGCCTATCTATTAGCGTTTTTGTCATGCCTACTAAACGCTCCGCCACGCTGCACGCTTGTCACTAAATTTCGTCACTAAAGTTAGTATGCAGAGTTTGAGGGTAACGCTCTCAATGGATTTTCTTTCAAATTCTTTCACGCATTACAGGCTATGAAAATTCCATTACTGAATATAGGCTTCATATCTGCCACGCTTGGCAGGTGAATTGGCAACCGTAGTTTCTATTACTTTTGATTGTTACTAAATAGATGCTGCTGCCCATCATCTGTTTAAGTTTCCTGCTATCGTCTCCACTACACAGAGTAACGTAAATTGCTGCAAGTGTCAATATCTATTAACTTTGGGAGATATTGACACTAGCACACCCCGCTGATTGGTTTACGACGCGAACGATTGAGACGCATTCCCGTTTGCATCCTCGTCTAAAAATAAAAAATAAACACATCAACGGTCAACTGTACTTTATTATGCTTCTAGCTGATATTATTATTCTTAATCGAAGATAAATATAGGTGTCTAAGGGCCACAGCATCCACTTTTCATTAAATACAGATTACGTTGTTTCCCCTGAGGACTAAGATAGGAAGCCTCGTGACTAGTAAATGGGTCTTCGGTGCACGTCACTTACCATTTGAAAAATAATACAAGCATAGTAATGATATTTCATGTTAGTATTGTGTGCAAGCGTAGTCCCTCTCTAAGAAATCAGAAGATGGGCATTCCTAATAACGACTAAAACAAAAAAAAACTGCGGTTGCCAACGCACTTGTCAAGCGCGGCAACTTTGGCAAATATCCCCTCTATGATGCAATCTCAGGGGCGGCCTATCTACAATAGTGGACTTTATTAGGGTGTAAGCTGTAGCGGTAACGGTTGTCCCTCTGTAGGAGAACTTACAAATTCGTTCTGCAGTCATAATACGCTGCAGTGCGGCTCTACCACATACTGTACCGTATTTTTTTATGGAAATTAAATTAAATGTAATTGAAATGAAAACTCATTACTTTACGACGGGAGAAATTAAAATTTTGTTTGTCTAACGTCAACATGTTTTTAATCTATGGAGTCTCCGTCCAATACATCGGATTATCACACATGTCACATTTTTAGACCTCTCGGAACAATTCGTTTTTTAAATATTATTTATAAGTTTTATACAACTAAAATTCTAATTTTTTTAATTATAATTACAAAAAAAAAGTCTCGTAACAAAATACGAAAATAAAGATTATACGAGAAATATATTAAGAGAATTTACTTCAAATGACGCCCTTCCCCCATTATGCTACTTTACAATTAAAACTACGTCGGCTTCACAGGTCTTTAAAGCAATTGACAAATCGTATCGATGGCGCTGTTACAGAATAATTTCATTTGTAAAAGGAGACGGTCCATTTCTGGCCCACTCTATGTACACTATACTGTAAAAGAGAGAAAAATTCAGGGATTTTGTTAAAAATAAAATAAGAGAATAAGTCAAACTAAATAACGTGCAAAAAATAAAAATGCAATCCTAAGTTTTTGATGGTTTTACAGGATGGCGCCCTTTCAGTCATAAAAACTAAAAAGACGCGGTTATATGTCAAATGTCATTTCTGTCAAGTGATATTTTTATTTATTCCGAGCTTGGTCGTGTAGTTGTGAACTCGTGAATGCGTTTAATTGTGGATTTCTTTGGCGATTTGGTTTGTTGTTTGGACTTTGGATCTGTTTTCTACTTGTTTGACTCATTTCTTCGTTGATATCGGAAATCTGTATTCTGTAGTCACATTTTGAAACAGTAAGCAGGTATGTACTAAAGAAAGATGTTTCCTTATGTTATTAAACGCATTTGAATGACATGCTTCTATCTGTAGTCGGTTAATATTTATTAATTTCTACACAAGTTCATAATGGCTGCAAAATCTTAATATGATGTAATTATCTTTCAGTTCACCTGTTATAACATGTTGCACTGTTTAAAATGCGCTTCTGCAATAGTAGAAAATGAGCAATATTACATTGCTGGAGATATGGGTCCAGAAATCATTACCATTCTGGAAAATGCAGATCAATTGGTAGGAACACACATACTTTAATCAGATTACTTGGCAATATCTGGTCCATAGAAAATGTTAGTGTATTAAAATAAGATTATGTTTTAGATGGATGAAAATGGACCAATATGTTCACAATGTTTTGCAAACATATTGCAAGAATTATCTGTCGGTTTAAATCTTGAAAATGAGCTCCAGCGCCCTAATGCCAATACTATCAATATATTGTGTGTTTGGTGTCAACGAAGACTGGGTAGCGGACGTTGTCATTCTGTTTCAGAGGGGCCTGAGAGATATTATATCTCTGAAAGAATTTCTCCAAGACAAGTGAGTATTTATGTTTAGGCTTACTAATCTGAATATTCATGATCTCAGCAGTAAATAAAATAAACAATTATGTATCAAATATTTATTTGTGACATACGATATATAGATGACAAACGAGCACACAGTTCACCGAATGATAATTGGATGCAGTGGCCTACAAACATAATCATTTATTTCTGATTACGAATCAAAATTCAGATGTGTTGTCACCCCTAAAGACTATGATGGAATGCCTTGTTTTCAGTAAAAAGGATCTCCGGTTCTCTACACTCACCATACGAAACACAGTAGCGTAAAGCTGCTATTTTACGCTGGTATTCTGTGAGAGCGTGTTCATTCCCCAGGCAGGCCAACCCATTATTTTCATTCATGTATTCCTTAATATTATAATAGCACTGCCTCGTTGGTTCAATGATCGTAAACGCGATTGCTGATCATTTTGTCTCGGATTCGAATCCCGGGTCTGGTCAAAATCAGTAATTTGGTTTTTCTATCAAGAAATTCTAAGTAACAACTCAGAGTTAGGAAATTGACGGTGTTTCTCTCCCGTACCTCGGCCCCGCTCGAGTCCACCCAATCGAGTTACAATCATACTTTCTGCAGCGTGGCTCTACCACGTAGTAATAGGTATTATATTGTTACAGATACCTGAAGGTGCAGTGGTTTGTCATCTTTGTTGGACAAAAACTCAACAAGAATTACGTAGACAAGGAGTTTCATATGTGCCATCACCTAATACAATTTTTTGTATATCGTGTTTTCGGTCACTTGCCAACACACGCAGGCACTCAATACCAGATGGCTCAGAACGAAATGAAATTATAGCTAGGATCCATCCTAGAAGAGTAATATTTTATGTATTTTCTAAGTCTATATGTACTAAGTAAAAAATACCTCTTTTAAAAATAATCCAACAGTTAAAACTTATTGTCTTGTTTTGAACAGATATTTGAAATATTTTTCTATTTTTAGTTATTTGACAAATAAAGATAAGCTCTCTCTGCACTAGGGGCTTATGAAAATATGAATTACTAGCTTTTGCCGGTGACGGTTAGCTTGTCCTTGTGTAGTTTGATTTAAAATCGCTCGGCAACCCTTTGCTTTTCCAGGATTGAAAGTAGCATAAAGGTCCTCAACTATACACAGGCATTGCTCACATAGCTCACATGGCTTTGATCATATAGCTATGTTACAGCACGATTGAATGATAAACCAACAAACAAACACATTTTCGCATTTATAATATTAGTACTTACACATTTAACAAAACTAATATTATAGAAAATAATAAAGAAAGAATACATATTCATTCATTAACGATGCCACAGACAAACGAATATACTAAAATAACATTAATCGTCTGTGACACCACTCAGGATGGGTATTACAGCTCAGCTTTTTGCTTAGCATCATATTAAAATTAGGTTACCTCCGATTAAACCTATGTTTGAAACTAAAATATAAATATATTAAACTTAACTTAATAACTTTTTAAGCAAATGTTTTAAATTAAAAAAAAATATTGCTAAAATGTGCAACTATATTATATAGTTCATTTTTATACAATATTCTTTTTAATCCCCTACAGATTCCTCCTGGCGGATGTGTCTGTTATGCGTGCTGGATTGCAGCGTGTAGAAATGTGCAAAGAGCTGCTAATATTGAGGAAGGGCAGCAAAATCCAGAACCTTCATATCAACATTATGGAGCAGACTGTGTTTGGTGTAAAATGCCTTTATTTCAAAGGCAAGTTCGTATTTTACGTGACGGCCCTGAAGTGTCAGATAGTATTTATCCCAATGAGGTAATTAAATATAGTATTTTCTACATTTTATGTAAGCATTCTAATAATTACTTTACTTGAATAAGCCAGTTATGAATAAATTAAACAATTTATTTGTATGTATGATCATTGGTGCACATTTTTATTGTACATTATTAACCCATTGCTGACCCACAACTGGGCATACGTTTCTTCTCAGAAAGGGAATGGTTTAAGCCATAGTCCACCGCGCTAGCCATGTGCAGATTGGCACACTACACACACTTTAGTAATTGAACATGTTGTTCATAACAAGTAGGTAAGCTTTACTTAAATATTTTTTGTTTCAGTTACCAGAACATGCCCTCTTGTGTATTGATTGCTGGGCACGGGCACAAGAACATGTGCAAATTGCTGAAGGCAGTGTAGTGCAGCCTGCTGGAACAACAAATCCTTCGATAAGCCTGGCAGATGATTATAAGCATACACCAAATTCTAGCAGACATTGTTTCGTTCCATTTTGTACCAACCCTGAGAGGCTCAATGTGCCAGATTTTTTAAGGAAGAGGATTTTGCAATCAACAAAAATATATGTCACAGAAAATTGCAGAATTTGTGCTACCTATAATTGGGAGTTTTTAGAAGAAAATGAATTCTCAAGTAATTTCACACAGGCAGAAATAAAATCAAAGTTAAACCTCAGTCTATGTCAAGACTTAACCAATAATAATTTGGACTTTGAAAGGTTTAATGAATTCGACGAGAATGTTTTTAAGTACTGGACTGGCCTCACTAAAGAAAATTATTTGATTATTTTAAATCAAATTAGTCCAGCATTGGGTTGTAAATTTCAAAAAACGGCGTTGGGTGCATATTTAATTAAAATAAGAACAGGGGATTCCCATGAAAGAATTTCCTCTCTGTTGGGTATTAGTAAAACCGAACTTGTCAGGCTACTCCAAAGAGCTCGAGAAGCTTTAACAAGTTTGTTCGTGCCCCACCACTTGGGGCTTAATCACATTACTAGAGATGATCTGATAAGCAGGAATTTATTAATACCTGAGGGCTTATTCGGTAACAGAGAAGAGAGAAAGCCAATAGTCATATGCGACGGAACATACATATACCTACAAAAATCCTCTAACTATTTTTTTCAGAAAAAAACATATAGCTTGCACAAATATCGCAATTTAGTTAAACCATTTTTACTAGTAGCTACTGATGGTTATATCCTGGACATTTTTGGCCCTTACCCGGCAATTGATTCTGATGCCAGTATTATGAAAGCCTTATTCCAAAATGAAAATGGCGATTTGCGCCTGTTTTTTATGGAAAATGACATTTTCATTTTGGACAGAGGCTTTCGGGATGCTATTTCTTTTCTCGAAGAATTGGGCTATGTAATACATAAGCCATTGAATTGTGAAGAAGGAGAGGCTCAATTATCGACGATTAATGCTAATAAATCCAGATGTGTCACCTTGTGTAGATGGGTAGTAGAGGTGGTGAATGGAAGATTAAAAAGAGATTTTAAATTATTCCGACAGGACCACTTCAACGCAGCTGCCACCCATCTAATGGACGATTTGCGTATTTGTGCAGCTATGATTAATGCTTTCCATCCAGTTATTGTTGATAGGCCGGATGACCAGGTGATACTAAATCGTGCACTACAAAGGCTACATATGCCAAATGAATTGGCAGAATTAATTGTAGCCAATAGAATTAACAGATATCGAGCCCATTTCACAAGAATTGACGCACAACTTCCAGAATTAGATATTTTTCCTGTAATGACTATGTCTGATCTCAAAATTTTTGGATTAGGGACATACCAAATTAAGCAGGCAAGAAGCTATTATGGGGAACATATAAGACAGCATGGTTCATTTCAGGTGGAAATATCTAATGATCTGGAAGTTGTGACCCAATTAATATCATCCCAACAAGACGCTGTTTTAATAAGAGGCCGCATAAAATCTCGCCATCACTCGGGCAGAGCCTATTATACATATATACTGTTGGCGAGACAAGAAACAAGTTGGGATAAGATGATTGCAGGATATTATTGCAGTTGCACTTCTGGACAACGGATAGTGGGTTGCTGTGCCCACATAATGACCGTTGTCTGGTATTTGGGATGGGCTCGGTATCAAAATTCCATAACCGCACCGGCCTCAATTCTGGATGGCATTTTAGTAAGAGAGGATTTTGAAGTAGGATAAATAAATAAAAATAAAAAGTTAAGCTGTTTTATTTATCTATATAAATAAATAAAATTGAAGTGTCTGTTTGTAATGTAAAAATTACAGTTTTTTTTTCTAAATGCATATGAAAGTAAATACGGTACTTATAACTAAAATACAATTTTAAAATTTTTTTCTGTCTGTCTGTTTGTTCCGGGTAATCTCCGAAACGGCTAGACCGATTTTGACGGGACTTTCACTAGCAGATAGCTGATTTCATAAGGAGTAACTTAGGCTACTTTTATTTTAGAAAAATAATTGGGGTTCCGCACAAAAACATAAAAACCCTAACACGCGAGCGAAGTCGCGGGGAACAGCTAGTATTACCATAAGTATTCAAAACATGATTGACCTAATGTTTCACTTTCTATAATTCATAGGACTGTTACCCTTTGTTATGACATTATCCAGGCTTCAAATGTCTGTCAAGGCTCAAGGCATACTCTGACACGCTGAGGACCTGTTATATGAAAATATTTGTACGCCGGAAACGGCAGAATATTTAGGATGCCAATTCTTTTGTAACAACTGTAATGTACCATAATATAACAAATAAATTATATTATCTATGATTGTACCCTAGCACTTCAGCAGCCCAGATAGACACATATACTTGAACAGAAATTATTATTCAGGATTATTCTGTTTATCCACCTTATAAGAGCCACTCTAAGGTAAAATAAGTTAAATATATTCTATAAGATTAGTGCAATAAAGTATCTCACGGTGGATTTTGGGCTAATGAATGCAATGAAATCATTTTGTGCGTAGGCACCGTTGATTTATCTCAACTATCTTCTTGTCTGGAATTAGGTAGTACTTTTTACATTTGTTTTCTTCTGAACTGCATTTATGATATGCAAATATCAACAAGAACGTTAGTTGTTTTAAGACCAAAAAAGCACATACACAATCTATAATACACTTTATTCGTGTTTTGATCAAAAAATACAACTTTTTTGCCCTACTTTCCTACTAGTTTAGAGAAATTTTAGCTATTTTACATAATAAATCTACCTGATAGGCTATATAGGTGATATAAGTATATCACAGACTAACTAGTAGATTCTACCCGAGAGTATATTTCAGAGATGACAGCTAACGTCAAATCAAAACGACGTCAATCCGCCATTAGGGTTGCATTTATTGGTGAGAATAAAATATAATTGCACTGAAATTAAGGCGAATTCGTGGATTTGAATGATCAAAAGTGGTTTAATATTTTATTTTAATTTATTTCCATGCTTGTACATAAACTGGGCCTACGCTCCATACAATTTTGGACCGTCTCCTTTGTTTTAAAAGATTTCTACCTTAAAGTTACCAATTTATGTGAAAACATCTAAAATGGGAGTATTCATCTATTGATTTTAAAATACTATGTTGTTTTTTACGAATGAAATAATTTTGTAACACCGCCATCTAACCGCCATAGCTAACTTGACGGCTCCGTGGCGCAGTGGCTTAGCAATGAGTTGTTGCGCTGGGGTCGCGGGTTCGAATCCCGCACGGAACAAGATATTTGTATGGCTTATAAATAATTGTTGCGGGTCTGGATGTTTGTCCTCGTGCAATTTATGTTTGTAAACTGCCTCTACGATACAAGAGAAAATCCTAGTGTGGGGTAACGTTTTTATAAAAAAAAAACGGACTGTCAAGTACTACGTCGACCAGCGAAGCAGACATAGTTTATTCAATGGCGCTATTATTAACGCCGCATAGGCTTAGGAGATGGGCAGCAGCACCTTTATTATAACAGCTGAATAAAAATCTGCGGTTGCTAACCTACTAGCCAAGCATGGTGAATATGACAAATATATGTGAGGCAATCTATGGGCAAGGGTAATTGTCAATAATCGCTTATCAAGGTTTAAGGCAAAATTAATTAATGTAATAATTGCTATTAATTGCCATTGCCATTGCCAATAAATACCAGTAATTTCGTTAAACTGGCAATCCTGCATGAGATTAGTTAAGTTGTTGCGCGGGCACCATATATTTATATATATTGGATAATGATGGATAGAGCTCTGATTCAATATTTGGTGGAAAACATCAAGGTATAAAGGGGTTTTAAATAGGGACGCTCGGACTTTGACAGCGTATAGTAGCAATCTTGGTGAAGCGATAGCTGTCAAATTTGACAAGAATATTTATTAAGGGTGTGATCCGATATACACTGTGACCACTGTAAAGTGTGACGTCAATTCAGTATACTGTGAGGCCGTTCATGAATGTGAATAGCTATAACGTGAATAACAATAATAATTAATAATAATAAAAATCATTCGTGGAAGCTGTTAAATCTCTAAGCATTGTTATGTTTTTTGATCTACGTGATAAATCAAAGCACGGAGAGCACCTTACCTCGAAAGAGCCTGTGTTCACAGTACAAAAATTGCGGTTTTTGTACTGTGAACACAGTTATGATGTCTTATGTTTCCCTAGGGTACTGCGGCAGTATAATGGCAGTCCACCATCATTACAGCCCTTCACAAGTCCACTGCTGAACATAGGCCTCCCCCAAAGAATGCCACATAGCACTGTCCTGAGCCACCTGCATCCATCGACTTCCTGCATATCTTATCAGGTCGTCACTCCATCTAGTGGGGGGACGACCGGTAACTACGAAAATTCAGTCCACAACGGAATGAATTTTTCACCAGTGAGAGTTCTGAGCAGTGTTCGCAGTATATATCAGAATATACCCTTAGTCTTGACATTTCACCTTGGAACCGCTACATGTCCATAACACGTTGAAATTGTTAAAATTTACTATCAAAAGTGCTAGTGCTGTTTGTCTAACATTCAGTGGGTTATGTCCAATTTATGACATACTTGACCGTCTTGCAGAGTCCACAACTTGTCGTTTAATTAACAAATTTGAGACAACCGGGTCGGTGATCGACGAAACAGCTGTGCCTGTACGTCAAAGAAACACAAGATTATTGGAGAATATTAAATGCCATTAAAAACATAACTTGTAAAAAAAAACAAGTCGCGCAACTCAGTTATTCTACCGTACAAAGTTGTGAGATCCATGTCAGTTTAGAATTATATTATGTAATATAATTTCATCGAATGTCCTTTAAAATAAAATAAAATTTCTGACAATGTCCCTTACACAGTTTGTTTTAATTTATTTCAAAATTCGAGCGCTATTAATGAAAACCACTTTATTTCGTCATATTACAAGTATAATTCCCTCCAGGCAGAATTTCGGTCCTGACTATAGTGGCCATTTTCAACGGAGATTGCGGACCTGCGCAGGATATGATTACAGTGCACGAGTATGTTCACAGTTTTTAAGTACAGGTCTCTGTACCTTCACTCTCTGTTCTGATGAAAAAGAATCCGGCTTTAAGTGCTTTAAGAAGCACGGACGGGCATGAAAGACCGCCAATTTTCTGACTCCAAGCTGCAACTAAGAATTTATTTACAGAAAAACTCAATAAATGATTTTTGATTTGAGATTTAAAACTGGGACCAGCAGGAAT
Source organism: Parnassius mnemosyne (assembly GCA_963668995.1). Lineage (NCBI taxonomy): Eukaryota > Metazoa > Arthropoda > Insecta > Lepidoptera > Papilionidae > Parnassius > Parnassius mnemosyne. The sequence goes on along the minus strand of CAVLGL010000068.1, from coordinate 19,237,803 downwards.
CCAGCTTAGTACCATTAAACCAACAAGGCAGTCAATTATAATTATGAACTGCAGGTGCGTTGCCGGCCTTTTCATCGTCGTAAGTCGTATCCATACATAAAAGTTGCCGGTGGTAAACTATTCCACAGAGAGGTCGTACAAGGAGGAAAACTCGTAGTAAAACGTACAGTGGTGGGCCGCCAAGCATCCAGATAGTGTGGATGGTAACAGGAGTTTTGCAACGATGTGCGTTCGTGAAATTTGGTTAATTTGGTTTGGATTAAACTGAAAAATTCCTCGGAGCAGTCCCCGTGGTAGATGTGAAAGAAAACTCAAAGGGATGCAACATCTCTTCACAACGCCAGTGAATCGAGCCGATCAGAGAGGACTCGGTCGTCAACGATTCGAGCCGCTCTGCGCTGGATGCGTTCAAGTGGAAGGAGCTGGCATTAGAGAGCCCCAGCCCAGAGATGGGAACAATATTTCATTTGAGACCGAATTTGCGCCTTGTTAAGTTACAGGCGGTGTGCTGGTATGAAATACTGTCCCGCTCTGCTGAGCACGCCAAGCTTTTAAAGTAAGTGATTGTACTATAATTAGACTTCATAATGTCATAATTTGAATATATATGATACTAGCTGGCCAGGCAGACGTTGTTCTGCTATTTTCGACGACCCTTCATATAAAAAATCCTTAAATTCGTAATAAACAAATATTGAGTGTCACTTATCAGGATAAAAACTATCCTATTTGAGAGATAGGATAGTTTTTATTCTTTCTGTTTCGCAGTTCGTCAAAACTGCACGGAGTGTGCAAATTTCATTGAAATCAATTGAGTGGTCTAGGAGTCCATCGCGGACATACAACGTGACACGTAATTTTTATATATAAAGATTATAAATTATATTTCGATCAGTTGGCAAAATAATTGACTTTATGATGGTCACGAGATATCATCACATTGTATTCACTTAATAAACATAATCTACTCGTATGAATCGAATATAAAATCACACTGAAATCATAATTTCACCTTAGATTTTTTTAGTTACAAATTGTTTGTTTCCTTTCATTTTTGCTATAAATGGCAATGCATCTAATTTTCAATGCAGTTGGAGGCGAAAACATTAGAAAAGGCACTAGTAAATAACAAAAGGTACTTATACTATTATATTATAATTATTAGCTTTTGCCCGCGACTTCGTCCACGTAGAATAAATTCCAATAAAAATTTTAATTGTTTTTTTTTAACGTTAGGTATTAATTTTGTTATAAAATATAACAAAATTATAGTGTAGGGATTTAAAGATTAAATAAACATGAAAATAAAATAAAATTTTGTTATATTTTATGAACACGAAGCTCGGCCTGGTAAAAGTGACACGGGGGGAAATCGAAATACTACACCTATACGGCAGTATTTCTTTGTAAACAATATTTTTTGTTTTTTGTTCGGGTGCTAGAATCACCAGGCTACTCTGTGCGCTTTCTCTGGAGCATGCCACATACAAATGACCGTGGGAGAAGCAGCTTTTTCTCAAGTTTACTCCCACGACCTTAAGAGTTTGGCTATGAGCTTTGTTTATGATTATGGCGAAGCAGACTTTGATAGGAAACTACACTCTCTTGAATTTGAAGGGGTAATTTGATGGTGTTAGGGGAATCCTAGGAATAGATACAGACTCTCCTCGAGAACAACCTGTCAGTGTAGTTGCCTCGATCACATTGCGATGCAATGTTTTCACTTGCAATCTGGTGTTATTGCATAATTCTGGTGGGTTTATATTGCGCAGCAACATAATTGGCGCGCGAACTCCCAATTTTAATATGTGAGTTGGGAGACCGGGAGGTTTCAGTGTATTCAAGAACTTGACCGGATAATGAATGGCATCATCGGTGTTTATCACTGCGTCGACGAATTTATATTGATATTCGACCCCTTCGAATGATCTCAAAAGTAATTAATTTACGACTGAGGCTTGTTCGTTTTTTGGTGTTAGGATGGCATGCTCGCATAATCATTCTGCAGTGTTACCGTGAATAGTATTAATGTTTAGGAAAATTTTAGCTATAAGCTCTTCGACAGTATAAACAATAGTAACTAACTCTGTAAGGAGAATTATATTGCTATCCAGTTCCGGGAAATCACCATTTCCTATGTTAAGCACCAGGTCTGAGAACTGTCCGGAAGTAAAACCTCCCCTAAAATAGACTCTCATAGTTTTGGATAGGCTCAGTTTTATCACTGAAGGCCTCAAATGAGACCGCTTTACGCACGCTTTAACTTAGTCCGCTCGCGTTCCTCTGGGAACTATTGGTAAATTGTTACATTGTCTTACTTTGCCTTGGCATATGGTCTGATACAACTTGTTACTTCGCCTACGCGGATCCCAGATGTAAAGGATCATGTACCTTCCCTGTTGATCTCTTCTGCTGACTTCTCATCCTGACGGATATCAGGACTCCGTCGATGCCCCTCTTGGCTCTTCGGATTATTGTCTGATCCGGAGTACGGTACCACTCACGCTCCCGTTACAGATGCGATCTGCAGCTTTCCGCCGTGTTTGGCATTATACGTCGGCCGATTGAGACGGGATGCGGTCTTTTTTTGCATCCTACCCTTGGGGGTGGGTTTGCTGCTCGCCGGATGATCCCAACGTTGTTGCTAATTCTGACGCTGATTTGGTACTTCAGGGAATGGAATTATTTATTCATCAATTATTGCCATCGTCTGTGGTGCCTATTAAAGGCAGAGGTCAGCCATGGTTTGGTCCTGCTAACAATACAGTAACTCCTTCCATTTAACAATTATTATTCCTAATATCTTGTAACGTACTCTCATCCTTTTTTTTATAAGCGAGGGGGCAAACGAGCATGCGGCTCACCTGATGGTAAGTGACTACCGCCGCCCATGAACAACCGCAACACCAGGGGAATTGCAGATGCTTTGCCGGCCTTTTGAAAAGGAGTAGGCTCTTTTCTTGAAGGTTCCTAAGTCGTATCGGTCCGGAAAAATCGCTGGTGGAAATCGATTCCACAAGGAAGTTGTGCGAGAAAGAAAACATCTTCTAAATCGCACAGTGGTAGACCGGCAATTATCCAGGTGGTATGGATGGTTTCGCAAATTTTGTCGCGATGTGCGATGGTGAAATTGACCGGCTGGAATTAGTCCGAACAATTTCTCAGAGCACTCTCCGTGGTATATGCGATAAAAAACGCAAAGAGATGCAACATCTCTACGCAGTGCCAGTGTATTGATCCGATCAGAAAGGACTCGGTCGTCGACGATTCGAGCCGCCCTGCGCTGGATGCGGTCTAGTGGAAGTAGCTGGCACTGGGGTGCCCCGGCATAGAGATTCCATGTGAGGCCGTATTTGCGCTTTGTAAAGTTGCGAGCGATGTGACGGCATGAAATACTGTCTCGCTCTGCTGAGCACGCCAAGCTTTTTAGAGGCCAGTTTGGCCTTCCCTTTCAAGTGGCCACGAAACTGCACACTATTCGATATGTCGACGCCGAGGATTCCGATGCTAGCTGAAGCAGCAAGAGGAGTGCCTTGAAACTAAGAAGATACGACAAAGAGGTTCTTTTTAGCGGTAAACACGCAAACTTGTGTCTTCTGGGGATTGAACTGGACGAGATTTAGTCGCCCCCAATCCGAGACTTTGTTCAGCGAAGACTCGACTTCAGACACAAGTTTGTTCCGGCACTTGGCGACGTTTTCCTGAGAAATATTGGCACGGCCGGTATATAAGGCATCACCAGTGCTGTCGTATGCATAGAAGTGAATGTTACTAGTTTGCAAGATATCATTGATATGCAGGAGAAACAGCGTTGGTGATAGCACGCAGCCTTGTGGAACACCAGCGTTCATAGGCTTGAAATCATAGTATACACCGTGTACTACGACCTTGATGCTCCGATCAGCAATGAAACTGGTGATCCATTTGCATAATTTCTCGGGAAGCCCATAGGAAGGAAGCTTCGAAAGAAGCGCTTTGTGCCAGACGCGATCGAAGGCCTTCGCTATGTCCAAACTAACGGTCAATGCCTTCCCCTTGGACTCTACTGCCTCCGCGCATCTATGAGTCAGGTAGACCAGAAGATCACCAGCAGATCGACCCTGACGAAAACCGTACTGGCGGTCACTAATCAGCTGGTGATCCTCAAGGTGCCTCATGAGCTCGCAGTTTATAATAGATTCCATTATTTTGGAGAACAAGGAGGTTACGGCGAAAGGCCTGTAGTTGGACGGGTCTGAGCGGTCGCCGTTTTTAGGGATCGGGTGGATCGAAGCTGTCTTCCATGAATTTGGGACTACGCCTTGAGAGTAGGAGTACCGAAAAAGACACGTTAAAACCAGTGCCAACTCTCGCAGCACTCGCACCGCGGGATGATCGGCGGTGTATTCCCCCCATCATCTAGAGTCGAGTTCGACGCAAAGAGAGCTTAAAAGATCGGCTTTCTTCTTTGCGGCATGGGTCAGTGAGTCGTCCTCTCTATGCAGAGCTAGAAGAGATGGCTGACAGAAGTTCCCTTGGACAGCCTTGGCGAGAGACCAGAATGGACGGGTTCCCGAAGGAAGGCGAACTAGCTTCTCGCCAATTCTGCCGATCTGCTCAGACCTTGCCTTGGCAATGATTTTTTTGAAGGACCTGGAGGTGGAATTATACTTTTTTTTAAGTGCGCTGGTGTTAACATCCCGAGACGTTGATGTGTCAGCCTAGGCCCGGTAGCACTCCTGATTATAGCGTGATGCTATTTTACAGGAGCGAAACCATGGCTGGGATCTGCCTCCGATGGGCACCACAGAGAATGGAATAAAAAGTTCCATACCCTGAAGTACCACATCAGCAACAGAATCGACAACAACGCTGGGATCTTCCGGCAAGAAGCAAACCCGCGCCCAAGGGTATAATGCAAAGAAAGACCGCATCCCGTCCCAATCGGCCGACCTATAGTGCCAAACAAGGCGGCAAGCTGCAGATTGCAACTGCGATGGGAGCGTGAGTAGCACCGTACTCCGGATCAGACAATGGTCCGCAGAGCCCAGAGGGGCATCGGCGGAGACCTGATATCTGTCCGAATGAGAGTTCAGCAGAAAGTCCAACAGGGAAGGTACATGATCCTCCACATCTGGGATCCGTGTAGGCAAAGTAACCAGTTGTGTTAGACCATATGCCAAGACAAAGTCATAGACAGATCAACCCGCATGATCAGTTAAACGGGAACTAAGCCATTTAGCGTGGTGGGCGTTAAAATCACAGAGTATCACGATTTCTGTGGATGGGATCTCTTGTAGCACGGAGTCTGCAGCCATTTGGACGTGATCGATGAGTCGGTCTGTGTCGGCATTACCGCTATGGGACCTATAGCGGCACTCGTAGACGCGGGGATGGTCGTCGCTGTCTACGCGCAGCCATAGGATGGACAAGTCCATACCTTCGAGACTGTCGAGGCATCGAAAACAGATGTCCTCTCTGACGTATACGCAAACCCCAGCCCGAGGCAAAAAGGAGTGTTCTAATTTGTACCCCGAGTATAAGAGATATGAAGTATCAGCTGGAGAGGACACCTGAGTCTTGGTTAAAAAGAGCAAGGCGGGCTTCGCCGTCTCTAGATGGTAATGGAAAGCGTTAAGGGATGAATGAAGTCCCCCGCTACGATATTGATGATGAGGGGGGGGGGGATAGGGCCTCCAGATACCTGCACTTACCAAGCGCAACGCAGAGGTAAACTTCTACTTCACGCTGGTATTCTGCGAGGTCGTGGTACCACCCCGGTTCGAGCCGGCCCATCTGTGCGACAGCAAAAGCTGCCGCGTGGCTCTACCACTGTAAATCCTAAACAATTAATTTCGTTTTGCGGAGTACTTCTGCCATATTACTTTGTTTGGGTATATTGCAGAGTGGTTTCATTTTGTTTCAAATCGAGAGGAAGTTTTAACACGGAGTGTACAGTTTTAGCTTCCAGTAGAGTGGCAACAATTTGGGACGATGCGACCGCTGAGGCGATATCACGTTTGCTTCTCTCTTTGGCCAACAGTAAATTTAATAAAAAAGTCTTGCCTTTTCTACCAGGAGCATCAGTCATTCAGGACAAAGCATTTTATATGTATAGATTATTTACATTTTGACCGCAAAAATAAAAAAGAAGATATCTGCGTCAGCCAAGTGTTAAAGCTTAGGAAGCGGGAAAGGATACGTATTCTTGCGGAGCTTCTGTATCAATTCCAGTATCGTTCCGGAGCTTCTGTATCAATTCCAGTATCGTTCAGAAACTTCATAACAAATCAACTTCAGGCTTTTGGACTGCGTTCCAACCTGAGATGTGCTAGAAAGACGTGACACTATCCACCTAAGCTGCACAAGGAAGCTAAGTGGTACAAAAATGCGCAGCGGACTATTTTGACTAATGCTGTGTTAAGAGTTTTAGTGATATAGTAATCTAGTATCACACATCCCTCGCACACCTCTTTCGCTCGCATCCATCGCACATGTGTCTCACTTGTTTTCTAAGACTATTTACTAAGACCCATTTTCATTAGAGCTACGCCAAGCAAGGCTAGGTACCTACGGAAGTAGTTTATCCTCGCGCAACACTGAGCTATCTCGCACAGGTTTGGTGAAAACGCAGACTCAGTAGGTATATTAGTGTCATTAACCTTTCATCACAGTAAGCGTATATAGTTTATGCTGAAACGGAAATATTTTGATTTGACATTGCCAGTACAGCAGAACGGCAATTTCATAGGTAAAGATCTATTATAATAAACATAATAATTTAAGTCTGCTCTACACCGCTGCGCTGGTCGCAGTTAACCACAATATTTTATATAACTTTAGTCAACTCTTGGAATGAGAGTAGTTATTATTTTACTCCGTTAACATAAACATTGTTTTTTTTTTTTCAAATATTATATAGTTTTATTGTAGCACATATATGTGCGGGTCTAAAATTTTGCAAGTTTTGGTTTTTAAGAAAAGGTTTTGCCTCACTTTGTAATATCTCTCTATACAGTACACTCACCTCACTTTGTAATATCTCTCTGTGTGTTTGTAATGTGTAGCTAAGTCATAAATGATATCCTAATCCTAGTCATGTAAATATTCTGTCACATCCATTCTAAATGCTAAAATGCTAAGGAACCATACATTGAGCATGAGAAGAAGCAACACCAGTGCGATGCGAGGCTGCGTGAATTAATCCGACTAACCAGCAACGTGGATATGGGCAAATTTTTAAAGTGTGGTGGACTAAGAATTGTTGTCGAAAGGTTGCAGCTTCAAAGTACAAACTGCCAAATCTTTATTTTAGTATAGGAGAAGGGGCAAACGAGTATGTGGCTCACCTGATGGTAAGTGACTACCGCCGACCATCAACAACCGCAACACTAGGGGAATCAGGGGAATAGCAGATGCGTTGCCGGCCTTTTAAAAAGGAGTAGGCTCTTTTCTTGAAGGCCCCTAAGTCATATCGGTCCGGAAATTCGCTGGTGGTAAACTATTCTCTCTTGAATAGTTACATAATAGCCTTTATTAAAAATATTGGAATCTAATTGTTTTACTTTTTTATTATACTGAATATCACCAGCTCCTTCCACTTGACCGCATCCAGCGCAGAGAGGCTCGAATCGTCGACGACCCAGTTCTTTCCAATCGGCTCGATTCATTGACACTGCGAAGAGATGATGCATCCCTTTGCATTTTCTTTCGCATTTACCACGGGGAGTGCTCTGAGGTTTGATTGTTCGGATTAATCCCAGCCGTCAAATTTCACAAACGCACATCGCGACAGATTTCTCGATACCATCCACACCATCTGGATGATTGGCGGTCCACCACTGTGCGATTTAGAAGAAGTTTTCTTCCTCGCACAACTTCCTTGTGGAATCGATTACCATCAGCGATTTTTCCGGACCGATACTACTTAGGGACTTACAAGAAAAGAGCCTTCTCCTTTTTAAAAGGCCGGCAACGCATCTGCGATTCCCCTGGTTTCCCTGGTGTTGCAGTTGTTCATAGGCGGCGGTAGTCACTTACCATCAGGTAAGCCGCATGCTCGTTTGCCCCCTCTCCTATAAAAAAATATATTTATTTATTATTGACTATTGACTATTAAGGTAGTTTTGTTTTTGCATAGGGCTCCCCAAATCCTTTCACATTTTCCGATCGTAGCTTTCCTTAGGAAACGATCGGTCCTCTCTTCCTTTTACCCTCACTAGGCTGGCATTCAGCCACTAAATTAGCCAATTTCTCTTTTATGCTTCTGATTAGATGGTCCGCCCATTTCCATTTCTACTATTTAAATGTATATCTGAAATTTTGGTTTTTTACGGATATTTTTAAGTTTAGTGGCAGTGACGATTGTTTTTTTTTTGAGATTTCTTCTAGGGAACTATGTTATTTTCACGCAACAACACTTAAACTAAAATGTGGATTTTACTACATATATGTTACATTCAATTTTTTTTTATAGTATAGGGTGACGAGCACACAGTCCACCTGATGGTAAGTGACTGCTGTGGCCCATAGACATCTATATTTATCCTCTTTTGCGAATCAAAATGCAGATGCGTTGCCACCCGTGAGGACTAAGATGGAATGCCTCGTTTCCAGTAAAAAGGGTCTTCGGTTCTCTAAACTCACCATACGTAACACAGCAGTGTTAAGCTGCTATTTGACGCTGGTATTCTGTGAGAGCGTGGTCCTTCCCCGGTCGAGTCAACCCATTCGTTCTACAACTATACTACTAATGTAGCTGCAGCACGGCTCTACCACGTACTAACAATTCACTGCAATTCGAAATATAAGTAATTAATGTGCACCTACATATAGATAAAGAATAAACTTCTCGTATATTTTTCAAATATGGATTTTCTTGACATTTTCCACAGCTGAAAATAATGTACTTCCTTCGTTTTGTCGTCGCGGCATTCTTGGCTCCGTCTATATTATGTTACGATGCGGAGTACGACAAATTGGACGCCGATAAAATGATTGCTGATGATGCATTGTTTACTTCATATATTGATTGCTTTCTTGATAAGGCACCCTGCACAGCTGAATATTCTGCTGAAGTCAGAAGTAAGTGATGGTTTTTACGTATATTTTTATTTTTACTTTTTTGTTGTTATGAAGCTGGTAAAGGTTCAAATATCACTCATAATAAAAATGATCATATTACTCAAAATTTAAAAGTTTAGATAACCGAGAGAGACAACTACAGCTTACCTGTGTAATACAACACCTGTAAAAATATAATCCTAGCTTTACCTATGCAAAATTTACGAAATCCCCTGTTTCTTCTTTCAAAACTGTTTAGTTTTTTTTTGAACTTCAACATAAAAAGGATTACGGCTATGTTTGTAATTTTTTTCTTTCTTTTAATATGTTTGTTAAATTTGTTTATGGAATGTCAAATAACAGCGATATAACGGGACTTATTTACTACTTTTTCACTTTGTCAAAAGTACTTGAATAGAATAAAATATAATATCGTTTATTTCTTAGTATATGATAATTACAGATATTGAAATTATAGAATGGCTCACTATATCGAAAGGTTGGTGCACAAGGCTATTTATCTTAATTTATATAATTTAACATTTCGCAACTACATGGTTTTGTCAATAAGCGTTTTACTGTAATCAATATTTTACTTTACACTACATTTTTATTTAAAAGTGTCGATAGCCGTGCTCAAGTGGACGCGATTTATACTCATTTTTGCAAGGCTTTTGATAACATAGATTTTCTTTAAAAAATTGCCTTTAATGACATTCATGGATACCTCTTATGTTGGTTTGTTGGTTTCTTTTTACATAAAAGAAACACAAAACGTCGTGAATATGGTTTTCAATCCAATACAGTAAAAGTCAACACGGGAGTCTCTAAATGCTCAATATTAGGCGCTTTCCATTTTGATTATACATAATACAGACTACTAAATTTCAGGAAATCTCAATCGGCTCTATATCTACTGTATAACAAACAAACTCCATCTTAATTTTTCAAAAGTAAGACTATAACAAACAACAAAAAGTAAATTCCCATTTATAATTATACCTATTATTTATATAATGCACCATTAGAGATGGTAACTTTACTAAAAATAAAATAAAATTAATAATTTTTAATCTGGAGGTAGCCGTGGTTAACTATGACATTGGGACGTCATAAAACTCAGCCCAGTGACCATGGGTGTTGTAAAGTGCTCGAAACGTCGGGAATATAACATAAGTTAATATACGCGATAACATCCGTAAAATTAGTTTTATTTAATTTTAATAAAAAAAAATTAAATTATTATTGTCTCTAAATTGTATTATAATGCCCATATTAGTAAAATCCTTAGTAAACCCTATTAAATGTATGGCTTTATTATGCGATCTGACTCTTAAAAATGACTATCTTCCTACTATAAAAATGGCGCAGCGCAAATTTGTTTGATCCATTAAGTATAAATACTGTCGCTAAAGAGGTATATATCTTTAGAGAAATACTCACTCGCTAAACATGTACAAGACGAGTGCTCTTGTACCAGATATTAGTATACAATATTTTCCACAGTAATCTTAATTGTAACCAGCTTAATAATAAGACATGGATTCGTCTACCGATAATATCATATCGTCCTATTTAGTAATTTAATGGTATGGAAATATGGAACATAGATGATGTAACGGTCACTCGGTAGCTGCTTTACTTTTTCTGCCGACTTCCAAAAAGGAGACGGTACTCAAACCTCATAACTTTGTATTGGGTGAACCGATTTCGATGATTCTTTTTATATGAAAGCTGATAGTTTTCGTGTGATTCCATATGAATTTGATCAAGGTCAGACCAATAGTTTTTGAGTTATTCTTAAATAACTTATATTGAAGTCCGCTGTACAAAATTTTAAATTTTAAATTACAAGGTGTCAAATGGAAACAAGCCAAGAGCAAATAGAAAATAATTTAAAATTAAAAATTTTGCACAACCGACTTCTATATAAATTATTGTAACGAGGTTCTTGATATAATACTATCTATGTTCGAAAGTAAGAATAGAAGAGTATAATGTTGTAGGGCTTCCTAAAGCTGTAAGTTCTAAAACACTTAGAACTCGCGCCGATTTCACGCCAATGTTCAGAAAGGCGGCGGCGGCATCGGGAATATGTGTTCCTAGCACCATATTGTTACTTTGCTAAGATATTATTACTTTCTAAATAAAAATATAAGTTATAATTAATATTACTGTATTATTTTGGAGAATATTGGAAGCAAAGCGATAGGCCTGTAGTTACTAAGGTTATGTCTGTCCTCCTTTTTATACAAAGGACTAATAACAGAGTTTTTTACGTGGTAGAGTCTTACTGTAGCTATATTTTGGTTGCAGCACGAATGGGTTGGCTCGACCGTGGTAGGATCACGCTCTCACAGAATACCAGCGTAAAATAGCAGAACAATGCTGCTGTGTCTCGTGTGGTGAGTGTAGAGAACCGGAGACCTTTTTTATTGGAAACGAGGCATTCCATCTTAGTACTCAGGGGTTGCGGCGCATCTGCATTTTGATTCTTATTTGATGATAAATGTAGATGTCTATGGGTCACAGCAACCACCCACCATCAGGTGGACTATGTGCTCGTTTGTCACTCTTATTCCATAAAAAATATTTTAAACCACTAGGAAGGAAGTATCATTTTCTATACATAGATTCACCGCGTTACTTTTTTATAGGATAGGGTGACAAACGAGCACACAGTCCACCTGATGGTAAGTGGTTGCTGTGACCCATAGACATCTACATTTATCCTCAATAAAGAATCAAAATGCAGATGCGTTTGAATCAGATGCGGGTGACGCCGTGAGGACTAAGATGGAATGCCTCTTTTCCAGTAAAATGGGTCTCCAGTTCTCTACACTCACCAAATGAAACACAGCAGCGTTAAGCTGGTACTTTACGCTGGTATTCTGTGAGAGCGTGGTCCTTCCCTGGTCGAGCGAACCCCTTCATGCTACAAATATACAATAAATATAGCTGCAGCATGGCTCTACCACGTATGAAAACTTAAAACTAAACTTAGAACTGGGGAAATTTCAGCAGCCATATACTTAACTACTTTTGTGATTATATCATCATTACCGACACTGTTAGTAATTTTAACTTAATAATTATTATATATAAATGGTGAGAAATAGATGCAGGCATAATCTTTGAGTTCAGTGTACTATTTATGGATGAATAATTATGGTGGTAATTACGAAACTGGTTCATAGAAATATATATATATATATATATATATATATATATATATATATATATATATATATATATATATATGTATGATATTATTAAAATAATTTTTGTAGTATTATCTCTAGGTAAATTGTATTATTTAACTATATACAAACATATACATAGTATATATAATATAAAATGTGTAAGAAAGCATCAGTAAACTGGAAATAAACCTTATTTTTACTTTTCAGAATTACTTCCAGAAATTGTAAAAGAATCGTGTAGTAAATGTTCTCCAGTACAAAAGAATACCGTGAGAAAAATAGTAAAATTCCTGTTTGAGAAGAAGCTGGAAGATGCTTTGGAGTTTAAGAAAAAATACGACCCAAATAGCGAACATGAGGCTGAATTTACAGCGTTTGTAACCGGTTCAGACTAAAGCTAACGTTTCGCTTTTACTTAAGGACGTTCAAGGACGTCCTGTACCAAAGCTATTATGATTACCAAATTAGTTAATTATCTACTATTAAATAAGCATTGTGATTAACTAATTAACGACCTTTGGCAAGAAATTTGTACATTGCGCAATATAATATATCTAGTTTTGCAAGCATGAGCTTAGTTTATTTTTATTTTCATTTTATTTAACCTAAAACTTCATATAATGCTAGTAATTATAAAAAAGTAAACCATTTTTACCAAAAAATATATGGAACAAAGAAGACGATAGTTTTATAATCCTAATCAAATGTCACTTTTACATCCAAAGCTCGCTTCAATAGAACAAGCGCAATGTTATTGTTTTAAACGACCGCCAGTAAGGACAATAATATTCTTATATTTTTTTATAGGATAAGGATGACAAACGGGCACTCAGTGCACCTGATGGTAAGTGGTTGCTGCGGCCCATAGACATCTACATCTATTCTCGATTACGAGTCAATAATGCAGATGTGTTGTCACCCGTGAGTACTAAGATGTAATGCCTCGTTTCCAGTAAAAAGGGTTTCGGTTCTCTACACTCACCATACGAAACACAGCTTGACGGCTCCGTTGCGCAGTGGCTTAGCAATGAGTTGTTGCGCTGGGTGCCGCGGGTTCGAATCCCGCACGGAACAAGTATTTGTATGGCCTACAAATAATTGTTCCGGGTCTGGATGTTTGTCCTTGTGCAATTTATGTTTGTAAACTGCCTCCACGATACAGGAGAAAATCCTAGTGTGGGGGTAACGTTTTCTTAAAAAAAAATTTAAAAAAAAACAGCAGTGTTAAGCTGATATTTTACAATGGTATTCTGTCAGAGCATGGTCCTTCCCCGGTCGAGCCGACCCATTCGTGCTACAACTATACCTACTACTAATATAGCTGCAGCATGGCTCTACCACATATATATATATCATGCACGCTGAACGCCCCGCCTCGCTGCACGCTTGTCACGGATTTCTTATATAACCTTATCATGCAGGGTGTCCAGATAACGTCCTCAATGGCCTCTCTTTCAGATTTATTTATGTATTACATCCTATAAAAAGTCCACTACAACAGTTTAACATTTGTTAAAATTTTATCGATACATGGTTTCTTTTTGTAGGATAAGGGTGACAAACGAGCACACAGCCCACCTGATGGTAAATGGTTGCTGTGGCCCATAGACATCTACATCTATCCTCGTTTGCGAATCAAAATGCAGATGCGTTGTCACCAGTGAGGATTAAGATGGAATGCCTCGTTTCCAGTCAAAAGGGTCTCCAGTTCTCTACACTCACCATACGAAACACAGCAGTGTTAAGCTGCTATTTTACGCTGGTATTCTGTGAGAGCGTGTTCTTTCCCCGGTCGAGCCGACCCATTCGTGCTACAACTATACTACCAATATAGCTGCAGCATGGCGCTACCACCTTTAAAATATATAAATAAGGAGGACAAACGAACATACAGTCAGAACACACAATCAGGTATGTAGGTGCACGGTGTGACCCATAGATACTTATTAAAACATTAAAACTGGAATAAAAATTGAAATTTATTGTGCTTTGCCACGCCAAGGACTAAACATATGAAATCACTCGTAACCAGTAAAAAGGGTCCCTGGTTCTCTATACTCTCACTTCTTACCATAGGAAACGTACCAGCGTTAGGTTTCTATTTAAGGCTGGCAATGTTTAAGAGCTTGGTCCTCTTTCGTTAGGGCTGATCGACTCGTTCTACATAGATACACAGGTCTTGCAACACTAGTATCACCCAGACTAGCATGGTCTAATGTAATTGCGGCCATGGCTGTGGTTCACCGCTTAGCCATACATTACTATAAAGTGCAGGGTTTGTTCTATTTCGAATTTTAGTATAGACATTGATTTTTTAGTATAGACATTGAATATTAAAAATTGACTTATCTAGTATAGCCTAACCATATAGTGATGTATGTATATATATAGTATGAATATCCACAACCACAACATATCATGGGTCTCGTAAGGGGCGACAGAGGGAAACAAACCAGGTAGAGGGCAGCAGTGTCGTCCTTGTAACAACCAGAAAATAAAACTTGTGAGGCGGTTAACCTGGCAAGTGTCAATTATGGCAAATATCCCCTATAAAAGGCCATCAAACCTATGTTCAGCTGTGGACTGTGTTAGGCTGTAATGAAATAATTAAGGAATTAAAACATCGACTGTCGGCTTTCTTAATATGTTTACATATCCTACATTTTCTCTTTCCAAATTTATGAGACCTGAAAACCGACAATATTTATTTTAGCCCTAATTCTATAGAGAGTTCGAATCCACGGCCTCGCAGTGCCGAAGCCAAAGTTTAGCGACAGTTCTATCAAGCCGTCGTTTATTGTTGACTTATTATTTATTATTACAAATACCACCTTTTGTAATTTTTCCTTTTTTTTAAATGCTGTTCAACAAAACTGTAATGGAAGTTTTGTACATCTAACGATGCGGAATGATTGCGTACTTATAGATTATATGATAGTTATACAATCGCTGTTGGCGTTACGTCACAGAGCTGCAAGAAGCTCTGGCGCAAGCGGCCCGGTAGCCTGTCTGACACACAAACACACATGCAACCAAGACCACTTACACCTTGCTCAACGTTGGCGAAATGACAATCGTGCACCTAATTAAACAGGGCTGCTTAACTAAAGGTCCGCATTAAAAACTTATTTATAATACAATGTTTATTATTCTCAGTCTAATCAGTTCTTGCGAAATAAATAACAACAAAAAGCAATAATAATAGACAGTCTAACAGAAAAACCGTTAAAATACTTAAAATCTGTTGTAGTTTATACAGTTCTAAAGGAAATTATGTTTGATAAATATTTTAATTTTAAAATTATTCAAACTATAAAAGATAATATAATTTTCAATATAAAAAGTAGAGTATTTTAACAATTTAATAGAAAATTTAATTCTTACTTATTATCTTAAACTAAACTACAGTATTAAGTTATTTTGAAATATAATAAACTAATTTAGCTTCCCTGAATAAACTTGTCGAAATCAGCGCGGTGTTTGCCTGTGGGGTCGTTTTTTTTCACTAGCTCTTCCCATTGCTTGGGGAACTTTTGTTGAATGGCCTTGATTACTTTCCTTATATTGACCTTCTGCTTCTCAGTACATTTCCCGCAGGAGGTTTCTACAGCTTCAGGGAGCGCTTCTATAAATTACAAATTATAATAACAATTAATATAAAATAAAAACTAATTATTCAAGTGAACTATGTCATCCCGTGGGTGTCATAAGAAATGGCAGAGGGAAAATGAACCAGCAGATGGGTATCTTTCAGAATCATAATTGCGGTTGTCAATACGCCTGGTGGGACAACTATTTCTAACACTCCCCCTATGCGACAATATGTGGGGCAGGCATGTTCAGCAGTGGACTTTCAATAGGCCGAATTATTTTTTTCTTAGAATAAAAGAGACAAAAGAGCACACGGTCCACCTGACAGTAAATGGATGCTGTATCCTCGATTAAGAATCAAGATGCATGATGCAGATGCGTTGTCACTTCTGAGGTCATGGAATGCCCCGTTTCCAGTGAAAAAGTGAATCGGAGGTACTCTACACTCATTATATGAAATACAGCAGCCTTAAGCCACTATTTTACGCTGGTGTGTGTGAGTGTGGTCCTACCCCGGTCGAGACGACCACTCACGAACGACAGCTCGGCTCTACCACGTATATGTAATAAAGAAGAATGTGAAGTAAAAAAGTATGTGAAGTGTATTTAGCGTAACATATGTTAGACTGCTTACATTCAAAAGAAACTTATGTAAAACGGCTTTTCGGTTTAATCCTTTTATAATTCTTTACACGAAGTTTACCTTTAAGATCATTTGTAACTATAGCCATTTAGTTCGTAAGGCGTGTATGACCTTGACCTCGATCTGTTTATACAAACTTATACAAATTTATTATAATTGATTTAAATTGAATATTAAAGTATCCTTCAAGTTATTTCAGGTTTATTGCCTAAATAGGATGATAGAATGATGGCAAGCATCAAGGGCAACCATAATTTCATATTAAGAAAATAAACTTTTAAATAAAGTAAAAACCGTCTTTAAATAAATAAAAAATAACAAAATAATTTCCACTGAATAGCTTCTATAGTTGTTGTTGAGATGGAGTTTTTAAAAAAAGTTTTTTTTTTTTAAATTATTTTTTCCTTTTTAGTGGACTAAGGAATATTACAACTTTAAGGTAACAACTAGAATGTCCTTTAAATAGTTACTTTACAATCTTTACACCCTATCCACCACCAACCTTAGCGAAGGACGCCTATAGTATAACCGATTTAATAATAAAAGTGAAGTCAGTCATTAACTGTGTCTTTTTATTAGACTAAAGCCACAGTGGAATACTAAGAAAATTATATGGAAAGAAAATTAATTTTTTGTAACGTCAACATTTGAAATAAAAAAAAACATATATAATATACATATATAATATGTTTTTTTTTGTGGCGTTACAAATCGGTATCTACACAGCATATCAAGTTTGTTGTTAACAGACTTCGCTTGTATTCAGTATAAAGACCGGATTTCTATGTCAATATATTACTTACTTTTGAAATCAGATCCTTCAGCGGTGCACCTTCCCTTGTCAAGGAAACAATTAACATAGGACTTCAGTAATCTATCATTGTCAGTGAGGGTGTCAACATCGAAATTGTCGTATTTTGAACTATACTTCTCCGCAGCATATGCTATCACGATAAAACACACGAAGACGATGACAGTTTTCATTTTGAAGTTTTATCTGTAATCACAAATGGATAAAATATAAATAATACAACTAAAATATTTATCAGTGAAATCAATTATTATCTATGATCTGTTAGAAGCGATGCGTGTGTGTTGTACCGAATAATAAACAATAGAATGTGCTTAACAAGTTAGGGAGGTACCTTCAGGGACTTCAAGTACCTGTTTAGAATTTAAATAAGTTCTGTTGTTTTAACAAGAATCGTTTGAATTTAATGGTGTTTGGGAGGTTATAAAGATTTATATTACAAGAGTTAACTCTTGTAATTAGTTGCTAATAACACATAATTGATAATGTTCATTATTGGTTTAGATCATTAAGAAATTATATTAAAAAATCACTTTTTGTGTTATATTCCCTGAATTTTTTTATGTCTTAAGGATCACTATGAATTTATATGAATGCACGTTATAATGAAACACAATTCACAATGCAATGATAGACGTAGGCACAGATTGCGGTAGCTGACAACAGTTCGTTCACCCACCTTTTACTCTCTATAGTAGACCCAATGAACTAGCGACCATTGAAAGCGACAGTGCTTTTATATTGACGACGATTAACCCACTACCTACATTGTCATACGGACCAAATACGGCAGCTTTGCAACATTCGACTTTAAACCTTTCGCTACATAATATTATACGCACTTTTAAAATTCTGACAACGACATTAACTGAGACCCCCTCTTTTGTTTAAGTCTACCTATTCGAAATATAGTGGTTAGTTTGTCGTATGTTTCCAGGAAATACAATTCAGCAATATAAAATACTACATAAAATGGCAAAACAGATTGCTTAAACTTTTTTCTACTGACTTCAAAAAGGAGGAGGTTCTCAATTCGACTGTATATTCTTTTTTTATGTGTTTTACCTCAAAACTTTTTTTTGGGCGAACCGATTTTTGTGATTCTTTTTTTATGGGCCTAAGTGTGCATTGGCTTTTAGTTGAACTGTGTGCTTGTCAACCTTTTTATTCTTACATCTTATTCCTCAGATTCCTTGATTCATCCATTTGATATGTATTGCTAAACAGACGCATATATTCATAGGTATTTGTATGTACTAATTATATATTATGTATTTAAATATGTATATTTGTATGTATATTTGTATGTATATATTTGTATATATGTTTGTATACGTCATATATGTATAGTTTATTTATTAGTAAATTGTATGTATTATGTAGTTAATTATTATTTTGTTTGTAGTTTGCAAATTTACCACTTCCTGGCTCGGTAAAAGAAAACAACTAGATGCAATAGAATATGAAGAGTTTAGATCACCACCAGTTACTCCTTCTTATCCCGTTATCTTCTTTTGAATGGGATACTTCATTTACCCTGTGGTGTAATTATAATCAGATTTTAATGTACACACGAGCATTTACACGTAATAGAGCCATGCTGCGGCTATATTATGGTTGTAGGACGACCGGGGAAGGACCACGCTTTCACAGAAAATCAGCGTAAAATATCAGCAGTAATTCGTATGGTGAGTGTAGAGAACAGGAACCCTTTGTACTGGATCCAAGGCTTTTTTTCATCTTAATCATCGAGGGTAACAATATATAAGCATTTTGATCCTTAATCCAATATAAATGTGGATGTATATGTGCCATAGTATCCACTTACCATCAGGTGGACTATATATCGAACTTATATTAAATTGTTTAGGTATTAGACGACTTGTACTAAATTGGCTAATTTCTTATTGTCGAAACTAGATGTAATTTTTGTTTGGTATCACCCATATGACCGCGTTATACTTTGGCACAGGGGAACGCTTGCGTATTACTCCCCTCTAATCCACCAGTGGACTGCGTTGCTCTATGAGTCTCATCAAACAAAAATGACATCTAAAATCATTTATATCGCCGCTGATGCTAAAAAATCTGGTTTACCCCAAGGAAGTGTACTTGGACCTACATTATGTATAATCTACATTAATGATTAGTTTATTAGTAGATTGCGTTAGTCAAAAGGCAAGGCGTAGCGAAGAGTGCACGCCTTGCAATACATAACGTAGTGTTGGTACCGACTTTGTTATATGGCAGCGAAACCTGGGTATGCCAGAAGAAGCATAAAAGTAAGTTGAATGCAGTGGAGATGCGATCTCTTCGTAAAATGTGCGGCGTTACCATGGCCGACCGAAAACGAAACGAAGAGATTCGCAATATGGCAGGTTTGAAAGATGACCTTATCACAAAAATTGATAAGGGCGTGCTTCGGTGGTTTGGGCACGTTGAGCGAATGAGTGAAGACCGAATGGTGAAGAAAATATATAGCGCGAAAGTTAATATTAAAAGGTGTCGAGGTAGACCGAGACTAACTTTCGAAGACCATGTGAGCAAATTGCTCGAAGTCAAAAGTACTCGGATACCTAGACGTGCATGCATGAAGAAGATAATGAATCTGAAAGAAGCGAAAGAGGTTTGTAAGGATCGTGACACTTGGCGATCTGTTCTCTCTGGCTACCCCGTCAGGGATTGTGCGTGAAGATAAGTAAGTAAGTAAGTAAGTACATTAATGATTGATTCCACTTCCTTTCCTGATTCAACATCTTTTCCTTCCGTAATGTCTGCGGATGATATATATATATATATATATATATATATATATATATATCATCCGCAGAAATTACGACAAATTAAAAACACTCGAACAAAATGTTGATCTGCGTCACATGCAAGTGCCAACGTCATGGGATGGGCGTGAACATGCGTCCTCAATTTAATTTAGCCCCCAGACAAAAATAAAAAAGCACGAAACCAAAACTCATAAGCCCTGTCCCCGCCTATGTCGGCTAAAAAATCTGGTTTACCCCAAGGAAGTGTACTTGGACCTACATTATGTATAATCTACATTAATGATTGATTCCACTTCCTTTCCTGATTCAACATCTTTTCCTTCCGTAATGTCTGCGGATGATATATATATATATATATATAATTTCCTCTGCATGTATTACCAGGTTGTCACTCGTTCTAGTGGAGGGCCGCCCACACTACGTCTACAGGTACAAGGCTGCCACTTGACATATAACCTCGAGGATAAATACTAATTATTTAAAAGGAAACATACCTTAAGCTAGCTATGTTCGGTTTTATTACATAAATATCAACAAATCTATGCTACACAAACGAACAAATTAAATGTCGTGAATTAATTTTAGATAAAAATTCTAATTAGAAGGCGCTTAAAGATGAAGTCTGTATGAAAATTAATAGGTTTGTTTATGTTTTAAGGAAATTAAGGAAAACTTCGATGATTAAAATGGCGATTTGTACTGCTTACCAAGGATACGTTGCATCAACATTTAGATATGGATTGTTAATCAGGGTTAATACTTCTGACTGGAAAATAACGTTTATTATACAAAAAATATATCACAGTCTTGACTAGAGCTAAATGGCATGAGTCGTGTAAGCATTACTTTGCCAGCAATATTCATTCTTGAAGGTAGTGTATGTAAAAAAATAATAGAAAATTGTAAAAATGCGAGCGCCACCATGCCAGTGGAACACACGCCTACCTAAAACGTCATTCTACCAAAGAACTGCCTACTATCCCTGCCGATAAAGATAAATAACAAACTACTTTCTGATATAAAGAACTAAACTGAGATTCGCAAGAACATCTTCAGGGCTGGCTTTTCACAAAATGTTTTTTGATTTAAATGAGTTTCCGAAATAACAAGAATTAGTAAATCCACTTTTTAAAACTGAAAATTGTAATATAGTTAAATATAATATAATAAAATTTTGCATATTTATTTGTTTATTTTTAATTACATAACATAATATACAATATTTTATTTTATACGAAATAATACAAAAATATTAAAAACAATATTAAAAGAAAACTAAAACTAGTAACTTAATTATCATACGGTCCAACTCCCCGCGGTATCGTACCAAGAACGCTGGCTGCGTTTCCCCGCTGAATCGCTAACTTAGCCTTTCAGCGAGAAAAGAACCAGCCGTCTATCACCAGCAGCAACGACCATTCGCGGATGGAGTTCTTTTAGGAACTTCACCGCACGTGTACCCCATGGACCAATAGTCTCTACAGCAAACGGCACAAATATGTAGTCATCTCTCAGAGACTCATATTTGCGCCACTTGCTCAGTTCAGCTGCATCTGATGCCGCCCCGGCTCTAAGCTAGGTACTCCTGAGATGAGAGTATCTACGCAAGAAGCATCCCACACTAGGGCTCTACCTCTCTCCCAAGGAACCAATGTCATACCTTCGGGTCTCTTGCCATCGTTTCTAAATATTCCACAAGGCTCTAAAACCGAGGGAATATTTATAGAGACAAGAGGCCTGCGGATGACATCTTCAAACAACCGCGCCGTGAAAACCTAACAGCACTATTCTTACAAGAAAGTCCGTGGAGCCCATACTTTTCGACACTGCTACCACAGGGGCACTGATGGGGTTGACAAATCGCTGCTCCTAGTTGGATTCCTACGGCGATGCGCAAGCTTTGCCCATCAAGTAATGTGCCGAGATTACTTGACGGTAAAGCGTGTAACCAGTGACTAGATTCCTTAGTCAAAACAGCTAGAATAATGCATGACTGATCTTGGTCATTATGGAAATTACGAAAAAAATATTTCTGCACGCTCTATACCTACGGAATATCTCACTGTTTTTTGGTTAACTTTCAATGGAACATTTTCGCCAGTACAAAGCGTTCGCCATGTCTGTCCTGCCTCCGTAGCAAAGCAGCAGTTCCGTAGCACGTCTATTTTATTATTTAAAATTATGTTACATAAATCTCTGACACTATGCATGGAAGCGAGGAAAGCTTGCAATGTAACGATAGAAAGATTTCTCACACCAATACTACCAAATTTTATAGGTAAAGTACCCTGAGTCCAACTTGTTGTATTTAAAGTTAAATTTAGAATTTAATTAATAGAATCAGGCGTTACTTTGCGGAAATCCATTATATAAAAGCTTTTAGAAAAATTTACTTCGCAAATATCCGCGTTATAAAATAAAATGATGTGTCTTACCTAGTATGAAGAGCACCTCTCGCCCTCCCTCAATTGCGTGCAATATCCCCGTCACCACTAATCCCAGCACCACTACTCCCAACACCACTACACTAGGCAAGACACACCACTGACGATAATACGACACGTGTTTCGCCTCTACACGAGGCATCCTCAGGTGATATAGACTCTACGGTGGCTAACCGCTAAGTGAGCGGCGAGCCAAAACAAGTGCCTTTTATACAGACCGATGCCGCAACCGCTCTCTACTTAAGGAGCGAGCGACTGCGTCATGCGAGAAAACATGAGACCAATCACCACCGGACTTACGCAGCCGTTTGTAAAATTAAAAACAAACCGCCGCGCGACGCCCATCCTCCAACCACGCAACCAATCGCCGATCACCGTGAGGGTGACAAACGACCATATCTAATAATAGAGAGCAGGCTTAAAGATATTTAAGAGAGGTGAGTTAGTAACATTTGTTTGTTCATTCAGCAATGCTACGGTACTATTGTTACTTTTTAATATCTCTAACTGTTCCAGCACACACAGCCGCAGCCCTTTATTACACGTATGTAAGACTTTAAAGGAGTGGCCGTTGGCTAGGTTGTGTCCAGTGTCCAAAAAATGTTTGGCAAAATGGGATTTATCGGGATTGCAATTCCTGTACGCGGCTAAATGCTCTTTATAACGTGTCTCGAAATTGCGACCAGTCTGACCCACGTAAACGGCGTGGCATTCGTCATGTGGCTGCGGTTGTGTGTGCTGGAACAGTTAGAGATATTAAAAAGTAACAATAGTATCGTTTCATTGCTGAATGAACAAACAAATGTTACTAACTCAACTCTACTGCTATATATATATATATATATATATATATATATATATATATATATATATATATATATATATAACAAATGTCAAACAACTAAATGCCAATGTAATTTTAAATGGGGAGGAACTGAGTCTTGTCGATACCACCATTTTTCTTGGAATCACACTAGATGCAAAGCTTCAATGGAGCCCCCATATATCGAAACTAGCAAGCAAACTTAGTTCTGCAGCATATGCTGTAAAAAAGATTTGAAATCTTACCAGTGTTGAAACAGCTAGACTAGTTTACTTTAGCTATTTCCATACTATAATGTCGTATGGTATTTTGCTATGGCAATACGCAGCTGACGCTGAAATTATATTTGTTTTACAGAAGAAGGCCATAAAAGCAATTTATGATTTAAAGCCTCTCGTTTAAAGTTGCTGCGACAAAAATAATTTGAAGTTTCGTGTATTTTTCAATGCTAAATCATAATAAAATAATAATAAAAAAATTTGTAAAAAAAAATAAAAAAAATATTTAGGGGTGGGTCACCCTTACATTTAAGGGTTTGAAAAATAGGCGTTGGCCGATCCTCAGACCTACCCGATACGCACACAAAATTTCATACAAATCGGTTCAGCCGTTTCGGAGGAGTTTGGTAACAAACACTGCGACACGAGAATTTTATATATTAGATTAAAGAATTTTTTTTTATAGGATAAGGGTGACAAACGAGCACACAGTCCACCCGATGGTAAGTGGCTGCTGCGGCCCATAGACATCTACATCTATCCAAAATGTAGATGCGTTGTCACCCGTAAGGACCAAGATGGAATGCCTCATTTCCAGTAAAAAAGGCCTCCGGCCACCTGCACTCACCAAGCGAAACGCAGAGGTAAACCTCTACTTCACGCTGGTTTTCTGTGAGGTCGTGGTACCGCCCCGGTTCGAGCCGGCCCATCCGTGCGATAGCAAATAAAGCTGCCGCGTGGCTCTACCACTGTTAAAATTTATGGATGATAATAAACCCTGGAAATGAGGTGATCGCTGCCAAGCTATTTCTAATTTGTTGTGTTGTTAACTGTCTAACATACATGATTTTAAGTTGTTATTGAAAAAAAAAGTCCCGCTGGGTTTCTTGATGGTTCTTCTCAGGACAGAGGTTTTTTTCGAACCAGTGGTAATTAAACAAAAAAAAATAACTTTCAATAAGTATTATTTATAATCTATACTGAATAAAAAAGTTACTGTTTCTGTTCCTATTGCTGCCGCAAAATGAAATTGTGGAACCATCCTTTTAAATTTGGAAGGGTTATATTTTTTAATTAGGAATGATAATACATTCATTGAAATTGAATCACATATTACGTACTTTCAAATAAATATGTCGGTACGATACGTGCGCCACCTATTGTAATTTAATTTTGCTATGCCTATAACACAATTAGTTCACATTGACAATGTTTTAGCCTTTAATAATGACTATCCGTCAGCTAAGTTGATAAAAAATTAAGAAAAAAAAATGGCAGACATTTCTGAAGTGGTTGGCATAGGGGCAAATTTTGTTTGATTCAAATACTAATCATTATTTTTATTTGGATCAAATACTTTTTTCACATATCGGCGACCGTCGCTCTCTGTCGCACTCATTACAACCCGTAGCACATTTGTCTGCTATCTACGCAAGATTTATTTAAATACTAGCTGTTCCCCACGACTACACATGCATGTAATTTAGGGTTTTTTCTTGCGCGGAACCCTAATAATTTTTCTAAAATAAAAGTAGCCTAAATTACTCCTTATAACATCAACTATCCGTCAGCGAAAGTCCAGTCAAAATCGGTCCAGCCATTTCGGAGATTAGCCGAAACAAACAGACAGACAGATAGACATACATTTTAAAAATTGTGCTTTTGTTATAAATATCGTATATAATTTCATATGCGTTTAGTAAAAAGCTTTTATTTTGACATTACAAACAGACACTTCAATTTTATTTATTTGTATAGATTTTTAAATTATTAACCCCTGGAGAAACAGTCTGCCCTTTTGTGAGAATTATTTATTAAGTGGCGACGCTTGCGAAGTCACTTATTGATTTCACGATGTCTGTCCGTCTGTCCGTCTGTCCTACGATTATCTCGAGAACGGTTTTGAATTTTCAAATTCTGTTTTCAGCAATCGATTACTGATCACCCAGGCATCTGAACCTCCTATTTTGAAACTGATTGCTCAACGGCAACCGTTAGAAACCGCTACAAAGCTGATTGCTTCGCCACTTTGCTATGCTGTTAGCTTGCTAGGTTTATTATATAAAATAAACACGCTATAAAAATGGCAGATTAAGTCAAACACTTTTTTGAAATTTTTGAAAATACAACTTTGGGGCACTCTGCCCCTATGTCAACACCTTCAGAAGTGTCTACCATTTTTTTTCTTAATTCTTTATCAACTTAGCTGACGGATAGTCATTCTTATTATTTGAATCAAACACTTTTATTAAGCAAATTCTTTTGCGACTTACTTGTATGCGCAGTACCAGGTGTACCCAGGTAGGCCAGGAAAACAGTCATATACCTGCATATTGGACTGATACTTTTAACAAAGTTCGTGATGCATCAAACACTTCATGAAAAATGCGTCATGAGCTCTCGGACCTTTTTAATGTCCCCGCGAATGTCAAAATTGACCAAGAGAACATTTTATGGACACTAATAGATAGATAGCAGTTTATAATTAAATATATATATGTCAGCGTAAAAGTGACAAGATGTCTGATACAGTGACCATTAAGCCGCCGGCCAAGAGTAATAATAACGAAACTCAACTACAGAAGAGGCTCACGTCCACTAAAGTTGGATTAGGAAGAAGAGAAGTAGTACGTGCAAAAATTAAATGTGATTTCTTAAAAGTAAGTCCTCGTACACACTTTTGAAACGGAATGGAGAAGTAAATAGAAATTGAAAACATTTGAGACCTCGAAGATAAACTCCAATAAGTTCTCAACCAAAAGAATTACAAAAGCGTGACATATTATCACAATGATCTCAAAACCCAAAAATAAATGAAAGTATTCCATATTTCATCACGCTTCCTCACGCTTAAAGTAGCCTTAGTGTATAATATCTAGGACAGCTGCAATTGAAATGTTTTAAATAATTGAAAGCAATGCTATCTTTGAATAAATCTATATTTACGGATTTTATCGCGTTATTCCCGAAGTTTTGGGTGCTTTATAGAACCCATGGTCACTATATTACTGAGGTGTTCGACGTCCCAATGTCAGTTAGCCCGGCTACCTTCAGTTTTCAAATATTAATTTTCGTCCGATAACGCAGAATGAACTTATACTACCTGAAATCTTGCAGTGTTATACTTGGGATTGGATTTAATTTTATTAATTATAGGATCCCAAGCAGATGGCATCACCTATTCATCTTCTCTATTGAAATTTGGATGTTTTTTTTAATTTCAATAGCCTCGCGAATGAGCTTTGGTAGGAATCGGTGTTCTTTTGCGAGGATTTGTGGTCTATCAAATCCAATGTAATGGCGGCGACGATCTTGAACATGTTCACAGAGAGCAGACTTCCCGGTGTACGGTGTACACAAATTTTATTTAATGTGTAGTATTCGCGTAAATATATCCAATAATCAATACTATTTTTACTTGATTTTCTATTCAAAAATCAGTGTCATTTGTTCTATGGGTAGGAATAAATCAAATTACTTGCCCATACTAACGTAGCCAGCAATTATCGTCCAGCGTCCACATATACCTAACCTTAAACCAAAAACTTTAATCAAGATAAGCGTTGAGGATATAAAAAGACTATAATTATTTCAATGCCATTCATTATGTTCGTAACGTCAACTCTAATATATAAAAATTAATGATTGTTTGTTCGTATTTTATGCGCTGCCATACATATTCATCAGATTGCGGTAAAACTTTGTAAACTTATTGCTTACACTTATTCGAAGATTACAGGCATAGTAGGTAGGCCCTTTTTACTGGAAATGAGGCATTCCATCTTAGTCCTCACGGGTGACAACGCATCTGCATTTTGATTCGCAAACGAGGATAGATGTAGATGTCTATGGGCCGCAGCAACCACTTACCATCAGGTGGACTGTGTGCTCGTTTGTCATCCTTATCTTATAAAAAAAACTTAATTTTAAAAGTTATATATTATTTCAATTTATTCAATTTCAATGAATATATTATCATCACTGACCGCTATATATACAAGGTCAGTAATTATAATTCCTAATTAATCAATACAACTCTTCCAAATTTAAAATGATTTTTCCTGAATTATTTCCTCTGCGGCTGCAAAGCGCCTGGTACCAACTAGTTACTAATAAAATAATATGTTTGTTCGAATAGTAATATTTACTTTATCGTCATACTAAAAGCTATTTAAGGTTCTAAGGTATGTTGTAACTATAGTTGACTTAAACTGTTGATTGCACCACGTCCCTGCGAACGGATCTCTATCAAAATATATACTTAAATCAACAGTTACATTTTGTGTTAAGGTACGTTTTACAATGCACTTTTAACACAACATACAGTACAAAGTAGTTGATAATTTTATACTATAAACTAGGTTGACAAACAAGCTTACAATCCACTTTTTTATACTATAGGGTACAAACGAGCACACAATCTACATGTTGTGGATGCTATCATCCATAGATATCTACACCTGTCATCGATTAAGACACAAAACCCCTATGTGTTGTCCCTGAGGACTAAGATGAAACGGCTCGTTAGCAGTAAAAAAGAGTCTCCAGTTCCATATTATATATTTATTTCGGTTCGGTATCCTGTGCGAGCATGGTCTTACTACGGTCAACCCAACACATTCTTCTTACAACTATAATATAGCTGCAGCATGACTCTACCACTGGTAAACCCCTTGATTGTGGATTGTAGTACTGCAGCATTAACACAGCTACATAATGGCTCTACCACGAATTTACGCTTTAGTCATCATTCAGAATTTTCGCCGTGGTCGAAATGAACATGACGTATTTCGTGTCATCGTTGAGTGTATTGTATTGTCAGCCTTTTTAGCCTTGTATGATATTTTAGTTTGTGGTAGAATCATGCTTGCATGCATTAGTAGTATAGTTGTAGCACGAATAGGGCCCGGCTAGAACGGGGAAGGACCACGCTCTTACATAATACCAGCGTAAAACAGCAGCTTAATACTGCTGTGTTTCGTATGGTGAGTGTAGACAACCGGAAACCCCTTTTACTGGAAACGAGGCATTCCATCTTAGTCCTCACGAGTGACAACGCATCTGCATTTTGATTCCTAATCGAACTCAGATGTAGATGTCTATGAGCCACAGAAACCACTTGCCATCAAGTGGACTGTGTGCTCGTTTGTCACCCTATCCTATAAAAAAACATGACATTTTCAAAAATGTGCCATTAGATATACATTTCTTGAAAGAGTCATTCAGTCATCAGAGCAACGCCCGTCAATCAGTAGGGTACACTTGAGGTAGACATTTGGAGAAAAAGATTGTCATATTCTCACAACTGCATATTCTAACACCCACCCTCACACATGACACGTCATGATAGAGGATTTTTTTTTCGAATAGAATTAATTATAGTGATTTTATCGCGTTTATTGAGCACCTCAGTCCTTGCGTACATACATTGGTATGAAGCATTGGAAACATATCGAAAATTAAAACAAGTAAGCGTTAAACGTGTAATAAGTAGTACATATTTAATATTTTATATTCGCGTGATTTCAAAAAAATTGGCTTTTATTTTTTATTAAATAACTTAATAAAAATTAAAAGCCAACTTCAAACATATAAAAAAAAAGTTTAAATTAGTTGACATCCTGAAGTCGGTTCTAAGATATATTGAATAGAAGATTAAAAGCAAAAAAAAATTTTTTACGTGGTAGAGCCATGCTGCAGCTATATTATGGTTGTAGCACGAATGGATCGGCTCGACCGGGGAAGGACCACGCTCTCACAGAAAACCAGCGTAAAATAGCAGCTTAACGCTGCTGTGTTTCGTATGGTGAGTGTAGAGAACCGGAGACCCTTTTTACTGGAAAAGAGGCATTCCATCTTAGTCCTCACGGGTGACAACGCATTTGTATCTTGAGTCTTTATTGAGGATAGATGTAGATGTCTATGGGTCACACTAACCACTTACCATCAGGTGGACTGTGTGCTCGTATGTCACCCAATCCTATAAAAATAAAAAAGCGCGGCTTGAAATCTTTTATTCTTTAGAATGTAAATTTATTTTATTATTTTTAGTTGTTTGAAGCCGGCTTTTACTTTTAATTAAAAGTCTATATTCTACCCGTTCGAGCGGACTAAGTTATATAAATAGTTCTATTAGAAAATTCAGCCCCTGTCTAGCTACTCTTAGGGGTGTAAATTATTCTCCAATCTTGTTATGGAACCACCCTGAAGTATTTAATAAAATCATCAAAATCAGTTCACAGTTGACAAAAACATCGCGTAACAATAAAACTACAGTCGAATTGTTAACCTCCTCCTTTTTTTTAAATGGTTAGCAAATAATTTTGAAAGATCATAATTTACAGCCAATACGTGTTCCCAGTGATGACATATGGATCTGCACGTGGACCTACACTGCTGGTTATATAGGAAAGCTTATGGTCCAAGACAACAAAACATCCTTAGAGGAACTAGAGTAAACGACATTGGCCAACAGATCAGTAAACTGGAGTAGCAATGGGCCGGCAGCCCGAAGAACCGACAACCGATTGGGACGAAAGGTTTCCGTATATGTGGTCCCCAATATAATTATTATTATATTATATTATAAATTAAAATTTAAAAAAGTAGCCCTGGCTTTCTTGCTGGTTCTACCCAAGATAGAGATCTTTTTTTCCGAACCAATGGTAAAACTTAAATGACTTTCAGTAAATGTTCTTATAATCTATATTGAATAAAAATAATTCTATTCTATTCTATGGTAGCTCATATTGTGACGGATAAAATAACACTTTAAGAGTTTCATTTCAAATGCATAGTATGTATATCATCATCATCGTCGCCGTCGTCACCATTATAACCCTTCATAGGTCCACTGCTGATCATAGACCTCCCATGTGGAATGCTACAAATTACGGCCCTGAACTCCTGCTTCATGACAAGTATTTATTACGAATTGCTAATAAGCGCGTCTTAAATAATAATATTTTATTATTGTATGTAACAAACAGTTTTTAAAATCTGCTCATAAACAATTAAAATCATTATACAGTAAAACTACAATGGAACCTTCATATAGCTTCCGTTTCTTTATGGCTTCATATAGCTACAGGAAAATGACAAACAACAATGCCGTTCTTCGAGTAGGGCGTACGTACATTATTATTTCAAGGATTTGAGAAAAGATTTATATTTTTTTAAACTGCGAAAAAAGATCTAAAACTTTATGTTAGTAAATACAAGCTGTAATTACAAGGCTGTAGGATAATACCTACTCGTAATTAAATACAATTCTTTAGAAGTCAGTATTACATTTGAACACACCTCTTGTCTAGGTCTAAAAGAAAAGAGCAATGCTTTCACTATTCTGTTTCATTTTCGACCTTTGAATTGTCAGCCCCTGCAACTTTTGAGAATTGGTTTTCATTTCAAACATTTTTCTAGCAAACGCATACGCATAAGTTGGGTTATATCGGACTCGCATCTACCAAAATCTTTTGGTGCCCACTAGCATTTCGAAACCCAGCGGCGGATCAGGTCTATGATTCCGCCGCACCGATGGCCGGCATTTCTCCCACCGCGGGAACATACAGAATCGCGGAAAAAGGGCGAGTGGTGAATCGCCATACCTGCACTCCTCTTCCTTGCATCTCCACTTTGCCTGCAGCAGACAAAGGGAAGAACACGCCTCTCAACACAATCCACCATCACGTACCCGGAGTGGTTTCTCGCGGCCTCCTCAGTCTGGCCATTCATCTTGGGCCAACCGTGTGGGTTCCGTACTTTTCGTACATAGCTATCAAATCACGGCTACTAACCCCCCCCCCCCATAGGGATATGATATCGACATGGACATGGACATAGGGATATGCACTCACAGAGTACATATTGACTTGCACCCAACTTCAAGGTTCCTTACCATACGAAGGAGAACAGTAGTGTTCACCATGCTGCTGGGAGGTAAAAACAAGTTAAAGCATTGAACCTAACAGAAACTACCCATTCGAACTCTTGAGTAGAAAAAAAATCCTACCATCTAGGAATAACAATTTTCTAATCGACTTTTATAATGGATTTCTCAGCGTTTTAAAATCCATAACGAAGCTCCCTTCCTATGGGCTTCCCGAGAAATTGTGCAATTGGATCACCAGCTTCCTTGCAGATCGGAGCATCAAGGTCGTTGTAGACGGTGCATGTTCTGACTACAAGCCTATTAACGCTGGTGTTCCACAAGGCTGTGTGCTATCACCAACGCTGTTTCTTCTGCATATCAATGATATGTTGCTTACTGGTAACATTCATTGCTATGCGGATGACAGCACTGGTGATGCTCTATACACCGGCCGTGCCAATATTTCTCGGGAAAACGTCACCGAGTACCGGAACAAACTTGTGTCTGAAGTCGAGTCTTTGCTGAACAAAGTCTCGGATTGGGGGCGACTAAATCTAGTCCAGTTTAATCCTCAGAAGAAACAAGTTTGCGCGTTTACCGCTAAAAAGAACCCCTTTGTCGTATCTCCTCAGTTTCAAGGCACTCCCCTTCTTGCCTCAGCCAGTATCGGTATACTCGGAGTCGACATATCGAGTGACGTGCAATTTCGTGGTCACTTGGAAGAGAAGGCCAAACTGGCCTCTAAAAAGCTTGGCGTGCTCAGCGGAGCGGGACAGTATTTCATGCCGGCACACCGCCTGCAACTTTACAAGGCGCAAGTTCGGCCTCACATGGAATACTGTTCCCATCTCTGGGCAGGGGCTCCCCAGTGCCAGATCCTTCCACTTGACCGCATCCAGCGCAGAGCGGCTCGAATCGTCGACGACCGAGCCCTTTCCGATCGGCTCGATTCATTGGCACTGCGAAGAGATGTTGCATCCCTTTGCATTTTCTTTCGCATCTACCATGGGGAGTGCTCTGAGGAATTGTTCGGATTAATCCCAGCCGCCAAATTTAACGAACGCACATCGCGGCAGAACTTCCGATACCATCCACACCATCTGGATGATTGGCGGTCCACCACTGTGCGATTTAGAAGATGTTTTCTTCCTCGCACGACTTCCTTGTGGAATCGATTACCATCAGCGATTTTTTCGGACCGATACGACTTATGGACCTTCAAGAAAAGAGCGTACTTCTTTTGAAAAGGCCGGCAACGCATCTGCAATTCCCTCCCTGGTGTTGCAGTTGTTCATGGGCGGCGGTAGTCACTTACCATCAGGAGAGCCGCATGCTCGTTTGCCCCCTCTCCTATAAAAAAAATATATATATTTGCAATAGGACAAGAGTAGCTTACATATTTGAAACCCAACATTTCAACGACTATTTACAATCATTATGAATCTTTTTTTAATAAAGTATCCATTTACAATTCGTAACAAGCATACATTCGTAACAACCTAATGAGGATGGCAAACACGTCATATAAAATGATATCGTGAGTCATACGTACGTATATACCGCCGTGGCAAATTTAATTTATTGTTGTTATTAATATTTTAAGTGGTAACAATAGATGGTACTCTGATTTTCATACAAAAATGTAAATCAAACTATCGACGACTAAGTTTATTATTGGTAAATCCAATAGGGCATGCCCTAAGCGCATTAAAAAAAATACGTATAACATGATTATATGATTTTTTTTAAAGTAGTTTAAATACACACAAGTTTTCACTAATAATCTTATTATACTTCCGATTCCTTATCGGAATAATACATCCTGGCGTATGTGGACTATGAGAAAGCTTTTGATTTCGTCGAAATTTGGGCGGTGCTGCAGTTCCTTCAGCGGTGCCAAGTTGACTGTCGGTATATCGAAGTGCTGAAGTGTTTGTACAGTAGAGCTACGATAGCTATCCGAGTACAGAACCAGAGTACGAAACCTATCCAATTGCAGAGAGGTGTAAGACAGGGTGATTTTATATCCCCGAAACTCTTCACCGCTGCATTGGAAGACGTTTTCAAGCTTCTGGACTGGAAAGGATACGGTATTAACATCAATGGCGAGTACATCACTCACCTTCGATTTACCGACGATATAGTCCTTATGGCAGAATCGCTGGAAGACCTAAGCACTATGTTCAATGATCTCAATAGTGTCTCCCAACGAATAGGTCTTATGATGAACATGGACAAAACAAAGATCATGCTTAACGTCTATGTTACACGTATGCCGGTAGTTGTTGGGAGCACTAAGCTCGAAGTTGTTGACGAGTATGTTTACCTGGGACAAATAGTCCGACTATGTAAGTCCAACTTCGACCGAGAGGTCAATCAACGGATTATACTCGGCTGGGCAGCGTTCGGGAAACTACGGTCACGGTCAATTTTCGGTTATTTTCGAGGGATCTGGTGCACTAGAGCTGTCTTCTGTGAGTTCGGAACTACGCCTAGAAAGAAAGAGTTTTAGGTAAGACACGTTACGACTGGTGCCAACTAGAGAACCCACGTCTTCAGTACAATGGATGGAACTCCATCAGGCCCACTCGACTTGATTTGTTTAGGGAGAGTAGTGCTGTGCGCATCAAGCGCTGTGCAATGTGCAAGCCATATCGTACCGACCTGAAGGTGAAATTATACTTCCTTTTATCAGCGCTGGTGAAGCATTCCTAATATAGCGTGATACAATTTTACAGGAGTGACCAAACCAAGCATCATATATAATAGAATAAAGAATTCCATTCCCTAAAGTACCACAGCAGTAATAGAATTACGTTGGGATCATCTGGCGAGAAGCATACCCTATACTGTCCTCAAGGGAAGGATGCAGAAAAACACCGCATCTTGTCCCAATCGTCGATCTATAGTGCCAAAACACGGCGGCGATCTGCAGAACGCAATCGTGATGGGAGTGTGAGTGGCACCATAGTCAGAATCAGACAATGGTCCAATGAGCCAAGAGGGACGTCGACGGAGACCTGATATCCGTCCGGATGAGAGATCAGCAGAAGGTCCTACAGGGAAGGTGCACGATCCTCCACATCTAAAATCCGCGTAGGTGAAGTAACCATTTGTGTCGGGCCATATGCCATGGCCATAAACAGATCAGAGGTCATAAACAGATCTTCCCGCATGATCCGTTAAATGAAAACCAAGCCATTCAGCATGGTGGCCATTAAAATCACTAAGGATCACGATCTCTGCAGATGGGACCTGTTGTAGCACGGAGTCTATAACGATTTTGACGTGGTCGATGAGTTGGTTTGTGTCGAAATCAGTGTTCCCAACCTTATACGTAGTAAAATCTGTACTGGGTTCTTAAAAATCCGTATAAATTCTGTATGTCTTTATTATTAGTAAGATTATTGTATAAAAATAGCAGTTGCAATAAAAACATACAAGGAAATACTTATTATCTAACGACAATTAGAATAATCTAAAATAATCGCGAATTGCCCGCATATTAATTGACAATGAACATAAGGATTGATAAGAATTTGATTAACCTATTTAAAATCATACATTTCTTTTGTGTTAATTTTTTTTTATAACTGATGAGTTTACTTCGAAATCAAAACAGGCTGTGCCACAGTTAGACAAATATTTAGTATATAGCAGTCCCTCTATTGTCTCAGTAGACAATTGATTTCGTTGTTTTATTTTTATGATATTGATAGCTGAGAAAATTCTTTCTACAGCTGCACTAGAATGTGGCAAACTTAGCAGTGATGTAATAAATTTAGACAGCTGTGGATATAACAAATTTCCACCACCAGGATTCACGGTCGTCATAATTCTCTGCCAATACTTTTCTACTTCTTCATTTGCAACTGGGTTTATGATAGAACTATTTCTTAAATCTCTCCATTCTGTATCTAGTGTTTGAATATTTTCTTGTACATTCAAATTTGGAAAATGGAGTACCATAGGTACAATTGACTCTATTCTACGTGACGCCACTACTTCGGAGTTTGAAAATTCTAGGCCTTTAACTACCTCGTTTCCAAAATCATAGTGCATTTTCA
This sequence comes from Parnassius mnemosyne, assembly GCA_963668995.1. NCBI lineage: Eukaryota > Metazoa > Arthropoda > Insecta > Lepidoptera > Papilionidae > Parnassius > Parnassius mnemosyne. The sequence goes on along the minus strand of CAVLGL010000068.1, from coordinate 19,202,308 downwards.
TTCGTCTTGCAGCTTCGATATTAAAATCAAGACATTTCAGTTTAAACATTTTGACGTTGTCGTCAGTAAGATCTGAATTTGAAAATAGCTTAATAGCTACTTTAGTTCCCAAACAAATATTTTCGATCGGTTTAAAATTTAGGGGATTTATTTTAATTAACATTTTTAAGTTCAGTTCTTGATAAATTAATAATATATAAATAAATTAATAATATAAAAAATAATAAGATTGTTATATCGATGATTTGTATATAACAATCTTATTTAGGCCCAAACATGGGCATCCAATCGGCCGAGCGGGGGGGGGGGGCAGTGTGCCAGCCTCCCGTTATTCCGGCCGATGGTCTGATCAGTTGCTTGACCGCTGCGGCTTCGTCGACTAGAGTGTATTTATTTGCGACCGCTGGATCGGTAGCTCGCGGCCAGTGTTGATTTGAGGGTCTAGAATTTGAGTCATTGTGCGAGCCTAATTTACTAGTGACTATTTGGGGTTTCGTGTAGACCGCCTCGAATTAGTTTGTCTAATTTGTACGTTTCGTGACAAGAGGCTTGTATTGAATTTGAATGATTAAAGTACCTTCATAGCAAGACGTGGCCCGGTTAATTGTTTTTGGAAGTTAATGTTGATTTGTAACGTCGCGTTAAGTGCTTTTTGCGTGTCGACTGTTTTCTATCGTTTTATGTGTCAACGAGGCGAATTTTGAGTTCTGATAGCGGGCGTGTGCGTTCACGCGATAACGAAGCCGTAATTTTGATTGATTAACTTAAATTCGTTGGCAAGTAATTTACGTAAATTGTATAGTGATTGCCGGTTGAAGTGCTTTGACAATATTAATTTGCGTCTACGAGTTGGTTTGTGGCATTTGTAATGTGTAATGTAACTCGGAGATATTTTCCTGTGTCGGTTAAAAACGCTAAACTTTGTGACCCGCGAAAAACAGCGTTCGTATTAGATTATAGATTTGTGCTAAGGGACGCTAGACTTTGAGTGACATCGAGGTGACGCCGCTGGAGGATACCACACCGTGTGGTGGTGCCGGAGTCAGGGCTGCTGCCGATTAAAAGGGTTAAGTCAGGTTTCACATCTTACACACCACTAAACACCACTTACATACAATACACCTCCCGCCTGACCGAGCCTTGTGGCCAGTCTTCGCTTCTGAACCAAGTAAGTCGAATTAATTACCTATTCCATATATATTGATTATCCATAGGCAGTTCGAGCCCCACCCTTAGTTGTCCGTCAAATCTACCGCTAATGGACCCCGGGATATTTGACCTATGTCGGGGCAACTAGGGGCGTGTACAAATCTAATTGGTTCCGGTATGTTCTGCATATGGTCTCGTGTAACTTATGAATTTGTGGGTGTTCAGACTGCATAGATTTATTAACATTGGTAAATATTTCCAAAGAGAATTCCATAAATTCTAAATACAATTTATTGTAGGGGTTTTTCAACATATGCAAAATAGTATCTGTTGATTTCAGTCTATCAGGAAAGGCAGCTTCTGTAAAAAATAGTATGTGGGCTTCATATTGTTCCAACATACGTGAAATAGCTGTATGAACTGAAAGCCTGGCTTTGATGTAATAATTTATGGGGCTTTAAATCGACATATTCTTGAAATTCTTCTAAAGTAGCTATTCTTTTAGGACTGTTGCTAATGTAGTTTTATGTGTCTCGCAATAAATCTTCCGGTTCCCGGGGCAGTTTTAGGCAGGCGTACGAAGCACACAGGTGGAACAAATGACATATACATTTTAGTATGTACAAATGTGGGATATCCGATTTAAATCTAGTGAGGAGAGAATTTACACTACCTATCATTGTGTTAGCTCCATCGGCAGCATATCCTATCATATTGTCTTTATATAGAAATTCATTAACATTAAAAAAACTTGTAATATGATCGTAGAGCTTTTGTGCTGTGGCTTCGTGTAGAGGGATTAAACCTAAAAAGGCATCTGTAACTTTACCGTCCTTAAAAATCTTGCTATCATGCAAAGATGTTTTATACAGTATCTGTACTTTCCTATCTGTACTTTCATCCAGTAGAACAGAAAATTTATTTAATTTTAAATGTTGAATAATTTGGTCCTTAGCATATGCACTTGTAACTGATTTAATTATTGCAGTAGTTTTGGTTCTTCTACATATAATTTTTTTGCAATCTCCGATTCAGGGCATATTCTTTTAATTAATTTCGGAAGGTGTTCCATAATATTCAGAGCTCTATTGTGCTCAGCCAGGAAAGTTGATAAAAGAATTTCGCTTTCTTTCACACTTTCCGTGTGTTCTTTTTTATACACAAAAGATGACATGGAACGTTGTGAGGTGCTAGGAGAGGCACTCTGATGTTTTGCCGTTTTGCTATGTTTGTCAACATCGTTTTTACCTCCTGTTGCAATCGAAAGATCGGTCGAACATAGTTTACAGTAAGCAAAGGAGTCACCCTTAGTACTGCGTGCCAGCCAAGTCTTAAATCCAGCTTCTTCTAACCAACTAACATTAAAACGTTGCATAATACGTTGCTTTTTAGTTGACATGATTGATGCACACTACACTGTTCACTATATTAAAACTTGAATAAAAATATTAAAAAGAAAACAACATCAAAAGACGTCACGACAAATGAAACTAATTAATTAAAATAAACGAAAAAAAGCAAAACTCTTCTATCGCGTTTGAACAAAGACGAAATGGGTAATTCCTCCATTCAGTACTAGAACAAGAAGATTCGGGAATTCCCGTTCACTATTTCAACTTGATTGACTGTTGCCATATTTACGACTGAAATTTCCCAATATAGAAAGCTAAATTTTTGTTTGTTTATATAAAATGCTAACTAAACTACTGTATTTGTTAAATACAAAAATTTATCATTACTTTTATTTTATAACATAGAATTCCGTATAAATATCCGTATGTGAATCTTATCCGTATGCTAGGTTGAAAATCCGTATAAATACGGATAAATCCGTATAGTTGGCAACACTGGTCGGAATTACCTATAGAGGCACACGTAGACGCGAGGTTGGTCGTTGCTGACCTTCAAGACTGCTGAGGCGTTGAGAACAGATGTCCTCTCTGACGTATACGCAAACTCCAGCTCAAAGTACAAAGGTGTTATAATTTGTGTCCTGGGTAGGAGAGATAGAAATTATCAGCCGGAGAGGACGGCTGATATTTTCTATCTCAGCAAGGTCGACTTCGTCGTCTCCACATGGTAGTGGACGGCGTTAAAGTTCAAATGAAGTCCCCTGACGTTGCAGAAATTCACGGATAACGTGGCAGGGGCCGCTTTGTTTTTTGCTCCATTTGCACTGAGCAGTACTAATCGCGAGCGTAATTTCGCCCCTCCCTCCCTAATCAAGTTACACGAGGCAGATTGAGCACCCGCGTTAAGGGGAAGAGGGGTTAGGCCTCCGACCACTTGCACTTCACAGGCGAAGTAAACTTCTACTTCACGCTGGTTATCTGTAAGATCGTGGGTTTTCTCGGTTCGAGCCGGTCCACCCATTAATTCTTTCCAGGTCGTTTCTCCATCTAGTATGGCTCACCCGTCCGACAGCAAAAGTTGCCGTGAGGCTCTTCCACTGTTATGTTGTCTGCTTATATTATTAACTGTAATCTACTTCGTCATTGTTTATGCGTTACACATAAAACTTAGTAGTAAGTAGCTTTGCTTTATTTTGCCCTGCAGTGGGCGACAAGAAGCTGATGATGAAGTAGTTTTGCACCTCTAAATTATTTAGGTTAGTTTAAATAGGGCCCCCATTTAATTTTTGCCCCGGGGTCCTTGTTTACATAGCTACGCCACTGGTTTTAATCTGTTACTTTTTACCCGACTGCCCCAAAAGGAAGATAATATTTTTAGAGAGTATATAGGTACACATGTATATATTGATAGATTTTCACTTATGAGGTGTCATTAAAATCTTCCTAATTGTGGGCGTGTACATAATAGTAATAGGCTATATAATATTTATATATTTCTTCTGCAAATACAATTTTTTGTAGGATAGGGTGACAAACGGGCACACCGTCCACCTTATAGTAAGTGGTTGCTGTAGCCCATAGACAATCTACATCCATTTCCTTTGCGAATCAAAAAGCAGATGCGTTGTCGCCCGTGAGGACTAAGATGGAATGCCTTTTTTCCAGTAAAAAGGGTCTCCGGTTCTCTACACTCGCCATACGAAACACAGCAGTGTTAAGCTGCTATTTTACGCTGGTATTCTGTGAGAGCGAGGTTCTTCCCCGGTCTAGTCGACCCATTCGTGATACAACTATACTACGTAGTATATGTAGCTGTAGCATGGCTCTACCATGCTGCAGCTATATTAGTAATGGCCGTAAGGTTCTTTTTTTTCTATAAACTTTTTAACATAGTCAGGTTTTTATAATTACAGTTTAAACCATTAAGCTTGTCATTGCTATAAAGTTATTAATCTATACAAAAAAATAATATTGAAGTGTCTGTTTGTAATATTAAAACAACAGCTTTTTCCGTATATACCGTGTATAACTTTAAATGCAATTAGTTGCATATGTAAGTATATATGGTACATATTAAAAACACATTTTTTTAAATTTTTGTCTGTGTGTCTGTCTGTCTGTTTGTACCGGCTAATCTCCGAAATGGCTGGACCGATTTGGACGGGACTTTCACTGGCAGACAACTAATTTTATAAGGAGTAACTTAGACTAATTTTAGAATAATAATTAGGGTTCTGTACAAAAAAAATTAAAACCCTAAATTATACGCGGGCGAAGTCGCGGGGAACAGCTAGTCATTAATACTTGGTAAGGTTATGAATTCGTTACTTTTAACCATTTTTGCGAGTATCTGCGCTCTCTATTCCGTAATCCAGCATAGTAAGAATGAGTAAATCTTTAGCAGAAAGTGAAAACGACACCAACGATGGGGTAACACATTTTATGCCGCTTCCATAGGTATAATTTTCGCAATGAAAACTACTATATCAAACTCATATTTAGTACGCAAACAACGAGAACGGAGAAAAGATTCATTAAAACGAATCTTTTTTTAATAGATCTTAATATTTTTAACAAAGATCTACTCAGAGTTCAGCAATATAAACTGTTGAAGGAAAAAAAATACATTGTTCAATTTTAAATTATGTATACATAGTGAATATAATATACCGCTTTTTTGTTACATTTTCTCATAAGGTTTTATGGATATACTCGGAGACAACACTGTTTGATAATAAAGATTATAAACAATATTATTATACGTATTTTACATTAAAAGAGAAGTTATCACAACTTGGTTATCATAATACAAAATTATTAAAGAGTACTCGTACCAGAACTAGTAGAGTATTAGTACTTTGTTAAATTTAAGAATTTGCAATCGCCGCTTGAAGTGGAACAAAGTATTTTGACTCAGGGTCGTATTTCTTTTTTAGAACATTTAGATCTTCTGGCAACTTTTCTCCTGCTCCTTCTAGAAATCTTCTGAAGATATGTTTCTGAGCTGCTGTGCACTTTGCGCAAGCTTGTTGAAAAGCCTCAGGTATGTCCTCTGTAAAATATATATTTTTAAGAATATAAAACTAATATGTAATCTATTTCTTTAATCTTTCTTCAATTCTTTCAATAAATATGACACAAATCTTTCAATTACAGATGAATAACGTTAGATTTTTATAGCAAAAATGAGTAACATGTATAAAAATCCCTAAAGTTTGCTCACTCCAATAACTAGTGCGTATATTTCTATAACATTTACTGAATCAAAATATAATCTGGGACAAAATAACAGTATTTATAGTGTTTCATTGCTGTTAAGTGGCGATGTAACAATATCCATTATTATTAGGGAAAATTAAACAGTAGATGGGTAGCGGTATATTTTTCAATATATAGCAACTGAAAATAATGAAAAATAAACTTCGGTTGACCACTTGCCTGCCATGCGTGGCCATTAACTATGGCAAAACTACCATGAGGCAATCTATGGGGAAGACCTAAGTTCAAATGTGGACTTTTGATCAATGAACCGACACCTAAAAACAACACCATGAAGTTGTTACTATGCGCGTGCTCACTGACACTCCTAAAAGCGCTACTTCAGAGGGTAATTGTCTCTAAAGTTTTTTTTTGTGTTGTAGCGTAACAACGTAACGAAGTATTACTTCGTTACGTGCGTACATAAGTACACACACACTATTTTATTAGAAATTAAATAAATTGTCAAGATAACAGGGTGACCATTTACTATCAGATAGATGCGCACTCGCATGTTACTCTTTATAAACAAAACAATTAAAAATACCACTGCATTCCGCAAATGCACTGCAAACCGTCATTAGTCCACTGTTGATTATAGACATATAAATATACATGTGATAAAAAATAAAAATATTAATAACACGTCGACGACAGTTTTGTACCATTCCAATTTTTTTTATAAGAGCGATGAGAAGATACGCCACTTACTTTTGAAATCAGCTTGCACTGCGTCACAGGTATTCTTATCGAGAAAACAGTCCATGAAAGATTTAAGTTTGTCCATATCATTGATGACAGCGTCAATATCTATGTCATCATTCTCAGTGCTGTAAGTTTCAGTAGCATAACACGCCGTGACAACCATCAATAATGACAACAACAATATGCACTTCATTTTGAACACTCAATTGGCCCTGAAAAAAAAATAGTAACTTGAATTTTTTTAAGAACCTTATGCTTCGACTGTCCGTGTCCGTTTACTCCATATCGCTGCGAACTCTAGTTATTTAAATACATTGTTAAAGATTATCAACAACAAATATGTAAAAGCTAACAAAATAATAAATATTTGGACAGTTATCAATTGCTGTGTGCTACAACTTTTGCTTGGTAACAGCCGATATCAATAACAAACAATATTTTAAAGGCTAAAATTTACTCTAATCTTCGCTTAAATCTTTAATTAAATTATGTAAGCAATTTGAATAATAATATAACAAATAAGAAGTTAATTAACAAAATATGAGGCTTATAATGAAGTATAAATTAAAAATGTGTGAACATTTTGTTCAATTGAGTCTTATTGTAAAAAGCGCAGAGTACTTTTTATATTGTTTTGAATAATAAAAATCATTTCAGTTATTTCTCAAATTTCTCGTTGATGGCTGCACACGTTTCATTTTATTTTGTTTTATTTTGTTAATAATAATGTTATACAATAGTATAAATAGTTCATTACTGATGAATAACTTTCCAATTTACTTATAGGCAATTATAAGAATAAACAGTTTATCTAAAAGTCAACAAAGTTATTTAAATATAATAATGATATAACGTATGTACGTGTGGTCAACTTACTTGCTTTAAAATGGCAGACAAGTAGTTTTCAACGGCGGTCTTTTATAATGTTGCAGACAAGGTTGTTTATTTGATATTAAAAATTTTCGCGTCTCACTCAGCTTTTTATACTATCTGTCGAACTTGATACCGTGTGACTCCTGCAGGATTATTCTTTGCAGGCACATCTTATATTAAATATGTACATTTTTATTTCGCAAGAACGCACTGTGCATTAATTGTATTGAAATCTTTGTTTATTGATGACAACATCACTTTTTGCCAAAGTAATTTATGTTTTGATGTTTTTTCCAATAGTTCCAAAATTTTCTTAGTATTATTCGCGAATTTCGTATCTACTTAAATAAAGAAATAACGTATAAGCCTAGAGGTATCCCATAACTGGGCACATGTCTCGTCTAATTCCTGAAAAGGTTTCAGGAAAAAAAAGTATTCCTCGCGCTACTCCAATGTTTGTTTTGGTACCGGCAAAGATTGAACTTGGTTTGCTAGTCCCTAGTATACTAAATTGAGATATTTAATGAAATATTAAACTATGAAACTACGAAATTTTTAGATAAGCACTCCCATCAACTACTACAGATCTATCTAACTTTAGTAATATTTTTTTCCTATTACCTTTCAGATCTTCGAAGCCATAAAGTGAATAAAATTTATAGAATAAAAACTGACCTGACTTACACACATATTTTTTACTGTTACCAAAACGATAGTTCTCAATGAAATTAATTGTAATAAAATTATCAATTCAAGTAATTTATGTCATTAATTTTTTGAGGCGTTTTAAAATGAAAGGACTTGCTTTTTCCTTTGCGTGGACTTCAGTGTGGCAACATCATTTTCATGGCCAAGTATAGAGAAGGAGGAGAAGAGAATTTTGAACCACATTATTGGAAAATAAAAAAAGGAGCGAAATTATTTCTATTATGTCGACCGATTTTGGCTAATCCTATCCCTTATATGGCCACTGGACTCATAAATATAAAAATTATTGATAATGTGTACATTTTTATGTTTTTCTAGAATAGGGATGTATACAGTAATATCAACGCTCCTGTATGTTATGTTAATTAAACAGTGTAAACTTGGAAGAAAATAATAAATACGAGTGTCAACTTATCAGTATGTATATTTATCTACTTGTTGTCCTACAAATGTGTGTTAATTGTCCCAACAATACAATAATTTTATGACTATTGTATTCTTGCTAGGATCACCATAGGTCATGATGAATTTATTTATACTTAATTGCACACCTTAATTAACAGTTAACACGTCACGTGTGGAAATAATGTTATAGGGGCAGAAATAAAAATAAAACTATAGTAGTAATACTAGACCGGGGAAGGACCACGGACTCACAGAATACCGTAAGTGTAGAGAACCGGAGACCCTTTTTACTGGAAACGAGGCATTCCATCTTAGTCCTCACGGGTGACAACGCATCTGCATTTTGATTCGTAATCGAGGATAAATGTAGATTATGTAGATGTCTATGGGCCACAGCAACCACTTACCATCAGGTGGAATGTGTGCTCATTTGTTATCCTTATCCTATAAAAAAGAGTGAAATCAATCAATGTGTGTTGTTTAAGCTATATTTAACAGTAATATTATACTGCCTACTTTTTATCTATTCTATTTAAATTAAAATCTAGTTTATATTAACGATTTCATAGGTGATGGGACCGCTTTTCTGTCTCGTGATTTTAAAAGTCACTTCTATATTTGGGTAACTGCATATTATAACTATGCCAAATTTCAATCAGGCACCGGCAGTGTGTATATTTACACGAACCAATACGAGCTAAACCTTAACTCAAAAATTATTACACGTTACTTGTAAATTTGCTGGTCTAAAGAAGTCTTTATTAGACATTCAAAATAATACTTAGTAGGTAGGTGCTTGAACTTGGCACTCGTTCAGATCTTAAACCTTTTAATCGGTGAAACCGATAACCCCAATCTTATTACAAATAGGACTTGATCCCTTTTTCTGGAAATATGCTTTGGTGGTATTACATATTATGTCTTCATATTGATCCATGACCGATTTATGACTTTGCAATGCTTTAAAGGCACATAAGTAATATTGCTGTGGGTTGGGTATACAGCTGCAGCACAGATATATTGGATAATTGTTTAGAATTTGCGTGTTTATCTATGTCCGATTTATTTAAGATGCTTTTTAATACCAAAAAAAAAATCCAAATACAGATGGACCAGTTTTATGAAAAATCTTACAATTCAGTCTAAAACTTCATCAAAAATTAAGATTTTATGTTAGGTATCTTTGTTTGTTATAAGCTAAACAGATACTAAGTACAAGATTGTGTGTGAAAAGATTTGATCCGAGGTTAAGCAAATGCCAAAATAATCACGGTTTCATTTGCATTGAATAATATTATACTTGATTTGAATCTAAAACATGTCGTCAACGTTTTGGATTTTCTTAACTTATTCTTCAAAGTAACTCAATAGAGTTACTTTAAAGAATAAGAGAATTTTATATGGAATAAATAATAATTTATTCCATATAAAATTGTCTTTTGTAATGTCATTGTGATCTTCCATGCAGTTTGTCTATTGTTAACGAAAATCCCTCCATGTAAAATATTATTGTTTTTACTTCGGACATAAAGCTAGCGAAGACAAAGTTTAAAGGTGACCAGTTCAAGTCCATTCTTAGTGAATTATTTCGATAACTGCTTTTTCAATTTGGCCGCCGTTGCTGCATGCTTATGTTTTTGATTTTTGTCGAACCACTGCCCGCTAAACGGTCTAACCTACAATAGGTTATAAGGCCCTACGTACCCTTGTATGTTTTATAACTAAGGAAAGCCGCGTCACTACGTGTAAAACTTAGAGGACTTATTTTTCCTCTATGAATGGTAATATAAATTATCCTTATGGTTGTCATTCGACTCCAGATTTTATATAAAATTTAACGTTTTTATAAATTTGATAAAATCAGCCAAGTTCGTACCGTGTGATAAGGTACTTCAGTCCAAAAATTAGTTTACAAAATCACGTCTAATAATTAATAGTTCTTTGATTTTAAAAGTTGGAACAATATATTATAATACTAGCTGACCAGGCAGACGTTGTTCTGCCTTTTCCGACGACCCTGTGTCCTATAAAAATTCTTTAATTCGTAAAAAAAAATTGGGGGTCACTTATAGGGATAAAAATTATCCTATCTCTCAAGTTGGACCAAACTGCACACATTGTGCAAAATTTCATTGCAATCAGTTTAGTAGTTTAGGAGTTCATCGCAGACAAACAATGTGACACGTAATTTTTATATATAAAGACTAGCTCGCCAGGCATACGTTGTTCTGTCCTTTCCAACGACCCTTCCTATTAAAATCCTTAAATTCACAATAAAAAAATTTGGTGGTCATTTATCGGGATAAAAACTATCATATCTCTCAAGTTGGACCAAAATGCACACAGTGTGCAAAATTTCATTGAAATCAGTTCAAAAGTTTAGTAGTCCATCGCGGCGCATAATTTTTATATATAAATATTTACAGAATGGAAAAAATAAACGTGAGAATATAAAATTCAAATTCGAATATATTATCACGATTCATAATGTTTTACAGTACTAGTACTACTCTCGATTTTATATCAACGACAGACAAACAGAGAACAATTTATAAAATGATTATTCATGTCTTAATGAAGCTTATAAATGAATCCCTCAGGTCATGAAAAGGAAGTTATTTCAATATTACAGACTGACACTTCCAATCAATGCATATGTACAGATCAATGTTTTTCTCTCTCCATTACTTAGGCAAGACTTATACTCAGCTATGTATAGGAAGTTGAAAGCTCATTACTTACTACGCAGCTATTTCTACTCTCACTAATAAACATTCATATTGAGAATCATTCAAATTTAATAGTAATTCAAGGTTTTTTTACAGAATTAGGGTGACAAACGAGCACACAGTCCACCTGATGGTAAGTAGTTGCTGTGGCCCATAGACATTACTACATCTATCCTCGATTACGAATCCTAATGCAGATGCATCGTTACCCGTGAGGACTAAGACGGAATGCCTCGTTTCCAGTAAAAAGAGGTCTCCGGTACTCTACACTCACCATACGAAACACAACAGCATTAAGCTGCTACTTTACGATGGTATTCTGTGAGAGCGTGGTCCTTCCCTGGTCGAGCCGACCCATTCGTGCTACATCTATACTATTAATATAGCTGCAGCATGGCTCTACCACGTATAAAGGTAAGTAACTTTTAAAATAATTATGAGCCGCCACTTTGAATCCTGAATACCTAAGGTTTTTTTTTAAATAGAAGTAGGAGTGACAAACAAGCACACAGTTTACCTGTTAGTAAGTCCATAGACAACACAAATTTACCACGATTAAGTATCAAAATGCAAAAACATTGGCATCCTTGCGTGCTAAAATGGAATGCCTCGTTACCAGTAAAAAGAGACTCCTTTTTTCTTCACTCATCAAATGAAACATAGCAGCATAACGATGCTATTTTAACTGGTATTCTGGGTGAACGTCCTTCCTCGTTTGAGCTGACCTGTTCTTGATGCAGTCATAAACCATTTTAACCTGCTTCTACCACGTATATGACTCTTAACACAGTCATTAATTATAGATCTACTGGTGTTGCGGTCGGGGAAGGGGCCCTGAACGCCTAGTAATGTAACCTCCGAGGTGGACAATGACTCGGAAGTAGTCCCGAAAGATCGTGGCAACAATGCGAGGCAGAAATCACTGCCCCGGGTCATGTCAGTCAAGTAAAGCGATGGAGGGGTGCCGGCCAGATCCCAGGATCGCTCGTATATGCTATACGGTGAACACTGTGGGGTTTTAGCCGCTAGAAGTCCGGCATAACAATTTCGTAGCACCTGCAGAGAATGGTGTCAAGGAATTTTCTACGATAAAAATTAATTATCAAATCGCAACCGTTACAACTACGTCCTAATAATTAATGGATGAGGATAATAATGGACTGATAGCAATGGTATCAAAATGGTTGACACAAGATGCACCGGATTATATTAAATTAGCTGCAATAGTTTTTCCGATAGTAGGGTACTCTTTTCTCCCGCATGATAGAGAGTTCGCTCGAATTGAGAAAGAATTGCGAAAAGAAGAGAGCATTGTAAAAACTGATGAATACATACAGGTTATGAGTTGATTATTCTACGATTGTAAATGTATCATATGAAGTCAATGTATTGGATTGGAAAACTGTTTAGACCTACATGTTTAGACCTTGAGAAGTGGCATGTGCAGTTTTTGAAATGGAAAAGGTTTTATATAAAGAGGTCAATCAAATGTAAACAGATGGTTGGCTTATGAGGAGAACTATTTTATAAATGAGATTTTGGAGAATATAAAAATATTTGCAAGAAAGGTAAAATACTGCAATGATAACCCCAACCATTGTACCTCGTGGTGTGCCAGTGAAAACCTTAAACAAATTTTTATGTGTACATTATGGCAACAACTGGCGAGACTTAGATAATCTCAAATACTATGCACGGATAATTCTATCCATACTGAAGTACTAACAGCTGCCGATGATGATGTTGAAGAAAATTCCAAGCTAATGTCTGAAGAGCAACAATAAATGCCAACATTAGTAATATAATTTTTTGGTAAAAATTATTAACATTTGCCTTTTAAGTCTGTTATTTTTTTTACCTACCTAATGAATTTATTTGAAAATTTATAACGTTTTTTGTAAGATTTTTTAATGAATTCATATCCATGACATGTTTTTTAATATTGCCATTGAACAACCTAAAAGGACCAAAATGGTTTGAGTGTAGTTAATCTGCAATATGCATGCTTCAAAACCTGCCATGTCTGCTAGTGTTTGAATCAAAAACGCAAATTAGTCCAAATGTGTGTTTCAAATTCAGCAAAGTCCAAATGAAGGCTCTGTTTTTGAACAATTCTTATAATTTGAAGCAAGTTTCTTATTAATTATCGCGTGTTTTGATATTTCCGCTGCTATTTGTGAAAATTAAGTATATTACCCGTGAATTGTAGCTACCCATAATAATAAACTGATGTATTGTTACTACTGCTGTTTTTGATTCTAGTAGACTCAATTATGTTTAGATGTACTATTTATTGTATAAAATATCCTACCATTATGTACCTAACTTCTCTCTCTCTCTTTCTCGGTACTTTTATTTCTTCATATTCTTTTATGGTAATTTTAGGACCTGTTGTTAATACAGTGGACCTCCGGTAATCCGACAAACATTTTGCAGGGCAGTGTCGGACTATCGAATTTGTCGGATTATAGAGTACTGCCTAAGACTACCCTATAGTCGGGATTTTTTTTATAAAAGAGTACCTTGTAATCCGACAAATTCCAGATCCAATGATAAGATTCTATATGTTATATATATATATATATATATATATATATATATATATATATATATATATATATATATACATATATATACAAATATTTACCTACTCTGAAGTACACATTATACTTCATTATGTATGTCAAATTTAGTAAATTAAACAACACAATAGGGAGCTTACATTCCCCCCGTACGGGTTCCCGCCTTGTCGTGGCGGGGGGGCTTAGTAGCCGTGGCTTGGTCACCCACGGTGAACAAAGAGGGACCCCTTGGCTGGCCCATGGTGTAGGGCCGGCCCGAGGTGGCCACTCCGAGTGGGCTTGGCGAGCCCACTTCGGATGTGTGTCGAGGGGCTGCGGTGAGAGGGGAGTCCGCACCCTCTACCGCTGCAGCCGAGGTGGAGTCGCGGAGGAAGAGGAGTGTTGGTATGGCGATGCGCCACTCGCCCTATCCTCCGCGACTCTGACGGGGCCGCACCGTTAATGATGCGGTGGTGGTGGGGCTGCGGGGGGAGAGGAGTGTCGGTATTGCGAGGCGCCGCTCTCCCTACCCTCCGCAGCCGAATCTTGGTTGGTGGCGGAGCCATAGACCAGATCCGCCGCTGGGGCCAGGAAAGCCGGTGCTTCTGAGTGCTAGTTTTTCCTGGCCCCATGGCCTTCGCGCATCGGACTCGGGGGCGTCTGTTGCGCATTGGAAATTGGAGGCCGAGGAGGAGGGCGCGCTATGTGTTCTGGTGCGCCTTACCTGAGAAGGAGATGAGGGAGGAGTAGTCCTCTCCCGAGGAGGGGCCGACATGGAGTGGTCAGCGCAGGTGGGGCCGCGGAAGTGTGCGAAAGCGTTCCCGTGGCCCTGCCAATATGCGACGAGGGTGGAACACCATGGGGTTTTAGTCGGTGCGAGTCCGACATAACCCGTCCTTGCCCCCGCGAGGCGGGTATGCGTAGGCATTTCCCCATGTAAAAAAAAAAGGGAGCTTACATTTTATTATAAAATTAACGTCATTAATGCTATAGAACTTACAAAAAATATGCAATAACTTTACATTAGGAAATAATTGTGTACAGACAAATGTACATACTAAAATAATCAAAAATTATGAATCAAGTTATAACTTGTTCAATCATGCATTTGCGAAGATTATCAAAAAAATATCTAATAATAAATAATAGACCATGTCGGATTACAGGGGGTGTCGGATTAGACAGGGGCCGGATTACCGGGGGTCCACTATAGTCCGTTGTTAATGTTGTTAATTGTCCGTTGTCTTTGTAGATAAAATGTTTTTGTCTGTACAACCTATATCACGATGGTTATGAATCAATAGTGTCTATCTCAAAAAAGTTGACTTTACAGGAGATAAAAAGAACATTTTCCTGCTTTGAATAGAAATGTTTATGTCTATAAAGAAAAGGGGAAAAAAACCTACCACCACGTATGCTTTGTTATGAAACTGAACTGAATAACGTCTTTATTTTTATTAGGAGCGCCTTGTCTATAATTGCAGCAATTAATTAGCACTTAATTCCTTGCGTTGCGTTGCTAGCGATACGTTTTGCTAGCAACGTAAATTTCAACAACTCGTTGCGGTGAAAAATTTAGAGCGCCTAATTTTTACCTAATTAGCACCTAAACAGCCCCTAATTTTTCGCTTTTTCTAAATGCAAATTCCTGACTGCGAGACACAATTATATCACAGAACACAAACTTTGATCCAGCTATAAAACCAATTATAATTGATATGTATGAGTGCATTCTTCTGGAAAAATAAAAAAGTTTAAAAATCGGTTTGAAAAATACGAAATATTTGTTGTTGATTAATATTAGGATCAATAAGAAATATCAAGTTATTTTACTCAAAATGTAAAAATTCTGTCTACTAAAAGTGGATACGGGGTTAAAAGTCTATTAACAATTCATAGATGTAAAAAGTAACTCACCGTTAGGGTTAATATCCTTATATTTATCTTCAGCCTTCAGTAGACACAACATTTTGTTTGATCTTAATTCCTGGTTAAAGCGATTGGCCATTTTAGTGGAATAAAAATTATATAAACACAATTATTTACATGGATCTTCGAAATAAATTCTAGAAATAGCTATGTCAACACTTGTTGCTTGTTTATCAACGATTGTTCTTAAAATTTAGATACCATTGTAATACAAATACAAATGTAGTTTTAGACTAAAATATATGCAATTGAATACTAAACCTTTCTTGTGAAAAAAATTCGATCATTTCATTTTTTTTATCTAACTATTTTGGATAAAAACTGCGGTTGCCAACACGCTTGCCAAGCGTGGCAACTATCTCCCCTATGGGGTAATCTATGGAGAAGGTCTATGTTTAATTTAGATATATAGTTTTTTATAGTTACAGCAGTGGAGTGTAATGGTAACAGTAATTAATACGTTTGAAAAATGTAACATACCAAAGATGTCGAAACGCGCACAGAAGAATAGTGACATTTGACTCCTTCTCAAAAATTTCGAATCTAATATATTAAACTGCCTCGTTATAGTTTGAGTATCTATACATCAAACTGTCTTTTTCGCATCCTTGCATCGCACGCACTCTTGCCATAAACTAGAATCAGCGAGGTCCAGATGCTGAAGAGAGATAAACCATATTGGCAAAAAAATACACGCGCTTGTAACTTAGAAGGTATTTCGCGCATAACGCATAACTAAACCAATTTTGTGAATTTTGTGATAGGGGCATAAATAGGCCAAGCAAAATTAAACTTAAAGTCTGCATTAAAAAGTAAAAAACGTAAAAAAAAAATTAAGGTACACTATTGATTCTTAACCGCCGATAAAGTCTTTTCCTATTTTTATAATTTTCTTAGAGGATGCGTCTGGAAGACATAGTTTTAACTTTCGCTCCATATGTTTGTATTTTGTTTTGCTAATTTTAGCTTAGTTTACAATAAAGATACTGTCTTGTTTGTTTAATTATAAACTAAACTGTAAAAGGTGCCTTTGACAAATATAATAGCAAAGAAGCTCTTAAGTCTGATTCATTTATCTCTATATCGACGCTTGAAAGGCGATAATTACCAAGCGACATTTTGGGCGGTATTGAATCATAATACATCATTAAAACCAGCAAAAAAAATCTGCGTCGATATGTCATACTCTCGTACCAATAGGCAGATTTTTATTGTCACTTTGTAACCTCGTACGCCCCACTGTACTATTTATCGTACAAAATAACATATAGCGTTACGGCCCAGACTTTAAAAGACAATATTCTCCTAAACAACCAGTGTACAATACGATGTACATTATACTTGTATGCATTCTGCTTTAAAATTTTCGCGCCAATAGTAAGCTTCTGTGTGTGAGGTGATCTCATAAATCTCTAGAATATAATAAAATAGAATAGAATAGAATAAAATAGAATGATTTTTATTCAATATGGATTATTACATAATACTTATTGAAAGTCATTATTTTATTTACCACTGGTTCGGAAAATACCTCTGTCCTGGGAAGAACCAGCAAGAAACCCAGCGGGAAAATCAAAGAATCTAGAATCAAATTTGACACATGATACTTGGAGAAATACATAGACAATCTGTCAAATTCGACAATTTATGCAACCATGCCATAAATTGTACAATCTGACACTATTTTGTTTCTAAAATCAAATAAAAATAAGAATGAACGTATTGTTTTCAAGAAACAATTGTTATTTTGTTTCAAAGGATTTATTATTATTTTACAAAAACTGATGTTCATTTTATTGCACATTGGGTTTTACTGTATTGTTATGCACTATGGTGGCTTATAGTATTGGGTTTATGTTATCAAAGGCAACTTTTTGATTCCAGATCTCTACGATAATGAAATCGATGATTTATTGAAGTCTTCAGATATTGAAGACTTCATTCTTTCTGACGAAAACCAAGGTTACACCGAGTGGTCAATTCACCACACAGGTGCATCTACTCCTTGTGATTCTTCCTCCGAATGTGAAAGTGATAAAGAAAACTAACAATTTGTAAGGTGATGTGGAAAAAGTACCTAAAAGAAGAAGACGTGTTAGAGTGCGTAGAGGAGGACGATTAAGAGGTGGAGGCACAGTAGACCATCAAGATTTTCAAGGAAGAAATCAAGTTTTAGTCAGGAATGATGGTAAATGAGCCTTCACGGAATGGTACAATAATAAATCCATTTGCTTTTACCTTCTGTGGAGACAAAGGATGAAGTTGATTATTATCGTCACTGATGCAAGAAAATAAACTTTACGTGACCATCCCGAGACCACGAATAGCGAGACAGTATAATCAGAAAATGGGAGAAATGGCATTTAGCAGACCGCCTTTTGGCGATGTGTCGGTACAGATGATCAACAAAATCATAATCTTCAACTTGTCACTTATTTTTTTTAAGTAAAATTAGGTATGCGGTGATCGATTTATATGGTATTTTAATTTTAAAATCATTATATTTTAGATCATTTTACTATAATCTGTGTAAAATATATTTCTACATTTTTTTTTGTATATTATAATAAAAAGTACAGCTGTAAGTCTTATAAGTTACAGAGTCAATCATTTGCACAGGAGATATTTATTAGTATTTAATAGTGTTCTGTGGTAAACATAAATACGCATTAACCCTCTGTGTTAATGCGTATTTATGTTTACCATACGTACGTACTTATCATACCATACCCAACTTCAATGTAACGCTTATGCGAAAAGATGGAAGTTTAGCTAGGATGTAACGAAATAGAAATGACAGCAATGACAACGCTGACCCGAAAACCATGAATTTGTGTTATGACTCTAGTTGGTCGAACCATCATTCCTTATTTTTGTTCATAACTGACTCGAAAATTTAAACAAAAGTTAGTTAAAAGAGCCAGGTTATACTAAAGAAAAACTATCTATTAAAGGTAGAAATTAATAAATTTATCTCCTTCTTCCTGATCGGTTCGTCCACTGCTGATCATAGGTTCTCTTGTGTCTGCACCATGCACCCTCGCTTCCTTTAGCCTTATCATCACGTTTGGTAGTCAGATTAACGATTGCGGTACCAGACGTCTCGCATCTTTGTCCCTCCTGTAGTCATTCTTCTTATTTTACACCTGGCGTATGGAGAAAGTTATAATGCCATCTATCGAAAAACATAAGATTATTCTAAAGTCCTCTCTTATGACACCCACAGTACGAAATAGGGGGAAGGATTCCTTTACGCCAACACCACAGGGTGAAAGTTTAGCTGGTTGACATCAACTTAATAGTTAAAACTATCTACCCGCCTTGATTTCGCCTGGGTAGTGTCTATTAATGTGGCGTTATTTGGATCTAAACAATTTAACTAGCTAACAATTTATTGTATATTTATTTAAATCGAAGATTAGCTCAGAGAAACAGAGAGACAGACAGAAGTTTAAAAAAATATGGTTTTTAATGTCGTAAGAGCATGAAAATAAGCACCTCAGCTCAATATTAGGCAGTTATGTCATCATGTACATTAGTCACAATTTATTTTTACATTACTAAATATTATCCTTTTTGATGAACAGGTAATAAATTGTTAATTATGTCTTCAATCAAACTAAATCGTAACGTCTCTGTTAGCTTGAGTAGCAATATTATAATTATAACGTATTTTCCAAAAATCTAAGAATAGCATCTGCAGTTTGGCAGTGTTGTTGTTTAGAAACAAATTAAGCAAACAGTACAAAATTTAAACTACCATAACTTCCTATAATTTCTGATTGGATTAACGCTTTTAGTCTGAGAGCTGGTGACGAATTTTGGGAAGGTCCTTTGGGCAATTTGAAATTGTGAAAAAATATAATTTCGTCAATTGGTGAATTCAGTCACGCGAGTCTGGCAGAGCGTTTGCGGGTTATTTCGTTACTGCGCAGCATATAACATTTGCAAAAAAAAAATAATTCCAAAAAATGTTTTTGTGGCAACTTGGTTTCTTTTTTATCTTTTTAATATAGTTTTGGCAATCTCGAATTTTAATCACGTATTTATTGAGTAATTTTTATATAATTTTTTTTTAATTTTAATTTTTATATATTTTATATATAATACCTGCAAGTTTCCACAGTAATTTAGCGGTTTTAAACAACTGCCAGACGTGAATAAAGTTTGAATACGACAAAAAAGTCTTATGCGTAACCATAAGTGCGAGAAAGATAGCTTATCGAAGCATGCCGACAGCGGATGGGGGCCTAAGCTCCTCGCGCTGTGATTGGTTATTAAGAAATATCTTTTTTAAAGATTTTAAGATTAAATTCTTGTTTTGAGATTTAGCATATATGTATGCGCATATATTACCATGTAAATATCTGTGTATATAATTTGAATTATTTCAGATCAGTGCTGTAATCATTCGTATAATAGCTATTACTTTAACTTCTTATTAATAGTAAACTTGGCAATATATCATGTCTTGATAATTACCACCCCATGATCTTAAAAAAGGACAATATGTGTAAAGTGCTTACCGCCCAGAGATGAAGGTGGAAAAATAACAAGTTGCACGTTCTCTACAGCCGCAACTTTTTTCACAGTGATGTGGTACAGATATTTATGACTTTTGAACTACCTAAATGTAGTTTTATAATGTTATTTTTATAGGACATCGGGTACTTGCATAAGTAGATAATTTTAAACTGTGTTTTAAATGTCACACTAGGCCGATAGCCATGAAATAAGTTAAATGAAAGATATTAGACAAATAGTTTTATTATCAATTACAAAGAAAAGACTAAACAAAACCACATTACTCTTATCATCAAATAGTGTAAAAACTAAAACGGGATAATTGAGTTTCAAATTGAACTGAAACCTCATTAATTATAATATATGAGTAAGACGACTCCATGCCATAAAATCTGGTACCAGACAGTGAACCTTCAGATAGCAGTGAAGAAGAGGAGGAAAATTAATAAAATGATAAATCTCTATAAATTTCCTTTAATGTTGTAATTTAAATAAAACTATTCATTTTATAATAATTGGAAATAGAAAAAATTATTGAACGATTTAATCCGTCAACCTAAAAATTTTTGTTCCTGTCAAGGTAAAAAAATAATTATTGACCGTGGCCTAGTTTCTGATTTTTTCAGTTTTAATAGTAATTAATAAGAAATGATTGACTTGAATCCTACTAATATTATAAACGTGAAAGTTTGTGAGGGTGTATGGATGTATGGATGTTTGTTATCTACCACACAAAAACTACCGAATGTATTTTAAAGAAACTTAACAATAATGTAGCTCATAGATAACTACATTTAGGTAGTTCAAAAGTCATCTATTTCTGTACTACATCACTGTGAAAAAAGTTACAGCTGTAGAGAACATACAACTTTTGCAATGCAATTTTTTTCCACCTTCATCTCTGGGCGGTAAGCACTTTATACGTATTGTCCTTTTTCAGATCAAACGTTAGTAATTATCAAGACATATATTGCCAAGTGTACTATTAATACGAGGTTAAAAGTAGGCAGAGATTATAGACTTCCATTTGACGCGATCCTGATACACCTTTACATCGTTATATCTACGCATATACATATATGCTTGTCTGTTAAGGTTACTCTTAATCTGGCCCATTTTCAATATACCGCCAATTTGGTCGATAAACTTTCATCTAGCGTCCCTTCCCGACTGCGCTGTTCACATCTCCAATATAGATTTGCTTTGCCACTCTTTCCTCGTTCCTTCCTTTTACATGACCAAACCACCAACGTATTCCTTTCTTAATCCGGGTCACAACATCATCTTGCAAACCACACTTTTCCCTTATCACACAATTTCTCATCCGGTCATTCAGATTCAACCCTAACATACTCATAATTTTTTTTTAAATACCAAGTTGTATCAGACGTCTCTCACCTTTGACGCTGTTTTCCGTCGCCGGTCTAGAAATTTTGCGTCTCACTTAAAATAGATGACTATACTTACCACCCGATAGGGTCGGGTCATGAGATTTTTCTGGCAGTGCCCGTAGTGACCACTTATAAAATCCCACTAAACGAAATGCGTTGATGGAATATCTAACGCCGCTATCACAACTCAGTATATCGATAGTAAAAACTAAAGTAAAGTTGCAGCCTATTTACGTCCCACTGCTGGGCACAGGCCTCCTCTCATTTCTGAGAGGGTTTTAGGGCCAGGAAGTGTCCGCCGCGCTGCCCCAATGCGTGTTGGCGAATTTCACAGTGCTTCTTTGTTTTATTTATTTTTTTACTTATTTCTCAGACATGCAGGTTTCCACACGATGTGTTCTTTCACCGCCGAGCACGTGGTTATACAAATATCTATACAAATAAAAAAATTGAAGTGTCAGTTTGTAATGTCAAAAAAACAGCTTTTTACTGAATGCATATGAAAGTATATACTGTACTTATAACAAAAATACAATTTTTAATATTTTTGTCTGTCTGCCTCTCTGTCAGACTGTCTGTTTGTTCCGACTAATCTCCGAAACGGCGGGATCGATTTCGACGGGACTTTCACTGGCAGATAGCTGATGCTCTAAGGAATAACTTAGGCTACTTATATTTTAGAAAAAGAATTAGGGTTCCGCGCAACATAATTAAAACCCTAAATTACACGCCAGCGAAGACGCAGGGTACAGATAGTGTGTCAATAAAATGGGTAAAATATTTATGGTTAACATTCCACTAATTACTGACACAGAAGCCGTGAATAAATTAGGGGTTAAATGATTATGAAAAAGTATAAAAATTTAAAAGTAAGTACCTTTTTTACTGACCAAATATATATTTATTTACTATCAAAGTTTTTAGTTTCATTATTACATTTCTGCCATCTCGAGGGAAAACCATGTATGCTCTTGCGTTAGAACTCTGGGGATCTAAACTTTACAAAGTCTTAAAAGACATTTTGAACCGCTTCCTGAGAATTTTGATTCCTTGCGGAAAATTGCCCTATTTTTTATAGGTTAGGGTGACAAACGAGCACACAATCCACCTGATGGTTAGTGGTTGCTGTGACCCATAGATACCTACAATTAACAATGAAGAATCAAAATACAGATGCTTTGTCTCCCGTGAGCACTAAGATGGAATGCCTCTATTCCAGTAAAAAGGGTCTCCGGTTCTCTATACTCATCATACAAAACAAACAAGTGTTAAGCTGCTATTTTACGCTGGTATTCTGTGAGAGTGTGGTCCTTCCAAATCGAGCCAACCCATTCATGCTACAACTATACTACTAATATAGCTGCAGCATGGCTCTACCACGTACTAAAAATTTGTATTCGCTATGGGCTAGATTAGGCGATTACGAAGTATGGTTTATATTTTCTAACTGCAAGTCTTACAGAACACAGCAATGCAAGCATTGCTATTTGGCGGTGGAAATTTATGTAATAAGTACCTTCACAAACTGGTCCCTAGGCAGTTTTGTTAAGTCAGTGCGCATCATCATCTTAGGCTACATCACCACTTACCATCAGGTGGGATCGTAGATAAGCGCTGGCTTAGTAGAATATAAAAAAAAAAGACAAGGTGCGCTCGTTTGTCGTATATACTTTCCAAAAGCAACACCAATATTGTGAACTGTCTCTGCTACGTTAGAACGACTTCAGAACTCGTATTCGGAAATTATTCCTACTTTGAAGTCTCCATGTTTAATTCAAATACTGAATGTTAAATAACAGAATTTCATACAATGTTTGAGTTAAAGATGTTATAATTTTTGTGTCCACAAAGTAAATTGGTTTTTTTTTGTTTAATTTTTACCGAAAGCACCACAAGCACCCTCTTGCTGTAATAATCCTGGCAGAAATCAACCAACAAATTCTCACACATGTGCGCGCACTCACGCAAGCACACACTCGCAAGCTAAAACACATTTTTTTTAATTTAACATAAACTTTTCAAATACACGAAGAAACCATCTCTTGACACTAAGGAGACCTTACTAGCTAGTGTGTAAGTTGTTGTGATTGTGGCAAAAAATATTTCTTTAAAAAAAATATAAGATCTATGCCTGGTAGCAACAGTAATACTTACAGTTTAGTTTCTTTATAGTTTTGCAGAGGTATAAACTTTTTTTATTTGTTATTGGTCTCAGATTTGCTTAATTACTTTGTGAAATGAAGCTTGATAGTATTTTTAAGCTATTTAGGATTTTGGTTGTAAGTCAAACACACATTATAGTACACAGTGTGCGGTTATCTGCTTTCCTTTGCTTATTCTCCAGATTTTTCCTGCAATAATCACAGATTTTGCAGCTTGCAGCGCTTGTTTTGATTGAATTATTGGTTATTAAAAGAGAATGAACATGGCCGATGTTTGGATTGAACCAGTATTCAATTTGGTAATATTTTATTCGACCTTGCATGAAAGTCGGCAGCAGAAAGCTGTGGCCATTTTGTATTTGGTCAACGAGCGGTTATCAGCTATGGTCTAACACTGCAGGGTTTGTCCCACTAAAATGAAATAATTTTTCTAACTTATGAATATCTCGTATTCGTAGGTTAGAAATATTATTATAAACTTGCTAAGTATTAACCTGATTATACCTTAATATATAACCTAATATATAACGTGATGATATCAATTGCTTTAGAATCCATAATAATGATGCAGCTATTACCACTAAGTGGAATTGTATTTTACTTCCAGGAATCCGCAGAATTATTTACAGTATCGATTAACTGTCATTAGTCACATTAGACAATTATCGTATAATTTTATAATGAAGGCCCGAATTCCGGCGATAAGAAGTATATACTTACAGCACAAAATTGCTTTACGTCCATGGCCTAGGGCTATAAAAATTCGTCAGTATCAAGTTGGCTAGCAGAGAATAAAATATCCATCATATTTCAGTTCATTCTAATATGACAATAAAGCAATTCTTCAAAATTCTTTTCGCAAATAACAGCATTGCTATTTGGCTATACAGGCTATATAGGCTCGAAAACAAACATTACTGTGAAGATTTACAATGCGCTCGAACGCTCAAGGTACTAAACTTAATTATAAACTAGATTTTGGGGACGAATGATGCTATTCATTTATTATAAAGAACTCAAAATTAGCTAGTTAGTTTAGCACGGTTACGCCAGACTAGCAAAATTACGCCTCGCATAATGCGACAAATCAACACGAATGTTACACAAGAAATATCGAGTATTTGTAATGGGTACCTATGTTTGTTTTATTGAATGCCGCGGTGATTGAAATGCTATTCTTGTGCGAGTATAAGGTTTCTCGGAAACGACTTTAACGATTTCAATGTAATTGTTTTCCCGGAAACGACTCTAAAACCATTTAGATGTTATGATTTGATTAAGATGTTATATTTACCTAACTGGCAATCCGTCCCGGTTTCGCACGGTCGATTTCTATATTCCGACAGTAAAGTAACTTTTAGTTTATTTTAGTTTAGTAAATAGCAGATTTTACTAAAAATTTTGCGGAAATTTCGATGTCAAAATGAACCTCGTGGCTGCCCGGTGAGGAAAGTTGTTGCTCTCAAACTGAGCCAGCGTCGGGTTTTGATATAAGTTTCAAAACATTATAAGATCATTAAGCCCACATCGAAGCTTGTATCATAATGTCCTCTAGACCGAATTTCGGTCACGGCGGCCAATCTCAACGGAGACTAGTCATCGGCGCAGGACAGGATTATAGTGCCCGAGTGTATGCGCAAGCACAGGTGCACTCTCTATTCCCTCATTCTCATAGTCCGATGGGAGGGTAAACCGACACGACCGGAGAGAGATTAGGCGCAGGACCAACGGCTTTACGTGCTTTCCGAGGCACGGGGGTCAGACACCGACAACTTCCTGACTCCGGGAAGCTACTGAGAATTTCTTGATGGAAAAACTCAATAACTGAATTTTTTGGCACGACCCGAGATTCGAACCCGGGACCTCATGATCAGCAGTCGCACTACTATAACCACTAGATCAACGAGGCAGTCATCAGCTTGTATCATATTACTGTACTGGCATAATAAGAAGGGCGTTTTGGGGGATGAGAAGTTGATTTTATACAATTGCAAGTGTTCATCACAGTGGTTAGATTCAGGTACCCAAGCCAAACGGCGCCCGAAACAAAAGATTCATCAGAAGAAGCATATGGTGATATTTACCATTTCGTGTCACAAGAGCAAAAGTCAAATCCGAAGCAGAACGCCTTTAAAGAATTCATTGATTCTCAACAGACTTCTATAGTAAGTTCATTAAGAAATTGCCTATAAAAAGGCAAGAATATTTTAATATTTATTTTAATATGTTACATCGAATATAATGATTATACTGATTGCAGTTTATTTTGTAAAAAAGTATGTGTGTGTACTTATTTACGCACGTAGGAAGTTATACTTCTTTAGCGTAACAAAACCAGAAAACTTGAGAGACAATTACCCACTGAAGTTTTCCCTTTAGGTGTCAGAGTGCGCGCGCATCGTAACATTTCATAGTGTCGTTTTTAAAGATCGGTGTGCGCGTGCATCATCAAAATTCACTGTCATCATTTTTCCCAAACGCCCCAAAAGAAGTATAACTTCAATATTTTTATCTTTCCATAAAAAATTACATTTTCATAGGCAAAAGACCTTATAATTATGTAGCTAAGTAAAAGTCAAGATCACCTCCTCACGAATGAACTTTAAAGATACCCATCATTTTTATTAAATAGTCAAAGTTACTATTATAATAACCCGAGTTTGCAGGCAGTATGATCTTGCTTTAAGTTATTTACACAATGAAATCGGAATGCTGACCAGATTCTCCAGCCAAGACCGTCTACTTTCTATGAAAATCTTTAACGCTTACTGGTATGATTTAATACTTTTAAATGAGAACATTGAAATAAGATACGAAAATAAGTCATAATAATGACGTGATACGATACCCGTAGGATAAGACCTCATAGTAATCCTATGACTATATTTTTTTCTCAACTCAACCGATTTGTATTCCTTATTCAGCCTAAAGCAAATATTTGATTTTATATTCTTAATTTATCCCTTGAGTATTCCTGACTCAACCGATTGCAAAAATCAAGACAAATATAATATATTATATATATAAACAAAATATCAAGACTTGTGTGTACGGCCTACTAAAATATCATAAGTGGGATATTATATTCTCATAATATATACATCAAAAATATAAATAAAAGACTCTATTAAATAATATAATAAAATAATTAAAAAGGATGTATTAAAATAATGCAATAAAGTGCTTATACTACAAATACTTAAAAAATTGAAATACATTTTTAGAACAATAAATAAAACTAACACGAACAATTATACCGTTTATTTAAAAATCCAGTGAAAATTATTATAACAAAATAATTATTAGCATAAAATTAAATTAAAATGTTCTGTGTACAAACGATGAACATTTTCTGTGATGTATCAATGAAATTTAATATCACATTTGAGAACCAGTTCTCAAGTAAACTCGGACAGTCTTAGTCTCTAGCATTAAGAAATTGTTCGAAGGACTCCTTGTATTGACCTGTGGGGTCTTCTTGCTTTACCAGCTCCTGCCACACTTCTGGCAGCTTAGTCTGGAATCCGATAACGACAGTCCTGACAAGCTCCCTCTGTTTCGGAGTGCATTTGCCGCAAGTGGTTCTTAAGGCCTCGGGAATTATTCCTGTGTAGTAATAATTATATTTAACAAAAGTATATCAAATATATTATGGAAATGTTTCAGTGGTTTGGATATAAGTATGAACGAGAAAATGATGATAAAGCAAATTTATGCTGCAGTGCCAGGGGCGACCACGGACAAGTTTATCGACCAAATTAACGATATATGAAGATTGACCAAATTAAAAGGATTCTTAATCGACGAGCTGCTTTTGCTTAGGTTTATGGAAATTCGTAGTCTTTGCCTTGACCGTGACAGGCGTATGAGTATATATATTGGAGACTACTTTTTGTCTAAATGTCGATCTCACCTGCACGCGTTTCATTAACAGGGGACCTGTTAAATAACAGGTGAAAAAGAAAAGAGAACCCAAATTTCACAGACAGGTGGTGGGCAGTATTACCTGGCATTGTGCAAGTAACAATTTAGTATTCACCAACCCTGAGTTACAATAGTTATAGTTAGAATACTCTTGGAAAGGCCTACACCAGCAGAAGACTTACAAAGCTGTTCTTGTAACGTGATGTTAAAAAGGACACAAAATTTTATTAAATAAAAACAAATAAGATTTCATTAAAAGTGGATTTTTTTTTTCATTTTGAATTAAAAAGCCGTGTTGTGGACGTGTAAGAGATTCCATCTCATCATTTTCCATGGAATCCGTAAGAAGCGACTTCAGGAACCGCCAGATAATAATTATAGTTAGTTATTAACGTGAAAAGAATCAAGGTGTGAGATGTCTGGTCTTACGATCGTCAATAAATCTGATAAGCGTGACGTATAAAACAGATTCTCCCTACAACGGGAGTCGCTCTTGTTCAGCAGTGGACTTTTACTGGATGTTGATCATAACCATGATGTTGGGCAACTACCCTATAATATAATGTGCACCCTTGCACTAGTCATTTACCGTTACAGCCTATTAAAGTCCACTACTGAACATAGGTCTCTCCCTAAATTTAAGGTGGTATTTACAATAGTTGCCACGCTTGGTAAGGTTGGTAAACGCAGTTTATTAGATTTAAAAACTAGAAGGTCATATCATCCATCATCCTCATAACTTTGTTCTGGGTGATACGGTTTTGATGATTCTTGTTTTATTTGAAAGCTAGTTCTTCTCATGTGATCCCATATAAATTTGATCAAGGTCTGATCAGTAGTTTTATAGTTATCCTTAATAATTTATAATGAAGTCAGTTGTACAAAATTTTTAATTTTACCACTTCATTTATTTTTAGTCGTTATCAGAAAGATGCTGTTTCCCATCTACTGATTTGTTTACCTCTGTCGCCTCTTACGACATACAGGGGATGATATGGGGTGGTGAATATTCTTACACCGCCACTACACTAGTCATTTAGTGGACCAAAATTGCAACCCTTACACTACATAAAAACAATATTTCATCATACAATTAACAGCATTGTTTATGGCTTGTTTATTTAAATCTCAAATGCCACCGTTTTGTTTTGAAATTCGAAGGAAGTAAGTGGAACATTTAAAATATGTCCTGAGAGATTACTACGAACTGGAAGCTTAATATATCTTTCTTGTTTTCCTCAATCGAAGTCAATTTTTTTATTGTAATAACGTGACAAAGCATACTCATTGTTTGTTTTCCTCAATCCAAAATCAAGTACGCTCCAATGATATAAAACAACGATATATTAAAGGATTAAGATGATTCAGATTTCTACAGACTTCAAAAAGGAGCTGGTACTCAATTCGACGTAATTTTTTTATGTGTGTTACCTCATAACTTTTTCTGGGTGAACCGATTTCGATGATTCTTTTTTTATTTGAAAGCTGGTTCCTCACATGTGGTCCCATATAATTTCAAGGTCTGACCAATAGTTTTTGAGTTCATATCATCCCATAAATGTCGTAAGAGGCGGCAAAGGGAAACAAGCCAGGAGGTGGGCAGCAGCGTCTTCCCGATAATAACTACATATAATTATAAATTAAAAATTTTGTACAGCTGACTTCACTATAAGTTATTAAGAATAACTCAAAAAATATTTATCTGGCCTTGATCAAATGCATATGGGACCACACGAGAAGTACTAGCTTTCAAATAAAAAAAGAATCATCGAAATGGCTTCACCCAGTAAGAAGTTATGAGGTAACACATATTTAAAAAAAACATTCAGTCGAATTGAGTACCGTCTCGTTTTTGGAAGTCGGCAGAAGAAGAGGTATATATTAGTAACGATATACGTCATTCTAGACTTATAAACAACATAATAAATCAATTTATTTTTATAATGTGTGTTAAGTTATTGAAATTTTTCCCTAAAATAAATCTCGTTAAATTATATATTTATTATTTCATATTTCTTATAACAAAACCCTTTTTCAACAATTAATTTATTTGGACTTTCCCATCACTCCCATTCTCCACCTCCTCTAAGGTACGTAAATATCTTCTATAATCTTTTCTAAACTTAGGCTTCTTCCATATTACGATGGATATCATTCATACATACAGATATACCTTAAAATATTTCGGACAGTTCGCCGAACCGCCACTCATGATGCATACTAACAATATAGACTAAAAGATTATCTCAATGCAAATATGCAAGTGCCAATATTTTGAGAAATAGCAATTACAAAATAAATTTTGACTTTCTTACTTTTGAAATCCTTTCCCTCGGGTGTGCATGGGCCCTTGCCTAAGAAGCAATTGCCATAGTTCTTCAACAATCTTATGTTTTCAACAAGTTCCTGAGCGTTAAAGTTATCGTATTCAGGGTTGTATGTATCAGCAGGTGCCCCAAGAGCCGCTGCGGCCAAAGTGCAAAGTAAAATTAAGGTCTTCATTCTGGAAAGTTAAATAATGCTAATAAGTTGCAGTAAATTTTTTTAATACTGTAAATAAGAAATCTTTACACAAGAAAATAATATTTGTATCGGTTGTTGAAAAGAAAAGAAAATAGAAAAAAAAACAATTAAAAACAAATGCCATAAATTTTATATTTCGCTAGTAACTGATTTTCCACGTGTTCGGCGGTGAAGGTAAACATCGTGAGAAAACCTGCATGTTTTAGGACATTTAGTACATGTAAAATCCACCAACACGCAATACATTAGCCATCAGACTAAATGAATTGATTAACAATTATTACATAATGGTGTAGTTAGCATGATCGATTTCCATGTCGGTAGGCAGTTTCATTGAATATACACGGCAGTCCCTACTAGTGATTGCCGTGTATGTTCAAACAATACTCGGTGTATTAATAATGCCTTAAGCGGATGAACCCAAAGGCCAAGTTGCCTTACCTGCTAGTGCACAACTTATCGCTTAATACGATAAGCATATATATGAATTACAAACAATGTCAGGAAACTTGCACAATCACAACACATCAGAACCAAAAAACAACATTTTCTGCTACAAATTATTGAATATTTAAACAAGCGAACACTTCTTAATATTATATTATATTTAATTATATTATTTACTAGCTTTTACGTCGTACAGCCACGCTGCAGCTATATTAAGCCTGCAGCGGGAATGTGTCGGCTCGACTGGAATAGGAGTAGAGAACAAGAGACCCTTTTACTGGCTACGAGGCATTCCATGTTAGTCCCCAGAGGTAACAACGTGTCTGCATTTTGATTCCTAATTGAGGTAGAATTTCCTACACGAGGTAAGAATATGGGAAAATGTTTAAAACAATAATTGTAGATCTAAGTAAAAAAAGATCCAACCACTTTCCGTTAACTCATAGTTTTGTCTTAAAATGGTGTTGAAGTAAAAAGGAAATATTGAAATTGATTTTGCGTCAAAATTAAGAAATAAAAGATAAGATATAAAAAACTATTATGTGAAAAATTCCAAATCAAAAAATGTTTCGTTCGATATTTTATTTTATATCTCCCATATTGGAGTTTACGGGATAATCATCAAGAACCAATTATTTTATCATTTTATAAAAACATGCAGGATTATTTCACAAATAATCCTGCATGTTTTTCTGATTAAATATAAACTAGACCGCTCTAAGCATTGCTCGAATAATTTAAGAGTAATGCTTAGAGCACACAGGCAGACCAGTCAGTCAAAAAGTACTAAACTGGTAATTCATGTCTTAATTATATCGAAATACCTCCCTGAGCTTAAAAAAAACAGTTAGTTTAATATTATTTGTGAAGATTATATTCTGCGCTAACTTTACACACTTGCAAAAAACATCGCAAAATTAAAATGTTTTACACCTGATTAATTTTTAGACAATATCTTTATAAATGTAAAAATATCACCTGTTAGTAAAGTAATTTATGTGAGTATATTATTTAGGTTATTGTTTAATATATATTTAAAAGTATTTCTTATATTATAAAAATATTTTCATAATTTTATGACACCTGTCACCTGCTTAAGTTTCTCTCCTTACTTAGTGGTTGACTGGTGGAGAATGCCTAAAGGCATTAAGCACTCTTTATGTGCACTAAAGATTTTAAATCAAATAAATAAAAATAATAATTTATAGCAACTTACGTGTTAAGCTTCTCAATGCACTGCGAATACTGTGCTAATTCTATCATTTCGGACCTTTATATATAGGACACACTGGAATCGGTTACCAACCGGAATGGAGTTATGCAAAACACTGCCAATATTGGTCCTAAAAACGCTGACGTCG
The DNA here is from genome assembly GCA_963668995.1 of Parnassius mnemosyne. Taxonomy (NCBI): domain Eukaryota; kingdom Metazoa; phylum Arthropoda; class Insecta; order Lepidoptera; family Papilionidae; genus Parnassius; species Parnassius mnemosyne. Next base: position 19,170,307 of record CAVLGL010000068.1, on the reverse strand, counting down.
TATAGACTTTTATAACAACAATAATAGAATTTACGTGAAGGTAACGTAAACTAGCACTTCATCTGAATATTTAGTCGTTCGTTAGATTTAGCTCGGACGTGATAATAGCACGTTTCAATAAAGCCTAAAATCCTTGTAAGCGGTTTTATAGACACTATTTCAATAGTTTGAGAATTTTTATACTAGATTTCAGTAAAATTTAATGGAAATTTATAGACCGTTTCGTAACTTCCAGTGCTTGTGGTGGATTTTAATTATATCCACCACAATGCCATCATCATTATCATTATCATCATAATTATCATCATTATCATCATCATTAACAACAACCAGTACCATAATTACCGTCCATCACAAGTCCAATGTTGAACATAGGCCTCCCCAAGATATGCCACAAAGCACGGTCCCGAGCCATCTGCATCCATTGACTCCCTGCATCTCTTGAGGGGTTGGCCTAAATTTCACTTATTTCGGCACAAAGCTGTCCTTCGATAACCTTTATTCCCAATTTTATGTCCTAGCTCATGTGGGGAAGTTTGCCATAGTTGCCATATTTGGCAGACGGGTTGGTAACTGCAGTTATTTTTATCAGGACTCTTCTGCAGCCCATCTTCTGGTTTGTTTCCCGCTGTCACCTCTTACGACATCTACGGATGGGGCACAGCATAATATTATATCAAGACCAATTACTCGTAATTATACTTAAAAGGATCCAGCATTGTTTTTACTATAGTTTTTTTTATATAGAAATCTTTACGTGGTAGAGCCATGCTGCAGCTATATTGTGGTTGCAGCATGAATGGGTCTGCTCGACCGGTGTAGGACTACGTTCCCATAGAATACCGGCGTAAAATAGCAGCTTAATGCTGCTGTGTTTCGTTTGGTGAGTGGTTCTCTACACTCACCATACGAAACACAGAGACTATTTTTTATTGGAAACAAGGCATTCCGTCTCAGTCGTCAGCGGTGACAACGCATCTGCATTTTGATTCTTAATTGAGAATAAATGTAGAAGTCTATGGGCCACAGCATCCACTTACCATCAAGTAGTCTATGTGCTCGTTTGTCACCCTTATTCTATATAAAAAAAACTGTTTTTATTATTTTTGTAATAAAAATTGTCCAAAAAAACAATGAAGGAAAATTTAAACAATGTATAAAGTTAAAACACACATTCGTTTCAAACATTAAGCATTATATTATTACAGTAAAGACCTTTTTTAAATATATGTCAATAATACTAAAAAAGGATAACAAAAATAAAAGGCGATTTTTTACCAATAACAAAGATTTACTTATTTTATTTTAATACACACTTTAACAATTTTCTTTTTATATAAAATACATTTTGTTAAGATTAATTTTCACATTTTATTTTTTGTATACCATCTATTTAAATTATACTACTTTTAGTTTGTTAATATGTAATAAGGAAGAGCACTGTGATCTGAAATACAGATATATATTTATCTAGTTCAGACACAGATGTTCCATCATTCTTTGTAAACTAAGTATAGACCATAGAATAGTTATTTATAAATGTGATAGTTATCTATGTGGTGAAAATAAACTATTATTATTATTATTACTTATGTACTGATTAAAAGTTTATTTATGTATTTTATTACAATTTTGTGTTTGTGATATCATACGCGCAAACATGACGTATCGTATATATACTATACTTTATTATGTAAAAATAAATATCTGTTGTGTTTTAGATAGATTCTTAAAGTTTAGATAACATAAACATAAACACTCACGCCTGTCACCCAGAGGGGTAGGCAGAGACTACGGACTTTTATTTGGCATGATCCTGACACATGGTCTCATGATTCTGTACCAACCAATCAACTAAATGAATAAAAGTGTCATCTACATTTTTGAAGAATGCAAACACTTTTTATCCGCCAGCGCCATTGTAGTAGAATATCAATCTATGTTTTAAAATGAACCTATATCTACTTCATTTGCATTGATTCAATCGAAAGAAAAAAGTTCTTTAGTTATAAACCTTAAATGATTACTTTTTATATGTATGTTAAAAAGAAAAAGCAAAAATATATCCTATATACATCCCACGGCTGGGCACAAGACTTCTCCTATTTCATAGAGTGTCATAGAACAAAATGGCCGTCCCGCTGCCCCAGATCTTTAAGATTAATAAGAAGTTATTATATATTAGTAGTATAGTTGTAGCGCGAATGGGTCAGCTCGACTGAGGAAGGACCACACTCTCACCGAATACCAGCGTAAAATAGCACCTCAACAACAACTGCTTAGCTCTGTTATGTTTCGTATGGTGAGTGTAAAGAACCGGAGAACCTTTTTACTCGAAACGAGGCATTTCATCTTAGTCCTCATCTAGTGACAACGCATTTGCATTTTAATTTGTAACCGAGGATAGATGAAGATGTCTATGGACCACGTTAACCACTTACCATCAGGTGGATTTTGAGATCGTTAATATGTATATATATAATGTATTATTCATGGTTAGATTATTAATTTTAAATTACCATTTAGAAATTACCAATTTAGTCATCTGTTACAACATTATAAAGGTTTTTTTAATATATTAATATTCTAAGAAGTTATTAATGAAAATATCATCAAATTTAACAATATTTGGGTATATCGATTCTGTAATTTGACTAAAGGTGGGAAATAAGGTACACCACGCGAAATATTCTTTTATTTCCTTTATCAATGAACCTTAATATAATTATATACTATGTACTTGGATAACAGTGATGTCGTTCTATTATATTCTCTTACATGTTCCTTTCGTCACCCTTAGGACAGGATAGTGCCTTTGCTTTTAGGTATTATACTTGTGACACTATGATATACCTGCTTAGTTAATTCCATCAATTTATTTATATTCCCGAGAAGACAACGCATCTGTAGTTTTCTTTGTTTGAAGTATCCTCTCGGTATATTTACGAATATTTAAATACATATGTGCACAAAAACTAAAGTACTTTAAATAAAAAAAAGTTATGTACACTCTGTAAGGACCAGGAACAAACACAACTAGTAAGTAATATACCAGTTTCTCGACTCGACAATGTCTCTCTCTACTACCTTATTTAAATATTTTTCATACAGAAACTATATAAAATGGGCTATCGAAATACAAATAGTTTGTGCAACCTGTGTTCTGATTGTATAATTTTACTGCTAGGTTTCATGCTGGTTCTTCACAGGACAGAGATTTTTCCGAACCTGTGGTAAAGTAAAAAAAAATGGCTTTCGACAAATATCAATTGTAAGCTATATTGAATAAAAATTATTCTAGCTATTTTCAATCAATGTTCGGTTTTATGGAGTGTGGCTACTCGTCAGGATAACGCTCACACAATACTGGCGTATGAACTCGGCCTGGTGCTGTGGTAAGTGACACGAACACGTACTACTACTTTACTGGTAACGACGCATTCTATCTTAAGGTGTGACCACACCAATCGATCAACGTCGATCGATAACTGAACAACGTTATTTCGACCAATTACAATCGATCAACATCGATGCATGTCGATCAATGGCATCGATGCATGTCGATAAATGGCATCGATCGGCGATCGATCGATTGGTGTGGTAATACCCTAAGTTCTCAGGGATGACACAGCATCGACATTTTGATTTTAAATTGAGACTTAAGTGTCTATCACCCGTAGTATCCATTTACCAGCAGGTGGTCTGTGTGCTCGTTTCTCGCCTTTATTTCTATAAAAAGGAGGTTGTTAGTTTATTTTGTCACTTCACAGGGAAGTTGAGGTATGTTTTAAAATACTTGCACTCTGAGGAATAAAAATATTATGTCTAAGCCATGTGAAGTCCATCAACACCTCAGAATACAGAAAAAGCTTACACACACTGTGGACTGCGGACTATTGTTCCATATTCCAGTGGTAAATAAAACAAAAGAGTGCCTTTCAATAAGAATTATTTATAATCTATATTAAATAAAAAACTTTCTGATTCTGCTTCATAAACCTATCGGCAATGAAATACGGCCTGTACCCAGCAGTGCGATGGTAAATACTCTTAGTTTTACTTCTTTTTTTTATAGAAGAATGCGGCTCACCTGATGGTAAGTGACTACCGCCGCCCATGAACAACTGCAACACCAGGGGAACCAGGGGAATTGCAGATGCGTTGCCGGCCTTTTAAAAAGGAGCAGACTCTTTTTTTGAAGGTCCCTAAGTCGTATCGGTCCGGAAAAATCGCTGATGGTAATCGATTCCACAAGGAAGTCGTGCGAGAAAGAAAACATCTTCTAAATTGCACAGTGATGAACCGGCAATCATCCAGATGGTGTGGTTTGTATCGGGAGTTCTGCTGCGATGCGCGTTCGTGAAATTTGGCGTCTGGGATTAATCCGAACAATTCCTTAGAGCACTCCCCGTGGTAAAAGCGAAAGAAAAAGCAAAGGGACCAACATCTCTTCGCAGTGCCAATGAATCGAGCCGATCGGAAAGGACTCGGTCGTCGACGATTCGAGCCGCTCTGCGCTGGATGCGATCAAGTGGAAGGAGCTGGCACTGGGGAGCCCCTGCCCAGAGATGGGAACAGTATTCCATGTGAGGCCGAACCTGCGCCTTATAAAGTTGCAGGCGGTGTGCCGGCATGAAATACTGTCCCGCTCTGCTGAGCACGCCAAGCTTTTAGACGCCAATTTGGCCTTCTCTTCCAAGTGAACACGAAACTGCACGTCAAGCACGCCAAGCTTTTTAAACGCCAATTTGGCCTTCTCTTCCAAGTGAACACGAAACTGCACGTCACTCGATATGTCGACGCTAAGGATTCCGATACTGGCTTACGCAACAAGGGGAGTGCCTTGAAACTGAGGAGATACGACAAAGGGGTTCTTTTTAGCGGTAAACGCGCAAACTTGTGTCTGCTGAGGATTAAACTGGACTAGATATAGTAGCCCCTAAACAGAGACATTGTTCAGCAAAGACTCGACTTTAGACACAAGTTTGTTCCGGTACTCAGCGACGTTTTCCCGAGAAATATTGGCACGGCCGGTGTATGGAGCATCACCAGTGCTGTCATCCGCATAACGCATACCAGTTTGCAAGATATCATTGATATGCAGAAGAAACAGCGTTGGTGATAGCACACAGCCTTGTGGAACACCAGCGTTAATAGTCTTGTAGTCGGAGCATGCACCATCTACAACGACCTTGATGCTCCGATCTGCAAGGAAGCTGGTGATCCAATAGCACAATTTCTCGGGAAGCCCATAGGAAGGGAGCTTCGAAAGAAGCGCTTTGTGCCAAACCCGATCGATGGCCTTCGCAATGTCCAAACTAACGGCCAATGCCTCCCCCTTGGACTGTACTGCCTCCGCTCATCTATGAGTCACGTAGACCAAAAGATTACCAGCTGATCGACCCCGACGAAAACCGTATTGGCAGTCACTAATCAGCTGGTGATCCTCAAGGTACCGCATGAGCTGGCAGTTAATAATGGATTCTATTATTTTGGAGAACAAGGAGCTGATGGCGGTAAGCCTGTAGCTGGACGGGTCCAGTATATAATAGTGAGAACCAGTGCCAACTCCGGAGCACACGTCCTCAGCATAATTGGGGGGATTCCGTAAGGCCCAATCGACTTGTGGATGTCCAGGGAGAGGAGTGCTTTGCAAACCGAGCGCTGTGAGAACCGCACATCCGGCATGGAGCACTTACACTGCTGGATGGTCGGCGGTGTGTTCACCCCGTCATCAAGAGTCGAGTTGGACGCAAAAAGGAAGCCTAAATGGTCGGCTTTCTCTTTTGCGGCGTGGGCCAGTGAGTCGTCCTCCCTGTGCAGAGAAGGTAGTGATGGCTTACAGAAATTCCCTTGGACAGCCTTGGCGACAGACCAGAATGCACGGGTTCCCTAAAGAAGGCGAACTAGTTTCTCGCCAATTCTGCCCATGTCCTCTGACTTTGCCTTGGCTATAACTCTTTTGAAGGACCTGGAGGCGAAGTTATACTTCTTTTTAAGCATGCTTGTGTTTACATCCCGAATCGCCGAAGCCGCAGCCTAGGCTTGATAACACTCCTGCTTACTGCGTAATGCAGTCTTACAGGAGCGACCAAATCAAGGCTGAGATCTGCCTCCGATGGGTACCACAGATGATGTAATAAATAGTTCCATTCCCTGTAGCACCACATCAGTGACAGAGTCAGCAACAGCGCTGGAATCATCCGGCGAGAAGCAAACCCGCCCCCATGGGTATGATGCAAAGAAAGACCGCATTCCGTCCCAATCCGCCGACCTGTAATGCCAAACACGTCGGCAACCTGCAGAACGCAACCGCGAGGGGAGCGTGAGTGGAGTTGACACTCCGGATCAAAGAATGGTCCGAAGAGCTTAGAGGGGGGCATCGACAGAAACCTGATATCCGTCCGGATGAGAGGTCAGCAGAAGGTCCACCAGGGAAGGTGTATGATCCTCCACATCTGTAATTCGCGTAGGCAAAGTATCCAGTTGTGTCAGACCATATGCCAAGGGAAAGTTATAAACAGATCTCCCCGCATGATCGGTTAAACGTGAATCGAGCCATTCAGCGTGGTGGGCGTTAAAATCGCCAAGAATCACGATCTCTGCGGATGGGACCTGTTGTAGCAAGGAATCTGTAGCCATTTGGACGTGGTCGATGAGTCGGTCTGTTTCCGCATTACCGCTATGGGACTTATTATTTAGCACCCGTAGACGCGCGGATGGTCGTCGCTGTCTACGCGTAGCCAAAGGATGGACAGGTCAGAACCTTAAAGACTGCTGAGGCGTCGAGAACAGATGTCCTCTCTGACGTATACGCAAACTCCAGCCCGAGGCAAAAAGGATTGCTGCAATTTGTACCCCGGGTAGGAGAGATGCGAAGTATCAGCCGGAGAGGACATCTGCGTCTCGGTCAGAAAGAGCAAGGCCGGCTTCGCCGTCTCGAGATGGATGGACGGCGTTTAGGTTCGAGTGAAGTCCCCTGATGTTGCAGAAATTCAAGGATAGCGTGGCAGGGGTCGCCTTGGTATTGTTGCTCAGTTTGCCCCGATCAGTTATTGTTTTGAGCGGTAATTTGCCTCCGCCCCTCCCGGGAATAAGCGGGGCAGCATAGGCACCCACGCTCAGGAGTGGGATAACATGGTCGTGGATGCTCAGCGAGGGATTCTCCAGGGGTACTGGTACCCTCCCTGGGGTAGTCTATCGTGTAATTCCGCTACCATGTTGATGGGGGGAGGGGTGGGAATTGGGCCTCCGACCACCTGCACTCACCAGATGAAACGCAGAAGCAGAGCTTCTACTTCACGCCGGTATTCTGTGAGGTCGTGGAACCAACCCGGCTCGAGCCGGCCCATACGTGCAACGGCAAAAACTGCCGCGTGGCTCTACCACCGTTAAAGTTTTTCTACCGACTTCAAAAAGGAGACGGTGCTCAATTCGACCGTATGTTTTTTTTTTTATGTGTGTTACTCCAAAACTTTTTACTTATTGAACCGATTTCTATGATTCTTAATTGATCGGAAAGCTGGCGCTTCACATATGGTCCCATATAAATTTAATTTAGGTCTGACCAATAGTTTTTGAGTTATTATTAATAATTTATATTCAAATCGATTGTACAAAATTTTAAATTGTCAATACTTAAAAAGAGACAGAGTCGTAACAATATACGTAATCAGTAAATGACCATCACTCACATATCGTTAGTAACCTCTGAATATTACACAAACATTATTCATAGACCCAGGTAAACAAAGAGACGTGCTAAGCAAACTTAGTGAGTGACATCGATGAACAACCATGTTGAAACAGGTTCCTGTTTATAGGTAAATAATACCTATCTATTATATAGACGTATTAAACGTAATTATATAGGATAAAACTATTAAATAAAATAAAACCTTACGATGACATGAAATCTAACAAGCGGCATCCATTTCCATCTATTTTAACCTATAAAAATCTACTGCTGAACATCGGCCTCCACCATAGATTTCCTCAAAGGGGGGATTTTTTTATCGTTGCCACGTTTGGCAGATGGATTGGCAACCGCAGTTTTTTTATTAAATTGACTTGTTATCAGGCATATACTACTGCCCATCTCCTGTTTCAGTTTTCCTCTGTCACCTCTTACAACACCTACGTAACGTGATAGAGACATGTTGCTATATTAATAGTATAGTTGTAGCACGAATGAGTCGGCTCGACCAGGGAAGGACCACGCTCTCACAGAATACCAGCGTAAAATAGCAGCTTAATGCTGCTATGTTTCGTATGGTGAGTGTAGAGAACCGAAGACCCTTTTACTGGAAAAGAGGCATTCTATCTTAGTCCTCACGGCTGACAACGCATCTGCATTGTAAGTCGCAAACGAAGATTGATGCAGATGTCTATCGGCCACGTTAACCACTTACCATCAGGTTGACTGTGTGCTCGTTTGTCACCCTAATTCTATAAAAAAAAAACATTTGGGGTAAGAGATATTCTTCCACCGCCACTACACGGAACACAAACGGTAAAATCTAGCTCAAAATATAGGTTCTATTTAAATAATTTATTATTATTGTAACGTAAAATACCTACTTAAATATCGTTAACCTTACTTTGTTAATTTATTTGTATTTGTTAAATGATATAATAATAATAATAATATACAATATTTTATTATATAAAATATTAAGAACTACAGTAAAAGAAAACTAAAACTAGTAACTTAATTATCATACAGTCCTACTCCCCGCGGTATTGTACCAAGAACGCTGGCTGTACTGTATTAGGAAGGCTTGATTGTCCGGTTGTGCGGCACTGGAACACTGTGCATATGGGGTCCAGAGCTGTTATGTTTAATATTAAATAAGTATTGTTGTTTTTTTTTTAGTTGTATATTTACTAACATTAATTTTAAATTTATGTTATTTATTACTAACAAAGCTTGGAGCTTGTATCTGAAATAAAATTATTATTATTATGGTAGGGAAAACATTTCTGTTTCTTAGCTCTTTGGCTAGTTTTTACTGCACATACTTACGGGCCGAAGCCAAGTAAATGCAGCATGGAGTGAGTATTTATGTAAGTTGTGTGTACTGGGTAACTATTTAATTTTCTTCCAATTGCATGAATTTTCTTACAATTCGACAGGTATTTAAAATTGCGGCTTTTTGGAGTATAATGTATGTTGAGTCTTTCAGGTCTATTAATTTGAGGCTATGGTGGAGATGGTTGGGTATAACGCCCGTGGTGGAGACGACTATGGGTACTATATAAACTTTATTTTGTCTCCAAATTCTTGTCACTTCTTCTTTAAGCTCTGCATATTTGCTTATCTTCTCGCCTATTGTTTTTTGTAAGTTATGTGTGTTGGGTATTGCAATATCTGTTAGGTAGGTGATTTTACTTACTTTATCGTGTAGTGTTATGTCTGGTCTATTATAGTGAATGGTCCTATCGGTAAGTATGGCGCGGTCGTAGTAGAGTTTCTGTGTAGGCTTTTCTAAAAGAGTGTGTGGCGTATATTTATAGCAGGGTGTGTTTGTGTCTTGTATAAGTTTATGTTTGAGTGCTAGTTTTTGATGAATGATGTTTGCTACTTGGTTGTGTCTGTGAGTGTAGTCTGTCTGTGTGAGAGTTGTACATGCCCCTGTTATATGTTGTATTGTCTCTGGTTGGGCGAAGCACTTGCGGCATTTGTCGTTGGTTACTGTGGGGTCTTTAATCACATATTTCCTGTAGTTTTTAGTGTTGATGATCTGGTCTCGTATAGCGATGATAAACCCTTCAGTTTCCGGGAATAGGTTGCCAATTTTAAGCCATTTATTTGATGCTACTGTAGCTACATGTGGTTGTTCCAGGTCATGTGGGTGTCGTCCGTGTAGGACTTTCTTTTTCCAGTCCTCTAACTTTTGTTTTTGTGGGTCATTAGTGTTATTGTGTTGTGTATCTGTTTGTTCATTTAGGTTAAGTGGAGTGTAGTTAAAATCATTTAGGGCTACGGCTTTATGGATGTCACTAGTGTGAGATTTATTATTATGGGGCATCTATATAGTTTACTCATCTGGTTGGGCTGTATAAATATATAATTGTAAATGAAAATGATAAACATACATAAATATCAATAGAATAGAATAAATGCATAAAAAATACAACCAGCACTGAAGGACACAGATTCAAAAGTCATCACTGGCAATACGAACTAACTGTATTTGTTTGTTTTAAGGTTTTGAGGAATAGGCCTCACGAGTTTGTCGTTTACATCGTTTAATTTTTGTCAAATCGTCGGGTCTGGACCAGATGCACTTTCCGTGGAAACATTTCTTTTTTTTTTAATAGGAGCTCACCTGGTCTTAAGTGAGTACCGCCGCCCATGAACAACCGCAACACCAGGGGAATTACAGATGCGTTGCCGGCCTTTTAAAAAGGAGTAGGAATATATAATAGTATTTCTGGAAGAATAATTTCATCGAGTTCGACGAGTGAACGCAGGAAATAGAGTGAATGGGGTTCTACACGCTATTATGAGGAGTCAGAATGTGTCAAATAAGGCACGAATGGCAATTCTTAATGCTATGTTAGTCCCTACTTTAATGTATGGTAGTGAAAGTTGGGTCTGGCAGAAGAAGCATGAGAGTAGAATAAATGCTGTAGAAATGCGGTCCTTAAGGAGTATGCTAGGGCTGAATTCGAATGACAGGGTGAGAAATAGTGTGATAAGAGAAAAATATGGTTTGCAAGATAACGTTGTGACAAGGATTAAGAAAGGAATGCTTCGGTGGTTTGGTCATGTAGAAAGAATGAACGAGGAAAGAGTGACAAAGCAAATTTATGTTGAAGAAGTGAACGGCAGGGTCGGGAAGGGACGCCCTAGACGAAGTTTTATCGACCAAATCGGCGATACATTAAAAATGGGCCAGATTAGGAGTACCCTTAACCAACGAGCGTGTATGCGTAGATATATGGATGTAAAGGAGGCGAGAGAGGTGTGTCAGGATCGCGCCAAATGGAAGTCCGTAGTCTCTGCCTACCCCTCTGGGTGACAGGCGTGAGTGTTTGTGTATGTTTGTGTGTAAAAAGTTCATCATAAAGACTCCAGTCTTTCTTTGTGAACTCGAAAAACTGTAGGCCCTCTAGGTTCCGTTGCATTGTTGCAAATTCATCAACTTCAGCTCATATAACATAAATAAAAAATAGGCATTGCAATTTCGCCTGACAAGTGTGACAAGCACGGAAAAATATTTTACAGTAAGATAACATAGGTTCAAAAGTGTTCTATTGCCGGGCTAATTATAGATAATAAATACACATTATTTAAATTTTATTATTATTATTTTAATAAAAACGTTACGCTGAGATTTTGTCTTGTATCATGAATTTGTTTCGTTTGACGCACATAATGAATTGTACATGGAATTAAATTATTCTCACTGGGGACTTAAATATAAAAATATATAACAGAAATTCATTATTTCATCACATCCATTTTTGCGATTGTAATAAATTCAGCGTTAGTAACGGCAGCGCCTGTAATATTTGTTTGAATATACGTAGAGATGTAACTTGTATGTACTTTTTAATCTAGGCGTTACTAATAAATATCCATCAGTTCCAAATTTCAATATATTAACAAAATTTGGTAAAAATGCACCAACTTGTGAATTAAAATTCATTTCTGCTTAGTGTTTAAAGTGTTACTCATCGCTTTCGTCTTCTTTTTTGTCTGCTTGTTATTGGCCTTTGTTCGTTATACTTAATATTTTATATTTGTTTTTGTTTTCATTAGTTGCTAAAGGTAATGTACGATGCTCCTGCTGCTGTTCCAAGCCCGTAAAATAAATTAATTCACCATGAACAGATATAAAAAAGGGTCTTGACAGACAGACAGACAGACAGACAGACAAACGGACAACAAAGTGATCCTATAAGGGTTCCGTTTTGTCCTTTTGAGGTACGAAACCGTAAAAGTGGCTTTGGAGATAAAATAGGGGTTTGTATAGGCGTTGGATACAAAGCACAGTTTTAAAATAAATATACTATAATCCAAATTATATAGTATCCATACATTATGAGACCTACGAAAAAAATAACGAAGATAAAAGTGCTTCAATTGAGTTATAAATATTGCATATAGCACTCAAGATAACACAAAGTAGTACTAGGTAGTGTACAGCTTTACAATATAGGTATCTATATGAATCTTAAAAACCACTTTTACCGTATTGGAGAATATAGCTCGACAGAAGCACCGAAAGCGATATATTTGTGAAACATAACTTGAAAATATAGCCACTGTCTGTATTATGCTAAAGATATTTTATACGGATATAAGAGGCTTGAAGTCGCTTGCCAACATCTTTTGCAGTTTTTTTCTAACCACTGGTGTGAAACGGTACAGTGATATTGATCGCTCTTAATCACTCTCATCGCTATGGAAGAAAATCTTGTAAGAGCCTGCTTATTGGCAGAGGAAGAAGAAAATAAAATTCATAGAAAAAGAAGATTGTGGATTCACAATACTAATTTAAAACGGCAGTTGTATGGAGAATACTATACGTTTATATAGACTTGTTAGATGACGATGGATGGATCGTCTTTCGCATGTATTTTCTGATGACTCATTGTTGCTTTCACAGTAAGAGGAAATACTCCTGAAATGAAGTTAAAATATATTTCGAAACGTGTAAGTGGATAATGGTGAAGTGATCATCTTGCTACTAATTGATACCTTATTCTACTGGACCACTATGAAAACTCTAGCCACTGAAAATAATATTTCTCCATTATAAGGGTAGTGAAAACCACCAGTTTTAGTGGAAAAACCACTAAGTTGGCTACATTAGAGAACACTGAGTATCAGCACGCGCCAAACGCGCCGCATTATATGACGTCATCAGCATGCCTCCTTCAATAATCGGATACTTACCGCATTTTATAGAATACGGCGCCTACGGTGTGGATGATGTGTGCGAGGTTTCATATGATTTCATACAACGAATTCTAAAATGCAGCGCATACGGTGCTAATGAATGCGCGTTCGCCTTTACAGTCGCGTCGCAATCATGTGCAAATTCTAAGAAATTCTTGTTTATGTTTTAGCTCCAAAAATCACATTTCACGCACCTTTGTATCGCTTTAGAAACTCACCATGCCGCTATCGTACCGCTAGTGTTACACTACACTGTAACACTGAAGCCCGTATAAATTGGGCTCTTTTGAATGGTATAAAAACGATTCAAAAGTTCTCTATTGCTGCTGCAAGAAGATAAAGTCATTACATATACCTGTTGAGCGGCTACTTTCGACTACGGCTTTATTATACCATTTAAGTGCTACTTGCGTTGCCTTGTCATGCGAAACACTGCAGCATTATGCTACTTTTTCACGCTGTTATACTGTGCAAGCGTGGTCCTTCTTAGTTCAAACCGCGACGCTTAGGTGCGACAGCGCTCTGCCTCGTATAGATTGACTCATTGTTATAATTTTGCTAATCGACGTCTAGTGCTCGTTATTGTGAATGCGATGATGTTGTCCTACATTTAAAACCAAGGCCGGTCCGAAAATGTGTTTTTCGAACGACGACGAAATTCTCAGTAGCAGCATGGAGCACGGCAGCAAGTTTCACTATTGTGCCTCCTAAAGCACGTAAAGCCGTTGGTCCTGCGCATGTTGGATGGCCTTCCTGTCGGATTATAAGAGTGAGGCCATAAATAATCTACATGTGCTTGCCCACACACGTGCACTATAATTATGCCCTGTCTAGATGGCTAATTTCCGTTGAGACGCCGCCGTGACCGAAATTCAGCGTAGAGGGCATTATAATTTTAACTTGTCTACAGTCTTTTCAATTGTTTAAGTTATTAGTAAATCCTGTTTTAGCTTTATATCATATAGTTGCAATGTACATATTATTAATGAATTACGTAATAACGTCATGTAAATATACCTTTTTATGGTAATGATAATTCACAACTTGTTTCAAAATACGATAGAATATAGAATAGTTTACGCAATAAATCATGATATCTATTTCTTTGCGGATGCTTAGATATAAGCCGTGTATCGCAAGATGGCCTGAACAAATAATTAAGATATACTTAATTGACGAATGTTTTAGTACGTTTCTGATAAAAAAATATTCTTGGAAACGCGACAGAAATTATTCTTTTTCAAAGATAAATTACCTCGTATACTTTTAGCGTTCTGTGGCGAATAAAGAAAAACAAAATAATATGGTATCATTTCGATACGATTCTGTCTGTCTTTCACTACAAACAGAACTAAAATCATGTTATAGCAACTATACTTATCATGAATTAGCTACCGGAAGTCAGTATTTTTAATGTCATCCTAGATAGGCCTAGAAATAATCGACGGATGTAATTAAAATAACCTTATACTGAAAATACTTCGATTGCAATAACCCCTGACAGAAAATTGAAAAAGCTAAAAAAAGGTCACTTTATATACGGGTCATAAGCTCATAAGTGATTGATTACTCGAATTTAATATTTTTAGTGTTTTGTGATACTTAGTTCAAAATGTAATATTATGCTTCATGACATAATTTAATTAAAGTAATATTAATATTTGTGATAATAATATCAAAACATTCTTAATTTTTTTAAGAAAATAAATAACTTTGAAAAAAGTTGATGCCATGACATATTTAAATATAGCCAGTTATTTTCATAAAACACAGAAGTATTCCTTTTTTACTTTCTTTTTCAGTAACTTTTTTATAGATAACAAAAGCAATAAATATAAAAGTTATGGAATAGTTTGTGAATAATTTATACGTTTAAATTTTCTTATAAAAATATATAAATTAATTCATAACATACTATCAAATAATGTCTATTGCTAAATATCCTCCTCCCTCCATCCCTTATTTCATCATCATCATTACAGCCTTTCATAAGTCCACTGCTGAACATAGGCCTCCCCCAAGGAATGCCACAAAGCACGGTCCTGAGCCACCTGCATCCATCGACTTCCTGCATGTCTTACCAGGTCGTCACTCCATCTCGTGGGGGGTCGCCCTACACTTCGCCTACCCCTCAACCTACCTAGAACTACTACCTACCACTCAAGAACCTCTCTTCCCCATCAGTTGTCGGTTCTTAGAGCTATATGGCCGGCCCACTGCCACCTCAGCTTACTAATCCGTTGGGCTATATCGGTCACTCTGGTTCTACTGCGGATATCCTCATTTCTAAGTTTATCACGCAGAGACACCCCGAGCATAGCCCTCTCCATAGCTCGCTGAGTGACCTTGAGCTTCCTCATACGGCCAGCTGTGAAGGACCACGTCTCAGATCTGTAAGTCGTCACTGGCAACACGCACTGGTTGTATAATTTCGTTTTAAGGTTTTGAGGAATGTCTGACGAGAATATGTGTCGTAGTTTTCCGAACGCTGCCCAGCCGAGTTGAATCCGTCGATTGACCTCTCGGTCGAAGTTGGACTTACCTAGTCGGACGATTTGTCCCAGGTAAATATACTCGTCAACAACTTCGAGCTTAGTGCTCCCAACAACTACCGGCATAGGTGTGACATGGACATTGAACCTGATCTTTGTTTTGTCCATGTTCATCTTAAGACCTATCCGTTGGAAGACACTATTGAGGTCATTGAACATGGTGCTTAGATTCTCCAGCGATTCTGCCTATATTGTCGGCAAATCAAAGGTGAGTGATGTACTCGCCATTGATGTTAATACCGTATCCTTTCCAGTCCAGAAGCTTGAAAACGTCACTGAACAGTTGTCGTCTGGTCGTCATAATGAAGTCAATCTCAGTTTTTGTCGAACCGTCGGGGCTCGACCAGGTCCACTTCCTGTGGGGCCGCTTCTAGAAGAAAGAGTTCATCATAAAGAGTCCCTCTTTCTCCATGAAGTCGGCCAGCTGCTGGCCCCTTGGGTTCCGTTGCCCTATTCCAAATTTCCATACTTTCAGCTCACCGTTCTCTCTTGTGCCTAGTTTTGCATTGAAGTCTCCCATTAACACCGTATATTGGGTTTTGGAGGAATGCATGGCTCTAGAGATATCCTCATACATTTCTTCCACCTCCTCATCGGGGGGTGCCGAAGTTGGTGCGTAAACCTGTATGACCTTCAGCGAATACCGTTTGGTGATTCTGAGTATAAGGTACGCAACCCTCGTCGACACACTCTCGATCTTTACAACGTTGTTAACGAGAGACTTGTGGACGAAAAATCCGACACCTCCTTGGGACAGATGGTCGCCCTCCCCGTGATAGAGCAAGTTTTTTTTTTTTTTTATAGGAGAGGGGGCAAACGAGCATGCGGCTCACCTGATGGTAAGTGACTACCGCCGCCCATGAACAACTGCAACACCAGGGGAATCGCAGATGCGTTGCCGGCCTTTTAAAAAGGAGTACGCTCTTTTCTTGAAGGTCCCTAAGTCGTATCGGTCCGGAAAAATCGCTGATGGTAATCGATTCCACAAGGAGGTCGTGCGAGGAAGAAAACATCTTCTAAATCGCACAGTGGTGGACCGCCAATCATCCAGATGGTGTGGATGGTATCGGGAGTTCTGCCGCGATGTGCGTTCGTGAAATTTGGCGGCTGGGATTAATCCGAACAATTCCTCAGAGCACTCCCCATGGTAGATGCGAAAGAAAATGCAAAGGGATGCAACATCTCTTCGCAGTGCCAATGAATCGAGCCGATCGGAAAGGGCTCGGTCGTCGACAATTCGAGCCGCTCTGCGTTGGATGCGGTCAAGTGGAAGGAGCTGGCACTGGGGAGCCCCTGCCCAGAGATGGGAACAGTATTCCATGTGAGGCCGAACCAGCGCCTTGTAAAGTAGCAGGCGGTGTGCCGGCATGAAATACTGTCCCGCTCTGCTGAGCACGCCAAGCTTTTTAGAGGCCAATTTGGCCTTCCCTTCCAAGTGACCACGAAACTGCACGTCACTCGATATGTCGACTCCGAGGATACCGATACTGGCTGAGGCAAGAAGGGGAGTGCCTTGAAACTGAGGAGATACGACAAAGGGGTTCTTTTTAGCGGTAAACGCGCAAACTTGTGTCTTCTGAGGATTAAATTGGACTAGATTTAGTCGCCCCCAATCCGAGACTTTGTTCAGCAAAGACTCGACTTCAGACACAAGTTTGTTCCGGTACTCAGCGACGTTTTCCCGAGAAATATTGGCACGGCCGGTGTATAGAGCATCACCAGTGCTGTCATCCGCATAGCAATGAATGTTACCAGTTAGCAACATATCATTGATATGCAGAAGAAACAGCGTCAGAAGTTGCCGGATTCGAGGATTACCGTGTCCTCCCCTTCTCTACGGACTTCGGATAATCCTATAATATGCCAGCGTAACTTGTCTATCTCTTCTTCCAGCTCCACGATCTTCTCGTCAGTCCTCAGGGTGCGTGCGTTGTACGTTGCCAGGTCGAGTCGTCTAAGGTGGCAACCGAACCTCCACCGGAGATTCTTAGCACCCCCTGCCCCGCCGTTACCATGGTCGCCACTGTAGCCAGGAATAGCGGGGCCGCCGGGGACTGGGGCCATCTCTTTGTTACTCTCTTCATAGGAGGTATTTGCCATAGTTGCCACGCTTGGCGAGCGGGTTGGCAACCGCAGTTTTTTTTATTGTAATTTCTGCTACTATCAGGAAGATGCTGCTGCCAATTTCATGCCTGTTTCTCTTTCTCGCCTTTTACGACACCCACGGGAAGATATGGGGTAGTGGATATTCTTGACCGCCACTACACGGCTAATCGCTTATTTATCTCTTTTTTTTTATTGGGACATAAATTAGTTATGCATGTACAATGTAATACAAGACAATTTATAATAGGAGTACTTGACGTGTAACACCAATGCACACAAGGTAATATTATATGCTTAGCCTTTTGTTTCATACAATTGCGCAATTTATGAGAGTGTAGGAAATTATGCTGATCTATACAAATAAAAAAAATTGAAGTGTCTGTTTGTAATTTTAAGATAACAGCTTTTTACTAAATGCGTGTTAAAATGTATGCGGTACTCATAACAAAAAACAAATTTTAAAATTTTTGTCCGTCTGTCTGTATGTTTGTTTGTTACGGCTAATCTCCGAAACGGCTGAACCGATTCTGACGGGACTTTTTTCTTTCACTTGCAGGTAGCTGATGTTATAAGGAATAACTTAGGCTACTTTTATTTTAGGAAAAATTTAGGGTTCCGCGCTATATAAACGGCCAAGCGCGAGTCGGACTCGCGCATGAAGGGTTCTGTATCATCGTAATATACAATAATTTTAAATTTATGTTAATTTTTATTTGTTGTTATATCGGCAACAGAAATACATATTCTGTGAAAATTTCAACTGTCTACTTATTACGGATCATGAGATACAGCCCGCTGACTGACAGACGGACGGACAGCAGAGGCTTACTAGTAGGGTCCCGTTGGTTACCCTTTGGGTACGGAACCCTAAAAGAGGATACCAACGCAGTGATGGATTCTCTTACATCGCCGCAACTTTTTGATTATGATCCTACATTGGAAACATTTATTAATAGCTAAAATTATTCAATAATAATTCGCACATAAAACTTGCGATTTCTTCTCGGACACTAAGTATTAGCCTTGGGATATCAAGGTGGAAGGTTATCAAATATTATTTTAAGGATGTCAATATTTGAACTTGAATTAGTATATAAGATTTATTTTAAAGATTTAACGAGCAAACCGTTTATTGTTTACTTGTGTAGCAATCAACTCTTGGAAACAGACATGTCTAAGTTTACCGTATGTACCTATTTATTTACATATTTTAATTTCACATAAAGCTATTTGCTATTGCATTTAAATGATTCAAATAAGTATATAATTTACGTATTTTATATTTTTTATTATACCCTAAAAGTTTGTTTGTTTTAGGTTATATTATAAAATATTTACTGATATTCTTACTACTCATTAAGTAATGTGGTTTTGTTAGTTATTTGTGTTAATAATTCTTTTAGTTTTGTTAACTTAATATTGTTGTATAAATTGTTGTAATTTTTTGTAAAATTGTTGCGCTGTATGTTTTGGCGTAAATAAATAATAATCAGTTCAATTTTATAAGTATTACCAATCTAATAAATTGTCATACCATTGTCCCTTATGCACCGAGATAATTCTTGAAAGAAGAATAAATTACAAGAAAGTTTAAAAAAAAAGTTTTTTTTAATTAAGAAAATTAAGAAATTTCATATTAAACATAAGTTATACATCTATATTTAATTATTACAAAACTGTTTATTACAACTTGACAAGTTTTAATTTTTTCTAACTATTATAAGTCAAGGCTCAATTAGTATCCCACCTGACGGCAAGTGGTGATATAGCCAAAGATGATAAAACCCACTGACTTAGCCTAATGCCAGCCTACTCTTGCCTTGAACACATCTCATTGTAGTCGGATGGAAGTAAAGTTGCTGGCAAACTAATCCACTCCTTTGTTCTACGCATAACGACAGACGAAGCAAACTGTTTATTTCGAATGCGTGTTCTTGCAAGAAGTTTCTTGTATGTGTGGTATGTGGACAACAAAGTAGTAAAGACTAGCCAAACAGCCAAAGTGGCCAAGCATCTGGCTCTAGTCTTGTGATTCGATGGTGGAAGGGAGATGAAGAGATTACTGTAATTCCTGCTACCACTCTAGAAAAACAAATTGCTTTAATATAAGGTTCGCGAGGGTAATATGGTCGCCTTAAGCTTTGCTATAAAACCTAAACTAAGACGAAACCAAAGCCACAAACACATAGTCGTATACTATAACTAATATATTAAGAAAATATAGCAAACAAAGTTTTGACAATAATCAGGAACACTTTGAAAAATGATCTTAAAAAAACTAATTACACTATTCAATGCTAAAATCGACGAAAATATTTACCATAATGTCAACTGTCGTAATGGCGTCGCTAAAGTAGCGCCCATTTGACCGTTTATTATTTGATTGCCTGATGAAGAGGCTGTAGTTTTTGAGTTATAAGAAAGTTACCAAATTAACCGAATGACCATATTATCCTCACGTACTATATATTTAGCACAAGCATGTAAATTAATTATTTTAATTTCATACTACAATGTTCTTACAAATTTATGATCAAAGAACGTAAAATTTTAATTAAATCAATTGATGAACGTTATACATTCCTATAGCTATATGATTTATGAAACTTGGAACCCGCTCAACTTCAACTCTTTTATCGATAAGGCCAATAATCCCTATGGTCGTTTGTACCCTTTTTCACATTTATGTTTTTGATGGGCATTTAATATATACACAATACAATTATATTTTATGATTTTTTCTTTCAGATTGCTTTGGCTTTGATCGCCTTGTTTGCGCTGGTGTCGGCGCGACCGCAAAGTAAGTACTTAATATTATCAGTATGATTTACATTTATGTAATATTCTTTGAGGTTTTAATTAAATTTTTCTGATTTAAAATCAGGAAGCAACCGGTAGGCTGGAAAACGTCTACCTGCAACCTTTTTTTATTTCGTACACACTATTTCGCGTGCATTTCTGAATTTAATTAGGAATTATATTTAATAATGTATGCGTAGGCATATGAATGTAAGGTGTGTCAGGATCATGCAGTCCATAGTCTCTGCCTATTCCTCTGCGTGACAGGCGTGCGTTTTTATGTATATATGTATGTAAAAAAATAATCCGGAACAAAAATGGATTAGACCCAATTTGTATAATCTGCGTAAATTTGATGTTGAAATATTTAGGTGTTGACATGTTGTCCCAAATTTACTTTAGTCGAACTGTATTCATTTTGTTAGGAGAGATCATGTTTTAATTTAAAAAAAAATGTAGCTAAAAATTTATTTTAAATAATACGCACCATGCGCAGACGAAGTTATATCATGTGTAAATATTATTTGCGTCTTATCTAATTGACTAAAAAGAGTAAATCAACTCCAAGTCTTAAGTGTATGAGTTATGGTTCATTTTAAAAGGTCAGGAAAGAGCATCATATCGAGCTTTTGGGGTGTAATTTTCGCACTTTACATGGCCTCAACATCGTTATCTATTCAATGAAACAAAATTAATTGTGTTTGTTTCTACGTTAGAAAATGATTAATTTGACGCGCTTTATCGCGTTTTTTGACTTAAATAAATTTACTTATTTTAATTCCCGCTGTTTAGAGTGCTTTACATCACCCATTGTTATAGAAGTACTTAGACCGGTAATTTGTTTGACGTACTAATGTTACAGTTGACCCCTGCTACAAGCACCTTTAGAATATTACAGTCATTGTCATAGTAAATCCGCGTTAACTGTGACATCAGGTCGTAAAACCCTTCGGTCGCCTCATGTCCATGGAAATTATTATGGAACTAGCTGTTCCCCGTGACTTCGCCCGCATGGAAGTTATTACTATTGGATTTTATGGGTTTTAATTTTTTTTTGTAAGGAACTCTAGTTCTTTTTCTAAGATAAAAATAGCCTTTTTTTCTCCTTCTAACATCATAAGCTATCTGCCAGTGAAATCTCGTCAAAATGGGTCCAGCCATTTTGGAGATTAGCTGGAACAAACATATAGACTGAGAGTCAGACAGAGTCAAAAATTATAAAAAAATGTTTTTTTTATTATACTCCTATATCTATATTGTACGCATTTAGTAAAAGTTGTTATTTTGACATTACAAGCAGAAATTTCAATTTTATTTATTTGTATAGATTTCGTATATTATTTCTATTGCTAAGTATACTGAATATTCCTTTATAAGAATGAGTAGAAATAACATATGTAGGAATAGGGAACTGAAATAAATTCGTAAGACAATGACAAACCTCTTATAGTTTTTCTATTTGACAATGAAGACTATTTTGACTTTAGTTATTGTAAGCCGTGCTACACATTGTGTTAGCGTGCGTTGGTCTACGCACACTATGACAATTGAATTTCGTTGTTGTTAGCAATGCACATACACGTTTTATTTTGGTTGTTTTGACTTCGGTTGTTGTGCACGGCTAAAAACAACCAAAGTCAAAACTTCGTCGTCAAATAGAGTAACTATACCATAAAAGGTTATGCTAGTAGAAGTTCTTGTACTGTTATTTATTCTGTGGTAGAAGCCACTATTATCCAAAGTATAAAATTTATACATCATTTTTAATTTATTTTGTTTCAGATGGTCCTGGATCAGGTAAGACTTCTTATACGTACTTACCTAATTGCAAAAAATATTTCTTATATTGGTATTCTTATTTAGGTGAAATTAATACTTAGGTAGTAATAATATACACTTATTATATGTTTTTTGTATTCTTTCAGTGGATGTTGTCGAACAAGATCCCGGTGCAGGTATAAAATTGACATTACATACTATTTTGAAATTTTTATAATACATACATTTGAATGATTATTTTTTTTTTATTTCAGTGAACGTTGTTGGTGGAGGTGAACAAGGTTGGAAAAATATTTTATATAACATCTTTTTAATCACACTTATTTGTCATCCAGTCATTTATAAATTTTTTTATAGGATCGGGTGACAAACGAGCGCACAGTCCACCTGATGGTAAGTGGTTACTGTGACCCATAGACATCTACATCTATCCTCAATAAAGACTCAAAATGCAGATGCGTTGTCACCCGTGAGGACTAAGATGGAATGCCTCTTGTCCAGTAAAAAGGGTCTCCGGTTCTCTTCTCTACGAAACACAGCAACGTTAAGCTGCTATTTTACGCTGGTATTCGTGAGAGCATGGTCCTTCCCCGATCGAGCCGACCCATTCGTGCTACAACTATATTACTAATATAGCTGCAGCATGGCTCTACCACGTATGAATTACATGACAGCCTATCATAAGTCCACTGCTGAACATTGGCTTCATTTTTAACCTATTGGACCAATATTTGCTAGTTTCTACACTTGCCAGATGGGTTAGCAACCGTAGATTGCCGATAACACAAACCGATATCATCCCGTGATGAAGAACCAATCAGAAGTAAATGAATCAGTATATGGACAGCAGCCTCTTCCTGCTAACAGCTCAAAGCGGCAACTGTTGCAAATCCCTCTATTATGTAATGTATGTGTTTTTTATTGGGTTATCTATGGGGAAATTAGTTTAACCTGTGAACAGTAATGGACTTTTAATAGCATGTAACGGTAAGTTTAATGGAAATGGTAACGTGTTTCACATTACATAATAGGCATAATAATGAGCAAAAAGCAGTGCGATTAGTGTTTTCTGTGTGAATTTAGAACTCAATTTCCAAATGGATTTTTTTTTAATACGAAATAATAAACAAAGTAAATTACAAGAATTTAGTTAATACTTAGTATGTGATTAGATCGCCTGTAGTACATTTTCTACTTTAGATTTAACTGTATTCGTTTTGTTTTGTTTTTTGGTGTACAATAAAGAGTAAATAAATAAAATAAATAAACATGTCCATTGGTCTGGCCAAATTTTAGATTTTTACATTTAAGTGGTAGAGCCACGTTGGAGCTATATTATGATGATAGCACCAATAAGTCGGCTCGACCGGGGTAGGACCACGCTCAAATACCAGTGTAAAATAACAAATTGATGCCGATCTATTTTACTGGAAATGACGCATTTCATCTTCGTTCTCACTTTGACAACGCATTCTGCATTTTGATTATTAATCGAGGACAGATTTATATGTTTATAGGCCACAGCATCCACTTACCATCAGGTAAACTGTGTGCTAGTTTGTAACCCTTATTCTATTTTTAAAAAACGCCTAATTTCGTTAGGTGTTAAATTGCGGACTATGATAAATGATGTTGATAATAATGGTGATGGTAGTCGATAGACGACAAGAATATTGGATATATTTTTTGTTTATATAAATAGTTACTTATTTACGGTTACTTTTTGCCATCACAATTAATGAAATAACCTAATTTTCTTACAGTACAAGTTGTCGACGGAGGTGAACAAGGTATGTATATTTTCTATTTATTTTTTTATATATTACACTAGCTAGTGCAAGACATCGATACCACCCGATGTTAAATGATGCATGCTTGGGAGATAAAACATATATAATGTATAAAAAGCTTATAGACATATTGAAGAAATTTTGATTAGCCTTGTTTTGTGAACAACGTAGAGGCGTATCTAATTATAGGGTTAGGCATAGTGGCAACAGCGAGGCTCCTTTTCTTTCGTTCCCAAGATCTACTCAATAGATCTGTCCTACTAAACAACATGCTTTGACATGACGTACCTACTCATGATAGTGAAAAAGTATAAATACGCGGTGACAGAATATTGACAAGCATATAGATTTGATTATAGGTTTTATTATGTAACTTGCGTGATTTAATTTTTTACAAAAGTAATGTTCTTCGGCGTTTTGCTTTACTGAAGTCCTCTAGTAAAGATTTGTAATTAATTTTTGCAGCTAACTCTGCTCCGATTGAAAGTGTGGCTAAAGCAGAGTGTCGGTCCTGCTTCATAAATAATATGAATAAAAGAATTATTATAATTTACCGCATTATTTAGAAAATGATTCCTCTAAAATATAATTCATTGACGTAGTAGCTCATAAGAGTGGGTTGTAGCAGGTAAAATCGCATATCTGTTCCGTCAGTTCCACATCAACGAAAATAACAGTTCCAAAAACCTGTTACAAAATAGCAGTCTATTACTAGTCTTGGAAGGTACTTCTCTTTCTAACTAAGGTGTCGAACCTATGCGAGAAAAGGTCAGAGCTTGTGACAACTGTAACAAGGTGTCACAGTGTAACAGTAACATTTTTATCTTATTCTAATAAAGGTAACTGTCATATGTATGAATATAGATAATCTTGTGACGGTTTTTTAGTGGATTTGTTATGTCGTGGAACGAGAGATGGTATTACAATTTGTTTTTCACAGTTACATTCTGCTATTTTAAAATACCTGTTTCTTTTATCTGTTACGATAAATACGCCTAATACGCCTCACACGGTCAGCTCTCAGTTTGCTTTAAAATTCATTGTACACAAGAAAATCGAGTTCGATTTGTTGGCACTCATTTTTTATACTTAATTTTAATAAACTGATATTATCATCATGTAATCTACATGATGAAAATGGCCACGTTGGCTAATGGGCACATACAGCTGACTATAAATAAAGCCTAATATATTCATTATAATATATTTTTTTTTAATACATTTTGATACGGTACTTATATTGAGTTTTTCATAGCCTGTAATGTTTTGTATTGTTTTTCTTAGAAATTTTCATTTTCTCAGCTTGATCATCTCATCAGAGATATAATCGGTACATTTTTATGTCATTACTTACATTCTTCTTTTTTATTTCAGTTAATGTCGTCGATGGACCCAGTAAGTATTTTATAGTGTTAATTCACAAAAGCAAATATGAAACTTTTTATAGCATTGTTATACTAGCGCGACATGTTAATGAAAAATTAGCAATTATTTATCACACCTGTTATATTTTTAATTTTTGCTGGTTCTTCCCAGGACATAAGTATTTTTGAATCATGAAATATTTTTGAAAAATTTTGGTCAGTTAAACTTGAAATAATTTTCAATAAGTATAATTATATATTTTATTTTGAATAAAAATATGAAGAAAGATAAAGACGTCGTGGGAAAGATAATATTTTTCTTTCAAAAAACATAGTAAGCACGGTCGCCTCAGCCTAAATTAATTTATACAATCTAAGTGCCTAAACGGATGATTGGTGATTTTCCAAATTTGTTATTTTCCTTATACTTCACACCCATGGAAAAAATGTGTGATAGGCCGTTAAAATATATTACCTACACTTTAATTATTGCATTGTAAATAACAGTACTAATTACAAACCATTATTTACAGGCGGTCCGCAGCCAAGGCGATGAAACAGCAAGTATCTAGGTCTTAATGTTGACGTTGCGCGAGTCAACTTTATTTTAATATGCATAGCACTTTTATTTTTTGATAAATAATACATATTATTCAACGATAATTTTGTTTCCTTTTCACGATAGTATTCAAATGAATACTGAATTCATTTACACCTTTTACATTAAATAAACGGGTAAATCTCGCTTTTTGTTACTTGTTTGGATGTCTGCAGCATGAGGCCTCAGGTAAAAGACGGACAGAGACAGGATAACGAATTCGTGGTCCAGCGTTGAAAGTGACTTTTTTACAATTTATGCAACTTAATACTAACACAATTACACATAATACACTAAGATTAATCAGCAATAACTACTAGTGTGCGTGAATCTTGGTAACGAAATCACTGGGCTGCTGCATTGCAATGTTCAGTGCTGAACACGCAACTTAAACAGATTCACAGCGGTTATGCTCGAAGTTTAAAGAAAGAAAGAAGAATTTTTACGTGGTAGAGCCATACTGCAGCTATATTGTGGTTGCAGCACGAATGGGTCGGCTCGACCGGGGTAGGACCACGCTCTCACAGAATACCAGCGTAAAATAGCAGCTCAAAGCTGCTGTGTTTCATATGGTGAGTGTAGAGAACCGGACACCCTTTTTACTGGAAATGAGGCATTCCATCTCAGTAGTCAGGGTTGACAACGCATCTGTTGTCTGTGTATTCTGATTCTTAATTGAGGATAAATGTAGATGTCTATGGGCCACAGCATTCACTTATAATCCGGTGGACTGTGTGCTTGTTTGTTATCCATATTCTTAAAAAAAGAAGCCTCGAAGTTTCTTTGGATAAACTTCGTAATGAAGATGTCGATAGTAGAACCGGAGTAACTGACATAGCCAACGAAACAGTAAGCTGAAGTGGTAAGATGGTGCAAACAGGCCGCGTGACATACGAACCACGAACTCTTTTGTGAAGAATGTCCATTATTTTAATGTCTATCCGACCGATTTTGGGCCTTTATGCGCCGCATGATTCAATGTAGGTACTTACGACATATTACTTCAATGGTTCGTTTATCGCCCGTCCGCAATGAGACTGCCGTGATAATTGAAAATTTAAAAAAGGACAATTTTAACAATTTTTAAGTCGCCCTCCATGAAATTCGTGTTAAATTTATTATGTATGTTAAGTACTCGTATTATGTTTTTAGTGTTAGATTAAAAAAAGCCGCCATTTTAAACGAATTACTTTGTTATTGGACCGATTGCTTCCAAAAGCGATATTTGATATCTGAAGATCCTTGTTATCGTGAAAAACAAAATTTTGTCAAAATTTTAAATAATGATCGCCATAATTAAACACTTTTTTCTTCACAGATTGCTCTCTGGGAGTCCACGTGATCTATGAACACGAATCCTTCGTGAGAACTGAAGAAAAGGGCCGTCATTTCGAAAACTCTTGTTTTTTTTTTACCTATTTCTTTAAAATATTGACTTTCATATTGACCAGTTTGACAGTGATCACAGAGACAAGAGTTTTCAAAATGGCGGCCCTTTTTCAGTTTTGACGACAAATTCATATCCATAGACCATGTCGACTCCCAGATATTGATTTAAAAAACAAAGAGAATTTTTAAAATGACGTTGGTGACAACTTATTGCATTTTAAGAACGAATTCGTAATCGTAGACCTTGCGAATTCTCAAATATCAAATTTGATCAACTGACTATAATGAATACAACCACATGCACAAGTTCCTTTTATTTTCCACACAAGATGTTGTCAATTTTTGAATCGGTATCCCCACGTCACACATACACAGACAGCTCAAAGTTGTCACGCACACAAATCGGTCAATTCTGGCCCACATTTTGAAACGGAAAATTACCTAGAGCGCGTCGCGGTATCTGGATATAATGTACGCTCCACACTCAGTTCGCGAATCGGTCGTACTTTCGCGCCTCCTTCGTACATAACTCCCTGTTATGCACCCTGACCATGGCTATTGCGGTAGACAAACAATGTTTAATTTATATAAAATATTGTTTTATCAAGTGATTTCCTTTAATAAGTTCAAAGGTAAAGTGCTGTGGATTTTAAAGGTACATTTAGGCACAATAAGGCAGTTAATATTTAACATTGTTCGCCTACCAGTTCAGAATCGTAATGCCGCCATTAGCTGCGCTCCCGACATGACGCAACTTGGCAAAAATTTGAACTGATTACTTAATTTCAGTACGAAAATGATGAACGATATTATTGATATCGGTACACTTTTTGAAAGTGTTATATGGCTGTGGTTGCATTCTGCATTACGAATTTCTTTATACATTTTCAACAATGTTGTATGGTAAAGTGTACAAACTGCGAAAATAAAAGATCGTAGGTACGAATCTGTCATTCAACGACCTTCCGTCTTAAGATATTCCTGGTATGTAAATATTTATACTCCCAACATTAGTAGTGTTAATAGCAATCCTTATACACTTTTAAACTTAAATAAACTACCAATATTTGTCGGTTTTTTTGACGCGCGGACATAGAAGCGCGAAGAGATTTAGCTAACTTAGCGCGAAATTACGTGACTCCACACAAGGCACCCTTTAGTTTAATATCGGCATCATCTGGTTATGGTAGTTGAAGGATTAATAAACAAAACCAAAAACAATCTACTTTATAAAAAAATAATAGGATATATTGTATCTACTTCATATTCAGAATGGATGAATATATTATTAAAATTATTAATTTAAATACTCTAGTATCTAATAGAGAACGGGAGTTTCCTTAAACTATTACGATGGATAGTTGATATCAATCATTTTCATTTTCTCAAAACCTTAAAACCTTTTATATTCATAATGATTCATAATTATATTACACTAATGTGCTTATCAGAAGACGTCAATCTCCTTAAAATAGGTATACAAATGAGCAAATTTTATACGAAATCATACGAGTGTGGTGGAGTCAATTTTGCGGTGCTTATCGCCGCGATGCCACGCGCGTTTTACGAACTATGTGTAGAGCGGGCATAATATCCAAGTCTGTTTTAAAATTGCTAAAAATAAACACGACTTTGATGCGTACACGTTTAGTGAGGGGGATGGTGGGGAGACCCAACAGTCACCTAATTTAGCGACTGCCGACGTAAACGACTCTACGTAGCGCGAGATACAGTTACAAATCGTCTAGCACGCATAGTGGAAAACTTCGCGACACTAAAAAATATAAACACCTGAATGTATTTTTAGAATAAAGTAATTTATGACGGAATTTTCCGTAGTAACTACGTCTGGTTGTTCTGAGTCGCGTCGCTGAGTCCCATTTAATATTGAAAATAATACAACATAAAGAACGGACCCCTCACTTAGGCGATATTACGATATTAGTGTCGTAAATATTGGCGCTACAGCGTTGCTCAGTTTAATCAGAGTAGCCGATCGGATGATTGATGATGGTGATCTAACACATCAATATGATTGTGTACATTGACTGAAAGACTTCTACGTTCTACGCAACTTGATACATTAGACGGTTCAAGCTGTATCTCATGATTCACTTGACTCATTTTAATTAAACATAGTAGTTTTATGTTAGACTATTATCTACTCAATTATAAAATGTAAGTGAAATCCGTCGTGTCGTTTTATCGTAACAAACACACTGACAAACATTAATTCTAAACTTTGAGTTCCATTGTTTAATTCTAACAAACCTAGCCAATTTTTTTTATAGTACTAGACTTCGTTTGTATATACCTATATATAATTATATACTTCGATTGTTTCCATGATTGGTAATTAAGAAAATTTTATTGGTTTGAAGCTGTATTGCTTAGGGCCTAAATTTAGTTTTATGAACTACACCACTGCTCGAACTAAAGTAGTAATATACGAGTATGTTTAAACTTTTAAAGTAAAATTTCAACAGTAAAACGGCAAACGTGATGTTACAAATCACTTCTAAAAAAAAGAAAAATACAATCCACCTCATTGCTTCACCGGATGCAAGTCGGATATAGGTAACGGAATATTTCAAATGAGTTACTAAAACATTGTGTGATCACGATCCAGTCCGCTTTCGCCAAATAGAAATAGAGTTTGTTGCTTTATAAATCACCGTGTGTATTCAATTGAATAACCTTGTCATTTTCATGATGATCAATTTTTTATTATTTATACTTTTCTCTTTGCATGTACATGAATGTAAATCTACTGTATGAAAATACACCTTCCTTATAGTTTAGTACAACCTGTACTCGATCGTTCATTTTTATTCCACGGTATAATCTAATATAACCATGCCAAGTTTCGTCAAAATCCATCGAGTAGTTTCAGAGAGTAAGGGACAGGCAGACTGACAAAAAATAAAAAATAAATATTATATTTTCTATATCGATAACGAAGTATAACGCAATTAATTAAAAAACAATCAACGTACAGATTTGGCTTGTTACGAACAGTTTTATTATAGTACTAGCTGTGCCCGCGGCGTAGCTCGCGTATACAGGTTTTACATAAAGAATTTGTCGTTTAGGTAAGAGAATATTAAACGATTTATTTCATTACTGTATCAATAAGTTAGTCAAAAGGCAAGGCGTAGCGAAGAGTGCACGCCTTGCAATACATAACGCAGTGTTGGTACCGACTTTGTTATATGGCAGCGAAACCTGGGTATGCCAGAAGAAGCATAAAAGTAAGTTTAATGCAGTGGAGATGCGATCTCTTCGTAAAATGTGCGGCGTTACCATGGCCGACCGAAAGCGAAACGAAGAGATTCGCAATATGGCAGGTTTGAAAGATGACCTTATCACAAAAATTGATAAGGGCGTGCTTCGGTGGTTTGGGCACGTTGAGCGAATGAGTGAAGACCGAATGGTGAAGAAAATATATAGCGCGAAAGTTAATATTAAAAGGTATCGAGGTAGACCGAGACTAACTTTCGAAGACCATGTGAGCAAATTGCTCGAAGAGGGTAGGGTCAAGAGTACTCGGATACCTAGACGTGCATGCATGAAGAAGATAATGAATCTGAAAGAAGCGAAAGAGGTTTGTAAGGATCGTGACACTTGGCGATCTGTTCTCTCTGGCTACCCCGTCAGGGATTGTGCGTGAAGATAAGTATCAATAAGTGGTAACTAAATAAATCATTATCATCAAAGTTCTAAGTCGTTTATGATAGAGCTTCTGTGTAAACGACGTTAGAAGTAGGCTTAGCCGGGGTGTACACAAAAAGGTTACGGGGGCTACTAACGCGGGAAAAAGCAACATAGAGTTGGCCATGTGCAAAACAGTCAGTACTGAGGTACACTCCTACAACGCGTAAAGTTTGACCTTGCGCTTTATTTACGGTCATCGCATAACACACGCTCACTGTAACTGGGAACTGAACGCGCTTAAAACTGAAAGGAAAGTTACTTCTTAATAGAGGGTTTTTGGGCAGTGCTGCCAGATAAAAAAAAACTCATTCAGCTCTAGGGCAACACAAAAAGCGCTAGACTTCATGAAAACAGCGCTTTAAAAAAGCCCTAGATTTCGCGCTAAATTAACTACAAACAAAGTTTGTGTTTTTTTATATAATCATAATAAAGAAAACAACATTAAGTTTTTTTTTCTGGCTATATTTTTTTGATGTATCAATACTTCGCAGGACATCGACTTATAATTATGGCAATTGCTGTAGTTAGTACTGTACGAACAATAAAAATGTCATTAATTGTTTTAAAGTGCAATGTATTTCGCAACTTATTTTCAGATGTCAGCATCTGATTGCGGTTGCTACACAGTTTCTTTGTGTTATAACTTCTAAGTGAACTTTTAACTTAGCTGTGCTCTAAGCAACTGACTGAAACTGAATAAAGCAAAATAAATGCGTTGCCAAAACCATGAACGAAAACTTTAATAAAGGGGATTTCCCCGCTTATAGTCGTCGGTAAAAAAATCAAGTTGATCATCCTAAAGGGGAAGCCAGGAGATCCATAGCACAGGGTATCCTAGTTTGGACTCGTCTCCCATGCTCTTTGTTTTGTGGAAAAAATATGTTTGAAAAAGATAAACTGCAATGTACTATTTGTGGGAAAAAATAATAAAGGTCATTATTATTATTATCGGTAATGAGGACTAACAGTGCTGCTATAAAAGAGTTAATAACCCGCTAATCACTAAAATATTGAAATGTGTGCTAAATACACCAAAAAGCGCTGGATTAAGCTAGGTGCTAAAATTTCGAAATGCGCGCTATACATTCCAAAAAAGCGCTAAATCTAGTTCCCAAAGCGCTAAAATGGCAGTACTGATTTTGCGTATATTATAAATACAATATCACGACATTTCGTTGCAAAATTTTTATTTTTGGTCGGGTTCCGTTGTATGGCTTCGATGGATACAAATTTCTTCAGTAAGTCTCAATACGATTCATCGGCGAAAAATCTCAACATAGCAATTCAGAAAAGTTTGTAAATTGTACAACTCCATCTATTACGTCCTTTGTGTTAGAAAACATCCTTTTTAAATCTCTTTTTGTGTTTTAAGTATAAATATATTAATTATTATTGAACGTTTTTTTACACACAAATCTTTTTATTACTATTTCTGAGATTTTATGGCGCCATTGAACAAATTCGAACCTACATTTCAAAATAATAATCATTACTTTCGAAAGAATTAACCAATTTTAATAAAATAAAGATTAAATGTAACTCGAAGATACGCTTTATGATTTTCTTAACGATTTCTTTGAAAATAAAAGATGTTTACTTTAGACGTGATGCGTTCATATAATAACAGACAGACAATTCTAAAAATTATAAAATGTTCTTATTTAATTATTTTCAGTTCCCCATAATGATTTTAGCCACCAAAATATATATACAATGTACAGAAAGAGACACAACATGTTATCATCATTTTTATTATATGTATATATTTAAAGAGAGATGGCGCTGCTAACATCAATTCTAAAAATAAAAGAGATTAATTGACGCGATTGATACATTATATAAAACGCAATACAACTTATAAATCAGTGCCTACACAGTAAGCAAAAAATAAAGTTTGACTCTCGCCAAAACCAACGCAATTGTTAATAGCTCTTTTAAAATTTGATTTACCACATAGAGTACTCGGCGGTAAAGAATAAATTGAGTTTGTCAACACGCAGTAGGGCGGCGAGTAATATAATAAAGATTAGCAGTAAATATGAAAACTCATCTACAGGAAAAAACCACATTGCAATTGCATTGCATTTTCACAACACCACCATCTATCGAAGAAATGGGTTAACTATTGTGCTTCAGATTTAGTTAATAATGTTAATATATTTTTGTATAATTTTGTTAATATTTTATACGTTCTTTAATACTTTTGTTTACTGCGTTTTAGATATACATAATTATATCATTATTTTACATAATTTAACTATGATTTATGATATGATATTAGTTTAAAATGCACTTGATGACTCAAACAAAGCCACCGTTGAGCAAATTCGTACCTATACTTCCCTACCCATACTTCAGAATATTTATCATAACTTTTGATGGAATGAACTGATTTTAATGAAATAAAGACTAAAAGTAACCCGAAGATACACTTTATAATTTCCTTAACAATTCTTATGATATAAATTAGTACTTTATACGTGATACGTTAACAAACAAACAGACAGACAGACAGACAGACAGAAAATTCTAAAAATGGTAGAAATGTATTTAATTACTTATTTTTAGTACCCCTCAATCACTTTTATTACAAAAATATAAAATGCTATTTACAGTTTTATTATATGTATAGATAGATAGTAGATACAATTATACATATAGATATTAGTTAACGCAATACTCGAAACGCTTGAGTGACGCTAAGCCTTGCTATCGCGACCTACTTTGACATAATGTTTTGTAATATTATTTAAGTATTAGCTTAGCAGTATTTGTATAATTTTCGTATATAATAAGAACACTCGGGATTATTTTTTCTTTCTTTAATAATGTATGTAATGCCAACAAGAATGAAAAAGTAAGAATTTGCAGATGATATTCGATCAAAAAAGTTATTGATTTTTACGTTACCGTTACTGTTACAGCGTATTAAAGTCCAGTGTTGAATATAGGCCTCCACCATAGATTGCCTCATAGGGTATTTGCCATAGTTGCCACGCATGGCAAGCGGATTGGCAACTGCAGTTATTTATTTTTGGTCGTTATTAGAAAGACGCTCCTGCCCATCTCCTGATTTGTCACCTATTCGACACCCACAGGATGATATAGTGTATTAATGTATATTCTTAAATCACCAATAGGTTTTATTTATTAAATAAAAAAGAAAAGACGAATTCAAATTGATGAATTACTTGTGTACATGTTGTGTCCCAAATTTTAACAACCGAACAGAACACTATTTTTTTCATTTTTAGCAAAATCGAATCCTTCACTGAACGTGGAATTTTTTAGATTTTTGAACGAAGTTCCTTATTGGACGGTACGGGTTTGGCGGATGGAAGCTAGGCGACAAAAAGTGTAAGATATTTTCGTCACTACCCCTTGTGTCATAGTGTAGACGGGGGTAATCTGAGTTAGATTGCCTTGGCGGCGAAATAAGGAAGTGAGATGGAATAATATCCATCTCCCTCGCACTTTTTCTTATCTTGCCATGAAAAAAATATTATTTTATTTCAAATTACGCTTCATTTTAATAGACGCTAGCGATTCATTTATTTGTGTTTGTTAATCAATAATTGTCAATAATAATATACTACGCAAGGAACTTCGTTCCAACCGAGTGTTCCACGACACTCGCGCATTTGTATTTATATTATTATATGGA
Source organism: Parnassius mnemosyne (assembly GCA_963668995.1). Taxonomy (NCBI): domain Eukaryota; kingdom Metazoa; phylum Arthropoda; class Insecta; order Lepidoptera; family Papilionidae; genus Parnassius; species Parnassius mnemosyne. Next base: position 19,135,639 of record CAVLGL010000068.1, on the reverse strand, counting down.
GAGGTTAAAAAACCAAATTATAAGTATTTTATTACGTAGAGAGCCACGCTGCAACTGCATTATGGCTGAGCCACTAGTGGATCGGCTTGAACGCTCTACCACACTCGCACAAAATTCCAGTAAGAAATAACAGTTTAATTATGTTGCATTTCGTATGGTAAGTAATGACCACCGAAAATCCCTTTTACTTGTACGCTCTGGGTATGAAGTACACATCGTTCAGCAAGGAAACGCTGACAATGCCGCGGTGAGAAGGACTATAATATTTTGTTTCTCAGGCAAAATTTTCTGTTCACAGTAGTACACAAAGTGATTGTATGTGTAGCTTGACACATTAACAAAGTAGTCAAGTAAGTAAAAATGTAATGCATTATTTAACTACAACATAACAAACGTCCTTATACTGCATTTTGTTTATTTTCCTTTCTTATCCACTTTTGATCGTACAAAAAAAAACAAGATAAGACAGATCGTGCTAAATGAAGTTAGTTCAATCGTCCCCAATGACATCACATACTAAAGGAGCCACAACTGACTTTAATTGACTGCAACTACGTAGCGGCCGATCGCTGTCGACTGTTCCAATCTGACCTCGGTTGCAGCACGTCTCATAGTGACAACATTAAAAATACGCTAAACTACGAAAAAATGAGTACATATATTGCTGGATTAATTTGCGCCATCATTTTGGTAAGTTTTCACACTTTTATCACATTAATGTTTTTACTCCGTATGGTTATGCTCTCGATTGGCATGAATAATCGCAGGTAACTACAACGATTTATTGTTCGCAGGCGGTATTTATAACTGTGTGGATAGCGTATTGCATGTTTTGCAGAGAGAGACACAAACCAGAATATTACCAACGCAATATCGACGATTTGCGGCTTAGAAATTTTGAGATTGCGCAAGAGCAAGACGACCAAATCAAGAAACAAATAACAGCTGGCATTTTTATTTTACCGTCGCGTCATAAGCACCACGATGACGACTATGTAAGCAGACCTGATTATCCGGAAAGTCCGGCTCCGCACTTGCAACCGAATACGGAAAGGCTTATAGACATTCTAAATGACAGCCCGGACGAAGTACACAAATCTGTCAGTTTCGATTTGGATTCATCAGAGCGCTACTGTAGCGATGTTTAATTATTATCAAGTATGTTATTTAGTAAACTTTACTTTTCTTTTGTAAAATTTCATTAATATAATTTCATTTATGTACCCACCAAATTTTGCAATAAACGCCATTGTTCAATGTGTTGTTTGTGTATTTGCTGTGGTGTGATTTTTATACGAATATTGCAAGCAGAAAACGTTTATTAGCCATTCAAGCATTAACACAACATGTTTATAATAATTACAACATAACGCAGAAGATATTCTAATCACAAAATATTGCTAATAGTTATGCAGTAATACTTTACTTTGAATGAATGATCTTTCATTTATTTATTTCTATATTTACGTTTTATTGTTTAAAAACCTTAACAGGGGTATTACAAAGTCAATGCCTTCATGCATTCTCTCCCAGTCAACACTGAGCATAGTAAAAACATATATCACATTCATAAATCATTAATCGCCTCCCCGAAGGAATGCCGCAAACAGTCCTGTGTCACCATCATCCATCGACTTCCTATATCGTCACTACATCTAGTAGGGGGCGCCCAACACTTACCGGTATAAAGCTGCCACTCGTGAATCTTTCCCTTTCTTTCCCAACAGTTGTAGGTTCTTCGAGCTATATGGCCGACCCAATGCCACTTCAGCTTTTTAATACTCTGGGCCATATCTGTGACTCTCGTTCTACTGCGGATATCTTCATTTATAAGTTTAATACGCAGAACAACTTTCTTTTACATGATAAAGCCATAATGCTGCCATATTGACGGCTCCGTGGCGCAGTGGCTTAGCAATGAGTTGCTTGCGCTGGGGTGGGTGGGTTCGGATCCCGCACGGAACAAGTATTTGTATGGCCTACAAATAATTGTCCCGGGTCTGGATGTTTGTCCTTGTGAAATTTGTGTTTGTAAACTGCCTCCACGATACAGGAGAATATCCTAGTGTTACGAACGTTTAAAAAAAATAAAAAATAAAAAGATTATAGTTGTAGCATAAATAGGCTCGATCGGAGAAGGACCACTCTTTCACAGAATACCAGCGTAAAACAGCAGCTTAATACTGCTGTGTTTCGTATGGTGGGTGTGGAGAACCGGAGACTCTTTTTACTGGATACGATGCATTCCATCCTAGTTATCAGGGGTGACAACACAACTGCGTTTTGATTCGATAGATTTAGATGTCTTTCACCACAACATCCAATTACCATCAGGTGGACTGTGTGCTAGTTTCTGACTTTTATGCTACAAAAAAGACATAGCATAGACTTAAAGACTAATACGAAATACAGTAGTAGCTGCTATTTTACGCTGGTATTTTGGGAGAGTGTGGTCCTTTCCCGGTTGAGTCGACCCAGCTGTAGCATGGCTCTTCCACGTGGTGTTTCACACTCTTAGTTAGTTTCTCACTCCCTTACAACACCCACGGGAGAATATGGGGTAGTGGATATTCTTACACCACCACTACACAGTAAAAATCCCACGTAGCGAAGAATAAATAATAGTACTAAGCATTAGTGATAGGTGCATTAATTGAAACCAACATTATATGAAAATAATAAAACAATTTATTTAATACGCGTTAAGGTGACAAAAAACGATAAATATATTGAATATATATTTATTACAGAAACAGTTAAATGTAATTACTCGTAATATGCCATTAATAGATTTTTAATAGCCGTAATAGAGTACAGTAAACTATAGAGTTAATCGATATGACATGTAAATTTTTATCATTTTAATTCATATTCGTAAAATAGTTATTGACCAAGATATTTTTAACACCATTTACTTTTTGCTCTTTTCTGTTGGTTTAACCGCATCGGCGGCAGCTTTGGCCACGTCGCTTGCTGCCTTTTTCGCATCTTTCGCAGCAGTTTTCGCGTCCTCCGCGACGTCACGCTTTAGTCTATTCCCTTCTGATGGAAATGCAGCTGCGGCTACCACAAGCAGCTAAAAATATACATAGAAATTACAGTATAATGAAAATAGGAAAGCAAACATTTTATTATAATTAAAAATATGCAAATCATATTTAAACATGGTTATTTTTCTTGATAAAACCTGTGCATTGGCCAATAGCCTTCATCGTCCCACTGTTTTGATTTATTGCATGAAAGTGTTAAATTGGTACTGGCAGTTTGTTGCTAGTTTAAGAGAATCTATCGCTCCATTTCGTCCCGTGAGTTTCGTAATAGGTGAATTTGGGATAAATGCCAAAAAAGTCATTGGCTGCTAAAAATGATATTACCATCACCATTTTCTTGGTTTTGGAGAAATCTGGGTGGCCGAGCGCTATCGTTATACGCTTTACAACAGTGGCAATGGTTTGGTAATCGGTGAGTTATGTTGGTGAGTTGGTGTTGAATTTATTACGTAATGTAGTATTACAAATTTTAATTAGCTTTATTCGATTTTTGAGGAATGATAACGACCTCCAGTGTAAAATACCCGAAACGGCGACGGATAGTATCAGTAGCGTAAAATGCGAGAGTCAAATCCCCTCTACCCCAGACCGACCCATGTCCAGCTATGGGCATTTAGGGCTGATGACGATGAACGAGTAGAAGATATATTGATTTACTTAAATCGTTGCAAAAGACACTTTTAAGACACAAAAAAAGTTTACAGTGAAGTAACAATGATGAGGAACCATGGTAGCTCCGGGGGCTTAGCGCTCGCTGTAAATTTCACAGTAAGGTTGCATCCCGGGTACAATCCCTGTCAGCACCTATGAAATTGTTATGAATTGTAATTTTGAAGAAGTTGGTGTCGTTGGTGAAGGAAAACATCATGAGAAAACCTGCATATCTAAAATATAAAAGATAATATTTCGAAGGCATGTTAAGCCCACCAACATGCATTGGGACAGCGCGGTGGACACTTCCTTGCCCTAAAACCCTCTCAAAAGTGACAGAAAGCCTGTGCCCAGCTGTAGGACGTAGATATATATAGACGGTATCTTTAACGATGATCCTATTCAAGATTTTTGTCTCCTGATAGTCATATAAATGAGAAAATGATACAAATTTATAATTATTTGACAAAATGTTTAGATATTTTGATCTAGTGTATTGATTGTGTCCACATTAATGTTGAAGATGGCTGGAACTATAGTCTACAATCAGCTAAGAAGCTTGGTGAGTGATTCCAGCAATTCTTCCAAAGCGGGGAGAGAAAATGTTTAAGAAAGGTTCAAAAAGTCAACAATGTGGTAAAGATTAAATAGTTATTCAATTATTTAGATTTCTTAAAACCTGAAAGTTAATATTAAAATTATTTGAATCAGGCGTCGTCATTATCATTACTATTATCAAATGTTCTTCCCCATAGATTGTCTCATAGAATAGAATCATTTTTATGCGATATAAATTGTAGATTACATGTAATTCTTCAAGAAGCTCAAGGTCGCTCAGCGAGCTACGGAGAGGGCTATGCTCGGAGTTTCTCTGCGTGATAAACTTAGAAATGAGGATATCCGCAGTAGAACCAGAGTGACTGACATAGCCCAACGGATTAGTAAGCTGAAGTGGCAATGGGCAAGCCATATAGCTCGAAGAACCGACAACCGATGGGGAAAAAAGCTTCTCGAGTGACGGCCTCGTACCGTCGGATGAAGTGTAGGGCGTCCCCCCACTGGATGGAGTGACGATCTGGTAAGACATGCAGGAAGTCGATGGATGCAGGTGGCCCAGGACCGTGCTTTGTGGCATTCCTTGGGGGAGGCCTATGTTTAGCAGTGGACTTGTGAAGGGCTGTAATGATGAATGATGATGATGATGTAATTCTTATTGAAAGTCAATTTACCACTGGGAGTTGTGGGTTTGGTGATATATAGTGGTGGGTAATGTAAGCGATTGTAGAAGGGCGCTATTCTTGAAATTAAGCAATACATACTCTTTTATTTTGCAAGCGGATCTTAGCTAAATATTTTGTTATTTTAAATAATATATACTTACAAAAACGAATAAAAATATTGCTCGAAAATTCATATTGTCAATGAGTAATGAAAAAAAAAACCTAAAAATATGCAGAGTCACAGCTAAAAGAGGATCTTGTTTCTATGAAAGCTGAAATCTGACTGACTAACGATCATGTTAAAGATAAACAGGAAGGCTCGAATTGTAATGGTCATTCATGTTTTGCTACAGTAATCAGCAACATTCTAATAGGGTACAGCATAAGGCCTCAAATGCCCTAGAGTTAAGTGGTTCCGTCCGTTTACGATACAATAGAATAATTTCCTTCCAAAGAGTCTGGAATACTATTTCGCTGTTTCCGAAAATAGAACAGATTTAATATATAATATCATATTGTGAAATTAAAGCTATTGTAGAGTTAAATGTAAATAATACATTTAGCTCTACTATACTTATACACACCCCAGTCAAATGTCGTCCTACGTGCATTCCCTAATATAATGAGGAGTAGTGAAGGTATAGGAAATTTTATAATGCAATGCCATTTTATACTGTCATCTCATGAGAAAGAACTACGAAATAAACATTTAAAATAATAAATAGCCTAATTTGTGACGATTCGATCAATGTAAATTTTATTTATAGCTGGCACACAAAATTAAAAAGATAATTATCATTGTTTCATTAGCACCTGCCAGCGTGGAATTGCCGCGGAGGCCTCAGCACACCTTGACACTTTAAATAAAATGGCCGCCATTCCAGAAGCTATTAAATAAGTAGTACACAAAATTAACACCCATTTAGGTAAAATACTGAAGACTGTTTTTCTTCTAACAATGCGTAAGCTGGCAACCATTATTTTAAGTTTTTGCCTGTACGCACTACGGGGCCATGACAGGGCATGTAGGTTGGTGATCGAAGAGCCAATAACATCATATTGATCATTAATCTGTAAATTTGGGCTCATCGATTCTGTATAGACTTTTCAACATGAGCTGGTTGCCAAAGCCTCATACAACCAGTGAGGTGCACGATGTGCATATACTCTCTTAGACCTTATGTACTCGTAACATGCCACAGAAAAATACTCAGACCGATGAAATAATCTAAGTCTGCGTTGGCCTATCACACTTATAAGCAAGGGGAAGTAATATCCATCGATCAGTATATAAAAGTCCTACTGCGCTGCTGCGAGACTGATTATTTTTACATTTATTTTGATGTGATATGTAGCTTTTTGAATGATGTTATAAGGTACGGCAAATACTGCGGAGGTGCATAATGCATAAAATAATTAAAATAAAGTAGGAATGGAAGTATATAATATATTACAATGACCCGAAAGGAATAGAAGGAATCCGTAATATCTTTGAGAGACCGGAGTTATATACCCGTATAACGTGCGTTAATTACCTTTGTGTTACAAGTTTTTTAACAGTGGTAGAGCCACGCGGCAGCTTTTGCTGACACACGGATGGGCCGGCTCGAACCGGGGTGGTACCACGACCTCACAGAATATCAGCGTGAAGTAGAGGTTTACCTCTGCGTTTCGCTTGGTGAGTGCAGGTGGCCGGAGGCCCTTTTTACTGGAAATGAGGCGTTTCATCTTGGTCCTCACGGGTGACAACGCATCTGCATTTTGATTTGTAATAGAGGATAAATGTAGATGTCTATGGGCCGCAGCAACCACTTACTATCAGGTGGACTGTGTGCTCGTTTGTCACCCTTATCCTATAAAAAAAAAGGATATGCCGAATATCAGCGTTACTATATTTGGGTTTGCATTCGTGAGTGCAGCTGTAGACTATTATAGTTTTTCAATGATGAAACAATGACGGTAAAGGTTTGGTACAGGATGTACATGTAGATTCAATCAAGCGTGGTTTTTCTATAACAATGGGTCAACCGCCATCTGTTACCCGATATTGAGCAATAGGTGAAGTTGTAAATTAAATAAATAAACTGGCTTGACATGATAGTAGTAATTATTACCCTTTGTAATCTATAAATAATTATAAAATATATCATGAATAATCATTATTAATACTGCTCCGTGCATAAATTAGGAAAATTGGGTTACTTGTAGAATCACCTCGGTGACTGTGTCTCAGAGACCACTGGACGTAGATGATTGAAATTTAGCATAGATATATTATATCCTACAGAAACACATAAGTATGCAATCAATAAACGACACCTATTACTTTATAATATATGGCCTTTCTTCCGATATATTCTTATAGTATTATTATGTTGTTGTTATTATAGTGATTCTCAGTCAACTTCCTCAAAAATACTTCCTTTTTTGTTTTATTTATTTTATAATGAGGAAGTTTACGGTCGTTCAGCAACCTATAGAGAGAGCTAAGCTCAAGACTTATCCGCGTAATATAATGTAATATATTGAGGATATTCGCAGAAGAAACATATTAACAGACATAGCCCAACGGATTAGTAAGCCGAAGTGGCAATGTGCCGGCCATATAACCCAAAGAACCGACCACCTTTGGGGAAGAAAGGTTCTTGAGTGGAAGACTCGTACCAGTAAGCGAAGTGAACGGCAGCTCCCCGGACCGGACCGGTGGAGTAATGACTTGGTTGGACATGCAGGAATTCGATGGATGCAGGTGGCTCATCACCGTACTTTGTGGCATAACTTGGGGAGGACTATGTTTAGCAGTGGACTTGAGAACTGCACACATGTGCAATTTTCGTTTGTCAAACGTTATAGCGGTACAGGAGAAATTCCAGATGTGGGATAGGGGAAGCTGGTTTAAGGTGACGAAAATATTATATTCATTAGGAAACAGAAATAGAAACAGAATTTTTTTATTCAATATAAATTACATATTATTATATGACCGTAGAGACTATCGGTCCGTGGGGTCCACGTGCGGCTGCGTTGCTGCTGGTGATAAGATGGCTGGTTCTTTTCTCGCTCAAAGGCTAAGTATAGCCATTCAGCGGGGAAACGCAGCCAGCGTTCTTGGCACGATACCGCGGGGAGTAGGACTATATGATAATTAAGATTCTAGTTTTAGTTTTTTTTTACTATTATAGTTTTTAATATTGTATATAATTAAATTAAAAAAAATATATATAAAGAGTGACTCTTTAGTTTAATTACCACTGGTTCGGAAAAAAACCTCTGTATTGAGAAGAACCAGCAAGAAACCCAGCGGGACTTTTTTAAATAACAGATTACAATCATGTATGTTACACATTTAACAACACAAAATAAATTAAAAATAGGGTTCGTAGCGATCACCTCATTCCCAGGGGTTATTATCATCCATAAATTCCTTAATATTATAATACTCGTAACATTTTATACAAACTTAGTTAAATAAAGTTTTTGAACTTTGAGGAGGTCAAATATACTATGTTTCAATTTTGTTGTAAAAGGTTATACATCGCCCCAAGAATGAATTGCTGACTCGGAGTCGAGCAACTGGTGCTACTAGCTTGTGTCTATTCCTAGTATTTACAGAATGAAGATCACTTATTTTTGTAAAATTAATTTTATTTTTGTGTACGTACTTTACATTTTCATAAATGTATTAAGAGGCCAAAGTTAATATATTAATTTCCTTAAATTTTTGTCGCAGTGACTCTTTAGGCTATAAATCATTAATTGGTCTTATGGCCCTCTTCTGTAAACCAAATATAATTTCAGTGGTAGCCGCGGGTCCCCATAGCAAAATACCAATCGACATTATGCTATGGAAATAGCTAAAGTAAACATGTAAAAAAGTAAAAAAGTCCAGATGTTTCAACACTGGTAAGATTTCTAATCTTTTTACAGCATATGCTGAAGAAATAAGTCTTTTAATATATGAGGACTCCATTGAAGCTTCGCATCTAGTGTGATTCCAAGAAAAATGGCGTTATCGACAAGACTCAGTTCCTCCCCATTTAAAATTACATTCGTATTAATTGTCTCTACGTAGTAGAGCCATGCTGCAGCTATATTATGGTTGCAGCACGAATGAGTCGGCTCGACCGGGGAAGGACCACGCTCTCACAGAAAACCAGAGCAAAATAGTAAATCAACGCTGCTGTGTTTCGTATGATGAGTGTAGAAAACCGGAGACCCTTTTTACTGGCAAAGAGGCATTCCATCTTAGTCCTCACGGGTGACAACGCATCTGCATCTTAACTCTTTATTGAGGATAGATGTAGATGTCTATGGGTCACAGTAACCACTTACCATCAGGTGGACTGTGTGCTCGTTTGTCACCCGATGCTATAAAAAAAATAGTTTGACATTTGGAGTCATGAATTTCATACATTTCATTTTAGTGCCATTTAAATGAAAATTATTAACATTGAAGCAATTTACTAATTTAGATATAGCATTATTTACTTCGTCTTATTTTAATAGTTGTCGTCTTAAATTGAAATTTAAAGAAGTGTCTTCAGAAAATAATACTATATCATGGTTAAACCTACTATGTAAGGTAAGTCATTAATGTATAAAAGAAACAGATAGGGAACGAGAATTGAGCCTTGAGGCACCCCCATTTGTACCATCGACCCGGAAGAGATGTTAATGACAACTTTTTGCGTTCTGTTATTTAAATATTTAGTCTTACACCGTAGTGTTGAAATTTCCTGATAAATTTTTCATGTTGAACACAATGGAAGGCCTTGGATAGGTCACAGAATATACGTTAAGCGTCCTGTGAATTTTCACAAACACTCACGCCTGTCACCCAGATGGGTAGGCAGAGACTACGGACTTCCATTTGGCGCGATCCTGACACACCTCTCTCGCCTCCATTATATCCATATATCTACACATACACGCTCTTCGGTTAATGGTACTCCTAATCTGGCCCATTTTCAATGTATCGCCGATTTGGTCGATCAATCTTCGTCTAGGGCGTCCATTCCCGACTCTGCCGTTCACTTCTGAATCATAAATTTGCTTTGTCACTCTTTCCTCTTTCATTCTTTCTACATGACCAAACCACCGAAGCATTCCTTTTTTAATCCCAGTCACAACGTCATCTTGCAAACCACACTTTTCTCTTATCACACTATTTCTCACCCTGTCATTCAGATTCAGCCATAGCATACTACATAATGACCGCATTTCTACAGCATTTATTCTACTCTCATGCTTCTTCCAACTTTCACTACCATACATTATAGTGGGGACTAACACAGCATTATGAATTGCCATACGTGCCTTCTTCGACACATTCTGACTCTTCATAATAGCGTGTAGAGCCCCATTCACTCTATTTCCTGCGTCCACTCGTCGTTCTATATCCTTATCATATCTTCCATCCCTGCTAAATAAACATCCCAAATATACAAACTCATCCACTTGCTCAATCAACTCCCCTTCTATTCTTATTTCACATAACGTTTTACTTTCTTCTCTTTCAAAAACCATAAGTTTCGTCTTACTTGCGTTCACTTTCATTTTCTTTTCTTTTAATGACCAGTTCATTAAAGTAACCATCATTTTCGATTCGGCCACCGGCGATGCAAATATGACTTGATCATCGGCGTACAAAAGGCATTGGACGGTTAACTCACCCGTTCTCAACCCACATTCTTCAACTTTCAATGTTTGCAAACAACTGTCCATAAATAGGTTAAACAGCCACGGGGAAGCCACACATCCCTGTCTGATACTTTTTTGAATGCGAAACCAGTCCAAGTAGATCCCGTTGATCCTGACACGAGCACTAGAGTCCCTATAAAGAGACTTTAATGCCTGTATCAAACCAGCGCTCAACCCAAATGAGGTCAGTGTTTGCCATAACGCGTTCCTGTCCACTCTGTCATAAGCCTATTCCAAGTCCATGAACGCACAAAAATCTTTCTGGTTTTTCGCCAAAAATTTCTCCGCAATCATGTACGTGGAAAAGACTTGATGCTTACACCCCATCCCCTTCCTAAATCCAGCTTGCACATCCCAAATTTTTCCATCAGTTTCTTCCATAACTCTTTCAATTAACACATTAGCATACAGTTTACCCACAATGCTAAGCAAGCTGTTACCACGGTAGTTTTTATAGTCCTGCTGTGACCCCTTTCCCTTATATATTGGGACTATAACGACTTTGCACCAGTCTTCCGGTACCCGCTTCAGTTCCCAACATAAATTAAACAAGGTCAATAATTAAACAGCAGGCCTGCAACCACACCCTCTCCAGCCCTTAGCATTTCGAGTCATATTCTATCATATCCGGCTGCCTTACCTGCTTTCATGCTTTTCATTGCTTTCATTATTTCATCTACACTTATCTCCCTACCTCTCTCCATTTCTCTCAGAATTTTTTTTTATAGGCGAGGGGGCAAACAAGCATGCGGCTCACCTGATGGTAAGTGACTACCGCCGCCCATGAACAACCGCAACACCAGGGGAATTGCAGATGCGTTGTCGGCCTTTTAAAAAGGAGTAGGCTCTTTTCTTGAAGGTCCCTAAGTCGTATCGGTCCGGAAAAATCGCTGATGGTAATCGAATCCACAAGGAAGTCGTGCGAGGAAGAAAAGATCTTCTAAATCGCACAGTGTTGACCGCCAATCATCCAGATGATGTGGATGGTATCGGGAGCTCTGCCGCGATGTGCGTTCGTGATATTTGGCGGCTGGGATTAATCGGAACAATTCCTCAGAGCACTCCCCGTGGTAGTTGCGAAAGAAAATGCAAAGGGATGCAACATCTCTTCGCAGTGCCAATGAATCGAGCCGATCGGAAAGGACTCGGACGTCGACGATTCGAGCCGCTCTCTTTTATTTTACTTAATTCAGACGACTCTTCACTCTTAAACACGCTTTCAAAGTATTCCTTCCATCTCTTTAAATTTGTAACTTCATCATTCAGCATGCAGCCATTCTCGTCTCGTATGGCATTCATTCTAGGCTGTTTTTAATTTTCGCTGGCAGTTCTTACGAGCTTCCAGAACATTTTAATATTTGCCTGGAAGTTATCAGATATCCTTCTATCATTCTTATCTATTCTTTCTTGCTTTTTCCTTTCAACAACTTCTTTTAATCTCTTATTTACGTTATGTAAAGTCTGACTTTTTTTTTCAATCTCATCATTCATACCGCCAGAATTACCAGCTTTGATTGCTAGTAAATCTAGCCATGCTCTCTTCTTTGCTTCAACTTCCATCCGTACCTCTTCATCCCATCACAACGTATTACTTTCCTTTCATTCATTCTCTTACTTACACCACATAATTCGGTGGCTGCACCCACCAAAACTTTCTTTATATTATCCCATACATTCTTCAAGTTTAAATCATTCATACATAATTCATTCAACACACTTACATATTCCCTCTGTCTGCATTTATACTTCTCTTTCACACCTTCATCTTGTAACCTCTCTATTCTTATACGCTGTAACGCAGTGGTAGACACAGATGTCCGATGCCGCCAACGTCTGAATAGACCATTAATTCGGCATAAGACCAAGTAATGATCCGTCCCTACGTTGGACCCACGGAAAACCCTTGTATCTACCACTGCACTCCTCATTCTTTCATCCACAATTATGAAATCTATCATGCTTCTATCATCTGCTCTTTCCCATGTATACATGTTAATCCTCTTATGGCGAAAGAAAGTGTTCGCCACAAAAATATTCTGCTCCACACATATGATGAGGAGGTCTTCACCATTCTCATTTATTCTATCATCGCCCAACGTTCCTAATATCCTTTCATAACCAGATCTCTTCACCCCAACCCTTCCATTAAAATCTCCTAACATAATAATATTTTCATTTTCCCTACATTTCATCAACACAAGCCTTACCATGTCCCAAAACTGCTTTCGGATATAAGTGGACTTAGAGATATCTGGGGCGTACACCCCAAGCACAAGCAACTTCTTTAAGCCCACCAGACCAGTAAGCGGTATACATGCCATTTGCAGTGACATCCCTTCTCTTTCGTTTCGTCTCATTCACACATAACACATCTATTCCTCTATCATTCATCATTTCGCATACTTCATCCATCTAATTATTCATTGCTCCACATACATTTAGCGTAGCCAGACGGGCCTCCGCAATCCACTTTTTGCCACTCCGGGTGACAGGACGTGAGGGGTGGCGAGCCTAGTCGCTGGTTTTTCTCCCGGAGATTATTTGCACCCCTGCCCCTTTAAAGGGGCGCCGGGAACTCGGGGCTATTTCCTTGAATTGTTGGCTGTTGGTGCGAACTAAGGGGTGGTAGATTTTACGCAGCTACCATAAGGCGAGAAGCCGAGTCTATCGTTTCGGCTTTGTCGCTCGTTTAGCACCCCCCAGGGGACATGTGTAGGGTGGGCCTAGGGTTAGTTGGTCGAAGACTACGGACGCGAGCGACTCATCCCTCATTGAATTTTCCCATGCTTTAAATATATGTCGGAGATTAGAATAGAGGATCGCAATTTAATTGTTAAAAATAACCACGACACTGTCTTAGCACTAGTAGAATGACCACACTCTTTGAATGACTTCAGCGGAATCTCTCGGGCTCGGCACCTACAGTGAACTTTATACTGCACAAACAAGTGGAAGTTTCTCGATATACCCTCATGTCCACCTCGATCCAAGTGATATTTTACAGACGCTCCGACACGGCCATCCTGAAGTACGACCGTCCTCGGGTGTGTATCTTTATGCATTCCTGTAACAAACACCAATTCGTCCGCTCGTCCATCCTGACATGAGTGAGTACATATTATTAGTTCGGAAAACTAATTGTTAGATGGCGCTGCTTGTTGCACTATGGCGCCATCAATTCACGACACGGCCATTCCTGACTAGCATCTGTCCTCGGTTGCAGTGCTTGTGGACAAAATATGCTCAGAGATTAATCTAGCTCGGCTATTCTGCCAATAGAAACAAGGTCGATTCCAAATGGTACTTTACTTCTCCTAAGTCTAAGTACAATAGTCAACTGTCATAATTGACAATGCCTTGTCATTAAGGCTTCGTACACAGTGCTTCCTACACAACACGATTTATTGTGGAAGGTCCGATCAACAAGTTCCAATATAGTAATTTTAACAATTTTGTTACTCTTTAACATAATTCCATAAGCAATGCATTTTCAACTCGTGAAACTTTCATTGAAATCTGTGCACCAACAGAGACCAGAATCGCACCAACGATTCTTTACGTATCTGCCGTCACATATGCCAGAATCGCACCAACGATTCTCCACATATCTACAGCCACATATGCTACAATACATGAGGGGCTCTGTGCACCAACACAGGCCAGAATCGCACCAACGATTCTTTACGTATCTGCCGTCACATAAGCCAGAATCGCACCAACGATTCTCCACATATCCGCCGCCACATATGCAACAACACATGAGGAGCTCTGTGGACCAACACAGACTAGAATCGCACCAACGATTCTCTACATATCTGCCGCCACATATGCCAGAATCGCAACAACGATTCTCTACATATCAGCCGCAAAATATGCTACAATACATTAGGGGCTCAGTGCACCAACACAGGCTAGAATCGCACCAACGATTCCTTACACATCTGCCGCCACATATGCCAGAATCGCACCAACGATTCTCTACATATCTGCCGCCAAACGTGCGACAACACACGAGGGGCTCTGTGCACCAACACAGACAACAATCGCACCAACGACTCTCTACAGACCCATCGCCACATGTTACTCATGAGGTGCGGTCTAAAGTTTTGAGTATGAGTATACAAGCCATTCTTAATCAAATTTGGTCTCACTACCACTGTCATCAACTATGACGTTTAAGTCTCGAGGAACTTGGTGATCAGGGATCTTCCTCACATGATCATGGGGGGTATTTGTGGGGTACTTTGCACACTAACATGACCGCTTTCGGTTGTATTTACAATATTATTTACACTTTTGCCAGAACATAATTTTTGATGAGAGAGCATTCGACCCAGAATCATGATAAAATCAGAACGACTCACCAGTATCCATCAGCACACCGCTGGGATTGCTCACATAGCAAACGTCAATACGTTGCTCACTGCTCGCCGTTGCGGCAGGCATAAGGCAAGCGCACGTGGCTATTAAAATAAAACCAGCACACGCCACAGTTAGCTGCCATGAGGCAAGCTCACGGGGTCAAAACAACAGCACAGGGCGTGCCGCACTCGCACCAGCGAGTCGTCGCGCCGCACCAGCTGTAGCAAAACGCTGCGCGGCATCACGCACTCGAAGCGTCAACGCATACATCTCCATACGAAGTATCTCACACATACTCTTACTTGAACTTGCGATATCTCACGTTAACCACGTGAACCACGTTAAAAACATGAACCAGGACAGCGCCTGCCAGGACAGAGCCTGATGCATGTTCAGAGAACACGGCTTCCGCGCATACAGAGTATAACACTTCCGCGCACACATAGTGTAGGACTTCCGAGCACACATAGTGTAAGGATCCCGAGGCACCGCTATGTACAGTATTCGCGCGCTCCGGTATGGCGCCTGCGTATACGCGTCTGCCGAAACCAGCCCACGCTACAGCTGGACCTGGCTGTCCGTTCCGACTAGCAAGCCACACCCTCGCCTCACCCTCGCGCACATGTAATCACATCACACGTATTACTGTAACACAAAAGAAAACATTAAAAAGTTTCAGTAGAAACTTTTTTTTCAAAAAAATGCAGCACTACTCTCGGGACACCATTCGCCTTTCCAGGGCACCATATGCTGAGCTGCGGCTATACGACAACCTCTGGTTCGGTCCGATCCTCATGTAAACTAAAATACTCTCTTTAATGTCAGAAGTAATTTGTTCTACTTCAATTTCGTCAATTATACTTTGGTTTTCCGGCATTTTTCGCAACCAACTCGTGTATCAAATGGTGATCGGTAGCAGCGGTAATTATGGTGTCCGCGGCGATATAAGCAAACAGCTTACTTCCACTTAAGAACGAGCGCCACAGCACCACGCCTTCCAGTAAACTCTTAACATCAAATCCCAATTTTGTCGACTACGTAAAACTTGGAGTAAACTGTAACACTTATCAACACATTAGAACACAAAAATACCATTTAGTGTTTTTAATTCATAGCACTTTAAAGTTAAACATTTTTTTCGATACATCGCTTAAACATTTTGAACTTTAAAATTATCCCATGTAAATCACACCTCGTGTATCAAATTATAACATAACTCGAGAAGGTTAAATTTCCACTGAATGCAAACTATAACTCTTTTAGAATACCTCCAACATTCCTTTCGACATTTGTTATCATATTTGGGTCCGTTTAGAAATAATAAAAGTACTTGCGGGTACTTTTTATTATAAATCGAAAAAAAAATTTAACTTCTGTATTAAAATATTTCATTTCGAACTTTCACTCTATACTTTAATAATACGTCAAAGTCGTAAATAGGATAAAAAAAAAAACTTAATTAAGACATTTAACATAAAAACATGACGCGAGGCGCGTCATAGTCTTTAACCAACTTAATACAACCGTCACACTATTCGAAGGTTATATGAGGACGATAACCGGGACTTTATCCCACTTCTGATCTCGGAAATGACAACAGAAGATCCCACTTTTGATGTCGGAGATAACAATAGAGGATTCCACTTATGATGTCGGAGATTAGAATAGAGGATCGCAATTTTGATCTCAAAAATATATCAGGATAGCGTCAATTGTTAAAAATAATAAAAGTATGAGAGCGGATGTTCAACTTGCTCTCTAGCTTACGCAGTTTAATCATTATCAGTAATAAGAAAACGTAACGCACTATACATTCAGTATAGTGAAGTTACAGTTCGACCACACCGTAACACGTCTCCGCCACAATCACACACCGGTGTAACGTGAGGTACGTAATTACATGATAACCCTAAAATATGTACAGCAACAGCAACACTACTTATCTCAATGTAATACAGGGCAGCCTCTCAGCAACACCAATCCTCCTTGCCTGCACTAGAAGAAACACAACAACGAACAGAACTACGAAACTGTCTTAGCACTAGTAGAATGACCACACTCGTTGAATGACTTCAGCGGAATCCCTCGCGCTCGGCACCTACAGTGAACTTTATACTGCACAAACAAGTGGAAGTTTTTCGATATACCCTCATGTCCACCTCGATCCAAGTGATATTTTATAGATGCTCCGACATATATATTTCATCAGCTCAACACCGGCGTCAGTGGTCGAGCTACCTCTTGTGATTTTTATGAAGTAAATTATTTATATTTAAAAAAAAATAACATTTTGATCAAGGATAATTTTTTCTACAATCTTACTAAGCGTTGGTAGTACAGAAATAGGTTTAAAATTGGCGGGGCTTAATGTACAACCAGATTTAAATAAAGGTATTACTTTACAATGCTTCATTAAATCAGGAAACACACCAGATTTGATACTAGTATTAAAAATAATGACTAGATGAGGCGCGATTGTGTCTACTATAGACGCAATAACTTTAACGGAAATTCCCCACAGGTCTGCAGTTTTCTTAATATCAATAGTTTTAAAATATTTTACAATATCTTTTGATGATACTTTATGAAATGTAAAATTCTTTGTACACGCATTTACATTTTGTTTAAGTAATGATTCGGCGACGGCAGGAGAAGAATTATGTCACTTAGTGGTTAAGATCGGAATATCAGTAAAATATTTCAAAAAACCATTGCATTTATTATTGGTTATATTCATTACAAAAACAGTTATAAAGACTTGATTCTTTATTTTAATTGCTTTAATACAAGGACATTATCATAAAACGGTTATTGCTGAAGATATTTTTGATTCCATCTACTTTTTGCTCTTTTCTGTTGGTTTAACCGCATCGACGGCAGCTTTGGCCACGTCGCTTGCTGTCTTTTTCGCATCACTCGCAGCCTTTTTCACATCCTCCGCGACGTCACGCTTTAGTCTATTTCCTTCTGATGGAAATGCAGCTGCGGCTACCACAAGCAACTGAAAATATACACAGATTGCGGTAAAGTGAAAATAATAAATAAATAAGCGATTAGTATAAAAAAAAATGCAAATCATTATAAAATATTATTTAATGTCGAGATAAAAATGTGTAGTAACGAGTTTAAATATTTTGGTCGAGTACATTTATTGTTTAGACATGATGTAAATTTTTTAAGCCCAGTAGTGGAATTTTACGGACTAGTGATGATGATGCTTAAAAAACTATAAGAAGCTAAAGCCTTTTACACCGATTAAAGTGGTGGACGTTAACATTTTCACCGTACCGACGGACAGTCAAGATAATGACCTAAAAATATATTTTTAATTTCAATTTTATGTGTACAGAATTAAAGTTGTGTTGTCTCTAATATTATATTGCAAATTATTTTACCAGGCGTGACGATTACATCAAAATATTTTAACAATATTTTTACATGTTTGGATATTTTAATATGGTAATATGCTGCTGGAGTAAATATTTAGAGGCAATCTATTATATATACACAGGAAATGGGCAGCAACATCTTGTGTTAACAAATCAATTTAATAAAAATTGCGGTTGCCAACCCGCCTACTAAGAGTGGCAACTGTGTCAAAATCTCTTGTAGATAATCTACAAAGAGACCTACGTTCAGTAGTGAAATTTTATAGGGTGTAATGGAATGTATGGGGAGAGAATAATGTCTAGCAATGGTACACACAGTTAACAAAGTTGTTAAGATTACAAATGTCAATGACAGCATGCCGTACATTGATATAGAAACTAAAAATTGCACGCTAAACATGCAAGTATACCATAAACTGTACATGAAGAGATAACTTACTAACTTTTTAAGCACATTATGCGCCCAGAGGAGTGTGACATTAGGCATAGTTAAAGTTAACATCGAAAAGGAGTGCAAAAGGCTAAAATTTATTGACAGGGTTATTTTGCAATATACGCCCAAATTTGCAAAGAAGGTTCAGAATAAGTAATATGGAGGAACTGTCAAGAAAAAAATAATTAAATAAATCCCAAACATTCTGTCCTTTTTATCTTTTGAATTCGAAATACGTAGTACTACATTATTTTAACTGATTGTCATTTATAAATATCTAACGCCTACTATTTTACTACGCACGCACACGTTGAGAAGAAGAGTCGATTGGTTGAAAAAACACTGTTAAATGAATCGCACACAGAGGAGCGCGCGTACGCGTAGTTGTTTCCTATAAATCACATTCAATTAGGGATAATTTCAAATAAATATAGAAGCCTTATTTATTCGCGTTTTCGAAAATTGCAATAACGATATGACATTACTTATATATTATTTGAACTTAAGTGTAAAATTTGGATGCTCTTTAAAAAATAACCCTGTTTATTATGTGTTACAAATACATTAAATTCAATAATATAAAACATACATTGTTTACGTGCGTACTGTCAATGTCTCAGAGTAAATACAAGCACAATATGTATGTTATTAGTTATTACTCTAAGGCCAATTCCAACAAATAATTACTGGCAGATTGACTAAATAGACTGTGAATTATGTGATATTTCAAATATTCCTTTTTTGATAGTGTGTGGAGTGGACGACACTGTAAAAAAGTGTTTTCATATATTATGTATAATACATATCTGAGTTTCATTTATCAACGTGCAGTTGAAAGTGAAATACAGATTTCTTATTATAAAACCCAACATTTTATGAATTATAATCGACTATCGACCACTAAGTGATTACCAGTTATTTATAACATTAAATTATATAAACTGTAAAAATCATGTAGCCAAGATATATGGGTAAATAAGTAATTTGAAAGCAATTGTGGGGGGGGGGGGGCGGTGTTTTTAAAGTTATGTAATATGCACAACTTTATTATTTTACCGAGGATCTTAACTAAATATTTTTTTACCTTAAATGAAAATATACTTACAAAAACAAATAAGAATATTGCTCGAAAATTCATTTTGCCGTCGATTAGGAATCAAGGAAAAAAGAAACTGAGCAAGAAGTGTCACAGCAAAAGATAATGTTGTTTCTATGGCAGCTGTACTCTAACTGACTGCCGATGTAAAAGATTAACAGGAAGGTCTGAATTTAGCGATGGTCATTCAAATTTGACACAATAATCAGCGACGTAATAACTGGGTACAATAGTAAGTGGAGGCGTAGGAAATTTTATACTCCTACGTCGTCTCGTGAAAACGTACTTCGAAATAAACATTTTTTATATTGTATTTTAGCCTTCTTCTTTTATCTGTTTACATTGAAAATTGCTTTTGTTAACTTAACTGCTTGCACGCCTGCTTCTTATTTATTTTAATAATTTAGTGAAAAGTCTTACGGTATTGAGGTAATGTAATATAAAATCAATAGCCTTAGATAGATATATTAGAGTAGAATATTCATCTAAGAATGCGAAAGCAGGCAAGCATTAATTGAAACATTTGCCTATACTCACTACGGGGCCACGCCACATGGGCATGGGCATGGGTTGGTGAGTAACGAGCCAATAACATCATACTGGTGAAGCTGCTCCTTATCCGTTACCATTACCGATACATCCTAATAAAGTCTACTGCTGAACATAGCCCTCTCACAAAGATTGCCTCATAGTGGGTTGGCAACCGCCATTTTTATAAATTTAGTCGTTCTAAGGAAGATGTTGCGTACCCATCTTCCGAGTTGTTTTCCCCTGTCGCCTCTTACGATACGCGCGCGATGATAAGGGGATCTATATCAGACGTGAAATTTGGGTACAGAGGTTCTGTATGGAATTTTACATGTACTTTTTGCTAAAACCCTGTATAACCAGTGGTGTGTTCGATGTGCATTCTAAAGAGATTCCCTTACACCTTAACATGCCCCATGAAAATTACTTTGACCGATTTTGCCAATTACACTTCTAAGCAAGAGGAAAAGATATTGATCGATCAGTAAATAAAAGTCATATGTATGACAATTAACACGCTTGGCAGGTTGATTGCCGATCGCAGTGTAGGATGTTTCTACTCTTACTTTGATGTGGTAATTATACTCAAGTTCTCGGATGATCTTATATGACAATAAATTGAAGGTACGGAGTACTTACGTACGTATGTTTTTATGTTGTTTATAGCATAAGGGTAGCAAATGAGCACACAGTCTGATCTGAGTCTGACCACCTGATGGTAAGTGGTTGCTGTGACCCATGGACATCAACATTTATCCTCGACTATGAATCAAAATGCAGATGCGTTGTCATCCGTCAGGACCAACATAGAATGCCTCATTTCCTATGAACGGGGTCTTCGGATACGAAACTAATATATACGAAAGACAGCAGTGTTAAGCTGCTATTTTACGCTGGTATTCTGTGAGAGCGTGGTCCGTCCCCGGTCGAGCCGACTCATTCGTGCTACAACTATACTATATAGCTGCAGTATGACTCTACCACATATAATACACATAGTGCTGAGGTATGACAATAGCATAAGATAATGAAATAAAGTAGGAAATAAGACCTTATTTGGGACATATTTATATCCTTTGACTTTCAAGGATATACCGAATAAAGGCATTTGAACCTAGGTTAGTGTGAAGAAGTAGACTGTTTATAGGTCGTTAATAATGAAATAATGATAGTAAAAATATTTTGGTCCAGAATGTAGACGTAGATTCAACCAGCCGTGGATTTTCCATAACAATGGGTCAATCGCCATTATTAACTTAGTATATATATTGGACATAATCTGAAGTCAATAACAGATCGAAAAGAAAAATAAACCTGCTAGATATGATAACCGTAATTTTTACCCTTCTTAATCTATTGGCGAGTGCAATATACAATAAATTTCGTTAAGGCGAAAAGTCGATTTTTCGCCTAAAAACCTCCGTCCTGTGAAGAGCCAGCAAGAAACCAAGAGGGACTTTTAATCGAAAGCATATGAACGGGGCACACCGGCGTTCAACAGTACCAGTTAAATATTATTTATATGACCTTAGCGCATCGGCACCATTGACACGTGACCACCGAACACTAAATGTAAATCAAGGACACTTACAGCAACTAATAACGGTGACATGATTCACATTACGTATTATTATGTAAATAAAGCAGGCGTGCCCTAGAACCTACTAATACTACTATTATAAACTACCTAGTCTAGGGCACGCCTGTACCCCGCGCGTGTAGTTGAGTGTTAATTTCTTTAACTTTTGCATCACAATTCATTTTGGAAAGGTTATTATAATAAAAAGTATCTTAATACGTTTGAAAAGTTAGTTATGTCCATAAAAGTGCAATAAATCCAAACATGTTCCTAAATACAGGCTTCATAAAATAAGCTGAACATTTTTGATAGATGTACAACTAGTTATAACAAGATACCCTATAATATTAGCTGACCTCCGCCTAAGGGTATTAGTGTTCTGTGATTTAATCTCACATGCAGCATCTCATATTGACAATAATATAAATACAGTGGAAAAGCTTTGAATTATTAGATCCATTCATTTTGCACTAGATTTCTGTGAATTATCCCAGGTACATTGATTCATTGCTTGCATGACGACGATTATATAAGCAAACCTGACTATCCAGGAAGTCTCGTTCCACAATTGCAACCGAGTAGGGAAAGCTTATAGATAATCTAAATGGCACCGATTTAGATTTATCAAAGCGCTACTGTAGCGGTGTTCGTAATTATTATCATGTGTGTTATTAATATTAAACATTATTAAGTTATACTTCTCATATATAACATTATTAAATTAGTAAAAAAATTATTAATAAAATTCTCTTGTACCGTACTAATTTTACAACAAATACCGTTGATAAATGTGTTGATATATTTGCTGTGGTGTGCTTTTTATACATTTTTGCAAGCAGAATAGTTGTTCGCGCAAAACACTGTTGTCGGATTCGACATCAGATGTCACTCGGCTCGGCGCGATTCCGGTTTGAAGTTCGGCTGGGCGTGGCACGAGCGGGCGAGTCGCGAGCGAAAAAGGCAGTCGTCTTTAATCGGTGCTGACGTGAGCACGCGGTCCATTCTGTTAGGGAACTCGGAATAATTAGGCGCGGCCAGTAAATATACGGTCTATCATTGTGACGCGCATTCCTACTGGAGAGCTTTCCGGGACTTATTGTGTCTGACTCAAAACCTGCATAAGTGCATTCGGCAATATTAGATAGTGCGGCCTCTGTATTCTAGAACTAACTCTTGCGACGCGAAACGGTAGTGACCTTTGACCCTTTAAACTCCGTGTGCGTTTGTGCGGTAACCATTATACCCAGCGATAGTTAGTGGCTTCTGTAAGTTAGTAAATCGTACGATAGAGTTAATTGACTGGCAACGTGACGAAAGAAGAAAGTGACTGTGGACTACCTCGAAAGGCGCCCTCAAGTTGGAGCGGTGTCGACGCTCGGGCTGCTGCCGACGGCCAAGGTCTAGGTTCAATCACCATCAGTCACACCCAGATACACACCACATCACCATTCCTTCCCTTGCACTACACAACCACATGCGACCTGACCGACTCCGGAGGGACCAGTCGCCTTGGATAGGTAAGTAAGCTTCATCCAAATTCCTTCCGGTCGACTGGCCGTAGTATAACGCTCCCCCATATATTTTGATGTAATTAGGAATTTCCACGTGGCCACATTAAGGCCCGACCTACGTCTGTTCGGGAAATCTTCAGCTCATGGGCCCCTGAAGATTGGATCCTTTAAGGGAGCAGCCGTAGGCCGTAACAATAGTAATATTTGCCAATCAAGCTTGTTTATAATAATGAAATTGTTACGCAAGACAAATGCTAATCGTAAAATATTGATAATTGTTATACAATACTTATAAGAAACACAAATTAGAAGAAAAACAGATAACAAGAGCGACAAAAGCAAAAACGAATATCCCACGAACGTTTGTGTAGCCGTCAAATAATTTATGACACTTTATTTTTTAAATCCTAAAGTATTAAGTAAGTATTAAAATTGGCGGATTTAATGACATTCTCACACAGTCAACCACGGGTGTAGTGAGAATAATTATCTCACTTTATACATCTCACAGTGATAGGTGCATTATAATTTGAAACCAAGATTTCATTGACGAAATAATATAACGATTTATTTTATAAATAATTACATACAAGAATAATTGGATTTCATTTTATTAGAATAAGGGTGACAAAGTAGCGTACAATTCGTCTAATGGAAGTGGATGTTCTGACCCGTAGAAGTATCACACACACACGTTATACACACGTAAACATGTAACCTCGATTAAGATTCAAAATGCTGATGCCATGTCAAACTTGAAGACTAAGATGGAATGCCTCATTTCCAGCAAAACGGGTCTCCGGTTTTTTAAGTTCACGTAAACACAGTGTCATTAATGCAGATTAATTTTACACTGGTTGAAAGGGATCGCAGTACGTCGCTCGGCAACAATCCCCCAACTGAAAGGATCCAATCAAAGAGGGGTTAGTCATTCATTAACGTTCTACCCCGAAACTAAAATCAAACCACCTTGGGTTCGGGAACAACGAAGTGGACGTGACCCCCGTGAAGGAGTGTCACACAAGAACGTCTGTTGCCTTTTCCGAAAAGAAAGGTTAGACGACTAAAATTCCTCTTGAAGTGGTCCCAGTCTTGACGTCTTATGCAGTGGACTGTATCACTTGACCGGTGGGAGGTGTTTTAGGAAATATAACAGTGATTTATCTTCTAAATTTCCCTATAAGAGTGCAACGTTTAAACTTTCAGTACTTTCCTACCACTTACCTATCGGTTTTTTCTCTCTTGATTTAAACTATAAAATGGTAGCTGGT
The DNA here is from genome assembly GCA_963668995.1 of Parnassius mnemosyne. Taxonomy (NCBI): domain Eukaryota; kingdom Metazoa; phylum Arthropoda; class Insecta; order Lepidoptera; family Papilionidae; genus Parnassius; species Parnassius mnemosyne. Next base: position 19,110,849 of record CAVLGL010000068.1, on the reverse strand, counting down.
CCCGAATGAATTGGCAAATTAACAGTTTACTATCCTAATTGCAAGCTATACGCGAAAGAGAACCCCGCTCCGCGCGCCATTTCGACATATCTTAACATTGATTTTCACCATTGCACCCTTGTATTTTACCCCATATCTTTATTTCTGTAAAATATATGGTTACATAATTTTATTTATAATAATCACACACAAAGTCTTATTATTGTGATATGCATTACATCACCATCACATAAACCATATTAAGTTATTCAACAAAATATACCTATTTTACAGAACATTTTCAAAGTTATAAATCTTAAATATCTAACACTCAAGGTTAAAATAACAATCTTAATTGATAAACATGAATAACTTATATAATATATACTAATACAATAGTATAATTCACAATTTTAAAGGTATTTTCCACTTTATTTCGACTTTAATTTTCTTATATAAATATAAATGTATGACACAGTAAACCTGAAATATTTATTACTTAAATCTACATACATTACTGAAAATTTCACAGGTGAATAAAGTTTATTTCTTATTTTTATTTTAAATTAATTGGACTCTGTTTAGATCTCGCAAAGCATGAACAACCAATTCCTGCACGACCTTTATCATATCGGTAGGAGTCTAGTGCTTTCCTTATCTAAATACAGTACAGCTATCTCTATTCTATTTGTTTACATATTCTATCCTTATCAGCCATAATGAATCTTATCTCTTATCACAAGAGCCAAAATATATTTTCATCTAAAATAACCATCTAATTTAATATAATACTTTTATTCGTATTGCATGGCTGATTACTGTGTAGCACATGACTTCAAATCAATCTAAAAACAAACTTTTATGAAATTCACTCCCGACCGGGGAGTTCCCAAACCCCGAACTTTCGTTCGACATTATATTGAATATATTTACTTTTAACATAGATTACTTTTTTATTCGAAGTGCCTTATGCAATTTAATAGCAATTACTTCAAATGTAAAATTGTTTATTTTTCTAAGGAATGAAATGATAAACTTTTTATTAAGCGCGTCACCAACAATCTCCCCACTGTGCGTCAGCACCATCATTTCGGAGGTATCGTGGACACCAGGACTACTAATCTCGACGTAAGTCTCCTGGCGATATGAATTTCCAATTAATGTATTTCTTACAGGACTCATTTTTTATGCTATTATAGCACTCTTCACACTGTTGAGTTAAGTCCTTATTTGCAGCCATGAAATTCGTTCCGTTATCACTATATAAAACGGCTGGTTTTCCTTTTCTGGCGATAAATCACCTTAACGCCATTATCATCGACGCTGGTGTCAATGATGCTGCTAACTCCAGATGTACTGTTCTGGTGGTCAGACACGTGAATAAAACACCCTAACGGTTTTCATATCGCCTTGGTATAGACACACTCATAGGTCCAAAATAATCTACGACTGAACACGTGAACGGTGGCTCATGATGAGCTATTCTTTCCGGTGGAAGGTTCCCTTGTGGCACTATCTGCGGCTTTTATCTGTATGTCCTACCCCACTGACAGTGGTGTGACACAATACGAACTGTATTACGTAAGTTCAAAACATAAAGCTCCTGGTTCACCTCAATCATCACCATTTGGTGATTGGCATGTCCGCAATGATGATGAACTTCTCTAATCATCATTGTAATGGTTTCGTGTTTACCGTCTAAGACGACATGTTTTCTACTTTCCTCTGTCAACTTAGACTTGAAAGGTAAAGGTCCGTTCAAACGAAGGAGGTTATCTTCTCCTAGTTCTAAAGATAATTTGTTTAAGTGTAAAGTTCTTTCGACGCTTTTGCCTATTTCTAAGCACTTTAATTCCGAGTGGAAACACTCGTATTGAACGACCTTCCAGATTAACAATTCAGCCCTTTTTAATAGTGCTATCTCCAACGCATTGTCGGGTCCTTTAACCAATTTTGCTAAAATTTCGTCGGAACACATAACCGACTTTTCCGGCGGCTTATCAGGTTCTTTAATCAAGATTCAAAAAATGCGTGCAGTTGCCCCAAGGAATCTTCTAAAGCTGCTAAATCATCCGTAGTCGGGTAGACTTAACGGCTATATTATAGATATATTTTTTGGTGACTTTTCTTCACCCGATTACAAAATTTCTTTTATGTCCACTTGCGTGGGCCATAAATCAAGACTTAACATGAGAAATTCAGGTCTTTGAAACCAGTAATGACTCTCATCGAAGGTGGAAGAAAAACTTCTAGTAGCGTCGTCTGCCACGTTTTGCGACGTCGGTACCCATCGCCATTCATATGTCCTACTGTGATCTTTGGTCTCAGCCAGTCGATGAGCAACGAATCGTTTGAAAGTACGAGGACCTGACTTAATCCACGCTAACACTGACCGTGAGTCCAGAATACTCGTTCGGATATCTCATATCTGCTCTCTTCTATGACCGATGCAGCTAGTCGGATGCCCATAAGAGCTGCTCGTAATTCAAGCCTTGGAATGCAAATCAGCTTCAACACTACTCTTGCTTTAGCGGCGATCAGTGTAATTCGCCTCTCTTCTCACTGCGTGGTGACATAATACACTGCGGTTTCGTACGCTTTTTCACTTGCGTCCGTAAACGTATGTAACTCCCCCCTGCTGACGCCTTCAGCAATGGGTCTAGGTACTTCTAGATGACATGATTTCTTAGTACACCATAACACGTTCAATTCGTGTGGAACTTGATCATCCCAAGAGATGCCTAATCTCCATGCTTGCTGAATCAGTCACTTTCCTTGCGCCGTTATGGGTGATGCGAATCCTAATGGATCGAAAACTGACATCACAGCGCTCGTTATCTGCCTCTTCGTAGGCGATCGTGAACCTTCTAACACCTTTGTAAGTGTATTATGAAGACTTATCGAGAAAATTAACGTATCTGGTTTAATATTATATATATATATATATATATATATATATATATATATGTATTATGAAGACTTATCGAGAAAATTAACGTATCTGGTTTAATATTATATATATATATATATATATATATATTGCATAAAAGCGTCAAAAATGTTATTTATATTGGTACAGGTCATACAGGTGACAGATTTCGGCCCGTGAGTTTCGGAAGAGATGACTTTGTGTTGATGACAAAGGTCCTAGACATCTGGAACCGCAATCCTCAATCCATCTGCCAAGCGTGACTATCAAAGGTAATGCTCCCTACAAGGGGACATTGGCTTTTAGGGCTAATGAAGAAGAAAATGAAGATATATTTGTAACCTTAAATCGTTGTTAATAAAGACACATTTAAAGGCTCAAATAAACGTTAATAGTGAAGTATCAATGATTCTGTTCACAAATTCATCTCGTGACCATATAAAAGTCTGCTAAAGAATCAATTGAATTTTATAAAATAATAGAAAAATGTGCAGTTCAAATGAGACCGAGATGATAGGAAACAATATACAGGGTTATTTTGCAATAACCGGCCAAATTTGCAGAGGTGATTCAGAATATGTAACATAAGCGAATGGTGAATAAAAATTAACAAGAAAATACTAAAACATTTTATCCTTTATATTGAAAATGTGTGGAAATGGATTATTTTTATTGATATTCATTCATAAATATGACGCGCCTTCTATTTTACATGCACGCACATATTTGTAAAGGAGTATTGACTTCGGAATAGTTCGGCGCTCTCGCTCGTGTGGCCGGGTGAAAGGAAAAGGGGAGATCTCCCGCCGGGCAAGGTGTTCTGCCCGGGGAGCGGCCAACGCTCCGAGTGGTAGTTCGGAGCTATTCTATATACGCTGCTTCAACTTCGGAACTTTGTTAGCGCGATTTAGACTTCGATGTATTTCGCTTGTGGCGCGACGACAGCGCCGCCACATCACGCCCCTGCTCAGACCGGAGGTCGGTAGCGCAGTCCGATTGCCGGTGCGTCCTTAATGCCGGTGAGGAATGCACGCTATGTGTGTAAGGGCAAGTGACGCCGGTGCGAACGATATGCCGGTGTGTAATGCATGCCGTACTACGCACTTCCAAGTGATGCTGGTGAGAACGATGAGCCGGAGCAAGTGCCAGGGATTGCCTTGTAGTCTGCTGTGAGTCGAGAAGAAGGCATGTAATCTGCGAGGGTGCCGTGAAGCAGAGGCGAGCAGTAAGGCTCAGAGCCGTGCCGAACACTGTAGAGCAGAGAGTAGCTTGAAGGAACAGGAAGCATTATTCCAGTGCTGCGATGAACCTTAATAAAGCCAGATGGCTTGCGGAATGTGAAGACTGCAGACAATATCTGCTCGGGAACGAATGAATGGGGTACTTGAAGAGGATACGAAGGTTTTGAAGTGGTAGTTTCCGAAGATTTTTGGTTGCGTGTTCATATCACGTCGGTTGGTCACTACTGTGGCCGGGTGGAAGGAAAAGGGGAGATCTCCCGCCGGGCAAGGTGTATAGCCCAGGTAGCGGCCAACGCTCCGATTGGTAGTTCGGAGCTATTCTATATATATTGCTATAATTTCGGAATTTTGTTAGCGCGATTTAGGCTTCGATGTATTTCGCTTGTGGCGCGACGACAGCGCCGCCACACTCGGTTACAGATTTAGGTATGTAATAGCTGTTGTTTTGATTCAGTAAAGATAAACGCGTCTCCCCGGCCCCCCGCCCTTTCCCTTCCGTCACACCGCTGGGCGCTGGGTACGTTCACCTGGCCGACCGACAGAGTTGGCTTGACCGTGACCTCATTACATACAGAGTGCCCTATTTTTAATTATTCGTAGGTAGTATTACTTGTCATCTAGATTATAGGAAAATGTGTCTTTACCTCGTTTTCAAAGACAAGGATATAACACTCGGGCATCATCCAAGCGGAGTGTGTACCAAATCAAACGCTGTTAGACTTTGGACAGTTCACCACTCCATCACATGGAACTACTTGAGGTGGTCATACAGTAATAAGTCCGGCTGTCGAAAACACAGTGATCGAGTTTTTGAGAGCGAAACTCCCGTGCTAGTAACAATGACTGCATCATTCGATAATTCAGGGTTAGCCAGTATTACGTATGTAAACTACTCAATTCTTCTAGATAGCACTCATTTCATTACCAACGTGTGCAAGCACTTAATTATAATGATAGTCCATCTCGAAAAAAATTTTGTGAATGGTTGATGTCAAACATTGATCAATATATTATGTGGACTGACAAAGCACTATTTACGCAAGTAGCTTAGTACGCAAGTAGATTTCCTGGATGATATACCCCTAGTGTTACTGAATAAAATTTATTTCCAACACTACAGTGGAGCACTGTCGTGTTGGAAACAAATTTTATCCTCCTATTCAAGTGCATTGCATTATTATACAAAGATACATGGATTGGGCGTGGCGGCCCTATACCATGGCCTGCAAGGTCACCGGACCATACACCATAAGACCTTTATTTATGGGGTCTTTAGTTAGGTATGACGACTATGCAGCAAAATAATTGCTGCATTCACGGAAGTTAAAATTGCGGAGACACGTAATTAATGTGAAAAATAATTTAAAGAAACGTGCTCAACTATGCATTATGGGAAACGGACTCTGTTTTGAACACCTATTAAAATACCAGTAAGTTAGTTTTATTTTAAGATGTAAATAGTTCCTTGTTGTAAATAGTTAATCGTTTAAAATTTTAACAGTTGTAAATACTTGATTCCAATTTTTAAATGCGCCGTAGTTTATTGAACAGCGTACGTGCTGACGCTATGTTCATGTCGATTGAGGACGGCAATGCTCGACAGCCGTGCCTTCGTTTTTACCGTCCAGCCAGATTGCTAATCTGCTTTTAAATGCCTTCAGCGCTAGATGCTAATATGGATGGCAGATAGGGTATATATATATATTCTTATTACTATAAATATTGCATTATAAATTATAAAATAACTGTCAATCAATATTGCAACGACTAAACTATAATAACAATTGTTTATACACATTCACCGGAAGCTGACATGCGGAAAGCGTCAGTTATTATTAAATCATCATTTATTATTTAAAAAAATATGGTGTTAATCTAATAAAGGTTTTGTAATTCTCTGGGAAATTAAAATAAACTTAATTATGCGACCTGCTCGTGAACCTAGGACCGGAAGGCGATAACACTACGCTGGTGCCGCCTTCCTATCATCAACTTTCCAGCTCGACTATCTTTTCTACAACTAATTGTTTACATTTATGTTCTACTTTTTTCGCTCGCTCTGTAGTATAAACTTGTATTTCAAACTGTCTTTTGTGTGGGAGTAAAAATAGTATTTAATTCGAGGAGTGCAAACATTTTTATTTGCACAGCATCCATCCCACTACCCACCGGTACTAAGTCCATTTAAAGTATGAAAGGAAAATTGGAATCATAATTCGCGTCGTAATTATTAACTTAGTAGTGAGCGTGTCATTAAAGAAGTAAATAGCAGGCAAAAGCTTCGTGCATTGACTCGTACACACACGAGCGCGCGTTGTTGTTTCCCATAAATCACATTCAATTTCGGATATTTTCAAATAAAAAAAACCTTATTTATGCGTATTTTAAAAACTGCAAAAAGTGTAATCAGTATTTATATTTTGAACGTAATTATTAAATTTAGCTAGTCTTTGAAAAATAACCCTGTATACTGTATTCTGTTCTATCTCATTCTCTCGCAGGTTAAATCCAATAGGTGTATATGTTTATCTCCTTTTAGTGTCGTTTTTTAGTTTCATTGTGTTTCAAATCGCAACAATTCTAAAGAAGTTTTCACTTCTAAAATTAAAATTATCTGAATAAGTGTTTAGATATTTTTGGTCTGGTATATTGTTTTGTGTAAGGTGGCGAAACTATAGTTTCCAATCCGCTAGTGGTTAGAGCATAGAAGGTTAGAGCAAATCTTTCAAACTGGGGAGAGACGAATTGCTAACATTAGTCCACAGAGTCCACGAAGTTAATGTTACAATAAAGAATCTATCAGTTGTTAGGTGGTTTAGCGTTCGTTAAACCAATATTTATATTATACTATAATTATCAGAATCAGGTCTAACGTTGTGGTAATTTATTTTATTATATTAGTAAAGCAATTAAAATGTTAATATAATGGGGTGGGTAATAAACAAAATTCTGTATAACAAATATCAACAATGGTTTGTATTTCCCAGTGTACAGGTGGTACCTATTGAGTGTAATGGTGTGATTAGTGACGGTGGTGATGGTAATATCGATTGTGGGATGGTAGTGTCTTTGAAATTAGTCAATACACACAATTTGATTCTTTCACACAGGTCTTAGCTAATTTTTTATATTTGCTGGTACTTACAAAACAAAAAAATATTTCCCGAAAATTGATTTTGCTATCAATCAAATAATAAAAACTTAAATTAGAAGGTCAAAGCAGAAGAGAACCTTGTTACTATAAAAGATGTACTCTGCCTAATTGACGAGGTAAAAGATAAACAGGAAGGTCAGAATTTGTAACGGCCATTCATGTACGCCACAGTAATCAGCGAGGTAATAACAGGGTATAATGGGACTCTAATACGCTAGTGCTGTGAACCGTGACCGATACAATAAAACAATTTTTTCCAACGAGTTGTGATAAGTAAATACTTTTTCGGTGTTTAATAAGACGGAACAGATTCAATAAATTTTATATTATGGAGTTAAAGCTATAAATACAAACTATACGAGTACTTAAATGATATCCTAAAATATGACAAGGAGTGGAGGTGTAATAAATTTTCTAACCCCACCTCGTCTCGTGATAACGGACTACATACAATATATTATAACATAATTACTACGCAATATCAAATGCATTTTTAAGTGGAATGCTAAACGAATATCTTTCTTCTAAGAATGCGCAAGCTGACAAAGAGTATTTTAATACCGCGTTTAGACTCTCACCTCGCGCCCCGCCTCGTACCTCGCCTCGCAGCTCTCGTGTTGTTGCGAGGTAAGGAGTACCTGTTTACACTCTCGCGATGCGTTCAGTTTGCGTTGAGCCAGCAACGATGGAAGACGTCGAAATAATAGCGGCATCAACTCTTGCTTTAATAAGTATTTATCGATGCTTGACCATTTTAAAAAGAAGGAAATTAAAATATATATATAAAAATACGTCGTTGAGGAAAAATATGGTGGATGATATCTATTCATCGAAACAGAACCTTTTCAGTTTCATAATTTTATATAAATTGCTAGTACTTATTGTGTAAGATTAAATGACATTATTTTATTAAAATTGTAATTTTAAATAAAAGCAATTCGAATGATATTATGGAAGGGCGCCGTAAACAAACTGAAACGAGAGCGCGAGTGTATACACCACGCTCGCGTCCCTCGCGAGGCCCTTTGCCTCGTGCCCAAAAAACCGCCTCCGACGCGAGCGCCGCGAGTGGCGAGGCGAGCTGCGAGGCGTGCCACGAGCTAGCGTTTACACTCGCGCCTCGTGGCTCGCCTCGCGACTCGCCTCGCCGCTCGCGCGAGAGTGTAAATAGGGTGTCAGAGTTTTTTCCTTTAATTTACAAAACTGCTAAAGATATCACATGCATACACTATCCTGCTTAAACAAGAGCAAGCGTGCACTCTGCGTCTCACCGCCTGAGTTGTCTCAGGGTATGGGCTGGATTGAAAATCAGTGCTATCATTGGGACTGGTCCTTTTCGGGATTTCATGATGCAGTACAGGTTTTTTGAGAGTTTTTTCTTAAATTTATGATGTAAATAACTCGTTTTATTTATGATTATGCCTATTTTTAAGTGATAGAGCCATGCTGCTGCTATATTAGTAGTATAGTTGTAGCACGAATGGGTCGGCACGGGGAAGGACCACGCTCTCACAGAATACCAGCGTAAAATAGCAGCTTAACGCTGCTGTATTTCGTGTGGTGAGTGTACAGAAGTGGAGCCCATTTTCACTAGAAAGCAGGCATTCTATCTTAGTCCTCACGGCTGACAACGCATATGCATTTTAATTCGCAATCGAAGATAGATGTAGATGTCTATGAGCCAGAGTAACCACTTACAATCAGGTGTATGAATAATAACGAATTCTGAAAGTCAAATTATTATGTACTAGCTGACACCCGCGACTTCGCGTTGCTTACACACATCACTAAACACGTACTCGTAGTGCTTTTAAAAGAAGTTGTTTCTTAAAACTTTAATAATTGTATAATAAATGAAGATATCGCAAACTTTTTTTTTAAATAAGGGCCAAGTGTCTAAGAAATAAAACTTAGAAAACCTAATTGAAATCTATCCAGTAGTTTTTCCGTGATGCGCGCACAACTGCAAACCTCTATCATTTTATTTATATAGATTTTTAGAGTCCATTTTCTTTGATTTTGTTTTGTTTTTTTAATTCAAACTTACGTTGGATTTTTTATTGTCAAAATGACAAATTCTACCATATTGTTATTATAAGCTACTTTGAAAATGTGCTGAAAGAAATGAGAAAAGACAAATGTAACATCTTTAAATTATAGTTTTTAAATTGGACTGCAGAGCCCGAAAGTAGCGATTACATAAATATGGATACATACAGTGTTAACTGAAACACCATTACAAATCCTTGTTAAACTTTTATATTCTTCAAATGGAGGTAAGGGATTAAAAATTTTCATAAATGGAACAGTGTGTATTACAATCTTTATATATAGAAATTACGTGTCACGTTGTTTGTCCGCGATGAACTCCCAAACTGCAAAACTGATTTCAATGAAATTTTGCGCACTGTACGCAGTTTAGTCTAACTTCAGAGATAGGATAGTTTTTATTCCGATAAGTGACCCCCAATATTTATTATTATGAATTCAAGATTTTTTTATAGGACAAAGGGTCGTCGAAGAGGGCAGTACAAAGTTTGCCCGGCTGGCTAGTTGATTATAAGCTGCCATTACCATTGCTTTTTTTTGTAATATTTCAATTAAAGAAACCAGTTTTTACTTAATAAATGATCAATGTCATGTGCTGAAAAGGCAAGGATTGAATATTCCATTACATCTTCAGGTGGTGTAAAAGATAACTAGCATAAAATTGAAATATAAAATTTCAAATTAATTTCAAACAAAAAAGTGTGTTTTATTTATTTTTGAAAAGTGTATAATTTTTATGTGTGAAATCCATAAAAATTAGTCATAATGATACTGAGGAGAATAATACGGATTTATTGACAGATGGCGCACATCCGCTTTACTGCTGCAATTGAAAATCATTAAATATTAAATTTATATTTGGCCTCTTTAGCACATTTAGCTGTAACAATTTTATCCGTTTAAGGTTTAAATTAGTTTTTGTTCTATTATTATCAAATAGCGATACCTTAGGTAAATTTGTACTTGCATAAAATTTTCTATAAAATAAAAGATGTATTTCATTTCAGCTCCCAAAGAGGGTATTTTTATTTTCAAAATTCCGGAACATGTTCAAAGTTTGGCCATAAACAAATTTAAAAGTTTGCTAAAGAAAAAACTGTCAGTCGTTGGACTGCACATCAGAAGTGAAAACTTCTTAGGTTCACAAACTCGTAAACATAATTTTTGTATGTATGTATCTGATATCTGCATGACTATCTTGTCTTTTTAACCCATCCCAAAAGTGTCCAACGTGCCTAAAGACGTTTTCACTTCAAAAACTGTACAAAGAGTAAAAATGAGAAAATAAACCCTGGGAATGAGGTAAGCAGCACCATGCTGGTTCAATTAAAACTCATATTAAAAATTGTACAAAATTGTTGCAAAGTTTTATATCTATACAAATAAATAAAATTGAAGTGTCTGTTTGTAAAGTCAAAATTACAGCTTTTACTAAATGCATATTAAAATGTATGCGGTACTCATAACAAAAAACATTTTTTTTAATTTTTGTCTGTCTGTCCGTCTATCTGTCCGTCTGCCTGTCTGTTTGTTCCGGCTAATCTCCGTAACGGCTGGACCGATTTTGACGGGATTTTCACTGGCAGATAGCTGATGTCACAGGGAATAACTTAGACTACTTTTGTTTTGGAATTAATGTATAATCTATATTGAATAAAAATTATTCTTTTCCATTCTGTTGTATGGTATTTTCCATAGTCGCCTCTATTTGGTAGAATCCTCTTTATTTAAGTTATATGACAGCCGATATGACGCCATTATTGTGTGAAAAATGTCTAAAAAATTAATTTTACTTATAAAGTATCTCTAAATCGTATTACAGAAACTTGGAAGTCCATACAGATTAACCTCTTCATTTACATATATTCTATCTAGACGTCTACAGTTATTTAAGCGTAAACCATGTGCGTAGATCTGTATGACCCTTAGTGGATACCGTTTGATGATTCTGAGTGTACGCAAGCAACCCTTGTCGACACATTCCTAATTATACTTAATGTTGTTGACGAGACACTTATGGAAATAAATTCAACACTTCCTTGGGACAGAATCGCATGAAAACACAATGTATCTCACAAGTAATACATATTATATTAAATTAGATTTTTTAGTGCGATTGCCATGTCAATCTATGTATTTAAAATATAAAAGATTTTTAATATTGATATGGTTACTATAACATGTTGTTAGGTTAGCTAATTACATAATAACTTGAGACAGAAAGACCCTTAATTAGTCCCTACGACTGAATAAATTAACTGACTTGGTATTACATGGATCTCACAACTTTTTACGGTAGAAGAACTGAGTTGCGAGACTTGGCTTTTTTACCAGTTATGTTTTTGATGGCATCTCATTTATTTTTGTAGATAGTCCTACTTTTTTCCTTTTCAGTACCTTCTACTTCTTGAATATCAACTACAGATTTTCGAGCAATTTAGTGTATTTAATACTTTGCGGGATTTTGGTACAACTTCATAACACTTTTCCCATTGTTGCTTTTACATTCCTTTGACCATTTTACAATTTACCTTTGAACATAAATATATCTAGGTACCTATCTACACCTATTATTCCTTTATATTTATTATACATATACAGGTACACTTATTTATTCACTGCAAATGTAACTTTGTAATCCTATATATTTATATAGGATAACAAAGTTTTTTATGCAGTTGGTGTATCTAAAAAACTGGACCAAAATTACAAAATATTTTAGTTTTTTCTTGATTTAAACACTAAACACTAATTTTATTCTAAATTTGAAGCTTCTACGTCTACTAGAAGTGCCTAAGAGTTTTGATGATCGGTCAGTCAGTGAGTGAGTGACAAAATTAAAAACTTTGACTAGTTATAATTCTTAAACTACTTGTTTAAATTGAATGAAATTTGAAATATACCGTGTCTATACAATGTATGCTTGGTAACTGAAATGGCTTCTACTTTTATCCACAACGAAGTTATAGGGGCCGAAAATGGACTGAACTGTTTCAAGAAAAGGATGGTACGGCCGTGCCGAATGCCGAGTGCCCCCAGATTTGCCGATCAAGGATAAACACATTTTTTTTTGATAATTGTAATACAATGAATGTATAACGCAGAAGAATTCGTAATCGTAAAATTTACTTATCCATATCCAATTATTGTGTATTGTGCAGTGTAGTGGCAGTAGTGGCATCGTAAGTACCCCATGACATCCCTTGAAAGTCTTTAGAGGTAAGAAAGGGACAAAGAAAGATTTAAAGGTCAACAGCACTTTTACCTAACAACTTTAAAAAAGAGCATTAATTCGAAGATATAAATATCGGTAGCACAGTAGCTAACCCCGGATGCGGCGCTTCGAGCCGCGAATTCGAATCTCTCGCGAATTGTTCTTGGTATACATGTTTTGTTGTGAAATTTTTGTTCATCAAATGCTATTACAGTACAGAATCAATTATTCCTAGTGTATGTGTGAGAGGGGAGGGGAAGGGTTTAGTATGAATAAAAAAAAGAGTTGATTGACATACATGTTAATTTCATCAATTAAATATATTTTCCTTATAATTCCTTTCATACAATTGCATATTCATAAAACGGTTATTGACCAATATTTTTAACACCGTCTACAAGTTTATCTTTAGCACTCTTCTCTGTTGGCTTGACCGCGTCAACAACAGCGTCGCCCGCGTCACTTATCGCCTTTGACGCATCATTCGTAGCACTTTTCACGGAATCCATGACGTCACGTTTTGATCTGTTTTCGTCAGATGGAAATGCTACTGCTACTACCACAAGCAGCTGAAAATATACATCAAAATAATCTTATATTATTATTAGTTCTAAAAATAATCGTAGTTTTATTTATGTAGTGCCTATTATATAAACAAACATCCTACATATGTCCCACTGTTCCACCTTACTTCAAAGAAGATACTTTGGATTAATTTCTAAGAGTTTTAGTTTATCAGAGGCTTACTTGATTCTAGTCCATTACTCGCCGGCTCTACAAAAACATTCTGTCGAAATTTTAAGTTGTCGGCACTGTTAACAACAGCGCCAGGAAAACATCGTAAGGAAACGTGCATGTACACATGCACGTTTCCTTACGGTGTTGTTTTCCTGCGGATTATCATCTTGAACGTCGACAAACAGGTGTAGCTCGGCAGATTCCTACATAATTCAACAGCAAAAAGTAATATTATGTGTAACAACCCAAATACAATCCGATAGTAAGTTGGAGTATGTGGCCCATAGACATCTAAATCTATCATCGATTAAGAATCCAAATCCCTTGAGGATAAATATGGAATGCCGTATTTCTAGTAAAATGGGTCTCCGGTATTTTACACTCACCATGCAAACACAGCACTATGATACTATTTCACGTTAGTATTCTATCAGAGAGTATTTTTTACCCTGTTGAGCCAATCCCTACGTTACAACAATAATATGGATGCAGATTGGGTCTTTCCATGTACTGTATATCAACCAATAACAAAAAAACTCAATAACAGTTTTTTAGCCAAACTTGAGTTTCGAACTCAGAACTTTATAATCAGCAGCCTCGTTTACCACCACTAGACCAACAGGGCACTCTGGCTTATTAAGGCAAATCAACCCTATAACGGAAGAACCCCATATCTAGCAGTGGACTTTTAAGACCTGTTGAGAAAGAAGAAGAAGATATAAATATTATTATTTACATTAAATCGTTACATACGACAATTTTAATGGATTTAATAAAAATCACAGTAATATAACAATGATTCTAATATAAAAAAATAATAAAAAAACGATTCGATTCACTATTTCGTCTCGTTGACGTTGTGAAAGTCAACTAAAGAAGAGCCTGTGAATGGGAATAAAAAAAACGTGACCAAAATTTTAGATATTTTTGGTCAAGTACATTGACTGTGACCATATTAATACACAAAATGCCTCAAACCAGTCTCGCATCCGCTACTAAGCCTCGTGATTCCAGTAAATCTTTCAAACCAGGAAAGGACTACTATGTTTAGCAACGATTCACACAGTCAACGAAGTTAATAGTAAAGATAATAACGTCAATAACAGAAACATTGTACTTTTATATTGATTCTAATAAGTTTTACATGATTCAAGTAGCGCACGATAAGCCAGGAAGTATAATATAATTAATTTAACCAGGTGTTATTTTGTGGAAATCACAATATTAAAAATGAAAAAAACATTCAACCAATATAAAGTTGAATAAATAAAGTGCTGTTCATAAATTTATCGCCGGTGATGTAAATTTCCCAATAAGCAAATGGTGTTGGGCTTAAAGTTGTCAAATGAGGCTCTACATATATACACTATTTAATTTTTCATGCGGATCTTGGCTAGTTAGTTTTTTAACTGTTGTGTTAATAAAAATATACTTACAAAACCAATCAAGAATGTTGCTCGAAAATTCATGTTGCCGTCAAAAGTATGAAAGAAAAAAAAACGGAAATTTTATAGTAATGCCTCACAGCAAAAGAGTATCTCGTTTCTATGAACGCTGTACTCTGACTGACTGACGATGAAGTAAAGGATAAACAGGAAGGTCCGAATTTATAATGGCTATTCAAGTTTACCAGAGTAATCAGGACGGAATAACTGGGGTCAATGGGTCCTATATGTGCTAGTAGCAAGGGCTGCGGACCGTGACCGATACAATAAAAAAATATTTCCCATGAAATGTGATAATAAAAACTATTAAATAAATCTAATATATAAAAATTAATTTCTGTTTGTTCGTATCTTATTAGCTGCCATAGCGTTCATCTCATTGCAGTAAAACTGTCAATTTAATGCTTGCACTTGCGCGAAGGTTATCTAAAATTACCTTACAGTAGGTGGCACGCGTATTGTAGACAAATTTATTTGAAAGTCATAATATATTATTCAATTTTAGTGAATTTCATTCTTAATTAAACAATATAACTCAAACGAACCGATATTTCCACAATTATTTCTTCAGTGGCAGCAATGCGCCGGTTAAGCTAGTAGATATAGTATAAAATGGAAGAATTTAAAAAAATACAGTGTAGTGGTGGTTATCGCCCCATAGGTGTCGTAAGAGGCTACAGGGAGAAACTAAAACAGAGGATGGGCAGCAGCATCTCCCTGATAACAACTCAAAATAATAAAAAACTGCGGTTTCCAACCCACCGGCCAAGCGTGGCAACTATGGAAAAATCCCCCAGCAATGGACTATTATACTAACGAAGTAGCGAATGACCGCATCCTGTCCCAATCAGCCGACTTATAGAGCCATACATGGTGGCAACCTGCAGAACGCAACCACGATAGGAGCGTGTGTGGTACCATCACGTGCTCCGGATCAGGCAATGATCCAAAGATCCAAGAGAGACGTTGATGGAGATCTGATGACCGTCCATATAAGAGATCAGTTAAAAGCCTAAAAGAGCAACCTCCCCTCCAATCATCGTCCCATCAGCCTCCTCAAGGCAAAGGGCAAACTCTTCAAAAGAGTCATCCTCATTCGCATGAGGCTCCATTTGTTTCCCACAGACGGTGACCCTCTTGTCATCCCCCACCAATTTGGTTTCCGAGCGAAACATTCTTGTCCCCAACAAGTTCACCGTATTGTAGAATATATCCTCAGCCGTTTTTATCCTCGTCGTCATAAGACCATCGCGGTCTTTTCGACATTGCAAAAGCTTTTGGTAGAGTCTGGCACGAAGGTCTTATCTACAAACTATATAAAATAGGTCTCCCTGATCGTCTTGTACGTCTCGTGGCCTCTTACCTGAAGGATCGTACTTTTCATTTTAGACCCAAAGGCACGCTCTCCTCTCATCGCCCAATCAAACCTGGTGTCCCTCAGGGCTTAGTACTTGCTCCTCTCCTGTATATCCTGTTCACCAACGACATTCCCATCCCTTCGGAAGGTGTTCAGCTCTCCCTCTTCGCAGACGACACTGCCCTCTATTGTAAAGTTATCTCGCTACCTTTCATACGGAACAAGATCCAAAAGTCAGTTAACGACCTAGGAGCTTGGTTCCAAAAATGGCGCATCGATATGAACCCGGAGAAGAGCTCCGCGGTTCACTTCGATTATAAACGACGCCGACTCAAAAATACTCCACCAATACGTATGCTAGGGACCCTTGTCCCCTGGCATACGTCTGCCAAATATTTAGGTGTCACACTTGACACAAGGGTCACGTTCGGGCCCCATGTCAAAAGAATAACCCGCAACGCACGTTTTTATCTGAGTAGGCTAAACAGTATACTGAGCCGACAGAGTAAAATGTCCCTCCGAAACAAGCGAACCCTTTACAAGGTCTGTATACGACCAGTCATGTCTTACGCGGGCCCTATATTTGCTTACGCTGACCCCAAAATCATTAATGAACTCCAAATAGTTCAAAACCTCTTCTATCGTCGAGCTACGAACGCACCCTCGTACGTCCGTAACGCCGACCTCCATCGGGACTTAGAGCTCCCTACAATCCAACAATTTCTAAAACACTCTCTGTGAACTTCTTCAAAGCCTCAGAGTCTCACTCCAATCATTTTATTCGTGAGGCAGCTACTTATGCAGCCCCACTCTCCTCTCGCTATTGAGTTCGCAGGCCGAGAAACTCTCTATCGGACCCGAAAAACAAACTTTCAACCAACCTGAACTGCCTCCTGGCGGCTCAGACCGATTCTTCTTAAATTTGCCTTAGTAGGCTCCCCCTCAGCGGCTCGTACCCGCCTGCGGGGCGCAAAAGAGGGTCGCTTCTGATTCGGCAGAAAGGCCTAATATGCCAATGCCAGTCCCACAGGTGGTGTTTAGTTGGTATACGTAAGGTGGTAGGATAGGTTGAGTCCCACATAACCACGACAGACCGGCTGTCGTGGTATGCATAAAGCATTCACCACCTCCTCGCGTTAACGGGGTAGACCTTTTTAATTGCTTCTGGGCGCAAAAAAAGCCTAAAAGTAAATGTGCATGAAGCTCCACAACTGGAAACCGCGCAAGTGAAGTAACCAGTTATGTCAGACCATATGCCGAGCCAAACTCTAATATGCTAATTGGCAAAACATGAACCGAGCAATTCACCAAGGATGACGATGTCTGTAAATGGGATCTGTTCTAGCACAATGTCTGCAACCATTTTGACGTGATCGATAACTCGGTCTTTGTCGGAATTGAGGGACCTATTGAGTCACCTATAGAAGCGGAGATGGTCCTCGCTGTCACAGCTAAAAGGTGGACAGGTCTGTACCTTCAAGACAGCCGAGACGTCGAGAACAGATGTCCCCCCTAACTTATACGAAAACTGAAGCCTGAGACCCAAAGGAGTATTCTAATTTATATCTTGTATATTGCAGGAGAGATACGCAGTATCAACTGGAAAGGTCTTGGGGGAATGGCGAAGCTTTAAGTATACGCGCTGTTTTTGGTAACACAGTCACGCGTGGGGTCTAGAACTGTCCCGAACAAAACTTAGGTATGTTTATAAATAATTATTAGAAATTACTTACATATTCATATACTAACGCAATAAAAGCCTACATATTTTTTATTTAATTAGCTCCTTGAACGTGTCTCACTTTAACTATTGGATGTTATAAACCTTTTTTTTATTTACGTACACACAAAAACTTATTACTGTTTCTAATGGAGACAATAAATAATAAAATATTTTTTTTTAGCATTTAAAAAAACCGACAAATTGCGAGTCGGACTCGCGCACCGAGGGTTCCGAACAAATCTGTAGGTATATAAGGTTAAAATTATTAAAAATATTTTTATTATATGATGTAACTAAAATTTTATACTTTTCGCAAATTTTCCTTTATCTGTGCGAATTTGGTACGAAGCAACGTTTTATACGTTGCTTCGTACCAAATTTCAAGATTCTGAGTTCACGGGAAGTACCCTGTATGTTTTGATTCCCTTGCGAATGTCGAAAATTTACGGCATAAACGGCTGTATCTTTTGATTGCGTTGGCTTAGAAGTTTGATTTTTTCACAGCTCTAAGGAACGGTAGACTTGAGTATTTGGTATGAATTTCAGCTTGATACCTCCACACGTTCCTGAGAAAAAGGGTCTTGACAGACAGACAGGCAGACAGACAGATGGATAACAAAGTGATCCTATAAGCGTTCCGTTTTTTCCTTTTGAGGTACGGAACCCTAAAAGCGATAAACTCAAACAAAGTATTAATATTTTTATAATATTTCATTTACCAACTTTTGCTAAATAATTTATTTTCAGTAGGAATTTAAAATATTTGCATGGCCTACAAATAATTGTTCCGGGTTTGTCCTTGTGCAATTTATGTTTGTAAACTGCCTACACGATACAGGAGAAAATCCTAGTGTGGGGATAACACTTAAAAAAACTAAAAAAAATGAATAGAATTTCATACCCCATTACATCTTTGGAGTGTGGTAAATGATAATTAACATACATTTTTAATATTGTATAGGAGAAGGTGTGAATTAGTTTTTATGTGTAACATCCATAAAACTTTTAGTCATAATAATCCGGATGATGAAGATATGGATTTGATTGATAGATAGCGCACGTCCGCCTTACTGCTGCCAATAGAGTAAATGTGTTTGACCTTCAATAACTTTAACTCTAGCACTAAACAGCATTTTATGCGTTTATGGTTTAAATTAAATATTGTTTATAAGCAAATAGTAATAAATTACTTTTTTTATAGGATAAGGGTGACAAATGAGCACACAGTCTATCTGATGGTAAGGGGTGGCTGCGGCCCATAGACATCTACATCTATCCTCGATTACGAATCAAAATGCAGATGCGTTGTCACACGTGAGGACTAAGATGGATTGCCTCGTTTCCAGTAAAAAGGATCTCCGGTTCTCTACACTCACCATACGTAACACAGCAGTTTTAAGCTGCTACTTTACGCTGGTATTCTGTGAGAGCGTGGTCCTTCCCCGGTCGAGCCGACCCATTCGTGCTACAACTATACTACTAATATAGCTGCAGCAAAGCTCTACCACGTAAAAAATATAAAAATACTATCATAATATTTTCTATTCCATGCTTAGAAACGGAATTTATTTTTAGTGCAAGATAGAAGAATGACATGTAAATTGGCAGGTTAATCTGTATGGAATTTGTAGAAGCGGATTTAGGTTAAAGCCCATGGGATTCCCGCCGCGCCGGTACCAATAAAATAGTTAATTGCAATTTGAATGCTGATTTACCGCGTGCGCCGCGGTAAAAAAAAACCGGCAAAGTGCGAGTCGGACTCGCGCACTGAGTGTTCCGAACAAATCTGTAGGTATATAAGGTTAAAATTATTAAAAATATTTTGATTATATGATGTAACTAAAATTTTATGCTTTTCGCAATTTTTCCTTTATCTGTCCTATAAAACGTTGCTTCGTACCAAATTTCAAGATTCTGAGTTCACGGGAAGTACCCTGTAGGTTTTGATTCCCTTGCGAATGTCGAAAATTTACGGCATAAACGGCTGTATCATTTGATTGCGTTGGCTTAGAAGCTTGATTTTTTCACAGCTCTAAGGAACAGTAGACTTGAGTATTTAGTATGAATTTCAGCTTGATACCTCCACGCGTTCCTGAGAAAAAGGGTCTTGACAGACAGACAGACAGATAGACAGACAGACAGACAGACGGACGGACACCAAATGTGCATGTGAGTCGTCAAAATTATTTCGAAGATATATGAAGTACGTTAATAAACATAAATGCAATGCGGTGGATAATTCATCGGTCGTGAAATGCCCAGGATTGGGATGTAAATAGACTGTAACTTAACTTTTTTAATACAGAAACAGTCATATCGTAATGTGTCATCGGAAAATGTGATTTTCATCCCAATTATCGTATAATGCGTTCCATGAATTTTCTATAACGTAAAGTCGTTACTAAGTAGTGTCCATTTATTTAAATAGTTTTGATAGTATTTTATAACACAATACAACATTTTCATTTTACAACTGATCTATTCAGTGGTTGGAATACGTATTTAACTAAGATTATAGAATGAACATTTTCTGCAGGTGCGGTGAAAGGTGTGGGCGACTTGGAAGACCACAGCGGCATGGAGACAAGAAGAGACCCCGAAATTTCAAAGAATTTTTATTACAGAAAAATATTAAGCTACTACGATAAAAATTCAGGACATCTATAATACACTCTTATCTATGCTCGCTGTAACTAACACGCAGCCAGCAATTCGTTCTAAATTTGTAGTTTACTTTAAAATTTGATCTAGTTACATTTGACGGCAATGAAGTGTCTACTATCTGGCACGGAATTTTCCATTCCATTTGGTTCACGCTAAGTTCACGTGTCTCAAATATCAACGGTTGATGCGTCAATTAGATAGTCTCGGGTTACATGAAGTAGGCTCTGGTCACCTTGTTTTGCCCAATTAGCAATTCGTCGAAGTTGTTTTGGGTGCTATGCTGAAATATATCTAAGTTAGCGAAGCAGAATAGCATGTGGATGTCGTGAGAGACAAAAATTATAAGAATTTAACAGCTCCGCTTATTCATGTTGAGCGTAGTCGATTGGTAATTTACAAAGTATAAGAAATTAGCAGTGGTTGTCGATTGTATAAATTAAATACCAACAGCGTCATCGACATTGCTGGCGACAAGCTACTTTGAACGACATTAATGATTGCATGAAGAACTACAGCTGATTTCTTTTCTTAACTGTGTCTATACGCTGTTTTCGAGAGTCAATACGAACCGTCTTGCATGCAAACTTCACCACTTCTGGTCTCCCGAATAAGCTTATTTGTGCTGACACAACTGAGCACAGTGCTAACATAGCACTGTGCTCAGTTGTGTCTGACAACAGTCCGGTTTCCAACAGTTAAGTCGTAGTTAATATGGGTGCTATCATTTATATGATTTATATATCGTAATGATTCCTATCGTTTAGTTGTTTTTTTTTTTTATTTCTGTAATAAAATTTACCTTACTTGGCAAATAATTATAGTACCACAGGTTTCATATTTTTAATCCTGCTTCTAGTTGCTGATCTAGTTAATTCACATATATTCCTTTCACATTGCATATACGAGATATACTACCAGCCTATTTTTGTATGTTTTGGCCTTTCCTACCGTCAATTTTTAAAACACTCATGGGATAAAATAAGGTGATGGATCTCTTACACCGTTACAACAAAACTCGTGGCAGAGTATGAATCGCACGTTTACGTGGTAGAGCCATAATGTCACCTACCAGCCACCTACCGGGTCGAAAATATTTCCAAAATATTTATTTTCACAAAAATATTTCTTCAACTCGGTCCAGCCATTTTCGAGTTTTTGCGAGACTAACGGACAGCAATTGATTTTCTACCGACTTCAAAAAGGAGATGGTACTCAATTCGACTGTATGTTTTTTTTGTGTGTTACCTCATAACTTTTTACTGGGTGGACCGATTTCGATGATTCTTTATTTATTTGAAAGCTGGTAGTTCACAAATGTTGTCCCATATAAATCTAGCCAATAGTTTTTGAATTATTCTTCATAGTTTATATTGAAGTCGGTTGTAAAAATTATTAGTTTTAAATTATTGTATATATATATATATATATATATATATATATATATATATATATATATATATATATGTATATATTTGTTAAATATTTAAAAAAAAATGTCCGTGGTCGCAATCGAGAACATCTCCGCCATGGTAATTTAAATGTAAATTCTTGAAATACAATATGTACATATATTCAATGTAGATGATATTTATTTTGTACATACTACCTGTGTCATAGAGATAAGCAGTGTCGCGGTTGGTTTTTTGGTTATCATGTAATTACGACGACAAAATGTGTGATTACGAGGACGTCGAACTGTAACTGTCTCTAACTTCTAGTACCTATATTGCGATACGCTATTTTATATTCTTTTTATTTTTTTTAATTGTATAAGTGTGGGAGCAAGTTTAACATCTATACTTACATATTATTTCTAACAATTTACCTCTATTTCGACATGTTATATTCTATTTTCGACGTATATATTATTTAATTCTAAATATGGGCCTTCTGTGGTTCTGTGATTTTAGTATAGATTCGACCTTATCTTACCATAAAATCAAAAAAAAAATCGTTTTTTGATTTTTAAGTATCGATCTCGGAAACTAAGCGAGATTTTTAAGATTTTGAGTTAAATTTCTAACACATTTTAAATGACAGTGCGGTCGATGTTCAAAAAGTTGTCAGATTTGATTTGATTCCATCAGACCCCTACTGTAGCCATGTTTAATTATTATTGTTTTTTATTACATTTATCACCTAACTCCAATGTGTTATTCTTGGCGAACTTCGTACATCTTCGAAATATTTTTTTATTTCCCAAATATGCAAGATTCTTCACGATATTTTACTTCACCGCCGAGTAGTAAATCCAGTAAATCAGCACTTGCCATTAACAATTTCATTGGTGCCGACGGGAATCGAACCCGGGTTGCTCGCTTACTATGAAATTTACAGCGACCGTTTAGCCTCTGAGCTACCACGGCACTACCTAGAAGAAATAATTGTGGAAATATCGTTTTAAATTTGGAAGAGTTATATGGTTTAGTAAGGAATGATAATACATTCACTGAAGTTGAATGATATATAAGCGCGCCACCTACTGTAAGTTAATAGTACTATGCCTGTAACCTACTGTAAGTTAATAGTACTATGCCTGTAACCTTCGCGCAAGTGCAAGCCTTAAGTTGACAAAGTTTTACCGCAATCTGATGAATGGTATGGCAGTGCATAGAATACGAACAACAATCACTATTTTTATATAGCTATTAAAAAAATTAACTAAAATTAAATTTACTTTTGTGTTCACATCAAATTTTGCAATAAACGCGTATTGTTGTGTTGTTCCTATATTTTCTGTGGTGTGCATTATTATTCGAATCTTGCACGCAGAAAACGTTTATTTGTTAATCAAGCATATTTTTTTTTAATATGACTATATACTTTATAATACCTAATTAATTCTTCGTTACTTCGTATTTGTATGACGTTTGAGCTGGGTCACCCTTAACTAACAGTTACAAGAGTTATTACACTAATTTACTTCTAGGAATTTTTCAACTCGCTTCTTAAAATATTTATACCGCTTTCATTTTCAATGTAACACTTTAATTTTGTGAAAAATGCCAGCCAAACGCTTTGAACACGATCCCCGAGTAAATTTAAAACTACATTATATAACAAAAATAGTATTCATCCCCTTTATCTTCTACATTGAATTAGTGCACACCTAAAATGACAATTCAGGATTGCCTAGCCATGTATACGAACGTTTATGTCGGTACAGGAGGAGCAGAAACTCCTTGCTTGCTGAGGATTAGAGATTATTGTGGGTAGGAAGGGGGTAACGATGTCATAAAAAAGTTGATCAATCAATTGAATTCGTTAGAATTATAATTATAATATATAGTTATAATTCCTTTCATACTGTTGCATATACATAAAACGCTTAGCTACCAAGATTTTTAACACCATCTACAATTTTATCTTTAGTACTCTTCTCTGGTGTAACCGCGTCGGCGACGGCGCTGCCCGCATCGCCTACTGCCTTCTTTGCATCACTCGAAGCACTTTTTACCGAGTCCACCGCATCACTTGCAGCACTCTTCACAGAATCCATGACGTCACGTTTCAATCTGTTTTCTTCTGATGAAAATACAACTGCGGCTACCACAAGCAACTGAAACATATCGAAACAACCGTATAAATGTTTTTTTTTAAATAACAAAAATAGACGAAGTATCGTAGTTACTTTATGTATTAACTAGTAACGAGAAACGACATCATTCATAGCTAGTGTATTTTTTAATAAAATACTTGCATAGATCAACGGCCTACATATGTAGGTTTAACAGTCTGCATTTATTGCCTACATGAAATTTTAAGTATTACATATATCAGAGACTTGGCGTACGTCAAGTTAATTATACTCAACCAACCAGAGTTCAACAACCCGCCAGCTATATTAAATTCGGTGATTTCGATTTTAAGCATTAACTAAGTAATCTTATGAGATGAGAATACACGTGTACACATAGGGCAGAGCGACAGACCCCTACATACTTCAAAAGCAAAGAATGTAGTATATGATACCCTAAATACCTCCAAAAACATACCGTATGTGGGTATAATATAATTATAGCAATCAAATTTTCCTTAATTATTTTAGATTTTTACAAATTAGGTCGTTTTTGCATATGTGGTAGAATGCTGCAGCTATATTATGTTTGTAGCCCGAATGGATTGGGTAGACCGAGGAAGAACCACGCTCTCACAGAATACCTGCCTAAAATAGATTTAGTATAGTAGTGGACTGAACCGGAGGATATATGTAGATCTTTATGGGCCACAGTATCCACTTACCATCAGGTGGACTGTGTGAACGCTTGTCTACCTTATTCTATAAAAATAAGGTTTTACTCCAAAAAAGGAGCAGATTCTTAATTCAACTTTTATTTGTATGTATGTTAATATATCTTCTTTAATTTTTTGCCAATTTTGATGATTCTTTTTATTAAATAGTCTATTAAATACTAACCAATTAAGACCAGATTGAGATTGTGATATTTCTTAGCCCACTTAATTGGGTCAAATTGGGTGTGAACCGTAAACTCAAAAAATCCGTCATATTACAATTGTTGTGAACAACTCCTAACACAAGAATTGTAAGCTTAACTGGATTGGTGATAATGATAATATAAATAATATGTATGAAATCTAATCAGTCCAAAGAGTATATAATCAATAGATCAGTCTGCGACTCAGGGCATCCACGACTTTTTTGCCATCAGGGCGGCGCCACTTAAAAATGAGGTATAATAGGTATTTGACAGATTTCATAGCGGGGAATTAATTTGTCCGAAAAATCTAAGGGCTCATTTTTCTTTTTATACTATTGGTTATATTTTATATTAATTGGATTAGAATAAATAAACCAAACCACAGATATATAAAAGTTGAAAAATAAAAAAAGAATTAAATATGTGCAAAAAAATAAAGAGCAAGCCACTTGGCATTGTTTTGTGTAATAAAATAATAAACTAAAAACTGATATTTTTTTATTTATAACCAACTTCACATTTAAAATAATACCATGCGCCTAACAAAAAACTTTACCTCAATGTAACTAGTGACATCTGTTGAGCAGAATATTATTAGCCCTCATTAAAGTGGAAGGTAAGTGTCATTGCCAAATAATAAAAAACGAAGAAAAAAATTAAAATAGTTATAACAGAGTTTATCGGAGTTTATATCGCTGTACGAAAGATATATTCAATGTGCTTTCCCTGTTATTACTGCATTTACACCTTTTATAAATGTTTTGTGTGATTTTATACAATAGGTACTAATAACCTAAAATAAAAGTATAATAAATATCTCATCAAAAGTTCGCTGCTGAACATAGGGCTCCTAATACGTGAATAGATTACTTATATTGCAATAATTAAGTACTCTTTCGAAAACGTTAATATTATCTACTTTCTTAGGTCTGCATTTCAATATGAGTGACTAATATGAATCGTTTTATAACACAACATACACGTATCGTAATATTAATCAAATTTGATCTTGATCAAATTTTATTATGTAATCCCAATTATTTTTAGGTTGTATTGTTTTTCTTAAAATCAATGAAATACAAATTGTTTAGGTACATATAATTTTAAATACTCATGGGATTTTAACGATTAATATGTTTTTATCATTTAATCAATCATTATTGGCATTATTATACTTCGAAATTAACAAACTTTTAGTTGTGTAATAAATCATTTGTCATGAGTCTCCTATTTTAATCTTTCAAGCAGGTTATTTTAAGTTGAAAAAGACTTGACAAAGGGTTCCCAAAGAGTACCTTCAATTTAGAGTTCGAACTGATCAATCGATTTTTATATCGCGATGAATAATACCTAAGTCTTAACTTTTTGTGTAATATTCCGGGTCTTTTAGTATAGCTTGGAAGTATTTTATCTTTTTGGAAATGACGTTTACAACTTATTTGTGGTAACCATTATTCGTATTTTTATTGAAGTATTAAAAGGCAAAGGATCACACAGTAATTGAACCAAAAAAACGTATATTATGTATAGCGATTTGTAAGTTAGTTGTTTTTTTTCTTAAATTTCGCATTTAAATAATTTTGTTTTCAATTTTTGATTATAATATGTGCAACTCTCCATCGCCAAGCTTACTCGGAGGATAAAAATATTTATACTATTTTGCTCTCTAGCTAGGTTTATTTATGTCCCACCCCCCAAACAAAAAACTACAAAAACGAAGTATGCTGTGCCTATTTTGGTATAATTTCAGCTAACCCAATACGGTATAATAGTTCTCTCAGAACATAATAACGCGAATATAACTAAGACTGCAAGATTAAATTACTGTGAAATAACCAAACTTCGATCGATCAGAACATCATATAATGAAAGATGTCATAAGCCTGTATGTAATAACTATGAATATAGTATTTAATATATTCAATGTTTCAAACACAGTACATCTGAATGGGTCTTTGAATAATGACTGAAGTCTCAAAATATATGTTCCATGTTGATTTTGGATAATTTTTACATAATATATGGAAATGTTCCTTTTCTTCTCATCATTGTGAATAGACTTATTTATTGTTTCTAATATAAACTTAATAAAGGCTAATTTCATATAAAAACGTTTGTATTTTAATTCTACCCGGTAAACAAAACTACCCTAATTTACTTAATATTTCAATATGCGCTTGTGACGGAGTCTTTTTTTAATAGTACCTACAAAAAACAGAAATTAATTGAATGGATTAAATATAGGTATAAATTTCAAAATTGATAGGGACATTCATATAGGTATTTTAATACATATAATCACGCCTCTTTCCAGTATGGGTAGGCAGAGACCACTTCTTTCCACTTGCTACGATCCTTACATACTTGTTTTGCTTCGTCCACTTTCATTATTCCCTTCATCGTCCCTGATTTGGTCTAGAAATGTCCGTCTAGGTCTACCCCTTCCAACACTTTCATTCATACTCGCCTTATACACTTTTTACGTCAATCGTTCTTCATTCATTCTCTCGTATTTTATTAAAGTAGGTATTTTAATTTAAATATTTATGGCATTACATAAATAACTATAAAATTTAACTGTCTAAAATTCTAAAATTCAATAAAGTTAAAAAGAACAATTTAAATGAAAACGTACTCCCAGATTTAAGACTTAAATTTAATAAAACGGCCGTTAAAGCAGACTGTGGTATAAGTATCCAAAATTATTTCTTCGGCTCACTTTCAAACTAATTTACACAGTTAAATTTTCACTTACCTATCATTTAAATTAGTATTAATATAAATATTGAATATATATTAAAAATCACTTGCAAAAAAAAAAACTAAACGCATTTATTAATTTAAAACAGCAAGAAAATCAAAAATGATGTACTATAGGTACTGGGAAACTTACATACAGCACGAGCGACGGTCGCAGAAGTAATAACGTTTTTTAATTTTCTAATCTTGCAGTTGTAGTTTAATCCTTGACCTTGTTTACTACACTCTTTTTTTGCTTTGGGCCGTGAGGGCCGTCGGATACGGGGGTACGGGAGGGTATGGGCAAGGGCAGGCAAGGGCATAAGCATGGCAATCTGAGATCGATTAATCGAATAATCGATTTCTTGTTCCAATAAAATCGATTTCTTAAATCTTTATAAACTTGTAGTATTGAATCGATTCAGTGATTCGATATTTCAAGCTGGAAAATCGAGATTAAATTTTTCTTACCATAAAATTATTTAATTTTATAATTAGTGAAATAGACAGTTTTTTTTTAAATAATTGTTCAAAAACTCTCGAGATGGCTGCGTGTTCAGTTTCCTTCGCCTCCTACGTTTGTAATCTGTGCATTATCGTTTTTGTTTTATTTTGTTTTTATTTATGAACTACGTAGATGCAGTTTAAATAATTAATATTTTTGAGATGTGCTATTTAAAATACGTCTGTCAGTATTTTTATTTATATATATTCTCCAAATTCGTGGGAGCTTTGTAAGGTGCCGGAACCTAGCCCTACTTGGATTTTTTAGTTTTGATTTTTGAGTTTTTTTTTTATTTTTAATTAATTTTTCTTCGTTTGTTCGTTATTTTTCAGACATAAAAAATGGTTTATTCGTCTTTTAATTGTTTATAATTAATAAAACAAATTACAATTTTACAAACAAATTAATACATTCGTAAGTTAAGTTGGCCGCCCTTATTGCAAATTTTAGCTTTTATCCCTTAAATTAATTATTTTCTACTAAATATTGTTTGTTTTTAATTATTTATGATCGAACGATCATCAATAGGTATCAACTATTGATGATTGTTCGATCATAAATAATTAAAACACGAAAAATAAATTTTTATGTTCGAACAATAACGAACAACGACGAACAATTAATTAAAAATAAAAAATTCTCAACAATCAAAAATAAAAAATCCAAGTGGGGCTAGTTTCAGGTACCAGGTATAGTCCCACCAACTTATCTGTGAACTGACAGATGCGGCAAAATTGTGAACTACAGCCGCCATTTAATCAAATGTCACTCGATACGTCATTGTTTTGAGAGTTTATAGAAAAATAAAAAATGCCGAAAACCATTAAAATTGATGCCCGAAACATTATTTTATAAGTATTAAACTTTTGTTAGCAAGAAGCTCGAGGGTAAGCACCGATAATGTCTTTCAATCAGGTATATAAAAGAGTATCAGCTGCTACAAGAAGAAACAAAATATAGCAATACTGACCAGTATTGCAATGTTTTGTTCCTTCCTTTCGTATTTCCGATAAATGGATTGGTTAATGCAATTCATTTATTTTTCAGATGTTAGTCAAGGATTCATTTCCAAAATAGTTATAGAACCGGAAACCGCATAAACCACAGGAACGCAAATTACAACGCCCAGTAAAAAGGCATAAAAGCATATTATTTAATTAAAGTTTAAATTGTTCAATTATTATATTTTTGTTTCTTCTTGTTCTTGGACATATATCTGTTAAATCTGTGTTCTTGTCTTTTAATTCCGTGACTAATTTATTACCCTATTATGTGGACTCTATGTAGGAATATAAGACCCTTAGATGGGAATATTCCCGAACTGGCAACACTTCAGCGCAGAAACGCCAAGCTGTCAGTTCACAGATAAGTTGGTGGCACTATAGCTTTGTTGTATGATTGCCCTTTAAATGGTTGAACGTAGTGATTATATACCCTTCGGTTGTGTAGTTCAAAACGTCTCTAAATATTTTATTAGTTATGAACAAAAAAAAAAACACTGTATGTTTTATAGCTCGGTTGTTTTTAATAGTAATATTATAAAAAGTACAATTAGAGTGCGTGCAATTAGTAAAACTTGTTACTAGAAGGGAAGGGGAGTAAGTGGGATTCCGTAAGTAAATGGATTTACAGCTAAAATAAAAAATAAAAAACGAAAACTGTTGTCGGTTCAGGCCTTGTAACACAACACTCCTACTTTTACCACGACGCAATGTGCAGGAGGCTCGGAGGATCGGCACTACAGGTGACTAGATGAAAATTTATATCCCCTGAAGCACCACATCAGCGCAAGGGTCAGCAAAGATGTTGTGATCATCCAGTAAGAAGCAAATCAACCTCCATGGGTAGGATGCTTAACAAGCCCGCATCCCATTCCAATCCGCTGACCTATAGTACGACACAAGGCGAGAGCCTCAGAGAGTTCAGCAGAAGGTCCAACAGGGAAGGTGCATGATCCTTCACATCTGGAATCCACGTGAGCGAAATTACTTGTGTCAGACCATATGCCGGCATGATCGATAGTACGAGAACTGTGCAATTCGGCGTGGTGGCCGTTAAATTCGCCAAGGAGCACGATCTCTGCGGACGGGATCAGTTGTAGCACGGAATCTGTAGCCAGTTGGGATGTGGTCGAAGAGTCGGTCTATTTTATTTTTATTTTTATTATCTTCAGGACAACAAACAATTGTGTAATAAAACATAATACAAAATACAGGTCTTATAAAAAGGGAAATACAAGTAATTACACAACCAGCACCGTTATCCACAAAGTAATATCACAATAAAAGTAATATAATAATGCACAGCAAACACGTTGTATGATACCACAAAAGATGAATAATTCAAGCGTTCCCTGAGCAAATCCCAGCCAACACAGCCACTGTAGTGGCTATGCTAGCCAAAACTTGCCTCGAGAAACAATAGTTAAACCATTAATAAACTGTTTAAACCATAAGGCAATACTTTACTTAGTAGTAATTTTTTTTAAAATACACTTTTTGAACATTACAAATGATAAAGCAAATATGTCAAGATTAGTAAAGTTATCATTATATGATTTCATGATACGCCGTAGTGGAGCTCTCTCTCCCGCGTTTGTTCGGCACATCTTAGGAGCAAATAAGCGATGACTATACGTATTACGAATACGTTGGGACCGACTAGGTATGCGTAGATATATTTGATTTATGAGTTGATTACAATCTAATTTATTATGACAGATTTTGTATAAGAATAACTGATCGAAATATAATCTTCTCATTTTTAGAGTGGAAATTGAGAATTTATCTAAATGAGTGAGATATGATGACCATTTCTTAAAGCATTTATAGTTTAAAAACCGAAGATATTTACGTTGTACCAATTCCAGCTGATCACTATATTTTTCATAATAAGGGTTCCAAACACAAGTGGCGTATTCGAGTAGTGGCCTAATGAGTGCCTTATATAGTAACAAATACGTCGCAGGCCTTTTAAACAGATTACAGGTCCTTCTTACGAAAGCACTAAACTGAAAGCCTTTAGCCGTAATGTGACTAATATGAGCATCAAAATGTAGCTTCGAGTCAAATAGTATTCCCAGGTCTTTTATTATGGAGACTTTTTGTAAGGGAGTGTTACAAAGAGAGTATGTGAAATGGATGACATTAATATTTTTAGTAAATGTGATAGATTTACATTTTGATAAACTCAGCTGTAAATTATTAGCAGCACAATAAGCAGACAAACGATCCAGATCACTTTGCAATTTATAACAGTCTTCAGTTGTGTTTATTTTCCGAAATATTTTAAGGTCGTCAGCATATAATAGAAAATGGGTGTTTTTGAAGCAGGTACAAATGTCATTTATGAAGAGAACGAAAAGCAAAGGCCCCAAAATTGATCCCTGCGGTACACCAGATGTCACATCTATCACATCTGAAGAAAAGCCATTGACCACAACCTTTTGGGTTCTATTTTTTACATAAGAAGCAAACCAGCGTAACAAATTCCCACGTATACCATTAAATGCGATTTTTTGTAGTAGTATGGTATGATCCACCTTGTCAAAAGCTTTACAGAAATCAGTGTAAATGGTATCAACTTGAAGTCGGTTATCCATATTTTCAAATAAGAAGTTAGCGTATAAAGCCAAATTACTTACCGTGGAGCGATTTCGGACAAAACCATGTTGTTCAGGAATAATAAAACTATGCAGATATGGATAGACAGCATTGTGGACCAATCTTTCCAGCACTTTTGACAACGTGGACAAAATAGATATTGGACGATAGTTGGTGATGTCATTTTTTTGGCCATTTTTATACACAGGTGTGATGTTTGCCGATTTCCATGCCTGCGGTACTACTCCCTCCCTCAAACTGCAATTAAATAAAATAAACAATGGTCTACTAATGGATTCGGCGGTATATTTTAGAAAAAAAGGGCGAGATACCATCTGGTCCAGATCCCTTTGTCACGTCCAAGGCTTTAAGAGTCTTTGTTATCTCATCTTTTGAGAATGTTAAGTCACATATAGTTACTTGACTATTTGAGTTAGAACTAATTACAACATCATTAGGCTGATTTATGTATTTACTATTTTCGTACACTGAACTAAAAAACCTTGAAAATAATTTACACACACCCAGAGGACCGCTGGACTCTTCGTTACTGTAAATCATTGTATTAGGTATACCCGTTTTGTTTTTGCGACTATTTATAAAGGACCAAAATTGTTTTATGTCTTTTTTTATTCCATCCTCAACAGACTGCAGGTACTTATCAAAACATTCGGCTGACAGCGCCTTAAACCTTTTGCGATACAATGAAAATTGTTCGTAGTCAGTTATGTTATGATATTTTTTCCATTTAATCCACGCCTTATCTTTGTTTTTAAAAATA
Organism: Parnassius mnemosyne; assembly: GCA_963668995.1. Lineage (NCBI taxonomy): Eukaryota > Metazoa > Arthropoda > Insecta > Lepidoptera > Papilionidae > Parnassius > Parnassius mnemosyne. The sequence goes on along the minus strand of CAVLGL010000068.1, from coordinate 19,078,290 downwards.
TGTATTAAAGGGCGGGAAAACCATATAGGATAATCATTGGATTTTATAGGTCGCTGCGGCACATGCATTTTAACAATTTTATATATCGTCTCATAGAAGAACAGAGTAGCAGAATCTAATGAAATATTATTCAAAATTGAAGCCCAGTCAACAGAATTAATATCACTATTAATATCAGAATACTTTGCCTCAGTAAAACGATATCTAGGTTGAGAAGATCGAGCCATGGGCTTATGTGATAATCCAAAACAAACTAACGTGCTAAAAGGCGGATGATAACTATCTATCGGCAATAAAGGGTTAAGAGTTGGCTTACAGACACATATTGTGTCATTCGAAATTAATAAATCCAAAATACGGTCTAAGTGATTTCTTATATTGTTATATTGTTTACAGTTTATTGATGATAAAAAGTTAAACAAGAGGGTATCCAAAGAGCTATTATTATTGTGTACGCTTGGCATAAGTGCACACGTATCGTGTACATTCCATTCAACGTTTGGCAAATTAAAATCACCATAGATGTAAATATTACCAATAGTATGACATATTATTTTCTGTTCAAGCAGATTAAATAACATTTCATATGTAATAAGGGTTTGATTTGGTGGTACATATAAGCCGCAAACGATGTGGTATTTATTGTTAAACTTAGAGTAAAACTTTAAAAGTACGTATTCAATATTACGTGGCATGACACAATGGAAATTATCACAATACACAGAACTTAACTCACAACGTATTGCATGCAGACCGCGGCGCACCGCGACTAGAACACCACCACCGTCAGATTTACTGCACAACTCTCTGTTTCTGTCACAACGATGTACTACGTACCGGGAGTCAATGAATTCTTCATCAGCAATGTTAGGAACCAACCATGTTTCAGTTAAAATAATGATATCATAGGACTCGGCTAGAATATTATTGTATAAGGTACTTAATTTTGTTCTTACACCTCGGCAGTTTTGATAATATATTGATAAATTACTAGTCTCTGTATCGAGTTAGAATGTTAATCCATGTTACTAATAGAAATATAAACTCATTAGCCATCATACTTAGTACATCATTTACATTAATAATTATTAGGCCAGCACATATTAAGTTCGATAAAATGAGCTTGTGAAAATTAATAATACTTACATAACCAACAAAACTAATCACTTGAATACTCGCAGTATATGGAAAATAATTTTCATTACATTACTTGGTAATACATGTGCAAATAAACATTGTGGATCAAATATAACGATAGCAAATATTATGATCATTATGCTAAAAAGTTTGTAATAATGAGTGATCAACGCATACCTTGTCGTAAACACACAGTGTAGTGTACAGATCAGAGCCCGCATACATAACGTCAGTAATGAGTTGAAATTATTATAATGTATTACGTAATTCACGATAACTTTACTTATACAACTATTAGAGAACACACTTAAAATAATTACATATACGTAATTATTGTTTAGCGATATATGGTATATATGGTATAAGTTTCGAAATGTCCTTTTCTGAGCGAATAGCAATCGCAGGCGTGGAAACATCAGCTTGAGCAAGTATAACACCGTGCTTGATCCAAACGAATCTATATCTATTCTGTTTGGCAATATCCCGAACTTGTCGAAATAACTTCTTAGATTGTAGTGTTAGATGTTCATTTACATAAACTTTTTGAGGAGAACCTTGTATGTTAATCTGATCAGATGTTACACCTTTGTTCAAACGCACTGCCGAGATAAAGTTGTCTCTAGTAATTTGGCTGGCAAATTTCGCTATTAAATTCTTCGGTCGTGAGCTATTTGGGTTACTCTGGGGGACACGATGAATGGAGATGATATCACGTGCAGATACAGGTTGTTTTATTACATTTGCGATATTTTCAATGATAGACATAAGGTTCTCTCCACGTTTCTCTGGAAGATTACTTATTTCTACATTACAATTCCGCGCTCTCTGTTCAATGTAGTCTAGTTTCGCCTCCATGTAAGCAATACGTGGTTCATTTGTTTGGACGCTCTTTTCAATTATTTCTACTCGACTCTTAACCTCATGCGTACATTTTTCGAGATCGTCGTATTTATCGCTAATATATTTAATGGATGTCTTCACACTCGCAAACTCATTGAGCAATTTGGTGAATTTGTCATCTTGCTTAGTAAACCATGTCTCCGGCATGGACAGCATATTTTCTTGGAAGGACTTAAATTCATGGCAGATATCGATCTCTTGACTAGATACTCCTTTACGAAACGTAATGTAGGGTGGTGGGGATTCCTTATCAATAAGCGATCCATCTATACTCATTTCACGTGACCTCGGTGTATGTTCCACTTCATGAATAAAGGTACTGTTTGTAGTGTTCGTCATAATGGTCGAGCTCTCTGAATACAAGCTACTCTGTGCACGATGCACTCGCAGTCGGATGTACGCGCTTAGCGACAACACGTAAAGTACGCCACACGGACACAAGTATACTTATTAGCGGAGTAAAACAAAACAACCGGTTTGCGCCAGCGCTCGACACGGAATGATGATTAACTTTTAATAATTAAAGATATATAGAAATTCTGCAGCAAAAATAAAATGAAATAGCGGCAGCTGCTACTGTTTCAACGTGCACCTCGGACAGATGACAATACAAATATGAATTGTCATCTATCTCGGCATTACTGCTGGGGAGCCTATAAAACTCGGTAGTCATTGCAGTCTAAACTTAGCCATAGGATGGACAGGTCTTTGCATTCAAGACTACCGAAGAAAAAGCAGTGTTCCAGTTTGTAACTGGGTAAGATAAATAAGACGTATCAGCCAGAAATAACTGCGAGATTGAAGCAGACAAAGTTAAGGTTTTAATGAAGTCCCTTTATGTTCCGAAAATCCCCAGCGAGCGTGGGATGGGGTGCTGTGCCGTAGTGATATTACTCCGTTTGTTGCCTTCGTGTAGAATGTGTAGAGAGCGGCGTTGTGAAGAATATGCGGGGTAGACCGAGCATCCACGCCCACATATACATAAGAACATAGCTTGGGCGTGTATACCCAGAAGGGATTCTCCAAGATTATCGATGCCGGTACCCTTCTGGAGTAGAGTTTTATTTAACTCCGCCTTCATGCTTTTTCCACTTTTTCCACATTGTTTATTTGCAAAAATTATAAATTTCTGGTGCTAGTGTATATTCTATTTTTTTCTCCAACTATTCCTCCGCATATCCTGATACTGTATATTTTAGAGATTTTTAAAGTTTTTGTCAACTCAAATCGATGATTTAATTACATACGCAAAGTGAGCTCACGATATGGGCTGAACGGGAAAGTAAAGACGAAAGGGCGCGGGAGAGTCTTACGATTCGCGCTCGGGCACATGGCGAAAATTTGTTTTTGTTTACTAGCTAATGGTCGCTGGTCAGTCATTTGGGGTCCTTTTAGAGCGGTCGCTGCATAGTCGTAAAAGTGAATTGAGAATTTTGAGTAGTCTTGTTTTTTCTTAACATTTATTTGAATTGTAGATTTACTGGTTGTACTGATTTCATTAAAAAATTAATCAAAAACAATATTGTGTAAAACTATTTTTATTTTATTTGTTTTCAAGATGCGTTTACAAAAATATTAGACAGCATTTACGTTACAACTCCTCAAGCGTCTCCTCAGATTCAAGCTACCTGCAATCTTGATGAAATAGAGAAATAATTGTATGTAACTAAGGTAGGCCCGCAAATTAGGAGCAGCGAGGCGTGCAGCGAGCGTTCGGATGGGGCGTAAAGGCGTTTACAGTGGTAGAGCCGCGCGGTAGCTTTTGCTGTCACACGGATGGGCTGGCTCTACCGGGGTGGTACACGATCTCCTAGACTACCAGCGTAAAGTAGACGTCTACATCTGCGTTTCACCTGGTAAGTGTAAGTGGCTGGAGGTCCAATCCCCCCCCCCCCCAAACAGGGTAATGGAGTTACATAAAACACTACACCAGGAGAGTATCAGCACTTCTAATGACGGAGATCCCCCGCTGAGCATCCACGCCCATGCTACCCTACTCTTCCTGCCACCTAAACAGGGTAGTTAAATAAAATACTACCCCAGGAAGATACCGGCACTTCTAATGACGGAGATCCCCCGCTGTGCATCCACGCCCACGTTATCTTACTCTTCCTGAGCGTGGGTGAAAGCCGGCCTTGCTCTTCCTTACCGAGACGCAGGTATCCTAACCGGCTGATACTTCGTATCCCTCTTACACGGGATACAATTTAGAACACTCCTTTGTGCGATACAAATTAGAACACTGCTTTGTGCCCCGTGATGGAATTTGCGCATACGTGAGAGAGGGCATCTGTTTTCAACGCCTCGGCAGTCTTGAATGTATGGATCTGTCCATCCTATAGCTGCGCGTAGACAGCGACAAACATCTCCGCGTCTACGAGTGCCTCTATAGGTTCCATATAAGTAATGCCGACACAGACCTACTTATCGACCACATCAAAATGCTGCAGACTCCGAGCTATAACACGACCCATCTGGAGATATCGTGATCCTCGGTAATTTTAACGCCCACCACGCTGGATGGCTTGGTTCCCGTTTAAACTATCATGCGGGATCTGTTTGAAAATCTGTTTATAATTTTGCATTGGCATATGGTCTAATACAATTGATTACTTCACCTACGCGGATCCCAGATGTGGAGGATCATGCACCTTCCCTGTTGCACCTTCTGCTGACTCTCATCTGTACGGATATAGGTCTCAGTCGATGGCTCTTCGGATCATTGTCTGATCCGGAGTACGGTGCCACTCACGCTACTTTGCGGTTGGCCAACAGAAGGGGACAGGATGATATTTGTTTGCTCTTCGCCAGATAATCTCAACGTTGTTGCTCATTCTGTCGTTGACTTCAGGCACTCCTCGCGCTGGACTTTAACAAGTCGAGTGGGCCTGATGGAGACACTCCTATTGTGCTGAAGACGTATGCTCCGGAGTTGGAACCGGTTTTAACGCGTCTTTTTCGTTACTCCTATTCCTAGGCGTAGTCCTGGACTCATAGATGGACGGAGGCAGTAGAGTCCAAGGTGGAATCATTGATTGTTAGTTTGGCACAAAGCGCTTCTTTAGAAGCTCCCTTCCTATGGACTTCCCGAGAAATTGTGCAATTGGATCACCAGCTTTCTTGTAGATCGGAGCATCAAGATTGTAGTAGACGGTACATGCTCCGATTACAAGCGTATTAACGCTGGTGTTCCACAAGGCTGCGTGCTATTACCAACGCCGTTACTTTTGCATATCCATGATATGTTGCAAACCATTAAAATTCATTGCTATGTGGACGACAGCACTACCGGTGCTTTGTACATCGGCTGTACCAATATTTCTCAGGAAAACGTCGCCAAGTACCGGAACAAACTTGTGTCTGAAGTTGAGACTTTGTGAAATAAAGTCTCGGATTGGGGGCGACAAAATTTAGTCCAGTTTAATCCCCAAAGACACAAGTTTGCGCGTTTACCGCTAAAAAGAACCCCTTTGTCGTATCTTCTAAGTTTAAGGGCACTCCCCTTGTTGCCACAGCCAGTATCAGAATCCTCAGCGTCGACATATTGAATGACGTACAGGGAAGATATGGCCAATATGGCCTTTCTTATTCTCTTCAAAAAGCTCGGCGTGCTCAGCAGAGCGTGACAGCATTTCGTGCCGACACACTGCCTGCAACTTTATAAGGCGCAGGTTCGGCCTCCCATGGAATACTGTTCCCATCTCTGGGTCAGGGCTCCCCAGTGCCAGCTCCTTTCATTTGATCGTATCCAGCGCAGAGCGGTTCGATTTGTCTGTAACCGAGCTCTTTCTGATCGCTTTGTCTCACCGGCACTGCGAAGAGATGTTGCATCTCTTTGCGTATTTTTTCGCATCCACTACGGAGAGCGTTATTAGGAATTGTTTGGACTTATTGCAGCCGCTCAATTCACTATCGCACTTCGTAGGTACGTTCTACTAGCAAAATCAAGATTCCAACGTTTTGTCGCATATAATCGTATCTAACAATCATATTGAACATATAAATTATATAAAAAGTAAATTATCAGAAAGTTAAATGATTGTTGGACTTACTAATATTTTCTTTCAATAAATTAATTGCTATTTTTAAATAAAAAAGTGGTTTTAGTGACTTATGGTGTAGATTTATCAAGTCCAGATGGAGTGATAAACACGATAACTTTTGAAAATATTAGTTGTTTAACTCAATCTACTTTTTAATGTCTTCATCTATCACGTAGGAAGCCATGGAATGTAAATGTCAGATTAATTTTGTTTTGTTTAGTTATAATTAATTTTGTCGTCTGCGAAATCTCGAAATTTTCGGTGTTTTAGCAGCCTTTTATTAATGATTTCTTATATGTATTTACGCGAACACTACAGATTTAATAAAAGTACTTTTACGGACATATAAATTAGTAGAAATTAAAAATATTCCAAAAACCAAATTTGATACATACGTGACCAAGGTTATTATTTTTATAAACAAAGATTTTTATTATAATATTTTGTCGGCTAAAGTATGTAGGAGTTATATACACTTACTTACTTACTTATCTTCACACACAATCCCTGACAGGGTAGCCAGAGAGGACAGATCGCCAAGTGTCACGATCCTTACATACCTCTTTCGCTTCTTTCAGATTCAATATCTTCTTCATACATGCACGTCTAGGTAACCGAGTACTCTTGACCCTCCCCTCTTTGAGCAATTTTCTCACATGGTCTTCGAAAGTTATTCTCGGCCTACCTCGACACCTTTTAATATTAAATTTCGCGCTATATATTTTCTTCACCATTCGGTCTTCACTCATTCGCACAACGTGCCCAAACCATCGAAGCACGCCCTTATCAATTTTTGTGATAAGGTCATCTTTCAAACCTGCTATATTGCGAATCTCTTCGTTTCGCTTTCGGTCGGCCATGATAACGCCGCACATTTTACGAAGAGATCGCATAGCCACTGCATTCAACTTGCTTTTATGCTTCTTCTTGCATATACAGGTTTTGCTGCCATATAACAAAGTCGGTACCATCACTGCGTTATGTATTGCAAGGCGTGTACTCTTCACTACGCCTTGCCTTTTGACTAACGCAGTCAGGGCACCATTCACTTTGTTCCCGGCAGCGACACGCCTGTCCACATCTAAATCACATCTTCCATCCCGGCTAAAAGCACTCCCCAAGTATACAATTTCATTTACCTGTCCTAGACATTCCTGATTTACCCATATTTCACACTTCGTTCTCTCTTCGTCCCTTTCAAATACCAGAACCTTAGTTTTATTAGCATTCAAACACAGACCTTTAATTTCACATTCCTCTTTCATACACGTGACTAATTCCTGCAGTTCTGCCTCTGATGGTGCCTCAATATAATACCATCAGCATACAGCAGACAATTTACTTTAATGTCACCCAATTTCACACCCAAACAGCTATCTTTCAGATTCTGTAAACAGCTGTCGAGATACAGCCAGGAAGACATGACACAACCCTGTTTTACGCCGGTTTGGACGCTAAACATGGGCGACAGGTCATGGCCTACCCGCACACAGGCTTTACAGTCACAGTAAAGTGACTGCACAGCCCTTAGCAATCGACCATCCACACCATACCCCGGCAACATCTCCCACAATTTCTTCCTTACAACCTTATCAAATGCTTTCTCAAGTTCCACAAAAGCACAGAAAATCTTCTGGTTAGCAGCCAGCTTTTCGGTGATCATGCGGAAAGAAAACATTTGATCCTCTTCCAGGTCTAAATCCGCATTGTGCCTCCCATAGAAATCTTTCCGATTTCTCTTGCATCCTACGTGTCAAAACCTTCGAGTAAAATTTACTTGCTAAACTGGTCAATCTGATCGCCCGATAGCACCCGCAGTCAAAATGTGAACCTTTACCTTTATATAATAAAGTTACAATGACTGCGGATCGCCAATCATCCGGGAAATCACCCGTCCGCCAGCACAAATTGCACAGCAGATGAAAGCGTGAGACGTGAGGCCCACCATACTTGACCATTTCAGCAGTAACTCTGTCTAGTCCCGCAGCCTTACCACATTTCAAACTTCAAATCGCACGTTTAATCTCTTTCATACTGATGACCTCAGTGTAATCGAGGTCCGGGTCTGGCGTACCAGTCACGGTGTCACCCCCGGATCCCTCACTAAGATCATCACACGCATACATTTCTCTATAAAATTCGCTCCATCGCTGCATGACGTCCGATTTTTCTGAGAGGACGTTATTAGTTCTCGAAAGCACTTTGTTCATTCTTAAGGCCGTCGCACCACTTCGGGTCCTTCCAACCTCTTTCCAGAAGAGTTTGGAGTTCTCCTTAAAGTTGTGTGACAACCTTTCGTCCGCTTCCATTCTACACCTTTCACGCACTTCCTCAATCAATGCTTTCGTGTGAACTCTCTGCAGCTTATATCTTTCTTTCATCTTCTCTCACATATCCTTATCATTACTAGAGGCCAAGTAGTCTAACCATGCTTTCTTCTTCTTCTTTACAGCTTCTTTCACTTCATCATTCCACCATGCATCTCTTCTTTTACCACTACCTCTTTTTATCGTTCCACACACTTCTTCCGCTGCACTTACCATTCCATCCCTAAGGTTCTGCCATGTTCTTTCCACACATTCTTTTCTGCCATCGATGGTGTCAAGCTTTTCGGCTACCCTCGCATGATATTTGTCCCTAGTATCCGCTTCCTGAAGCTTCCAGCTTCGGATGGGACAGACCGACTGTGGTTCTGTTACTGCCGTCCGGTAGCGCCAACCCGCGAACAGACCCCTAAATCTAGTAATCACTACATAGTGATCCGTTCCCAGGTCAGCACCCCTGAACACTCGCGTATCCATCACCTGTTTTCGCGTCGGTCATCCACCAGGAACAAATCGATCATACTTCTCTCATTCGTTCTTTTTCTAGTATACATATGGATTTTCTTGTGATTAAACATAGTGTTTGTCACAAGAAGACCCTTTTTCTTGCATACAGCCAGTATAAGCTTGCCAGTATCATTAACCCTTTTATCGCCAAACTTTCCAAGCACCGACTCGTACCCTGGTCGAGCGGTACCAACCCATCCATTCAAATCACCACATACAACAATTCTTTCGTTTTCCCTAACCAAATCTAGAACTTCTCTTACATTCTCCCAAAACTCCTCCAGCTCAGCCCTGGACGACAATGCTACTGGTGCATAAACAGCCAAAAGGAATAACTGCGTCAGTCCCAATTTAAAGCGAACCCAGAGAAGTCTTGAGTTCACAACCTTATATCCAGTTATAACATCGACCAACCGTGACGACAGCAGCACCCCCACTCCCTGGCAGGCGCTCTCGCTCTCCGCGACTCCGGACCATAGAGCTAACGCCCCACCAGGGAGCTCTTCAGTACCACTGCCCTTCCGTTTGGTCTCCGACATACACACGACATCTAATTCTCTTTCTTTCATTATTTCGATCAACTCATTCGTCTTATCTCTCATGCCTCCTCTAATATTCCACGTGCCAACTTTGCACTCTGTCCTCCACCTTCCACCGTGTCGGGCTGTGCGTGACGGGTGGCGGTCCCCATCGCCGCTTTGTGCGCTGCATTCCACACCAACGGGGTCGAGCTGGTGTGCTTCGCCTTGGGGGGACGCCCTTACCCTCGTTGGCATGGGTGTGTAGCTGTGTAGAATTGCAGCCCTGAAAAGGCTGGCAGGGGTCGCGACAAGCACGCTTCTACAATGACCCCAAATTATATATAAATATACTTATACGTACCGGCACGCGAAGTGTAGGGCGTCCCCCCACTAGATGGAGTGACAACCTGGCAAGACATGCAGGAAGATACTACACATGATTAAAACTAATGATACAGATTTCATCACGTTTAATTTTAACTTTTTTATGTCGGGTTTATTTACGCATCTTTGGATGAAAGTAAAAACCCGCGTAAAAGAAAATATCATCGATGTAAAGCACCTACGCTCGGGGAAATCTAAATTATGTCAGCATGTTTAATATCGTCGCAACCATTATAGCGAATTTGATAGACAACAAATTGTTCCAATAAAATATCGATTCCTACCAATGATGATTCGCGAGGCTATTGAAATTAAATACCATCCTAATTTTAATGGGAAAGATGACTGAGTGATACCATCTGCTAAGGACCCATAATTAATAAAATTAAATTCAAAACCCAGCATACTACTTCCACATGAGTAAAGAAAACGTACAGTACAGAGGCAAAGCTTCATACAACCGCGCTGTGATAGGTACACTACTACAAGGTTGAGGTGAGTGTGTGCGTGAGCACTGGTGACTTCTCACGTACAGAGAGAAACTGCTTTAAGCCGGCTCGGCCAGTGCTCAAACTCAGGGTTATGTAAAAAATAATTAGTGTCAAATTTTGTTTATTAAAGAATAATTCGAATCAAATGAAATATAAAAAAGTGTAAATATGGTTCACTAATACCTATGTAGATTTAAATCTTATCGAGGTTATCGCAATAGATACCGCTCATTTTGTAAATAATGTGGCTCGCGGCCTATTTAGCAAAATAAATTAATACAAGGCTCTCAAACCACCGAAAATTTCGCCATTTCTTAGCCGAAAAAAATGTATTATAACTAATCAAAACAAAATTATACTGCCACTTACATTCCATAGCTTCCCACATGATAGATGAAGAGTTTTAAAAATACATTGAGTTGAACAATTGAAATTTTCAAAATTATCGTGTTTACGCCGCTATGCGGACTTGACAAATCCACACCATAAGCCACTAATACCCCTTTTTTATGTAAAAATAGTAATTAATCGATTATAAAAATATTAATAAGTTCAACAATCATTTATCTTTCTGACTGGAAAAAAAATGGATTGGAATCTTAATTTTTACATACATACGTGCGCGCTTCGCGCTTAATGCATGCAAAAGTAAGTCACTGATACAATTAAATAATGTACAATTTATATTTTTGTCGAGCTCAAATGCCGTCGTGAGTGGTTGTTAATTACAGCGGCTCGTGCAGAAAAATATCGATCGACGTAGAAATACAAGATATTCCAAAAACCAAATTTGATACATACTTGACCAAGGTAAGACATTATTATTATTTATGTAATCACAGATTTTTATTACAATATTTTGTTTCGCTAAAAGCACGCAGGATTTCTATATACTCGTAAATATACTCATACTTGGACTTTATAGACCTGAAGATGTGAGAACTATATGTGCCAAGTTTGGCTTCGTTTTGTTAGTTATGATGAGACCTTACCTCTGGGCTTGATAGAGTGACTTGAAAGTGTACTTTGATGACTGCTACTGGAACTCCTCGACAAGGAGAATTAGATGTGCCGAGTTTGGGCTCGATTTTTAGTTATGATGAGACCTTACCTCCGGACTTGATAGAGTGACTTGAAAGTGTACTTTGATGACTGCTACTGAAACTTCACGAGGAGGAGAACTATATGTGCCAAGTTTGGCTTCGTTTTGTTAGTTATGATGAGACCTTACCTCTGGGCTTGATAGAGTGACTTGAAAGTGTACTTTGATGACTGCTACTGGAACTGCTCGACGGGGCGAACTAGATGTATCGAGTTTGGGCCCGTTTTGATAGTTATGATGAGATCTTACTTCCGGACTAAATAGAGTGACTTAAAAGTGTACTTTGATGACTGCTACTGGAACTCATCGACGAGTAGAACTTGATATGCCATAAAGATATCAGAAAATTGGAAGTATAGTTATAAGGTTATTAATGAAAACTTGTGTGTATTTAAACTACTAAAAAAAATTAAGTATAATCACGTTATACGTACTTTTACTAATGCGCTTAAGGTATGCACAATTGGATTTACCGATAGTATTTTAGTTTACTTAGTAGTAAGTAGATGGCGCTATTGTTAGATGAAATAATGAAAGCCAAAACTATACTATCTAGTAATATCAGCAATAGAAGCGAACATTTATTTATCAATAAGGCATAAAATGATGTCAATTATGTTAAAAGTTCTGTTTCTGTTAATAAGTACGCTATCAGCGCAACTAACCGGTGAAAAACGATTTAATAATATCGTCATATGACCATATAATGAAATAGTAACGTTGTGCTTAGTTATTAGTATCTTCAAATTTCATTGATTTACGTCAAGATATATCAGGAGATGGTCAACAAACACTGTTAAATATCATGAAATGATCACACAATTTCACGAAAGGATAGATCAGCAGACGAGAAATGACAGACACCACTTTATGATATATGATCAATTCTACGATCTGGCCACGACATATATAAAAATCTCTTTATAAAACTATAATGATAATGAAAATTTTGCAATAATTGCAGATATACCAGTTTCAATCAGTTTACATATAGATTAGTTATTGAAAAAAAAAAACCTTATCGATTTTCATATTTTTGACAGACGATATCTATTGAAATTATCACTTTTAAAATAAAATAACAATTAAATACAATTAAGTAGGTGGCGCTGTTACAAGGTTATAATTATATTTTAATTTTTATTTATAAATATGGTATTTATTTGATTTGATTTGATGTATTAAAACACCCGTCATCCCGCCTATAACTAAGATATAATAGAAAATTAACATCTAAAGGAAGGAAAATACTTATCCTTCTTTTTTGAAGTTTCGTAATCGGGTTAAAAATAGCGTATATGTTGCCCCGGGTTACTAAATACCTACAAACAAAATTTCATGTAAATCGGTCCATTCGTTTTTGCGTGAATCCGGAATACACAGACAGACGGACAGACAAAAATTCTAAAATCCCTTTATTTAATCCCCTGAACTTGTTTTTTCAAGAAAATATTAGAATTACAGGGACACGACTTTTCTACTTATATTATCTTTATATATAAAAATTACGTGTTACGTTGTTTGTCCGCGATGAATTCCTAAACTACTGAACTGATTTCAATGAAATTTTGTACACTGTGTGCAGTTTGGTCCAACTTGAGAGAGACAGGATAGTTTTCATCTCGATAAGTGACCCTCAATTTTTTATTGCTAATCTCAGGAGTTTTTTAGGAAAGCAAATGGTCGTCGGAAAGGGCAGAACAACCTCTGCCTGGTCAGCTAGTATATAGGTAAAATAAAGACGTTAAGGTATTGAATTATTATGTACTAACGTACAGTATATTATGCCTTAGTGCGTTAAGGACCCATTAAAGATTAAACAACAGAATTAACCAAAATAAAGCAATCAACAAAACGTGGTTGCTCTTCTGACGATGTCTATGTACCGACTCTATACTGGTTCAAAGAAGAATTTTTCAGTAGTGTGTATGTGTAAGTAAATGATCACTTATAAAACTAATTCCAAGACGTACGACGTAATTAAATAGAGCAGGTGAATGTTCTTTTCTATGTCATTTCAGCTAAGCCGTGTGAACATAGAATGAACTAAAAACGAAGCATACACTCGAGTGAACATTCTTTCGAGTGAACCGTCTGATTCCGCCTTTACAGGCGAGTACATTGAATTAGTGCACTAATTCACTGTAACCTTAAATGGCAATTTGGTGTCGCCTAGCCAGGCAAACGAACGTTTATGTCGGTATAGGAGCAGGAGAAATTCCTTAAGTGTGGGTAGGAAGGGGGTAACTACGTCATAAAATATTTAAACGATCAATTGAATTCTTATCGTTATAATTCCTTTACTACAATGTACCTACAATACATGTTCATAAAACTGTTAGTTACCAAGATTTTTAACACCATCTACAACTTTATCTTTAGTACTCTTCTCTGCTGGTGTAACCGCATCGGCGACAGCGCTGCCCGCGTCACTTACTGCCTTCTTCGCATCACTCGTAGCACTTTTCACGGAATCCATGATGTCACGTTTTTATCTGTTTTCTTCTGATGAAAATGCAACTGCGGTTACCACAAGCAACTGAAACATACGTCGAAACAACCATATAAATATTTTTTTTAAATAACAGAAATAGGCAAATAATCGCAGTTAATTTATGTATTACCTAGTAACAAGGAATAAAAAGTTTTTTTTTTAAATAAAACACGTGCCTAGACCGGCGGCCTACATACGTCCAACTGTCTAGGTTTATTGCATACAAGAAATTTGGCTCTCCATTTCTAAGATGATTTTGGGTTCACTTCTAAAAGAAGTGGAATGGATATACAACCGTACGTGGTAGAGCGATGATATTAGTAGTATATTTGTAGCACGAATGGGTCGGCTAGACCGGGGAAGGACCACGTTTTCACAGAATACCAGCGAAAAATAGCAGCTTAAAACTGTTGTGTTTCGTATGGTGAGTGTGTACCGGAGACCCTTTTTACTGGAAAAGAGGCATTCCATCTTAGTCCTCACAAGTGACAACGCATCTGCATTTTTATTCGCAAACGAAGATAGATGTAGACGTACATGGGCCACAGCAACCACTTACCAACAGGTGGAGTGTGTGACCCTTATTAAATGTATAAAAACAACATAATATAATTTTCTTATTGCAATAACAGTATCACATAAAAATTTTGAAAAATTGGTATATATACTATTCCACGCTTTTTTATCATCAAAATAATCATTCAAATTAAAGTAGGCCTCTACGTACTATGAAACAAAGAAGTATAAAAACAAAAACGTTTGTTTTGGTTTTCATCAATAGACAGAATGAAACAAGAGGAAAGTTTATATTATAATAAAGGCAACATGTATATGATATATTATACAATTCTTCTTTCCGTGTGTGTATATGATTGAACTCTCTCTAAACGGCTAGACCGATTTTGATGATTTGAGAGGGTTTTAAAGCAAGGAATTGTCCGGCGCGCTAGTCCAACGCGTGTTAGCGATTTACACATGTCTTCGAAATATTTGTTTTTATTATTTTTCAGAAATGCAGCTTTTTTAACGATGTTTTCCTTCACCACTGAGCACGTGGTAAATCACCACTTAAAACAAAACGTTGGTGCCAGCGGGGATCGAACCCGAACTTTTCGCGTATTGTGAAATTTAAAGCGAGAGCTTCGCCCCTGAGTTACCACGGCTCTTTTCTACTTGTATTTAAAATAGGACAATATCATCTGCATAATATATTATTTTGCCTGAGCTAAGTTCGATGTTATATGTCGAATACAGGATTATTTTACAATACCTAACCATCCAAATTTGCAGAAAAGGTTCAGATTAAATAATAGAGGCAAATGGTGAGGGAAAATGAATTAAAACAAATTTCAAATAAAAGTTAAAAAAGTTACAGCCTATATACACGTCCCACTGCTGGGCACAGGCCTCCTCTCATTTCTGAGAGGGTTTAGGGCAAGGAAATGTCCGCCGCGTTGCCCCAATGCGTGTTGGCGAACTTCACATGTCTTCGAAATATATATATTTTTTTCTTATTTGTCAGACATGCAGGTTTCAATTTCATTGGTGCCGGCGGGGATCGAATCCGGGTTTTTCGCGTACTGTGACACTTAAAGCGAGTGCTAACCATCTGAGCTACCACGGCTCAATCTCAAATATTCTGTCCTTTTTATCTTTTAAATTCAGAATGCGTGGTAATGCATTATTTTAACTGATTGTCATTCATAAATTGATTGATTTTGATTTTATCCTTTTTTATTGTATTATTTAAAAAAGAAACATTAGCTCCACACTAGGATTTTCTTCTGTTTCGTGGGGAACAATTATTTGTAGGCCATACAAATACTTGTACCATGCGGGATTCAAACCCACGGCCCTTGGTGCTGCAACTTATTGCTAAGCCACTGCGCCACGCAGCCGTCAGTTAATTTAATAATATATAATATTTAAGGCTTACTATTTTACTACGTACGCACACATTCTTAAGGGTCAATCGGTCGGCAAAATTAAACGTTGTGAATTGAATCGCACACAGATCACGCACACAGTTGTTGCCCATAAATCACATTCAATTTGATATAATTTCAAATAAAATTAAAAGCGTATTTTCAAAAACTTCAATAACGGTATTTATATATTTGAAATTAAGTTTTAAATTTTGGCAACTTTGAAAAACAAACCTGTATAATGTTATACAATATGTTTTTATACTTCAATTGTTTTTATTGATATGATACTTGTAAATCAAAATAGACACACCATTGGAAAGGGGATCATTTATTGCCTTGCGGTATCTGACGATAAAGAAGAAGATTGTTGAATATTTTATTTAGTTCATTAGTTAAATATCTAATAATTTCAATATAAATGTTAATAAAATTGCTTAGCATATTAAACATTCAAGTTAAATTGAAATATAAAAAAAAAGGTTTATTCCCAGGTTTAAGAGCGGCGTTATCCATTGTACTTTTATTGACACGATGATGGTAAATATCCAAAAGTATTTCTAATAGGTCGGCTCGACTGCTTTCAAAGCAATTTACATATTAATTTTTCGCTTATCTGGGTATCAATTGTCTATATTAATTATTATTTAATATTAAAAATCCCTTGGTAAAAAGAAACTAAATGCGTTTATTAATTTAAAATAGTGAGAAATCTATTTGAAATACCTAATTTACTACAATGCGGAAACTTACAGTTACATGTAGAGCGAGCGGCCGTTGCAGGAGTAATAACGTTTTTTATTCTAGTCTTGTAGTTTAATCCTTGACCTTGTTTACAATCCTTGGTGTTGTGGTCTATTTGGATCGTCGGGTAGGGGTACGGGAGGGTACGGGCAAGGGCAGGCAAGGACAATCAATAAGTCTACGCATCGACTATATTGTATATAAATGAATAAATTTAAAGTGTCTGTTTGTAATGTCAAAATAACAGCTTTTACAAAATGCATCATCATCATCATCATCATAATAATAATCACCATCATCATCATTATTACAGCCTTACACAAGTCCACTACTGAACATAGACCTCCCCTAAGGAAGGCCACGAAGCACGTTCCTGAGCCACCTGCATCCATCGACCTGCGTGCATAATACCTAGTCAGGTCATAAATTCTGTCACATGTTTAATATAAAATAATTGAAACATTTTTTTTCATTATGTAAACATTTATATACCAAAATGAACTTAACAAAACATAGATTCTTATGACACTAAAGTTTATTCAAAATGACCTCCGTGATTTTGAATACAGGCCTTCAATCTGCGCGGCCAGTCGTCTATCGCAGCACGAACGAGGTCCATGTCAATATCGGTGGCTGCCTTAATCAAGGATGTCTTGAGTGACTCCAAATTGGGATGAGGCTTTGAGAACGCCTTTTCCTCCAAGTGTTGCCATATTTTGTAATCTAACGGATTCATATCTGGACTGGAGAAGGGCCAGTCTTCGTGCCGGATGAAGTTGATTTCACGCGCCGCCAGCCAGTCTTGTGTGCTCTTCGCTCTATGAGCTGGCGCCGAATCTTGTTGGAATACCCAGTGCCTGTTATTGAACATGGTATGAGAAACAGGTTCCACAAGGTTCGTCAGGACTGTATTTTGATACACAACTGTATTCGTTTTTACACCTTTCTCACAAAAATGTACCTCTGTTAAGCCCCAATAAGAAACTCCCAACCATACCATGAGCGAGGATGGAATATGACCTCGTTGGACTCGCGGAATACGGTTGCTCGCTTCTTCACTACTGTGTGCGTACACCTTATCATTTTGTTTGTTGTAGCTCTCTTCTACGGTAATAATTTTTTCATCCAAAAAAAGAATTTCCCGATATTTTTTCCCGCGTACCGCTTCAACAAAGCGCGGCATCTCTTCAGTCTCAGGTCCATTAGACGAGCATTCAAACGATGTCCTGTTTTTCTTCGATATGCCCGAAGCCCTAAGTCTTTATTTAACACCCTTTTCACCGTAGTTCTGCTTAACCCCATCTGAAGGGCCAACAGTTTCTGCTTACGTTTGGGATTTCTTTGAATTCGCGCCTTCACAGCTTTTATCACTGCTGGAGTCCTAACAGACCGAGGGCGACCACTTCTTGACCTGTCGTCTACACTAGAGTCTTCATTGTATCGTTTGATGGTACGATAAACGAATCTTTTGGTTATATTCAAATTTTTCAGTATGTGAAAAATTTGAATTGGCGCATAACCGCAACGATGCAACGCAATAACTGCAACACGGTCTTCTTTAAGCGTCCACTCCATATTTAAAAATGAGTAAAATTCTAAAAAGTATATAGTTTTATTTTCATGAACAATTCGAAATTCGAATTCAATAAACTTTTTTGTGGCCAGCATTCTAAAAGAAAAGTTTTTACTGTGTGACAATACTTATGACCTGACTAGGTATAAACGGAAAAAAAATGTCTCTCCTATATATAATAAAAAGAAAAAAATCTAGTTGTTCATCCTAAATGGGGAGCCGGGAGATCCATAGCACACGGTATCCTAATTTGGGCTCCCGTCTCCCGCAAATTTATACACTCTTTGTTTTGTTTATAAAAAAAGTATATTTTAAAAGATAAAATATGCAATGTACAATTTGTGGGAGAAAATAATAAAAATTTATATTATTTATTTATTATTTTTATTTATATGAAAGTATATATTAATAAGTATATAAGTAAATAATAGGTATACGAGTCATCATTATTATTATCGTTACAGCACTTCACACGTCCACTGCTGAACAGTATATAGTATATAAGTAAAAATAAAAAAAATATATATATATATATATTTAAATAAATATATATTTTTAGACTTGTTGTTCCGGCTTATACGGAAATCCGATATTGTAAGACCGATTTTGAAAAAAAAACATGAATTCTAATCGTAACTAAACGAAGTAGCGGGGAACAGCTCGTTAATATGTAGACACCACAGACTAAATGATGCTTACCAAAGAGTATAGTAACTGTCCTTTACAGGAAATACTTACAAATGTATATAGACACCAAAGCCTTGTAGTTGTTGTTAAAATAGACAATGATTTTAGACCATACAGCCTAGTCTAACGTGTATTTTATTCACAATATGCATGTTGCGAGGATTTTGAGAGATTTTGACGACAATTTATTTCAGCGGACAGTTGTTATTATCTCAATACATCTAGGCGGATAAAAATCACATGACAATTTTATCACCATCCAACACTTTACAAGTCAAATAGGTTCGCAAAATTACACCACTTTTATCAAAATCCACTTCAAACTATTATTTATAAACTATTATGAATTATAAAATACAGGAGCATCAATCCGCCGGTGGTCAAGTTCTCGCCAAAACCCCTCAACATAGAGTATAACTGTCCTATAACAGCATAACAGGTAGTTCCTAATATCTTATCGTTTTTTATGCAGGTCATGTATTAAACATTTTAATAACAATAATCACAAGTCCATATTCTTATTTATTTATACATTTACATATTATTATTGATATATATATATAATATGTAACCAAACCCCTGTGGTTCCCGTTAAGTACGTTATCAGGAACGTTATTCAAACCTATAGAAATAACTTTTTTTAAAAACTCGAACAATATTGCTTTATTTTATTAAAAAAATTGTAATAAAACGACATAAAATAAAAATATTTTTTTTTTTAAAAAATTAAAAAAAATATGTTCGAGTTTTTAAAAAAAAGTTATTTCTATAGGTTTGTATACTGATCCTGATAACGTACTTAACAGGAACCACAGGGTTTTTGTTACATGTTGTATATATATATCGGAGCTTCTATAAAAATCCGGTTGGATCGAGGTGGAATTAAGGGTATATCGAGAAACCCCCACTTGTTTGTGCAGTATAAAGTTCACTGTAGGCGCCGTGTGCTAGAGATTCCGCTTATGTCATTCAACGAGTGTAGTCATTCTACTAGTGCTAAGATAATGTCGTGGTTCTGTTCGTTGTTGTAATTCTTCTAGTGCAGGGCAGGAGGAATGGTGTTGCTGAGAGGCTGCCCTGTGTTACATTGAGATAAGTAGTGTTGCTGATGGTTTATATATTTTGGTGGTATCGTGTAATTACGTACTTCACGTTACACTGGAGTGTGATTGTTGCGGAGACATGTTACGGTGTGGTCGAACTGTAATTTCACTATACTGCATGTATAGTGCGTTACGTTGTCTTAGTACCGATAATGATAATTTGTAAGCAAGAGAGCAAGTTGAACATCCACTTTCACATTTTTATTATTTTTAACAATGAATGCTATCCTGATGTATTTCAGACATCAAACTTAGGAAATTGGGATTGATATCGATTGCCATTTTAGAGAATCATTCTTGCCCATTGGTTGTCAGTTCTTTGAGCTATATGGCTGGCTCAATGCCACTTAATCTTACTAATCCGTTGCAAGCGGAGAAATTCCAGCAAGAGTAGCGACAAACGACCAGCAATAAATGACCACATCTCAGCTCCTTACGTTTTGAGGAATACATGACATAACTACGTAATCTCCCAAATGCTGCCCGGCTGAGTTGGATTCGTTGGTTGATCTTTCGATCGAATTTGAACTTACATTGTCGGATAATTTGTCCTAGCCTATACCTATTATTCAACAACTTCAAGCGTAGTGCTTCAAGCGTTACACATGACTTTTTTTTTGTCCATGTTTACTATAAAACCTACAGTCAAGTGAGTAAGAAGTTAACTTTGTCATCAGGAGTGTGTGTCATCATCATCATTACAGCCCTTCACAAGTCCACTAGGCCTGCGATAAGGAATGCCACAAAGCCCGGTCCTGAGCCACCTGCATTCATAGACTTCCTGCATATCTTACCAGGTCTCACTCCTTCTAGTAGGGGGACGTCCTACACTTCGTCCGCCGGTACGAGGCTGCCACTCGAGAACCTTTTTCTTCTTCAGCTTAATAATCCTTTGGGCTATGTCGGTAAGTCTGGTTCTAATGCGGATATCCTCATTTCTAAGCTTAGCACGCAGAGAAACCTCGAGCATAGCCCTCCCCATAGCTCGCTGAGCGACTTTGAGCTTCCTCATACGGCCAGCAGTGAAGGACCATGTTCAGTTCCATAGGTCATCACTGGCAACGCGCACTGGTTGACAGTCTATTTTTTAAGTTTAGAGGTATACCTAACGAGAAGATATGCTGTAATTTCCCGAACGCTGCCCAGCCGAGTTGAATCCGTCGATTGACCTTTCGGTCGAAGTTGAACTTACCTAGTCGGACTATTCGTTGTAAGTAAACATACTCGTCAACAATTTCGAGCTAAGTGTCCCCAAAAACTACCGGCATAGGTGTGACATGGAAGTTACAACATGACTTTTGTTATGTGAATGTCCATCTTAAGACCTATCCGTTGGGAGACCCTATTAAGGTCATTGAGCATAGTGCTTAGGTCCTCCAGCAATTCTGCCATAAGGACTATATCGTCGGCAAATCGAAGGTGAGTGATGTACTCGCCATTGATGTTAATACCGTATCCTTTCCAGTTCAGTAGCTGGAAAACGTCTTCCAATGCAGCTGTGAAGAGTTTCAGGGAAATAACTTCACCCTGAGTTACACCTCTCTACAGTTGGATAGGTATCGTACTCTTGTTCTGTACTCAGATAGCCATCGTAGCCCTAATGTACAAACACTACAGCTCTTCGATATATCGACAGTCATCTCGGCTTTCACATATGCCAGACATAGTGGCAAATTGTACTCCTCGGACTTCTGTACAATCTGTCGCCGGGTATATATGTGGTCTATGGTACTAAAGCCTTTTCGGAAACCGGCTTGTTCGGGAGGTTGAAAATCGTTAATTCTGCGTGCGAGACGATTAGTAATGACTCTCGAAACCAACACGTAGATGCGGCTCAGAAGGTAAATCGGTCTATAGTTTTTTATGAGAACATTGTCGCCTTTCTTCAAGAACAAGACCACCACACCTCTGCGCCACGCCTCCGGTGTAGTGCCACCATGGAGGACGGAAGTAAAGAACTTCTAAAGGACTTTAAGTATCGGTTTTCCATCCGCTTTCAAAAGCGCGCTGTAATTCCATTCTCGCCTGGGGCCATGCCGTTTTCAAATTGCTGGAGAGCCATTCTAATCTCTCTCAGACTGATGTCCGGAATATCTATTTATTTATTTATAAGGGTCACCGACAGATCATACACAAATACTAAAAACAAGATCCAAGCATTGTGAGAAACATGCAATGTGCTCACCCAGTTATAGACAAACACACAGAGTACTCGTAGTGTTGCGAAAAGTTAATTATCGTAAAATTTAATAGTTCAGTAGCAAAATTGCGTATTTATGAGAAATTAAAAAGGGTTTACATATGTTATCTAAAACTTAGATTCTAAATAAAGTAATATTATTCTTCTGAATATCATCGGAATATTGTCGGATAAGACTGGCTCTTGGATCGTTACTCACATTTGCATGTGGTTCCAACGATAATGTATACAGCTGCCCTTAGAATTTCTCAATCTTATTCAAAATTTCAGGTGTCCCGGAAACGACGCTGCCACACTCGGTCATTAGCTTAGACAGTTGGCTTTGTCTGGCAGATAAATCTCTAGCAAAGACTTTAGAGCCCTGGTTCCGCTCGATCGCTTCTTCAATACGTGCTGTATTGAGGTTGCGTAAGTCTCGCCGAATGCATTTGGAGATTTGTCTATTCATTTGCCTGTACGCTGTCAAATCTCCTAAAGACTGCAGATTCATCTCCCGTTGTAGAACTTAGCTTCGACCGCATGGACATTTTCCAAGAGCTTGTTACTTATATCGTCCACTGCATTGCAATCTTCTTGGACCTGAAAGGTTTCGGGACTCTGGATTAGACCACGAGAGGGACGGAGCGTTAACTTCATTAGACGAGACCTCTCCATCTTAACGTTTGGGTTCAGTGTGCCTCTAACCATTCGGTGATCGCTACCAGTTCTCACCCTCGCAATCACTAAGACATCATTGAACAGTTGTCGTTTGGTCGTCATAATGAAGTCAATCTCATTTTTGTCGAACCGTCGGGGCCCGAACAGGTCCACTTCCTGTGAAGCCGCTTCTGGAAGAAACAATTCATCATAAAGAGTACCTCTTTCTCCATGAATTCGGCCAGCTGCTAGCCCCTTAGGTTCCGTTGCCCTATTCCAAATTGCCCTTCCTTCTGCTTACCGTTCTATCTTTTAGTTTAGTTTTGCATTGCCAATTTTTAAACAAATTTCATGAGAAGGAAGTCGGGGCATATTAAAAGAATTTAAAAATTCTATCGGGTAATTAGTGGCTTCTTGTTCATCGACCATTCTATTTATTGAACTATAAAATTTGCTTTCCCCTTGTATATTCGACAGTATTTTGTTATTAATCTCAGATGCCTGGTCATTGCGAGGAGATAAACTGGATCTTTAGCATAGCCAAAAATTGTCCCTATTTAATATAATTGTTACGTCACCGTAAACCGACGATATCAGATGTGGTTGGGATTTCACTATACAACATAACTCAGGCGTCAGAATAAGTTTTCCTTCGTGTAGTTGTGGATAGGTACCTTCCCCAATCTTTAATAATTTATCAGAAAATTGACGATCATCCGAATTATCTCCAGTTCTCACTCGCATGTTTATAGTCAAATGTACCGATTGTATATCACGCCACAAATAAGAGCTTTTTAGGCAAGCCCTAACCTCATCAGCTCGGGTACCCCGTGGTATTACCGGTAAGGGTTGTCGGAAATCACCACAAAATAAAACCGTGATACCGCCCATTGGTCGATCATTTTGTCTTATATCCCTTAAAGTTCTGTCTACCGCTTCTACCCCTTTTCGGTGGGCCATCGTACATTCATTCCATATGATTAAATTACACTTACGTAATACCTTAGCTTTGTCGCTATTTCTTGAAATACTACAGGTTGGACTTTCCGTGCGATCTAAATCAATTGGTACTTTAAACATAGTGTGAGCAGTTTTACCTCCTGGTAGCAATGTTGCAGCTATACCTGATGAAGCCACGGCAAGAGCAATTTTACGCTGATTTCGAACATAAGATAATATTAATTTAGTCAAAAAGGTTTCCCCAGTTCCTCCAGGTGCATCTAAAAACCATATTGTTCCCAAATTATTCTGAACACTCTCGCACACGCGATCATAGACTGAACTTTGTTCTGCAGTCATCATTGGGACACCGTTTTCTAATGTTGCCAGCAGTTCCATTGAGTTGTAACCAATCTCTGCAGAATATTCCCTATTGGTAACCTGTCCGACTGAGGTTGGTGTTGGCAAACCATATTCACAGAGTGACTTACCGCCTACTGCTGTTACGTCTTCCTGAAGAGCTAATAAGCACAGATTTATGGCAAGATCACGGAAATTATCATTAGTTGCGCCTTCATCATTGTGAGATATATTCCGAAGAAAGTCTTCTGCAAATTTTTCTTTATATTTTTCCCATAATTGTACAGCATCTGACAAATTACAAAATGTGAGTAATGTTACAAATAAATGGCGTAACCGTCGTGGATTATAACTAACACAGGATTCTGCTAAAGCGTCATCCCAACACTGATCATTTCCAAGCAAACGACGCGCTTGGAAAGCTGCATGATAAGTTAGATAAACAACATAGTCTACTTTTCTCAAATCTATAAATGATGTTGGTCTTCGCACTGTATGTAATAATAATCGCAAATAGAAACACTTAGCGTTGTTAGGATGAACGGTATACACTCTACCAAGAACATGTTCTTTGAAAATACCTGACTCGCCATCTACAGGCCTGCCACGGCGTCTACGATTAAAGACACCTCGTTGCTTATCGTAGGTATAATACGATGGAACTTCCTCATACAAAAGAGATTTTGCAAAATTATCAGTTTGGCAAAGTCGAAAGAATGCTAATAAAGTTGTTTGTCTAGGGTTCTCTAATCGTTCTGTAAAATTTTCTGCGTTGAAATATATACGTTGACCACCTTCAAGATGAACATCCAGATGAGTCACAGGTGGATATCTTTTGTGAATGTTGAAACTTAAGAACCGCCACACAGCTTCTGAAGAGCTGATATATCTGCCTGACTGAAATCTAGTAACTTCATCATGTTCATTTCTCAACGCAAATGTAGCTGGGTCACTGCCCTTGTTAATATACTTACAAATATATTTTATTGAATCTACACTATTACACATTTCAACATTTATGTGAGCTTGAAATGCTCTAGACATCACAGGCGAATACGGAACGACCCACCTATTATCTAAAGTAACCTGTTGTCAAGACACTCACTTTTCAACAGTAAAACCACCATTGTCTCTTGAACGGCGACGATATAATGGGTATCCATCATGTCCTGTTACAGTTTCATCCACTAATGCTTTTGGATATCTTTTAGTGCAACGACCGTCTTGCATGCAATCAGCATTCCCGTTAAATGCACCACATGGACCATGTATTATATGAGTTTTAACAATGTCGTATAACACGGGATCTGCAATCGGATCTGGAATTTCAGCATTGATTGAACTGTCTTCATCATTAGGTCGAACCTTATCTTTTAACCAAAGCAGGATATGTGCGTGAGGTAAGCCGCATTTTTGCCACTCAACACTATACATATAACACAATACATCTCCAAATATGTTATCTTTGGTAAGTAGATCTATCATTGATTTTAATTTTAAATGAAAAACTCTTGCGATAATATCATGGCGGTCATGCGATTGTTGACCCTCAATAAGCTCCTGAGTGATTTCATCCCACTTGGGATTGGTAGTTACAGTAATAAATAAGTCGGGACGTCCATATTTTCTTACGTAACAAAAAGCATCTTGAGTACGTTCGTACATGTAGCGTGGACCACCAGTAAAAGAAGAGGGTAAAATAACTAAACGGCCCATATTCACCGTATCATTATCTTGCTGCGTGGCGTCGCGAAGGTGCACGTATTCTTCAGCGCGCAGCTGCCTTTGATTAGATCGTATATAAACTAATCTTTCGATTTCACTTTTTGCGTACATGTCAACAATAAACTGATTGAATTAGCCACGAAAACGTTAAAAGTATACAAATCTATTCCGTCTCACTTGCAAGTGGTAACAATAAAATTGAAGGCATGACATCTTTTTATTACAATTAGGTGCGTCTGTACGCGGATCAGTTTGGTATAAAGCGAAATTATAACCATCTTCATCTCGAGAGTATATCAAAGGCAATATCCTTACTGACTTACTACTTAAATTCCAAACTGTCGTAAGCCCTGTGGGTTTCGTAAATACGTTGCAAACGATTGTCTCTGGAACGGATAACGATATCACGCCTATCACATTCCTGGTCGACCATCGACCAACTTCATTCGTGGATGGAACGTTATAACGCCCAGGGTGCTCCTGAGTTGGACGCCTATCGGCATTTATAACAATTTTATAATTGTTATCACCATCTTGAGGAAGAGCTTCTAATGCCGATTTAAAACTGCATACATACGAATTAACCTGATGCAACATATTCTGAAGTTGTGAAATAAGTTCAGTATTTAAATTCGGGAAATATTGATTTATTATATTTGAGTGTTCGTAGTAGTCGGATACAAAATATATTTGAAGAAACTTAGGTTGGTCTTCAGGCAAAAGGGATCCTATCAAATGGTAAACCTGACCTTGTATCTTAAAAGTAGGCATGAAAGGACCCTCTGAGATTTGTTGAGCACCAAAGGATGTCATTTGAAACGCACTATTATAAGTGCGAATATTGTCTAAGAACTGTTTAGATTGCACATGTTTCCCTAAAAGTAGTGACTTCAAAGGTTCCGGTGGATCTTCGTGGCATTGTGTATTTTATTTTTATTCGACGGCATTCAGTTACCTAACAAAATAATCTACGTTAGAGTTCCTAACTATAGCTACCATAAACTTTAAAAAATCTAAATGCCTGATTAAATAATAAAACGGATCCTAAATAAATCCTTAAATCCAAAATTAAATTCTTAAAAATATATAAGTAGGTACCTAAACTACGTCTAATAGAATGAAATAACCTATTTGATACCTAGGTACCTATTTAAAACTACAGCTAAATAAAAAAAAAAGTTTAATTTATAATTAAGCTAATACTAAGAAATATGTAAGTAAACACTACCAAAATTACTAATACCTATTTTATAAAATAACAACCAAAGAAATCTAAAAATAAATTATTAAAAGTAAGAGTAGACTAAAAGTCGCGCTGATAAGCACGGTTTGTTAAAATCAATTATTGTCTGCCAATAAGGTCGAACACTCTGAACGTCTGTTCGCATCAACAACCAAATATTGTATGAAGCTTGCACTCTTTTTTTTTTTTTTTTTTTTTGCGCCCGAAGCAATTTGGAAAAGGGCTACCACTGAGGGAGGCGGAAAATGCATTATGCATACCACGACAGCCGGTCTGTCCTGGTTATGTGGGACTCACTGCCTACCGGGGGACCTAAGTGATACCCACTAAAAACCGCCTTTGGGGACTGGCAACTAGCTCTATTAAAGCTGCATATGCCGTATCTAAAGCGACCCTCTTTTGGGAAAAGAGGGCGCAGACGGCTAAGTGCCGTTTAGGGACTGCCTACGAAGGCATATTATTAATTTTAACTAATTTTTAATTTAATTAGGATTGGCCTGAGCCGCCAGGCCTTGCACTCGGACCCCCCGCCTTTTTATACCTCCCGTCGCGAGCCGCGTCGAGCGCGGCGACCGTTACACAAAAATAATCCTTATAGCATGATTCAGTATTCACGGGCGATAGCTTATTAGCGTATTTCATGTATAACTTTGGTGTTACTATGCCGATTTCTATGATTCTTTTTTGTTGAATAGATAATAATGTATTTTTTTTAAGTAGGGATGAGTGACAGTGTTATAAACGTAAGAGTAGACAAATATAATCAGAAAGCTCCGAACTGCTAAGCTAAAAGATAGACATATGCTGTCGTGAAATATTTTTATATAATTTTAAGGAGAACATTTCCGTTATACATGATTTCTGTGTAGCTTTAACCATTAAGGCTGCACACGCGACGGAAGCTTAAAAAATGGAGTAATTTCTCCAGTTTCCCCAACATTTACCTTCACTGCTCTGCTCCTATTGATCGTAGCGTGATGAAAAGTATACTATAACCTGCCCAGGTGTATGAAGAATGATTGTACCAAGTTTTAAGAGTTTTTGTTTCTATAACGAACATACAGACAGACAGACAGACACAAACATTTTACTGATTGCATTTTTGGCATCAGTAACGATCATTAATCACCCCCTGATAGTTATTTTGGAAATATATTTCATGTACAAAATTAACCTCTCTACAGATTTATTATAAGTATAGATTAGTCTTAGCCTATATCATTATTTCAGTTTGACTAATGATCACTGTGCCCTAATGTGCCACCATATCCATTAATAATTTTTTTTTATTCTAACCTATACAACCGATATTTAGTTACCGTATTTAGTAATTTGTCCTTATATTATTTTGTTATTTTGCTGGCGCGGCAATTTTTCGCTAGAAAACATATATAACTTTACCGTTAATCTAATTTGGCACGTTCAATTCACCAATTATTATTGTCAAACTCAACTCATGTCGTCATCATTCAATAACCGTTCTCTATGTTTTATGTGCATTTTGTAATCCCATTCTAAAACCAATTTAGAACGTTTGTCTTTATAAGTTACTTATAAGACAATATCTGTAGTGTAATAGTTTCCTTGTACATCAAATAACAGCTGTAATATAGCAGTTATACAACCTCTTTTATGCTTGTACAGCTAATGTACAGCGCGCTACTACCGCATAAAGCTACATAATTTGTGCCAATTTTTTACTTAAGCGCTTATACAGCTTTATACAGCCAGAAATACAGCTTCTAGTATAAAAACGAACCTCAATACAGCTCGTATACTCGTGGATCGAAAACTGCCTTATTATAAGTACTTGCCGGATGCCGTATTTGAAAATGACCGCGTCAGGCTCTACTGGGACCATCATCACAGACAGGACTATTCTTGCGAATCAGCCTGATATTGTGCTGATGGACCGGGTACAGTCAAGGATATTTTTGGTCGACATTACCATTTCACATGACAAGAACCCCTTGAAAGCCGAATCAGATAAGAAAACAAAAAAAAATTACACTGGTGTTATTATGTTTAAGTATATTCATGATTTTTTTTATGAAATTATTGTTTCATTTAGCTGTACTAACAGGATGGAATAAAGCTAATAAAATGTTGTGAAAAGATGTTTTTTTTTCTTCGGGATTGATTTTCTTTCTGACCCATAATCAAAGGTATCGTTAGTACTATCGTCTGTCTTCATTTTCGGGAGCGTTTCACTAACGCCCGTTCTAACCTGCTTATTCTGTACCCATAAAACTTTTGGGCGAAAGTAGATTTTGTTTGTATTGTTTCACATACCTCATAATTTCTTCTCCTGATTTGTAGTAAATTAGGTGTGAACACAGTTCAAGTGTGTTTTTTTTAAATTGTAGACAATATCCTATATAATTTGCCGTACTGTAACAACGTTGGCTTGCCTTAATAAACTGGTAGTTGAGAAAAAGTGCAACTTTTAAAAGCATTCGTTCCAATTCAAGCATGTGTGTGTTATTGGAACTTCCCCAAACAGTAATATCGTAGGTCAATATAGATTGGCATAAAAATATATAAACAGTTTTTATCAATCACCAATTTGTGGCATGTCTTAAGTTTTTAAACATGTAAGTTTTCCGACTCTTTGGATCAAATTTCTTATGTGTTCTTTGAATTTAAGATAGTGTATTTATTATATTAAAGCAGTTGCAGTTTGAACTAGGAAATTGAAAATATGAATGAATTTTATAATTGTTAATATATTTTGTTAATTTGCGAATCGAAAACGTAATAGGATATTTGGTTTTATTTTATTTGGAATCAACGTTAAGTGAAAGTTAATTTATGGCCAGCTACTGATAAACGGTATTAAAACTTTCTTGAGCAATATTAAAAACTATTTCCCATAAATCCCCATAAAAAGTTAGTGTAGTATCATCGGCATACGATATTATTTTACATTTTTTTATATTTAAGTTACAAAGTTCTAATGAAATTTATAAGTTAAATATAAAATATATATAACATGGCCCAGCGCTATTTTTATGTCACATTAATTTGTTGCATGAAAACAGCGTTGGGCCAAGTATACTATTTGTGGGATGCCATAACTAATAGGTGGTTCATCGCTTACTATGTTACCTATCCTAACACGCTGTGTTCAATTATGTAAATAATCCATAAAATGTAGTAACTGCTTATCCCATATGCCCATCATTTATAGTTTTACAGTAAACTTAGCGAAAGAGACTGTATCAAATGTTTTTTGAAGGTCACTAAAAATGTTTATACTTTTATTTATTATCCAATTTCTAAAAAATAAAACTTTTTAAGGCGTGTACAACATCGGTTGTTGACTTTCCCTTTCTAAAACCGTATTGACCATTTGAAATTATTTCATTTGTTTCCAGATATTTGACGAGCCTATAGTTAATAATCTTTTCAAAGATCTTAGGGAGGGAAGATAATATTGAAATGGGATGATAATTTGAGATACAGCCTCTTTCGCCAGTTTTAAATTTGAGAATGACTATAGGTTTCTTTAGTGAAGGAGGAAAGATGCCTTTTGATGTACATAAATTAAAGATATGTGTAAGGGGCGTACAATTAAGTATTTAAGAAGCATTAATACTCTAGCAGAGATCCATCCCATCCTGATCCGCCGTCTGACTTAAGGCATTAATGTGCTTTAGTTTTCCTCTTCACTAGTGTTTAGGAGAACAAAGGAGTTACATCTTGATGTTCTTATATTTATATTTTGAGTTTTGATTTTGAATTTTATTCGACAATTCAGCACCTATTTTGGCAAAGTACTCAATCACCGCGTTTATAGATTTAAGAGGACTTATTTTAGCTTTGAGAAGTTCCAGCGGTGAATTTTTAGGATGGTCTAGATCATTAATTTTTTATAGCACTCCAAAATTTTTTAATATCATTACCTGTATTTTTAATTCGTTGCTTTCATAATTTCTATATATCGATGTTTTTCTTACATAGAATATGGGTGACAAACGGGCACGCAGTCCACTTGATGGTAAGTGGACGCTGTGGGCCATGGACATCTACATTTATCCTCTATTAAGAATCAAAATGCAGATGTGTTGTCACCCCTGTGTTCTAAGAAGGAATGCATCATTTCCAGTAAAAAGGTCTCCGGTTCTCTACACTCACCACACGAAACGCAGCACCATTAAGCTGCTATTTACGCTGGTATTATGTGAGAGCAATTACTGCTAAAAAGAACCCCTTTGTCGTATCTCCTCAGTTTCAAGGTACTCCCCTTGTTGCCTCAGCCAGTATCGGAATCCTCTGCGTCGACATATCGAGTAACGTGAAGTTTCGTGGTCACTTGGAAGAGAAGGCCAAATTGGCCTCTAAAAAGCTTGGCGTGCTCAGCAGAGCGGGACAGTATTTCATGCCGGCTCAACGCCTGCAACTTTACAAGGCGCAGGTTCGGCCTCACATGGAATACTGTTCCCATCTCTGGGCTGGGGCTCCCCAGTGCCAGCTCCTTTCACTTGACCGCATCCAGCGCAGAGCGGCTAGAATCGTCGACGACCGAGTCCTTTCCGATCGGCTCGACTCATTGGCACTGCGAAGAGATGTTGCATCTCTTAGCATTTTCTTTTGCATTTACCATGGGGAGTGCTCTGAGGTATTGTTCGGATTAATCCCAGCCGCCAAATTTCACGAACGCACATCGCGGCAGAACTTCCGATACCATCCACACCATCTGGATGATTGGCGGTCCACCACTGTGCGATTTAGAAGATGTTTTCTTCCTCGCACAACTTCCTTGTGGAATAGTTTACCACCAGCGATTTTTCCGGACCGATACGACTTAGGGACCTTCAAGAAAAGAGCCTCCTTTTTAAAAGGCCGGCAACGCATCTGCAATTCCCCTGGTGTTGCGGTTGTTCATGGGCGGCGGTAGTCACTTACCATCAGGTGAGCTGCATGCTCCTATAAAAAAAAAAACCTCCCGACCCCGGTCGAGCAGACTCATTCATGCTACAACCTATACAAAAATATTTCACCGCAGTGGTGAATTAGACCGATTTTACCAAATGAGACGTCAATCAATTCATCTTAATCAAAAGTGAAGGAAAAGAAAAGAGAAATCTATATTATTTTTACTGCCTTGTCGAGCATTAATAATACTCGTATTATTACTATTCAGTATTTTTCATAGTTTCAACTTCATGTATTGATTTTAATTTGCACCTAAGAACAGTGTCATTTTTAATGATTATGAATATTTTGCTATTTTGGGAAAACGATATTTAGGTTGTTTACAATAATTATTTTTTTACCTGACACCATTGTATTACGGATCCATACGATCCGTAATAAAATGATGTCATAATTATTACTAATAAAAAAACGAATATTTGTTAAAAATTATTCAGACAACCTTTTTTTTATATATACTACAGTTGATTTTAGCTTATATTTGCACCAATTTGATTTTAAATTTTAGACGAGAGTATTTTTGTTTGATATATTTTAGATTTTTGCTTCAGAATTATTGTGACAAGATTTTAATAAAAAATTAAGTAAAGGACGTAATCAAGGTTTTTACAACCCTGACACATATTTTCAAGTTTGTATGAAACATTTAAAAATGGGAGGGCAACTTTACCACAAGCGTAAACTTTGTTATTTGCAACACACTTAAAGGAGCAAATCATAGCTCTGAGTGTTGTGTATATTATTATGAGTTAAACTTACCTTCAACCTTAAAGTCAAATCCTATTACATTCTTTATAAACCCTGATGGCAAAGTTGCCACAAAGTGAGGTTAACTTTGACATTTTCTATTTTTGAGTATATTGTCTATTTAATGTTAGTATTTGTTTAAATCACTAATAAATACCAAATCTATGAAGAAAATGACATCTGGATGTGATATGAATATGATATCAGACTGGGCGTCAATGTTAAATGTCAAGTAAAAGTTTGACAGTACATATTTTGTTGGAAAATTGGTCCTAAACTTTTAAGCCCCTCCAAAAATGGCAAAGTTTCCAGGTGTCACGAGATCTGCTGGTAGACACTAATATATAATAATAAAGACACTAAAACAAGTTGGTAGACGCAAATCGAAGGTGAGCGATGTATTCGCCATTGGTATTGATACAGTATCCTTTCCAGTAAAGTTAGGAAAAAAAACTAAAATATATGGACAAAACTTGAAAATGTCGGGACTTTGGGGTTGTTGTCGGGAGAAATAATTATTTAAAAAAAGTTAAATAAAAAGTTTATTTTTTAAATTAATAGGATACAAAAAGAATTGACATTGTTGAAACATAACTAATTTAAGTAAACTTAATTTTTAGGTTGCCACATGTATTTGGTATTGGACTTTACTGAGTTCACCAATTTGGATCCTTTAGTAGTATTCAGTAAAGATTTAAAATTCAAACAATTTGCTTCAAAGTTCAGTCTAATTAATTACCAACTCAGCTTTTATTAAATCAAAGGTAGCTGTGATGTGAAGAGTAGCTGTTTGTCTGGATATTTTGAGTTTTGTCGGGAGTCTGGAGGTCATTTAAAACATCAGAATCTAGACGTATGCCGACCATCTGGCAACCCTAAAAAATCCAGTGCATCATCCAATGTAGCGGAGTGAACTTTGGGGAATAACGTCAACCTGTGTTACTACTTTTTATTCGATTTCGGAAAACTTAAAAAAGGAGTTTTATAAATTTTCCTTCGTTTATAGGTTAATTTTTATGACGGTTATTAACGATCCCATTTCTTATAAGCGTATAACGTAGTGTTCCTTCAAAATATTAGCTATTTCATTCATGAATAAAGTTTGAAATAAGTTTTTAAACCGCCGTGTAATAATGTGAAACTTGAAGATCTACTTTGTAGCTACCTTTATAAAATAGTGACTTCTATTATAAAATGCAAAAAGTAGTATTGGTATTTTGCCTTCAGTAGTTAATAATAAAAATGGTAGAAATTATGTACTAACATTTATGCTATAATATTTTTTTATAATTACATTTATAAAATCTTTAAACAATTCTGACTTTCAATGTTTAGTTTTATCGTTATTTCATTTTAATATTATTATAATTTATATTATAGAAAAGATAATACTACTATATTATATCCTATATGATACTATGTGATATGACTTAACAATAATATGAAAATTGGTACCTATGTTTTTTATTTTCATTACTTGTCTCTAAATAAACTTATTAAAATTGGTTTTATTGCAAAACTCTCATTATCCTATTGTTTTTATGCATTTACTTTTACAGTTTTGGATTTAATATTTTTTTTATATAGGAGAGTGGGCAAACGAGCATGCGGCTCACCTGATGGTAAGTGACTACCGCTGCCCATAAACAACCGCAACACCAGGGGAATTGCAGATGCGTTGCAGCCTTTTAAAAAGAAGTATGCTCTTTTCTTGAAGTTCCGTAAGTCGTATCGGTCCGGAAAAATCGCTGGTGGTAATCGATTCCATAAGGAAGTTGTGCGAGGAAGAAAACATCTTCTAAATCACACAGTGGTGGACTGCCAATCATCCAGGTGGTATTGATGGTATCACAAGTTTTGTCGCGATTTGCGATGGTGAAATTGGGCGGCGGGAATTAGTCCGAACAATTCCTCAGAGCGCTCCCCGTGGTAAATGCGATAAAATACGCAAAGAGATGATTTAATAGTTTTATCTGTATAATAGTGCTATCTATTTATGGCGACGTTAAATAATACATTACTCCATATACCTCACTGTTGATCACATCCGCCATAGTATAACTGTGGACTGGAGATGAGCTGTTGCGAATGAATGTATGTGAAATGCAATGGGAACTTTTATAAATATAAATACGAAGAGAAAAGCATTTGTAGCGCAGTAGCTAACCGCACTAGCCGCAAGTTCGAATCTCACACGTTCCGGATCTCCATGTTTTGCAATGTTGTCAAACGCTATCACGGTACAGTATGGGGGGGGGGGGTATGATGTCATAAAAAAGTTGATCGATATACCTGTTCATTTAATTAAATAAATTCTAATACTTATAATTACTTTAATACAATTTCATAATCATAAAATGATTAATTACCAAGATTTTTGACACCATCTACAATTTTATCTTTAGTACTCTTCTCTGGTGTAACCGCGTCGGCGACGGCGCTGCACGCGTCGCTTACTGCCTTCTTCGCATCGCTCGCAACACTTTTAACGGAATCTATCGCATCATTGGTAGCACTTTTCACGGAATCCATGACGTCACTTTTTGATCTGTTTTCTTCTGATGGAAATACAACTGCGGCTACCCCAAGCTACTGAAAACATACATCAAAACAACTGTATAATAGCTTTTTTTAAATCTATACTTTAATATAATAAAGCGGAAGAGTTTTTTGTTTGTTAAAACGCGCTAATCTCTGGAACTACCAGTCCGATTTGAAAAATTATTTTTGTATATAATAGCCAGATTCATGAACTCTCAGCTAACCTTAAATATTGATTTTTGTTAAGCAAATCGGAAGAAAATGCGCTCTCTAACTGCTTTATCCGCGTGCGCTGGCGTAACGTTTAGTATTACATAAATACAATGTTCTACAAAAACATTGGTCTTTGCCCCACCTAAAAAAAAGTCCGTGGACATATGCCTATGCCAATACCACAATATGGTATTTTGTGATAAAAAAATTATTGAAAATTCAAAAGTGATTTATGAGCGTTATTATTAGGCATGGCATATTAATCCTTACGAAGGAAAGTTACTTCATCATCAAGACAATTTTATGAAGAGAAATGAAGACAAAAAAAAAACCTTTGGTCTTTATAGCACGTTATTTGGACGCATAGTTTAAGAGATAATGAAAAATTAATATAATAAACACTCTGCTCGGAGCGCGAACGATCGCATAAACCCTAGCCGCCCGATGAGATCCGTAAGAAACCAGCAGTGAACGCCTATATAAGAGAACTGTCATTTCGCGCGGCTTAGTTCAAAAAGTGTCACTCCCATTATTTTATTACGAAACCTGCGGCCACCAAGACTATTTAACGGAACTAGGCTTCAAGTTAAATTTCTTAGAAATAATATCATAGTTGCTATAGTTTTCACTGGGCCAGCAGTTGGGCAAACGGTACTGATACCTCGAATTCCTATGATACCTACAGATTTACCATTTAGTTTTAAAAGAAAACAATTTCCCATAAAAGTATTCGTTTGCAGTCACTATAAATAAAGCACAGGGACAGACTTTCAAGCACGTGGGGATAGATTTAAGTGAATGCTGTTCGAAAAACAGGATGCGGTGAAAAGTAATATATTTTAATACCAAATGAAAAGGTTACTAAAAACATTGTCTGTACTGAAGTACTTTAAATCAATTAATAAATAAGTAATTCCTTAAATAATACGCGGGTGAAACAACGGGGCACAGCTAATAATAAATATATGCAAATTATCGTAGTTACATTTGTGTTACCTAGTAACATAACACCCACCCTTATATAGAAATATATATTTAAAATAATAAAATTTACGTGACCAGTATATTAAAGGCATATTAATCTTTCCAAGAGTTTAATTATAGGCCGTTAACAAATTTATGGTTTGATCGTCTTAGTGAGGACCCTTATTTACGTTGTATTAACTTAGTTCTTTTAGGTGTCTCTTGGAAGAATGAATATTCACTAGACCAGCAGAAAGCTGTTGGTAATGCCTTATAAGCTAACTAAAGAATCCCGTTCACGAAGACAGGGCTACAAAAGTTAAGAACATTAAATCGTCCCTATTCCACTTATATCAGGATTCCTCATCAGTCAATTCCTTAATAAATAATCCCTTCCCGCTTGGAAAAGGCTCACAATATTTATATCAAATACCAGATGCAAAGGCTTTGCTCTCCATCATTTAAAAAAATGTGAGGGAGGCACACGGATCCGCACACGCCGTGTTCGATGAGAGCCAACCAACGCGCTCTCTCCAGCAAAGGGGACAGTCTACAGCAAAATAAATGGCCCACCAGTCAAAGAGGACTTGGCCCCTTGATAGTGCGTAAGCACAAACATCGACCGAAGTCGCGCATGTCAATGTTTGTAAATGCCATACAGAATACGATCAAACCCAGCCACAGTGAATGTACGTCACACGTATTAGGCAATAATAGGCACACTAGCCATAAAAAGTCCTCCGTGAGCGCCACCACTAGCCAGACCGCAGTTCCTGCAGACGTGATGTAAGTGTAAGGCATAACCACCAATTGCATGATCAGCACGGCTAACTAGCCGCAGAGCGTGTCATGGGTCTACCGCTCTCTTCAAAGGGATGGGGTCCCACGTTGCGCGGCTTTCTGTCGCAGTCTTGAGAGCTTCTTCAGATTCTCCCTCCAGCTACCACCCGCAATTTTAACCATAGATGCAGTGCATGCTGTGGAGGATCTCAAGAGGCACGACTTTTTCCGGCTGAGTAGACAAATATCTATGACCATAAGTAATAATATACCTTTCCAATGGTGTAAGAAAATTTCAAATAGGTGCATTGGTTCCGGAGATTACCCTCCACATATATACAAACACAAAATTAGCATTCTTTCTTTATAATATTAGTATAGATTATTGTCTGATGTCCGAAAAGCGTCGAGACACACACACACGGTATTTCTATAATTTGGGATCTTGTTCTATTGCCGACAGGGCGACGATTTGTTCCAGGGATGTATCGGATATATTGTCCACAAGTCTAATGTTGTCATGATTAGGTGTGTCGACGAGACAAAAAAAGGTCAGGGAGTTGAAGGTAGAGGGAAATTTGGAATAGGCAACGGAACCCAAGGGTTCAACAGCTTGCCGGCTTTAAGGAGAAGGAAGGATTCTATGATGAGCTCTTTTTTCCAGAAGACCCCCCCGACTGTTCGACGAAAAATAAAAATATGTATTAATTGTTCGTTCATGTGTTAAATACTTCATTAGTGTTAGTTTAATTTTTTCAAATTTACAATGAAACATAATATCTCATGGTTTTTGTGTGTTGCAAATGTTGCTTGTCATAGAGAACTCAGCATAATATGGCACTGTGGTTCTGCTATATTGCTACAACAGAGCCATTTACCGATGTGTCCACAGTTTTTCTGGGAGTCTTTAGTGTTATTGTTGACAATAGTGGCAAACCAAGATTGTAGGAACACATCTTCAAATATTATTTGGTAGCTTTTATATCTTCTTTTAAAGGACTCCCTGTTAACTCAATTCTTGTTAAGAAACAGAAACAAAAACAGAAACTTTTTTATTCAATATAGATTATAAATAATACATATCTAAAGTTACTCTTTTGTTTCATTACCACTGGTTCGAAAAAAAACCTCTGTCCTGGGAAGAACCAGCAAGAAACCCAGCTAGACTTTTTTTAAATAACAGCTTTTTTTTTATAGGAGAGGGGGCAAACGAGCATGCTGCTCACCTGATGGTAAGTGACTACCGCCGCCCATGAACAACCGCAACACCAGGGGAATTGCAGATGCGTTGCCGGCCTTTTAAAAAGGAGTAGGCTCTTTTCTTGAAGGTCCCTAAGTCGTATCGGTCCGGAAAAATCGCTGGTGGTAAACTATTCCACAAGGAAGTTGTGCGAGGAAGAAAACATCTTCTAAATCGCACAGTGGTGGACCGCCAATCATCCAGATGGTGTGGATGGTATCGGGAGTTCTGCCGCGATGTGCGTTCGTGAAATTTGGCGGCTGGGATTAATCCGAACAATTCCTCAGAGCACTCCCCATGGTAAATGCGAAAGAAAATGCTAAGAGATGCAACATCTCTTCGCAGTGCCAATGAGTCGAGCCGATCGGAAAGAACTCGGTCGTCGACGATTCGAGCCGCTCTGCGCTGGATGCGGTCAAGTGGAAGAAGCTGGCACTGGGGAGCCCCAGCCCAGAGATGGGAACAGTATTCCATGTGAGGCCGAACCTGCGCCTTGTAAAGTTGCAGGCGTTGAGCCGGCATGAAATACTGTCCCGCTCTACTGAGCACGCCAAGCTTTTTAGAGGCCAATTTGGCCTTCTCTTCCAAGTGACCACGAAACTGCACGCTACTCGATATGTCGACGCCGAGGATTCCGATACTGGCTGAGGCAACAAGGGGAGTACCTTGAAACTGAGGAGATACGACAGAGGGGTTCTTTTTAGCGGTAAACGCGCAAACTTGTGTCTTCTGAGGATTAAACTGGACTAGATTTAGTCGCCCCCAATCCGAGACTTTGTCCAGCAAAGACTCGACTTCAGACACAAGTTTGTTCCGGTACTCAGTGACGTTTTCCCGAGAAATATTAGCACGGCCGGTGTATAGAGCATCACCAGTGCTGTCATCCGCATAGCAATGAATGCTACCGGCTTGCAACATATCATTGATATGCAGAAGAAACAGCGTTGGTGATAGCACGCAGCCTTGTGGAACACCAGCGTTAATAGGCTTGTAGTCGGAGCATGCACCGTCTACAACGACCTTGATGCTCCGATCTGCAAGAAAGCTGGTGATCCAATTGCATAATTTCTCGGGAAGCCCATAGGAAGGGAGCTTCGAAAGAAGCGCTTTGTGCCAAACCCGATCGAAGGCCTTCGCAATGTCCAGACTAACGGCCTACGCCTCCCCCTTGGACTCTACTGCCTCCGCCCATCTATGGGTCAGGTAGACCAGAAGATCACCAGCTGATCGACCCCGACGAAAACTGTATTGGCGGTCACTAATCA
The DNA here is from genome assembly GCA_963668995.1 of Parnassius mnemosyne. Classification (NCBI taxonomy): domain Eukaryota; kingdom Metazoa; phylum Arthropoda; class Insecta; order Lepidoptera; family Papilionidae; genus Parnassius; species Parnassius mnemosyne. The sequence continues at coordinate 19,038,565 of CAVLGL010000068.1, read as the reverse complement.
GCTGGTGATCCTCAAGGTACCGGATGAGCTGGCAGTTAATAATGGATTCAGAAAAGCTTACAATCATGTATGTTACACAATTAACCACAAAACAAATTAGAAATAGAAATACCTTGGTAGCAATCACCTAATTCCCAGGGGTTATTATCATCCATAAATTCATTAACATTTTAATAACCCTTTTTATACAAACTTTATTTAATAAAGTTTTTGAACTTTGAGCAGGTCTTGTATATTATTAGCATCTGAAACAACTTTTGTGAGTTTTAATTTTCTACTGTAGCTCATTTGTGTGAGCTGCTTACGCGTACATTTTTTTTCATTTATCCATTAATGAGAAAGAAGTTGTTGTGAGAAAATTATATATATATCAATATAATATTAATTTAAATATTTTCCTTTTCCATATATATTTTTTAATTTTCTTACATGTTTATGGGTACATTTTAACTTTCTTAATACTAAGTCCTGATGTTATCAGAAACAAATCACAGTATTTGTCAGAAAATTTCACAGTGTACTCTTCCACCAAAAGAATGGTAACATTTTGAGCTTCAAAATGTTGCAGTTCAAAACACTATAAAGCTAACACTTTCATATCATCTCTATATATTAAAATCAATTTCTGTCCTTTAGTCTCGCTAAAACTCGAAAATGGCACGACTGATGTTGATGTCACATTTTAGACTGATGACATAGTTTGTGTTTGGTTGGGTCCCTGGATGGTTTAGATTCACAATTGGAACCTAGTAGGTAGGTAGGTAGGTAGGTGGCGCTGTTGCCGAGATTCAGAAATCACACCGTGCAAAGCTGGGGTGGATCACTATTATTCAATATAATCCCTTTTTAGTTGATTATCTTGTGGAATCTGACTAAAAATAAGATCTTACAGAAGATCTGATGCACCAATATTCCTCTTGCCCCATAACTCACTCCTCAGCTGTAGCAGGCCGGTCTAGAAGTCACTCCTCCATTAATACGAAGTGAGCTTGCCAAACCTATTTTGAGCAAACACTTCAGGCCAGGCCAGCCCTTCACCTTGGGCCAGTGAAGTGGGTCCAAACAATGAGGCGAAAAGAGCAAACATGCACCTGGTAATATTTATGCCTTCCCTTTATCCCCATCTTTTTATAAATAGTATAAATATTTTGCCTAAAATCATAATCCCGCTATCCCTCAAAAAATATGAAACATGGGTTAATTTGGGTATAAGTCGATATAACAGTTCAGAAGGAAGATGTAGTGTGGAAAATATCTAAGACTGCCAAGTTGAAGAGCCAAAATTCAGTCGACCAGAACATAACAATATGAAAGATGTCCTAAGCCTGTGTGCAATAACTGAATATAGAATATAATTCATTGAATGTTTTGAACAAAGTTTGAATATTCCCAATAGTACGTTGAAAATAATGTCCCTATGTTGATATGAAAAGTGTATTTATTATTTTGTCATAATAAGACTTATTTTTCTGCCGACTTCCAAAAAGGAGACGGTACTCAATTCGACTGTATTTTATTTGTTTTTTTTTTATGTGTGTTACCTTATAGCTTTTTACTGAGTAAACCGATTTCGATGATTCTTTTTTTATTCGAAAGCTGGTACTTCTCGTGTGGTCCTATATGAATTTTATCAAGTTCAGACCAATAGATTTGAGTTATTCTTAAATAACTTATATTGAAGTCGGCTGTACAAAATTTTTAATTTTAAATTATGTATTTAATATAAATATCTGATTTCATATAAAAATGTTTATGTTTCTTAATTTCACTTTGATGACAATTCTACCATAATTTTTATTATGAGATAGCACATATAAATTACATAATGTTACACTGCTCATATTATGCATCATTTTCTACAATCTATACTTAAGCCATTTAAAAAAAATAACAGAAATATATAGGGATATTACTTTTAATGAAGAAATAAATAAATCAATTTCATCAAAATTTTATATTGTTATGGAAGTTGTTTTCCCGATGGATACCGCATTCGCTCTGTGAAGAGCAAAAAGCGGCTCGCGTTACTTGGCGCGTCAGAACTCTCGAAAGATACCACGCAGAATCCTCAAATGCTGTATACAACATCGTATCAGGTGACGAATCCTGGATATACCCGTACGAACCCGAAACAAAAAACCAGTCACGAGTTTAGGTGTTCGAAAATGAGTTAAAGCCAACAAAAATAGTTCGTTCACGGAGTGTTGCAAAAAAAAAGGTGGCCACGTTTGTCTCCAAAACCGGCCATGTTACGACCATTCCTCTTGAGGGACAAAGAACGGTTAATGCAGAATGGTATGCTAGCATTTGTTTGCCACAGGTCGTTTCTGAACTCCGTAAAGAGAACTGCAACCGCCGCATCTTCCTCCATCAGGACAATGCGAGTTCTCACACCGCACACAGAACAAAAGAGTTTTTAGAGCAAGAAAGCATTTATTAGACCATACGCCGTACAGCCCCGACCTAAGCCCTAATGATTTCTATACTTTGCCTAAAATAAAGAATAAATTGCGTGGACAGAGTTTTTCATCACCTGAAGAAGCTGTGGACGCCTACAAAACGGCCATTTTGGAGACCCCAACTTCCGAATGGAATGGTTGCTTCAATGATTGGTTCCATCGTATGGAAAAATGTGTCAAATTTCGCGGAGAATACTTCGGAAAGCAATAAATACATTTTTAAATAGTAATATTGTGTCACTTCCTTGATTCCCGAAATTTTCAGTGCCGCCTTATCATTCAACACAGTTAAAAAGAACAATTTTATAAAAAATAAAAGCATATTAAAATCCCCAGATTAAAGACTTATTAATATAATATTTAACCATTGACCGTGGAACCTCAATTACGCGCTGACTGTTATACAAAATTATTTTTATTAACATGGTTCACTTTCAAAGCAATTTACACTGTTAAATTTTCATTAACTATTAAAACATATCAAGTTCACTGCTGAACATCGGACTCCCCTTTAGATTGCCTCACACTTGCTACATTTCCCACAATTGGCAAGCTGGTTAGCAATTGCATTCTTTTATTTATATTTAGCTGTTATTAGGAAAATCCTGCTGCCCGTCTGCCGTTTCAGCATCCCTACGTCATCTCTTACAACATCCACGGGATGTGGGGTAGTGGATATTTTTACTGCCACTACGCGGACAAATTTTGACTTATCATTTGACTATTCTAATTATAATATTTGTTTATTTTTAAGAATTTAAGTGCAAGACAATCAAAAAGAAGTTGTTTTTGAATGTGGAAACATATTGGAACTTTTTTAACTTACATGCAGCGCGAGAGACGGTCGCAAGAGTAATAGTGTCTCCCGAGACTCGAGAGTTTAAAATCACTACGTTATAAATAGTCTAATATTGTTTTATTTTTAGATAGTTTTTAGTGCTAGGGCTTTGTTACTACGTATCATTTATACCTTGACCTTGGTTACTGGATTATTCGGTTCTGAAGACGACGAATGTGTTCTAAATACTCTTCGGCTTTGGCTCTCGGTAGAGTGCTCCACTTTTATTACTATAGCTACATCATTGGAGAAACTCCACGGTAAAATAGTATTTAATGGCTTTACACATTTTAAGCACTTTTACGTTACGTACATTTCTTTTTGCTTTTTGTATGGAGTGTAGAGATAAGGAGAACCATCTCTGTGTAGGAATAAGTGTCCGTAAAAACGCGTCCAATAAGGGTGGCGCCGCGGTAGCATAGGATAAATTTAAAAAAAGCGCCAAAAGTAATTAAAATAAGATGGAGAAATGAACAAGGAGTTAAATACTATATAAATATACGCTTTGCACGAATAGAAATATTTTAAATTCGATTTCTTAATCAGGTTGTCGTAAATTAAATATTTCAAAATAATTACTCAACATACAGTAGGTCGGAAAAAAGACAAAAGCTGAGTCGACCCTTTTTTGTAGTTTTTAGTTTATATCCACTTGGATTTTTCACAATACAAGTTTTTCCCATTATTGTTCAATTATTTTATAACTATCACCACAGTAAAAATATATATAAAAATCACTAATAATTATTTAATAAAAGTCACACTAATAAAATCACGTTTTCTTACAGTAGCTTTTTGGTTAAATTTATTTAATTATTTTAGATTTTAGACTAGGTAAATAATTTAGGTTTTGTATACTGCTATATTACTAATTACTCTAGTCATGAAAGTTTTTAAATATTTGAACTCAGCACACTTCACTTGTCCGTACTTATGCGAAAAGGAACCAAACAGCAAACACGCACTTCTGAGATGTCAAAGGATTTACAAAAACATGTGCAGCTCTGTTAGATGAAGTAAAATGTTTTTTTTTTTATATAGTTGGGTGACAAACGAGCACACATCCCACTTGATGGTAAGTGGTTGCTGTGCCTCATAGACATCTATATTTATCCTCGTATGCGAATCAAAATGTAGATGCGTTGCCACCCGTGAGGACTAACATGGAATGCCTCGTTTCCAGTAAAAAGGGTCTCCGGTTCTCTACTCACCATACGAAACACAGCAGTGTTAAGCTGCTATTGGACGCTGGTATTCTGTGAGAGTGTGGTCCTTCCCCGGTCGAGCCGACCCATTCGTGCTACAACTATACTACTAATATAGCTGCAGCATGGCTCTACCACGTATAAATGTCTATTTATTTTATTCGAATTTGTTGATAAATTGCATATGTGTATATAAATTTGCTTTGAATACTCTTAAACTTTATAGATAGTTAAGAAAATGTGCATGTGTTTCCTTTTAACATTTACTAATAGATATGTATTCTCATATAAAAAAAGAACCACAACCCAGGGATTTACTGATATAAATGAAACTATGTATTCATATTATCACAATAAATCTACAATTCACAAAAAATATATATAGAGAGCGTTTATTCAATGTTATCATCAAATATCATCAAAAATAAAAATACGTGGTAGAGCCATGCTGCAGCTATATTTCTGGTATACTTGTAGTTGTAACACAAATGGGTCGGCTCGACCGGGGAAGGACCACGCTCACACAGAATACCAGCGTAAAATAGCAGCTTCATGCTGCTGTGTTTCGTACGGTAAGTGTATAGAACTGGAGACCCATTTTACTGGAAAAGAGGCATTTTATCTTAGTCCTCACGCTGACAACTCATCTGCATTTTAATTCGCAAACGAAGATAGATGTAGATGTCTATGGGCCACAGGAACCACTTACCATCAGGTGGACTGCGTGCTCGTTTGTCACCCTTATTCTATAAAAAAAAAAATCGAACTTAGTCCTCACGGCTGACAACGCATCTGCATTTTAATTCGCAAACGAAGATAGATGTAGATGTCTATGGGCCACAGCAACCACTTACCATCTGGTGGACTGTGTGCTCGTTTGTCACCCTTATTCTTTAAAAAAACGAGGTCAATGCAACACGTGCGCGTTTATTTTTAAATGATAACTTGCTGGTCGAACAGTGTATCAACGAATAGAGGAACCACTAGGGATCACATTATTATTCACAGCAAACAAAAATTTGTGATCCCACTTTGAAATTAATATGCCATTTTCATATATTAATATGTAAAAGCTTGTTCATTATTATTATTTGAATAAAAAAAGAAGTATAAATGTTTTTGTGTATTTAATATAATTAACCGTTGACTAAATGTTACCTTGTTTTATTTAAAATAGAGTATTTATTATTTAAAGTTGATATTTTACGGCTTTCTTCTTATTGTAGATTGGACTACGTATGAAATCCATATGACCACTTACTTGTTTTTATAAGGCGCGACAACGAAATAGTCTCGTTACACTTATTTAGCTGTCATGTTATTCGTTTATTCGAATTTCGACCTTTTATTTATTTATTTATTACAATTTAATACATTTCAATTATTCATCAATGACTTTGAATAAGATACATTGTGTGTATTATTCATTTATTTACATAAAATTATTTACATAATATGTGTCACAGTGCATCATCCTCTTCGATCTTAGGAAGACAATTATCGGTTTTGTTTGTTGCATAATTAGGTAATTACTAATTATCTACTATATATGTAATTTTATTTTAATTGAATCAAAGTTTTATATTATGACAACAGACATTTATTTAAATGAAAATTTACAAAATGTTTATTTTAAATAAACGCTGCTCTGCCTTGTTCGGCTTTAAATTACCTCCCTTGTTAATTTTTAATATCGCCATCTATTTCCTACTTTCTATAAGTAAAGTCATTTTATCGAATCAAAATTGATTAACTCTCATGGTGGTACGTAGACAGGACGCTAGATGGCCTAAACACAAAAAAATTATTAACATGTTTGCCAATCCAGTAATAAGAATCAAGTATTTCAAAACTCGCCGCTTATTATTATTTTTTTGGGTTTATGCCATTTAGCATCTACTGTACGTACCACCGTGAGAGTCAATCAATTTTTGTTCGATAAAATGACTTTAACTATAGAATGTTACTACATTCTATTGATGATGGCACTATTACTCAAATGGGATCACATTTTCTCAAAATTAATTATAAATTAACTAATCATAATACACGTGGAACAATTACGGATTCTAAGGGAGTATTTAAGGAGCAATTAATTGGCATACAGTTTAATATAAAAAGTAAATATTGTATGTTTTATTACATAATTAAATTTTTGATAATAAAATAAAAAATATATAAATTAACTAATAGCATGGACGTAGAGCAATCACGGAATCTACTGGAACATTTAAGGAGCAATTAGTTGGCATACAATTTAATTCTAAAAAGTAGTTATTATACGTTTATAGCAAAATTAAATTTATACATAGATAATTATTAAATTAAGTATTTAAAAATTAATTATAAATTAGCTAATAGAAATAGACGTAGACCAATTTCGGATTCTACTGCAACATTTAAGAAACAATTAATTGCCATACAGTTTAATTTGCCGTGTAGTGGCGGTTAAGAATATCCACTACCCCATATCTTGCCGTGGGTGTCGTAAAAGGCGACAGTGGGAAACAGTCAGGAGATGGGCAGCAGCATCTTTCTGATAACAGCACTATCACAATAAAAAACTGCGGTTGCCAACCCGCTCGCCAAGCGTTGCAACTATGGCAATATACCTCCCAAATGAATAAAGTTACTAAGAGACGGCCCCCAGTCCCCGGCCGCCCCGCTATTCCTGGCTACGGTGGCGACCATGGTAACGGTGGGGCAGGTGGTGCTAATAATCTCTGGTGGAGGTTTAGTTGCCACCTACGACGACTCGATCTGGCAACTTATAACGCACGCACCCTGAGGACTGACAAGAAGATCCTGGAGCTGGAAGAAGTGATAGACAAGTTGCGCTGAAATATTATAGGACTATCTGAGGTCCGAAGAGAGGGGGAAGACACGGTAATCCTCGAATCCGGCAACTTGTTCCATCACCAGGGTAGAACTTACCAAGTCCATCAACCATCTGTCCAAAGGAGGTGTCGGATTTATCGTCCACAAGTCTCTCGTTAACAACGTTGTAAAGATTGGGAGTGTGTCGACGAGGGTCGCATACCTTATACTCAGAATTACCAAACGGAATTCGCTGAAGGTCATACAGGTTTACGCACCAACGTCAACACACTCCGATGAGGAGGTGGAGGAAATTTATGAGGATATCTCTAGAGCCATGCATTCCTCCAAAACCCACTATACGGTGTTGATGGGACTTCAACGCAAAACTAGGCACAAGAGAGAACGGTGAGCTGAAAGTAGGGAAATTCGGAATAGGTTAACGGAACCCGAGGGGCAAGCAGCTGGCCGACTTCATGGAGAAAGAGGGACTCTTTATGATGAACTCTTTCTTCCAGAAGCGGTCTCACAGAAAGTGGACCTTGGCCAGCCCCGACGGTTCGACAAAAATGAGATTGACTTCATTATGACGACCAGACGACAACTGTTCAGTGATGTCTCAGTGATCGCGAGGGTGAAAACCGGCAGCGATCACCGAATGGTGAGAGGCACACTGAACCTAAACGTTAAGTTGGAGAGGTCTCGTCTAATGAAGTCAACGCTCCGTCCCCCTCGTGCTCTAATCCAAAGTCCCGAAACCTTTCAGCTCGAGCTACGAAACAGTTTTCAGTTCCTAGAAGATTTCAATGCAGTGAACGATATGAATGACAAGCTCGTGGAAACTGTCCATGCGGTCGAAGCTAAGTTTTGCAAGACCCGCCGTAGAAGAACACAAAAACTATCCGATTACATTCTTAATTTCATGGCTGTTAGACGGGATATGAAACTGCAGTCTTCAGTAGATTTGACAGCATACAGGCAACTAAACAGACAGATCTCCAAATTCACGCGGCGGGACTTACGCAACTTTAATACTGCTCGTATTGAAGAAGCGTTCGAGCGGAATCAGGGTTCCAAAGTCTTTGCTAGAGATCTGTTTGCCGAAAAGAGCCAACTGTCGAAGCTGAAGACCGAGTGTGGTAGCGTCGTTTCCGGGACACCTGAGATTTTGAGTCAGATTGAGAGGTTCTATAGGCAGCTGTACACATCATCGTTGGAGTCACACGCAAGTGTGAGTAACGATCCAAGAGCGAGCCTTATCCGACACTATTTCGATGATATGCCGGACGTCAGTCTGAGCGAGATTAGAAAGGCTCTCCAGCACCTTAAAAACGTCAAGGCCCCAGGCGAGGATGGAATTACAGCGGAGCTTTTGAAAGCGGGTGGAAAACCGGTACTTGAAGTCCTTCAGAAGCTCTTTAATTCCGTCCTCCATGGTGGCATTACACCGGAGGCGTGGAGGAGAAGTGCGGTGGTCTTCTTCTTGAAGAAAGGCGACAACGCTTTCTTGAAGAAATACAGACCGATTTCCCTTCTGAGCCACGTCTACGTGCTGTTTTCGAGAGTCATTATGAATCGTCTCGCGCGCAGACTTGACGACTTCCATCCTCCCGAACAAGCCGGTTTCCGAAAGGGCTTTAGCACCATAGACCACATACATACCCTTCGGCAAGTTGTACAGAAGTCTGAGGAGTACAATTTGCCACTATGCCTGGCGTATGTGGACTATGAGAAAGCTTTTGATTCCATCGAAATTTGGGCGGTGCTGCAGTCCCTTCAGCGGTGCCAAGTTGACTGTCGGTATATCGAAGTGCTGAAGTGCTTGTACAGTAGGGCTACGATGGCTATCCGAGTACAGAACCAGAGTACGAAACCTATCCAATTGCAGAGAGGTGTAAGACAGGGTGACGTTATATCCCCGAAACTCTTCACCGCTACATTGGAAGACATTTTCAAGCTCCTGAACTGGAAAGGATACGGTATTAACATTAATGGCGAGTACATCACTCACCTTCGATTTGCCGATGATATAGACCTTATGGCAGAATCGCTGGAGGACCTAAGCACCATACTCAATGATCTCAATAGTGTCTCCCAACGGATGGGTCTTAAGTTGAACAAGGACAAAACAAAGATCATGTTTATTGTCCATGTCACACCTATGCCGGTAGTTGTTGGGAGCACTAAGCTCGAAGTTGTTGACGAGTATGTTTACCTGGGACAAATAGTCCGACTAGGTAAGTCCAACTTCGACCGAGAGGTCAATCGACGGATTCAACTCGGTTGGGCAGCGTTCGGGAATTACGGCACATCTTCACGTCAGGTATACCTCAAAACTTAAAAACGAGACTGTTCAACCAGTGCGTGTTGCCAGTGATGACTTATGGAATTGAGACGTGTTCCTTCACTGATGGCTGGATGAGGAAGCTCAAGGTCACTCAGCGAGCTATGGAGAGGGCTATGCTCGGAGTTTCTCTGCGTGATTAACTTAGAAATGAGGATATCCGCAGTAGAACCAGAGTGATCGACATAGCCCAACGGTTTAGTAAGCTGAAGTGGCAATGGGCCGGCCATATAGCTCGTAGAACCGACAACCGATGGGGAAAAAAGATTCTCGAGTGGCGGCCTCGTACCGACGGACGAAGTGTAGGGCGTCCCCCCATTAGATGGAGTGACGAACTGGTAAGACATGCAGGAAGTCGGTGGATGCAGGTGGCTCAGGATCGTGCTTTGTGGCATTCCTTGGGGGAGGCCTATGTTCAGCAGTGGACTTGTGAAGAGCTGTAATGGTGATGATGATAATGACAGTTTAATTTAAAAAATAATGTTCTACGCTAACTTCCTTCTGGTATCATTTTCATTCCTAATAAATAATTACACATTTTGAAGATGTTGCTATTAAATTGTATAAGGCACTTCGAATAAAGAGATAATCTAAGTTAAAAGTAAATAGATTCAATATAATGTCGAACGAAAGTTCGGGGTTTGATTCCCCAGTCGAACGTTAATTCCATAAAAGTTTGTTTTTAGTTTAATATAGAGCCATGTGTTACGTAGTAATCAGCTATGCAATACAAAAAAAAGTATTATATTAAATTAGATACTTATTTTAGATGAAAATATATTTTGGCTCTTGTGATAAGAGATAAGATTCATTATGGGTTATATGGATAGCATATGTAAACAAATAATGCTTCATAATGAATAGAGATAGATGTAATTTAGACAAGGAAAGCAATAATACCGATGTGATAAAGGTGTGTAGAAATTGGTTATTCATGTGGTGTGAATTCTAAACAGAGTCCAAATAATTTATAATAAAAAAATATATACTTTATTAATTTGTGAAAATTTTAGTAATGTATGTAGATTTAAGTAATAAATATTTTAGGTTTACTGTGTGTACAAAAAGAACAGTGTTGTGTTAAAAGTTTCTACAGGAGAATGGACCTGAAGTTAATTAATTGGTTTATACTTTAAAAAATTGGCCATATTTTTCTTAAGTAAAATACAAAAAAGTAGCTCTTTTTATCATCTAGATTGCGAAAAAAACAATAAAATAAGAAATAAGTTAGAAAATCGACTGTAGTGTATAATTTAGGGCGAAAAATCGATTACCATAAAGAATATACTAGTGAAATTCTCGTTTCTGAACGTTATCTTACAATAGAGGACTTCTCATTTCGAAACTTGACCACTGACCTATATATGTATGCTATTATTGAATCGATCTCGACCCGCGACATTTGCTGCGTCAATTTAAAATAATTTTTATTGAGTTCTGTATGGATAGCACTGTCACTATATCTTTGTACATCCATTTTGGCCGAGAGCCTGGTAGTACCTAATAGCACGTATGTCCAAAGTTTGCTTTGAACATGCTTATTTATGAGTATGTTTTAAGCGTGCTCATTGCAAATGTGAACATAGCATGCTAATTTTAAGCAAGCTTATGAACATGCTATTTTTTGAGCACGTCTGTCCGTACCTTAAAACATATTAAGAGAACCCTTTTTCTAATGTTATTTTCATATTATATTAAATAAATTTAAAATTATTTATATTTTCTATCATTTATATTATTATGCTCTTTAAATTCTTAAATTCTTATTTATATATATCATTAGCGCCTGACAATTACGAGGCGGCACTGAAAATTTCGGGAATCAAGGAAGTGACACAACATTACTATTTAAAAATGTCATCATCATCATTACAGCCCTTCACAAGTCCACTGCTGAACATAGGCCTCCCCCAAAGAATGCCACAAAGCACGGTCCTGAGCCACCTGCATCCATCGACTTCCTGCATGTCTTACCAGGTCGTCACTCCATCTCGTGGGGGGACGCCCTACACTTCGCCTACCGGTACGAGGCTGCCACTCGAGAACCTTTCTTCCCCATCGGTTGTCGGTTCTTCGAGCTATATGGCCGGCCCATTGCCACTTCAGCTTACTAATCCGTTGGGCTATGTCGGTTACTCTGGTTCTACTGCGGATATCCTCATTCCTAAGTTTATCACGCAGAGAAACTCCGAGCATAGCCCTCTCCATAGCTCGCTGAGCGACCTTGAGCTTCCTCATACGGCCAGCAGTGAAGGACCACGTTTCAGTTCCATAAGTCATCACTGGCAACACGCACTGGTTGTACAATTTCGTTTTCAGGTTTTGAGGTATGTCTGACGAGAAGATGTGTCGTAGCTTCCCGAACGCTGCCCAGCCGAGTTGAATCCGTCGATTGACCTCTCGGTCGAAGTTGGACGTACCTAGTCGGACTGTTTGTCCCAGGTAAACATACTCGTCAACAACTTCGAGCTTAATGCTCCCAACAACTACCGGCATAGGTGTGACATGGACATTGAACATGATCTTTGTTTTGTCCATGTTCATCTTAAGACCTATCCGTTGGGAAACACTATCGAGGTCATTGAGCATAGTGCTTAGGTCCTCCAGCGATTCTGCCATAAGGACTATATCGTCGGCAAATCGAAGGTGAGTGATGTACTCGCCATTGATGTTGATACCGTATCCTTTCCAGTCCAGAAGCTTGAAAACGTCTTCCAATGCAGCGGTGAAGAGTTTCGGGGATATGACGTCACCCTGTCTTACACCTCTCTGCAATTGGATAGGTTTCGTACTCTGGTTCTGTACTCGGATAGCCATCGTAGCCCTACTGTACAAGCACTTCAACACTTCGATATACCGACAGTCAACTTGGCACCGCTGAAGCGACTGCAGCACCGCCCAAATTTCAACGGAATCAAAGGCTTTCTCATAGTCCACATACGCCAGACATAGTGGCAAATTGTACTCTTCGGACTTCTGTACAATTTGCCGAAGGGTATGTATGTGGTCTATGGTGCTAAAGCCCTTTCGGAAACCGGCTTGTTCGGGAGGCTGGAAGTCGTCAAGTCTGCGCGCGAGACGATTCGTAATGACTCTCGAAAACAGCACGTAGACGCGGCTCAGAAGGGAAATCGGTCTGTAGTTCTTCAAGAGAGCGTTGTCACCTTTCTTGAAGAACAAGACCACCGCACTTCTGCTCCACGCCTCCGGTGTAATGCCACCATGGAGGACAGAATTAAAGAGCTTCTGAAGGACTTCAAGTACCGGTCTTCCACCCGCTTTCAGAAGCTCCGCTGTAATTCCATCCTCGCCTGGGGCCTTACCGTTTTTAAGGTGCTGGAGAGCCATTCTAATCTCGCTCAGACTGACGTCCGGGATATCTTCGGAGTAGTGTCGGATGAGACTCGCTCTTGGATCGTTACTCACACTTGCGTGTGGCTCCAACGATGACGTGTACAGCTGCCCATAGAACCTCTCAATCTCACTCAAAATCTCAGGTGTCCCGGAAACGATGCTGCCACATTCTGTCTTCAGCTTTGACAGGTGGCTCTTTCTGCCAGACAGATCTCTGGCAAAGACTTTGGAGCCTTGGTTCCGCTCGATCGCTTCTTCAATACGAGCTGTATTGAAGTTGCGTAAGTCCCGCCGCATGCATTTGGAGATCTGTCTGTTCAGATGCCTGTATGCTGTCAAGTCTGTTGAAGAATGTAGCTTCATCTCCCGTCTAACAGCCATGAGATTAAGAGTGTGATCGGAGAGTTTTTGTGTTCTTCTGCGGCGGGTCTTGCAGAACTTAGCTCCGACCACATGGACAGTTTCCACGAGCTTGTCATTCATATCGTCCACTTCATTGCAGTCTTCTAGGCACTGAAAACGGTTTTGTAACTCGAGGATTACCGTGTCCTCCCCCTCTCTTCGGACTTCGGATAATCCTATAATGTGCCAGCGCAACTTGTCTATCTCTTCTTCCAGCTCCACGATCTTCTCGTCAGTCCTCAGGGTGCGTGCGTTGTACGTTGCCAGGTCGAGTCGTCTAAGGTGGCAACCGAACCTCCACCGGAGATTCTTAGCACCCCCTGCCCCGCCGTTACCATTGTCGCCACCGTAGCCAGGAATAGCGGGGCCGCCGGGGACTGGAGGCCGTCTCTTTGTTACATTCATTCATAGGGGGTTATTTGCCATAGTTGCCACGCTTGGCGAGCGGGTTGGCAACCGCAGTTTTTTTTAATTGTAATTTTGGCTATTATCAGGAAGATGCTGCTGCCCATCTCCTGCCTGTTTCCCTTTGTCGCCTTTTACGACACCCACGGGAGGATATGGGGTAGTGGTATTCTTGACCGCCACTACACGGCCACTACACGCCAATACATTTAAAAATGTATTTATTGCTTTTCGAAGTATTCTCCGCGAAATTTGACACATTTTTCCATACGATGGAACCAATCATTGAAGCAACCATTCCATTCGGAAGCTGGGGTCTCCAAAATGGCCGTTTTGTAGGCGTCCACAGCTTCTTCAGGTGATGAAAATCTCTGTCCACGCAATTTATTATTTATTTTAGGCAAAGTATAGAAATCATTAGGGATTAGGTCGGGGCTGTACGGCGGATGGTCTAATAATTCTATGCTTTCTTGCTCTAAAAACTCTTTTGTTCTGTGTGCGGTGTGAGAACTCGCATTGTCGTGATGGAGGATGATGCGGCGGTTGCAGTTCTCTTTACGGAGTTCAGAAACGACCTGTGGCAAACAAATGCTAGCATACCATTCTGCATTAACCCTTCTTTGTCCCTCAAGAGGAATAGTCGTAACATAGCCGGTTTTGGAGACAAACGTGGCCACCATTTTGTTTTTGCAACACTCCGTGAAGGAACAATTTTTGTTGGCTTTCGTTTCATTCATTTTCGAACACCCAAACTCGTGACTGGTTTTTTGTTTCGGGTTCGTACGCGTATATCCAGGATTCGTCACCTAATACGATGTTGTATACAGCATTTGAGGATCCTGCGTGGAATCTTTCGAGAGTTCTGACGCACCAAGTAACGCGAGCCGCTTTTTGCTCTTCACAGAGCGAATGCGGTATCCATCGGGAAAACAACTTTTTTACATCTAATTGTTCATGCAAGATTATTTGTATTTGACTCATGCCAATGTCTAAAGTTGCCTGAATTTCGCGGTATATCGATCTTCCTCAATTAGCTTACGCACAGCATCAACGTTTTCTTGGGTGACTGCAGTTTTTGGACGTCCTTGACGGGGATCATCACTGAGCTTGACACGCCCACGTTGAAATTCAGCAAACCAGCGATAAATTGTGATTTTGGATGGGGCTTCATCACCAAATGCAGAAATCATCCGGTCAACACACTGTTTTTGTGTTAAACCACTTCGAAAGTCATAATAAATCATCGCTCTTGAATTTTCTCGAGTCAACTCCATTTTCTCAACGACTTAAAAAGTTTGACAAAACCTTGTGACAAGACCGAGAATCTTTTTTTAAATAAATAAATGGTATTCGATTTTTAAAACCAAGGAGTTTTCAATTAAAAAGATTTTAATATGACAGGAACAGCGGAAATATTCCATTCCCGATACTTTTAGTGCAGCCTATAAGTGTTCTGAAATTACAATCAACTGCAACGAATGCTGTTCTAAAAAATAAGGTAAATGTAATTGTTAAAGTCCAGTAAAAAATCGCAAGTTCTATAGACTTCAAATTATATAATTTGGATGAAGTAATAAAGTAGAAAAAAACTGTTGCATACGGTATTCGTGTATAGTACACTATTGGGTGGGGCAAAGTTCTATAGAGAATCTGTTTTATTTCTTGTTGGATTATTTGAATGAAAAACTTACCTTACACCTTGATTTTCCTTCGACAATTCCTTGGAAATCTCTTAGATTACCTACTTAGCGAATATTTGCGATTGCTGTATAATTTGTTTGAAAATTCATTTTCACTATTTCATTAGAATATTTTGAGTGTAGTTAATTTAATTTATAGAGCGTTAGGTAACCTCTCAGTAGATAGAGTGACGAACTAATGGAACACGCAGTCAGTCGATGGATGCTGGTAGCTCAGTACCTAGGTACTACATAGGGGAGAGCTGTGTTTATCAGTGGACTTGTCATCACAAGTCACTGTATTGGGCTGTAGTAGTAGTAACGGTATACATCAATTAAAAAAGTTAAAGGCAGTTAGGCCGTTAATAATTATTGTATATAAGATTTATTTATCAACAAATATTAGTTAATTACAATCAACTGAGTTCTAGTCTTTAGAATAGTTTTTATAAGCTTGTAAATGAGCACAATTATTGACCAACATTTTTAACACTGTCTACAATTTTGTCTTTAGTACTCTTCTCTGTTGGTTTAACCGCGTCAACAACAGCAGCGCCCGCATCTTTTACGGCCTCCTTCGTATCACTCGCAGCACTTTTCACGGACTCCGCGACGTCCCGCCTTGATCTGTTTTCTTCTGATGGAAATGCAACTGCAACTGCCACAAGGATCTGAAAACATAGATCAAAATAACCAGAAGTTAGTTGTCCAATACTTAACACTCAACGCGGTCATGCATACATGATTATTTTGTAATGTATGCCCAATTTTGCAGATGAGGTTTGGAATAAGTAATAAAGGCAAATGGTGAAAAGAATTAATAAGAAAGATCTCAATCATTCTGTCGTTTTTATCTCTTAAATTCAGAATGTATGGTAATGCATTATTTTTCTTCCATGGTAGAGCCATGCTGCAGCTATATTAATAGTATAGTTGTAGCACGAATGGGTCGCTCCAGCGGGCAAAGACCACGCTCTCACAGAATACCAGCGTCAAATAGCAACTTAAAGCTACTGTGTTTCGTATGGTGAGTGTAGAGAACCGGAGACCCTTTTTAAAAACGCATCTGCATTTTGATTCGCAAACGTGGATAGATGTAGATGTCTATGGGCCACAGCAACCACTTACCATCAGGTGGACTGTGTGCTCGTTTGTCATCCTTATACTATAAAAAAATTAAACTACGAGGTACCTGTCTACTAGGCCTCCAACAGACAGTGTTGATAGTGACCTCACTATGTATGAGTGTGCTATTTTAAAATTTTCGTAGGTAGTGTAGCTTCATTCTGGTCTCTCGCCAAGGCTGTCCAAGGGAATTTCTGTAAGCTATCACTACCATCTCTGCACAGGGAGGACGACTCACTGGCCCACGACGCAAAAGAGAAAGCCGACCTTTTAGGCTCCCTTTTTGCGTCCAACTCGACTCTTGATGACGGGGGGAAAACACCGCCGACCATCCCGCGGTGTGAGTGCTCCATGCCGGATGTGCTGTTCTCACAGCGTTCGGTTCGCAAAGCACTTCTCTCCCTGGACATCCAGAAGTCGAGTGGGCCTGAGGGAATCCCCCCAATTGTGCTGAGGACGTGTGCTCCGGAGTTGGCACCGGTCCTAACGCGTCTTTTCCGGTACTTCTACTCCCAGAGCGTAATCCCGAATTCATGGAAGACAGCTTTTGTCCACTTGATCCCTAAAAAAGGCGACCGCTAGGACCCGTCCAACTATAGGCCTATCGCGATCACCTCCTTGTTCTCCAAAATAATGGAATCCATTATTAACTGCCAGCTCATCCGGTACCTTGAGGATCACCAGCTGATTAGTGATTAGATCACCAGTCGATCAGCTGGTGATCTTCTGGTCTACCTGATCGATAGATAGGCGGAGGCAGTAGAGTTCAAGGGGGAGGCGTTGGCCGTTAGTCTGGACATTGCGAAGGCCTTCGATCGGGTTTGGCACAAAGCGCTTCTTTCGAAGCTCCCTTCCTATGGGCTTCCCGAGAAATTATGCAATTGGATCACCAGCTTCCTTGCAGATCGGAGCATCAAGGTCGTTGTAGACGGTGCATGTTCTGACTACAAGCCTATTAACGCTGATATTCCACAAGGCTGTGTGCTATCACCAACGCTGTTTTTTCTGCATATATATGATATATTGCTAACTGGTAACATTCATTGCTATGCGGATGACAGCACTGGTGATGCTCTATACACCGGCCGTGCCAATATTTGTCGGGAAAACGTCGCCAAGTACCGGAACAAACTTGTGTCTGAAGTCGCTGAACAAAGTCGCGGATTGGGGGCGACTAAATCTAGTCCAGTTTAATCCTCAGAAGGCACGAGTTTGCGCGTTTACCGCTAAAAAGTAACCCTTTGTCGTATTTCCTCAGTTTCAAGGCTCTCCCCTTCTTTCCTCAGCCAGTATCGGTATCCTCGGAGTCGACATATCGAGTGATGTGCAGTTTCGTGGTCACTTGAAAGACAAGGCCAAATTGGCCTCTAAAAAGCTTGGCGTGCTCAGCAGAGCGGGACAGTATTTCATGCCGGCACACCGCCTGCAACTTTACAAGGCGCAGGTTCGGCCTCACATGGAGTACTGTTCCCATCTCTGGCCAGGGGCTCCCCAGTGCCAGCTCCTTCCACTTGACCGCATCCAGCGCAGAGCGGCTCGAATCGTCGACAACCGAGCCCTTTCCGATCGGCTCGATTCATTGGCACTGCGAAGAGATGTTGCATCCCTTTGCATTTTCTTTCGCATCTACCATAGGGAGTGCTCTGAGGAATTGTTCGGATTAATCCCAGCCGCCAAATTTCACGAACGCACATCGCGGCAGAACTCCCGATACCATCCACACCATCTGGATGATTGGCGGTCCACCATTGTGCGACTTAGAAGATATTTTCTTCCTCGCACGACTTCCTTGTGGAATCGATTACCATCAGCGATTTTTCCGGACCGATACGACTTAGGGACCTTCAAGAAAAGAGCGTACTCCTTTTTAAAAGGCAGTTATCGCATCTGCAATTCCCTCCCTGGTGTTGCAGTTGTTCATGGGCGGCGGTAGTCACTTACCATCAGGTGAGCCGCATGCTCGTTTGCCCCCTTTGCTATAAAAAAAAATCATTACCAATGACGAAACGAAAATATTTAAACCGGAAATAATAATAACTGAAATAGTAAGATGTTACATTTTAAGCAATGAAAGTTTACGTGGTGCGCAAAGATTATACGAAAGTGAGTCCAACCAATCAAAAAACAATTGACAGCAAATAAAACTATTCAAGCGCAGTGAGCGATAATTTAAATAGCGAATACAAAGGTAGGTTGATGCTGGAAGCGTCCTGGAAACTCGCTGGATATTTCGCCGTTAGACTTTTATCTGTGGGGTAATTTATGAAGACTGCTGCAACAAAATTATTGCTGCAATCACGCAAGTTAAATATGCTTAAGCACAGTTAATTAGTGTAAAAAGTAATTTAATAAAACGTGATCGTCTATGCATGGAGAGAAACGGATTCAATTTTGAGGTACCATATTAGTTATCGGGACTACTTGCGTAATTTAGTTGTAACTAGTGTATTTAATTTTTTTTAAATATGATACCATACCATAATATTGACAGTCATCGGTTACGTCGTTGATAATTAAAATATTTTATTTTTATTTTATTTATTATGATGATCCTAAGACTGTTAAAAGTGTGAAGGGAAAGATGCAATCATAATATGTGTTATGTAGTTAGCAACTTAAGTGTAAGTAGCGAGCGTATCACTAAGAAAGTGAACAGTAGGCAAAAACTTTGTGAATTTAATCACAATACCGACCGTGCCGTTGTTGTTTATAAATTACATTCAATTTGGGATAATTTTAAATAAAATTAAAAGCCTTATTTACTCGTATTTTCAAAAACTTTAATATAGGTATATCATTGTTTACATATTTGAACTTAAATGTAAAATTTCGATACTCTTTGAAAAAGAAACCCGTATATTATACAAATAAAAGGCTTGTCTGTAAAATACCCAGATCCGCGGAGGACTGCAGCTTCAAAGTTACTCGCTACAACGAGGGAAACCCATGTCCAGTAGTCAGAGCACATTAACGGTCTGCTAATGCAGAAGAAGATATAATGGTAATCTTAAGTCGATGTTAAATACACTTTAAAAGGCTCAAATAAAAATTTACACTAAAGTAGCGACAATCCTAATCACGATTTCACCTCGTAGATGTTGTGAAAGTTGACTGCAACCTGCTAAGAAGCTTGTTGTTATAAACCTTCCAAGCCAAGAATGTCTAGCAACTAGCAATTGTCCACACAGTCATCATCATCATTACAGCCCTTCACAAGTCCACTGCTGAACATAGGCCTCCCTCAAGGAATGCCACAAAGCACGGTCCTGAGCCACCTGCATCCATCGACTTCCTGCATATCTTACCAGATCGTCACTCCATCTAGTAGGGGGACGCCCAACACTTCGCCTGCCGGTACGAGGCTGCCACTCGAGAACCTTTTTTCCCCATCGGTTGTCGGTTCTTCGAGCTATATGGCCGGCCCATTGCCACTTCAGCTTACTAATCCGTTGGGCTATGTCGGTCACTCTGGTTCTACTACGGATATCCTCCTTTCTGACTTAATCACGCAGAGAAACTCCGAGCATAGACCTCTCCATAGCTCGCTTAGCGACCTTGAGCTTCCTCCTCCGGCCAGCAGTGAAGGACCACGTCTCAGTTCCGTATGTCATCACTGGCAACACGCACTGGTTGTACAGTTTCGTTTTCAAGTTTTGAGGTATACCTGACGAGAAGATGTGCCGTAATTTCCCGAACACTGCCCAACCGAGTTGAATCCGTCGACTGACCTCTCGGTCGAAGTTGGACTTACCTAGTCGGACTGTTTGTCCCAGGTAAACATACTCGTCAACAACTTCGAGCTTAGTGCTCCCAACAACTACCGGCATAGGTGTGACATGGACATTAAACATGATCTTTGTTTTGTCCATGTTCATCTTAAGACCTATCCGTTGGGAACCATTATTGGTGATTAGGTCCTCCAACGATTCTGCCATAAGGACTATATCGTCGGCAAATCGAAGGTGAGTGATGTACTCGCCATTGATGTTGATACCGTATCCTTTCCAGTCCAGAAGCTTGAAAACGTCTTCCAATACAGCGGTGAAGAGTTTCGGGGATATGACGTCACCCTGTCTTACACCTCTCTGCAATTGGATAGGTTTCGTACTATGGTTCTGTACTCGGATAGCCATCGTAGCCCTATTGTACAAGCACTTCAGCACTTCGATATACCGACAGACCACTTGGCACCGCTGAAGGGACTGCAGCATGAGGGGAACGGAGCGTTGACTTCATTAGACGAGACCTCTCCAACTTAACGTTTAGGTTCAGTGTGCCTCTAACCATTCGGTGATCGCTTCCGGTTTTCACCCTCGCGATCACTGAGACATCACTGAACAGTTGTCGTCTGGTCGTCATAATGAAGTCAATCTCATTTTTTGTGGAACCGTCGGGGCTCGACCAGGTCCACTTCCTGTGGGGCCGCTTCTGGAAGAACGAGTTCATCATAAAGAGTCCCTCTTTCTCCATGAAGTCGGCCAGCTGCTGGCCCTTTGGGTTCCGTTGCCCTATTCCAAATTTCCCTACTTTCAGCTCACCATTCTCTCTTGTGCCTAGTTTTGCATTGAAGTCTCCCATTAACACCGTATATTGGGTTTTGGAGAAATGCATGGCTCTAGAGATATCCTCATACATTTCCTCCACCTCCTCATCGGGGTGTGCCGAGGTTGGTGCGTAAACCTGTATGACCTTCAGCGAATACCGTTTGGTGATTCTGAGTATAAAGTACGCAACCCTCGTCGACACACTCTCAATCTTTACATCGTTGTTAACTAGAGACTTGTGGACGATAAATCCGACACCTGCTTGGGATAGATGCTCACTCTCCCGGTAATAGAACAAGTTGCCGGATTCGAGGATTACCGTTTCCTCCCCCTCTCTTCGGACTTCGGATAATCCTATAATATGCCAGCGTAACTTGTCTATCTCTTCTTCCAGCTCCACAATCTTCTCGTCAGTCCTCAGGGTGCGTGCGTTGTATGCTACCAGGTCGAGTCTTCGTAGGTGGCAACCGAACCTCCACCAGAGATTCTTAGCACCCCCTGCCCCGCCGTTACCATGGTCGAACCGTAGCCAGGAATAGCGGGGCCGCCGAAAACTGGAGTCCGTCTCTTTGTTACATTCATTCATTCATAGCCGGGTATTTGCCATAGTTGCCACGCTTGGCGAGCGGGTTGGCAACCGCAGGTTTTTTATTGTGTTTTTGCTGTTATCAGGAAGATGCTGCTGCCCATCTCCTGCCTTTTTCCCTTTGTCGCCTTTTACGACACCCACGGAAAGATATGGGGTAGTGGATATTCTTAACCGCCACTATACGGCGGTGGTCTTGTTCTTCAAGAAAGGCGACAACGCTTTCTTGAAGAACTACAGACCGATTTCCCTTCTGAGCCACGTCTACGTGCTGTTTTCGAGAGTCATTACGAATCGTCTCGCGCGCAGACTTGACGACTTCCAGCCTCCTGAACAAGCCGGTTTCCGAAAAGGCTTTAGCACCATAGACCACATACATACCCTTCGGCAAATTGTACAGAAGTCAGAGGAGTACAATTTGCCACTATTTCTGGCGTATGTGGACTATGAGAAAGCCTTTGATTCCGTCGAAATTTGGGCGGTGCTGCAGTCCCTTCAGCGATGCCAAGTTGACTGTCGGTATATCGAAGTGCTGAAGTGCTTGTACAGCAGAGTTACGATGGCTATCCGAGTACAGAACCAGAGTACGAAACCTATCCAATTGCAGAGAGGTGTAAGACAGGGTGACGTCATATCCCCGAAACTCTTCACCGCTGTATTGGAAGACGTTTTCAAGCTTCTGGACTGGAAAGGATACGGTATCAACATCAATGGTGAGTACATCACTCACCTTCGATTTGCCGACGATATATCCCTTATGGCAGAATCGCTGGAGGACCTAAGCACTATGCTCAATGACTTTAATAGTGCTTCCCAACGGATAGGTCTTAAGATGAACATGGATAAAACAAAGATCATGTTTAATGTCCATGTCACACCTATGCCGGTAGTTGTTGGGAGCACTAAGCTCGAAGTTGTTGACGAGTATGTTTATCTGGGACAAACAGTCCGACTAGGTAAGTCCAACTTCGCCCGAGAGGTCAGTCGACGGATTGAACTCGGTTGGGCAGCGTTCGGGAAATTACGGCACATCTTCTCTTCAGGTATACCTCAAAACTTGAAAACGAGACTGTACAACCAGTGCGTGTTGCCAGTGATGACATACGGAACTGAGACGTGGTCCTTCACTGCTGGCCGGATGAGAAATCTCAAGGTCGCTCAGCGAGCTATGGAGAGGGCTTTGCTCGGGGTTTCTCTGCGTGATAAACAAAGAAATAAGTATATCCGCAGTAGAACCAGAGTGACCGACATAGCCCAACGGATTAGTAAGCTGAAATGGCAGTGGGCCGGCCATATAGCTCGAAGAACCGACAACCGATGGGGAAGAAAGTTTCTCGAGTGGTTGCCTAGTACCGGCGGACGAAGTGTAGGGCTTCCGCCCACTAGATGGAGTGACGACCTGGTAAAATATGCATGAAGTCGATGGATGCTAGCTCAGGACCGTGCTTTGTGGCATTCCTTGGGGGATTTCTATGTTCAGCAGTGGACTTGTGAAGGGCTGTAATGATGATGATGATGACAATATCTTTTGATGATAGTTTATGAAATGTAAAATTCTTTGTACACGCATTTAAATTTTGTTTAAGTAATGATTCGGCGACAGCAGGAGAAGAAATCAGTGACTTAGTGGTTAAGATCGGAATATCATTAAAATATATCTCAAAAACCATTGCATTTATTATTGGTTAAATTCATTACAGAAACAGTAATATAGACTTGATTTTTTATTTTAATTGCTTTAGTACAAGGACATATTCATAAAACAGTTATTGCTCAAGACATTTTTGATTCCATCTACTTTTTGTTCTTTTCTGTTGGTTTAACCGCATCGACGGCAGCTTTGGCCACGTCGCTTGCTGCTTTTTTCGCATCACTCGCAGCCTTTTTCGCATCCTCCGCGACGTCACGCTTTAGTCTATTTCCTTCTGATGGAAATGCAGCTGCGGCTACCATAAGCAACTAAAAATATGCACAGAAATTACGGTATAATGAAAATAAGAAAGCGATTAGTATAAAAAAATGCAGATCATTATAACATATTATTTAGATACATGTCCTAGTAACGAGATAAAAATGTCCTAGTAATGAGTTTAAGTATTTTGGTCGAGTACATTTATTATGTCGACGTGATGTAAAATTTTTAGAGTTTCTCTGCGTGATAAACTCAGAAATGAGGATATCCGCAGTAGAACCAGAGTGACCGACATAGCCCAACGGATTAGTAAGCTGAATTGGCAATGGGCCGGCCATATAGCTCGAAGAACCGACAACCGATGGGGAAAAAAGGTTCTCGAGTGGCAGCCTCGTACAGGCAGGCGAAGTGTTGGGCGTCCCCCCACTAGATGGAGTGACGACGTGGTGAGATGTGCAGGAAGTCGATGGATGCAGGTGGCTCAGGACCGTGCTTTGTGGCAATTCTTGGGGGAGGCCAATGTTCAGCAGTGGACTTGTGAAGGGCTGTAATGATGATGATGATGAAGACTACCGCATTTCTGCTCCACGCCTCCAGTGTAATGCCACCATGGAGGACGGAATTAAAGAACTTCTGAAGAGCTTCAAGTACCGGTTTTCCACCCGCTTTCAGAAGCTCCGCTGTAAATCCATTCTCGCCTAGGGTCTTGCCATTTTTAAGGTGCTGGAGAGCCATTCTAATCTCGCTCAGACTGACATCCGGGACATCATCGGAATAATGATGGATAAGACTCGCTCTTGGATCGTTACTCACACTTGCGTGTGGCTCCAACGATGACGTGTACAGCTGCCCATAGAACCTTTCAATCTCACTCAAAATCTCAGGTGCCCCGGAAACGATGCTGCCACATTCTGTCTTCAGCTTTGACAGTTGACTCTTTCTGGCAGACAGATCTCTGGCAAAGACTTTGGAGCCTTGGTTCCGCTCGATCACTTCTTCAATACGAGCTGTATTGAAGTTGTGTAAGTCCCGCCGCATGCATTTGGAGATCTGTCTGTTCAGTTGCCTGTATGCTGTCAAATCTGTTGAAGAATGTAGCTTCATCTCCCGTCTAACAGCCATGACATTTAGAGTGTGATCGGAGAGTTTTTGTGTTCTTCTGCGGCAGGTCTTGCAGAACTTAGCTCCGACCGCATGGACAGTTTCCACGAGCTTGTCATTCATATCGTCCACTTCAATGCAGTCTTCTAGGCACTGAAAACGGTTTTGTAACTCGAGCTGAAAGGTTTCGGGACTTAGAATTAAAGCACGAGGGGAACGGAGCGTTGACTTCATTAGACGAGACCTCTCCAACTCAACGTTTAGGTTCAGTGTGCCTCTAACCATTCTGTGATCGCTGCCGGTTTTCATCCTCGCGATCACTGAGATATCACTGAACAGTTGTCGTCTGGTCGTCATAATGAAGTCAATTTCATTTTTTGTCAAAAGTTCATCATAAAGCGTCCCTCTTTCTCCATGAAGTCGGCCAGCTGCTGGCCCCTTGGGTTCCGTTGCCCTATTCCAAATTTCTCTACTTTCAGCTCACCATTCTCTCTTGTGCCTAGATTTGCATTGAAGTCTCCCATTAACACCGTATATTGGGTTTTGGAGGAATGCATTGCTCTAGATGTGTTTGCATACATTTCCTCCACCTCCTCATCGGGGTGTGCCGAGGTTGGTGCGTAAACCTGTATGACCTTCAGCGAATACCGTTAGGTGAGTCTGAGTATAAGGTACGCAACCCTCGTCGGCACACTCTCAATCTTTACAACGTTGTTAACGAGAGACTTGTGGACGATAAATCCGACACCTGCTTGAGACAAATGGTCGCCCTCCCGGTGATAGAGCAAGTTGCCGGATTCGAGGATTACCGTTTCCTCCCCCTCACTTCGGACTTCGGATAATCCTACAATATGCCAGCGTAACTTGTCTATCTCTTCTTCCAGCTCCAGTCGATCTTCTCGTCAGTCCTCAGGGTGCGTGCGTTGTATGTTGCCAGATCGAGTCGTCGTAGGTGGCAACCGAACCTCCACCGGAGATTCTTAGCAGCCCCTGCCCCGCCGTTACCATGGTCGCCACCGTAGCCAGGAATAGCGGGGCCGCCGGGGACTGGGGGCCGTCTCTTAGTAACTTTATCCATTTGGGGGTATTTGCCATAGTTGCCACGCTTGGCGAGCGCGTTTGCAACCGCAGTTTTTTTATTATATTTTTGCTATTATCAGGAAGATGCTGCTGCCCATCTCCTGACTGTTTCTCTTTGTCGCCTTTTACGACACCCACAGGAAGATATGGGGTAGTGGATATTCTTAACCGCCACTACACGGCACCACACAGTAAGCAAAGTTATTGATAAAGAAAATAATGTTAAACAGTAACTTCGTACGTTGATATTGAAGCGAACGGGTTAAAATGTTCAGTAGGTAGTGGCAGTGATAGTGCAAGCGATAACGGAAGGGTGGTGTTATTCAATGCATGCAACTATAAAAGCATAATATGGATGTGGATCTCAGCTAATTAGTTTTCACTTTTAATGAAAATATACTTACAAATACAAAGAAGAATATTGCTCGAAAATTCATGTTGACGTGAATATAGTTTATAAAAAGGAAAAAAAACGGAAATTAGAGTAACAGTAAATGTTACTTAATAACTTGTTTCTATAAACGCTGGCTGACTAACAATGTGAAATGTACACAGGGCAGTCCGAATTTATATCGGCCATTCACGTGAACAACAGTAATCAGCAACGGAATAACACGGGCTCATAGATTTCAAATTCGCCAGTGTCAAGGGTTGCGGATAGTGACCGATATAAATAAACAATTTCTTACCAACGAAGTGTGATAAACAAAACCTTTAGATGTTTATAGTAGGTATAGAAAAACAAATAACGTATTTACGAAGTAAAAGCTATATTGTAAAATGGACATACCATACTCAAAGTACACCCTGTGAATATGACCATGCCAAGCCATAAGATGCGAAGTGGTAGTGTAAGAAATTATGAGATGATTGCACGTCGTCTCTTGAGAATGGACTACGAAATAATCATTTCATGTAATATTACGTCATCAAGACACAATATTAACAGTCCTTTTCAATCATATACTGAACAAGGGCCTTTCTTTAAAAGTTACACTTTTAAGAAAGGGGGAAGGATATTCATTGATTACGATATAAAGTCCACACCTGGATATCATTACACAATTAATACGCTTAAATACTCTTACCTTGTTCTGGTACCGTGTGAGTTG
This sequence comes from Parnassius mnemosyne, assembly GCA_963668995.1. Taxonomy (NCBI): domain Eukaryota; kingdom Metazoa; phylum Arthropoda; class Insecta; order Lepidoptera; family Papilionidae; genus Parnassius; species Parnassius mnemosyne. The sequence continues at coordinate 19,011,602 of CAVLGL010000068.1, read as the reverse complement.
TGTAAACATAGCTTTTCAGATGAATTTATGGTCATTAACTAAAGGTACAGGAAAAAGTGAGGAGGTGAAATTAAAATGCATGAGATGATAGAAATTAAGAAGAAAAAGGAAATATATTATTGTACCATTACCATTACCCGAAGTACCTTATGAACTGAGTGGAACTCAGTAAGCCGGGACTTTGCGTCAATCACTCAGAAATTAATTGGGATGTGCATCCCTTGTCTTTCAATGGATATACTGAATATAAACGTATCGTCCTAGATTGGTGTGCCGCAGTAGACTGTTCATAAGTTGTTAATGATGAAACAATGATTGTAAAGACTTAGGTACACGATGTAGATGCAGATTCAATCTGCCATGGGCACGCAAGTATAACAATAAGTCAAATGCGATGTGTTACCTTATATTGGACACAAAGCAAGGTCGATCAAATATTAATCTAATAAATCCAAATCTATAGATGAGTATATTTTTTATATTATAGGTTGTGTTGAACTTACACCGACTAAAACCCCAAGGTGCTCCACCTTCGCCGCATATTGGCAGGGCCACGGGAAAGCTTTCGTACACATTCGCAACACCACAAGTGCTGGCTGTCGTTAAAACATCCACAACTTTAAAACGCGTATTCCAGTGGTATTTCGTGTATTACCGTTACCATTAAAGACTGTTAAAAGTCCACTGCTGAACATAAGTCAGCCCCATAGATTGCCTAGATAGAGGTATATTTTGCGCAGTTTTTTTTATTTTATTTTTCAGTTGTTATTATTTTTCCTTTTACGCCTCTTACGATACCCACGGAATGAAATGGGGTAGTGGACATGCATACACCACCCTCACGGTACTTGTGATTTTATATTATCTACTAAAGTATTTAACCAAATGACATAAGGTACTTGCTGCAAAGGGCAAATCTTATCTCTATAACGTAGCTGTTATGATGTAATAAGTTATATTTATAGGGATCAATATTTTGTAGTTCAAATAATATCTAATCATTAATTGGTTAAAAATACTTTTTGAAGCATATTTAAGTAAGCAGGCATACTGCCTGCTTACTTAAATATAAATGTTAGATAAATGGTTTCATGGATTTTTTGTAGAACTTCGATTCTTTGTTTCTATTACGATCTTAAGCGTAAGCGTTATTTCTCTCCAGCACACCAACATAATATAGATAGTTTTTATTTTATATATTGAATTAATACATTTTTTTGTAGTATTTCTACTCGGTATTTATAATATTTATGTTATATTCTTACACTTTCTATTAATTCAATCTCATTGTTTGGTGTAATGGATAAGCGCATATGTTATCAATTAAGGTATCTCTAAAGCTATCGTGGTCCACCTAATTACGTAGATGCACAGACCGCGGCCCGCGGGTCGCATGCGGCCCGCCAGTCGAATACTGATGGCCCGCCGACAGCAAAAATAATACTCTCGTACATTCGAAAAATATTGAATTATATCCCAGAATAAAACCAAAAAAAATATGTTCGAAAAGTAATTTGAATGTCGCGCGCGTGCTCTTAAGTGCGCTTATCGGTGCGCCGTGCATGCGTCGGTAACAGCGGTCGGTAATGTTCGTGCTGATCTCGGTTAAATTCGTTTTCTTGAGGAACCGCGCCGCGGCCGGCGGCGCGGCGACGACGGGAGCGCGGTGGCGGCTTATCCACGGGTTATTTTGTTAGAGCAAGCGAGATAGCAATAGTCCCGAATTCCCGATTGCTCGCGTAGGTAGATACACGAATCTTCCAGAGTCGGTTTCGTGATTTCTCTAGACAGTTTTCGACTCTATACGCGGTTTAGACGCGGTATAAAAGCCACGCTAACCGCAGCGACCGACAGTTCAGTTTTAATTTGAGTGAAGTGTCAATAGTTCTAGTGTAGATTTTAACTCCTCTAACCGGTGTCATATATTTTGATCCACATTCAACGTAGATTTCCCGTCAAGTGCCGTGTATAATTGTGTTGTGAAATCGTAAGTAAAACTCTGTTATTAATAAGTGTTTCCCTATCTATTTAATCAATTATTTTTGGTAATTTAAAAAAGGATGGGTAATTTAAGTAGGTACTGTAATTGTTTTTAGGTGCTGTGTTAATCCTAGCCAGGATTAGAACGCAACATGGACAAGCCAGGACCTAGTAAAAAACATAAGGTTAAAGATGAAAATCGACAGATTCAAGAAATTTGGACTGAGAAATACTTTTTTGTATGGTGCATAACAAAGTCGTTTGTTTAATTTGCAAGAATTCTGTTGCGATTGCAAAGGAATATAATGTAAAAAGGCAATATGAAACGCAGCATCCTACTTTTACCAAGTTTACAGGCGAATTAAGAAAGCAAAAAATGCTGTCTTTAAAACGGGAACTTATTGGTCAGCAAGCTATGTTTACAAAACCCATTCAAGATTCAGAAGCAGCTACAGAAGTTAGTTATGAAATTTCTCGAATTATAGCAAAGCGAAGTCGCCCCTTCAATGATGGGGATTTTGTAAAAGAATGCATAGAAATTGCCGCTAAGAAAATGTGTCCAGAAGCAGCAAAAAAGTTTGAGAAAATTCAACTGAATCATATGACTATCCAAAGATGAATTATGTCTTTGTCAGGTAATATTGCGGAACAATTAAATGAAAAAACTAAGATCCACAAATATTAGTTCCACAGTTCAACTTCTGATATTCATACGAGGTGTTACTCAAGATTTTGTAGTCTTAGAAGAGTTATTAGGAATGTGTTCATTGAATGGTCAAACCAGAGGAGTTGATATACTCAATGCACTTTTGGATGAGTGTTCAAAAACTTATTTGGACTTCTCAAAATTATCGGGAGTTGCGACTGACGGTGCTCCTTCGATGATTGGTGTCAATTCTGGGCTAGTTACTTTGCTGAAAAAGCATCTGCAAGAAAAAAAAACATAAACGCTGAAGATCTCATGCAGTTTCACTGCATTATACACCAAGAAGCCCTCTGTTCTAAAAAAATTGAATTTCAAAATGTCATGAAACTGGTAGTTTCAACTATAAATTTCATAAAATCACGAGGAATCAATCACAGGCAGTTCAAACAATTCCTTGATGACATCGAAAGCGAATGGAGATTTACTGTATTATACAGAAGTAAGGTGGCTAAGTCGTGGATTGACACTGGAACGATTTCTAAATTTAATAGAAGAAATTGGAATATTTCTGGCGGAAAAGCAAAGGGATGTCCCGGAACTTAAAAATCCTGATAGGTTGTGTGACTTGGCTTTTTTAGTTGATATTACAAATCATTTGAATGTCTTGAACACACGGCTTCAAGGCAAAAATCAACTGATATCCCAGTTCTACGCTCATGTACGAGTACCATCCTTTCAATGCAAGCTGACACTTTTCAGATCGCAATTGAATCCTGGAAATTACAATGATTTTCCGAATTATAAGAAACTGGCTGAAAAATTCAACAAAACTGCGATTAATTTCAATTATGTAGAAAAGTTAGATATTTTGATTCAATCTTTTCAAGACAGATTTTCGGAGTTTAAAAAAGTGAAACCTCTGTTGGACATATTCAGTAATCCTTTCACGATTTCAGTTGAAAATGCGCCAGAGTCAATGCAGTTAGAAATTATCGACATTCAAAACGACTAAAATTTATGCAACAAATTCAACGAAGGACGCTTGCTGAACTTTTACCGCTGCATTGATAAAAATACGTACAAAGAGTTGCGCATAAACGCTCTGAAATGTGCCAGCTTATTTGTTTCTACCTATATAATATGTGAACAAACCTTTTCAATACTAAATAATAATAAAACAAAAAATCGAAACCGCCTTGCAAATGTAAGTTTGGAAGCAGTTTTACGTGTTGCTACAAGTAAATTTGAGCCAAATATAAAAAAGATTGTAAGCACTATGCAGTGCCACGCTTCAAATTAATAAATTCTTTTTCAATTTTAATACATTATTATCAATTCTTTATTGTCTTTAATTACCTATACTTCTGGCGGCCCGCCATCAGTTCATAATTTGCCCGAGTGGCCCCTAGTCTTAATAAGCCTGTGCATCACTGACCTTATAGATAGATACTACACCTTTTGTGTCAATATAAATCAAACATAAAAAAAAAAAAACTAGTTTTACGGATCTTATCGCATATATTAACTTATTTTATATTCCCGACGTTTCGAGTACTTTACAGCACCCAGTATGAAATGAAGTCGTACTGCGTAGATCGGAACAATAATTAATAATTTTAAATGTGGAGGTAGCCGTGGTTAACTATGTGACATTGGGACGTCAAACACCTCAGTCGCCCCCCGTGACCATGGGTGCTGTAAAGTACTCGAAACGTCCGGAATATAAAATAAGTTAATATACGCTATAAAATCTGTAAAACCAGTTTTATTTAAATGTGTAGTGTTCGCGTAAATATAAGAAATGATTAAACATAAAAAAGTTTTAGCTACATGTTGGTACTTGGCAGAGTTCCGTTTTTATGTTTATTTTGGTCTAAGTACGACCCAGAAACGAAGAGCTAGTCGACGGTTTGACTGTTTCAAAATGAACGAACGCTAATCAAAAGGAAGTGTTCGAGAAACGGAGGCAAGATGGGGCCAGTGTTTCTATTCTACCGACTTAAAAAAGGAGGAGGTATTCAATACGACTGTGTTCTTTTTTATATGTGTTACTTCATAACTTTTATCTGGTTAAACCGATTTCGATGATTATTTTTTTATTTGAAAGCTGGTACTTCTCACATGGTCCCATATAAATTTGATCAAGGTCTGACGAATAGTTTTTGAGTTATTTTTAATAATTTATATTGAAGTCTGTTGTAATTTTTTTTTAATTTTAAATTATGTACTTTAGCGAGGTAGGTATATGGTGTCAAATCCCGTACGAAACCGAAGTTCCATCAATGCCGAATGCTTGTCAGATGTGTAAACTGCTGCGAGCAAATAGAACACAAGGCTCCGCGGGCTACTGATTGACCATACTTGTAACAACGCGCCCGTTCACTCAGCACTCAAAACAAGGGACTTCCTGAACAGCACACCGGTTAAAATTTGTCGCTGTGTGACTCTTTTATGCCCCTAAAATTAAAATAAATCATCTAAAAGATGTTTTCGTCTTCAGAAGATCCGCAAAGGTGGACTGGAATAGGCGTTTAGAAAATTGGTTCAAACGGATGAAATATTGTATAGATGTCTGTAAAGAAATCTCAAAGACCTATCAAAGTGTTTCTCAAAATAATTGTACGTATCGAAATCGTAGTTAAGAAAAAAGTAACGAAATCGTTGTAATTGTTACTAAATTGTAACTATTAAGCCACGTGTACACTGACTACTGAACTATTCCGAATTACTGATTACCCTACTACGTATAGTAAAAAAGGGTTCTGATAAATACTTCTAGAATTATATTGTCAGTTTGTGGTCAAGTGACATTATGTGTATGTGTGTGAATTATGACTCTACCAACATAACTCCCAAATTATGAATAAAATACTATTACTTGATTAATTATACTCTTTTTATTTAAATTTATCCAATTTTTTACTTAATATTATTAAAAATAAATCAGATCTTCGTCGCAATATAATACATATTCAACGGGGTTTTCCGATATTTGAAGCATTTTAATGTTTTACAATTAAATCTTTGGGTACTCTATCCTTATTTATCCTCACGGATTGTTTTACGGAACTTTAATTTGTCTTTTTTACCGATAGTTTAAAAAATTGTGTATAATGTTTCTGCTACATTGATATGTTCAATTATGCCAACATAATTGTTTCCAAGAATACCGTTATATATAATTATATATAACGGTATTTGGGATAACAATAGAACATTTTCACTTAAAACTGATCTTCGTGCTTCAAACGAGCACATAGTGCACCTGATTGTATATGGTTGCTGTGGATCATAGACATCTACATCTATCCTCGATTACGAATCAAAATGCAGATGCGTTGTCACCCATGAGAACTAAGATGGAATGCCTCGTTTCCGGAAAACGGGTTCTCTGGTTCTACGAAACACAGCAGCATTAATCTGCTATTTTAAGCTTTTCTAGATAATCTGTTGAGAAGAAATGAATGCACATAAATACTTAGTATGGTTATGATCAACAGTTTTATTATTCTCAGTAGAATATAATTTTAGAGTTCAGAGAAGAACTTCCACATCTATTTTATTTAAGCGTAGGTTGCAATTGCAAATTGTTTACAATGCAAGCATTGCTATTTGGTGGCAGAAATAGGTAAGAGAGCGGTACCAACACAAATGGACTCCTCGGTAGGACTAGTGCTAGTGAACTAGTGTAGTACCTGTTGAGACTGACAGCCGTTACCGAAATTCGATCTGGGTGATATTACCAATATTTGTAGTGCATAGAAATAATTATTCCACGCGAGATTCAAAATTCAAACTCACGACTCAAAGCGTCTCAAATTCAAAGGAATAATTACTGAGCTATCGATCTGCTTCTTTTAGAATTAGTGTTTCATAATTTAAAGTGTTTTGTATTCATTCATTTACAGGTCAACAAAATTTCACTGCTGAACGTAGGCCACCTCCATAGTTGCCATAGGTTCCACGCTTGGCAGGAGGGTTAGCAACTACATTATCTTATTTTTATTATGGAATTTTTTCAGGAAAAGAGCTGCTATCCAACTCCTATTATAAGTTTCACTCCGCGTCCTCTTACAATACCAGCGGTATGATAGGAGGTAGTGGATTATTTTACGCCTCCGCTACACAGCAAAACTGGGCATAACATATACAAGTATTGCATAACAATTGGTAATTATTTATGACAAAAATTATTTTGCGTTGTATTTTCATCATATTAAAGTCTGTACTTATTTTTAAGTATATTATGCGCAAGGACAAGTGTGACATTATGCATAGTTAAATTTTATATGGAGAAGAAACGCAGAAAGCTAAAACTGTTACAAATTGGTTATAAAATAAATTAAAACATTTATTGTTTATATACATTTATTGTTTATACTGCCAATGTCAAAGGTAAAATAGGCTGTGGTCAAACTGTTGCACAGATTAAAGATTGTCGCAAAGAACATCGGTCAAATACGACCTGACCAAAGTGCGAAACGACCACCAATGATAGATACGTCAAAAAGTAGTGACTTAGGTCTATATTAAATTACGGGGTCCAACTTATTTTATGGAAGTCGGTAAAATAGTTTAGCTTTGTAATGAATATCCTTATTTCCTTACTACTTTTATAAGTTTTGAACGCATCTAAACCCGTCCCGTTTTTATTTGTGGTACACGTGTGTCATCATAACACTAAAGTAAGACTACCATTATGCGTTTACTTTTTTTAAATACTAGATTTTATTGTAGATTTTTTATTTATTCTTGTAGTGTATTATCAATAATATCATTTTTAGATGGGGATATGGAAAATATGCCGGAATAAGTTGCAAAAGATAGTTTGACAGTAAATATAGAATGCACTAATACTTAGAACGGAACATATTATGAGTGTCTCTATGCAATCTGTGGACACGAGAGCTGTCAAAGCGTGAGCAAAAGTCAAAGCACCTGTATCTTAGATACTTAGCAGTGAAAAGACTAGGAAGGTTATTCATTCATTTTTGTGATTTTAGCCATTGACTTGACTTATATAGTTAAGTATATTGCATAGTTTTCATATCAATTGTTTTAGCTGAGGATGTAGTCATGGCTGCAGTCATGGCTACATCATAACCTCAAAAGAGACAAAATACATAAGTGTAAGGTTCTATGATCCTCGGCTTTTAAATAATACATTTTCAATTAAGGATTTAAGTTGTACCCAGGGGGAACGGATTAATCCATACACTAATCATGTTCACGATATTTTATAGCCAGGTCACAGCATGTATGGGCCGTGACCGATGATGTTTACTTTAAGATTTTGACAAAAATAATTACTGACAGATTGACTGAATCAGCTGTGAATTTTGTGTGATTTAAAAAAAAAGCGTTTATTTTTATATTTTGTACGTTACATATTTTTCATATTATTGTACATTGAGAGCACAAATATACAAATAGGTATACTGATAAAAAAGAATAATGAATTCGCGCGACCCGGTGGTCCAAATAAATTGTTAATTGCAATTTTAAGTGCTGATTTGCACGTGCTCGGCGGTGAAGATTTGAGAAATAAGAAAAAAAATTCGTGGACTCAAAAATGAGAGGAGGTCTGTGCCCAGCTTTTACAGGGTTTTCAGAGAGTTGTTTCATTTGCCTATATTATATCCTAAACCATATCTGCGAATTTGGCCAGTTATTGTAAAATAACCCTGCATTTTCTGCTTGCAAGATTATTAAAAAATCACAGCTCTTCAAATAAACAAAACATATAACAATGGTAGGTATTTATTGCATAATTTGGTATTTAAAATATTATAATTATTAATATAAGTAATCATAATTTAACATCGCTACAGTAGCGTAGCGCTCTGATGAATCCAATTTGAAGCCGATTGCTTTTTCAACTTCGACCGAGCTGTCATTTAGAATATCTATCAGTTTTCCCGTAATACATATGCATCTTAGAATACATTATTGATATAAGAAAAATAGAGGATAAGCAGTAAATTGCATATATATTTTTTGGTTATACAAATACCATTCAAACATGAACCTTGCCAACAAAAATATATCTGTCTCATTCTCACACGTTATGATTTTCAAATGTAAAAAAAGATAAGTACATATCTTAGACTTCAATTTTCTGTTGACAGTTTTCATAATTTCACCAAGCTCCACCTTGAAGCATGACGCCATTTTAGGATGACGTTCTGTAAGGACGAGTCAAATGAAACACTTGAGTGTTGGCGTAAGACTCTCTGTAATTACGTATTGTTAACTTTATATATTAGATTATACCCAGACATACGTATAGATACTAGGTAGGTACTACACCTTCCTTCCCAAAGAAAAAAAAGAAATGAATACGTGCATTTCTTTTTTTTTTTATATATACTAACATCTAAAATTACACAATAATTATATCCCTAAGTATTCTAATTTATAAAATGTAAACATGGGTATAAAGAAATAGTTAAAATAATATTTAGGTTAATATGATTACAATTGGTATTAATGTTAAGGTAAGGTAATATTAATTAATAAAGCTTAATATACTAATTTATTACAATTAAAATCGATGACTTTAGATTAATAAACTTAAAACTTTAATATTATTACAATATTATATATGTTTATTTATTACATTTATTTGAAGGATAATACAATTTAGTTTGGTTTTTATTTATTTATTTATTTATTAGGTTTACCAGTAATTGTAATAATAATACATCAATGAGTATTTAACAATAACAAGTGTTTTACAGCCAAATGCATAATTAATTTAGGTAAACACCACATGCACAAACTGTTAACGGTAGTAACATACAATTTTTATAAGTGACTTAATGTGTTCACAATAAATGAGAAAAATAATAATGTAATTTTTGCCATCTCTTAGTATTTTAACATTCGGTGAACAATCTCTAATTACTAAATATGGACCTGCATAAATGGCGCTGAGTTTGTTACCAGTTTCTTCTTTAACTAATATCAAATCATTAATTTTATAAGTTTAACGTTCATTTTATAATCATACTTGGATTTCCTAACAAATTTACTATTGATTAAAATTTCTCTTGCTTACTTTTGGGAGGTTTGTAGGCAATATTTTAACTCTAACGGATAATCTTCGTAATTATATAGGGGTTCTACGGTTTAAGTTAAATTACTGGGTAAATTACATTTTTTGCCATAAACTAACTCAAATGAAGTATACTTAGTTTCGCGGTGAACGGAAGAAAAAAAAAATATATATATAAAAAAAATAACATTTTTTTTTTATATAGTAAAAAGATAATGTTAAATAAAGTTTTATCTTATAATTATGTATATATAATATTTGTCTTGGCTTGGGTAGGGTGGCTGGCCAAACCCCCTATGTACATAATAATTCCGTAGTCACATTATGTATGTTTAAGCCTTAATGCATTGTTGCATTGTTGATGCATTATGTTAGACAAAATCAGGTGTACATTCGCGAACGTATATTATTTTGATCGACACTTCACTGTAACACACTTTGATACTGCGTTATTCAGTTACTTATTTATGTAGACATTCACATTAAATAGTACCCTTCCTTAATATATTTATTCACTTATAATTTTATAGTTATATATTTCATTTATTTATTTTATACCTTTATATTTAATGAAACATTTCTTTCATGATCCACACAAATTATTTAGATATTAATACTTTACTTTTTTTTCCAAAAAAAAAATAATGCCTTATAAGGATAAAACATATGATTTGAATGTACAATAAATATAAAACCGACAATATTACATTTCATTTTAAGATACACATAACAAAGAAGTCTATGTTAGGCAATGTCATCATTTTCATTATCATAACAAACTACCAGATCAAAATACAAATTGCAATCCCAGCCACGTCAGCGATTTGTGACACTTTTGTTTTCAATTCCAAAGTATGTTTATGAGAAAGTTTGAGATTACATCGTACGATGATACCTAATTTCAACATAACTTACAAAATGTTTTATTATAAATACACTTAAAAATATCTAAAATTTATAATAGTGTTAAACACTTTTTCATTTACGTAGTATAACATTGTATTGTTATAATACTTTTACATTATCAAGTAATATGTGTTATTTTTTTTCATTAAATGTCGGAAACGTAATACATATTACTGTTTTATTGAATTTCATGACTTCTAAGGAACATGTTCATCTTATTTGAAACACAAATTTGTAAAAGAAATAAACATAGGCTATTACACATATATGTAAGGTCTGTATTAGAAAATATATGTTGTATGTTAATAAAATGTTATTAACATTAGAAAAGAAAAGTTTTTTAAGTATATAATGATATAATTAGTAATATAATTTTTGATTTAATTGTAGATAATGAAAAAAAACTTATAATAATAGCGAATTGATACACTTTGGACTACCCAATTGAGTTTTAAATTGTACAAATTTTACATAAAAAACAACACAACATAAAGAGAAATTTTAGGTAGGGTTATCATAAATATAAATCAATTTAAATATGAAAGAATCTTGTAAATTCATATAAAATATGGTAAAATAATTAAGTATGTACGTGAAAATGTATTTATTATTTTTTTGATTAATATTTTTTGTTTACGTGTTGTTATGTGGATCGATAATATAGTTAATATGTGTAACTTGTGAGTAGGATTTTGGGTAGGTAGCATTAATAGCTCTAATACAGAAATGCAAAATAACTACATATCTCACTTTTAGGTTTGGTCGGGGATCCCCTTATTACCTCATTTTAATTATTCTCATGTCCTTGCATGTTAGTTCTTTTCATGTTAACACTAATCTCATTTCCTTTGTTTTCGGTTGTCAGGCCTTATTTATTTATTTCATAATTCTTGTACGTACTTTCTTTTCTTTTTTTTTAAATATTTTTGACGTTCAGCTAGCTTTATTTCTTTGAGTATGCTCTTCCCTTATATATTTATTTATTAATTAGATACCGGGAATCGGAGTATTAATTCACTTCATTTATTTCGTGATATTTATCACGCGGGTACTTTATAAATATGGGCCCCCCATTTACTTGGGTATTATATTTTCATTACATTCATTTTATTTTACTGGTACATAAACTTTTGTTTCATCATACTATATCAAGGTAATACTGTACCTTGGGTTGTGCGCACAACCTTGAGGTCAACTTTTAAGTCATTTAAAAGGACTCCAACAATTGTCACGGAGGAAAACTAAGTTCACACTATGATCCAATGAAGGATGTGACCTCTATGTACCATTATTAAGGGTAACAAATTTAAGACTTCTCTGGTCCCCAACAGTACTAATATGAGTAAACTCGTTCACATCTCACTTGTACTGAAGGTATTGTTCCCTAGTACCCGTTACTCCTGATTTTATCATCCAATCCTGTAAACATACCCTGCTCGAGGACTATATGCTTTACCAGTGATGGACGTTCCCGTATCTCTCCATTACTTATTTTATGTAGGTCAACTTTCGTTTTATTCCTATTTGTTTCTTTACTTTTATGGTACTTACCTATACCTCATTATTTAATAGTACCCAAGATTATGAACAATATTCCTATGCAATTCATAATAAATTCTCATTTCCCTCATTGAAAATACATTAAAACTTATTCCACATTTAATAGTTTCCGAACAAGCCTAAAAATTAATCGGTTATTAGTTTTTCCAAACTCTCAGCTGATCAGGCTGATTGTATGTGGATATGCTAACCACCGACAATTTTCTATACCTAAGCCACATATTCTACTTGTATTTCTATCAATATTTTTCATTCATAATGATAAACTCCGTAACTTATCCATAAATTTACTTATGTCTTTTATAAATTTATATCATATAGTCTCGTATATTATTTAGTTATTTACATCATTGTCAGTTAGGGATTGAGGCTCACAATATGGGCACAACAAAATTTATATCAATTAATTGTATACCTTATGAAATGAGTTTCAAAATCATATAAAGCGAAGAAAACATTTCCATATTCCACACAAGTAAGTACTATTTTCCAAAAAAATATTAAATTATAATAGTTAAAAGTTTATGATTTAAAAGTTCAATAAATGCAAAATCGAAATGAATAAACTACATTTCATGTTATGATACAGAACAAAGAAATACTAACGGGAACATAAGTCATCGTCACTATAACGGCTACCCAGTTTATATAAACAAAACATTAATTTATTTAAACAAAGAGAAGAATGATTTTCATTTTTAAGTAGGTTATATTAACTTTCAGGTTATTTATTAAAGAATATATATTTATTTATTTATAACTTTAAAATCGTTTCAAGGTTTTCATACCTTTAGAAAAGAAGAAAAATAATTATGACTTTTATTAATAGCGATTTTTTTAAATCCTTCAAAATTATATACATTTAAATAAAAATTACTACAGAAATAAATTTGGGTTAGATTTAAAAATATATTTGCTTTAATCCGAACCAGGTCATCGTAAGCTGTAGCTTAATATATTGTTGTTTTTTTTGAATATAGTAGAAATATTATAAAATGTGACAAATATTTTCAAGTTACTTGTAAATAACGTAAATGTAATATTAAATGCATTATGTGCTTTTTTATTTTATATAGTCTACAACATAATAAAAAATATGGTGTTGAATTTGTAGAATTAGATTGTTGAATGAATTGTATAATTTTATATTAAAAGACTACAGAAAAAAAACAACGAAATGTATCACATTGTTATTTTAACAATAAATGTGGTAAAATTAAGTACGTAAAAATTTTATCTTTCATATTATTTAATAACTTTTTGCAAATCAATTACTGAATAAAAGGGAATATAAAATCGTCTAGTGCCTTAATACAAATGCCACTGAAGCACTTACGCAACTAAATTTATAATTATTGTAATATGATTTTTTAAAAACAATAATAAAATAAGAAATAAATCGTTAATATAAAATATCTAATAATTAATTTCAACTTAAGCATATATGAAATACAGAATATTTAGTACATAACTTTTTTTTTTTTATAATAGTTAAAACTTTTTAAAGAAATCTTATAGAGAAATGACAAAAAATAGGTTACCTCAATTTTTCTTCTTGTAAACTCACTGATGCAGTTTAATAACTCTTAATTTCTTCTTTGTTCTTTTTTGACTCAATTTTCACATTCTTCTGGTTCTGGACGTAGCTCGTCAAGATTACTATAACCGCTTCTTTTCTTTTTAAATTAATCTGCCGTGTCTTGAATAATTTTGGTATTTGGTCATGATATAAAAAATCCACTATTTGTTTTCCTCCTTCCTCGTTACTCGTCTTCATTGTACTATATATTATATATTTTAAATTTTCAGTCACTTTCAATAAAATAATTATTGTGGCCTCTTCTTGTATTCATATTTGTTTATTTTTCGTCACATCCGGTATTGCGTCCCTTCCGTTTTAATATATTTTTTTTTTAAATTGTCAATCTTCTTAAAAATGTCCATTATTTAATTAACTTTTCTTATAATATTTTTCTTCTTTTAAATAGTAGACCCGGCGGTGCGCGGGCATTGCCGCAGCGCACCGCCTGGCAGGGTCGCCATGTAAGGACGAGTCAAATGAAACACTTGAGTGTTGGCGTAAGACTCTCTGTAATTACGTATTGTTAACTTTATATATTAGATTATACCCAGACATACGTATAGATACTAGGTAGGTACTACAGTTCATTTGTGGTAGTTCGTCTGTCATCTAAGCCTTGTTCGGAGCTATTTTTCAGTGTTACAGTGAATTTTGACTATTTTGGAGCTTTTATGTTCATTAGTAAAGGGTAATTGAGCAAAAACAACATGACAATGTGTTGCATCAATGGATGTAATTCAAATTATCGTAAAAATGAAGAAGGATTGTCATTTTTCAGGTTAGTTGTAGTTTTTTTCCATAATTGTATATTTTTTCGAGTGAATTGCGTTTCGTGTTCATGTTATGGGTTCTAAATCGTGTTTTCCGCTATTATATAGAATTTCCAATGACTATTATGTAAATTTAAACAAGTATACATTTTGATTGTTAACATTTTTACATAGTGTTGCCCTTACGTGCTGTCATGTTTTGAAATTATCGATATAAATTTTAACAATAATATCAATGTAGTCCCATGATCAAATAACGTTTTAGATACGTAAACTGTATATTTAATTAAACGATCGATTGAGAGCCTTTCATTTAAGAAAAGAACTTGAAAATAGTGTAAATCGTAAATTTTCTATAATATTTTTTTTCATCAAAAGGTTTGATGATGTTAACGTTATTTTTGATTACTACTTAAGGATGCATAATATTTATTTTAGGTTGAAAAAAAAGAAAAAGAAACAAAAAAAGAAGGTCTTCAAAAATTGTGGATTGATAATATAGGCCAGGAAAACATAAAACCTGCAGTAGTAAGAAGAATATGCTCCCTGCATTTTGAAAAAGAATGTGTAAATAGAACGCTGGATGTAGTTCGGCTTAAAGGTGATGTGGTTCATGTGTCTAAAATAAAATTTCTGACTAAATAATATTATTTCGTCACGAATAAATGATTTTAATCAGTATACATTATTGTTATTTTAATTATTTTTAATCCTTACTCTCTCGTTTACCTCCAGTATCCACCACTAACTACGCTACTGGTGGAAGTAATTACAACTTGCAGGTTGTAAACACTATAAAATTGATATTTTGTGGTGTTACACAAATGGGATATAATTAGAAATGAGTATGGAAGTGGAATTCTGAAGTGGCGCAGCCACCCCTATTGACCAAAATGTTGCATGAAAATTGGTTGTCATAAGGTATGAACATGGAATGCTGAAGATTGAGGAATACGTTAGGATAATTAAATGATTAATGGATTGTGTGAACGGTGATATGGTTAGAAAGGGGCTGCTCAACTCGATTAGATTACTGAGATAAATAAATAAATAATCTTTATTATCAAAAAAAGAGAGATGACGGCTAGTAACTATGTATCAAAGAACACATGCTCCACAAACTTTAAATAAATCAAGATAAAGGTCAGTCTACTGCACGTTCATGGTAACTTGAACTTGTAATCGACCATTACCATGAAAGAAAGGTGTTGTCGAATCTTTGTGGCGGCTTGGAAGTTAAGTGCGAGCGCTAGTCCGTGCAGATATAGTTGAAAGAAAACTTAATGTTATCTCAGATCACTGTACGCAAAGCGAAGCGTTAAGGTACAGGACTTGCGCTCGCAACTAACTTCCCAGCCGCTATAAAGTCTATATACATGGTATAATTCACGCAACGTGGACGCATACCGTGGGGGCTGGTTCGATGTGGTGCAGGAAAAAACCACTGGGAAAAACATAGGGGAGACTTCTGCCTAGTAGTGAGACAGCATGGGCTGGACAAAAAAATCATACGAAGCCTAATACATTGCCTATAATGGTGGTTTCGTTAATCTCTGTAGAGGAGAAAAAAAAATGCATGCGTCGACTCAGGGACGCACGGCTGGAGTGCCTATGTTCAGATTGCCGTCGTTACGAAAAAACGTTAGCTCGTTGCACGAACTCAGTATAATATTCTGGTGCACGTCGTATACGTGTTCTGAAAAAAAAGGAGTTGAAGCTCCAATCAAGTGCTCTTTCCTTGATCTCTTCGCTCACTTTTGACTCCTGCTTCATCATATCTTAAAGCAATTACAGTTTTAAAACTTTCCTATTCTGAGTTTAACATAAGCTTTATTTATTTATTATCTCAATACAACTATTATTACAGGATTAACCCAATGCAATAGTGTAGTGATCTAATATTTATTTAATATATACCTATGAGATGGACAGTACGTCATAATTTATATAGCATCGATACTGAAAATATCGACAAAAACAACGCTATTTCTTGTGGGTGGAGTCGTCACCATATTTGAGAAACACTTGACTTCAGATCACGTGACCACATCGCATATCCTCTATTTTTCTTATTTCTATGGAATACATACATACGATTTGCATAAAACAGGTAACTTTCTGAATTAGAATTCCTACTTATAATTTTTTGACTGAAAACTTCTCGGGTCAAAATCAGCAGTCGCGCTTACGACCACTATACCAACGAAACAGTGAAATAATTGTTCCGGTTCTACTGTGTTTAAATTTATCCACTTGCAATTTTTTTTTCATACAAATATACGAAAAAACGAAATTCCTAGTGTCGGCGTAGCAAATAATGGAAAAAATAATTTACTATACACTTGCATCCATAAAAAATGATATGTAAGTAATAAACCATTAATATTTTTTGTGCGTAAGATTTATTTATTAATATACATATAATATATCAGTTAATTTCAATCAATCAATTTTTAAATTTTGAAATCTAGTCTTTATTCTTGCTTTTATAAGTTTGTAACAAATTAATAAAACAGTTATTGACCAACATTTTTGACGCTGTCTACAATTTTATCTTTAGTACTCTTCTCTGTTGGTGTAACCGCGTCGACAACAGCAGCACCCGCGTCGCTTACGGCCTCCTTGGCATCACTCGCAGCACTTTTCACAGACTCCGCGACGTCACGTCTTGATCTGTTTTCTTCTGATGGGAATGCAATTGCGACTGCCAAAAGCATCTGAAAACATACATCGGAATAACCGGAAATTAATTTCCAACACAATAATATATTATTGGCATTATTTAAATCGGGTGTGCGGGGTGAATAAGGAGCAACCATGAATTGATAATAATAGATGAACGCATTTATGACAATTTCAGCCGTACGTATTCAACGATGTCGTGCAATTCCGTTAGTAAATTTTTAAATGTTATTTAAATCCACAAACTTTGACCTCTTCTAGCTAATTTAGCCTATTTTATTGTTCTGTAAAACGATGTCCGGTCTATCAAGCAATATACGATTCAAGTGTCTGCCTTATAAAATAAACATTTTTTAAAGTTGACGATAAATTCTTATATAATGTGAAAAACGGTGGCTTGTTCTATGATTTTTTCTCGAGATTTCACAAAAACTGGAAATATTTAATGATATTAGGTAACTTTCCAATTATTTATCAATCGCCTTGTATGTATGTCATTTTGTAATTTTAATTATCGCGGGCACTTTTACCCCGTTTTGGTATTTGTTTCCACTAATGTGTTGTATAGATATTAGTATTAATAATCAATAGAATCTAGGGATACCTTAGATTATTTACGACTTTATAGTTTAAAATCTTTCTAGTTTCCATAAAATGATTATGTACAGATTGAATTCTCTTTTAATCTATTTTCAAAACAAAAGAAAAACAAAAAACGGCATCTAAATTGTTAGACATTAGTTACGTCTAGGAAAATTAAAATTGTTTTACTAATATTAATTAATGATTATTAGTTGATAAGTGATTAGATTGATTTTCTTTTTTAATTTAACGTGCCGTCTGAGCTTTAAGAGTCGTGTCACGTAGTCATTTGAGTCGAGATGAAATGTTACGAGCCGTGGGCATGTTAGAAAATGGGGTTATTCGACGCGTCGTTGCTGAGGCCCTGCACACCAGTTGCTATTAAGCTGATATCAAGGTTGTGGTATCGTTATCGCAGTACTGGGGATGTGACTAAACGGCACACGAGTAGATATCGTGGTACTACGTAGAGGCAGCATTGATTTCTCCAAATGACCGCCAGAAGAAAACCCAATATCACAGCGATGCAACTACTACAATGGCTCCAGGAGGACCACCAGCTGCTGGTAGGCTACCAAACCGTGTGAAGGAAGTTGCATGAAGTTGGCCTTGATGCTCGAAGAACGCTACGTTTTGCAGCATTGCGACATGGCAATCGCAGTCGGCGGCTTTCGCGGGCTTGGGAGTATTTGCCATGCAGTGACATTTTTGGTGCTGTTCACCGATGAGTCCCGGTTTGTGTTTTATCCCGATTCACGAAAAATACGCGTTTGGAGAACTCCAGGGAGAGTAGGCCATCTACGGCAACGTCACGATGTACACTCATTCCAAGGCGGGACAATCATGGTGTGGATAGGAATTAGTCTTAGTGGATGAACCCAGCTCGTTTGGATCCAAGGCAGCATGACTGTACAAAAATACCATGAGGAGGTAATAGAGCCTGTTATTGTCCTACGCAGAATCCAAATGGGTCAGGGATTTCTACTTATGTACGATAATGTCTCCTTCCCATACGGCGAAGCTGGTGTCAGCCGCTCTCCGAGACCAGCTGCGCCGATATTCAAGTTTTGGATTGACCTGCACAGTCGCCCGACTTAAATTATATCGGGCATGCCTGGGACACGTTACAACGAAAAGCTTTGAGAGATTTCCCGCTATATTTGTCGACGGAACAACAACTTTATGAACACTAATGCAAAGAACATGGGACCTCATACCTCAGCAAGACATGGACAATTTAATTTTAAGTATGAACAATGGATGTCGATGGGTAATTAATGTAAGAGTTGACAACACTGATTATTAATAATTAGATCATTAATATAAGATTTTTGCAATTAGTTTTATAAGAAAAAATGAAATTTTTTTATCATACAAATTTTCTACGCCGATTAAATAAAATTAACATTTTTATTTAAAACAAATAAGTTACGAAATGTTTTTTAATTTTTATTATAGACTTCTAATAATCTATCATAATTCCACTTATTATATCAGAAAATTCTTCATATATTTTTATATATTTGAAATGAAATGAAATGAAATATAAAATATCCCTAGATTCTGTTGATGTGTGTATGTATATTTGCCTGCAATTCTCTCTTTAGAAATTATATAATCTGAGAGCGTTATTCCGTTTATCCACCTAAAAACATCAACCCGAAAATAAAATAAGTTAAATATATTCCTTATTATTAGTGCAATAAGGTAGTATACATCTCAGGGTAGATTTTTAGGGTAGATAAACGGAATAAACCCATCTAAGGTGAAATATTAGAAAAATCTAATGGCTTCCGCTAGATTGTAGTATAATCATCTCTTTTATGTTAGAAGCAAATTACCTCGGCAGAAGGTTGCAGCTTTAAAGTTAACTCCTACAACAAGAAAGGTTTATATTAAGCTGCGGACATAAACGGTCTGCTCCAGTTAACCCTTTTTAAATCGTTGCTAAATATACGAAATACTCGTACTTTTAAAGGTTCAAATTAATGTTTGCAGTGAATAAAAAAAAAACCTCACGGTAACGGTGATTTAATTCACGATTTAACCTTGTGGATGTGGTAAAAGTAGACTGCAATCCACTACGAAACTTGGTGAATCCATCAAATCTTTCAAACCGATCCACACAATCAAAAAAGTTATTGGTAGAAATAATAGAAAATATACTTACAAAAACGAATAAAAATATTGCTCGAAAATTCATTTTGACGTGGTTTCAGGTATAAATATTATTAAAAATTTCAGAGTAACGGTAAATGTTACTTTTAACTTGTTTCTATGAAAGCTGTGGGACTAATAATGTAAAAGATACTCGGGTAGGTCCGAATTTATAATGGCCTCTCACGTGAGCCCCAGTAATCAACTACGGAATAACACGGGTCAATAGGTTTCAAATGCGCCCGTGTCAAGGGTTGCGGATAGTGACCGATACAATTAAACTATTTCTTAGCAAAGAATTGTGATAAATAAAAAAACTTCTGGTTGTGTAAGGTAATGGAATAGAATATAATTATGAATAACATACTTGCGCAGTTAAGGCTTTATTGTATAGTCCACGGGCCCACATATAAGGGATTTCAGTGATTAATAACAGGCTGAAAGTTTATACACAGCTTCGTTTTGACGAGACACCCAACTTTTATCATTGAACCAATCACCAAACCATCAAAGCGAAACTCGTCGATTTGATGAGTGTCCCAAATTAAATAATAACAGTTTCTAAATATCAATATATACTTCGAGAAAATACGATGGAAACTGAGAAAAACAAAGTGAATGGTACCTTGCGAGTGACCCCCAGCTCTAACATGTCAGAATGGTGACTTGAAAAAATTTATTAATAACAAGCTGATTTTTGTTTTCGGGCTTGCAAAATATATATTTTTTATAAAAAATGCATCGGCATACAAATTTGTTGGTAATTTTTTTGAGACCTACACTCGAAAGTTGTCAAGATTATGTTAATTTTTTTTGATTAATAACAACTTCTTTTTTAATTTTTTCTGTTAAGAATTAAACGTATAACACCATGAAGCTATTGTCATATAAAAAAGGAAGTAATTAATTGCTTAACTTTTCGAAATTTTAAAACAAATTAAATCTTGATGTTGTTCAGTTATCGTCTATAAAAAAAAATTAGTTCTAAGTTCGAAAAGGTGACTAAAGACCATGCATTGTGGCATTCTATGGGGAGACCTATGTTCAGCAGTAGACTGGTGATGGGCTGTAATGATAATGATGGTGATTATATTTGCCACGTTGTTGCTTCTTATAGCTGCAACACGAATGGGTCGGTTCGGCCGGGAAATACTATAATCGCAAAGAATACCAGCGTGAAATAGCACCGGTCGCCTTAATAACATATTGTTAGTACTTCCTATTTTATCACTCCTGCATTTATTATTTGTCAACTTAATTATTTTTATAACAATAACTAACAGACAGTTTCAGTAAACAAGTTAGATTTAACGAGCATTTAATTTCCACATATTTATATATCTATATCTATACATATAAATAGTGTGTTTGTCTGCTATAACGAAATAGCCGCCTTGTAATCAGCTGAGGAGATTATTTTCAAATTTTCTAATGCTGCTGAGTTACGTATTGTGAGTAATGAGAACCGGATATCCTTTTTACTGTAAACTAGGCATTCAATTGTAGTCCTCATGGGTAATAATGTGTGCATTTTAATTATTATCAATCGAAGATAAATTAAGGTATGTTTGTATCTGTAAGCCTCAGAATTCATTTTCCATCACGTGAACTGTGTACTAGTTTGACGTCCTAACTTCTGTAAAAAGTATTTTGACTTTCAAAAATTTTTATTCGAACCAATTATTTGGTTTTAATATTTTTCGATTGGTATTCCACCACTTGGACCACAACAGACTATTTCCATTTGGAAATGGACTATTTACGCCACAACAGACGCTAGCGTATTATTTGAAATTCGTTGTATAGAAGTGGCAAACAAGCATGCGGCTCACCTAATAGTAGGCGTCTACCGCTGCCTATGAACAACGGCAACACCAGGGGAATAGCAAGGGAAAAAGCTTAAAGAAGCCCTATGTAAGGCTGTCCGACTGTCCGACCAATCTGATTGCTTAACTTTTGCTGTAACTTTCCACCGAAGCCAAAGCCATTGTGTTTGTTCTAATGCTGACTAACTGTAAAAACGGTGTATATAAAAAAAAGTAAAATTGCAGCTTATTTACGTCCCACTGCTGGGCACAGGCCTCCTCTCATTTCTGAGAGGGTTTTAGGGCAAGGAAATGTCCGCCGTGCAACCCCAATGCGTGTTGGCGAACTTCACATGTCTTCGAAATATATTTTTTTTATTTTTCAGATATGCAGGTTTTCTAAATTAACAAGGTTGTATGATTTGAGCAATGATCTAAACTTAATACTCATATAAGAAGTTTTAAGGAAATTGGTATGAAAGTGTCCAAATACAACGACAGATTTATTCTCTAAGCTTAAGCGAAACTTCCTCCGTAATTTTTCCAAAAAAAAATCATTCATAAAATGTGTGGGTCTGTAAACACTGACAACAATGAGGTACTCGAGTTTAATACATGCCATTTCTACAGTTCGCTTAAAAAAGAGGCTCATAGTATCTTTACGTTCTTTACTTATTAATAATTTATTAGCTAATATTGAGGAGCCACCGCGTAAATATTTTTCAAAGAAACTGACCGCCCGGTGTTTACTGTAATTAAACATAATATTATTGTTATAATCTTTTAACCAATGTTCAGTTATACAATTAACAAAATAATATTATGTAAAACAAGCCGTTATTATGATCACTACACGGTTGCATGACATCTCGTTAGTTCAAGTATATCGCGCATCCGATTATGAATATACCTAGTGTACAACCGAAGGTCTGTTTAGGCCAAAGACGAAAGGTATAATTGTGATAAAAAAGTCACGTAGCTCCAGCAATAAATAGTGATAACAATAAGAATTCCATACTATTAACTTCCCGTTATGATATCAATGATTTTCAAAAAATCGGGAATTTGTTGGTATCACCCCAGATTTCGAAATTCGAGGTTTAATCAGATCTCGACGTTTTGAGGTCCTAGGAAGCTATACTGACTATTCCTACGAGGATGTCACTATATCTGTATTTATTTATTTATATATTTATGTATGTATGTATATATGAATGTGTATTTGTGCGTGCGTCTGTGATTATTACGTGCGTGTGTGTGCATGCATGCGTGCACCAACGCATACGCACACGCCCTAACTAGTCAATGCGTGCGCGCGTGTGCGCGAAAGCGCGTGTGCGCCTGTGCGCCTGTGCGCGTGTGTGCGTATGCAACCGATTTGAACAAACCTGGTGGCGTGTGCACGTGAGCGCCTATGAGCGTGTGCGAGTGTGTGCGTGTGCGCATGTGCGCGAATGCGCATCGCGCGTGTGCGTGCATGTGCGCGATGCGTGTGCGTGCATGTGCGCGATGCGTGTGCGTGCGCGTGCGTGTATGTGTGCGATGCGTGTGCGTACGTGTGCGTGCATATGCGCGTGTGCGTGAGTGCGCGTGTGTGAGTGCGCGTGTGCGTTAGTGAACGTGTGCGCGTGTGCACGTGTGCGTGTGGGTGCGTTTGCGCTATTACGCGAATGTGTGTGTGCGCGAGTTAGCGTGTGTGTGTGTGTGTGTGTGTGTGTGTGTGTGTGTGTGTGTGTGTGTGTGTGTGTGTGTGTGTGTGTGTGTGCGCGCGCGTGCGCGTGCGTGTGTGTGTGTGTGTGTGTGTGTGTGTGTGTGTGTGTGGGTGGGTGGGTGGGTGTGTGTGTGTAAACCTCTCATAACTTTTGAACGCCTTGACCGATTTGAAGGAACGAAAGGGTTTTACCAAAATTAGATTTTTATACTTTTTGGGCAGTAGATTTTAGGAAAGCCGAAAAGTAACATTTAAAAAAAATTCATGGATTACCTTTTTCATTGGAATTACTTTTAAACAGATTTATTGATTAATTCTAAAATCTAATTAGATGTTAAACATGTAAAATTAGGTCGATTGCTGCGAACAGCTTCAAAACCGTTTAAAGCGTTGAAGACAAATCGATTACAAAAATTTCGAAAAAGTGATTTTTTTCACTCTTGAATTTGTAGTCTAATCGTTTTTTTACAATAAATATTATTGTTCTTAAAATAACTCATCACCAATTACATCAAAATTGTATGATCTCTTCGAAAGTTATCGTTGTCAAAAAATTACAAAAAAGTGTTTTTTTTTTAAATAACTTCCAAATTTCAGCTTGGATTGATTTTTGATGTTATGAGTTAACTATTAGTTCGCAAAAATATTTGTCGAGCGTTTTAATGTTGAACATAGCGGGAAATTCCAGGCATGGCTTGCAGGGTCAACCGTTTTTTATAGGTAGGTACTAAAATGATGACATTATTGGTAGAGCCATGCTGCAGCTATATTAGAAAAAAAAAGAAAAAAAAATTTATTACATCAAACATCAACACGCATGTTACAAAAGATATTATGCACTAAAAAACTTATAACTACAGACCAAAACAAAATTAAAACCTAAATAAAATCATTACAATCAAAATTTTATTATGTGTGCGGGTTTGGTATAAAAAGGCTACACTCAGAATTATTTCGTGGTATTATGCACGAAGCTGGTTTTCAGTGCAGCCTATAGTGAGTAACGTACGGTCGAATATGCAACAACCAGTACCACTATTACGACGCTACACTTGTTGCAGCTACCACACACAAACACATAGTGAGTAAAAAAGAAAAATGAAAAAGTGAAAAAGTGAGATGCAGATATTGCTGATTTTATAATAACAAACCGCAAATCATTTATTACCAACAATATAATAATTATAAAATCTACTACTATTACTACTTCTATTATATATACTACTAAAATTTACTACAATCTACATGTGACGTTTGCTAATTATGAATATATTATATCAGTTTGGTGGCAACAGACATCATATACTCATAATTATATCCCGGACGTCAGTCTGAGCGAGATAAGAATGGCTCTCCAGCATCCTTTATTTACGTGGTAGAGCCATGCTGCAACTATATTAGTAGTATAGTTGTAGTACGAATGGGTCGGCTCGACCGAGGAAGGACCACGCTCTCACAGAATACCAGCGTAAAATAGCAGCTTAACGCTGCTGTGTTTCGTATGGTGAGTGTAGAGAACCGGAGACCCTTTTTACTGGCAAAGAGGCATTCCATCTTAGTCCTCACGGGTGACAACGCATCTGCATCTTGAGTCTTTATTGAGGATAGATGTAAATGTCTATGGGCTACAGCAACCACTTACCATCAGGTGGACTGTGTGCTCGTTTGTCACCCTATCATATAAAAAAAAAATCTTAAAAACGGCAAGGCCCCAGGCGAGGATGGACTTACAGCGGAGCTTCTGAAAGCGGGTGGAAAACCGGTACTGGAAGTCCTTCAGAGGCTCTTTAATTCCGTCCTCCATGGTGGCACTACTCCGGAGGCGTGGAGCAGAAGTGCGGTGGTCTTGTTCTTCAAGAAAGGCGACAACGCTTTCTTGAAGAACTACAGACCGATTTCCCTTCTGAGCCGCGTCTACGTGGTGTTTTCGAGAGTCATTACGAATCGTCTCGCACGCAGACTTGACGACTTCCAGCCTCCCGAACAAGCCGGTTTCCGAAAGGGCTTTAGCACCATAGACCACATACATACCCTTCTGCAAGTTGTACAGAAGTCTGAGGAGTACAATTTGCCACTATGCCTGGCGTATGTGGACTATGAGAAAGCCTTTGACTCCGTCGAAATTTGGGCGGTGCTGCAGTTCCTTTAGCGGTGCCAAGTTGACTTTCGGTATATCTAAGTGCTGAAGTGCTTGTACAGTAGAGCTACGATGGCTATCAGAGTACAGAACCAGAGTACGAAACCTATCCAATTGCAGAGAGGTGTAAGACAGGGTGACGTTATATCCCCGAAACTCTTCACCGCTGCATTGTAAGACGTTTTCAAGCTTCTGGACTGGAAAGGATACGGTATTAACATCAATGGCGAGTACATCATTCACCTTCGATTTGCCGACGATATAGTCCTTATGGCAGAATTGCTGGAGGACCTAAGCACTTTGCTCAATGACTTTAATAGTGTCTCCCAACGGATAGGCGTTAAGATGAACATGAACAAAACAAAGATTATGTTTAATGTCCATGTCACACCTATGCCGGTAGTTGTTGGGAACACTAAGCTCGAAGTTGTTGACGAGTATGTTTATCTGGGACAAATAGTCCGACTAGGTAAGTCCAACTTCGACCGAGAGGTCAATCGACAGATTCAACTCGGCTGGGCAGCGTTCGGGAAGCTACGACACATGTTCTCATCAGACATACCTCAAAACCTTAAAACGAAATTGTACAACCAGTGCGTGTTGCCAGTGATGACTTACGGAACTGAGTCTTTCACTGCTGGCCGTATGAGGAAGCTCAAGGTTACTCAGCGAGCTATGTTCGGATTTTCTCTACGTGATAAACTTAGGAATGAGGATATCCGCAGTAGAACCAGAGTGACCGACATAGTCCAATGGATTATTAAGCTGAAATGGCAATGGGTCGGCCATATAATTATATGGCCGACCCATTGCCATTTCAGCTTAATAATCGAATTCGAAAACTCGACAACCAATGATGAAAAAAGGATCTCTAGTGGCAGCGTCGCACCAGTTGGGGAAGTGTAGGGCGACTCCCTACTAGAGGGAATACCTGGTAATACATTATTTACAATTACTTTGATATTTTATTTATTTTACAAGAAAACTCAACGTCATCATAATAATTTTACAGCCTATTAAAAGTTCACTGCTGAACATATGCCTCCCTTATGTGGTGAATATTTTCTTTTGCCACCTGCAGGAAGTCGATAGATGCAGGTGGCTCCGGACTGTGTTATGTGAAATTCCTTGAAGGGCTGTAATGATGATGATGATTAGTTGGCACAAAATAATATGTGCAACAATGGGTGATGGCGTGCTCTCTTACTTTACATCCAAACATGGTTGTAATAAACTAATTATGAAATACTGATAACCGTTCAATTTAACAAAACATGTTAATAATAGGTCGCGGTGTCAAGTCAATGTTTAGTGGTTTGTATTTGTAAACAATATTAGTTGATGCAATACTTAAAACACTTGAGTTATATATATTTATACGTGGTAGAGCCATGCTGCAGCTATATTATGGTTGTAGCACGAATGGGTCGGCTCGACCGGGGAAGGACCACGCTCTCACGGAATACCAGCGTAAAATAGCAGCTTAACGCTGCTGTGTTTCGTATGGTGAGTGTAGAGAACCGGAGACCCTTTTTACTGGAAACGAAGCATTCCATCTTAGTCCTCACGGGTGACAACGCATCTGCATTTTGATTCTTAATCGATGATAGATATAGATGTCTATGGGCCACAGTAACCACTTACCATCAGGTGGACTGTGTGCTCGTTTGTCACCCTTATCCTATAAAAAAATAATATAAATTTGACACCTAAATTACTCACATTGTCGAGTATACCGAGACGACAAATGTTTTCCCTTTTTATCTTTCCCTTGTGACGGAGGAAAATGCCGTAAAATTCATTCTAGCCATCTTCTCAACTGCTGTGCTAATGACGATCTATGCTTGAGGATAATTATGCCAGTTCCGATACATATTTAATTTTCCCATATCATCTTCTTCTTTTTTCGGTTTGTAAACAAGATTGTAATATTCCTTTACCTAAGGTTCTTCTCTATCCCTTCTTCTCTAACCTTCTTCTCTATCCCTATTTTATCCTATATTTATAAAGTTCTCGAACACATTATTCACGGCGAATCTCAATGAATATTCAAATTAATGCGAATGAGAGCCGCATCTGCAAATAGCCTGTATCCTTTGTACTATTAGTTAATGCCACGAAATCGCAGTACATCATAATAGGCAGCAGACATTTGCGAAATAAATTAGGATTTACATCACTACCTCACGTTTGTTTTAACAGTATTCCTACAGCCTTTGCTGACCCTGTCAAAAACTTAGGCGTCATATTTGATCACCATTGATCATGGTCAACGCATATCGCTGAAGTTAGTTGTAAGGTCCATTTTACCTTACATTCACGTAAATGTGCGCGCACTTACTCTTATTCTACCTCCGCTTGATTATGCTGACACCTGTCATTTATATGCTACAGAGGAGCTCCTTAACATAGTCGAGCGCTTACAAAATTAGTGTATACATTTCATATTTGAGCTTCGATCGAATATCTCAGTTTCGCAAGCAGCTCAAGTGGCTCCCAATTCTACTTCGTAGAAAAACTCGATTTTTATGTCTCTTATATTACATCCTACACAATCAATCCTCTCCCGTATATCTTAGAAGCCGACTTTCCTTTATCCATGCTCCGGATGAGCCATGCAGATCCCTTGTTAAATTTTTTTTCGTCTATAATTCCGGTTTTCCTTCCTATCCCTCTTCTGTCTACGCGGTTAGTTTATGGAACTCACTACCGCCTAATATAAGAGATTCTAGAAACTTTATTGGCATTTAAGAAACTTGTAAGAGATAATTTCTTTGCATATTGTTAATTAATATATTTTATTGTATTATATCAGTATTAGGTTATATATATTATAAGTCATTATCGTATATATTATTATTATTATTATTTATCGTATTGCATACCGTAAGCGCTAAGCGTGCAGGTGTGTTCTGCTAGGGTCTGAAAATTAAAATTCCATCGTTTTGTCGCATGAAATCGTATCTAGATATCATATTATACAAATAAATGATATAAAAAGCACATTGTCAGAAAGATAAATGATTGTTGAACTTATTAATATTTTTTTAAATCCATTAATTGCTATTATTGCATAAAAAGGGGTTTTAGTGGCTTATGGTGTGGATTTATCGAGTCCGCATGGCTTCGCATACACACTAACTTTTGAAAATATCAAATGTTCAACTCAATTTATTTTTAAAACCCTTCAGCTATCATGTGGGAAGCCATGGAATGTAAATTGCAGTTTTATTTTGTTATGTTTAGCTACAATTAATTTTTTTCGGCTAAAAATGGCGTAATTTTCGGTGGTTTGTGAGCCTTGTATTAATTTATTTTCGTAAATATACTGTTCACTCCGTCATTCGTCGTGTGGATATTGAATCGCATGTTTGCTACGAAAAACATTGTCGTGTCAACAAAATATTCCAAAAACCATACTTGATAGATCAAGGTAAGATATTATTATTATTTTTATAATTACAGATTTTTATTACAATATTTTGTTTCCCTAAAAGCACGCAGGATTTATATATAAAAATACTTATACGTCTTGGCCTATATAGATCTTAAAGTGTACTTTGGTATCTGCTACTGGAACTCCTCGACGCGGAGAGCTAGATGTGCCGAGTTTGGCCTCGTTTTATTAGTTATGATAAGACCTTACCCCCGAATTTGACAGAGTGACTTTAAAGTATATTTTGAAGATACCACATATATTATTTTGAAGATACACAATCCATAAATGCACGTGGTCATAAATGCAATAGATCCGTGGGGTAGTAGTTATCCCTTTGACTGCAGCGCTACGTGGTATGCGCGTAAGTTTGAATCTCACGCTGAACAATTCGTCGCTTACGCTGCAAAGGGGTAAACCTCAATTATTTAAATTACAGGAGAGCCACAAAACATTAATTTTTTCCCGATTACTCGCTTTTTTATCAGAAAATTATACATAATATTAGATTCAATAGAACATTTCAAATTTTACAGTATTATATGATAATAGAACTAGACCATGATTACAGCTTTAATGTATTACAGTCCTCAAATTACTGTAAAAAATTCTGAAAAATGTACGCCTTATCGTCGCGTCTCGTTCTGCCCAGGCTCTCTTTTTATCTACTATTGTTCAGAGTTACGCCCTTGAACTGGCTTACTAGTACCTACATAGAATAATATAAATTGTTGCTTTGGCATAACAAGTCGTTTACGGGACGTAAAGACTATGTAAGAACCTCCGAAGGAGGCGGAGTTATAGCCGAAATAAGAATTATACATTTTTGGTTTTTGGTCAATTTGACCCCCTTGGAGCGTAATGAGAACTTTTTGCCCATATTCAACCACGACCCCCACGACATCCTCTAAATGGTAGGCTATTCAAACTGACTAGGCCTAAAGTTCGAGTCACCCCCCCAACTCATTTCTAGTTTTTACTTCCAATTACTTCCAATAAAAATGTTAATACGTTACTCACGAGGTAATTTTATACATTTTGGATATCATACTTATGCTTAGGATTCTTGATTCGAGAATTTTTGAATGGATTTAAAGTTTCCTTCAGGAATTTAGTATGCGTTCTCTTTAGTTCAGGAGGAATCGGCGCATGAGTACCAAAATGTATACAAATTGTCCTACTGATGATATGTCTTTATGTGTTTTAAGGGGTCACATTCAATAACTTGATATGAAATTTGAAAAAGTAACTCCGAAAATATTAACTTTATCGTAAAAAGTCATGTCTCGGTGACTCGGTGCCATATCGTTTTTCTCAATTGCAAGGAATGGTCATTTTCAAAAGAAATAGATTTTTTTTAATTTTTTGATAAAATACAAATAAAAGTATTTTATCAAAAAATTAAAAAAAATCTATTTCTTTTGAAAATAACCATTCCTTGCAATTGAGAAAAACGATATGGCACCGAGTTACAGCATGGCAACATGCATATATGTTATTATCAGTAGGACAATTTGAACAGAATCGTATAAAAAAATTGAGATGGAATAGTTTTCGGTAAGCGTGGTCCTACCCCGGTCTAGTCGACCAATTCGTGTTGTAGCAATAATATTATATTCGCAGCGTGTCTCTGCCACATGAAGTCTCTGTTTTTGAAACTTTTTACATAACCACCTCTATTATCTACCAGACAGCCAAAACAATACGAACACTTTTTTTAGACATAAAAAATGTACTCAAAAAGCAAGTACTGCACACCTGGTATTTTTGCCCTTCAAGAGATAATAAATATTTATGTGATCTTATACGCTTTAAAATGTTTCCTTCCGGTAGTAGCGGTACAGTAGAAAGCGCTGGTTTAGCTCACATTCAGGTGAGTGTCGTAAAATAAACTCAACTTGTTCAAAGACGTATCACATGTGTATAACACAAAATAGCTTTGCGGTCAATATCTGTAAAACGATAATGGTGACGGTATTTCCCTTTACAATTTGCTAAATTAATGTATAAACCAACTGCTTTTGTAAATTATGATTTTCTTTATTTTAGGTAATATTATATTGTTATGGGGTTATGTTATAAACTAATTTGCTTAATTCCGCGTAACAACTCGTTATATTTTATTGTTAACAAACTATTACGGGTCACAACGAAAGGGCGCATGCTTAGTTAAGACCTATTTTGTTACTAAGGTGTGTCACTGCACAAAGGCGATCTACGAGCTTTGTCATATCGTAAAATCTTACACGAAGTGTGAGAAGTGTGTACGCCGTTACTATAAATTTATTATTTTTGTACTTAGCTTTACCTGATTGTGATGGCATAGATTTCGAACAATGAAGCAATTTTGTATATTGAATTCATTTTCGACTGTTCGTATGAAGTTCGCCCTTTTGCAGCGTAGGCGACGAGTGTAGCCTACAAATAAATTTTCCGGGCCTGCATCCGGTTTGGTCCAAGTTGTTTATCTATACATCTCTACAAATAAATAAAATTGAAGTGTCTGTCTGTAATGTCAAAATTACAGCTTTTTAATAATTGCATATGAAAGTATATACGGTACTTATAACAAAAACACAATTTTTAAAATTTTCGTCTGTCTGTCAGACAGACGTCTGATTGTTTGTTCCGGCTAATCTCCGAAACGGCTGGACCGATTTTGACGGGACTTACACTGGCAGGTAGCTGATTTCATAAGAAGTAACTTTGGTTACTTTTATTTTAGAAAAATAATTAGCGTTGCGCGCAAAAACATAAAAACCTTAACACGCGAGCGAAGTGGCGGGGAATAGCTAGTTATAGAAAATATTTTCACGCCCGACACGGTATACGAGAAATTTCTGGTGTGTGTTTGGAGAGAGGGAGGGCAAGGAAGTCTTAAAAGAAAAAAAAATCAATGTAATATATTGTATAAAACAATTTAGTATAACTAATAAGCCACTACCAGTTTGATGAATGACAAAAACAGATACATCAATAGAGTTGACTGATATATGGTGATATTAATCAAATGATTTTTAGACGTTGTAATTGCTCATGTTCATAAAACCGTAGAGCCGTTATTGACCAACATTTTTTATACCATCTACCATTTTATCTATAGCACTCTTCTCTGTTGGATTGAACGCGTTGGCGATAGAGTCTCCCGCGTTGCTCATTGCTTGTGTCATATCACCCCAAGTACTTTTCACGGAATCCATGACATCACGTTTTGCTCTGTTTTCTTCTGATGGGAATGCAACTGCGGCTACTACCAGCAACTGAAAATATAATGAAAACAACCGTTACATGAAAAAAAACTGGTCGCACATTTTATTAGGAAAAGGATTAGTAAATAATCATGGTCAAATTTTTCATTTAGAGAGAGCATAGAAAATTTTCAAGAGTTGTCAGGGATGTTGGCAATTGTAGGTTTTTTCTCAATCTCCTGGTTTGTTTCTCTCGCCTCTTATGTTACCCATAGGATGATATGGGGTACTAGATATTCTTACACTGCCGTTATATGAAATAATAGCTCGAAAAATTGATAACCGATGGGGAAGAAACATTCTTGACTTGTGTATCAACCTAGAACCGGAAAGTATAATCTAAGGCAGTTCTCTACTAGATGGGGTAGTAAAACTGTGACACCTACATACTTTAAAGGCAAGGAGATGTACGACAATCCAAATATTCAAAAACATAATAACAATTTACAGTAACAAATATTTTAGGTGGCAGTGCTAAGTTGACCTTAATCAAGACATAGTGTCTGTCAGTGTGTTTATTAATGTATGTTTTTTTACACGACCTTGGTATTTTCCACATTTATGTTTTTATTGCGATATTTTTAATAGTTCATACTAATTTAGTAGCCAAGACAAATACGAATAAAATGTAAACAATCGTTGCTAAATGCATTTTCTAAGGATCAAATCACAGTTCACAGTGAAGTTACAATGATCCTATTTACGATTTCGTCTCTAAGAGCGTATAGTTAATAGTCGTCTAGAGAACCGCTTGAAAAAGATAAGATCAAAAATTTAGATTGTTTGGTCGAGTATTTTAATAATATCTATCCCAACAAAAACATTTTCATATAAGATGTTGCCGAGGCGAAACCATATTGTTCGCACTGTCAAAAAGTTATCAGATTTCACGTAGAGCCAAGCTTCTATCTCTATACGCCCCAACTCTACAAGCCCTAACTTTACAAAATCTACACATGACTACTTTAACTTTGAATCTAATATTAGCCAATTCTTTTGTTTTCATATTTAATAAAATGTTATACTCACAAAACCAATCAAAACTGTTGCTCGAAAATTCATATTGCCGTCAATCGGGTATCAAAGGAATAAAATTGAAATTGGTAGAGTTACGGTAACAGAGAACCTTGTTCCTATGAAAGCTGTACCTTAACTGACTGTTGATGTAAAAGACAAACAGGAAGCTTTAAATTGGTAGTAACCATTCACTTATGCCACAGTTATCAACGACAGAATAACAGAGGACAATAGGTCTCAAATGCGCCTGTGGCAAGGGCTGCGGACCGTGACCGATACAATAAAATTATTTCTTTCGAAATAATTACAATATACAAAACTATTTCCGTGTAAAAGGTGTTTTATTTATTAAAGACTAAAAGGAGAAACGAACGAACGCAGAAGGACAATATCACACATTGTCTTGAGATCTTGTTACTATGTAAATTTTTTGTTCCAAGCAACATTTTTCGTTCCAATTTATGAATAAGCCAGGTTCGACCCCGCCGGTAAACCGGTAAGAATGAAGTTTTCTTAGTTTACCTCGCGCTCAGTGGTTAATGCGGTTGCTTTCCTACAGATTGAGATCCTTGCAGGACTTAAAGAAGCACACACCGACATTATGGCCTGACCTGAAATATCATGTGTCCACTGTACACTTTTAATTTTTTACGTGGTAGAGCCATACTGCAGCTATATTAGAAGTATAGTTGTAGCACGAATGGGTCGGCTCGACCGGGGAAGCACCACGCTCTCATAGAATACCAGCGTAAAATAGCAGTTTAACACTGCTGTGTTTCGTATGGTGAGTGTAGAGAACCGGAGACCCTTTTTACTGGAAAAGAGGCATTCCAACTTAGTCCTCACGGTTGACAACGCATCTGCATTTTGATTCGCAAACGAGGATAAATGTAGATGTCTATGGGTCACAGCAACCACTTACCATCAGGTGGACTGTGTGCTCGTTTGTCACCCTATTCCTATAATCATCATTACAGCCCTTCATAAGTCCACTGCTGAACATAGGCCTCCCCCAAAGAATGCCACAAAACACGGTCCTGAGCCACCTGCATCCATCGACTTCCTGCATGTCTTACCAGGTCGTCACTCCATCTCGTGGGGGGACGCCCTACACTTCGCCTACCGGTACGAGGCTGCCACTCGAGAACCTTTCTTCCCCATCGGTTGTCGGTTCTTCGAGCTATATGGCCGGCCCACTGCCACTTCAGCTTACTAATCCGTTGGGCTATGTCGGTCACTCTGGTTCTACTGCGGATATCCTCATTCCTAAGTTTATCACGCAGAGAAACTCCGAGCATAGCCCTCTCCATAGCTCGCTGAGCGACCTTGAGCTTCCTCATACGGCCAGCAGTGAAGGACCACGTCTCAGTTCCGTAAGTCATCACTGGCAACACGCACTGGTTGTACAATTTCGTTTTAAGGTTTTGAGGTATGTCTGACGAGAAGATGTGTCGTAGCTTCCCGAACGCTGCCCAGCCGAGTTGAATCCGTCGATTGACCTCTCGGTCGAAGTTGGACTTACCCAGTCGGACTATTTGTCCCAGGTAAACATACTCGTCAACAACTTCGAGCTTAGTGTTCCCAACAACTATCGGCATAGGTGTGACATGGACATTAAACATGATCTTAGTCTTGTCCATGTTCATCTTAAGACCTATCCGTTGGGAAACACTATTGAGGTCATTGAGCATAGTGCTTAGGTCCTCCAGCGATTCTGCCATAAGGACTATATCGTCGGCAAATCGAAGGTGAGTGATGTACTCGCCATTGATGTTGATACCGTATCCTTTCCAGTCCAGAAGCTTGAAAACGTCTTCCAATGCAGCGGTGAAGAGTTTCGGGGATATGACGTCACCCTGTCTTACACCTCTCTGCAATTGGATAGGTTTCGTACTCTGGTTCTGTACTCGGATAGCCATCGTAGCCCTACTGTACAAGCACTTCAACACTTCGATATACCGACAGTCAACTTGGCACCGCTGAAGGGACTGCAGCACCGCCCAAATTTCGACGGAATCAAAGGCTTTCTCATAGTCCACATACGCCAGACATAGTGGCAAATTGTACTCTTCGGACTTCTGTACAACTTGCCGAAGGGTATGTATGTGGTCTATGGTGCTAAAGCCCTTTCGGAAACCGGCTTGTTCGGGAGGCTGGAAGTCGTCAAGTCTGCGCGCGAGACGATTCGTAATGACTCTCGAAAACAGCACGTAGACGCGGCTCAGAAGGGAAATCGGTCTGTAGTTCTTCAAGAGAGCGTTGTCACCTTTCTTGAAGAACAAGACCACCGCACTTCTGCTCCACGCCTCCGGTGTAATGCCACCATGGAGGACGGAATTAAAGAGCTTCTGAAGGACTTCAAGTACCGGTCTTCCACCCGCTTTCAGAAGCTCCGCTGTAATTCCATCCTCGCCTGGGGCCTTACCGTTTTTAAAGTGCTGGAGAGCCATCCTAATCTTGCTCAGACTGACATCCGGGATATCTTCGGAATAGTGTCGGATGAGACTCGCTCTTGGATCGTTACTCACACTTGCGTGTGGCTCCAACGATGATGTGTACAGCTGCCCATAGAACCTCTCAATCTCACTCAAAATCTCAGGTGTCCCGGAAACGATGCTGCCACATTCTGTCTTCAGCTTTGACAGTTGGCTCTTTCTGGCAGACAGATCTCTGGCAAAGACTTTGGAGCCTTGGTTCCGCTCGATCGCTTCTTCAATACGAGCTGTATTGAAGTTGCGTAAGTCCCGCTGCATGCATTTGGAGATCTGTCTGTTCAGATGCCTGTATGCTGTCAAGTCTGTTGAAGAATGTAGCTTCATCTCCCGTCTAACAGCCATGAGATTAAGAGTGTGATCGGAGAGTTTTTGTGTTCTTCTGCGGCGGGTCTTGCAGAACTTAGCTCCAACCGCATGGACAGTTTCCACGAGCTTGTCATTCATATCGTCCACTTCATTGCAGTCTTCTAGGCACTGAAAACGGTTTTGTAACTCGAGCTGAAAGGTTTCGGGACTTTGAAACAGAGCACGAGGGGGACGGAGCGTTGACTTCATTAGACGAGACCTCTCCAACTTAACGTTTAGGTTCAGTGTGCCTCTAACCATTCGGTGATCGCTACCAGTTTTCACCCTCGCGATCACGGAGACATCACTGAACAGTTGTCGTCTGGTCGTCATAATGAAGTCAATCTCATTTTTTGTCGAACCGTCGGGGCTCGACCAGGTCCACTTCCTGTGGGGCCGCTTCTGGAAGAAAGAGTTCATCATAAAGAGTCCCTCTTTCTCCATGAAGTCGGCCAGCTGCTGGCCCCTTGGGTTCCGTTGCCCTATTCCAAATTTCCCTACTTTCAGCTCACCGTTCTCTCTTGTGCCTAGTTTTGCATTGAAGTCTCCCATTAACACCGTATATTGGGTTTTGGAGGAATGCATGGCTCTAGAGATATCCTCATACATTTCCTCCACCTCCTCATCGGGGTGTGCCGAGGTTGGTGCGTAAACCTGTATGACCTTCAGCGAATACCGTTTGGTGATTCTGAGTATAAGTTACGCAACCCTCGTCGACACACTCCCGATTTTTACAACGTTGTTAACGAGAGACTTGTGGACGATAAATCCGACACCTCCTTGGGACAGATGGTCGCCCTCCCGGTGATAGAGCAAGTTGCCGGATTCGAGGATTACCGTGTCCTCCCCCTCTCTTCGGACTTCAGATAATCCTATAATATGCCAGCGCAACTTGTCTATCTCTTCTTCCAGCTCCACGATCTTCTCGTCAGTCCTCAGGGTGCGTGCGTTGTACGTTGCCAGGTCGAGTCGTCTAAGGTGGCAACCGAACCTCCACCGGAGATTCTTAGCACCCCCTGCCCCGCCGTTACCATGGTCGCCACCGTAGCCAGGAATAGCGGGGCCGCCGGGGACTGGGGGCCGTTTTTTTGTTGCTCTCATCATTGGGGGGTATTTGCCATAGTTGCCACGCTTGGCGAGCGGGTTGGCAACCGCAGTTTTTTTATTGTCATTTGGCTATTATCAGGAAGATGCTGCTGCCCATCTCCTGGCTGTTTCCCTTTGTCGCCTTTTACGACACCCACGGGAGGATATGGG
This sequence comes from Parnassius mnemosyne, assembly GCA_963668995.1. Taxonomy (NCBI): domain Eukaryota; kingdom Metazoa; phylum Arthropoda; class Insecta; order Lepidoptera; family Papilionidae; genus Parnassius; species Parnassius mnemosyne. The sequence goes on along the minus strand of CAVLGL010000068.1, from coordinate 18,974,229 downwards.
GTAGTGGATATTCTTGACCGCCACTACACGGCAGATATATATATATACTAGCTCGCCAGACGTTGTTCTGCCTTTTCCAACGACTCTTCCTATAAAAATCCTTAAATTCGCAATAAAAAAATTTGAGGGTCATTTATCGGGATAAAAACTATCTTCACTAAATTCATTGAAATCAGTTCAGTAGTTTAGGAGTCCATCGCGGACAAACAACGTGATACGTAATTTTTATATATAAAGATATAGAATATATATATATATATATATATATATATATATATATATATATATATATATATATATATTTATATATAGTGAAACTACCCTCCAGAGAAAACTGACTGATTTGACAAATCATCTGTCAGAATGGCAGCCTTATAGGATTTAGGATTTACCAGTAGGTCAAAATAGGCCTCGGCGTAGACGACTTGTGACTTTAAGCATGCCCGCTAACCAATACAATAGTAAGTACCAACGGCGATTTTTCCCGACCGATACGACTTAGGGACCTTCAAGAAAAGAGCTTACTCCTTTCTAAAAGGCCGGCAACGCACCTGCAATTCCCCTGGTGTTACAGTTGTTCATGGGCAGCGGTAGTCACTTACCATCATTTGAGCCATACACTCGTTTGCCCCCTCTACTATAAAAAAAAGTAGGAAGTAATAATTTCAACTATATAGAAGCACGCATGTGCGTGTCAATAAATATATGAAAATGTTAAGAAGTTACTTGTAAAGAGTCAACCCTATATTGCACTTTGCTTCGGGTTTCGCCGTCTCGCCAGACCACAGCTCATCACGTGCTGTATGAAGTTATAACAACGCTAAATCGAACGACTTATGCCCTAATACTCAAACGCTACTCAATTTTAAGATGCCGTTATGTCTCGTGGTGTTTCTATCAATTTAAGTCAATGTGACTTTATTATGACATAGGATAAGGGTGACAAACGAACACACACAGGCCACGCTCTCACGGAATACCATGTGAAATAGTAGTTTAACCCTGCTGTGTTTTGTATGGTGAGTGTAGAGAACCGGAGAACCTTTTTACTGAAAACGAGGCATTACATCTTAGTCCTGACGGGTGACAACGCATCTACATTTTGATACGTAATCGAGAATAGATGTAGATGTCTATGGGCTGTAGCAACCACTTACCATCAGGTGGACTGTGTGCTCGTTTGTCACCCTTACTCTATTAAAAAACACTTTCTGAGATTTTAGTAAAATAATGTTAAGTATTGTAAGCACTCGTACAATTATGGGTCTCGTGTTAATAAAGCTATTGGGCTATTTTGATTTTTAATAAACTGATTTTACTTTATAGGTTAAATAATTTATTTACCCTTCTATATCAAGAACCGTTTTTCTGTCACACCCATAGAAATTGACAGTGCTTGCTGAAATTTTGCATCTTTAGATGGATCAGAATCGCGCGCTGATCCGGCTGTTAGATATTGCAAAAATAATCGAAAATATTTATTTTTACTTTCATGCCGAAGACTACCTTGTTTTATTTTATTACGGTCAAATAATATTTATTAGGTTATAAAGCAAGTATTTACAAATGTTTTCATTATTTTGTTATTCTATTGTTTACAGTTATTATCACGTCTTAGCTTTACACCAAGAATTACATTAGAAATTTTTGATGGGATGCGATGTAACGCGCATATTATATTTTCATCGAGAACTATAATATATATATATATTTGTTTTTTTTTTATCATGGAGTTTCAACACAATTTTAAAAAAAGTTCAATGAATTAAAAAAATGCCGATAATTATATAATTTCAAGTCAGTGTTTTACATTTAAATATCAGTTATAAAGAACGAAAGTTCTTATTTTCATTTTGATTAATTTAATTCGAGACTAAAATAAATGTGAAAGGGCTTTTATCTGCAATAATAATTTTCAACAAAAATAACATAGACTTATAAAAGTCATATACACGGTCAATCATACTGAAGATTATCAATTGTACTACAAAATATTTAAAAGACTATTTCCAGTATAATGACCCGAATATCCTCATTAATGTTTGACTGGCACACTTAAAAGTTTTATACACGGTCAATCATACTGAAGTTTATTAATTGTACTACAAAATATCTAAAAGACGTATAAGCAGTATAATTACCCGAATATCATCATTAATGATCTTTGTTTTCTTTTATTATTTATAATATATAGTAAAATGAATACTCGCAACGCCAAGACGCGCCAGATGGAGAACCAACTCCAGCTTGCGCTCCAAGAACTTAAGGCGTCCAGGGAGCAGTGTGAACTGTTGCTTAAGGAAAGGGATGATAATGAAAGGGAAATAGTTAGCATAATTGCCAAAAATACACAATTGAAATGTGATATGGTTAAGTTACATACAGAATACACAAGTGTTATAAAAGAAAGAGATCAGCTACAGGGAACGGTTAATGAGTTTGACCAATGCAGCAAGGAATATGAGGAAGCTCTCAGGTTAATTGCTGCATTGAAGTTACAGTTGAATGAGGCTAATGAGCAAATAACACAATTTAAAACATATATAGATAACTTTAAAGCCTCCCAGACTCAAAGCCTGTTCTCTGAGCTTGTGCAATGTGATACTTCAAGAATGTTACAGCAATCTGCAACAATAGACTTGACTGGTGACGACTCTTCCACTTCAGGAAACACAGTAAGGATTAATTGCAGTAAAACCAAATTGAAGAAGTATATAAAAGTTAATAAATACATAAGGAAAGTACAAAAATTAATAAGAAATAAGATTAATACCAAAAATTATGTTAATGTATGTAAAAAAAAGCAAGCATTGTTATATGAACTTAAGTTGTATTCAATTGAGGTGGATAACATAAAAAAATGTTATGAGACTGAAGTAGAGTGCCTTAAATCAGAAATATTATCACTTATGAACTCCCTTCAAACTGTGTCTAATAAATATAAATCAGCCCAAAATGAAATAAAAGAACACATATTGGCTATGGATAATCTGGTAAAGACTTGTAAATATAATGAGGAGCGGTTTGACTCCTTAGTTAAATATCAATGTGAGTGTCAGCGCTCAATGCCAGATTCTTCAAAGTCAGTGTGTGCTGATAATATTATACCACCACCAAAACTCTATGACAGTGCCATAGCAGAGGATATTAAAATAATAAATAACTCGAATACTACTAAAAATAATATAATTGTTTATAGCGATGACATGGGAAAAAATCTAGGCATAACTTTAAATAACTCTTTAAAGGGACAAAAAGTTACAAATTGCTGCATGCCTGGAGCATCTTTTAGTGACATCCTAAATAAAATTATTGTTACTAAATTTTGCCCAAATAGTACAATAATAATTTTTGTTGGTAGAATAGGCAGTGTCAACAACAAACAGTTATTAAGATATATTGAACAACTTAATAACTTAAATGTACACAAAATTGTCTTGTTCACACTGCTTCATATACAGGGATTGCCACAAGAAAATAATTTAAGACATAATTTAAATCATTACAGCCCTTCACAAGTCCACTGCTGAACATAGGCCTCCCCCAAAGAATGCCACAAAGCACGGTCCTGAGCCACCTGCATCCATCGACTTCCTGCATGTCTTACCAGGTCGTCACTCCATCTCGTGGGGTGACGCCCTACACTTCGCCTACCGGTACGAGGCTGCCACTCGAGAACCTTTCTTCCCCATCGGTTGTCAGTTCTTCGAGCTATATGGCCGGCCCACTGCCACTTCAGCTTACTAATCCGTTGGGCTATGTCGGTTACTCTGGTTCTACTGCGGATATCCTCATTCCTAAGTTTATCACGCAGAGAAACTCCGAGCATAGCCCTCTCCATAGCTCGCTGAGCGACCTTGAGCTTCCTCATACGGCCAGCAGTGAAGGACCACGTCTCAGTTCCATAAGTCATCACTGGCAACACGCACTGGTTGTACAATTTCGTTTTCAGGTTTTGAGGTATGTCTGACGAGAAGATGTGTCGTAGCTTCCCGAACGCTGCCCAGCCGAGTTGAATCCGTCGATTGACCTCTCGGTCGAAGTTGGACTTACTTAGTCGGACTATTTGTCCCAGGTAAACATACTCGTCAACAACTTCGAGCTTAGTGCTCCCAACAACTACCGGCATAGGTGTGACATGGACATTGAACATGATCTTTGTTTTGTCCATGTTCATCTTAAGACCTATCCGTTGGGAAACACTATCGAGGTCATTGAGCATAGTGCTTAGGTCCTCCAGCGATTCTGCCATAAGGACTATATCGTCGGCAAATCGAAGGTGAGTGATGTACTCGCCATTGATGTTGATACCGTATCCTTTCCAGTCCAGAAGCTTGAAAACGTCTTCCAATGCAGCGGTGAAGAGTTTCGAGGATATGACGTCACCCTGTCTTACACCTCTCTGCAATTGGATAGGTTTCGTACTCTGGTTCTGTACTCGGATAGCCATCGTAGCCCTACTGTACAAGCACTTCAACACTTCGATATACCGACAGTCAACTTGGCACCGCTGAAGGGACTGCAGCACCGCCCAAATTTCGACGGAATCAAAGGCTTTCTCATAGTCCACATACGCCAGACATAGTGGCAAATTGTACTCTTCGGACTTCTGTACAATTTGCCGAAGGGTATGTATGTGGTCTATGGTGCTAAAGCCCTTTCGGAAACCGGCTTGTTCGGGAAGCTGGAAGTCGTCAAGTCTGCGCGCGAGACGATTCGTAATGACTCTCGAAAACAGCACGTAGACGCGGCTCAGAAGGGAAATCGGTCTGTAGTTCTTCAAGAGAGCGTTGTCACCTTTCTTGAAGAACAAGACCACCGCGCTTCTGCTCCACGCCTCCGGTGTAATGCCACCATGGAGGACGGAATTAAAGAGCTTCTGAAGGACTTCAAGTACCGGTCTTCCACCCGCTTTCAGACGCTCCGCTGTAATTCCATCCTCGCCTGGGGCCTTACCGTTTTTAAGGTGCTGGAGAGCCATCCTAATCTCGCTCAGACTGACATCCGGGATATCTTCGGAATAGTGTCGGATGAGACTCGCTCTTGGATCGTTACTCACACTTGCGTGTGGCTCCAACGATGATGTGTACAGCTGCCCATAGAACCTCTCAATCTCACTCAAAATCTCAGGTGTCCCGGAAACGATGCTGCCACATTCTGTCTTCAGCTTTGACAGTTGGCTCTTTCTGGCAGACAGATCTCTGGCAAAGACTTTGGAGCCTTGGTTCCGCTCGATCGCTTCTTCAATACGAGCTGTATTGAAGTTGCGTAAGTCCCGCCGCATGCATTTGGAGATCTGTCTGTTCAGATGCCTGTATGCTGTCAGGTCTGTTGAAGAATGTAGCTTCATCTCCCGTCTAACAGCCATGAGATTAAGAGTGTGATCGGAGAGTTTTTGTGTTCTTCTGCGGCGGGTCTTGCAGAACTTAGCTCCGACCGCATGGACAGTTTCCACGAGCTTGTCATTCATATCGTCCACTTCTATGCAGTCTTCTAGGCACTGAAAACGGTTTTGTAACTCGAGCTGAAAGGTTTCGGGACTTTGGAACAGAGCACGAGGGGGACGGAGCGTTGACTTCATTAGACGAGACCTCTCCAACTTAACGTTTAGGTTCAGTGTGCCTCTAACCATTCGGTGATCGCTACCAGTTTTCACCCTCGCGATCACGGAGACATCACTGAACAGTTGTCGTCTGGTCGTCATAATGAAGTCAATCTCATTTTTTGTCGAACCGTCGGGGCTCGACCAGGTCCACTTCCTGTGGGGCCGCTTCTGGAAGAAAGAGTTCATCATAAAGAGTCCCTCTTTCTCCATGAAGTCGGCCAGCTGCTGGCCCCTTGGGTTCCGTTGCCCTATTCTAAATTTTCCCACTTTCAGCTCACCGTTCTCTCTTGTGCCTAGTTTTGCATTGAAGTCTCCCATTAACACCGTATATTGGGTTTTGGAGGAATGCATGGCTCTAGAGATATCCTCATACATTTCCTCCACCTCCCCATCGGGGTGTGCCGAGGTTGGTGCGTAAACCTGTATGACCTTCAGCGAATACCGTTTGGTGATTCTGAGTATAAGGTACGCAACCCTCGTCGACACACTCCCGATCTTTACAACGTTGTTAACGAGAGACTTGTGGACGATAAATCCGACACCTCCTTGGGACAGATGGTCGCCCTCCCGGTGATAGAGCAAGTTGCCGGATTCGAGGATTACCGTGTCCTCCCCCTCTCTTCGGACTTCGGATAATCCTATAATATGCCAGCGAAACTTGTCTATCTCTTCTTCCAGCTCCACGATCTTCTCGTCAGTCCTCAGGGTGCGTGCGTTGTACGTTGCCAGGTCGAGTCGTCTAAGGTGGCAACCGAACCTCCACCGGAGATTCTTAGCACCCCCTAAGTTCTTAGAACCACCACCTAATTTAAATATACAAATGCATAATTTAATATGTAATAATAATTTAAATTTGACATATAATTCTAATGATAATAATCATAAATTTCATGTAATTGACATAAATAATTTAATAAAAAAGTTTTGGACAAAAGATAGGTATTACCTATCCAAATATAATTTAAGACTGATAGCAAATGTGCTATCTTATTATTTACTTTTTAACTCAGCCAAGTTTTTGGCTACCAAGACTGCTTTTATTGAGCATTATCATTTGACATTTAATTTAGAATCAGTTCCAACTAATTTAAATTAGTGAATGTGACAATAGAGGCAATCTCTAGCAATAATAAGAGTTTAATTAATTTTGAATACAGCCCACAAATAAGTAATAAAAATTGTTTACAACTGGTGCATCAAAATATACAAGGCATGTTGGGCAAAGAATTGGAAGTTGAATTGTTTTTAAATAGTAACAATATACACATCCTTTGTATTACTGAACATTGGCTAAAAGATTATAATTTCATGTTTAATTTCAGAAATCACCAGGTGGTCAGTTCCTTCAATAGAGTGGTGGCTCCTTAATATTAGCAGATAAATCATTATTATATAAAGAACGTAAGGATATTGATCTCTCTGTTGAACGAACTGTAGAAATGGCTTGTGTCGAGCTCGAGTACCTCATTGTTGTAAGTGTTTACAGACCCCCATGTGCTACTTATGACCATTTTGAAAGGATTGTGGAAGAAGTTTTACTCAAACTTAGTAAACAGAACAAGTCTGTTGTAATGTGTGGAGACTTTAATATCAATCTCCTTGAAACTTCTTCCATTAGTATTAAGTTTCGCTCATTGTTTAAATCGTATAATCTTGTAAATTTATTCTTAGAACCAACACGTATTGCTGGGCCTAGTGCGACCTGTATAGATAACATTTTTACAGATGTTAAGCCCTTACATAAATCAATTATTCAAAATTTAAGTTCAGATCACTGTGGACAGTTAGTATCACTACCTTACATACACAAAAAACAAAAATAAGAAAGTTGTGTTTGTTTCAATAAATGAACATCGCTTGGAGAGGTTTAGAAGTAATATAATAAAAAGACTTCCATCACTTTCGTTTAAAAATAGTGCTAATTATTTGTATACTACTTTATTTGAAATCATACGTTGTGAATTTAGTAGAATATTTACTTCTAAAACTTTCTCTTTGAACAGTCGCAAATCATTTAATGAATGGGCGACAGTAGGAATTTATAAAATAGGCGAAGGTTATACGAGCTTTATGATGAAAGATCATATAATAGTAGTGTTATATTTAGAGATTATGTAAAAACATATTCTAAAATAAGTAAAAAGTGTGCTCCACTGCTAAGGCTTTACATTTAAGCAACAAAATTAAAACTGCATCCGACAAAATTAAAATAACCTGGAGAATAATAAATAGTGAAACGGGCAAGGTCAAACCGCGCAACTCGGATTTTCAATAAAATATTAACAATAATTTAACGCGATCTGATAAAGAAGTTGCTATGGCTTTTGAGAAACATTTTACTGATGTTCCTTTTTTGACAACAAAATCATTAAATTCTTCTCCTACTGTCGCCGAATCATTGCTCAAACAAAATGTAAAGGCTTGTGCAAATACTTTTAAATTCCATAGGGTACTGCCAAAAGTTATCGTTAAATATTTTAAAACTATTGATGTTAAGAAAACGGCAGACTTATGGGGGATTTCCGTTAAAGTTATTTTATCTATAATAGATACATTAGCACCTTATCTAGCCACTATATTTAATATAAGCGTCGAATCTGGTGTGTTTCCTGATTTAATGAAACATAGTAAAGTCATACCTATATTTAAATCTGGTAGTACATTAGACCCCGTCAATTTTAGACCAATTTCTGTACTACCAACTTTAAGTAAAATTTTTGAAAAAATTATTTTAGAACAGATGTTAAGTTTCTTCAATATTAATAAATTGCTACATAAAAATCAATTCGGTTTTACAAGGGGTCGCTCGACAACTGACGCTGGAGTTGAGCTTATTAAACATATTTTTTTGTGCATGGGAGAATTCAGAGGATGCTTTGGGTATATTTTGTGACCTTTCCAAGGCCTTCGACTGTGTTCATCATGAGATATTAATCAGGAAGCTACAGTACTATGGTGTCAAGAACACAGCGCTTAAACTTATTATTTCATATTTAAGTAATAGAAAACAGAAGGTTATTATCAATGGTAAAAGTTCTTCCGGGTCACCTGTACTAATGGGTGTTCCTCAGGGCTCGATTCTCGGCCCATTCCTGTTTCTGGTGTATATTAATGACTTACCTCACCTTGTAGGGGATAGTCATGATATAGTATTATTTGCTGATGATACTTCCTTGATTTTTAAACTTAAACGTCAATCATTTAAATGTGACGAAGTGAATAATGCTATATCAAAATTAGTGCATTGGTTTAACGTTGATAATCTACATTTGAACGGAAATAAAACTAATTGTGTTAAATTTACAACAACGAATGTTAAAAATCTGAATACCAATGTGTTTTTAAATGGGGAGGAATTGAGCCCTGTTGTATCCACTGTTTTTCTGTTTATTTTAGTTATTTTCATAGCATAATGTCTTATGGGATTTTGCTATGGGGAAATGCGGCTGATTCAGAAACTATTTTTGTTTTACAGAAGAGGGCCATTAGAGCTATTTACAATCTAAAACCGAGAGAGTCTCTTAGAGATAAATTTAAAGAAATTAATATATTAACTTTGGCCTCTCAGTATATTTACGAAAATTTAATGTATGTTCACAAAAACAAAGATAGTTTTAGTAAAAGAAGTGATATACATTCTGTAAACACTAGGAACAAACACAAGCTAGTGATACCAGTTTCTCGACTCCACAGAGTCAGTAATTCATTCTTGGGGCAATGTATACGCTATTACAACAAGGTCCCGGAAAGTGTACAGGTTCTCTCTATTACCAAGTTTAAATGTTTTATTAAGCTGAAACTGTATAAAAAGGGTTATTATAGTATAAATGAATACATGGTTGATAATAACCCCTGGGAATGAGGTGATCGCTTCCAAGCAGTTTCTAAAATAAATTTTGTAAATAGTTCGTAATCATTTATATTGTAAAATTTATTTTAAAAAAAAGTCCCGCTGGGTTTCTTGCTGGTTCCTCCCAGGACAGAGGGTTTTTTTCGAACCAGTGGTAAAGTAAAAAATGACTTTCAATAAGAATTACACATGTAATGTATATTGAATAAAAAAATATTCTATTCTATTCTATTCTAATGTTTGACTGGCACACTTAAAAGTTTTATCACATGGCTAAATGATTGACTATTATATTATGATAAAGTCATGCTTTTCCATATAAAAGTTGCAAGAAGTTTTAAATCACGGACCTATTGGTTTGTTTTACTTTTCACTTAATTAGTGAAAAACAAGATGAACTGATCTAAAAGTTTACTTTCTTGTGTAAAAGTGTGTAATTATCATTTGCATAAAATTCTATTTTATGCAAATGATAATTAAAGTTTCTATGTAAATAAGTGTAACATAGCGGGTATTATATTCAACGGTAGCGGCCATCCATATTTGCAAAGCCAGCATCGTTTTCTGTACAGAAACCGGCAAAGTGTTGCTCAAGGCACTATAAACAAAGCAGCTGATAAAATGTTACACTAATAACTGTTAACAAAAACTGTTTCTGCAAATGGTCTTATAGATAATAATAATTATTCCGCCGTGTTAGGTGCAGGAGCTATTATTAGAAGGAGAAGAGGTAAAATTTTGTTTTAGAAATGCGCAATCAATACCTTTTTTCTGCAATTGAGCATAAAATAAAAAATAACTTCAGCCAAAGAGCATAACTGGCATTATACTCAGGCCAATCAATTGGTATGGAAAAAATAATTTTACCAGGTTTCAAAAAATCAATCATAATTAAAAAAAACATAAATATTAAAATCAAAAAATGCATATATGTATGTCTATACATACATATAATGATTTAGGCCGCTTAGTTACTGACGGTGACTCAGTATAACATCCTACAGTCATGCCGAAACTAAGAGGAGAGAATCACTGCAGAAAAGGTAATAATTTATTGCGGAAATTTTGTTATAAAATTAAAAAAAATTACAAACTTATCCAAGTTAATTTAACTTAGTCTACCTTATCCTTATGCGTTACAAAAAAAAAAATAGTGAGATGGCGTCAGTTTTTAAGAAGATATAACAAAAAAAAATCAAAAAAGTTCAATATTTAATTGATTATATACCACTGACACTTAATCACGCTTTTCGAAACCACGCCAGTTGTAAACAATACTTGTGTGAAAAGACAAAACCTTCTTTTCAAATTTCCGCCGAGTTGTAAGTAGAAGGTCAAATAGGTCATGTGTCAATTTTAATTAAATATATTTTATATGAAGTGATCTTGACTACGTTTCATCAATTAACCATTGGTAAAAATTAAAACAGGAATTTTACAATTGTGTTTACAAGAAACATTATTAGTCGAACCTTGCAGCTTGTTCATTATTTTTATTATAAATACCTATAAATTTATATATTATTAATAAATAGTTCCCATAATATTTTGAATTATTTTTTATTTTGCCCTATCTGCAATGTTCTACGCTCTATATATAATGTGGCGTATGACATGACTGACAATCTTTGGAACGTTTTATCTAGGTACAAAGATGTTTTACGTTTTCGTCGCCTCCACATAATATTTTTGTCAGCATAAGGTAGAAGGGTACCTGAAACAAATATAAATATTGCTACAAAGAAAAGTAACAGGCTATACAAGTCCCTCTACTAGGCACAAGACTCTTTTTTGTTTCTGAGAGGGTTTTGGAGGAATGCATGGCTCTAGAGATATCCTTATACATTTCATTCACCTCCTCATCGGGGTATGCCGAGGTTGGTGTGTAAACCTGTATGACCTTCAGCAAATACCGTTTGGTGATTCTGAGTATAAGGTACGCAATCCTCGTCGACACACTCTCAATCTTTACAACGTTGTTAACGAGAGACTTGTGGACGATAAATCCGACACCTCCTTGGGACAGATGGTCGCCCTCCCGGTGATAGAGCAAGTTGCCGGATTCGAGGATTACCGTGTCCCCCCCCTCTCTTCGGACTTCGGATAATCCTATAATATGCCAGCGTAACTTGTCTATCTCTTCTTCCAGCTCCACGATCTTTTCGTCAGGCGTCAGGTGCGTGCGTTGTATGTTGCCAGGTCGAGTGGTCTTAGTGGCAACCGAACCTCCACCGGAGATTCTTAGCACCCTCTGCCCCGCCGTTACCATGGTCGCCACCATAGCAAGGAAGAGCGGGGCCGCCGGGGACTGGGGGCCGTCTCTTTGTTACATTCATAGGGGGGTATTTGCCATAGTTGCCACGCTTGGCGTGCGGGTTGGCAAGCGTAGTTTTTTTATTGTATTTTTGCTGTTATCAGAAAGATGCTGCTGCCCATCTCCTGCCTGTTTCCCTTTGTCGCCTTTTACGGCACCCACGGTAAGATATGGGGTAGTGGATATTCTTAACCGCCACTACACGGCACTACACTTTCAGTACGCAATAAACAGCACTACCTACTACCCGTTAAAAAATACTTACTCTTATATATTTTTTCAATTTTCAATGACTTTTATAATTTTTATAATTATTTCTAACAAAAAAATATTGTTATAATCGTAACCAGTGTAAGTAGTTTAATGGATGCCAATTACTTCCATACCATTGTGATGCCCTGTGTAGCATATCCCAACAAATCGCTATTTTTTAAGTATATTATAAACATTTTTTGTAATGTAACTGAAGCAATGGATAAATACGTTTTTTTTCTTTCAAAATATTAATGTGAAAAAGGGGCAAGTTCGATATAAACAACGTTCGGGTTTGTAGATTTCACCAAGGAAACAGTTGAAATCTGAACGGGTGCCGAGCTCCATAGCAGTTGCTTAAATCGTAGAATCTACGTACGTTCTTAGAACTGCTATGACCGTTTAGATCTTTACTGTTTAACCGGCGAAGCCGACAATCCCCCGAGAGCTAGTATTAGACCCTTTTCACATATATCTTTTTGGTGGGAATATCATTAATTATTGAAAAAAGTTTTAGGCTTTCATTTATTTAAATAAATACCAGATCTCCAATTCTTTTTAATTTGAGCTATATAAGAAGTAAATGTCGACAAATTTTATAGTGCTGCTAGTACAGTAGTCAAGTACAGTTTATGGAACTAACCATAACAATAACTTTGTCTATACTTTTTTGACGCCGAATGTCCTTCACCGAATCGATAATTTCCTAATGAACCTGGATGCCAATTTTAAAGTTTCAAAGTAACTTAGAAGTGGCTTAAGATATTGATGTGTAAGTCAATAAGCGATAAAATATAGCACTTTTCAGAACTTTGTGGCGGCGCTGTCGTCGCGCCAAAAGCAAAAAGTTCCGAAGTACTGTACTATACAAAATAGCTCTGTACTTTCACACGGAGCGTTGGCCGCTCCCCGGGCTGAACACTTTGCCGAGTGGAAAATCTCTCCTTTTCCTTCTACGGCTAAACCTTAACTCAAGAACTAGAATATCCATCATGATATTTGAGCTTCTAGGTATTTAAGGGGTCCTCACTAGGTCTGGAAATTACAAGTGTGTTACTTATAATTTTTGAGTCATAGCTGGTTCGAAAATGGCTTAAAATGGTTTGTGTAAATAATATTAACACGGTCGGTTCATCGCCCTTTTCTTTTTCGAACTTAGCTGATACATTGTCGTGTGCCTAGATAGCCGTTAGAAGTGGTGTGCCGAGACGATATTCCATCCAGCTATGCTCGAATCCGTTAGGTGACGTTATGATCGAGTTGTTTATAAATTTTATATTTTCACTGTAAAATGTTTAGAATGAATTCAGACTGGAGCTCATCGCGCTATCTACCAGAAAAGGCATAACAACTTATGCCGGGATAGTGGTTGTGTTCATACTTAATTACTTAAAAAACCCTTTGACTGCGAAAAAATAATAGTAAGACCTACAAATAGGTTTTCCAAGTGCATTTTTTGTTTTTTAAATGCTAGACTCGGTTTATGAGAAATTTCTGAAGTGTGTATGGGTGTGTGGGGGAAGTAGGGTGGGTGGGTAAAGATGTCGTAGTAAAAAATAATTCAAAATAATATATCCTAATATATAAAATAATATAATATATTTAATAAACTATTAACAGTTTGATGAGTGACTGAAGTAGATATAAAAGATATATATGAATTATAATCAATTAAATTCTTGACGTCATGATTGCTTTAATTTATTCATAAAACTAAGAAACAGTTATTCACCAATCTCTTTGAGACCATCTACCATTTTATCTACAGCACTCTTTTCTGTTGGATTGAACGCATTAGCGACGGAGTCACCCGCGTCACTCATTGCCTTTGTAACATCACCCCAAGCACTTTTCACGGAATCCATGACATCTCGTTTTGCTCTGTTTTCTTCTGATGGGAATGCAACCGCTGCTACTACCAGCAACTAAAAATATAACAAACTAAATAAATAAACCGACAATTATAATTATAAGGGGGGGCGGGGATAATTGTGTAGCTTTTATTAAGAAGACACTGCTACCAATTTTCTGGTTTGTTTCCCTGTGTCACCTCTGACTAATCAACACATATGGCAGTGACACACTGCCGTATGTGTTGATTAGTTAATGATTAGCCAAGTTCGGAAATTCTGTGAGGATAACCAGTGAGGGAGACTAATGGTCTTGCAACGGTCCATACAATCAACATTAAAGGTACTTATACTTATACTTATACTTATCTTCACGCACAATCCCTAACGGGGTAGCCAGAGAGAACACATGGCCAAGTGTCACGATCCTTACATACCTCTTTCGCTTCTTTCAGATTCATTATCTTCTTCATACTTGCACGTCTAGGTATCCGAGTACTCTTGGCCCTCCCCCCTTCGAGCAATTTGCTCACATGGTCTTCGAAAATTAGTCTCGGTCTATCTCGACACCTTTTAATATTAACTTTCGCGCTATATATTCTCTTCACCATTAGGTCTTCACTCATTCGCTCAACGTGCCCAAGCCATCGAAGCACGCCCTTATCAATTTTTGTGATAAGGTCATCTTTCAAACCTGCCATATTGCGAATCTCTTCGTTTCGCTTTCGGTCGGCCATGGTAACGCTGCATATTTTACGAAGATATCGCATCTCCACTGCATTCAACTTGCTTTTATGCTTCTTCTGGCATAAAAGGTAAAGATAACATAACATAACATTAAAGGTAAAGATATTAATGGCAACGTCGTACATTTCTAATACTTTAAAGGGTTTAACGTATATTAAACCCGGAAATATAAATGTGGTATAGCTATAGCACGAATAGGTCGGCTCGACCGGGGAAGGACCACGCTCTCACAAAATACCAGCGTAAAATAGTAGCTTAACACTGCTGCATTTCGTATGGTGAGTGTAGAGAACCGGAGACCCTTTTTACTGGAAACGAGACGTTCCATCTTATTTCCTCACGGATGACAACGCATCTGCATTTTGATTCGCAAACGAGAATATATATAGATGTCTATGGGCCACAGCAACCACTTATCAACAAGTGGACAGTGTGCTCGTTTGTCACCCTATCCTATAAAAAATATAATTACGAATATTGGAGCAAGGTATTACTTTGTAACATTCACTACACAAAAATCTGGAATATTATTCAGTCAATTGCGGGTGAATAAATAAAATTATGTTAATAAAATTATCCCCGATGGTGTGTATTTCCCGGAGAAAAAGAGGTGTTTATTTTAATAGCATTGATGTCGTGTTTAGTTGTGGCAGAAAAATTGCAAGTGTTGTTGAGAAGCCAATGTTCTTCAAATTAGCGATCTTAGCTAACGAAAATATACTTACAAAAACAATTAAAAACGTTGCTCGAAAATTCATGTTGCTATCGAAAGGAATATAACTGAAATCAGAAGAGTCCCAGTAACAGAGAACCTTGTTTCTATTAAAGCTGTGCTCTTACTGACTGAAGATGTAAGAGACAAACAGGAAGCTATGAGTTTGTAAAGGCCATTCACTAGTACAATAGTAATCAGCGACTGAATAACACGCGACAATAGGTCTCAAATGCGCCAGTGGCAAGAGCCGTGACCGATGTAATAAAATAATTTCTTTCATACGAGTACTGATAAATAAAAACTTTTTCGCAGCTTAAGGCTTAAGTGTATGGAAAATATTAAATAAATAAGATTTTTTAACGTTAAATCTTATAGTACATTCATTCCTCGAATGACGTCTCGCGTACATGTCATAAAACGAAAAGTGGAGGTGTAAGAAATAATAATGATTAAAACTAGGTTCTCTTTTTCCTGAAAACAAATGTTTTCTTATTGCTGTTCAGGATCTAGTATCAAGTGCAAGATCAAGTAATCAGTACAAGAAACTATAAAAAATATATACTAAAAGACCCAAACATGCAGAAAATTAGTTGTAGAAAATGACACGGCTAACCCGAAACTATTCAACATATCACCAGTGCTTAACCAGCCTAGTACAAACTGATTACACCCACCGGCATAACCTAATTACGTCCATTAAAAGCTTGCAAATAAACACAATTTAATCCCGAACCTACTACTGCCGTACTATCAATACATCCCTAAACCTGTTTTGGAGAGTGACAGTCAAAGAATGTACTTTGATAGAGCTATTCTCACCGAAAAAAAAAAACAATTCATTATAATAGCTTTTATGGGTACATGAATTTAAATAGTATACCTAATTGATATAGCGATCCCAGATACCTACAATCTACAAAAAACATTACTGAAAAAATTTATAAATATACAGAACTAAACGAAGAAGTAACTAGAGTCTTAAAAATGAACAAAGTATACATTGTGCCGCTGGTGCTTTCCAGTACTGGTGTGATCCCGAAACGTTTGTCCCACTCCCTTAAGTTATTAGATCTTCCTGAAAATAGTTATACTACTATGCAAAAAGCAGCCTTCCTCAACACGTGACGTATTGTCCGAAAATTTTTGCATGAAGACACCTCAAATTTTGATTCCCAAAGGAATGCAGACTTGTTTTAGGCCCGTGAGTATTGCTCAAAAACCAAGATCGTTATAACAGAAAATCTTGAGAGAAAAAAGCATACAAAATAATAATAATAATACTTTTATTTGTTGATCACAAGTATATGACCATTTATTGGCATACACATATTTAAATGGAAATAAATTGTCCTATTAATTTCAATTTCAAGCTATTACCAATTAACAGTCAATGATCTAATCATAAGTATATAATTTTAATAAATGTTAAAAGAAATAAATAAATAAAAAATCGAAAGAAAGAACAATCTTGTAAAAAACGTTTTATAATCGTACGTCGTGAGAACAGACTTCTAAGTAAGCATTTCAAGTTGATTTCATGTAATATTTACTACATTGTTTAGCCTTTAACAGTACAATCATTCCAGTTTTTATGCGTCTTACGTCTTTTTTAGATTACAAAACAAAAAAAAATATATGAAAAATTATGTACACGTGAATATACTCTACAACTCTTTACAACGTGGCATGACTCCTCAGCGTTTGAATTGATGTGTAATTTTATTATAAAACAAGCTGTGATGTGTCTATTCCTTTTCAGTATTGAGGATACATGCGCAGTTTCTTTTGCTGTTTCTTCTCGGGATAGACGAAACTCATTTTAAAACGGTATAAGATTAAAAACACTAAGCTATGGTCTATTCTCCGAAACTCGTTTTGCCGACTGCGAGCGATCGAGATTCTTTGTTTTGTAAACTGCAAAGATTGTTTTCGACAATCTAACCATTGATTTTGTTTACTGTTTGTAAAGAAAAGGCTGTTATTATTTATGTGCGTACATTGTCAAGTAAATGAAAATACAACTGCGTGGTATATTTAGCGTGCCACCTAACCGCCCCTCAAACGGCGCGGTGCCTGCGCCCGCGCGATCCACAGCTATGATACGGTTTTTGATCTGAATTTCCAGTCTAGTAGTATTATTAAAAGTCTTTTCAAATATCCCTCCTATTTTCAAATATCCTTCCTATGATATAATCTGTAAGTTAACGGCATTGGTAAACCAGAATTTTACTGTAGTACTCCGGAAGCTGTTTTCATAGGGAATAAGTTTTATTTGTTTAAATGCTACACGGAGGAAGGCGCTAGTGAAAGGCAGTCTGCACTTAAAATTACAATTGATATTTTATCGGTGCCGGCAGGAATTGTATCCAGGTTGCTCGCGTATTGAGAAATTTGCGGTAAGCGATTTGACCTAAATTATGTATATTTCTAGTCAGTTGTGAAGTTTCAAATAAAACAAAGACGCTTGTCCCAGATATCGCGACGTCTTGTACTTTGTTTATTTTTTACACACTAACACTTAAAATATTTCTTTTACAATTTGAAATATATTATTGGTGCGGTTAGTTTCAAATACAGTTCTTGACACTAACAATACAAATAACTTTGTCTATCCTTTTTCGACACCGAATCAACAACTATTTACGAGTATGGGTCGCGAAGTCTTAATGTTTGCTTATTTACTAATTTTGTTAGCTTTTTGTTCGCCGTTACCCATTTCATTTACTTAAATTATTATCTCCATACGAGTAAAGTAATTTTCAATGGATGCCAATGATTGCATTGTCACCCTGTATTATTATACAATATGTAACAAAAACCCTGTGGTTCCCGTTAAGTGCGTTATCAGAATCAGTATTGAAACGTATAGAAATAACTTTACTTCAGAAAACTCGACATAAAATAATCAAATTAAATTTGAATTAAATAATATTTGTAAATTTTATGTGGATTGGTTACCTCAGCCTGGAATTATCAATCAACTAAAGCGAAACAGCAAGCATCTGCGATCGGCGGCGGCGTATATCAAAGACGGGGGGCGCGCGTGCACGTCATACCTATACTAACTGACTAAGGTCGTTACTTTGACACATCACTCAGCTATTATCAATTTAGTGGTCGATTATCACTTCTTTTAAAATTGGATTTCGACCGATTGTAGTAATTATACACAAACACTAATTCATCAATATGTCTACTTGACGACCACAAAGATATTGTTCAATATGTCCACCTTGTACCTTTATGTATTTGCAATACTGGCTTATAATGTCTGAACGCACGCGTTGCATAACAGATATTTTGGACTTTATTTTTTCAAAGAATGTGACTATTCGCCTCGGTATCGTATGTTTTTTTGGAATACAGACTGCTTAATCGCGTGCCCCAGAGATAAAAATCTAAAGGTGTGAGATCAGGTGATCGCGCCGGCTAGTTGACCGGTTCACCACGGCCAATCCGTTTTTCATCGAATTCAATATCTAAAAAATGTCTTACACAACGGGAGAAATGCGGTGGTGCGCCATCATGTTGAAACCACATGTGACGAACGAGGTCTAGACTTATGTCGTCAGGTCATCACTTAGTTCTTGTGGCAAAAAGCGTCCGTAGTTTTCATTGTGTGGTCAAGAAAATACGGACCAATAATTTTGTCATATATAATTCCCGCCCAGATATTGATTTTCCATCGGTGTTGAAAGTGTTATTAACAAATTAAATGATAGCTAGGATTTGTAAAAATACATTAAAATACTACAAAAATAAGAAAAATTTTAAAATATTGTGGGATAAATCCACACAATATCATATACTTAAACTGTTATGCTACTGTGTTTTTTAAAGTCTAAAACAATCCTTATTTTCATTTCTATTCTTGACTACTGAATTGTGACAAAATTTTATGTTCATAAAACTTCCCATGTTTTAAAATATTACTACTAATAAAGGGTAAAATAAGTCAGTCGGCATATAGTGGAAGCTATCTTTCATCACTCGAATGGGGTTTTTCGCGTTTTTCCTAAACCTAATTCCTTCGACAGCTAACGGTTTTGAGTTTCAGGAGTGCGCAAAACGCCGAGTATTTTATAGTAATTTTGTTTTGTTTAGATTTTTGTAATATGAAGTCATTTAATAAAACTAACTTTTACGGATTCTATCGCGTTTAATTAACTTATTTTATATTCCCGACGTTTCGGTTGCTTTCCAGCAACCATGGTCACGGGGGACTGAGGTGACTGACGTCCCGATGTCAGAGTTAACTCGGAGTACCTTCAGCTTTTTAATTATTAATTTTGGTCCGATCTACGCAGAATGAACTTACTGTGTCTTGAAGTCTTGCAGTGGTTTGCTTGGGTTTAGTTTTAATTTTATGAATTATAGGATCCCAAGCAGGTGGCAGTACCCAGCCTCCCTCTCTATTGAAATTAGAATGTTTTTTAATTTTAATAGCCTCACGTATCATCCTTGGTAGGAATCGATGTTTTTTCGCGAGAATTTGTGGTTTATCAAATCTAATGTAATGGCGGGGGCCGTCAGGGATATGATCACAAACTGCAGACTTTCCGCAACGTTGGTGCTTCACGTCAGCTATGTGTTCTTTTACACGGGTTTTTATTGATCGTTTTGTTTGCTCTATGTACGAGGGACCACACTCACAATCAAGCTTGTACACTCCTGGAATATTGCACTTGACGGATGGTAAGAACTGACTAACCTTCTTCGGCGGCTTGAACAATGTTCTAATAGAAGCTCACTTCAAGATGTAGCCAATCTTATCTGTGACACCTCTGACATATGGTAGTACAGCAGGCACACGCTCGACTGTGGCCGGCTTCACTCGGTCACTGTGACGTAGGCGCGGGACCCGAAGCTTGTTGTCGTGCAGAACCTGCTTGACGTGCTGAAGCTCGGCGGCCAGGTGTTTGCTGTCACAGATCCCTCGTGCTCTCTGTAACAAAGATTTGCCCACGGTAGCTAACTGTGAAGGATGATGGTGGGATTCACCGTTTAAATATCGGTTTGTATGGGTCTTTTTTCTATACACAGTGTGACCTACGAATACTAAAGAATTATTTGCCTCTAACTCTATAGTAAATTGAATTTTAGAGTTTATGGAAATAAGATGTTTTAAAAATGCAGTTACTTTGTCTGATGGTAAAATTGTGAAAGTATCGTCTACGTACCGCTTGTAGAAACTTGGAGCTACACAATGTGGCTCAAGGTGTTATCATGATTTCGAATTACTAACACATCTAGAAAAGCTAAAGAATTATTTGCCTCTAACTCCATTGTGAACTGAATTTTTGAATTTATATAAAAATAAAAAAAAACTAATTAAAACTTTTTATGTCAAAATTTTTCTCTGTCAAAAGCTACGTATATTTATATTATTTTATTTTGTTATTTGGAGGTCAATTCTGGCTTACAAATTTCAACAAAAAGATCAGAAAATTTTTGTTGAAATTTTTTCGGAGCAAATTTACAATTATCATCGTAATGTACCAGTGGTTAAAAGAATTCCTAGAGGTGCGAGGATGCAGCTTGCTAAAGCATTGTCATGCACTATTCAAAATTGTTTCACTAATAGTGAAAATAGTTGGCAAAAATTATTTACTTTTGCGTATTCCCATTTTCTTTTGATAAAACAATAAATTAATTAATTACGTCTCAACTAAAAGAGACATCTTTTCAAAATTTAGATTACCCAATTAATACTCATTTATATCGACCACGTCCTAAATTTGATTTAAAAAAAGTAGTTGAGTCGAAAGTAATGGATGGCGACTTAAAAAATGCATCCCGTATTTTATTCTCAGACGACATCCTGGCTCCTCGTAATGTCGAAACTCTTGAAAGCCTTCGTCAAAAGCATCCTTCAGTCAAACCGTCTTAGGGTTTACCGCTGCCTCCCAAGACTTCTATGCAACCTTTACAAATTTCGGAAAAAGACACTTTAGAAGCAATTATGTCATTTTCGAATGGCTCTGCTTGCGGCATTGACGGAATTACGCCTCAACATCTTAAAGATCTTGTAAGCGCTTCTGTCGGTGACGTCGGCGGAGTACTTCTTAAAGACATTACAAAATTATGTAATTTTATGCTTTCTGGTAATGTTAATCCAAATTTCATTCCATTCTTATATGGGGCAAGATTATGTGCCTTCAAAAAAAAGGATAACGGTATCCGTCCTATTGCCGTTGGTTTCACATTTCGACGCTTAACTTCAAAATTAGCTTGCAGGTACATAATCTCTAACCTTAAGACCAAATTTCAGCCTACTCAACTAGGTTTTGGCACTAGAGGTGGCTGTGAGGCGGCGGTACATTCAGTGCGTACATTTTTAACAAACTCTGATGCAGATGTTCTTGTGAAGGTTGACCTAAGGAATGCTTTTAATTCTATCGATAGGGTAACCTTGCTGAAAGTAGTGGCTAACAATACCCCCGAAATTTATCATTACGTTTGGCAATGTTATAGTCAAAATACTAACTTGTTTTACGAAAACCATGTTATCGATTCTGCTGTTGGTGTTCAGCAGGGTGACCCACTGGGTCCAGCACTTTTCAGTTTGGGAATTCAACCCATTATTTCAAATTTGAAATCCAAGCTGAATGTATGGTACCTAGACGACGGTACACTGGGAGTTAGAGCAGATGACGTCCTCAGCGATCTTACTCATATTTTTCGAAATATTAAAAATATTGGCCTTGAACCAAATAGCAATAAATGTGAAATATTTTTTTCCAATAATTTATCTACTTCTTATAGAGACACTTTAATTCAAAATTTTAATCATATTTGTCCAGGAATAAAAACTGTCAATATGGAATCACTATACCTGCTAGGTGCCCCGTTGTTTTTCGATAGTATTAAACCTGTTTTAAAAACAAAATTTGGTCAGTTTTTAAACCACGTTGATAAATTGTATAAATTAAACCCCCACATAGCTCTTACTATTTTAAAATATTGTCTTCTTGTACCTAGATTTACATACTTACTCCGCTCGAGTCCAGTCTGGAAATGTTCGGATATTTTACAAGATATTGATAATAATTTTAAAATAGCTGTAAAAAAAATTCTAAATTTAACTTTGAATACAACAGCCTGAACTCAAGCTACTTTACCTATAAAATTTGGTGGCATTGGTGTGAGAAATCTTTCTAGCGTTGCATTGCCTGCTTTCCTTGCTTCCGTGCATAGTGTCAGTGACTTATGTAATATTATTTTAAATAATAAAGTAGACCTATGCTTTGCTACGGAGGCAGGGCAGACATGGCAAACGCTCTGTCCTGCTGAAAATATTCCACTGGAACTTAACCAACAAAAACAGTGGGATATTCCGTTGGTACAGGGCGTGCAGATGGATTTGTTTCATAATTTCCATAGTGACCAAGATAAGGCACGCCTTCTAGCTGTTTCGACTAAGGAATCAAGTTACTGGTTACATGCTTTACCATTAAGTAATCTCGGCACATTACTTGATAGGGAAAGCTTGCGCATTGCCGTAGGAATCCGACTAGGTGCAGCGATTTGTCAACCCCATCAGTGCCCCTGTGGTAGCAGCGTCGACAAGTTTGGGCTCCACGGACTTTCATGTAAGAAAAGCGCTAGTAGGTTTTCACGACACGGTTCTTTGAACGATGTCATCCGAAGGGCTATAGCCTCTATAAATGTTCCCTCGGTTTTAGAGCCTTGTGAAATATTTAGAGACGATGGCAGGAGACCCGACGGTATGGCATTGGTCCCTTGGGAGAGAGGTAAAGCCCTAGTGTGGGATGCTACTTGCGTAGACACTCTGGCGGCCTCTCATCTCAGGGGTACCTCGTTTAAAGCCGGGGCGGCATCAGAGGCAGCTGAACTGAGTAAGTGGCGCAAATATGCGTCTCTGAGAGATGACTACATATTTGTGCCATTTGCTGTAGAGACTATCGGTCCGTGGGGTCCATGTGCGGTAAAGTTCCTAAAGGAACTCCATCCGCGGCTGGTCGTTGCTGCTGGTGATAGGAGGGCTGGTTCTTTCCTCGCTCAAAGGCTAAGTATAGCCATTCAGCGGGAAAACGCTGCCAGCGTTCTTGGCACGATACCGCGGGGAGTAGGACTATATGATAATTAAGTTTCTAGTTTTAGTTTTTTTTTATTATCATAGTTTTTAATATTGTAGATAAAATTAAGTATAATGTAAAACTTTGAATAAAAAAAAATTAAGATGGTCTAAAAATGCAGTTACTTTATCTAAAGGTAGAATCGTGAAAGTGTCGTCTGCGTACCGCTTATAGAATTTTTTTTTTTATAGGAGAGGGGGCAAACGAGCATGTGGCTCACCTGATGGTAAGTGACTACCGCCGCCCATGAACAACCGCAAAACCAGGGGAATTGCAGATGCCTTTTAAAAAGGAGTAGGCTCTTTTAAAAAGGAGTAGGCTCTTTTCTTGAAGGTAGTCCCTAAGTCGTATCGGTCCGGAAAAATCGCTGGTGGTAAACTATTCCACAAGGAAGTTGTGCGAGGAAGAAAACATCTTCTAAATCGCACAGTGGTAGACCGCCAATCATCCAGATGGTGTGGATGGTATCGGGAGTTCTGCCGCGATGTGCGTTCGTGAAATTTGGCGGCTGGGATTAATCCGAACAATTCCTCAGAGCACTCCCCATGGTAAATGCGAAAGAAAATGCTAAGAGATGCAACATCTCTTCGCAGTGCCAATGAGTCGAGCCGATCGGAAAGGACTCGGTCGTCGACGATTCGAGCCGCTCTGCGCTGGATGCGGTCAAGTGGAAGAAGCTGGCACTGGGGAGCCCCAGCCCAGAGGTGGGAACAGTATTTCATGTGAGGCCGAACCTGCGCCTTGTAAAGTTGCAGGCGTTGAGCCGGCATGAAATACTGTCCCGCTCTGCTGAGCACGCCAAGCTTTTTAGAGGCCAATTTGGCCTTCTCTTCCAAGTGACCACGAAACTGCACGCTACTCGATATGTCGACGCCAAGGATTCCGATACTGGCTGAGGCAACAAGGGGAGTACCTTGAAACTGAGGAGATACGACAAAGGGGTTCTTTTTAGCGGTAAACGCGCAAACTTGTGTCTTCTGAGGATTAAACTGGACTAGATTTAGTCGCCCCCAATCCGAGACTTTGTCCAGCAAAGACTCTACTTCAGACACAAGTTTGTTCCGGTACTCGGTGACGTTTTCCCGAGAAATATTGGCACGGCCGGTGTAGAGAGCATCAACAGTGCTGTCATCCGCATAGCAATGAATACTACCGGCTTGCAACATATCATTGATATGCAGAAGAAACAGCGTTGGTGATAGCACGCAGCCTTGTGGAACACCAGCGTTAATAGGCTTGTAGTCGGAGCATGCACCGTCTACAACGACCTTGATGCTCCGATCTGCAAGAAAGCTGGTGATCCAATTGCATAATTTCTCGGGAAGCCCATAGGAAGGGAGCTTCGAAAGAAGCGCTTTGTGCCAAACCCGATCGAAGGCCTTCGCAATGTCCAAACTAACGGCCAATGCCTCCCCCTTGGACTCTACTGCCAACGCCCATCTATGAGTTAAGTAGACCAGAAGATCACCAGCTGATCGACCCCGACGAAAACCGTACTGGCGGTCACTAATCAGCTGGTGATCCTCAAGGTACCGCATGAGGTGGCAGTTTACAACGGATTCCATTATTTTGGAGAACAAGGGGGTGATGGCGATAGGCCTGTAGTTGGACGGGTCCGAGCGGTCGCCTTTTTTAGGGATCGGGTGGACAAAAGCTGTCTTCCATGATTTCGGGACTACGCCTAGGGAGTAGGAGTACCGGAAAAGACGCGTTAGGACCGGTGCCAACTCCGGAGCACACGTCCTCAGCACAATTGGGGGGATTCCGTCAGGCCCACTCGACTTGTGGATGTCAAGGGAGAGGAGTGCTCTGCGAACCGAGCGCTGTGAGAACCGCACATCCGGCATGGAGCACTCACACCGCGGGATGGTCGGCGGTGTGTTCCCCCCGTCATCAACAGTCGAGTTGGACGCAAAAACCGAGCCTAAAAGGTCGGCCTTCTCTTTTGCGTCGTGGGCCAGTGAGTCGTCCTCCCTGTGCAGAGATGGTAGTGATGGCTTACAGAAATTCCCTTGGACAGCCTTGGCGAGAGACCTGAATGCACGGGTTCCCGAAGGAAGGCGTACTAGTTTCTCGCCAATTCTGCCTATGTGCTCTGACTTTGCCTTGGCAATAACTCTTTTGAAGGACCTGGAGGCGAAGTTATACTTCTTTTTGAGCGTGCTGGTGTTTACATCCCGAGTCACCGAAGCCGCAGCCCAGGCTTGATAACACTCCTGCTTATTGCGTAATGCAGTCTTACAGGAGCGACCAAACCAAGGCTGAGATCTGCCTCCGATGGGTACCACAGATGATGGAATAAATAGTTCCATTCCCTGTAGCACCACATCAGTGACAGAGTCAGCAACAGCGCTGGGATCGTCCGGCGAGAAGCAAGCCCGCCCCCATGGGTAGGAAGCAAAGAAATACCGCATTCCGTCCCAATCCGCCGACCTGTAATGCCAAACACGGCGGCAACCTGCAGAACGCAACCGCGAGGGGAGCGTGAGTGGCACTACACTCCGGATCAGACAATGGTCCGAAGAGCCAAGAGGGGCATCGACGGAAACCTGATATCCGTCCGGATGAGAGGTCAGCAGAAGGTCCAACAGGGAAGGTGTATGATCCTCAACATCTGGAATCCGCGTAGGCGATGTAATCAGTTGTGTCAGACCATATGCCAAGGCAAAGTCATAAACAGATCTCCCCGCATGATCGGTTAAACTTGAACCGAGCCATTCGGCGTGGTGGGCGTTAAAATCGCCAAGGATCACGATCTCTGCGGATGGGACCTGTTGTAGCAAGGAATCTGTTGCCATTTGGACGTGGTCGATGAGTCGGTCTGTTTCGGCATTACCGCTATGGGACCTATAGAGGCACACGTAGACGCGCGGATGGTCGTCGCTGTCTACGCGTAGCCAAAGGATGGACAGGTCCGAACCTTCAAGACTGCCGAGGCGTCGAGAACAGATGTCCTCTCTGACATACACGCAAACTCCATCCCGAGGCACAAAGGAGTGCTCCAATTTGTACCCCGGGTAGGAGAGATACAAAGTATCAGCCGGAGAGGACACCTGCGTCTCGGTCAGAAAGAGCAAGGCCGGCTTCGCCGTCTCAAGATGGTAGTGGACGGCGTTTAGGTTAGAGTGAAGTCCCCTGATGTTGCAGAAATTCACGGATAGCGTGGCAGGGGTCGCCTTGGTCTTGTTGCTCAGTTTGCCCCGAGCAGTTATTGTGTTGAGCGGAATTTTGCCCCCCCCCCCCCAGAATACGCGGGGCAGCCTGAGCACCCACGCTCAGAAGTGGAATAACATGGTCGTGGATGCTCAGCGAGGGATTCTCCAGGGGTACTGGTACCCTCCTGGGGTAGTTTATGACGTAATTCCGCTACCATGTTGATGGAGGGGGGGAATTGGGTCACCTGCACTCACCAGACGAAACGCGGAAGCAGAGCTTCCACTTCACGCCGGTATTCTGTGAGGTCGTGGTACTAACCCGGCTCGAGCCGGCCCATAAGTGCAACAGCAAAAGCTGCTGCAAGCTGGGAGAATGTTGGGTTTACGGGAGAAGTAAGCAGGGCTTTCTCCTCAAAGTCCCCCATGAAAATATCGGCGACAATGGGAGATACCGGTGAGCCCATCGGAACACCATCTACTTGTTGTGAAACTCTTCCTTCCATAATAGATAGCCAGATGTAAGGCAATATCTGAGTAATACTGCATATTCTGCTAGCATGTTATTTTCCTCTAGTTTCCTAGTTACATCCCTACCTGTTGAAGACTGCATTTGAGATGCAGTCTTCAACAGGTAGGGATGTAAATAGAGACTGAACATCAAAACTGACCGTAGTTTCATTGTCAGTAAGACATAGATCTTTTATCTCACTGACAAAATGGTATGAATCCTTAGTGTGTCCTCTGAGTGGTGATACTACTTTTGCTAGGTGTTGAGCCAATCTGTAAGTTGGCGAATCGATCTGACTCACTATTGGACGTAATGGAGCGTTCGGTTTGTGTATTTTTGGTAACCCATACAACTTCGGTGGTTTGGCACACGCAGGTATTATCGAATTAACGTCTAGATCCAATTTCTCGTATTTTATTCAATGTACTACACATTTTGTTTGCGTAAATATAAGAAACCAATGTGAATTTATTTAAAAAATAATTTCTGTTACATATTCTTTATCGATTAAAATTTCGTATGAAAAATGCATACTAAATTTCTCTTACAAATTGTTGCAAATTTGAAATTAATTAGGATATTTTGTGCTTCAAATAACCTTTTAAAATATTTTTTCCAGATATATTTAGTAATAAAGTGGAAATTTATTACATGAGTGATTCAAATAACAATGTGTATTGGGCTGCAAGAATATCCACTAGCCCAAATCGTCCCGTGGGTGTGGCACCATCTTCACAGCATCTTATTAACAACAACTAGATCCAAAGTAAAAAAACTGCGGTTGCCAACCCGCCTGAAAAATGTGGAAAGTATAGCAAAATCTTATGGGATTATCTGTGGGGAGGCCTATGTTAAGTAGTTGACTTTGAGGGATTTTACTGAACGTAATTGTTTGTGGGGGGGGGGGGGGTTGGGTAACGAAAAAAATAATTCAATATAATATAATCATTATATACCTATTTAATTCTTTTAATACATAATAATTTAAATCAATTTATGAAACCGTAAAACAGTTATTGACCTATGTTTTTGACACTATCTGCCATTTTATCTAAAGCACTCTTTTCTGTTGGATTGAACGCGTTGGCGACAGAGTCTCCCGCGTCGCTCATTGCCTTTGTCACGTCACCCTAAGCACTTTTCACGGAATCCATAACGTCACGTTTTGCTCTGTTTTCTTCTGATGGGAATGCAACTGCGACTACTATCAGCAACTGAAAATATAATCGAAACAACCGTAATATGAAAAAAAATTAAAATTTTATTGAAAGAAGAAAATAACCATGGTCCTATTTTTAATGTTCCCTAGATTAAATTATATTTGCCACGTTTGTTAGTGATGTTAGCATCGGTAGGCTTTTTAAATTATTTAGTTGTTTTTAGGAAGATGCTGCTCCCGTTCCCTTGTTTTTTCCCTCTCACATCTCTTACGACGCCCATGGGACGTATTTTTGCGCTGCCTCTACACAGCAGAATAGCCTGAAGAAGCAATAACTGAGGCGGAAGCAATATTCTTGAGTGATAACCTCGTATCGGAAAGTGACATGTAAGGCGGTTCTCCACTAAATGGAGTCACAACAGTACTCCTAAATGCTTTGAAAGAAAATAGTTGTATGAACGACAATCCGAGCATCCGAAAAACGTTCCTTTGCAATAACACATACTTTGTGTGTACGTAAGTGGTGGCTTTAATAATTGGCCTCAAACAAGATACGCATTAGTATGGCAGGCAGAAATGAAGAGGGTGATGCATTTTTGGGATGTCGTTTTTTATTTGAAAGCTGGTACTTCTCGTGTGGACCCATATAAATTTGATCAAGGTTTGACCATTAGTTTTTGGGTTAGTCTTAATAATTTTTATTGAAGTCGATTGTACAAAAATTAAAATTTTTGTAAATTGTCACATTTATTATTTAGGTGGTGTTATTTTTATAAAAAATATATAAAAATATTTAAATCCCCCCACTATATGGAGTGACAACCTGGTAAGATATGCAGGAAGTCGATGGATGCAGGTGGCTCAGGACCGTGCTTTGTGGCATTCCTTGGGGGCGGCCTATGTTCTGCAGTGGACTTGTGAAGGGCTGTAATGATGATGATGATTTTTTTTAAATGGCTGGAACTACTATCATTAATCCGCTATGGAACTTGGCGATTCCAGCGACCTATTAAGCCAGGGAGAGAGAACCAATGCCTCGCAATGGTTCGTATAGTCAATATTAATGGTAAAGATAGGCAATATCGTACGTTGATATTAGTTCAATGATTTAACGTACTAACATTAAACCTTACTGTATACCTATTGTATACATACTTTAATTATTATTATTAGAACAGGGCGTTAGTTTGTGAAAATTCACTAAAGACATCTACAAAATTATTCAGCAAAGTTAAATATATGCTGCTAATAAAATTATCGTGTAGTGGCGGTGTAAGCATTTCCACTACCCATGGGAGTCATCATCCCGTGGATTCTGAATAACGGGTAAAAATAAAAAAAACTGCAGTCGCGTCCGACAATCGTAGCAACTATGGCAAATATTGGGGGGCTTATGAGGCAATCTATGGTGGAGGCCTAAGTTCATCAGTGGACTTTAATAGGCTGTAACGGTAATAAAATGATCACCAGTGGTGTGTATTTTCCAGTGTACAGGTGGTGTTTGTTATAGTCGTGTTGGTGTTGGTTTTAGTGGTGGCTCTGATAGTACAAGCGATTTCAGAATGCCGGTTTTAGGCAACACGTTATTTTTACACGGTTCTAAACTATTTTTTTATTTTAAAAATAATTTGAAAATATACTTACAAAACAAATTAGAAACGTTGCTCGTAAATTCATGTTGCCGTCAATTAGGAATCAAAGGAAACACTGAAATTTGAAGAGTCCCAATAACAGAGAACCTTGTTTCTATGAAAGCTGTGCTCTTACTGACTGTTGATATAAATGATAAGCAGTAAGCTCTGAATTTGTAAAGGCCATTCACTTGTGCTATAGTAATCAGCGACAGAATAACAAGGGACAATAGGTCTCAAATGCGCCAGTGGCAAGGGCTGTGGACCGTGACCGATATAATAACATAATTTCTTTTGACCGAGTTATGATAAATAAAAACGCAGTTTTGTTTCGCAGTTTAAATAAACGAAAAATACTTAATATCGTTTTGGGAATTTGCGCTGTGTAGCAGCGGCCTACAATACCACTCACTCTCCACATCCACATCCTTTAGTAGTTGTACGAGCCGACAGAGGGAAATACTATTAAAAAGGAGAACTTTAGGCTTTCGACGGATTGCGGCATAATAATCCCAGTCCTTGTCAGACCAAAAATGACCATGCCTGTGATGGGCAGCAGCGTTACAGGTGCGATGTGTCTGGCACTGTGATCGCCAACCCGCTTGCGAAGTATGGCGATTAAGGAAAATAGGAGGATTCCCATGTATAGCACCACAAAAACACGGCCCCCAGTTCCCTGTCGCCCCATTTTTCCTGACCGTTGTGACGGTCATAGCAACGGTGGGGTAGCAGATTCAAAGAATCTCCGAGAGAGGACAGGTTATCACCAAAAACTGGACTGACGACGTATATGGACGGACTCTGCGGCAATACAGAAACGTTAAAAAACTGGAAGCTGAGCTGGAAAATATAAAATGGCGCATTGTAGGGTTAAGCGAAGTTCGAAAAAAAGGGGAAGGACACACATGCCCTGCAATCGGACCATCTGCTCAATTTTAGAGAGGGAGACGGCCTTTCTCAAGGCATCCTTACAAACAACATTGTAGAAATCTCCAGTGTATCGACACGGGTAGCATACCAGGTACTGAAATTATCAAAGATACTGCTTGATCATACAAGTTTATGCCCCGACCTCGGCACATTCGGATGATGAATTTGAAATTCTTTGTGAAAACATTTTTAGGGCCTTACGAAGCACCATTATGGCCTACTACAATGTTGTTATGGTGTATTTAATACCAAAAGGTAATGGCAGGTGAGTAAGCACACGGGCGTCGAATTGATTTTGGGTCCCTACGGTTTTGGAAGCAGGCATCACAGAGGGCAAATGCTGGTCAACTTCCTCGAGAAAGAGGGGCTATTTCTGATGAATTCGTTTTTCGAGAAGAATCCCCAAAATAAGTTAACCTGGCTTAGTCCTGATAACATTACAAAAAACAAGTTTGCCTTCATTATGACCAAAAGCACATATTCAGAGATTTCTCAGTGATCAACAAATTCAATACCGGAAACCTGCCTATCTGAGGCACACTAAATATCGATTTTACGCTTGAAAGATCCCGATTGATGAAGTTCACCCTTAGACCATATCTCAACCAATCTCAGATGAGACACTTCAGCTTATGAAAAGAAAGCATGAGTTAACAACAGCAACGCCATCGGAACAGGTGACACTAACCAAGGTTGTGAGGCAAGCTGTGAGGTGGAGACTGCGTCGCTCTAATGCTATTGCAATACAAACAGGAATAGAGCCAAACAAGAGACCCAGTCTTTGTTCAGGAGCTTAGGAGACGTCAAATCGCAAAACTGCAGACGTATTATGGCAAAGATCTTACGTCAAAGCCTGAAGTTGTATCTGAGATTTAACTCTTATGGCAAACTATATGCCTCACATAAACCTCAATCTGACCCTAAATGCAATGATCTCAGAGTCACGCTGATCCACCACTATACCGACGAGCTGGTAGACATCTGTTCTCGTGACAATCTTCGTTGAAGAGATTGAGCTGGCCCTCGGTTATCTAAAAAATGGAAAAGCCACAGGAGAAAGAGTTACAACAGAGCTCTTAAAGGCTGGGAGTTAGCCCTTGCTAAAACAGTTCTGCCGAGTTTTTAACTGTATCTAACGAGAACTCCAAAGCGTAGAGAAAAAGTATTACAGTCTTATTTCACAAGAAAGTTGACAAGACTATGCTGGTAAATTATCGACCCATCTCGCTTCTGAGCCACTTCTATATGTTGTTTTCGAGGGTCATCTCAAGTCGAATCGCGTGTAGACTCGATGACTTTCAGCCAGCGAAATTCTGCACAGACTGAATGAATCCTCCCGACGTGTTGGTCTTTGTATGAATCTGAACAAGACAAAAGTTATATTCAACGATCACGTCATGTCAGTTTCAATTATTGTTGATGGTGAAGTTCTCAAAGTTGTCCAGGAATATAATTACCTCGGGCAGATATTGTAACTAGGCAAGAATAACTTCGAGAAGAAAGCCGATTG
Source organism: Parnassius mnemosyne (assembly GCA_963668995.1). NCBI lineage: Eukaryota > Metazoa > Arthropoda > Insecta > Lepidoptera > Papilionidae > Parnassius > Parnassius mnemosyne. The sequence continues at coordinate 18,941,904 of CAVLGL010000068.1, read as the reverse complement.
GAAGATATAGTTAGGCGGGGCAGCATTTGGATAGCTCCGTCGGGTTTTTTCGTCACCCATACCATAAAGTCTGAAGACAAAAGTCTGCAACCAATGCGTTCTGCTCGTATTCACGTATGGTGCCGAAACGTGGACACTTACGACACGGTTATTCTATAAGCTCAAAGTTGCTCAGCGAGCCATGATCGGAGTTTCTCCGTTAGATAGAATTCGTAATAAAGAAATCCGCCGGAGAACCAAGATTACTGACATAGCCTTCCGTGTTTGTATAATGAAGTGGCAATGAGCTGGTCATGTCTGTCGCAGAAGTAACAACTAGTGGAGTAGACGTGTTATGGAGTGGGACCGTATCTAAGCAAACGTAGTGTAGGACACCCCCTGACCAGATGGAGCGACGATCTGCGTAAGGTGGCTCGTAGAAACTGGATGCGTGTAGCCGAAGATCGTACTGAGCGGCGCACCGTAGGAGAGGCCCATGTCCAGCAGTAGACCGCTGCAAGCTAATGATGATGATGAACATAATCATACTTAAGTAGGTAAGATAACAGTTACAGAAATAATTTTTCTCTATTTTTATATTTCTCAGGCATATAAGTTAATTTCTTTTCTGCATAGGATTCCACCTGTGTAGTTATCATCCATTGCCATTGGTCTGAAAAGATAGGGAGCTATTATAGGCTGTGAGGCATTCCATCCTAGTCCTCAGAGGTGACAACGCATCTGTAGCCTTCTTTATTTGAAGTTGGCTGCAGGTTTCCACGGAATACAGTTATCACTTTGCCGCCAAACTTGTGCTAAATCTGCACTTATAATTGCAATCATCAATTTCATGGATGCCGGTAGAGTTTGCGCACAGGTTGCTCAAAGTATCATTGGTCTATTGTATAGGTGTATTTCTAGAATATTACCAAGACTCATTTTTTCTATTTATCATAATATGCTTCGTCTTAAATTTACCATTTTCACTTCCCATAAATACTAAACAATATTTTCTACTATGCAGCACAATGGGCTCGACTTGAAAAGGACCACGCTTCCACGCCTTAAGCCTTACATTCCTTGTTGGTCCTCACGACTGAAAACATATCTTTCATTCTTAAATGAGGATAAATTCAGAGTGTGTGGGCCAAATTCAATTACTATCAGTGCAGCATTCACTTACTATCGTGGACTGTGAACTCGTTTGTCACAATTACTGCTTTAAAAAAGGCATGTTACCTTTAAATATTTCTTAAAATAACTACTTTTATTCAGGTTTAATATTCCCAAATAGTTATTTCATCACTTGTCAATCGCCAGAGGCTTGTTTGTTTATTTTGTTCCTCGTTACTGCGTGCATTTATACACACTTATGCACCTAAAACCATACTGTTGGTTACAAACGATTTTAGACGCATATGTTTACGTGAGTTCATCTTCTTACAAGTTGAGCTTGATTTTGGCTTTTTTATAGAATAAGGGTGACAAACAAGCACACAGCTTACCTGATGGTAAGGGGATACTATGTCGCATAGACATCTAAATCTATCATCGACTGAGAATCAAAATGCATATGCGTGGTCGCCCTTGAGGTTTCAGATGGAATGCCTCGTTACCACAGTAAAAAGGGTCTCCAGTTCTCTATACTCACCTTAAGATACACAGCAGTATTATCCTGCTGTTCAATGCTAGTGTTCTAATAGACCGTAATCCTATACCAGTTGTGCAGACCCGAAACGAAAAAGAGGAGTGGGTTTTGCGTCACATGACTTGTACGCAGCGCTGCGACTTCCTTATTAAAAAAAGAGGGTTTTCGGTATATCCAACATAGCGAGTGTGTAAATTAAAACTTCTTATTCATCCTTTGTATACTTTTCTATCCTTTAAACTGCGTTAACTGGTCCTAACTGTCATACATTTCCATAAATTAATCTATGCCGCTTCGAGCAAATACTATTACATTCCGTTTTTATATTCAATTTATTTTAGCTGCCAGTTTTACTAAATTAGTTGTCGATGCCATGTAGTGTAAACGCAAGGATTTAATATCCCTTTAAATCTTTGGAGTCTCACAAATATAAAATTCAAGAAAGTGTATATTAGTTTTCATGTGTGACAGCCATATAAATCTTTTATTCAAAATAATCCTGAGAACACCGATATGGATTTGATTAATAGATAGCGAACGTCCGCTTTATTGCTACAATTTAAAACGAAGAAATGTGTTTGACCTTCAGCAACTGTAGCTCCAGCAGTTATCAGCGTTTTATGTGTCCATTTATCAAATACGTTCTTAATGTATGATCATGTAGCAATGTACTTGACAAAAGGATTTGCACAAAATTTTCCATTACCTATATACAAGTACAAATATGGTTTAACTTTGGTACCGTAAAGGGCAACTTTGGGAAAGCTAGCTTACCGTGTCTGCTATGGGTTAAATAACAAGATCGGCGACGGGGTCAATGCCAAAGATGCGAGACATGTTATAGTATCTTTCACATTCATTCAATGATCGTTATAATTAAGGCAAATCCTTTTTACAAAGTGAGAAGTCCATGTTCATCAATGGATAATTACGAGCTAACAAAGACGAAAGAAAATAAGACTGCTCAAAACTTAATATTTAAAAACTAAAGGTAGCCGTGGCCTGCAGCGATAAGTTTTGAGCTGACGGCCATCTAGTTTTCTGCCGTTGTATTTTTTTTTCACAACCGCTAGAATTTTACCAGGGTGTAGGTCGATATTAGTTGCCTCGGGGGTTACGGGCACTAGGGGCGGGGGCCTCAAGCGTCTAGTGATGTAACACCTGAGGAGGAAGGTGACTTGAAAGTGGTCTCGAGCACCGTGATAGCATTGCGAGGATGCTGGGGGTAGTAAGGACTGCCCCCGGGACGTGCTTTAATAGGGCAAAGCGTGAGAGTGGCCCCGGTTGCGTTCCGAACGGAGATCCCGGGACCCCTCATATACGCTAATGGAGACCACCGTGGGGTTTTGGCCGGTAGGAATCCGGCATAACCTTTCCGTTGCCCCCGCAACAGAAGGTATCCATGAGGATTTCCCCACGATAAAAAAAAAAGTAAATCGATATTAGTTAAGACACGAATTTGCTGCGTCTTACCGTTTAGCCGGAAAGTAGTACACCATCTCCTTGAAGAGCTGAACGTGGACGTAATTTTATTCATATTTTTCTCAGCAAACCCTTTCATTTGATAACCATATCATAGAGGTGCATAAAAATAGTCTGCCATCTTTGGGAGTCCATCATATTGGATTTGGAGTGACGTCATTTTATTTTGGAATTTTTCTCTTGATATCCAAATCATGGGAGTGCATAAAAAATAACTAGTCCGCCTTCTTGGGCGGCCTTTATTGGACTTAAAATGACGTCATTTAATTTTTTTGTATTTTTCTCAGCAAATCGAATTTGATATTCATATTATCGTGAGAGTGTATAATAATAATTAGTCGGCCATCGCCAATTTGGTCGATAAACCTTTGTATAGGGCATCCCTTCCCGACTATGCCATTCACTTCTGCAACATAAATTTGCTTTGTCACTCTTTCCTCGTTTATTCTTTCTACATGACCAAATTGGCGATATATTGAAAATGGGCCAGATTAGGAGTACCCTAGTAGGCCATATAGTTTCCGAGTCTCTTCTCAGAATGTTGTAAATGTTTCTGATTTTCATATACATACAGATAGGTATTATAAAAGTCTTTAAAATCCTAAACAATAATGAAACAGAAAATCAATCTAGCAATTTGATATAATTATATCATGTGACATAGCTCCAAATTAAGCGGTAATTTCTAACGTTTGCGTTGACTCGGTAATTTCTAACGTTTGTGGTATTTTCCCTAACCATATGAAACACAGTAAGGTATTTCTTGTATGTATCTTCTCATTTCTGTGTTGCCACCCTGAAGCAATATATTTAAAAAAAATATGAAAGATTCTTGTTTCTTTAAAAATAACATTTCAAATAACTAACATTTTGGCTCCACAAAACGAAGAAGAATTCACGAAGAATACCGGTATTAAACTGGTGCTAGTAGTAGTATTAAACAAAGTATTTATAAATAAATATAAATATTTTGCGGTCATACTCAAAGGAATTTTACTGTGTAGATCGTAACAATTTATTGATTAAAAGTGTCACAGCGTTCATGATGCCGTTATTGACCTCTTATCTTCGTATCTCTCAAACAGGGAACAAATATTGTAATTAACTTTTTAGTGTCTTCGGATTTGTGATAAAAGCGGGTGTCTCTCAGGTGTTGATAATTGTTAACTCTTTTATTTATGAATACTTTAATACATCTTTTTTCAATGGTGCAAATAATTTCTCTTACTTTTCATTTTGCTTCTTATTAAATTAAAAGAAACGACTTCGTACTGGAACGGCAAAACCAAAACAATATTCAGTATTGTTTTCAAATGGTTTGCAGCAAACAACTTGCATTTAAAAGCCAAATATTGAGTGTTGGCTTTGTATAACTCACCACAGAATGATGTCAATACTCTAGGTAAAAAGTAAAAGTAATAGGGTTAGTTAGATTTTAAGAGCCTTTATAGCTTTCTAAGCGCTCGCCGTAAATTATACGCGAGTAGCCCGGGTTTGATTCATGCCGGCACCAATGAAACTGTTATTTGCAATTTTATGTATTGACTTACCACGTGCTTGGCAGCGAAAGAAAACATCGTGAGGAATGCTGCATGTTGGAAGCGTAAAAAAGTAAAAATTATTTCGACTAGCCGCCAACATGTATTGAGGCCATGGAGATATCTCCATTATACTTCAATGATTGAGGAAGAGCGGTGGAATTTTCCTTGTCCAAATAACGTTATCGGTAAATAATTTATAAACTTTTTTCGGAATTTAGATTGATTCCAAGTTTTAATGTGAAAGTGAGCTTGATGATGAATTATCCGCTAAAGTATACTTTGCTGACTTCTATAATATTATCATGGACTTTAAGAAACAGAAGCGTTGAGAACAACATTTATTTTGAAAATCAAGCGATACAGTCAATCTATAACTATGAGCCTAGCAAGTTGTTACCACGGTTGGCGAGCGGGTTGGCAGCCGCATTTGCTATTATCAGGAATATGCTGCTGCTCATCTCCTGGTTTGATTCCCGCTGTCACCTCTTACGACACCCACGGGATGATATGGGGCAGTGAATATTCTTACACCGCTACTACACGAGTACAAGAGTGTGTATCATCGGTATCGGTATTTTATTTTACTTTTTATTAAAAGTTTTTTTTGTAAGTATATTGAAATAGACTACCATTGTGATTTAATTTTGAGAACATCATGGATGTTGGGAAAAATATAAATTCATTTAATATATTAAAACGGATTGTGTCCTGTAGAACGAAATCGAGGTGATAAGTGATATTTTGTTTACATGGAGATTTTATGTAATATTCCATCATCATTACGTCAACATCATCATCATCATTACAGCCTTTCATAAGTCCATTGCTGAACATAGGCCTCCCCCAAGGAATGCCACAAAGCACGGTCCTCAGCCACCTGCATCCATCGACTTCCTGCATGTCTTACTAGGTCGTCACTCCATCTCGTGGGGAGTCGCCCTATACTTCGCCTACCGGTACGAGGCTGCCACTCGAGAAGCTTTCTTCCCCATCGGTTGTCGGATCTTCGAGCTATATGGCCGGCCTACTGCCACTTCAGCTTACTAATCCGTTGGGCTATGTCGGTTACTATGGTTCTACTGCGGATATACTCATTTCTAAGTTTATCACGCAGAAAAACCACGAGCATAGCCCTCTCCATAGCTCGCTGAGCGACCTTGAGCTTCCTCATCCGGTCAGCAGTGAAGGACCACGTCTCAGATCCGTAAGTCATCACTGACAACACGCACTGGTTGTATAATATCGTTTTAAGGTATTGAATTGTGTCTGACGAGAAGATGTGTCGTAGTTTCCCGAACGCTGCCCAGCCGAGTTGAATCCGTCGATTGACCTCTCGGTCGAAGTTGGACTTACCTAGTCGGACTATTTGTCTCAGGTAAACATACTCGTCAACAACTTCAAGCTTAGTGCTCCCAACAACTACCGGCATAGGTGTGACATGGACATTAAACATGATCTTTGTTTTGTACTTGTTCATCTTAAGACCTATCCGTTGGGAGACATTATTGAGGTCATTGAGTATGGTGCTTAGGTCCTCCAGCGATTCTGCCATAAGGACTATATCGTCGGCAAATCGAAGGTAAGTGATGTACTCGCCATTGATGTTAATACCGTATTCTTTCCAGTCGAGAAGCTTGAAAACGTCTTCCAATGCAGCGGTGAAGAGTTTCGAAGATATAACGTCACTATGTCTTACACTTCTCTGCAATTGGATAGGTTTCGTACTCTGGTTCTGTACTCGGATAGCCATCGTAGCCCTACTGTACAAACACTTCAGCACTTCGATATACCGACAGTCAACTTGGCACCGCTGAAGGGACTGCAGCACCGCCCAAATTTCGACGGAATCAAAGACTTTCTCATAGTCCACATACGCCAAACATAGTGGTAAATTGTACTCTTCGGACTTTTGGTATATGGTGCTAAAGCCCTTTCGGAAACCGGCTTGTTCGGGAGGCTGGAAGTCGTCAAGTCTGCGTGCGAGACGATTCGTGATGACTCTCGAAAACAGCACGTAGACGCGGCTCAGAAGGGAAATCGGTCTGTAGTTCTTCAAGAGAGCGTTGTCACCTTTCTTGAAGAACAAGACCACCGCAATTCTGCTCCACGCCTACGGTGTAATGCCACCATGGAGGACGGAATTAAAGAGCTTCTGAAGGACTTCAAGTACCGGTCTTCCACCTGCTTTCAGAAGCTCTGCTGTAATTCCATCCTCGCCTGGGGCCTTGCCGTTTTTTAAGTGCTGGAGAGCCATTCTAATCTCGCTCAGACTGACGTCCGGGTTATCTTAGGAATAGTGCCGGATAAGACTCGCTCTTGGATCGTTACTCACACTTGCGTGTGGCTCCAACGATGACGTGTAAAGCTGCCCATAGGACCTCTCAATCTCACTCAAAATCTCAGGTGCCCCGGAAACGATGCTGCCACACTCGGTCTTCAGCTTCGACAGTTGACTTTTTCTGGCAGATAGATCTCTGGCAAAGACTTTGGAGCCTTGGTTTCGCTCGATCGCTTCTTCAATACAAGCTGTATTGAAGTTGCGTAAGTCCCGCCGCATGCATTTGGAGATCTGTCTGTTCAGTTGCCTGTATGCTGTCAAATCTGTTGAAGAATGTAGCTTCATCTCCTGTATAACAGCCATGAGATTGAGAGTGTGATCGGAGAGTTTTTGTGTCCTTCTGCGGCGGGTCTTGCAGAACTTAGCTCCGACCGCATGGACAGTTTCCACGAGCTTGTCATTCATATCGTCCACTTCATTGCAGACTGAAAACGGTTTTGTAACTCGAGCTGAAAGGTTTCAGGACTTTGGAACAGTACCACGAGGGCGACGCATCGTTGACTTCATTAGAGGAGACCTCTCCAACTTAACGTTTAGGTTCAGTGTGCCTCTAACCATTAGGTTATCGCTACCAGTTTTCACCCTCGAGATCACACTGAACAGTTGTCGTCTGGTCGTCATAATGAAGTCAATCTCATTTTTTGTCGAACCGTTGGGGCTCGACCAGGTCCACTTCCTGTGGGGCCGCTACTGGAAGAAAGAGTTCATCATAAAAAGTCCCTCTTTCTCCATGAAGTCGGCCAGCTGCTGGCCCCTTGGGTTCCGTTGCCCTATTCCAAATTTCCCTACTTTCAGCTCACCGTTCTCTCTAGTGCCTAGTTTTGCATTGAAGTCTCCCATTAACACCGTATATTGGGTTTTGGAGGAATGCATGGCTCTAGAGATATCGTCATACATTTCCTCCACCTCCTCATCGGGGTGTGCCGAGGTTGGTGCGTAAACCTGTATGACCTTCAGCGAATACCGTTTGGATCACCAAATCAGAATCATCTGAGTATAAGGTACGCAACCCTCGTCGACACACTCATAATCTTTACATCGTTGTTAACGGGAGACTTGTGGACGATAAATTCGACACCTCCTTGTGTCAGTAAAACTAGTTTGCAATGTTTCAAAAATCATTACATACATATAAATATTTCTTATTTACCTTTTAGCGACCCGCCCTGGATTCGCCTGGATAGGATCTATTAATGTAGTGTTATTAAGGTGTAAAATAATCAAATATAATTAATGTAACAACATCTATTTTTCAAAAAAAATATTTGGATAAATTATAGACGAGACTCATAGCATTGATTTCTATCTGTTCTTAAAGTTTCATCACAGGCTGGTCAGCAATTCCGCAGATTAGCCCGGACAGACAAACGGACGGAGAGACAATTTTTTTTAATGTGGTTGTTTATGACATAATACAGGTATTACAATATTACAGACAGACACTGGTTGTCATAGTCATTACTGCTGTCTACACTCAAAGATGTTATGAATTTATTTTCAGCAATATTCTCTATTCTCACATTTCGTTCAAAATCATGTAAGATTATTGTCATTATTCTCTCGACGACTTTTTTCCAGTCTTCTTTAGTGACTTTTGCACACACAGTTTGTAGCATCGTTAGCATTTATCCAGTATCGCGTGTATCAATAATAAATTAAAAAGAAAAAGTTATTTAGTATTCATACGCGCAGACCTTTTATTTGTCCCCAAATGAGAATCGGAGGCAATCAAATAACTTCGTGTCCGTGTTCTATCCTTGATATGTCGATTATGGGTCATTCTATGAACCTGAGAAATTTATGTTTGCGTAATTTAAGTTCATGAATACGACTTCCTGATTCGTTATTTGCTGTGACATTAAATGGGACATCACCATCTATATTTTTCTTCCATTCTATTTTTTCTACATTCATTATTTTGTAGATAAGTGATGATTTAATGAATAAAAACGTGTCGTCAATACGTGACGTGTTATGGTCTGTTGACTGTTTGCCGACGCCCTCTGAAGGTTTAACGGCTACTTAAAAATAGAAATTCTTAAGCTACTAACTAAACTTATGATTTTTAAACGATACCTGTCCTTAACATTAAGATTAAAAGACTGACGCGATATACTCGTATAAATACGACTTAGTTGTTTTCAATAACTAAACTTTTAACAAAGTTTGACTGCTTCCGCACCGTTTCTTTCCATAAAGTGTGGCGTTCTTTAGATTTAAGATAATCATCAATTCCCATTTATTTTATCAAGTGTTCCATTTCTCAAAAAAAGCAAGTTTTGTTTTTGTGATTGTAATAAAACTTGACCTGTTTGTCAAGTTTCATTACAATCGCTTTAGAAGATAAGCCCGGGAAGACATACAGAAAGTAAAAAAAAAAATAGGATAGGCGGCGATATTTGCTGGTGACAATGTAAATAATTTAAAAAAAAACTACGGTTGCCTACCTGTCCACATAGAATATCAACTATGGATAATATCCTACATATGAGCCAATCAATGGGGGAGGACCATGTTGGACATGGTCCTCCCCCATCAACAGCGGACTTTCGGTAGGCTGTAATGAATGTATTAATTAATAAAATGTTCTAGTAATCAAATTTAACAGCTGTTTAATCACCCTTGTATTAAATCTTGCCAAGCTTTGGAAATCCAATTTTCTGATATTTTGTAGCCTTTTTTAATAGTCTCCCAAATGCTGTCGCATACATTATTTGGCGGCTGATCAGTCGAGAGTGTAGTAACATTGACGTAATCATTTCTTGATAGTACAGATGTTGTAAGAAGTAAAAACGTGGCCTGCCAAACAAAAATGGTGAACAAGATTAGAATGGTTTTTCAGCACTTAAAAACGGAAAGGCCCTGGGCGAGGATGGAATCACAGTGAAGCTTCTAATAGCAGGTAGAAAAGAGGTACTTTTAGTCCATCAGAAGCTCTTAAGTTCCGTCATCCATGGTGGCACTACGCCAGGGCCAAGGAGCAAAAGTGCGGTGGTCTTACTCTACAAAGAATGCGACAATGCTCTATTGAAGAACTACAGACCGATTTCCCTTCTGAGTCGCAACTACGTGTCGTTTTTATGTGAGTGAATCGTGAATAATTACGAATCACCTTGCACGCAGACTCGACGACTTTCAGCTTCTTCAACAAGCCGGGTCGCAAAAAGACTTATGTGTTTATGTGTTAGAAGTACCAAATACCACATACATACCTTTCGGTAAAGTGTACAGAAGATCGAAGACTATAATTTGCCATTTTGGCTTGCGTATCTGGACTATTAGAATCTATACCACTACTTGAAATCCGTCCTCGTTATTACATCAGGTTTAATAAACCACAAATCCTCGCAAAAGGATGGAGGAACAGCAGGAACTATATTTCGCGAGGCTATTGAAATTAAAAAACACCCAAGGGGTGAAAAACGAGCACACATCCACCTGATGGTAAGTGGTTGCTGTGGCTCATAGACATCTACATCTATCTTCGATTACGAATCAAAATGCAGATGCGTTGTCACCCGTGAGGACTAAGATGGAATTCCAGTAAAAAGTGCAGTGCTATTTTACGCTGGTATTCTGTGAGAGCGTGGCCCTTCCGCGGTCTAGCCGACCCATTCATGCAACAACCATAATATAGCTGCAGCATGACTCTACCACGTGAAAAATGCGTCATGCGTCTCCGTTATTAAGAATAGGTGCGACTTCTCGGTCCCGAGGTATTAGAGGACGGGATCAAGGTTAGTGTGCAATCCTCTAATGTTCGTGAGGTGCATTTTAAGCAGGAGGAACTGCCGCCGTTGTTTTACCATATTTTCCTTAACTTTTTCATGTTGGTTGGGTGATTTTGGAGGGAAAACAATTGAGATCTCGAGGCACCGCTCAATATACCAAATGAAGACTCAAGAGTTTAGCTAACTGATTAAACAGTGGTAGAGCCACGCGGCAGCTTTTGCTGTCGCACGGATGGGCCGGCTCGAACCGGGGTGGTACCACGACCTCACAGAAAACCAGCGTGAAGTAGAGGTTTACCTCTGCGTTTCGCTTGGTGAGTGCAGGTGGCCGGAGCCCCTTTTTACTGGAAATGAGGCATTCCATCTTAGTCCTCACGGGTGACAACGCATCTACATTTTGATTTGTAATAGAGGATAGATGTAGATGTCTATGGGCCGCAGCAACCACTTACCATCAGGTGGACTGTGTGCACGTTTGTCACCCTTATCCTATAAAAAAAACTGATGGTGAACCCATTTGGAGACTGCGGGGTTGCCCGAGCCCCCCGAAATGGCCCACTGGTCCTCCCTTCCAGTCGCCAACTTGCACGGTAGAGCATTTCGGTATTTCTCGCGAGTTGGCTGGGCGCCAGCCACGTGACAAAGGCTGGCACGTGGCTGGCGCGCTACTTGGGCCCCCAACACCTGCGGTCAGCCAATGGCAAGACAGTGCCTCCGATTCCGCTACCTTCTAGAATAAATCGGTCGGTATAGCTTTGATTAGAAGTCCAGACTAGTCTTGAGCGACGCAACTGATAGTTTTTCTGTCCCCCAAAGGTACTGGTTCTCCCGAACACTCTCTTTCAGCTCACAGACGGAACACTGTGAGCTGCTTCGCGCCTGACTCTGACGGTAGGGTATTAGCAAAGCTAGCGGCCCCTTTGTGAGGCCTACCACCGCATGATGGGATCTTCAGCCGTCACCACACGCTAAAGAAGTCAGTGATGCCATTGCCCGGGGTGGACTGACAGGAGGTAGATCTCAGCCACCACAATTATTCCAGAGAAGCAATTTTATTTTATTTTTTAAGGATGGAAAATGAAACGTATTATACCATTTTAGGGTAGCCTAGGGTAGTACTGTATATCTTTTCTTTTGTAATGAATAGTCAAAGTTAGGTGGTCTTATTTTTTCAACTTCGACTAAAAGAAACTACGTTAATTCTAACCTAGCCTAACCTTTTTTGCTTGATTTGTGACTGCGAATACCACATTTATCAAATATCACGTTAATGAAAAAATCACTGTAAAATAGAGAAAACTGTGGTAGCAATAACTAATGATATGATTTAAGGTGCCGATTTTCCTCATTTTCATAAATTTGTCAGTTATAACTGAAGTAATTCATATGAATTTTTTTTTCACAGGGATGGTATGATACCTCCCCCCCATCTCTCGCCTCGTGCCCGCTTGACGTTGAGTTTCGGGACGTAATGTATATAGAAATCAAACGTCGTAGTGGCATGCGTTTGGCGTACACACGTCGTCGGCGTACATTGCATAAGTAATTATGGCTAGATACTATTAACCATATACGGTTTAAAAGCGCTGGACAATTTAATTTTTTATGGCAAATGCTAAACAAAAAAAATAGCCTGTAATAATAAACGTCTCGATCTCATTGTGACTAAGGTATATTTAAAACGAAGTTGGATGAAACGGTAAAATATTTAAGGCGATAATGCGTGGTGCGTTAAAGCTTGATTTGAACTCTTTCTATGACTTCACTATATTTTGTATAGTATGAGTCCCATATAACACAAACATTTTCTAATTGTGGTTGAATCAAGGAATTAAGCAGATACAAATATGTTAAACGTTTTTTTGAATTTGTTTGATGATCTCATTCATGATAAGATCATTAAGTTGTTACGCTTTGCTTATAATTTTTTGTGAAGAAGTGGAGTTTTTGTTCCTTAACTATACCAAGATCTCGAACAAAAGAGGCTCTATGCAATAGATTTTCACAGAGGGTATAGTTTAATTTAACCACTTTTTTGTTTTCACTAAAAGATATTGTAAGACACTTTGGGATACTATGAAAATTAAATTTTTAAACAGTACAAACTCAAATTATTAAGATTTAATATATTATTTTTGAAATAGTAAACAATCATTTACATTTTTTATAATTTTATAAGCCTTTAGATCATCAGCATATATTAAAAAAAAAGTGAGTGCTTAAAACATTCGTTTATGTCATTTATGAAGAGGATATAGAGTATTACGGCCTACGGCTGCTCCTCCAAAAGTTCAAATCCTCTGGGGCCCATTCAGCAGAGTTTCAACGAACAGACGTAGGTCGGGCCTCAATATGGCCGCGTGGAATTTCTCTAATTACAATAAACAATAAGGGGGAGCGTTCTATACTACTGCCATTCAACAGGGAGGATATTAAACGGAGCTTACTTACCTATATCCAAGGCGACTGGTCCCTCAGGATTCGGTCAGGTCGCATATGGTTGTGTGGTGCAAGGGAAATAAGGTGCTGTGATGTGTATCTGGGTGTGACTGGTGGCGATTGACCTTATTAGACCTTTGCCGTCGGCAGCAGCCCGGACGCCAGCACCGCTCCAAATTGAGGTAATCTTCCGCGGCGCCGTCCACAGTCCCTTTCTTCGTTCGTCACGATGACAGTCCATTAACTCTATCGTGCGATTAACTAACTTACAGAAGCCACTAACTCTCGTTTGTTATAAAACTTAACACACAAAACGAACACGGAGTGTCCGGATCAAAGGTCACTACCGTTTCGCGTGGCAACAGTTATTTCTAGAATATCAAAGGCCGCACTAGCTAATATTGTCGAATGCACTTATACAGATTCTGAGTCGGACCCAATAAGTCCCGAGAAAGGCTATCCAACAAGGAATGCGCGTTACAAATCCTAGACAGTATATTTACTAGACGCCTAAACTATTCCGCGTTTCCCGCACAAAAATTGACAGCGTGCTGACGTTAGCACAGCTGGCAGACGACTACTTTGCGCTCGCGCGCTCTCGCCACACCCAAGCTAGCCTGAACGTCAAACCGGTATCGCCGAGCCGCGCGCCCTCTGACGTCAATCCCGAAATCAGCTTTCGGGCGTAAACATAGAGCAAAGGACGAAAACTCTTTGTGGCACACCAGATGTTACTGTTATTATTTTGGAGCACAGGGGCCATATAAAACAACTAAGAAAACCACCTCAATTGATTGCCTCTTCTTCCATTAAACGCTATTTTTTATTGATATTATTGGTTTTGCCCATATGAATATCGCTTTAATATTTTAAGGTTATAATCCTTCGTAGTTCAGTTCGTTTTATATCACTACTCACTATTTTTTTAAAGTTAAGTAAGAATTTACTCGTTTGAAGTAAAATTTTATAACGTTATTCCTGATTTTTTTATTACATTTATTAGTTTTATTGCACCACTTTTTCATTTTATTAAATTTTTAAAGGAAAAAATTGAAATACATGCCTGTTTATCTCATAACCCTGAACTAAGCATTGTGTAAAATGATTTATATAAAGTCAAGTTAATTTACACAAAATAAATAAATAAATAAAAATTTTGTATAGTAACGCATATTTTTTATTAAATATTATTGAATTTATGAGATACATAAATTCAATAATATTTAATATTATGAGGAAACGCACCCTCAAGTGATTCCATATATTTAACATATTATACTTTTTTAAACTGGTCACGAAATCTATTTCATGTTCCGATATGTTATTGTATATTTTCCATTTAGCCCATGCCTTCTTTTTAATTTTAAAGATATAAATGATATAAATTAAAGAAGGTGAGAAACCACTTAGGATATTTTGGAGATCTTGATACAGAGAGTGGTATTTAAAAATCCTATACAGGGTTATTTTGCAATTACCGGCTAAATTTGCAGAGAAGATTCAGTATAAGTAATATAGGCAAATGGTGAAGAAAAATTAATTAAAAAAATCTCAAACATTCTGTCATTATTATCTCTTAAATTCAAAATACGTACTAATGCATTATTTCAACTGACTTTTATTCATAAATATCTAGCGTTTTTTTTTAATCACGCCCACATTCTTACCTTGTGGCGCATCTCCTTCGCTCTTTTTTTACCGTTACATCGCTAAGTAAGTCCGCTCGCCCAGGCAAGCCAACAACTGACAGTGGTGACCGTGACCTCATTACGTACGAATTTTTACCAATGACGTAAAAAAATATTCGAACCGCGGGTACTATGAAATGGTGCAATATTACAGTGTTTACCGTGTTTGCAAAGATAAGGAATAAACGCACGTGTCCACCAATCGGAGAACAATTTTTGCAGGTAACCGAAGGTTGTTAGACTTTGGACAGTTCACCATTCCGTTACATGGAAGTGCTCGAGGTGGTCATTCATTAATAAGCTCGGATGTCGAAACACTTGTGTGAATGGTTTGTGTCATTTTGAGTGATTGCATATTAAAGTAGTAAAATTATGTTAATAAACATATTACGCCAGACGGCGTACGCACCGACGCGATGTTCGAGTCGGCTGAGGTCGACAATACTCGGGATTATTTGTACTGCCTATTATCCTGCATATTAAGTATTAACCGGCCAGTCGGTTTTAAGCGGTCTCAATGCTAGACGCTACGCTTACGCCACCTGAGTTAGCGTTATTTAAATCACGCCAACCTATCATCGGCTTCCTAGCTCAGCTATCTTTTCCACAACTAATTATTTCCATTTATTCTCCACCTCTTTCCATCGCTCTGTAGTCTAAACTTGTATTTTGAACTTTCTGTTGTGTAGGAGTAAAAAATATATTTAATTCGTGGGGTGTAGAATTTTTATTTGCTAGCATCCATCCCACACGCCGTTAAAATTTAAAAGAAAATAATTTTATTTATTATGACGTAAGCTAGTTTATGAAGTGAAAATTGTAATCATAGTATTAAGCGTGTCTTAATGAAGTAAACAATAGGCAAAAACTCCGTGCATTGACTCGTACACACACGAGCGCGCGCTATTGTTGTCCACAAATCACATTCAATTTCGGATATTTTCAAATAAATGTAGAAACATTATTTAAGCATATTTTTAAAAACTGCAAAAATTGTGCATATATCACTATTTATATTTTCAACTTAATTATTAAATTTGGCTAGTCTTTGAAAAATAACCCTGTGTATAGTTTCGTATTTATTTTATAGGATAAGGGTGACGATAACATCGTCCACCTGACAACGAGCACACAGTCCACCTCATGGTAAAAGAATGCTGTGACCGATAGACATTAACATCTATCCTCGATTACGAATCAAAATGCAGATGCGTCTTTCCCTGTGGGGACTAAGATGGGATGCCTCGTTCCAGTAAAAAGGGTTCGCTTGTAGAATCTTAGATTTACGAGAGAAGTAAGCAGGGCTTTCTAATCAAAGCCTTCCATGAATATATCGGCGATAGTGGGAGATACAGGTGAACCCATCGCAACACCATCTACTTACTTGTAGAACTCTTCCTTCCACAATAGATAACCAGATATTAGGCAGTGTCAGAGTTATACTACATACGAGTATTCTATGGTCATGTTGTTAACGATGATACAGTAATTAGAGTATTATCGAAAGGCATGAATTTCGCAATAACAGTACAAATATTACCGTACAAAGAAATTATCTGTAGTGTCGAGGATTATTTATTTAAATACGTCAAGACATTTCATCAATGTTACGTCGAAGTTCAATGCCGAAACCGAATCTACCCAAATACGATTTTATAGCGTTGAATAACCTACGCAATAAACCAGAACTCACGATTTTCCACGCAGATAAGGGAAATGCCACGGTAGTCATGCATACGTCAGATTATATTTCTAAAATACAAGAACTATTGTCGGATGTAAGTACTTATAAAAAGGTTTAAAACGACCTAATAAATAACACATTTAAAGCAACTAGTGACCTCATAAAGAAACAGCCCGAAAAATTTAATCTGGACTTAAAATCGATAGTACCTACGTGTGCCAAACCATCGAAGTTGTATGGGTTACCGAAAATACACAAGCCCAATGCTCCACGACGTATCATAGTGAGCCAAATCGATTCACTAACTTAGCTCAACACTTAGCGGAAATACTCTCACCGCTCATGGGACATTCAAGAGCACACACAAATTATTGCTCCCATTTTTTTTATAGGAGAGGGGGCAAACGAGCATGCGGCTCACCTGATGGTAAGTGACTACCGCCGCCCATGAACAACTGCAACACCAGGGGAAACGCAGATGCGTTGCCGGCCTTTTAAAAAGAAGTACGCTCTTTTCTTGAAGGTCCCTAAGTCGTATTGGTCCAGAAAAATCGCTGATGGTAATCGATTCCACAAGGAAGTTATGCGAGGAAGAAAACATCTTCTAAATCGCACAGTGTTGGACCGCCAATCATCCAGATGGTGTGGATGGTATCGGGAGTTCTGCCGCGATGTGCGTTCGTGAAATTTGGCGGCTGGGATTAATCCGAACAATTCCTCAGAGCACTCCCCATGGTAGATGCGAAAGAAAATGCAAAGGGATGCAACATCCCTTCGCAGTGCCAATGAATCGAGCCGATCGGAAAGGGCTCGGTCGTCGACAATTCGAGCCGCTCTGCGTTGGATGCGGTCAAGTGGAAGGAGCTGGCACTGGGGAACCCCTGCCCAGAGATGGGAACAGTATTCCATGTGAGGCCGAACTTGCGCCTTGTAAAGTTGCAGGCGGTGTGCCGGCATGAAATACTGTCCCGTTCTGCTGAGCACGCCAAGCTTTTTAGAGGCCAATTTGGCCTTCTCTTCCAAGTGACCACGAAACTGCACGTCACTCGATATGTCGACTCCGAGGATACCGATACTGGCTGAGGCAAGAAGGGGAGTGCCTTGAAACTGAGGAGATACGACAAAGGGGTTCTTTTTAGCGGTAAACGCGCAAACTTGTGTCTTCTGAGGATTAAACTGAACTAGATTTAGTCGCCCCCAATCCGAGACTTTGCTCAGCAAAGACTCGACTTCAGACACAAGTTTGTTCCGGTACTCAGCGACGTTTTCCCGGAAATAATTGAAATGGAAATATTGGCACGGCCGGTGTATAGAGCATCACCAGTGCTGTCATCCGCATAGCAATGAATGTTACCAGTTAGCAAACATATCATTGATATGCAGAAGAAACAGCGTTGGTGATAGCACACAGCCTTGTGGAACACCAGCGTTAATAGGCTTGTAGTCAGAGCATGCACCGTCCACAACGACCTTGATGCTCCGATCTGCAAGGAAGCTGATGATCCAATTGCACAATTTCTCGGGAAGCCTATAGGAAGGGAGCTTCGAAAGAAGCGCTTTGTGCCAAACCCGATCGAAGGCCTTCGCAATGTCCAGACTAACGGCCAACGCCTCCCCCTTGGACTCTACTGCCTCCGCCTATGGTCTATCTATGGGTCAGGTAGACCAGAAGATCACCAGCTGATTGACCCCGACGAAAACCGTATTGGCGGTCACTTATCAGCTGGTGATCCTCAAGGTACCGGATGAGCTGGCAGTTAATAATGGATTCCATTATTTTGGAGAACAAGGAGGTGATCGCGATAGGCCTATAGTTGGATGGATCTGAGCGGTCGCCTTTTTTAGGGATCGGGTGGACAAAAGCTGTCTTCCATGAATTCGGGACTACGCCTTGGGAGTAGGAGTACCGGAAAAGACGCGTTAGGACCGGTGCCAACTCCGGAGCACACGTCCTCAGCACAATTGGGGGGATTCCGTCAGGCCCACTCGACTTCTGGATGTCCAGGGAGAGCAGTGCTTTGCGAACCGAGCGCTGTGAGAACAGCACATCCGGCATGGAGCACTCACACCGCGGGATGGTCGGCGGTGTTTTCCCCCTGTTATCAAGAGTCGAGTTGGACGCAAAAAGGGAGCCTAAAAGGTCGGCTTTGTCTTTTGCGTCATGGGCCAGTGAGTCATCCTCCCTATGCAGAGATGGTAGTGATGGCTTACAGAAATTCCCTTGGACAGCCTTGGCGAGAGACCAGAATGCACGGGTTCCCGAAGGAAGGCGAACTATTTTCTCGCCAATTCTGCCTATGTGCTCTGACTTTGCCTTGGCAATAACTTTTTTGTCAGTGACATTAAATACCTACATCTGACAGACAATTAAACTATGGTCAGTTTTGATGTGCAGTCACTGTTCACGTACTTACCTGTTAAAGACTGCATCTTAATTGTAACTAGAAGGCTAGAAGAAAATAACATGCCCATAGAATATGCAGTATTACTTAGACCCTGCCTTACATCTGCCTACCCATTGTGGAAGGAAGAGTTCTACAAGCTAGTAGATAGTCTGGCGATGGGCTCACCTGTATCTCCCATTAGCGCCGATATATTCATGGAAGAAAAAGCCCTGCTTACTTCTCCCGTAAATCCACGATTCTACAACGTAGACGACACTTTCACAATCCTACCTTTAGATAAAGTAACTACATTTTTAGATCATCTTAACTCCATAAATTCTAAAATTCAGTTCACAATGGAGTTAGAGGCAAACAATTCTTTAGCTTTTCTAGATGTGTTAGTAATTCGGAATTTTGATAACACCTCGAGTCACACTGTATATAGAAAAAAGACCCATACAAATAGATATTTAAACGGTGATTCTCATCACCATCCTTCTCAGTTAGCTACCGTGGGTAAATCTTTGTTTCAGAGAATACGAGGGGTCTGTGACAGTAAACACCTGACCGTCGAGCTCCAACACGTCAAAAAAATTTTGCAAGAGAACAAGCTTCTGGTCCCGCGCCTACGTAATAGTGAACGACTGAAGCCGGCCACAGTCCAGCGTCTGCTTGCAATACTTCCATATGTCGGAGGTGTCACTGATAAGACCGCAACTGCGATTGGAGCGTGAGTGGCACCGTACTCCGGATCAGACAATGGTCCGAAGAGCCCAGAGGGGCATCGACGGAGACCTGATATCCGTCCGGATGAGAGGTCAGCAGAAGGTCCAACAGGGAAGGTACATGGTCTTCTACATCTGGGATCCGCGTAGGCGAAGTAACCAGTTGTGTTAGACCATATGCCAAAGCAAAGTCATAGACAGATCTACCCGCATGATCGGTTAAACGAGAACCAAGCCATTCAGCGTGGTGGGCGTTAAAATCACCAAGTATCACGATCTCTGCAGATGGGATCTGTTGTATCACGGAGTCTGTAACCATTTTAACGTAGTTGATGAGTCGGTCTGTGTCGGCATTACCGCTATGGGACCTATAGAGGCACCCGTAGATGCGGGGATGGTCGTCTCTGTCTACGCGCAGCCATAGGATGGACAGGTCCGTACCTTCAAGACTGCCGAGGCGTCGAAAACAGATGTCCTCTCTGACGTATACGCAAACTCCAACCCGGGGCACAAAGGAGTGTTCCAATTTGTACCCCGGGTAGGAGAGATATGAAGTATCAGCCGGAGAAGACACCTGAGTCTCGGTTAAAAAGAGCAAGGCCGGCTTCGCCGTCTCTAGATATTATATTATATTACTCATAGATCATTTCGCACACTTCATCGATCTTATCATTAATTGCTTACATATAATTTTTTACATACATTCAGTGTAGCCAGACAGACTTTCGCAATTCACTTTTAAGACAAAATCTACTACTCACTCCTTTCTTACGCATATCGGTCTTAACACAGTCCATCCTTTCTCTTTACTTAGGTCGCGCTCTACACTATTATCCATCCATTCCATCCACTTTCATTGCCGACATTCTTCTTGTTACATGGTTTACTTAACTTCGTATAATAAGCCCATACCACTCTACCCACCACTTTTAAACATTTCCGTGACTGGGACCACTTTCAAACTGCGTCTAATAAATTCATTTTTAACTTCATATAATAACTTATCAGGTTTTATAATCGTCTTGTAGAATTTCCCTTTGAGATTAAGGTGAAAGCACGAAACTCCTGTTGTTTCAGTGACCTATCGATATTTTATCAATCCCGCATTTAATATTTTCCTTACGTCTCTGTCTATCTTACTATCATTCTGTATCAATGTACCGAGGTTTTAATTCAAAACAGACTGGTCCCCTCTGACCGGTGGTCATGACGAACGACACGAACACGTGCGACCCGCTCTATTTAATTATTTTCTTTAACAAATTATAATATATATATGATAATAAAATACATATACAATAATTTGATATAGAAAATAAAGATAAAAGTCATTGTATATACAAGTACATGAATAAAACCTTTTCTGGTTCACAAACTTCATAGTGTTTTTTTTTTAATTTATTTTAAAAATCCTGACCTTTACCGTGCAGCAACCATTGTCAATGAAGTCCCGTTTAATGATGTCATAGTTAACCCAGGCTAAAGCGTGTGCTGTGTGGTGGTGGTGTGGAATGGGTGTCGTAAAACACGACAGTGCAAGAAATCAGAAATATCTAATGGCTACCGTGCGATGATGGTTTAACCATCTCGTACACGCTAGCCATAAAATACCCAGGCTGGCAATAGGAAGTACCGTCAAAGATGGGAGACTCACTTTATTGGCAATTCCTGTTACAGATTATTAAACTCCAATGTTGCATATATACTGCCCCCATAGATTGCCTCTTAGGGGAGGTGCTTGCCACAGTTGCCACGCTTAGCATGCGGGTTGGCAACCGCAGTATTTTATGTTTAATCGTTATTAGGAAAAGGCTGGGCAGCGCCCATCTCCTGATTAGTTTACTTCTGTCGCCTCTTACGACACTCACGGGATGGTATCTTGTAATAGATATTCTTACAACGCCAATACACGACTACAAAAAATCTGTCAAACGTGGCTTTTAAATATTGTTCCCCTACAAAGGAGGAGGCTCAAGTCAAGCATTGGGCTTTTAAGGCCTGTTAAGAAGTAAAAAAAAGAAACAATAACTTACCAGTAAGAAAATATATGATGTCGTCTTCATTTTATTGTGTATTTAATTAATTTTACGAGTACCAATGGCAAGTATAAGAAAACTAAGATATAATCATTTATCGTCTCGTCGTATCATTTTTCAATTACTAGAAATTGAGATATTCATGGGTTTCGATTAAAATCTCATTAATGATTAGCTGGTCTTGATTTCGCTTCGGTATCTGCACAATGATTTGATTGCAAAACGGAATACATATTAAGGTATATACTGGAATAGGAAAAAACTAACTTAATAAATGAATATACAAATGAATATACGACTGGGATTGCAGTATGCAGTATGCAGCAGATGACTAGCATGGCTGAAATTTTATTACCATTTTGTTAGCGATTACTAACTAAATATTTTGAATTTTTTCTGGAGAGAGAGAACGTAATATTAAGGTCTATTAATATCTTAACTGTTACAGCATCATAGCTTTCAGAGTTATGACCAAATAAAATTTGATTTGATATGGGACTAATTTCACGATTTAAAACGTTTGCCATTTTATACAAATTCAATGCACTTACCTTTAGTAAATTTAGTAACCCACTTTTAGAAAACTTTTATCAAAATTTTCAAAATATTAACCTCAAAAATAACCTTGTTCATAGGCGCCTTGTGGTTTTTGATGGCAATTCCCATGATCGCATCTTAATATAACGTGGAGCTAGGAGCTAATTACAATATTATTTTTTCACCACAACTTACAGTTTAGTAGTATATGTGTTTAGTATAGACGTGTTAAAATCATACAATAGTCATCAATTTTATACGTGATAGAGCCATGCTATAGCTATATTAGTAGTAATAGTTGTAGGACGAATAGGTCAGCTCGACCGGGAGAGGACCACGCTCTCACAGAATACCAGCGTAAAATAGCAGCTTAACACTGCTGTGTTTCGTATGGTGAGTGTAGAGAACCGGAGACACTTATTTCTGGAAAAGAGGCAATCCATTTTAGTCCTCACGAGTAAAAACACATCTGAATTTTGATTTTTTCTTATTGACGATAGATGTGGATGTCTATGGGTCACAGCAACCACTTACCATCAGGTGGGCTGTGTGCTCGCTTGTTACCCTATGTTATAAAAAAATCACATAGAACCTGTTTAATTCATATTATGAACCATCTCGAGTTGGGTAAAATCAGATATTAGATATTTTTTTCTAGATATTCTCAGTACCAGTCCAGAGTCAGGAAGTTGGCGGTGTTTCAACTCCATGCCTCGGTAAGCGCATAAACCCTTTGGTCCTGCGCTTTATCTCTCTCCAGTTGTGTCGGATTATCTTCCCATCGGACTATGAAAACGGGGGAATAGAAAGTGCATCTGTGTTTGCACATATGCTTGGGCACTATAATCCTGTCTTGCGCAGGTGATTAATCACCCCGAATAAATAAATAAAATTAACGAAATGAAAACTGTTGGCATCTTCTTTCTTACATTCTTAGCTGAACTGTTTTGAAAATGTAGAAGATAAAAATAATAATATAATAAACGATTAATTGGTTAAAGCCGATGCACGTTCGCCAGCTGTTCACGCTTTCCTTTCATTTCTAAGAGAGGTAAATAATTACTTTCATAATATAACTTATTATACTTGGAATCTAGGCACTTGGCAGTGTGTCAGTCAAGTTTGTAAAAGAAAAGGGCCACCCCGATGGAAACCGTACTACCGGTCACTAATCAGCTGGTGCTTCTCAAGGTAGTAAGTAATGGCGTCAATTATTAACTTCATCAGCTGGAAGTTAATAACGTACTCCATTGTTTTCGAGAACAAGGATCACGATAGACCTGTAGTTAGACGGATCAGGGTGGTTATCTTTTTTAGGGATCGGGTGCACGAAAGCCGTTTTCGCGAATTCGGGACCACGCCTGCGGGTAGGGTTACCAGAAAAGGCGCGTTTGAACTGGTGCCAACTTTGGAGCGCACGTCCTCAGCACAATTGGCGGGATTCCGTTAGACCCACTCAACTTGTGGATGTCCAGATAGAGGAGTGATTTGCGTACTGAGCACTGTGTGAATCACGAATCATGCATAGAGCACTCACACTGCGGTATAGTCAGCTGTGTGTTCCACCCATTATCGCGAGTCGAGTTGGACGCAAAAAGGGAACCTAAAAGATTGGCTTTCTCTTATGCGGCGTGGCTCAGTGAGTCGTCCTCCCTGTGCAAAGATGGTAGTGATAGTTTGCAGGAATTCGCTTGAACAGCCTTGGCGAGAGACTAGAATGCACGGGTTTCCAAAAAAAGGCGAACTAATTTCTTGCCAATTCTGCCAGTGTGCTGATAATTTGCCTTGGCAGTAACTCTTTTGAAGGACTTGGAGGTGAAGTTATACTTCTTTTTTAAGCATGCTGGTGTTTACATCCCGAGCCGCCGAAGCATCAGCCCAGGCCTGATAACAACCCTACTCCTGTTTATAATATTCATAAAATATAAATAGTTTCGACAAAGTGAACGGGTATACTACTTTTATTCAAATTCAATATCTGGCTGTTTTACCGACACGTAATTATCACACAATTTGGCATTTTTGAAATAAATTGCAACGAACAACGCTTGAAACATAAATTGGACAACGACTGTGACGTCAAAAGAAATGTGTGGGCATTGATAGGTGTGAATTGGGCACGGACACGGGCATCGCCCACTCCCCCGTTCTATTGAGTATGTATTAAAGTATTGCCTGTAGCCTAAAACTAGATAAAGGTAAATTGTTCTCTTTTGTAGATGATACAGCTTTAGTATTCCATAACTCATTTTGGAATATACTAACACTTAAGGCAGAAAATGAGCCCGGACGAGTTATGAAATGGCTACAACATAATTTGTTAGCACTTAACTTAGAAAAGACTAAGTACATTACTTTTACTAAGCTACAGCATATTTATCTGTCTATGCATCATGATTCCAGCTCGTACACGTGTGTACTATTGCACAGTTACAAAAAATGAAATACCTCAGAGTAAATTGGTCGGGGGAAAAAGTTTCTTCATTAATTGTTTGTATGAAATTGAAGAAAAATCTATTTGGTTTTACTGTTTGTATCTTATATAAATACATATAGGACATTAAGATAAAGCAAAATAAAAAGTAAAAATACTTTCCCGCCATTTTTCAGTTGTTTTCTTGAATGAGTTTCTTGATGAAAAAATGAGTAAATCTAACGATGAAATTCGATACATTCTGAAGTTTAATTACAAGAAAGGGAAAAATTCGACACAAACCGCGAAAAAAATGTTAACGTAATGCATTATCAATAAGAGTAGCACAAAATTGGTTTTCGGTCCGGGAATTTGGATGTCAAAGATGCAGCTCGCTCTGGTCGCCCTCATACGGACAAAGTCGATGCAATTTTTAAAAGAAGTGAGTCGTAACTACTAAGATCGTCATATTAGTAGTTACGACATAGCTGAGGAATTGAAAATTGACCACAAAACAGTTTTGATCTATTTGGAACAGTCTGGATATACAAAAAGCTAAATATTTTGGTACCACACGTCCTCTCGGACAGAAACCTAATGAATCGTGTTCTCATTTGCGATTCTCTATTGATTTTAATGAAACCGAACCATTTTTGAAAATCACCTATTGAAAAGAACGAGCGATAAAGATCATGATCAAAGGGTAGTCAAGCTCCACAGACTGTAGCGAAACCCGGATTAAAATGATATAAGGTGGTGCTATGTGTACGGTGGGATTGGAAGGGCATCGTTTATTATGAGTTTTACCACCGGTAAAAACCATCGATTTGGATCTCTCCTGCGAACAACTAATGAGGTTCGAGCAAGGAATTGAGAAAAAACGGCTGAAATTGATCAACAGCAAACTAGTGGTATTTCTTTATGATAACGCCACACCACACAGATCTTTGGCCACTCTGAAAAAATTGATAAAGCTTGGTTGGGAAGTGCTAATGCATCCGCCATATATAGTCCTGACGTTACACCCACAGATTTCACCTGTTTTGGTATATTCAGAATTCTTTGGAAAGTGTTAAGTTAACATCAAAAGAGGACTGCGAAAACTACTTGTTGCATATTTTTGATCAAAAATCCCAAGATTTATACAGCAACGGAATTATGTCACTATCTATAAAATGGCATAATATACTTACGCATAGATGGTCTTTATTTGGCCCATTTTTAATATATTTCCAATTTTGTTGATAAAACTTCAGTTCAGTTCAGTTCTGCAGCATAAAGGAGACAATTTTTTTTTTGTATGGAGAATAGGCCCACCACGAATTTCATAGAATTTTAATGAAATGTATATCGATTTATTCCTTATAATATAACATTATTACATAAATCTAACATTATTAGACAAAATTAATATTATTTTTATCGCATCTAATGGGAATTCTGTGAAATTAATAATTGAAATATGAATATTACAATAACCTTAAAACAAACTAAAAGCGATTTTATAGTAGTTTTCACAGATATTATGAGTTAGAATAGTGTATATAGAATAGAATAGCTTATTAATTAATAGTATTAAACAAAGTTGTAGGTACATTCAGCAATTATAGGTACTTTAAGATTGAAGGAAAATCCATTTAACACTTCCTTCACTTAGTGCACAGACAAACAAACGTAGTGTGGGGACTATTTTTACAGGTATTCATTGATTAGTGAATATACATCACAAATACCATTAAAATAAATTAATAAATATTATTAAAAACAAGATGAATAACGGATAATATGACCATTTATAATATTACCTTTACATGCTACATAGTAAGAAAGATGTTTTAAACTGGTTGTATAAGGCTAAAACACAAAGTAAAATGCCATTGCATTTATTGTTGTAATTATTTTTAAAGCAGTCTATTAATAGTGGAACAGATAGGTGCGGTGTCAAGACTTTAATATATTATGGTTGAATCAGTAAAGGTGCAGTGCGTAAACTTTGTTTTAAAATATATTAACTGATTAGTTATCATACCTCAAATATCATTAAAGCCAAAATGACCAGGTAATATCATGCTTATCTATGTTATATTATTACACATATGAATATGAACTAAGGTATTTAAAACTGGTTGTGTAAGGATAACAAAAACAACAAATTTAATTTAATTATAATATTTAATTTTAAATTAATTGTATTTTGTGATGTTATTATTGTCAGTCATTATCATTTCAAAATAACTTGATAATAACATAACAAGGATATTTTTAATGTTATGAGATATGATATATAACTATTGTAGTTGTATTCAATCCATACTAATATTATAAATGCGAAAGTGTGTTTGTTTGTTTGTTTGTCCTTCTTTCACGTCGCAACAGAGCGTCGGCATGGCATGATTTTTTGTATGGGGATAGTTCGGTGGCTGTAGAGTGACATAGGTTACTTTTTTCCGTGGAAAAACATCTCATTCCCGTGGGAAAATCGAATATGTTGCACAAGTTTGTCCTTCTTTCACGTCGCAACAGAGCGTCGGCATGGCATGTTTTTTTGTATAGGGATAGATCGGTGGCTGTAGAGTGACATAGGCTATTTTTTCAGCGGAAAAACATATCATTCCCGTGGGAAAATCGAATATGTTGCAAAATTAAATTCAGCTAGGTGGCGCCACCGTCATTCTACAAGACGGACAACGGTACAATGGACGAATACAGAAAGTCAGAATATCTGGATTATTATGTCTTTTTGCCAAAATTAAGATAAAAAATGTATGGATCTGTATTTTTCCACGCAGGCCCGGGAAGAGAGCGGTAAATAACATAAAATTCACCAGCTGATTTTCTTCAAACGTTTTGGTGTATTGTAATTCACAGAATAGGCGATAACCTCGTAGACGATATTAAGTAATCCGTTGATGCTCTGCCTACCCCGCAAGGGTTACAGGCGTGATTATAAGTATGGATCAGAAATACTATCACCACCTGTCACGCTTTCATCCTTAACTATTACTTAACTGTGGTAGAAACAGTTCTTAGTAAGCCTTATTAATAAGCCTTAGTAATATTTATTGAACGGAAATTAATACAGTTCTTATATGTGGTTATGAATGAATCGGTATTACAATAAGAAAACTTGTGCAAAATTATAAGAAAAATATTTTTGAGAGTTCTTATTAACTAACGTATACATACTTTAAATTGATTCCGCTAGATGTCGTTACTAGGTTTTGAAAACGCGGTAACGAAATTTTTCCTGACATGTACTTAACTCCCGCCGTTGAGCCGCACGTCAACTTATAGTGCATACGGTACCTATACGCTTAAATTGTTTCTATTTCGTAGCTTATTCGAATACCTGCTTTCGATTTCGGTTGTTTGTTATTTGCTTTGTGATGTGGTTAAGGTTGAATGGATTTATATTGACTTTCATTTTCGGATTTGTGTATTTTCTTGGATCGGTTTTGTTCATTTGGTTGGTATTCCTTTCCTTTATACATATTTAAACTCTGGGTTTGATTTTGGATTTTGTTTATTTAGAATCTTGAATTGGTTTTAGTTGTTTTAGGTTATTTAACAATATTTCAAAGGAATATTAATAGTATAGATAGTGTATACGGTACCTATACACTTACTTCTTTTTTCGTTAGTTATATTTATATTGACTACTGCTTTCGATTTCGGTTTTCTGCGATTTGTTTTGTGATTTGGTTTAAGTTGATTCGATTTTTTTGGCTATCGTTTTCGGATTCATGTTGTGTCTTGAATTGGTTTTGTTGTTTTAAATAAATCTTTAGAAGATGCTGAATTGAGAAGGCAAGAACAAGCAGAGCGTTAGGCTGCTTTTAGAGCATCTGAGACACCTTCTCAACGTCAGCAAAGGCGTCTTGAACAGACAGAGCGTCAGGCTGCTTTAAGAGCTTCCGAAACACCTTCTCAAAGTCAGGAAAGGCGTCTTGAACAGGCAGAGCGTCAAGCTACTTTAAGAGCTTCTGAAACACCTTCTCAAAGTCAGCGAAGGCGTCGTGAACAGGCAGAGCGTCAAGCTACTTTAAGAGCTACTGAAACACCGGCTCAAAGTTAGCAAAGGCGTCTTGAACTGGCAGAGCGTCAAGCTACTTTAAGAGCTACTGAAACACCTGATCAAAGTCAGCAAAGGCGTCTTGAACAGGCAGAGCCTCAATCTAATTTAAGAGCTACTGAAACACCTGCTCAAAGTTAGCAAAGGCTATTCGAACAGGCGGAACGTCAGGCCGCCTTAAGAGCCGCGGAAAC
Source organism: Parnassius mnemosyne (assembly GCA_963668995.1). Classification (NCBI taxonomy): domain Eukaryota; kingdom Metazoa; phylum Arthropoda; class Insecta; order Lepidoptera; family Papilionidae; genus Parnassius; species Parnassius mnemosyne. The sequence goes on along the minus strand of CAVLGL010000068.1, from coordinate 18,913,013 downwards.
ACCTGATGAAACTCAACACAGACTCATTGAGCAAGCTGAACGTCAATCTACTATAAGGGCATCTGAAACACCAGAACAGACACAGGTGCAAAGAGATGTAAATGCACAGCTCCAAGCTCGACAAAATTTTCAAAGAAACAATTGGTCGGTTTTTAATGACGCAGCATTCAATTATGATCCGTTGATTGATTATAAAAATCACAGGTTAGTAGTTATCGGACTGATGGACAAGGCGTGTCGATTTTGCAGCGCTTTAAAATGGAAAGATGAGACCGCAGGCATGTGCTGTTCCAATGGCAAATTGTCTCTTCCGTTACTTGGGGAACCAGAAGAGCCTTTGAAAATTCTCTTTTTATATGATGCTAATGAGTCACGGCGCTTTATAAACAGGATCCGGAAATATAACTCATGCTTTCAAATGACGTCCTTCGGAGTTGACCGGGAAATAATAATGCCGGGATTTTCGCCTACATTTACGGTGCAAGGGCAAATTTATCATAGAATAGGTTCACTTTTTTCAGCTGAAAACGAACAGCATACATTTTTACAAGTATATTTTATGGGTGACGAAGAAATTGAGGTAGACCGTCGCTGCCAATTTATCCAGTGAGTTGAGAGAGACACAGTGTTTAAAATTCAAAGATTCTTGCATGAACGTAGCATTTTAGTCAAAACATTTAAAACTGCTTTAGAAAACCTACCTGAAGAGGATTATAAAGTCGTCATTCACGCAGATCAGACCCCTCGAGAAGAGCATGAAAGGTGCTACAATGCACCTTTGATAAACGAAATAGCAGCCGTAATTAGTGGTGATCAATTTTCTTCACGAGACATTGTCTTGCGAGCACGTGATGATACGTTGCAACGGGTAGCCGATACACACAAGTTTTATGACGCTCTGCAATACCCATTGATTTATTGCAAAGGACAAGAGGGTTATCATTTTCAAATTCCACTCATTAATCCGGTCACAAAGGAGCCTACTCCGAACAAAAAAGTATCATGTATGGATTTTTATGCGTATCATATGATGTTGCGAGAAAATGATTTTAACCTCTTAGCCCGGTGTAGACAACTATTTCATCAATTTTTGGTAGACATGTATGTGAAGGTAGAAAGTGAACGCCTCCGTTATACATCTTTAAATCAAAAAAGCTGCGCGTTGAGAATTATATACATTTACAAGTTGCAGTTTCTAGCGACGCCAATGTAAACCCCAGATATTTAGGTAAAATGGTAATTCTGGCCTCATCATTCGTTAACAGTCCCCGCTACCTACATAAGTTTTTTTCGGCGGTAGGTGTTAAAAAAGTAGACAGTGTGCTCCTTATTTATTATAAATTAAAATTGCTTTTATGGAGTAATTACTCTTTATTTTTACATTCAGTTGTAGATTACTTACATATACATTCAGTGACATAAAAGGTGTAGAGTTTTATGTTCAAATAATTTTTTTTGTCCTACCTATCCACCGGCTAACCTCTAAACACATTTTCACTGCACTTCAAAATGGCTTCATATGATCTCATAGTTGAAAAACAGCTGACTATTGAGTCAAATATAATGAAAAAACTATCTGAATTTGAATCTCAGTTAAAACCAGCTGCATCACAAACAACATTGATACGTCTTCAAGAAGAGTTATAGGAATTTAAGGCCCAAGTCTGGAGTGTAATGGGTCTCCTTCGTCAACAAATTTCAGAGTGCTCAAAGTCCATGGACATAATTGAAATGAGACACAGAAGGAAGTATCTTTTGTTTCATGGTATTCCAGAAGATACCACAGGCGACTTGTCAAGCTATATTGGTAATGTGTTCTCTGATAAACTTAAAATTCAAGACTTTAATTCCAATGCTCTGAGTGTGTGCCATCGTTTAGGTAAATTAGTTGACGGCAAATGCAGACCAGTCTTGGTCCGCTTCTCAGATTCAGCTGTGAGGTCAACGGTGTAGAAAAAGAAGGCTGGACTTAAGGGCACATCAATTGTAGTGTCAGAGTTCCTCACACGTCATCGACAATCTCTGTTCATGCTTGCTCGAAAGCGTCTGGGCATCCGCAACTGCTGGACTGTTGACGGAAATATTATTATAAAGACTCATAATGGGTTACGCCATCGCATTACTACTGAGGAAGACCTTTCGGCTGTTTTTGGTGCTTCAGACAATGAATATAATGATGCTGTCAGAGGCGAGAAGTGTCCATCTGCTTCCTTCGTAGCTGCGGCCTCATCTGACCAGCTGTCGAAGGCTAAGAGATTCGCTAGACATAAAAAATAATCCTCACTGTTGTTTGCATACTTTCTGTGTAGTTTTTATTCACTTCCAACAATTCGCACTTCATATTGTCACTGTTCATTACATATTTCCTTATAGGTACTTTTGTTTGTGGATCTATAGGTATGTGAATTTCTTTCTGTGGTGGGTACCTTTTTCATTTTCTTGAATGTTTTTATTTAAAAATGTTACTTTTGCTAACATAGTGAAGTATGTTATTAATGTCAACAATATTCATCGGCGCATATCTGACACTGACATATTGTCAGTGTCATGATATGTAAGTTCTCAGAAATAGGCAAAGATCGCAAGACCATACAGCTTTTTTTTTTATTGTACTAGTTTAGTTAGCTTATTCCTCACTGTCATTCAGTTATTGCATTGGATTTTGTCTTAGCCATATCAATAATTTTCTGGCCATTTTTTTTTTGTTAATTTTCTTTTAAATTTTATTTTTACTTTGTTTTCGAATTTTGTTTTAATGTGTTTCTCCTAAGTTTTTATTTAGTAAGTAATAAGTTATTTATGTTTAGGATATCGTACTAAAGTTTCACTAAATAATTACTAATTTGTAATAATCGCTTGCTTGATGTCATTATCTTAGTTTTTAATACTTATGTTATTGATTTGTTATTTGTGATCAATGATGTCCAGATTTCTTTTTTTTTCTTTTTGCACTAATTGAAAATAAAATAATGCTGTTTAAATATTCTGTTATGGTTAACCGGCGGGATTGGTAGTAGACATAATATTGCCTTTTTTTTATTATAATATATACGTGTTATTTTGATATTTACTTATATTTTATATTGTACTTATTTATGTATATTTATTTATAATGTCCGATGATGAAGATTCTTCAACAAGCCTTGACTTTTTCGATGAGCCGGAAACTCTCCGCAACGTGCTTGATAAATCTTTAGAACATCTCCCCTCTTCTTTTAAAGTCTGCCATTTGAATGCACAGAGCATACCCTCTCATTACTCTGACCTTTTAGATACTTTCACTTCTGCCTCTTCAAATGTGCAGGCCATTCTAATTTCTGAAAGCTGGCTGAAGCCCTCTCTTTCAAATGTTTCTTACAGCTTACCAGGCTTTGTCTTGATTAGAAATGATAGATTAGGTAAGGGTGGGGGAGGTGTTGCAATTTATCTACGGTCCGACTTACGTTATTCTGTAATTACATCCTCACCTTCACAATACTCTGCTTCGGCTGAATATTTATTCTTGGAAATTCAGGTGGGGCGTTCCAAATTAGCACTTGGGGTTGTTTACTGTCCTCCTTCTGTTGATTATTTCTCTAGCCTAGAAATGGTCTTAGATTCTGTATGTGCAGAATATACACATCACATTATCATGGGCGACTTCAATACTGACCTCCTCAAAACTTCTTTGCAATCAAGTAAGCTCATAAATATCTTGTCTTCAGTAAATTTATCCATCCTTCCCTGCTCTCCTACTCACCATAACCTTGACTCCCCGGATACCTGGCTAGATCTAATAATCACGTCCTGTCCTAATCTAGTCAATAAATATGGTCAGTTGTCAGCTTCCGGCTTTTCGCGTCATGATTTACTTTACCTTGCATATAGGTTGAAGTTTGCAAAAGTTGAACCCGAGATAGTTTTGGTTCGCTGTTACAATAAAGTTAACCCAACGAAGCTTCTGATTGATGCAAAGGCCATCGACTTCTCGTCTGTGTATTGTGCGTCATCAGTTGACGATAAAGTATCTATTTTCACTAAATTAACACTGAAACTGTTTGATGCGCATGCACCGGTGAAATCTATTAGGGCTAAGCGGCCACCAGCTCCGTGGATAACGAAGGGTGTGCGCATGGCGATGACTCGACGCAACCGAGCTTTCAGAAGGTTTAAGCGTGACAGGAGCAATGAGAATTGGGACTTGTACAAAATTGCTCGCAATCGTTGCAACCAAATGGTAAGGGCGGCAAAGCGTCGTTACTTCTTTGACAATATATCTAGTGCTTCTTCGGCGGATACTTGGAAATTTCTTAATTCTCTTGGTCTATGTAAATCCTCCACTATGAAACATAACATCCCATTCCCACTAAATGACATAAATTCCTATTTTTCTACAGGTTCCTCACTCTCTCCAGTTATTAAGTCCCAGTCAATCTTAGAAATTAATTCCAAGGCCAAACCTTTACAAATACCCTTCTTATTCTCGCTTGTCTCTGTTAACGATGTTCGTAAAACATTTGCTTCTATTAAATCAAAAGCAGTGGGTTGTGATAATGTGAGTCGTGCTATGATCTCTTTAGTTCTCGAACTCTTTCTTCCAGTCATTACTCACATCATTAATTTTTCTCTGTTGTCAGGGGTATTTCCTTCTTTGTGGTGTAAAGCCTATATAATTCCGCTTCCTAAAATTTCAAACCCCTTGCAACTCAATAATTATAGACCTATTTCTATTCTTCCATTCTTATCAAAGATCCTGGAATCTATAGTTCACCGGCAAGTATCAGGTTTTATATATAATAAAAACTTGCTCACTCAATTTCAGTCGGGCTTTCGTCCCGGACATAGCACCACCACTGCACTTCTTAAAGTTACAGAGGACATTCGGGATGGCTTGGAGAATAGAAAGGTCACTGTGCTTGTTCTCGTGGACTTTTCTAATGCCTTCAACATGGTTGACCATGATATTCTCCTCGCTATGCTCGGTAATCTAAACTTCTCCTCCATTGCTTTAAATTGGTTCTCTTCCTACCTTTGTGGTCGCCAACAAGCTGTTCGAGTTGGTAATCATTTGTCTGACTGGTGTCAGCTTGTATCTGGGGTGCCACAGGGTGGAATATTATCTCCTTTATTGTTCTCTATTTTTATTAACTTCCTTTCCTCTCAACTTTGCTGCTCTTACCATTTCTACGCCGACGATTTGCAAATTTATACTCAGACTGATGTGGATCACATTAATAATGCTGTTATCAATATTAATACAGATTTATTAAATTTAAGCAATTGGGCTAGCAAATTTGGCATTCTAGTGAATCCTAACAAATGCCAAGCAATTTTGATAGGAAGTGCTCGTCAGTTATCTAAACTTGATATTTGTTCTGTCGCTCCTGTCATGTTTGATGGATCATGCATCCCTTATTCCAGCACTGTGAAAAACCTAGGCCTCTGTATGGACTCAACTCTCAATTGGTCCACTCACATTCAAACAATAAGTGCTTCAGTTACTGCTAAGTTGGGTGCCCTAAATCGCCTTAGAAACTTCCTTCCGGTCAAGGTAAAGATAACTCTGGTGCAGTCTCTTATTTTGTCCATTATTGATTATGCTGATGTGTGTTGTACTGATCTTAATGAGAACCTTCTAGACAAGCTGGATCGTCTCGTAAATAACTGTGTCCGATTCATCTTCTGTCTTCGCAAGTTTGACCATGTTTCCTCCTTTAGATTTCAGCTAAATTGGCTTCCCATTCGCCAACGGAGGCAAGTCAGGACACTTCTCACACTTTTTTCTATTTTATTCGACAATCGTTGTCCCGACTGTTTGAAACGTATGTTTCAATTTCTATCTGATACGCATAATAGACCTCTACGTTCTTCGGAGACTCTTACGCTCTCCATTCCACTTCATCGTTCCGGTTTCTCTTCTTCCTCGTTTGCTGTACGAGCTGCGCGACTTTGGAATGCACTGCCTGAAACTTTGAGACAACGCTCCAACAAAGTAACATTTAAAAAGTATGTTAAAGAACATTTTCTGAAAGTCGTAAAGAACTCCTAAGTTGGCGTCATCATCTTAGTTAATCAGTGTTAATAGCTAATTTCATCATAATATGTTTTTTACGTATATATGTATATTTGTGTGTATATATGTATTTATATGTGAATTTGTGTATATATATATGTGTGTATGTGGTTTGTATATATATATATATATATATATATATATATATATATGTATGTATGGTATATGTATTTTTTTTTTATCTTTATGTTTATATGCTATAATTTCTAAATTCATTATATTTCTTATTCTTTACTGTTATGTATTATAATAACCGCCTTCGATGTTTTTCCACTCCTCAAGATTGACAGGCAGAGAATGCTTTAAGCATTATGTCCGCCTTTTGTACTTATATATTTTATAAGGTTCAAAAAAGTTAAATAAATAAATAAAAAAAAAAATAAGTACATACAAGACGCATTCGCCTATGTACGAACTTACGGAAGACCTGATCTTTTTGTTACTTTTACTTGCAATCCCACGTGGAAAGAAATAACCGAGGAGCTAATGCCGGGCCAAAAAAGTACTGACAGACACGATTTAGTTTGTAGATTATTTAGATTAAAAGTACAAAAATTAATGTATGTAATTAACAAAGGGAAAATTTTCGGAGAGGTGCAGTGCTTCATGTATTCAATTGAATTGCAAAAAGAAGGATTACCGCATGCCCACATTCTAATATGGCTTAAAGAGAAGTTGTGGCCCGGCCAAATAGAAGACATAATAAGCGCCGAGATTCCGGATCCTGAGCAAGATAAAGAATTGTATGATACCATCGTCTGAAATATGATTCACGGTTCATGTGGAGCACGAAATTCAATTTCGCCATGTATGAAAGAAGGAAAATGTACAAAGAAATTCCCTAAACAGCTATTAAAAGAAACAGTGCACAATGAAAATGGCTACCCTTTATACAGACGCAGAGCTTCCGAAGATGGTGGCAGGAAATTTACAATCAAATCTCGCTCTGCAGCGTTCGAAACCTTAGATATCAGCTGGATTGTCCCGTATTCGCCCATTCTGTGTAAAATGTTTAATGCCCACATTAATGTAACCAAGCAATATTTAATCTCAGGAGTGAAGGTGAAGCAAATCCCGTTAATGAAGTACAGACCTTTCAAGCAGTGCGTTATGTCAGCAGTAACGAGGCAGCGTGGCGTCTTCTTGGCTTCCCTTTACACGAAAGGCACCCAACAGTTACTCACCTTGCTGTGCACTTAGAAAATGGAGAGCGTGTATATTTCACCGAAAGAAATTTCCAAGAAAGAATTGCATCACCTCCAAAAACTACACTAACAACCTTCTTTCAACTTTGTCAAACCGACTCCTTCGCAAAAACGTTGTTATATTCTGAAGTCCCACGCTATTATACTTGGAACACATCTAGGAAGGAGTGGAAACGACGTATTCAAGGCGCGCCTGTTGCAAATTGGCCCGGTGTAAAGTCATCAGATGCCCTTGATCGTGTGTATACCGTCCATGTAACTAATTTTGAATGTTTCTGTTTACGATTGCTGCTGCACCATGTTGGCGGTCCTACAGGATATAAAGACCTTAAAACTGTCAACGGTCAGGAATGCGCAACTAAATAGAAAATCATGTGAAGCGCTACATCTTTTAGAAAACGATATTCACTGGGATGAAACCATGGAGGAAGCTGTGCAGTGCTAGTCACCAGCCAAAATTAGGGATCTTTATGCAACTCTCATTTCATCTTGCGGGCTATCTAATGCACATGAATTGTGGGACAAATATAAAGAGTACATGGCGGAAGATATTTTGCGAAGGTTACAGCAGACACACGCGAACATGACATACAATGAACACATTTATAATGAAGCACCTGGAAAAATTGAAGATAAAGTAATGGCAATGGTAGGCAAAAAAGTAGGCATATTAAGCGACTTTGGAATGATAAGCCCTCAGCGAACAACCGAAAATGAACTAAGTGATGAAATTATACGTGAAACAAACTACGATATACCAGCTTTGCAGCAGCAAGTAGCCGAATTTGTACCCCGCTTGCTTCCCGAACAAAAACGAGTTTTTGACAAAGTATTAGGACAAATTGAATCTGAAAATGGTGCACTTTTCTTTTTAGATGCCCCTGGAGGAACTGGGAAGACATTTTTGTTAAATTTATTACTAGCGCAAGTACGGAAAGATAAAAACATTGCTGTGGCCGTAGCTTCCTCCGGTATAGCCGCCACGCTACTAAGCGGGGGCCGCACTGCACATTCTGTTCTAAAACTCCCTCTAATTCTAGCCCAGGAAGAATCGCCGATCTGCAACTTTAGCAAAAATAGTGCACGAGGTATAATGCTACGACAATGCAAACTTTTAGTGTGGGACGAAAGTACTACGAATATGAGAGTGCATTTGTATAATGATATCAATGCTGGAAACTATGCTGACACACTATTAAAAATTGGCGATGGGTGGTTGGAAAAGGATGCTGAGGGCTGCGTTAAATTGACGAGAGATTTTTGTAATTTAGTACAGAGTCATTCTGAATTAATTGCGAGCGTTTATTCAGATTTAACGAACAACATGCATGAAGACAAATGGTTATGTGAAAGGGCGATTCTTGAAAATTGAGAGCGTTAACAAAATAAATTCAACAGTTCCATATTAAGCTCAGTTTTGCAATGACAATTGATAAAGCGCAAGGGCAAACGTTACAGGTAGCGGGGGTCAACTTAGAAAAACCGTGCTTCCCACATGGTCAGCTGTATGTAGCATGTTCGCGTGTGTCAAATGCCCAGAATCTCCACATTCTTTCCCCGCATGGAAAAACACATAACATTGTGTACAGTAGCGTCTTAAGTTAGTTCAGTTAGTTTTTTTCCAAAATTCCCACAATCTATTAATCAGAATTCCCACAGATCTTCCCATTCAATTCAAAATTTCCTATTTAGCTCAGTTTCTTTTCAATTCCAAATGCTGCACCTCTGACGGACGTATTAAGCTCAGTTTCCTTTCAACTCAAAAGGCTGCATCTCTGACGAATCAATTTAGCTTAGTTTCTTTTCAAAAGTCTGCATACCTGACGGATAATTATGCTCAGTTTCCTTTAATTAAAAAAAATATCTCATTTCAATTTGGAATAAACAGGCTATTTTCATGCTTTCCGATACGGTGCGTTTCAAAACATTTAAATTGGCTGACGAATCAATTTTGCTCAGTTTTCTTTTAATGGCTGCATCTCTGACAAATCTATAAAACTCAGTTTTCTTTCAATTCAAAAACAATAGATAGTTCATTTCCCAGTGACCATGCGGACGAAGCCGCGGGTAACAGCTAGTATCCATATACTTTTTTGTCTCTACAAGACATTTATTCTAAGCTATTCACCTGAAACCACACAGAAAACCTTGCCCGGCGAGAGATCTCCCCTTTTTCTTCCACCGGCTACAGTGGTGACCCCGACGTGATATGAACACGCAACCAACAACCTTCGGAAACTACGACTTCAAATCTTCATCATCATCCTCAAGTACCCCATACATTCGCTCCCGAGCAGATATTGTCTGCAGTCTTCACATTCTGCAAGCCATCTAGCTTTACAAAGGTTCATCGCAGCTCTGGAATAATAATGCTTCCTGTTCCTTCAAGCTACTCTCTGCGCTTCAGTGTTCGGCACGGCTCTGAGCCTTACTGCTCGCCTCTGCTTCACGGAACTCTCGCAGATTACTTGCCTTCTTCTCGACTTACCGCAGACTACAAGGCAATCCCTGGCACTTGCTCCGGCTCATCGTTCTCACCGGCATCACTTGCAAGTGCGTAGTACGGCATGCATTACACACCGGCATATCGTTCGCACCGGCGTCACTTGCCCTCACGCACACAGCATGCATTCCCTACCGGCATTAAGGACGCACCGGCAATCGGACTGCACTATTGACCTCCGTTCTGAGCAAGGGGGTGATGTGGCGGCGCTGTCGTCGCGCCACAAGCGAAACACATCGAAGCCTAAATCGCGCTAACAAAGTTCCGAAGTTAAAGCAGTATATATAGAATAGCTCCGAACTACCACTCGGAGTGTTGGCCGCTCTCCGAGCAGAACACCTTGCGCGGTGGGAGATCTCCCCTTTTCCTTCCACCGGCTACAATTGTATATATTATTTTTTCTATATTTATTGCTATCTAAATAGCATGTGAGGTCAATGTTTATGTTTGTATTGGTTTACATTTCGAACACTATAAAGCAAAAAAAAAACACGTTCACGTATGATATTATTGTTAGAAATCAGGACATTTTCAGTAATAAGAGATATGAGATAAGATTATGTTTATACTATACTTCAATGTCAATAAACTACATTTCCATATTTCTGTCAGTATTTTGTTGTCTCTGCCAGTATGTAAAATATATAAGAAATTGTTATAAAATATACACCATTAATCAGCTCCAGATTACCAAATACACAAGTAGTAATTATGGATTTACATCAACAATATTTAACTATGTAAAACTTGGCTGACTTCTTATTTTCACTGGCTTCATGTAGGGGGAAAGGACATTATTTTTATATTAACTATGTGATAGTAGATTACAAAATAATATCCCTTTTTACAGAGCTAACAACAAATTACAAGGATATAACCATTACACTAGTAAAAATGGCTTAACTAAGTTACAATACTTATGGAAACTGCATGCTTGCTTCTAGTACAAGTAATTACTACTTATTTACACATAAATATATTATGTACTCTCTATACTGTCTATCTACTGTGGCTGGCATAAATTCATGATCCATGTTTGATGCCATTTAGTGTTGTCAAGTTTATGGAGAAACTTGCTGAATACATAAGGTATTTATACCTAAATACAGTGAAATAAATCGCTCTTCTAAGCCAATGAAGATACATCAAATAGAAAAGCTTCCTTAAACGACCCATAGACTCTAATTTTCTTTTAACAAACACAAACACTTCTTTCATGTATTTATTCTATCTATTATTTAATTAAGATTTTACTAATAACATAAAACTTTAATACTTTGTCACTTTTAACAAGGTTCTAAGACATGTGTTTGTCATTATTTTAGGGAATTCATCAGAAATTATAGATCTCATTTAGAGTTTCTAGAAATTCTAGGTATAAAAGTAAACTTTTGTATTACATACATACTAACTCAACTCATGAGTTTTCATTTTCCAATTTCGAATATCATTGGCAACGCGTACATTGGTTAACCTGAATGATAGTCTCCATATTATGTTAAACACTTGTGCATTGATGGGACGATATTTATTTTATTATCTTGTAAACAAACAAGTATAAACTTTTTTGCTATTAACTAATTTTGCTACTGCCGTGTAGTGGCGGTCAAGAATATCCACTACCCCATATCCTCCCATGGGTGTCGTAAAAGGCGACAAAGGGAAACAGGCACGAGATGGGCAGCAGCATCTTCTTGATAACAACAAACTAACAAAAAAAAAAAAGACTGCGGTTGCCAACCCGCTCGCCAAGCGTGGCAACTATGGCAAATACCCCCCTATGAATGACAGCAACAAAGAAACGGCCCCCAGTCCCCGGCGGCCCCGCTATTCCTGGCTACGGTGGCGACCATGGTAACGGCGGGGCAGGGCAGCTAAGAATCTCCGGTGGAGGTTCGGTTGCCACCTTAGACGACTCGACCTGGCAACGTACAACGCACGCACCCTGAGGACTGACGAGAAGATTGTGGAGCTGGAAGAAGAGATAGACAAGTTTCGCTGGCATATTATAGGATTATCCGAAGTCCGAAGAGAGGGGGAGGACACGGTAATCCTCGAATCCGGCAACTTGTTCTATCACCGGGAGGGCGACCATCTGTCCCAAGGAGGTGTCGGATTTATCGTCCACAAGTCTCCCGTTAACAACGTTGTAAAGATCGAGAGTGTGTCGACGAGGGTTGCGTACCTTATACTCAGAATCACCAAACGGTATTCGCTGAACGTCATACAGGTTTACGCACCAACCTCGGCACACCCCGATGAGGAGGTGGAGGAAATGTATGAGGATATCTCTAGAGCCATGCATTCCTCCAAAACCCAATATACGGTGTTAATGGGAGACTTCAATGCAAAACTAGGCACAAGAGAGAACGGTGAGCTGAAAGTAGGGAAATTTGGAATAGGGCAACGGAACCCAAGGGGCCAGCAGCTGGCCGACTTCATGGAGAAAGAGGGACTCTTTATGATGAACTCTTTCTTCCAGAAGCGGCCCCACAGGAAGTGGACCTGGTCGAGCCCCGACGGTTCCACAAAAAATGAGATTGACTTCATTATGACGACCAGACGACAACTGTTCAGTGATGTCTCCGTGATCGCGAGGGTGAAAACTGGTAGCGATCACCGAATGGTTAGAGGCACACTGAACCTAAACATTAAGTTGGAGAGGTCTCGTCTAATGAAGTCAACGCTCCGTCCCCCTCGTGCTTTGTTCCAAAGTCCCGAAACCTTTCAGCTCGAGTTACAAAACCGTTTTCAGTGCCTAGAAGACTGCAATGAAGTGGACGATATGAATGACAAGCTCGTGGAAACTGTCCATGCGGTCGGAGCTAAATTCTGCAAGACCCGCCGCAGAAGAACACAAAAACTCTCCGATCACACTCTTAATCTCATGGCTGTTAGACGGGAGATGAAGCTACATTATTCAACAGACTTGACAGCATACAGGCATCTGAACAGACAGATCTCCAAATGCATGCGGCGGGACTTACGCAACTTCAATACAGCTCGTATTGAAGAAGCGATCGAGCGGAACCAAGGCTCCAAAGTCTTTGCCAGAGATCTGTCTGCCAGAAAGAGCCAACTGTTAAAGCTGAAGACAGAATGTGGCAGCATCGTTTCCGGGACACCTGAGATTTTGAGTGAGATTGAGAGGTTCTATGGGCAGTTGTACACGTCATCGTTGGAGCCACACGCAAGTGTGAGTAACGATCCAAGAGCGAGTCTCATCCGACACTATTCCGAAGATATCCTGGACGTCAGTCTGAGCGAGATTAGAATGGCTCTCCAGCACCTTAAAAACGGTAAGGCCCCAAGCGAGGATGGAATTACAGCGGAGCTTCTGAAAGCGGGTGGAAAACCGGTACTTGAAGTCCTTCAGAAGCTCTTTAATTCCGTCCTCCATGGTGGCATTACACCGGAGGCGTGGAGCAGAAGTGCGGTGGTCATGTTCTTCAAGAAAGGTGACAACGCTCTCTTGAAGAACTACAGACCGATTTCCCTTCTGAACCGCGTCTACGTGCTGTTTTCGAGAGTCATTACGAATCGTCTCGCGCGAAGACTTGACGACTTCCAGCCTCCCGAACAAGCCGGTTTCCGAAAGGGCTTTAGCACCATAGACCACATACATACCCTTCGGCAAATTGTACAGAAGTACGAAGAGTACAATTTGCCACTATGTCTGGCGTATGTGGACTATGAGAAAGCCTTTGATTCCGTCGAAATTTGGGCGGTGCTGCAGTCCCTTCAGCGGTGCCAAATTGACTGTCGGTATATCGAAGTGTTGAAGTGCTTGTACAGTAGGGCTACGATGGCTATCCGAGTACAGAACCAGAGTACGAAACCTATCCAATTGCAGAGAGGTGTAAGACAGGGTGACGTTATATCCCCGTAATTCTTCACCGCTGCATTGGAAGACGTTTTCAAGCTTCTGGACTGGAAAGGATACGGTATCAACATCAATGGCGAGTACATCACTCACCTTCGATTTGCCGACGATAAAGTCCTTATGGCAGAATCGCTGGAGGACCTAAGCACTATGCTCAATGACCTCAATAGTGTTTCCCAACGGATAGGTCTTAAGATGAACATGGACAAAACAAAGAACATGTTTAATGTCCATGTCACACCTATGCCGGTAGTTGTTGGGAACACTAAGCTCGAAGTTGTTGACGAGTATGTTTACCTGGGACAAATAGTCCGACTAGGTAAGTCCAACTTCAACCGAGAGGTCAGTCGACGGATTCAACTCGGCTGGGCAGCGTTCAGGAAGCTACGACACATCTTCTCGTCAGACATACCTCAAAACCTTAAAACGAAATTGTACAACCAGTGCGTGTTGCCAGTGATGACTTACGGAACTGATACGTGGTCCTTCACTGCTGGCCGTATGAGAAAGCTCAAGGTCGCTCAGCGAGCTATGGAGAGGGCTATGCTCGGAGTTTCTCTGCGTGATAAACTTAGGAATGAGGATATCCGCAGTAGAACCAGAGTAACGACATAGCCCAACGGATTAGTAAGCTGAAGTGGCAGTGGGCCGGCCATATAGCTCGAAGAGCCGACAACCGATGGGGAAGAAAGGTTCTCGAGTGGCAGCCTCGTACCGGTAGGCGAAGTGTAGGGCGTCCCCCCACGAGATGGAGTGACGACCTGGTAAGACATGCAGGAAGTCGATGGATGCAGGTGGCTCAGGACCGTGCTTTGTGGCATTCTTTGGGGGAGGCCTATGTTCAGCAGTGGACTTGTGAAGGGCTGTAATGATGATGATGAATGATGAATTTTGCTACCAAAAATTATTTTAACCATAGAATTATTACGCATAGAATACTAGTACGCGCACCGAAAGTGAAGCAAGTAAAACTAACTCGAAACCGCGTAAGTTGACTCAGCGACGCGTCAGTGCGCAACGTCACGTCTTACGGAGAAGAGCTCGCGAAAAATTGTAAAAATTACCGTTTGTGTTGTAAAATATTGTCACAACGGTGATGATAAACATAAAAGAAGTAATGGTATTACATTTCACATATAAGTTTATACATTTAATTCATTATAAGTACGTAAAACTAAAAAAAATACTTACCTAAGCTCTCATAATACAAATGTTGCTAGTTGTGGGGAAAAAATCACAACTTACTTTTAAAAATATTTAGTTTCTTTTTGTGTTTAAAACGTTTAATCGCAACGCTCTGTGTAAAACTCAAATGTTTATATATAGATACCTACTTCTCTAAGTGTTAACATTATATTAACAATGGGTGCCTATTTAAAACTAGTACGGAATGATCAGTTAATCGCGATTCGTCGACGCCTTTTTAACGCGACTATTTTATTTTAATTGCTTTTTTATTGACTAAGGTTACGTTTTAGAGTATAGAATAAAAACTTTTTTATTTACAACAATAAGAACGCCTTTACTAACCAGATGTCACTTTACACCCAAACATTAACCAGATGTTACGTTAGACCCAAACATAGCCTATTTTAACCGACTCCCAAAAAGAAAGGTTATCAATATGTATGTACACTGATTTTTAAGCTTGATCAATTCGTATACATGCTGAAATTTTAGTGGTTGTTGTCCCGCAGCCAAATTATACTGTCTCGATAGTAGAGTCAATTTATTAATTAAAAAATATTACAATTAAAAAAAGGGCAGATTTACTATAGTAATACCTCACAAGGTATTCGGGCGTCCAAACTAGTTTATGTCGTATCACTTCGCTTGAGAGTTCATGTTATGAACATTTATTAGCGGTCCTTCACTGTGTAGGAAGCGCGCGGTAGCACGTGCGATAGACGTAACACTACATTACGTCCTGCGAATTTTTTTTCAGACTTTATTATAGTAATTCGGTATAAGCTAGCCTGTACGCCCGACCTACTTGCGAGATATTGCTATTGGTTTGAGATTGCATTCGAGTATTGTTTTTCTCGATTGTAAATCTGCCATTTTTACATCTATTCTATTGTACTACTAAAGCAAAATAATTTTACTTCGGGAAAACAACCATTAAAATTTCAGCGTGTGTATTGGATCAATCTGTGTGTATAACCTTTCAAAAAAATTCTAAATCGGTTTAGAAATTGTAGAATTCTGAGGTAAAAAACATTAAAAAATACACCGAATAACCTCCTCCCTTTTTGAAGTCGGTTAAAATTAAACATTACACGATGTGCTTATTGTATTCGAGCAAATTAAATGTGTTTAATAATATTCTTAAATTTTATTACGTCTGCATTTTTTACCATTAATATATGTATAATAAAGTTATATTAGTAACATCATTATCGTGTTTATTTTATTCCATTTTTTATTCTCATAAAATACTTCTACTAAATAATCTTCGTACGTAATACGTAATCTTTATTATATCGATTTTTTAAAATTAATCAAAAAATAGTGATTTGCACAATTTGATTGCAAACGCCAGAAACTGGTATCACTGAATGGCGTGTATGTGTGCATGTGACGAGCGCAGGCACATTCGACTCGCGCCCACTATCATAATGACTTTGCATCATTTTAACGCTCATGTTTTGTACTGGACTGCGTTTCTATGCGTAATAATTCTATGATTTTAACGTATATATCGGAAATGACAACACGAGATCCCACTTCTGATATCTGAGATTTACAGCAGAGGATTCCAATTTTGATCTTGGAAATACATCAGGATAGCGTTAACTGTTAAAAATAATAAAAGTGTGAGAGCGGATGTTCAACTTGCTCTCTTGCTTACGCAGTTTAATCATTATCAGTAACAAGACAACGTAACGCACTATACATTCAGTATAGTGAAATAACAGTTCGACCACACCGTAACACGTCTCCGCCACAATCACACACCAGTGTAACGTGAGGTACGTAATTACATGATAACACTAAAATATGTACAGCAACAGCAACACTACTTATCTCAATGTAACACAGGGCAGCCTCTCAGCAACACCAATCCTCTTTGTCTGCACTAGAGGAATTACAACAACGAACAGAACCACGACACTATCTTAGCACTAGTAGAATGACCACACTCGTTGAATGACAGAAGCGGACTCTCCCGCGCACGGCACCTACAGTGAACTTTATACTACAGACACAAGAGGGGGTTTCTCGATATACCCTCCATTCTACCTCGATCCAACCGGGTATTTTATAGACGCTCCGACACGGCCGTCCTGACGTACGACCGTCCTCGGGCGTGTATTTTTATGCATTCCTGTAACAAACACCAATTCGTCCACTCGTCCATCCTGACACGAGCAGGTACATATTATTAGTTCGCAAAATTAATTGTTAGACGGCGCTGCTTGCTGCACTATGGCGCCATAAATCCACAACACGGCCATCTGACTAGCATCCGTCCTTGGTTGCAGTGCCTGTAGACAAAATATGCTCAGAGATTAATCTAGCTTGGCTATTTTGCCAGTAGAAACAAGGTCAATTCCAAATGGTACTTCACTTCTCCTAAGTCTAAGTACAATAATCAACTTTCATAATTGACAATGCCTTGTTATTAAGGCTTCGTACACAGTGCTTCCTGCACAGCATGATTTATCGTGGAAAGTCCGATCAACAAGTTCCAACACAGTAATTTTAACACTTTTTTTACTCTTTACAATTTATAAGCAATGCATATTCAACTTGTGAAACCTTCATTGAAATCTGTGCACCAACACAGACCAGAATCGCACCAACGATTCTTTACATATCAGCCGTCACATATGCCAGAATCGCACCAACGATTCTCCACATATCTGCCGTGATATATGATACAATACACAAATGGCTCTGTGCACCAACACAGGCCAGAATGGCACCAACGATTCTTTACATATCTGCCGTTACATATGCCAGAATCGCACCAACGATTCTCCACACATCCACCGCCAAATATGCTACAACACATCTGCCGTCACATATGCCAGAATCGCACCAACGTTTCCCTACATATCTGCCGCCAAACATGCTACAACACATGAGAGGCGCTGTGCACCAACACAGACAGAAATCGCACCAACGATTCCTACAGACCCATCGCCACATGTTACTCATGAGGTGCGGTCTAAGGTTTTGAGTATGAGTATACAAGCCATTCTTAATCAAATTTGGTCTCACTACCACTGTCATCAACTATGACACCTAACTCTCGAGGAACTTGGTGATCGGGGATCTTCCTCACATGATCATGGGGGTATTTGTTACTTTGCACACTAAACTTTGAGAGATTTCGGTTAAATTTACAAAATTACTTACACTTTTGCCACAACACACTCTTTGATGATAGGGCATTCGGCCCAGAATCATAATAAAATGGGTACGACTCACCAGTATTCATCAGCACACCGCTGGTATTGCTCACATAGTAAACATCAACACGTCGCTAACTGCTCGCCTCTGCAGCAGGCGTAACGCAAACGCATGTGGCTATTAAAACAAACCAGCACACGTCATAGTTATCTGCCATGAAGCAAGCTCACATGGCCAACACAACAGCACAAGGCGTGCCGCACTCGCACACAGATTTGTTGTGCCGTACCAGCGCCAGCGATACGCTGCGCCGCACCACGCACTCCAAAGCGTCAACGGGAACAGCAGGAGCACCTGAGGGTTCACAGGCATCTTCGAGGTTGCAGTCATCGTGATCTGCGTGAAAAACAAGTTGTTAATTATCAGGACAACATACACAGTTGCCTATTCTCTCATCCATCACACATACGAGGCCCTCAAACAGAAATACACTCTCATACCGTGAACTATAATAAAGCACTTCACACTTTCACAAGTATGCATACATCTCCATACGAAGTATCTCACACATACTCGTACTTGATCTTGCGAGATCCCACGTTAACCACGTGAACCACGTTAAAAACGTGGACCAGGACAGCGCCTGCTAGAACAGAGCCTGATACATGTTTAGAAAACACTAATGCGCACACGTATACAACTTCCGCGCACACAGTGTATGACTTCCGCGCATACAGAGTACACGATTTCAGAGGCATCGTCATGTATAGCATACGCGCGCTCCGGGATGGCGCCCACCACGCGTGCTGTAAACGCGTCTGCTGGAACCAGGCCATACTATAGCTGGACCCGGCAGTCCGTTCCGACTAGCAAGGCACACCCTCGCCTTACGCTCGCGCACATGTAATCACATCACACGTACTACTGTAACACATAAAACAAAACATTAAAAGATTCAGTAGGAACTTTCTTTTCAAAAAAAAAATGCAGCACTACTCTCGCGACACCATTCGCCTTTCCAGGGCACCATATACTGAGTTGCGGCTACACGACAACCTCTGGTATGGTCCGATCCTCATGTAAACTTAAATACTCTCTTCAATGTCAGAACTAATTGGCTCTACTTCACTTTCATCAGTTATACTTTGGTTTCCCGGCATTTTCGCAACCAATTAAAAATGTAAACACTTATTCTTACAAAATATTTTTTAAGACAATGTTTAGGATAAATTTAATTTACTCATCTTCTTTCAACAAGACTGTAATCACAAATAATAAATAAAAATTTACTTTTTTTACGTATACAATTTAAAGGGCCTCCATTTAATACTAAAAAGATATGATGACTGTAAGATTCACTGTATTTATTTATTTTTTTATCTCCACACTAATTTTCAGATCACTTTCTGTTTTCGTTTCTTTTCGTTGATGGTGTTGTTAAATCTTCTTAGTCTTCAATTAAATTCAAATGTTTATTTTATTAAGATTAGACGATATATTTCATGTTGTTGAGCTGTTGAGCACTTGATCATGTATGTGTACATATAAGTGTGTATGGATGTATAGATATATATGGGTTCATATGTAATTGTATGTTTATGATTGCTTAAACAATGTTTATTTCCAAATAATAACTCTTATTATGCTGATTCTGTCCCCACACTGAATATTTTAATCTAATTTTAATTAGTTTTAGCCTTAGGTAATGTATGACCGTCCGTGAAGCCAATATTAGGCTCTATTTGAAAACCAGCGCTGCTGTCATCTAGTTCAGCAGCTGTTAGCTGAAATAGGGACCTAATTTGACTTTACACAAATCCTGTTTTTTATATCTCGTGTTATTTTATTTATTTTTTTCTTTGTGATGTCAATTAAAGTTTTCTTTCTTTCTTTCTTTCTATCTTGTATCAAACGGTGATCGGTAGCAGCGGCAAATAAAATGTCCGCGGCGTCATAATCCTACAGCATATTTCCACTCAAGAGCTAGTGCCACAGCACCACATCTTCCACGAAGCCCTCAACATCAAATCCCAATTTTATCGACCACGTAATACTCGCAGTAAACTGTAACACTTATCAACACATTAGAACACAAAAATACTACTTGGTGTTTTTAATTTATAGCACGTTAAAGTAAACATGTTCCTTTTTTCGATACATCGTTTAAATATTTTGAATTTTAAAACTATCCCATGTAAATCACACCTCGTATGAAATATCAAATTATAACATAATTTGAGCAAGTGAAATATCCACTGAATGCAAACTATAACTCATTTAGAATACCTCCAACATTTCTTTTGACATTTGTTATCATATTTGGGTACGTTTAGAAATAATGAAAGTACTTGCGGGTACTTTTTATCATTAATCGAACAAAAAGGTTTAACTTTTGGCTTAAAACATTTAACATTAAACTTTTACTCTATACTTTAATGATTCGTCAGTGTCATAAATACGACAACAAACTTGATTTAAGAAATTAAACACAAAAACAAAACGCAAGGCTTCAAGCACTTCGCCTGCCGGTACGAGGCTGCCACTCGAGAACCTTTCTTCCCCATCGGTTGTCGGTTCTTCGAGCTATATGGCCAGCCCATTGCCACTTCAGCTTACTAATCCATTGGGCTATGTCGGTCACTCTGGTTCTACTGCGGATATCCTCATTTCTGAGTTTATCACGCAGAGAAACTCCGAGCATAGCCCTCTCCATAGCTCGCTGAGCGACCTTGAGCTTCCTCATCCAGCCAGCAGTGAAGGACCACGTCTCAGTTCCGTATGTCATCACTGGCAACACGCACTGGGTGTACAGTCTCGTTTTCAAGTTTTGAGGTATACCTGACGAGAAGATGTGCCGTAATTTCCCGAACGCTGCCCAACCGAGTTGAATCCGTCGATTGACCTCTCGATCGAAGTTGGACTTACCTAGTCGGACTATTTGTCCCAGGTAAACATACTCGTCAACAACTTCGAGCTTAGTGTTCCCAACAACTACCGGCATAGGTGTGACATGGACATTAAACATGATCTTTGTTTTGTCCATGTTCATCTTAAGACCTATCCGTTGGGAAACACTATTGAGGTTATTGAGCATAGTACTTAAGTCCTCCAGCGACTCTGCCATAAGGACTATATCGTCGGCAAATCGAAGGTGAGTGATGTACTCGCCATTGATGTTGATACCGTATCCTTTCCAGTCCAGAAGCTTGAAAACATCTTCCAAGGCAGCGGTAAAGAATTTCGGGGATATGACGTCACCCTGTTTTACACTTCTTAAACTTCACTGTCTTAAACTTGAATAGTGTGAGGGTTATTACGTTGGTGAAATACTATGATACGCCTTGCGTTTTGTTTTTGTGTTTAATTTCTTAAATCAAGTTTGTTGTCGTATTTATGACACTGACGAATCATTAAAGTATAGAGTAAAAGTTTAATGTTAAATGTTTTAAGCCAAAAGTTAAACCTTTTTGTTCGATTAATGATAAAAAGTACCCGCAAGTACTTTCATTATTTCTAAACGTACCCAAATATGATAACAAATGTCAAAAGAAATGTTGGAGGTATTCTAAATGAGTTATAGTTTGCATTCAGTGGATATTTCACTTGCTCAAATTATGTTATAATTTGATATTTCATACGAGGTGTGATTTACATGGGATAGTTTTAAAATTCAAAATATTTAAACGATGTATCGAAAAAAGGAACATGTTTACTTTAACGTGCTATAAATTAAAAACACCAAGTAGTATTTTTGTGTTCTAATGTGTTGATAAGTGTTACAGTTTACTGCGAGTATTACGTGGTCGATAAAATTGGGATTTGATGTTGAGGGCTTCGTGGAAGATGTGGTGCTGTGGCACTAGCTCTTGAGTGGAAATATGCTGTAGGATTATGACGCCGCGGACATTTTATTTGCCGCTGCTACCGATCACCGTTTGATACAAGATAGAAAGAAAGAAAGAAAGAAAACTTTAATTAACATCACAAAGAAAAAAATAAATAAAATAACACGAGATATAAAAAACAGGATTTGTGTAAAGTCAAATTAGGTCCCTATTTCAGCTAACAGCTGCTGAACTAGGACTTAAGTACTATGCTCAATAACCTCAATAGTGTTTCCCAACGGATAGGTCTTAAGATGAACATGGACAAAACAAAGATCATGTTTAATGTCCATGTCACACCTATGCCGGTAGTTGTTGGGAACACTAAGCTCGAAATTGTTGACGAGTATGTTTACCTGGGACAAATAGTCCGACTAGGTAAGTCCAACTTCGATCGAGAGGTCAATCGACGGATTCAACTCGGTTGGGCAGCGTTCGGGAAATTACGGCACATCTTCTCGTCAGGTATACCTCAAAACTTGAAAACGAGACTGTACACCCAGTGCGTGTTGCCAGTGATGACATACGGAACTGAGACGTGGTCCTTCACTGCTGGCTGGATGAGGAAGCTCAAGGTCGCTCAGCGAGCTATGGAGAGGGCTATGCTCGGAGTTTCTCTGCGTGATAAACTCAGAAATGAGGATATCCGCAGTAGAACCAGAGTGACCGACATAGCCCAATGGATTAGTAAGCTGAAGTGGCAATGGGCTGGCCATATAGCTCGAAGAACCGACAACCGATGGGGAAGAAAGGTTCTCGAGTGGCAGCCTCGTACCGGCAGGCGAAGTGTAGAGCATCCCCCCACTAGATGGAGTGACGACCTGGTAAGATATGCAGGAAGTCGATGGATGCAGGTGGCTCAGGACCGTGCTTTGTGGCATTCCTCGAGAACCTTTCTTCCCCATCGGTTGTCAGTTCTTCGAGCTATATGGCCGGCCCATTGCCACTTCAGCTTACTAATCCGTTGGGCTATGTCGGTCACTCTGGTTCTACTGCGGATATACTCATTTCTGAGTTTATCACGCAGAGAAACTCCGAGCATAGTCCTTTTCATAGCTCGCTGAGCGACCTTGAGCTTCCTCATCCGGCCAGCAGTGAAGGACCACGTCTCAGTTCCGTATGTCATCACTGGCAACACGCACTGGGTGTACAGTCTCGTTTTCAAGTTTTGAGGTATACAGTTTAGGTTGCGTAATATTTTTTCTACTGCATTAGCAATAGCAGGCACAAAGCGTAAGGAGACATTTGCGTTGTTACTATACAATGACTTATCTAATAGAGGTATATTACAATTAGGGATTGTTGTTTTGTTGTTGTTTAATTTTAATTGTTCCATTAGTTTATAAAGTACTATTTTTCTTGAGTTTATTTCAGGTATTCTAAAGATGTTCTCAATATTTTTACTTAGTTGTTTTATGTCTTCTCTTAGTTTTTCATTTTCTTTTGTAATTGACTCTATTTTTAAGTTCAGTTGGCATATCTCATCTTTTCTTTCTTTATTTTGACAATTTAGAATTTCTGTTTTTTGCATCATAAAAAAAAATATTCATCTTTTTTTAATGATATAATGCCTTTATTAATTTCTGACTGAATTGTACTTTGCAGCTCATTTATTAGTGATCTATTATTTTCTTTCAACTTTTGTTGTGTTATTACACTTAGAGTTTGCAGTAAGTTTTGATCAGATTTTGCACTTGGATTTGGGGAGGTCTGAGTAATAACAGTATCACCTAATAGCTCAATATCCACCAAATCACTAGTGTCATTGTGCGTATTATTTGGGGATCTTCTTAATGTAATGTTGTCTGTATAATTTTGGAGATATTTACTACAAGAGATTTTTCGCAACATTATGTTATAGAAGCGTTGTGTGGTTATATTTGCGCAATCAAAATCGTATATATTTTGCAGTATTTACAGGTTAGATGTTCCCGTTACAACCAGCACAGTTAGTCGACATTATTGCAAAGTATTTCTTCCTAAGTAATTATTTTGCCGCCCTCTTGTGGTGTATGTCGGAGATGGGAAGTAATTTGCGGTTTTTGGTGTCCTGCTTATTGTTCGATGTATAATGTTTAGTTTTCGGGTCTAGTCTAGTAGATGGCGCAATAGGTTACAAAGATTCGTTCGTAAAAGTGTGCGCCTATCTCTAACAATTAAGCAAAATAGTAATCGATTGTCAACTTGTCACAGTGGGCTCTTGGTGTTACGTGGTTCATGTAAGTTTGGGATGTAAGCTTGGGGAGTGCTTTTAGCCGGGATGGAAGATGTGATTTAGATGTGGACAGGCGTGTCGCTGCCGGGAACAAATTCAATGGTGCCCTGACTGCGTTAGTCAAAAGGCAAGGCGTAGTGAAGAGTGCTCGCCTTGCAATATATAACGCAGTGTTGGTACCGACTTTGTTATATGGCAGCGAAACCTGGGTATGCCAGAAGAAGCATAAATCTAAGTTGAATGCAGTGGAGATGCGATCTCTTCGTAAAATGTGCGGCGTTACCATGGCCGACCGAAAGCGAAACGAAGAGATTCGCAATATCGCAGGTTTGAAAGATGACCTTATCACAAAAATTGATAAGGGCCGTGCTTCGATGGTTTGGGCACGTTGAGCGAATGAGTGAAGACCGAATGGTGAAGAAAATATATAGCGCGAAAGTTTATATTAAAAGGTGTCGAGGTAGACCGAGACTAACTTTCGAAGACCATGTGAGCGAATTGCTCGAAGAGGGGAGGGTCAAGAGTACTCGGATACCTAGACGTGCATGTATGAAGAAGATAATGGATCTGAATGAAGCGAAAGAGGTATGTAAGGATCGTGACACTTGGCGATCTGTTCTCTCTGGCTACCCCGTGAGGGATTGTGCGTGAAGATAAATAAATAAATATGTAAGTTTCAATAGATGGCGTTAGTACCATCAACCCTGGTTTATCGGGAACTTAGCGTTGAGAGTTCAATGTCCAATTTATTAGAAATTGTATAGCGGTTGAGAAAATGTTCACATAAAAGTATAACAATTATTATAGCACAGTTTTATTTTTTCACTTATAACTTTGTAAATTGTTAAATCTTGAACGCGTCCAAGAGTGACGTCACGCATGGGAACGAACTGGCCGGTCCCGGCCATTACGCTTCGAGCTCCGCACACAGCAACAAGCTTTAAATTTAATTATTTGTAATTACTAATTAAATAGCATATTAAATGTACTGCATTTCATTGCGGAGTTTTCATTGCAATATCCTCAAGAAATTGAAGAGCAGCGTGATCAAAATGGTGACCTCGACGTGATTTATGCGAGAAAAACATCCAGCATATCGAAGATTTCGAAAAATATACCGAACTAAGACGAACCCAACCTCAAGGAATCCGCCAGCCACCAGCTGCAGCCATTGTTCCGAGGGAAGTTCTTTTTTATTTTCCTTTCTATTTATCCATCCTACCTGTTTCAATTTGCGTAGTCTTTAACGTGGACAACGCCTTTGGCTACATACATCTACCGCCATCTTCAAAATATAAAAACGCTAAAATTATTACTTGTTGGTAATTGAATTACGTTCATTGTACGTCAATTTAACGAATAATTTATTACATGCAACGTCAATTTAAGTATAAATAAGCATTCTTAACAAAACAATATATAATAGTAGTTTCATATCATTACGCAAACATTGCAATTCAAGTTAACTAGTGTTCATAATTGTAAAACAATTAAAATAACCTTAATATTTATTTTATTTATAGTTTGCAATTAAAGAAAACATATTGCATTCTAAATATAGTG
This sequence comes from Parnassius mnemosyne, assembly GCA_963668995.1. Classification (NCBI taxonomy): domain Eukaryota; kingdom Metazoa; phylum Arthropoda; class Insecta; order Lepidoptera; family Papilionidae; genus Parnassius; species Parnassius mnemosyne. The sequence continues at coordinate 18,887,349 of CAVLGL010000068.1, read as the reverse complement.
GTATAATCTATATATTTATTTTGCAACGCCCCAATTTAAAAAGATTTAAAGGAATTGTAGATATTAAACATAGTTGCCGACTATTCCAGGCGTATTCCGGTAACGAAGATTTGCTGTTGCAACAAGAACAATATCAATCGTCGTGCAATCATCGCCTGCAAAACCGGTTTATTAACTCGTCGCTTCATTGAACGTAAAGTATTCACTGTTTATTGTTAACATTGTACATTTAGTGTGAACTAAATTACCTGTATATTTACCTTTTGCGAAGTTATTTACACCGTCAAAATGAGTGAATTAAAAGAACTTATTAAACAAAGGGGTCATATTAGAGCTCGACTTACTCTATTTGAAAAATATTTAACACCCTTAATGCATTGCAAAGAAACTAATACATTGAAGATACATGAGCTCAATCTTCGATTAAATAAATTACGTGACCTTTCATGTACCTTTGAGGAAGTTCAATCAAAAATTGAGATGTTGGATGAAGACACTGGCAAACAAGTAGAAGAACGCGAGACAACAGAGAATTCATTTTTTTATTTGATTGCTCAAGCTCAATCCTTGTTAGAGTTTTTCGAAAATTCAAATAGGGTTGAATCTTCATGCAACCAAACATGTAATAGTTATAGCAATTTAAAGTTACCGCCTTTAAAAATCCCACCTTTTGACGGCGCTCCAAATAAGTGGCTTTCCTTTAGGGATACATATTTATCTTTAATTCACAACAATGAAAATATTGACGATATTAGTAAATTTCATTACCTTAAATCATATTTAGAGGGAAATGTTTCTTCTGTCATTAACTCTGTTACTGTATCTTCTAAAAATTATGCAACCGCTTGGCAACTACTTTGCGAACGGTATGATAATAAGCGTTTATTGATAAATGAGCACATAAAGGGGCTATTTTCAATTGAACCGTTGCATAAAGAGACTGAGGCTGGCATTCGTAATTTAATTGATACGTTATCGAAAAATCTGAGTGCTTTAAATTCTTTAGGTGAACCCACTGACAAATGGGATACAATTATTATTTATATTGCCTCGACAAGGTTAGACAGTGCGACTGCTAGGAAATGGGAGGAATTTCGAAGCAATACAATTTCTCCTAACTTAGAAGAGTTCTATTCATTTCTTCGTCAACGCGCAATGGTTTTGGAAACCATGAATGCTAATAGGTCATGCAAAAATGAAAAACGTTATAGTGCAACAAAAACGAATTCATTTGTTACTTCTTTTACCCAGTCCTCCTTTGACAAGCAGTGTGCAATCTGTAACCAAGGTCATAAATTATATGAGTGTTTAAAATTTAAATCTTTACCTGTTGAAGAGCGTATTTCTAAGATTTCCCTATCAAAATTATGTAGCAACTGCTTTCGCGGCGGCCATCAGGCATTTCAGTGCAAGTTGAGTGGCTGTAGAATTTGCAAGAAAAAACACAACACTGTATTACATAAACAACATTCCTCACAAATTATACGCATGCAACAACTTATACCACAACAAAGCAAAACTACACCACAACAAAACCTACAAGAACTAACATCTACTAATAATAATAATTTTACAAAAACAAGTGAAGCAAACTTACCTAACATTACAGTTGACTCAAACGTACCCAGCCCCTCTTCTCTTGTTTCTATGTCTGCTGTCTCCACAAATCAAGCCGTTCTTTCTACTGCGTTGGTAAAAATGACAAACAATAACAAGGTTTTTATGCTGAGGGCTTTACTAGATTGTGGCAGCCAGTCATCTTTTATTAGTGAAGGGGCTCAAAAGAAAATGGGCTTTTACAAAATAAAGGAATCTTACAAATGTGTGTCAGGTATAGGTAATACTGTTTTAAATATTACTGAACATTGCTCAATACGGATACATTCACTATATAATTCATTTAATATATCAGTTAAATGCTATATTCTTCCTAAAATTACTGATTGTCTCCCTCATGCTAAAATTCGTTATCAAGAATTAGGTATTCCAAACAATGTACAACTTGCAGATCCAAAGTTTTACCAACCTTCCGATATTGATTTACTATTGGGTGCTGACACATTTTGGGCGCTGATTGGAACGAATAGAATAAATTTGGGGCCTCAAAGGCCAATATTACTAGAAACACAATTAGGGTGGATAGTGGCTGGCCCCATGGGAGAAGGTTATTTTAACAGTAACAATTCAAATATACAATGTAAATTTTTGAATGAGATTCGCAAACAATTATCAAAGTTCTGGGAACTTGAAGAAGTTCCTAATGTTACGTACAATGAAGACAATTATTGTGAAACAGTATTTAATACAACTACTCGCCGTGAAGACGACGGTAGATTTTGTGTACAAATTCCACTAAAAGATTCTGTAGAAATTTTAGGTGATTCATACAATATTGCAGAAAAAAGGTTTTTCCAACTTGAGAAAAAATTAAACAACAACGATAAATTAAAACAAGAATATCAACATTTTATTAAAGAATATGAGCGTTTAGGTCACATGACCAATGTTTCTAAGCCTCTATTCGGTTGTTATCTTCCACATCATGCTGTAATTAGAGAAAATAGTGAGACTACGAAGCTTCGTGTAGTTTTTGATGCTTCTGCAAAAACGTCTACCGGAATATCACTTAACGACATACAACATATCGGCCCTGTAGTACAGGATGATTTATTTTCAATTTTGTTAAGATATCGGCAACATAAATACGTTGTCACAGCAGATGTGGAAAAAATGTATCGCCAAATCATGGTAGATCCAAATCAGCGAAATTTGCAAATTATTTTATGGCGTGACGAACCATCACAGCATTTTTTATTTTTTATTTTTTTTTTATCTTCACGCACAATCCCTGACGGGGTAGCCAGAGAGAACAGATCGCCAAGTGTCACGATCCTTACATATCTCTTTCGCTTCTTTCAGATTCATTATCTTCTTCATACATGCACGTCTAGGTATCCGAGTACTCTTGACCCTACCCTCTTCGAGCAATTTGCTCACATGAAATTAAAATATATCAATTAAATACAGTGACGTATGGAATGGCATCGGCGCCATTTCTGAGTACACGTCTATTGCAACTTTCAAAAGAATGCAAAGATAATAAAATAGCACAATTAATACAGACAGACTTTTATGTTGATGACTTTCTTTCTGGCGCTGAAACTGAAAGTGAATTACAAAATATAATTAAATCAGTCACTACAGTTCTCAGTACAGCCTGCTTTCCGCTAAGAAAATGGCGAACTAATGCACATATTCACCTTCAAGGTGAATCAAATACATCGTTGCCAAAAAATTTCGATTTGACTTCGCAATCCAGCGTTTTAGGTCTGAAATGGGATCCAACTAAGGACGTTCTTCGATTTCCAGTTAACATACAGTTAGATCAAAATATTACCAAAAGAACGATTTTGTCCAATTCAGCCAAGTTATTCGACCCACTAGGTTTGCTTAGTCTTTGTACCATCATACCTAAAATAATGCTACAAAAATTATGGTTGACAAAACTTGATTGGGATGATTCGGTGGATAATGTATTAAGGGCAAAATGGCAAGGTTTCATAAATAATTTAAACACCGTATCGTTCATTGAAATACCTAGATGCGTCCTCATTAATAAACCTGTAGTGATAGACTTACATACATTCTCGGAAGCTTCACAAGTAGCATATGCTTCTGCAGTCTATCTCAGATCAGTTGATGGTTCAGGTAATGTTCTGGTCAGATTACTTTGTGCGAAAACTAAAGTTGCTCCAGTTAAACCAACGACAATACCTCGATTGGAACTGTGTGGTGCCTTGCTTTCGGCACGATTAAGTGTTAAAGTATTAAAGGCTATTCGTTGCAAAATTGATTCAGTCTATCATTGGACTGACTCTACAATAGTTTTGGGCTGGCTATCCTCTCAACCATGCGATTTGAAACCATTCGTTTCAAACCGCGTTGGTGAAATAAGAGAACTTACTAGTGCAGATGTTTGGAGGCACGTCCCTGGAGATAAAAACCCAGCAGATCTAGCGTCACGCGGTTTAAATCCTAAATTAATTAATTCTGCCACGCTTTGGTGGCAAGGACCGTTGTTTTTAACCGAAAACTCGTGTAATTGGCCCAAAATTATAAATATTAAAAATATTGGTAATTTACCTGAAATGAAAGCTTATACTAAAACACTAGAACCTACAACTACACTACACGCCTCAACTACAGTACAATCTACAACTACACTACAATCTACGTGTTCATCAAATACTACTTTAGCTGTTAGCCAGTCAATGATAGTAAATGTGGAAAGATTTTCAAGGTTCACAACATTACAAAGATCTTTAGCTTTAGCGTTCTACGTTTTATTCATAACCTCAAACATAAACATCACAAATTCACTGGCCCCTTAACAACCAAGGAATTAGAGTCATCTTTAGAAATATTAATAAAACAACATCAGAACGAATGCTTCGCAGATGAAATTAAGGTTTTAAAGTCTAAGGGAAACTTACCAAATAAGTCCCGCTTATTGGCATTAAGTCCATTTATCGATGCACGTGAAATAGTTCGCGTTGGCGGCCGTACTAAAAACTCCAATGAAGCTTACGAAAGAAAATACCCAATTTTATTAGAAACGAAAAATACCTTTTGTAAATTACTATTTGTTCACTATCATAAAAAACTTTTACATTGTGGACCTCAACTCTTACTGACCGATATAAGAAGCAAATTTTGGCCTTTAACCCTTTAACTGGTAGAGGAAACTAGCCATGCAATTGTAATGAAACTCAGATATATTATGTAAGTATGTATTGTAAAAAGGAAAAAGTTATTTTTTTATTTTTATTTTTAAAAAAAACTATGTTGGCTATATAATTGCCACTACTGGTCAGCACACATGTGAAATTGTTTGAAACATGGAACAGCACAAAGAGGCACTTCATATTTGTCACATTGTATGTTGGATCTTTTGTTCTTAGTTGCGCTGCTGCATACTCGGCAGCGCCTGTATGTTTCTATGCCTTCTGGTAAGTGCTCACCAACATTGGCGAAACGAATATCTTCAGGTACACCAAAAAGTTTCTTCTGTCGAGTGAGTACCTCTGCACTAGCCTTCCTTTTCTTTGCTAAGAATTTAGGAGCAGTTGAAAATTTTCGTTTCCGAAATGTCAAATTGTTTACTAGTTCTCTGGCAAGAGTAAGCCTGAACATCTTTTGGCTCATGGGATTGTGTACTCTTGAATTCTTTGAGTACAATATATGAGCATTTGTGATTGCTACATCGAACAAGAAAAAAAATAACCGCTTCCACCATTTTTTGCTTCGACGAGCGACATCATAAGTGGCTTTTTGCTGATCAAATTTATCAACTCCGCCCATTCGCTTCGAGTACTCTACAACTGAGCGTGGACAGGGAAAAGGTCTTTTGCTTCCATCCTTTTGTGTAGGTTGACATGTAGCCTCTTCTTTCGGGTGAAAGGCTGTACTCATAATGGTTACTAATTTTGTGTCGTTCCAGATCGAAAATCCTACGTTGTTCCGAACTCGCCACTTATACTGCCCTTTTTGTAGTTGTTTCAGTTTTTTATTTTGCCTCTTCATGATTTCGCCGCAATTTCTTAGACCAGTAGGTTTCTTTACTAAAACAGGCATTCCCATCTGCTCTAGCCCAAATTTTGTAACCGCGCTTGACAGGTTTGAGGGGCATATACTGTTTTAGCGTACTGCGTCCCTTGAACTTTACCATTGATTCGTCAATGGACTGAGATCTTGTATTTCGGGCATTATTTTGACACCTCTGGTTTATTTGATCTAGTAGTGGGCGAATTTTATAAAGTTTGTCGAAACCTGTTTCACCTCTTCTGGGCATCTGTTCGTTGTCATTTACATGTAGACATCTAGAAATCTTTTGAAATCTTTGGAGCGTCATGGTTTCAGCAATCTCAGGGACACATAATGCTGGATTGCTAGACCAGTAATCTTCAATTGACGGTAGTTTGTGTATCCCCATTTGTATTAGCATTCCAAGATATGCTTTGAGTTCGTCTTTAGTAATTTGAGTAAAATTTCTAACATTTGATTGACGAGCAAACAAGTTTGATTGAACAAGTAGGTTTTCAATCACATCATTATCAAAAAATACTTCGAAGTAAGCGATTGTTCTAGATCTACTCGGAAAATGGTTCTGCGATTGAAGTTCGTCTTCATCGAAGGAAGGCACGTTCGGATCATTTGTCCAATCAACTTTCTTCCATTCTATTTCTTCTTCATCGGAATCTGATTCTTCTGAAACCAAGGCGGTGGGTGCAGTCACCTCTGCATCTCGTGTATTGATTGATGTGGAATCAAAGGGTCGTGCAGTGGTGGCGCTAGATGTTGAAGCACGCAGTACTCTAACGTTTCCTGCTCCTCCCACTTCATTATCACTTTCACAATCTGTTGTCCCTTCACTTGTCTCATTCCGAATATTCTCTCTTCTGTTGTTGCTTTCTGTACCTATTTCGTCTTCAATCTCATGGTCGTCATCTTCTTCCCATTCATCCGTTGCCTGTTCTGGCCCATGTTTTCCGTGTCTTCTACTACTTCTAGCTGTCAACAAAGAGTCTGCAAAGTCTGGTTCAATGCAGGTTGGAAAGAGGAATCGTTGTTAGGCGAAAGCAATTGTTCAATGTCATCAGTATCGGAATCTTCCAAACTGTCTTCTGAATCTGTACCATCTGAAAGGCCAAACATGGCTTCCAACTGCAACTCAATTTCGCGATCGTTTATCGACCGACGACGGTGCTCCATATTTTATTCTGTAAATAAAAATAAATCTCACTGGTACTGGCATATATATTGCCATCAACAGGTAATATACTAACTGGTAGTGGCAAATATACTGCCGACTTGATATTTCCCGATTTCTATAATAATATTGAATATTGATCTAAAATAATTATCCAAGATTGACATAAAAACACAAATCTAACGATTATTAAAAAAAAAACTTACCAAAATAACAGTTTTTTGTAGAGATTGAGCCGGATTACTCTCGAGAATCGAAAATGCCACAAATTCTAACTAACTTGACATATATTTGACAAATGTCAAATGAATGTTCCCAAATTATTAGTTTTTTTCCATCGTACTAGTTTGTTGTCTATTGCCCGAAATGATGAAACGTTTCGTTAATACAAATCTTCTTTTAGTAGAGCTACGAAAACATGTCGGCAAATATAATGCCTCTACTAGACAAAGGGTTAAGAGGTAGAGTATTAGCAAGATCCACTGTCAACAACTGCCAACTGTGTAAAAGAATAAAGGCAAAGTGTTTTATTCCTATAATGGGTAATTTGCCAGCAACTAGAGTTACTCCAAATCTTCCTTTTCACGTAAGCGGTGTGGACTTTGCCGGGCCTTTTTTTATTACTGACCGTAAAGGTCGCGGTTGCAAAATAACAAAATGTTATTTGAGTTTATTTATTTGTTTCGCTACAAAAGCCTTGCATCTCGAAGTAGCAAGCGATCTCACTACCGATATTTTTATACTATGTTTAAGACGTTTTATATCCCGAAGAGGAAAGCCTCTTAAATTATATTGTGACAATGGTAAAAATTTTGTCGGTGCAAATAATGAAATTACTAATTTTTTCAAATTTAACAGTGAAAGCATATCTGGTTTTGCAGCCGATGAAGGCATACAATTTAAATTTTCCCCTCCGTATTCCCCGCATTTTGGCGGACTTTGGGAGGCAGGTGTCAAGTCTGCTAAGTACCACGCAACTAGAATATTAGGCGACAAACATCTTACGTTTGAGGAGTTGTCTACTTTATTTGCGCAAATTGAGGCAATCCTTAATTCCAGGCCATTAACCCCTCTTTCCTCAAACCCCAATGACCTCAATCCTTTAACACCAGCGCACTTCTTGATCGGCAGGCCGCTTACGTCACTACCATCGGAAAATTTACTAGACATTAATTTAAATAGACTCGATAGGTACCGATGTCTTGAAAAGATGCGTCAACACTTCTGGGAACGCTGGCGAAAGGAATATTTAAGCGAATTGCAACAACGGCACAAATGGCAGGTTAACCAACAAGCATTTAAGGAAGGGGATTTGGCAATTATAAAAGAAGCTAATTTACCACCGTTGAAATGGCGTATGGCGCGAATACATAAATTATATCCTGGTTCTGATGGAATTGTACGAGTTGCAGATGTATACACGAAGAATGGCATTGTGCGTCGGGCTGTCCACAACCTGTGTCCCTTGACAAATTCATCTACAACAGGAGCACCTCAAAATCCTGAAGAATTTGAGGGGGGGGGGGGGGGGGGGAGGAGGATGTTAAATCTTGAACGCGTCCAAGAGTGACGTCACGCATGGGAACGAACTGGCCGGTCCCGGCCATTACGCTTCGAGCTCCGCACACAGCAACAAGCTTTAAATTTAATTATTTGTAATTACTAATTAAATAGCATATTAAATGTACTGCATTTCATTGCGGAGTTTTCATTGCAATATCCTCAAGAAATTGAAGACCAGCGTGATCATAAATTAATGAAGTTTTGTAATGTTTGTTTAATATGATTAATAGAATCAGGCGTTACTTTGCGGAAATCCATTATATAAAAGCTTTTAGAAAAGTTTACTTCGCAAATATCCGCGTTATAAAATAAAATGATGTGTCTTACCTAGTATGAAGAGCACCTCCCGCCCTCCCTAAATTGCGTGCACTATCCCCGTCACCACTAATCCCAACCTAGCCAACGACCACTCCTTTAAAGTCTTACATACGTGTAATAAAGGGCTGCGGCTGTGTGTGCTGGAACAGTTAGAGATATTAAAAAGTAATAATAATACCGTTGCATTGCTGAATGAACAAACAAATGTTACTAACTCACCTCTCTTAAATATCTTCAAACCTGCTCTCTAATAATAGAGAGCCTCGCAATATGGTCGTTTGTCACCCTCACGGTAATCGGCGATTGGTTGGGTGGTTGGAGGGTGGGCGTTGCGCGGCGGTTTGTTTTTAATTTTACAAACGGCTGCGTAAGGCCAGCGGTGATTGGTCGCATGTTTTATCGCATGACGCAGTCGCTCGCTCCTTAGGTTGAGAGCGGTTGCATCATCGGTCTGTATAAAAGGCACTTGTTTTGGCTCGCCGCTCACTTAGCGGTTAGCCACCGTAGAGTCTATATCACCTGATGATGCCTCGTGTCGTATTATCGTCAGTGGTGTGTCTTGCCTAGTGTGGTGGTGTTGGGAGTAGCGGTGCTGGGATTACTGGTGACGGGGATAGTGCACGCAATTGAGGGAGGGCGGGAGGTGCTCTTCATACTAGGTAAGAAACATCATTTTATTTTATAGAGCGGATATTTGCGAAGTAAACTTTTCTAAAAGTTTGTTTAATAGTTTTACAGTTCGGATTACAAATAATTGCACTGAGTATTTCACCGTATCTAGTTCACTTTACATTTAGATAACACTATAAGTTGGATAAAAACATCTGAATTTTATGACAATCATATTTATATGTTGAAATATTTGGGTTTACTATTTTTAAAGTTAATTATTGATGGAGCTCTACGCTAGAGCGCCAACTAGCACCCTATATTATACTAATATTGCCACACCTATATAATACTAATATTGCCACAAAGTAAACATTTATGTGGACGAAACCATTAATTTTAACATCTCCTCCCTATACCTTGCCAACAAAAAGATCTGATTTAGACAAATTTTTGATAATACAGTTCATATATTTGACAGTTATATTGAAAAGTTTATTCAGGAGCACAAAACTAATGCATGTTTTAGAGTTTTGTTAAAGAAACAAAATAGGTAATTCATTTTAATTTTTGTCCTCAAAAACAAGGTTGGCGAAAATTTATTTTACGTAACGCATGTAACAGGTACCACAAAGTGAATTTATATTAAATTTGTAGATTTTTCGCACTTCTGGTAACATTTCAAAGTAAACGTTTTTGTGTGATTGTGTGTGATAAAATTTTGTTCCATTACAAATTCGTGTTTTCTCAGGTAAGAAGGTTCCTATGTTTTGTTTTTTTCCTTAATTTTCTCTCAAAACAGTATAATATTCATAATTTGTAGGCTTTATATTCATTAATTTTGACTTAAAAATGATTGATTTGGATTTCAACCACTTTTCGTAACATCAGTTACGTAACGTTATGTATTAACGGAACTAATTTTGTTACGTAACGGAATTATAAGGATATGTCTAACTTTGAGTTAGAGTAGGTAGTTTGTCTGAACATATCTGCAGCTAAAAAACATGTTTTTTTTCATCTTTCAGATACTTTTAAAAGTTATCTTTTCAAACCTACCTACTAAACAAAATGCCTCTCACAGGGGCCGAACGGGCAAAACGATTCCGAGAAAATATAAAAAAAAGATAAAGGAAAGTATGAAGTTTAAAAACGGCAAGGCCCCAGGCGAGGATGGAATTACAGCGGAGCTTCTGAAAGCGGGTGGAAAACCGGTACTTGAAGTCCTTCAGAAGCTCTTTAATTCCGTCCTCCATGGTGGCATTACACCAGAGGCGTGGAGCAGAAGTGCGGTGGTCTTGTTCTTCAAGAAAGGCGACAACGCCCTCTTGAAGAACTACAGACCGATTTCCCTTCTGAGCCGCGTCTACGTGCTGTTTTCGAGAGTCATTACGAATCGTCTCGCGCGCAGACTTGACGACTTCCAGCCTCCCGAACAAGCCGGTTTCCGAAAAGGCTTTAGCACCATAGACCACATACATACCCTTCGGCAAATTGTACAGAAGTCCGAGGAGTACAATTTGCCACTATGTCTGGCGTATGTGGACTATGAGAAAGCCTTTGATTCCGTCGAAATTTGGGCGGTGCTGCAGTCCCTTCAGCGATGCCAAGTTGACTGTCGGTATATCGAAGTGTTGAAGTGCTTGTACAGTACGGCTACGATGGCTATCCGAGTACAGAACCAGAGTACGAAACCTATCCAATTGCAGAGAGCTGTAAGACAGGGTGACGTCATATCCCCGAAACTCTTTACCGCTGCATTGGAAGATGTTTTCAAGCTTCTGGACTGGAAAGGATACGGTATCAACATCAATGGCGGTTACATCACTCACCTTCGATTTGCCGACGATATAGTCCTTATGGCAGAATCGCTGGAGGACCTAAGCACTATGCTCAATGACCTCAATAGTGTTTCTCAACGGATAGGTCTTAAGATGAACATGGACAAAACAAAGATCATGTTTAATGTCCATGTCACACCTATGCCGGTAGTTGTTGGGAACACTAAGCTCGAAGTTGTTGACGAGTATGTTTACCTGGGACAAATAGTCCGACTAGGTAAGTCCAACTTCGACCGAGAGGTCAATCGACGGATTCAACTCGGTTGGGCAGCGTTCGGGAAATTACGGCACATCTTCTCGTCAGGTATACCTCAAAACTTGAAAACCAGACTGTACACCCAGTGCGTGTTGCCAGTTATGACATACGGAAGTGAGACGTGGTCCTTCACTGCTGGCCGGATGAGGAAGCTCAAGGTCGCTCAGCGAGCTATGGAGAGGGCTATGCTCGGAGTTTCTCTGCGTGATAAACTCAGAAATGAAGATATCCGCAGTGGAACTAGAGTGACCGACATAGCCCAACGGATTAGTGAGCTGAAGTGGCAATGGGCCGACCATATAGCTCGAAGAACCGACAACCGATGGGGAGGAAGGGTTCTCGAGTGGCAGCCTCGTACCGGCAGGCGAAGTGTAGGGCGTCCCCCCACTAGATGGAGTGATGACCTGGTAAGATATGCAGGAAGTCGATGGATGCAGGTGGCTCAGGACCGTGCTTTGTGGCATTCTATGGGGGAGGCCTATGTTCAGCAGTGGACTTGTGAAGGGCTGTAATGATGATGATGATGATGATGAAGTTTACAAGAAAAAAGAATAACAACGAGTAAAAATGTCAAAAAAGAATAAACGAACTCAGCAAAGAAGAAAAACATAAAAAAAGAAGACAGTGGAGAAATCAAAATAGAAATCAAAACAGCAAAAAAGATAAGAAAATATTTTCTGAAGAAAGAAAACAAGAAATTAAGACTTCTGAACCAAGAAACATTAAAATGTGTAATCGTTTGAAGAAGATAATACGTTTTTAAATAATGCTTTAATTAAATCGAAAAAAAATGAAGTAAGATTTTACATACTACTAGAAAGAGGCAGCGCGGCGGACATTTCCTTGTCCTAAAACCCTCTCAGAAATGAGAGGAGGCCTGTGCCCAGCTGTGGGACCTAAATAGGCTGCAACTTTACTTTTACTTTTAGGACGATTTTTTAAGTCCCTATATTTTATAAAAGTATTAATTTAGTATTACACTAAGTAGAGATTGATCTTTTGAATATTTAACTTTATGCCAAAACGTAACCCTTCAAAATATTATGAATAGTAAAAGAACCTAAGTATTGTTTCTTTATTGTTTATATATATATATATATATATATATTTCATACGATGAAATAGTTTTAGTTTTGATGACTCAAATAGCTAAAAATATTTCAGCGTGTGAATTATTTACTATGAATATTTTTTAACTTTATTATTCACTAATCTTAAGAACATTTTTTTAAATAACCATAAGTATTTTAATAAAGACTAATTTCTAGAAAATAACTTTTAAAATTATAGTAATTAAGTATTATTTAGTACTTATGGAAAAAAAACTGAACCCTAAGTAAGCAGTTCCTTTTCGTAACACATTATTCCATTTACGTTACTGTCCCACAGTTATTAGTTTTAATTTCTACGTTTATCTTACAAATATTGTTTATTTGAGTGCTTTTGAAAGTTTAATAGTATTTTTTTTATTTCGTTCATAGAGTATGATATTGAACGTGTTTCTAGTATTGTGGTAAATGATATTTACCCCGAAATATCTGGAAAGTTACGTAATGGAGCTTTACACAGTAGATTATCTAAATTTCTACGAATAATTTTGTAATAAGCTTATTTTTTAAAAAGATTTTTCTTTGATTTCATTCAAACAATAAAATTTATATGAATAATAATAGTTTTATTTTATTAAAACGGTAATTAAAGAAGTTACAAAACTGAATAAATATTGCAGTATGCGGTCCCTTTAAATGGATTTTTATGAATATTATTAAGACATTCTTAATATTTTTTACATTATCGGAGAATTTATTAAATTTGCCAAATTTGATTTATGAAATAATATTAGGTTCCGCTTACGTAACGCGTCATTTTATTTGAAATCCGCTCATATTCTTTTTGGTAATCACTGCTGTCGGACTCAAAGATATTTTGAATTCATTTTCAATAATATTGTCCATTTTCATATCTCGTTCAATATCATGTAAGATTATGTATTTTATTTTCTCGACGACTTTTTTCAGTCTTATTTAGTGACTTTTGCACACGCAGTTTGTGCCAATGTCAGCATTTATCCAGTGCTGAAAAGTGTTTTAGTATTGATACTCATAGTAAGACGTTTTATTTGTCCCCAAATAAGAATCGGAGGCAATCGAATAACTTCGTGTCCGTGCTCTAGGACCAGTTCATCGATTATACGCGTGTAGTGAGTCTTGGACGGGATAGTTGTTTTTAAAATTTCAACAATGCAACTATTAATAAAGAAGCACTTGCTTCCACATAGTTTCTTTCCAGTAAGATCATTTTTTGTGTTCCTACAAGTTTATTCCTTAAAGTGGCGGTATTTAGATTTAAGATAATTACTCAAAAAAAGGAGAAGGCCAAATTGGCATCGAGAAAGCTTGGCTGCTCAGCAGAGCGAGACAGTATTTCATGTCGGCACACCCAACAAGGCCACACAACAAGGCGTAGGTTCGGCCTCAAGTGGAATACTGTTTCCATCTCTGGGCCGGGGCTCCCCAGTGCTAATTTCTTTCATTTAATCGCATCCAGCGCAGAACGCTTCGAATTGTCGGCGACCGAGCTCTTTTTGATCAGCTTCAGTTATTGGCGCTGCGAAGAGATGTTGCACCTTTTTTTGCGCATTCTATCGTCTAAATTAGACTAATTCCAGCTGCTCAATTTCACCATCGCACATCGCGATAGTACTCGAAACTTCAAGGGACAGAAAACCTATTTTGCAATAAAACTATGAGTGATATAAGATAAGTTTACCTAAACAAATTTGTATTTAATTTATCAAACATATTGTCTATATGTCGGTTTGATTATCGCGATGTTCGGTAGTCTCTTGATTGGCGGAAATGAAAGTTATCTTTAATTTAAGAAGGCGACCTTGGATCATTGAACTTTCTTACTTTGTTATAAAGAATAAAGGTGAAAAACGAGCACACAGTCCACTTGATGGAAACTGGATAATGTGGCCCATAGACATCAACATTTATCCCTTATAAAGAACCAACCAAAATGTAAATGCGTTGTTACCCCTGAGTACTAATATGGAATGCCTCGTTTCCAGTAAAAAGGCCCTCTGTTTCTCTATACTCATCATACAAAACATAGCAGCATTAAGCTGTTATTTAACGCTGGTGTTTAGTGTTATGCTACTTACATATCATTTTACACTATTTTAAATTCATTTTTCCATTCTGTTTTGATTTTCTGCGTTCACCTCAAAACTGGATATTTTGTATTACCTTTATTTCCATAGGATCCTGTAACGTTTTTAAACCGTATATTAACGCTCTCAGCACTTTTTAAATCGGTGTCGATGGAGTCTACCTTTTTCGATCTTTTATTTAGTTCTCCGTAACTCTGCAATTTCGGGCTTCGTGCGCGCTGGTGTGCTACCTTTTTTCATATATCATTAATATCTCATTTTTCACTTAAATCTTGCCGTTTCTCTATTACGAGCCTGAAACCAAAATTTGACATGTTTTGACATCGTTGTTTATCTGGTTGTCATGGCAATTTTTATTCGAATTCGTTACCGGTCTGATGTTTTTACTTCAATACTTCCACAAAAATACTCTTTTCTTCTTAGCCATTTACAAAAATTTGCTTTTAATTTAAATAATTTCCCGTCGAGCGCGGAGCTCTCTAAAAAGGTATAAAAGCCGAACAATCGGTCAATAAACTCAGTCTCGCTTCAGCTTTCAAACTTGAAGCATCTCCTAAAGGCCTTATCCCGGGGCCGCACTGCCCCGGGATCCTGCAAGCCTTCACCTGAAGTCGTAGCCTGTGCCTACTCCGGGCGCTGCGTGTGCCTACTCCGGGCGCTGCGTGTGCCTACTCCGGGCGCTGCGTGTGCCTATTCCAGGCGCTGCGTGTGTCTACTCCAGGCGCTACGTGTGTCTACTCCAAGCGCTGCGTGTGCCTACTCCAGGCGCTGCGTGTGCCTACTCCAAGCTCTGCGTGTGCCTACTCCGGGCGCTGCGTGTGTCTACTCCGGGCGCTGCGTGTGCCTACTCCAGGCGCTGCGTGTGCCTACTCTAGGCGCTACGTGTGTCTACTCTAGGCGCTACGTGCGTCTACTCCAGGCGCTGCGTGTACCTACTCCAAGCGCTGCGTGTGCCTAGACCAGGCGCTGCGCACCTAACACAGGCAAGGCCTGTTCATACTCCGTTAGCGGTGAGCACCACCGCCAAGCGCGGTGTGCCACTTTGGTCTTCGGGCTCCGCTTCAGTACTCATCTATCTTCATTATCTTTAAATAATTGTAATTCACGTCATCCATCATCATCATCATACTTCATTTTTTTATATAAAACTGTAAATATCTTTTTAAATTTTAAATAAATTATTCTTTGTTCTATGTTTGTTGTTTCGTTGTTGTTAGGTTAGTTTTTTTTGTTTTTTAATTGTGGCTTCACGACAGGTGTTTTGTGAGAGCGTGGTGCTAGCCCGGTTGAGCGGACTCCGTCGTACTACCACGTCAATATTTGACATATAGAAAACCATTTAAGCAGTAGAATGTTATGTGGTCATACTTACTTCTACTTCTTTTCCTGCCCGTATCCCAAGTTATATTACTTAACTGAATTATTTTAGTTCAAAAGAAAGAAAGAAGAAGTAGGGATGGACACGATACTTTTGTTCCGATATTTTTGAGAAATCGATACTATTATATATATATATAATACTTTTAACAAAATTTGAGTCACATCATTACATTTGGGTCCTAGGTGTAGCCTATTTATATTCCACTGCTGGGCACAGGCCTCCTCTCATTTCTGAGAGGGTTTTAGGGCTAGGAAGTGTACGCCGCGCTGCCCCAATGCGTGTTGGCGAACTTCACATGTCTTCAAAATATTTTTTTTGTTATTTCTCAGACGTGCAGGTTTCCTCACGATATTTTTCTTCACCGCCGAGTACTTGGTAAATCAGCACTTAAAATTGCAATTAACAATTTCATTGGTGCCAGCGGGGATCGAACCCAGGTTGCTCGAGTACTGTGAAACTTACAGCGAGCGCTAACCATCTGAGCTATCACGGCTCTTATTAATAGCTTATGTTAAGAGCGTGTGTTGTCAGTTTCTCGTGATTGGTACATATTTTTTTTTTTTTTTTTTTTTTTTTTTATAGAATAGGGGGCAAACGAGCATGCGGCTCACCTGATGTTAAGTGACTACCGCCGCCCATGAACAACCGCAACACCAGGGGAATTGCAGATGCGTTGCCGGCCTTTTAGAAAGGTGTAAGCTCTTTTCTTGAAGGTTCCTAAGTCGTATCGGTTCGGAAAATTCGCTGGTGGTAATTGATTCCACAAAGAAGTTGTGCGAGGGAGAAAACTTCTTCTAAATCGCACAGTGGTGGACCGCCAATCATCCAGATGGTATGGATGGTAACGCGAGTTTTGTCGCGACGTGCGATGGTGAAATTGAGCGGCTGGAATTAGTCCGAACAATTCCTCAGAGCACTCCCCGTGATAGATG
Source organism: Parnassius mnemosyne (assembly GCA_963668995.1). NCBI lineage: Eukaryota > Metazoa > Arthropoda > Insecta > Lepidoptera > Papilionidae > Parnassius > Parnassius mnemosyne. Next base: position 18,870,505 of record CAVLGL010000068.1, on the reverse strand, counting down.
CGATAAAATACGCAAAGAGATGCAACATCTCTACGCAGTGCCAGTGTATCGAGCCGATCGGAAAGAACTCGGTCGTCGACGATTCGAATCGCTCTGCGCTGGATGCGGTCAAGTGGAAGGAGCTGGCACTGGGGTGCCCCGGCCCAGAGATGAGAACAGTATTCCATGTGGGGCCGAACTTGCGCTTTGTAAAGTTGCAAGCATATTTAGTAGATTTATATTCATCAATTATGTAAAAAATGATTTAATACAGTTTAATCCTAATTTACTTTTTTTTCTGTTGCTCTAATTTATTTTTGTACCGACAATTTAATACGTCGAAATTTAAATTTAGTTAGTTTGATACTATTATTAAGTGTCTCATTGGTTATAAGTTCTGAACTCCAAGTTCCGAAATTTCTCGGATAATATTTGATATTACTCAATCGGAAGTTTTAAAAATAAATTGAAAAGTACTCGATACTTAACAATATCGGTAATTTTGTTTCAATACTTTTCTCGGAATCTATAAATCTGATTCGATACGGGTGTCGAGTAAAGTATCGATACTTTTGAAAGGACATTGCTCTGCACCCATACATTGTTCGCCCTGGAACCAAGAGCATCGGAAAATTATGTGTGTTATTGTCGATCATTAGTAAATTTCTATATAATCTTATTTTTATAACGGACACAATAGATATATTTCCATTAAAATAAAATCACATTTTGAGGTTATAATTGAACCATGAATATTATAGTTTTTCATAGCTTCGAGTGATTGTAGATAATTAGGTATGCAGTTTTTGTTTTAAAGCCTAAGTATATGTAAGTGCAACGTATAAATGCATAGAATCTAGTTAACAAACCTGCTTTCTTAGGTTTGGTTTTGAAATGAGAGATAATGTTTGTGTGAATTTATTTCAAAATAAAAATGTATGTACATATATAATGGCTGTTAGCATTTAGATGTTGTCATTAGCATATACGGTACGGTAAGAAACCTAACACTTAAATGTATAAGGATTTAGGCTGGTTTCAGTCACACCGCTAGACATGCCGTCGTACAGCGAGCGTATCAACCACGGTTTCAACCAAGTTTCTACAGCGCGCGCTTGAACAGCGTAAATATTATCGACTACTATCTAGTGCATTTGCAAGCGGGTGCGTCTGGACGGCGCTGTTCAAACGTGTGACTATGAAAGCAGCCTTATCGACTTTGTACCTAATTGGTCGTATAAGTTGTTTTTACACCTACATATTATGTTTGAATTTGAAATAAAACACAGATTAATTTCATGTTTATTGTTCATCTTCTAAATTGGAAATTAGAATATGTTCTAAAACTGTGCAGGGATGTTGATATTATTTTGACGTCTCGTAAAGCTCAAGTACCAAATAATGGTCATAAAATGGGCGCAGCAACCGATGGTACAATGGTACAACGATGCAATTACAGCAATATTGCACGATTGCTTCTCTGTTCATCTGTCAACAACATTGAACCACCAGCACAGCCGCAATTTACACAAAATACACTTTCCATTGCGTATGAGTAAGTCCGTTTATGAATGCTAGGTTATCATTTCAGTGGTACACAGTTCCGAAAATCACAACAAGGTAAGTCGTTCTTGAAAGCAATCAGAATCCGTTACATAAGCCAAGTCGTAATGTTCAATATATAGTCCCCAAAGTCACCAAAACTAGATACAATTACAAAGAGCAAACGAGGCCAACCAATGTAATTTTGATAGATTGAGAGATGACAGTGACAGTACCATTAGGCATGTTGATTTGGAATCGCTTAATCGATTGTTTATAGCAAAATAATCGATTTTCGAGATCGATATAGATCTGAAAAATCCTTGTCCGATGTCCTGATATCGACTTAGAACACGCCATTGATTCAAAGAATCGATCAAAATACCTTTTGAATCGGATTTATTCAAGAACTAGCTATATTTCAAACAATTGAAGAAATACTTTTGCGTAGTTGGAACATCTGTTCCTTGTGACAGACAGAAAAACTGTTCTATTCTGGATTCGATCCCAGGGTCGGGCAAATTATTATTGGGTTTTTATAACTTGAAGTTCACAGTAGTAGCACGGAGTCTGGATTTGTGCCCGGAGTTTGGCAATACGCACATCCGCTATTACATGGGACGTATAAAATAACAGTACTACACACCTCTACCTACTTCTTGGAAATACAGGCGTGATGTTATGTTTATTAATTTAATGATGTTTCTATACAATTACTTGTATTTATGGTAAAATTATCGTCAATAATTTTCTGCGTCTATATTAGGCCTTTTTGAAATTGTCGCGTTTGATCGAAAAAAGATCTGTTAAGGCTTGATTTAATCGATAATCGATTCTAGTATGTTCGATTTTTTTCATAAGAGACTGACAAGTGACATGTGACAATACGATTTATGGACATTTCCTAAGATTTATTATAGCCATACGTTACAAACAGTATTACATAGATAATTTTTTGTCATACGATAATATTAATACCATAACAAGTATGACAATATCTTACTTTACTTATAATAACACGTACGTCTCTACTTCTTCCATACTTGTAACAATATTAATAATAACATATGTATATAGTCTGCAATATTGCTCTTTTTAAAGAACACATTAATAATAAATGCAGTAACGATAAGTGTTTTTTTTTTAAATATTATTTGTAGTAAACTCGTAAGTTATCGTTTAGTAAGACGTAAAATACACTCCTTTCCTTTATAAACAGTCATTAGAAAATCCTGAACAAACGAATATTTTTATTCAGCATTATTCTAACTACCTATTCAAAATCGAGTATAACCTCATTCATTAGGTATAGTACGGTTTTTAAATGATACTTTTAGGGAATAAAATAAAAGAATATAAAGAAATGGTAATTTAATATTTTTATTATAGCTTCTTTTGCAATTTTATTCGAAATAAATTCAAAATGTAACTCTGATTAAAAAATATGCAACAGTTCAATAAAAATTGATAAATCGATTATAATCGATTGGGCATCCCTAATCATTTTTCGACACCACATGTTTGGTGAAGATGGCGGCGATTAATGTTATTAGTCGAGTAGAATACTTTTTAATGTTAATTTTCGCATGCAGCTAGTCCGTGTTATAAAAATATTTGCAACCAATATAATAAAATAGACACTTAATTATCGTGTATGTCCGATGTTTTTATTACACAGAGCGATTGTGGAAATTCTCCTTTGTATAACACCAAGAAGAAGAAATACCTAAATAGGAAATAAGGAACCATTTAGACTAGAACTTAGAAAATAGAATCCAAAAAAATCATCAGAATTTTCTGCCGATTTTGCATATCTTAACTGGCAACCCTTTCAGTGAGCTTATGTTTGACCCTTCAGCTGCATTCGTATAAACGCGACATTTTAGGGGAATCCCTTAAATCTATACATATAATAGATCTGTAGAAAAGTCGTGTCTGTAATTCTAATATATTCTAGAAAAAAAACAAGTCCAGGGGACTAAATAAAGGGTTCTCAAGCCAAATCGGTGGTTTTTAGAATTTTTGTCTGTCTGTCTGTCTGTGTATTCCGGATTCACGCAAAAACCACTGGACCGATTTACATAAAATTTGGTATTTAGGTAGCTAGTAACCCGGGGTAACTTATAGGCTACTTTTTAACCGATTACGGAACTTCAAAAAAAGAAGGTTAAGTATTTTCCTTCCTATAAATGTTAATTTTCTATTATATATTAGTTATAGGCGGGATAACGGGTGTTTTTCAAATATTTATAAATCAAATATTAATAATACCATGTACCATATTTATAAATAAAGTTTAAAATATAGTTATAAACTTGGTAAAATACACCGATGTAGTTATCAAAATAGCGCCATCTATCATCAAATGGAAAAATTAGTATATTTTGCCTTCAGTTACTAATAAATTAAATAATATAAATAAAAATATGTATATGTTTAAATAATAAGATTTTTAAAATTATTTAAAAATTGTAACGTTTAGTTTTTAGTATTTTTATTTTATTTTAAAAGTGTAATAATGTCAATAGATAATAGTGACATCTATCAAAAATATGAAAATTGATAAGGTTTTTATTTCAAGTATACTAATCTATATGTAAACTGATTAAAACTGGTCTGTTTGCAATTATTGCAAAATTTTCATTATCTTTATAGCTTTATTAAACATATTTTTATATATGTCGTGACCAGATCGTAGAATTGATCATATACCTATCATAAAGTAGTCTATCATTTCGTCAAATGGTGTGGTCATTTCATGATATTTAGCACTGTTTGTTGACCATCTCATGATATAGCTTGACAAAAAAAATTTATATTAATTACATTAGAAATGAATAAACCAAACTATAAATATAACTTAAAGTAGAAAAATTAAAAAAAGAGTTATAAAGTGCAAAAAATTAAAAATCAAACCACTGACTCAGTGTTGTATATTAATATAATACTCTAGATAACGATAAACTATTATTTAAAACTAATTTCTCAATTAACTGACACTATGTAACGAAAAACTTTACCCCAGTCACAACTAGCGACATCTGGTGAGTGGAAGATTATTAGCCCTCATTAAATAATAGAATGTTACTGAATTACGATGTAAATAATTGAAAATTTGTTCGTGGCATCGTTGGAAGGGTAATTACTAGGTAGATGTGGTCAACAATCATACACAAGCTTAGTTTCAGTTTTTAGAAATTGTATTTAAATAAATACGAGGGCCTTGTAGCTCTCGCCGTGAGATTTCATCGTAGCACGGGAGCAAAACGGTTATAGAAAACTTTAAGTGCTAACTTAACACGCGTCCGTTAAAGTGGTAACGAATTACTTCGTGGGGAAACCTAGATGTCTGAGTAATTAAAGTGGTCGTGGAGATGTAAAAACAGTTAATATGCATTAAAGCCTTGCAGTATATTCTATTTTTCTGCCCACAAAACACTATAGGTAATGATGAGCCCTGTGGACATTAGTGAGACGCATATTAGCTGCTACTTTAATTTTTTTACCTTTAACGAGACTTATAAATCAGTTTGTAAATTAAAATAGTTTTCATATTTTCAAACACATTAAGATATATTTGATAGTCCTGGTTTCATAGTTCATATGAATACCTATATGTAAATGAACAGGCTATTACTGAAAAATACTTACTTACTAATTAAAGAAAGCCGGTTTTACTTAAACAAAGGTTCATTTTATTTTACTTGTCGATGGTGGTAATCAAACTGATTAAAACTTAAATTTCATGGTACGTAAGCATTATTATATATTTTAGCATATATTTGAATTGCAATTTGGAATGTCAATTTACCACATTTTTGGCGGTAAAGGAAAACAGAAGTTTCGCAGTTGAGGACATCCAGCGTTGGAATTGCGCAGCGAAGACTTTTGGCCAAAAACTCGGCGGCCTGTGCCCAATAGTAATATGTATGTAAGCTGCTACTTTTTTACTTTTCATGGGGCAATAGTATAGGGCAGCAGTATTTATTTCATTCATATTTTCGAGTATGTTAATTTTTTTGTTTTCACTCTACCGTAAATATTAAGGGTTGCAAAAATGAGTAGAACTCATTATCGTCAGCCTATCAAAAGTCCACTGAAATGAACATAGGCCTCCCCCATAAATTGTCAAGTAGCTGGATGTTTGCTATAGTTGCCACGTTTGGTAGGCGGGTTGGCGACCGCAGATATTATTATTTAGGTCTCTGTTGTCAGGAAAGTGATGCTGCCCATCTCCTGTTTGTTTTCCTATGTCGCCTCTTACGACAGAACGATATGGGGTGGCGGATTCTCTTTCACCGCCACAACAAGACGAACATTTTTCTACTCCCGTTCATGAGTGTAGTGATTCCCAGGTTCACTGTGAATAAAATTTATAAGCAATGAAACTAATTTTATGGATTTTATCGCGTTTAATTTAAACTTTTTTAATTCCCGATTTTTTGGGCACTTTACAGTACTCGTGGTCACAGGAGGACTAAGGTGTTTGACGACCTGATATCATATTTAGAATAGAATAGAATAGAATAAAAATGAAAATGAATACAATAAATGCAATAATAGTATGCTTGGGTTTGAATTTAATTTTATTAATTACTAGCTGTTCCCCGCGACTTCACCCGCGTGTAATTTAGGAATTTATTTATGTTGCGCGGCACCTTAATCGTTTTTCTAAAATATAAGTAGCCTAAGTTACTTCCTATAACATCAGCTATCTGCCACGTCCAGCCGTTTCGGAGATTAGCCGGAACAAACAGACAGACAAAAATTTTATAAATTGTGTTTTTGTTATAAGTACCTACCGTATATACTTTCATATACATTTAGTAAAAAGCTGTTGTTTTGACATTACAAACAGACACTTCAATTTTATTTATTTGTATAGATAGGGTCCTTAGCAGATGATAGCACTCAGCCATCTTCCATTTTAAAATTAGGATGTTTTTTAATTTCAAAAGGCTCGCGAATCATAATTGGTAGGAATTGGTGTTCTATTGCAAGGATTTGTTGTATATCAGATCCGATATAATGGTTGGGACGATACTAAACATGTTGATACTTTAGACTTCCCGGAGCGTCGGTGTTTCACATCAACGATGTGTTCTTTTAAGCGGGTTTTTATGGAACTTTCATCCAAAGATGCGTAAAAAAACCCCACGTAAAGAATTTAAAATTAAACGTGATAAAATCCGTAACATTAGTTTTATTCCATGTACACTGTATACAAAATTTTATAATTTCATAAATGCAGTTCTATAATGATGTATACTGTATTCATCACTATAGAACTGCATTTATGAAATTTTATAGTCTACTCGAACGTAAAAAAATATTTACATCTATTTTATGGTACCGATCAATATAAAATATCTCAAATAAAAATATCCCGTAAATTGATAGAAGACCATGAAACTCATCATTATTTTGTTAAAACTAAATAAACTTTAAGTAAATAAATTAAAGTAAAGAGTAAAATGTAAATAATAGATAATAATACATTTTCATTCCGAGACAATTTACCTTTCTTATGGATATATCGGAATACATGCCCGATATAAAAAATAGTAGGTGTTTTCTATACATATAGGTACATTCACGTGTTCCTGTAGCATATTATATCTATGCCAAATATACATAATCTATGCATAATGTACGTCTAATTGTCTTTTAGAATTAAAAAAAAAATCTTTGACAGACATAGAGACACAGATACTGAGGTGACTCTAAAAGCGATCGAATTTTTCTAAATTGGCACGGAATAGCATTTAATGGCGTTCCTAAATTCAAGCTCACGCGAGGTAAGCGGCGGGTAAAAAGCCAGTATCATATATAAGCAAAAGATTTTACTATTTTTCCATTACTTATTTAGAAGACTCCTAGTAAAAATGTTCCAGCATAGAGACAAATCTTCGTCATATTCATGAATAATGTGGCGGTTTATCAGTAATACAGATTTAATATATTTTATCTATTAATGTGAAATATATGCTAAGTCTACAAGTTGGTAGAACCAACTTAAATTTAAAAATGACATAATTTTTAGTGCAGCAGATTAATCATATAAATATTGAAGCGCGCGTGTGAATTTACTACGTAGGTATCTATCTGTTTTATAAAGTAAATTGTAGTACGTAAAAAAATACGAAATATTGAACACACCATGCTAAAAAGTGTACTTCCTTTTTGTTGCTTATGGTAAGTCATGAAAATACATGTACTTCGAGGTAAATAGTAAAATAGTTTTAGTGCCTATTTCACCATCTCCCGGTTGCTTCGTCAATTAAATTTTCAGTTTTTTGACAGTTCTTATTTGACAAATAGGCTATTCGTGACTTTAATAACAGGTGGTGAAACTGGCCCTTAATTTAATATTGACTGCAAGGTATGTTCAAAATGTTTTAAATGACACGTTAATCGTGTGAAAATTAACAATGTTCCTCTTTCGGCTTGTTAATTCCCATTTGTGTTTGTTCACTAGCAGTCACCCGCGGCTTCGTTTACGCGCCCACCATAAGTATTATTCTCGTGGGAATGAGTAACTTTTCTGAGGTAAAAAGTAACACATGCCAATGTCCTTTTCCAAACTTCAATTTATATCTACATACCAAAATTTATCCAAATTGATCCATTGGTTTAATCGAAAAACGGAGCAGTCAGAAAAACAGAGTGAATTTCGAATTTTTAACATTAGCAATGTTAAAGATGTACTATTTAAAGGAGACGGATACGTTTCCATACATTCTTGGGCCCAGGTGTTAACAACATGAAAGTTGGATCATTTGAAAGCTTACATATAAACAATCCACAGTTAAAAATTTGGCAAGATTTGGCAATCCAGGAGCTGAGTTATTTAAGATTAAGTGAAAGTGAGGTTATATTTTACCTACATGGTAACAGTTGATTTCTAACTATAGATAATATAGTTATTTAACTAATAAATAAATATTTTTCAAGTGTTAAAGGTAGTAAAAGCTTTAAAGAATAATTATATTCATAAATTCTGATAATATAAGCGTAAGCGGAGGTAAATGCCTACTTACTTCGCCTGTGATGTTTTGCTCAAATAACATCTACTTTTATATTATAAACTATTCCAAGCTTTCTTGTAATTCAAGTGGTAAATAAATATTCAACCAAACTGGCTACAATTCGAGAACACTCAGGCAATTTGTTTATTATCACAAATATAATTTTTATACGAAAAAAGGATAACCAGAAATCGAACCAGACTCTTTTGACTTTGATAGGGTTTTTTAAGCACACATTAATATGTTTCAATTACATATCTACCTACTTACCTAATTCTCTATATCTACCAAATTCAGCCAGACAGGAATTGGGTGGTGGTTAGGTGGTAATTTAAAAAAAAAACTTTTTTTAGGTACTTTAATCGTCTTCAATAATTATTAAAATATCATCAAGGAACTGTGCAGGTGGCACTATAGTGTCCTGATACCTTGCCCAACGAAGGTACCATATAATTGACATTATATGGGCGCAGCAGACTACTGTGCGTTTCCCTACAATACAATTACAATAATATTGAAGAATAGATTCTCGGCCGCTGCGAGAGCTGTCAACCAATATGTATACAAAGTATATTTTGCGGCTAATGTGCTTTGAATTTATTCTTCCTCTAAGCAGCCATGAGGTATTTGCAACAGACAACTCTCGCAATAGACTGCTGCTAGCCTCCCTGCACACTTCAATTACATAAACATCATTTGCTCTTATGTGTTCACCATAGTAAGAACGTGCCTGCTTCAATTGGTATGTACCTAACGAAATTAATATAAGTTCACTATAAGTAATAATTTCATATTTTTATTTTTGCCGTACAGAATGGCTGACGGTAGATCACGCTTGTCGGGATACCAATATAAAAATGAAGACAGTATTAACATTGAAGTCCTTTTTGAAACCATACTCCCCATACCAGAAACCGATGCTATAACTGAGATTCCGCTTAAACCTCGAGAGGAAAATACGTCCGATTCCAATATAATCTGTGAACCTGGTGCTTCTACTTATGAGTCAAGCGCTATTACAGGTGAAGGTGCTATTACAGATGAAGCTGCTATTGCAGGTGAAATTGCTATTGCAGGTGAAGCTGCTATTGTAGGTGAAGGCGTTATTGCAACAAGTGTTTTCACTGAATCAACATCTATTAAGATGTTGACCCAGCCACGTGGCCCAATAGTTTAAAAGATGCAGAAAGAATATATTTGGTAAATAGAGGTTGTACAGACCCACTGTATGAATTTTGATTTCCACTAGATATCAATGGTTGGAAGTTTACTTCGAGAGAGAAAGCTTAATAACGGTAAAGAAATTTTGAAAGATTTGCTTGTGTATTCTGTGGCAAAAAATTCGTTGTATTGCTTTTGCTGTAAAATCTTCAATACAACTACAACTTCCAGTCTGTCTGAAGATGGCTACAAAAATTGGAAGCATGTACGTGATATGCTTAAATTTCATTCTGTAAAATCTTGGGTAGAACTTTCACGCAGGCTCAAATCGTGTCGTACGATAGATGAAGAGTCACAGAGAATAACTAAATCAGAAATATAACACTGGAATAAAGTACATAGGCTGCACTAAAAGTATCGGGAATGGAATATTTCCACTGTTCTTGTCATATTCAATTTTTTTTTATTTGAAAGCTCCTTGGTTTTAAAAATCGAATACCATTTCTACCATTCTTTACTTAAAAAAAAGATTCTCGGTCTTATCACAAGGTTTTGTCAAACTTGAGTCGTTAAGAAAATGGAATTGACTCGAGAAAAATCAAGAGCGATGATTTATTATGACATTCGAAGTAGTTTAACACAAAAACAGTGTATTGAACGGATGATTTCTGCATTTGGTGATGAAGCCCCATTGAAAATCACAATTTATCGCTGGTTTGCTGAATTTCAACGTGGACGTGTCAAGCTCAGTGATGATCCCCGTCAAGGTCGTCCAAAAACTGCAGTCACCCAAGAAAACGTTGATGCTGTGCGTAAGCTGATTGAGGAAGATCGACATGTGATATACAGCGAAATTCAGGCAACTTTAGACATTGGCATGAGTTAAATACAAATAATCTTGTATGAACAATTAGGTGTAAAAAAGTTGTTTTCCCGATGGATACCACATTCGCTCTGTGAAGAGCAAAAAGCGGCTCGCGTTACTTGGTGCGTCAGAACTCTCAAAATATTCCACGCAGGATCCTCAAATGCTGTACACAATATCCTATCAGGTGATGAATCCTAGATATATGCGTACAAACCCGACACAAAAAACCAGTCACGAGTTTGGGTGTTCGAAAATGAGTTAAAGCCAACAAAAATTGTTCGTTCACGGAGTGTTGCAAAAAAAATGGTGGCCACGTTTGTCTCCAAAACCGGCTATGTTACGACTATTCCTCTTGAGGGACAAAGAACGGTTAATGCAGAATGGTATGCTAGCATTAGTTTGCCACAGGTCGTTTCTGAACTCCGTAAAGAGAACTGCAACCGCCGCATCATCCTCCATCACGACAATGCGAGTTCTCGCACCGCACACAGAACAAAAGAGTTTTTAGAGCAAGAAAACATAGAATTATTAGACCATCCGCCGTTCAGACCCGACCTAAGCCCTAATGATTTCTATACTTTACCTATAATAAATAATAAATTGCGTGGACAGAGATTTTCATCACCTGAAGAACTCGTATTGTTATGAATTGCCACAATCATCAAAATGAAGGCTAAAAATGGCTTGGCTTTCATTTCAAGGTACTTCTGATAATCTGTATCAACATAACAATTGTAATTTTTTAAAACTAGTATCGTTATTAGCCGAATTTGAACCCGTTATGCAGAAACATGAGCGCAGAGTTTGGAAAAAAGAGGAGAAAAAAGCAACCTACTCAAGTAAAAAAATTCAAAATGAGTTCATTAATACAATTTCAGACGGCATAAAAAACATATTATGGAAGCTATATAAATATTATATAACAGACGCTAGCAAAACAGCAGATGACCATGATAATTAGGTATATTTCTATTATTCAATCCCAAGACCATTCAATAATGTCAGAGATTGTAATGAATGAAAGTTTTTTAAGATTTATACCAATAGAAAAATCGACAGGTCTGGCACTAACAGAAATTATCGTGCAACAATTATCAGCACTTGAATTGTCTTTAGAAAACATAAGGGGGTTACGATAATGGATCTAATATGAAAGGTATTCAAGGTGGCGTCCAAGCGAGGATTAAAAACGTCAATCCACGGGCATCTTTCAACTTAATGGTAAACGACATGGCAAAGTCCTCACTGGAAGCTACAATTTTTTAATACTGTGCAAAAAATATATGTTTTTTTTTTCACTTCAACATTAAGGTGATCAATTCTTTTGAAGAATGTAAAAGGTATTACTTTTAAACCACTTAGTGACACGAGATGGGAAAGTCGAATCGAAGCAATGAAACCACTAAGACATCAAATAGGACAAGTTTACGATGCATTGTTTAGTGATTACCAAAACACAGATATGGATACCTCCACACGAGGCGAAGCTTCCAGTTTGTTGAACAAATAAAACAGTTTCAATTTTTATGTTCTATTATAATTTGGTAAGAATCTTTGAATCGCATAAACCCTGTTAGTAAATTAATGCAAAGTAAATATTTTGACTTGGTCTCCGTTATTAGATTACTTAGATATAAAACAGATTTCTTTGAAATTTCACGTTTAGATGAGTATTTTACTCAAGTTCTTGAAGACGCGAAAACCTTAGCTGCTGAAATTGATGTGTTAGACTTTGAAAATGTAGCTAGACCTCGTGCACGATCTAAGAAAAAGCAATTTACTTATGAGTGTGTGGACGAACCAATTATTGAGCCTAGTCAAAAATAGAAAACTGAAGTATTTTTTTACATTATGGATACAGCCATAAACTCCTTATATGTAAGATTTTCCCAGAATTCTGAGCAGAGTAAACATTTTGCTTTTTTGTATAACATATATGCCTTAAGAGAATTCCCAAAAGATGAAATGTTAGAACATTGTAAGAACCTCGAAGCTATTTGAACTCATGAGAACTCAAGCAATACAGGTAAATGTATTAGAACTTTGTGAGGAGCTGTCAGTCCTTTGTATGTTTTTAAATAGTAATTTATCTCCTCAAAATGTTTTGAAATTTGTAACAGCTTTAAGATTTGGTAAAAATATTAGTATTGCGCTCAGGATCCTTTTAATTTTACCAGTAACAGTTGCAAGTGGTGAAGGAATGCTTTCTAAATTGAAAATTATTAAAAAATTATCTGCGATCCACCATAACACAGAAAAGATTATATGGATTGGCTATGATTTCAATAGAACACAAGGTTTGCGACAGTATAAATTTATCAGATATTATTAAAGATTTTGCAGAACAAAATGTGTGGAGAAAATTACTATAATTACGAGGTAGGATTTAATATTCTCCTAAAATCTGTTTAATTTACACAATTTCATTATTTAAAAAAATGACTGATTTGTTTTGTAGTAATATTATTTTTTATCAGTATTAAATTTTAAAAGAAATATTTTGCTGTCTTTTTTATACGTACCATATGTATCTTAAATACATATGAACCGATTGACCATAATAAAAAATTAAACAGCTTGGTCCTAATTTTTTTAACTTCTGAAACGATTTTGATGAAAAATGTTTATTGTTACTTTAGTTAAAGGGTCATCATATATAGGCAAGATTAGCCCAAGACAGGAAAAATAGCACAAGGGAAAAGAGGCCCATATGCAGCAGTGAGTCGCAATAGGTTGATGATGATGATAAAGTTGAATGAAACATAACTATGTCGATAAAAAGATATATCAATCCATTCAGAAGTTTCTGTGAAATTTTTTAAAAGACATACATTGTATACTCAAAGCTGAAGACAGAATGTGGCAGCATCGTTTCCGGGGCACCTGAGATTTTGAGTGAGATTGAGAGGTTCTATGGGCAGCTGTACACGTCATCGTTGGAGCCGCACGCAAGTGTGAGTAACGATCCAAGAGCGAGTCTTATCCGACATTATTCCGATGATATCCCGGACGTCAGTCTGAGCGAGATTAGAATGGCTCTCCAGCACCTTAAAAATGGCAAGGCCCCAGGCGAGGATGGAATTACAGCGGAGCTTCTGAAAGCGGGTGGAAAACCGGTACTTGAAGTCCTTCAGAAGCTCTTTAATTCCGTCCTCCATGGTGGCATTACACCGGAGGCGTGGAGCAGAAGTGCGGTGGTCTTGTTCTTCAAGAAAGGCGACAACGCTCTCTTGAAGAACTACAGACCGATTTCCCTTCTGAGCCGCGTCTACGTGCTGTTTTCGAGAGTCATTACGAATCGTCTCGCGCGCAGACTTGACGACTTCCAGCCTCCCGAACAAGCCGGTTTCCGAAAAGGCTTTAGCACCATAGACCACATACATACCCTTCGGCAAATTGTACAGAAGTCCGAGGAGTACAATTTGCCACTATGTCTGGCGTATGTGGACTATGAGAAAGCCTTTGATTCCGTCGAAATTTGGGCGGTGCTGCAGTCCCTTCAGCGATGCCAAGTTGACTGTCGGTATATCGAAGTGTTGAAGTGCTTGTACAGTAGGGCTACGATGGCTATCCGAGTACAGAACCAGAGTACGAAACCTATCCAATTGCAGAGAGGTGTAAGACAGGGTGACGTCATATACCCGAAACTCTTTACCGCTGCATTGGAAGATGTTTTCAAGCTTCTGGACTGGAAAGGATACGGTATCAACATCAATGGCGAGTACATCACTTACCTTCGATTTGCCGACGATATAGTCCTTATGGCAGAATCGCTGGAGGACCTAAGCACTATGCTCAATGACCTCAATAGTGTTTCCCAACGGATAGGTCTTAAGATGAACATGGACAAAACAAAGATCATGTTTAATGTCCATGTCACACCTATGCCGGTAGTTGTTGGGAACACTAAGCTCGAAGTTGTTGACGAGTATGTTTACCTGGGACAAATAGTCCGACTAGGTAAGTCCAACTTCGACCGAGAGGTCAATCGACGGATTCAACTCGGTTGGGCAGCGTTCGGGAAATTACGGCACATCTTCTCGTCAGGTATACCTCAAAACTTGAAAACGAGACTGTACACCCAGTGCGTGTTGCCAGTGATGACATACGGAACTGAGACGTGGTCCTTCACTGCTGGTCGGATTAGGAAGCTCAAGGTCGCTCAGCGAGCTATGGAGAGGGCTATGCTCGGAGTTTCTCTGCGTGATAAACTCAGAAATGAGGATATCCGCAGTAGAACTAGAGTGACCGACATAGCCCAACGGATTAGTAAGCTGAAGTGGCAATGGGCCGGCCATATAGCTCGAAGAACCGACAACCGATGGGGAAGAAAGGTTCTCGAGTGGCAGCCTCGTACCGGCAGGCGAAGTGTAGGGCGTCCCCCCACTAGATGGAGTGACGACCTGGTAAGATATGCAGGAAGTCGATGGATGCAGGTGGCTCAGGACCGTGCTTTGTGGCATTCTTTGGGGGAGGCCTATGTTCAGCAGTGGACTTGTGAAGGGCTGTAATGATGATTGTATACTTACTAACTTAGAAACACCCATCAACTTTCGTATAGGTACTTCTTCAGAAGACCCAATAGACTGACGTGAATATTACAGGTAGGTATAATCCCAACAATATCGTATTTTATGTAGGTACTTGTATACATAACATCCCCCAACATAACTAGCTCATGACTTTTTGTGTATGTAAAGGGTGGCGAAAATTATCTTTGTCCGGAGTGGCTAAATAGCTAGATCGGGTTCTGTCATTAAGTTATCTTGTTAATTTACTCCATAAAATAACTAGATTAACATAAACTAAACTATAGTGGTCTTGTTATGTTTTGATCAAGCTAGTTTGTGTTGATTACCTTTTTTTATTATTTTGCAATCAACCCCAAGTCTTGCCAGTAAAGACAATGGCGGTATCATCCGCATAAGAAAAATTCCTTCCCCCGACGTCCTGTAAGTTACACAATTCATTGATATAAATTAAAAAGAGTGTCGGGTCAAGGACACTCCCCTGAGGGAATCAATTTTAACCGTAACTTCGTCACTAATAAAGCTATCTATTTTTACGGCTTGGGTTCTGTCACGAAGGTAACTACTAAAAAGAGAGAGCACAATCCCCATGATGCCAATGCTCTCTTACCTGTCTCCAAGAATGGAGATAGAAACGGTGTCAAAGGCCTTGTTGAGGGCTAGAAGGACCGTAAAACATTTGTATCCTTTGTCGACTTCCTTAGCTGTGATCAAATCTAGAATTGTGTTTTGAGTTGATATTCCTTTACGTTCATAACTTAAACACTAAGAACAAACGTAAGCTTGTAATGCCAGAATGCTAGACTCCACAGAATTAATAATTCATTTATCGGGCAAAGTATACGCTTTTACAATAAAATCCCAGAACATGTTCAAAGTTTGTCAATAAACAAGTTTCTTAAAGAAAAACTGTACAAAAAGGGTTATTATAATATCAAGGAATTCATGAATGAAAATAAACCCTGGGAATAAGGTGATCGCCACCATGCTGGTTCTATGAAAATTCATTTAAAATTGTATAAACAAAATTATTGTTAAGTGAAATTATGTTTAAAAAATCCCGCTGGGTTTCTTGATGCTTCTTCCCAGGACAGAGGTATTTTCCGAACCAGTGGTAAATAAAAAATTACTTTCAATAAGTATTATATAATAATCTATATTAAATAAAAATCATTCTATTCTATTCTATTAAACTAACTACAAAATATGAATCAACTCATATACATCATCATTACAGCCCTTCAGGGTCCACTGCTGAACACAGGCCTCCCCCAAAAAAATGCCACAAAGCACGGTCCTGAGCCACCTGCATCCATCGACTTCCTGCATATCTTACCAGGTCGTCACTCCATCTAGTGGGGGGACGCCCTACACTTCGCCTGCCGGTACGAGGCTGCCACTGGAGAACCTTTCTTCCCCATCTGTTGTCGGTTCTTCGAGCTATATGGCCGGCCCATTGCCACTTCAGCTTACTAATCCGTTGGGCTATGTCGGTCACTCTAGTTCTACTGCGGATATCCTCATTTCTGAGTTTATCACGCAGGGAAACTCCGAGCATAGCCCTCTCCATAGCTCGCTGAGCGACCTTGAGCTTCCTCATTCGGCCAGCAGTGAAGGACCACGTCTCAGTTCCGTATGTCATCACTGGCAACACGCACTGGGTGTACAGTCTCGTTTTCAAGTTTTGAGGTATACCTGACGAGAAGATGTGTCGTAGCTTCCCGAACGCTGCCCAGCCGAGTTGAATCCGTCGATTGACCTCTCGGTCGAAGTTGGACTTACCTAGTCGGACTATTTTTCCCAGGTAAACATACTCGTCAACAACTTCGAGCTTAGTGTTCCCAACAACTACCGGCATAGGTGTGACATGGACATTAAACATGATCTTTGTTTTGTCCATGTTCATTTTAAGACCTATCCGTTGGGAAACACTATTGAGATCATTGAGCATAGTGCTTAGGTCCTCCAGCGATTCTGCCATAAGGACTATATCGTCGGCAAATCGAAGGTGAGTGATGTACTCGCCATTGATGTTTATACCGTATCCTTTCCAGTCCAGAAGCTTGAAAACATCTTCCAATGCAGCGGTAAAGAGTTTCGGGGATATGACGTCACCCTGTCTTACACCTCTCTGCAATTGGATAGGTTTCGTACTCTGGTTCTGTACTCGGATAGCCATCGTAGCCCTACTGTACAAGCACTTCAACACTTCGATATACCGACAGTCAACTTGGCATCGCTGAAGGGACTGCAGCACCGCCCAAATTTCGACGGAATCAAAGGCTTTCTCATAGTCCACATACGCCAGACATAGTGGCAAATTGTACTCCTCGGACTTCTGTACAATTTGCCGAAGGGTATGTATGTGGTCTATGGTGCTAAAGCCTTTTCGGAAACCGGCTTGTTCGGGAGGCTGGAAGTCGTCAAGTCTGCGCGCGAGACGATTCGTAATGACTCTCGAAAACAGCACGTAGACACGGCTCAGAAGGGATATCGGTCTGTAGTTCTTCAAGAGAGCGTTGTCGCCTTTCTTGAAGAACAAGACCACCGCACTTCTGCTCCACGCCTCCGGTGTAATGCCACCATGGAGGACGGAATTAAAGAGCTTCTGAAGGACTTTAAGTACCGGTTTTCCACCCGCTTTCAGAAGCTCCGCTGTAATTCCATCCTCGCCTGGGGCCTTGCCGTTTTTAAGGTGCTGGAGAGCCATTCTAATCTCGCTCAGACTGACGTCCGGGATATCAAAGGAATAATGTCGGATAAGACTCGCTCTTGGATCGTTACTCACACTTGCGTGCGGCTCCAACGATGACGTGTACAGCTGCCCATAGAACCTCTCAATCTCACTCAAAATCTCAGGTGCCCCGGAAACGATGCTGCCACATTCTGTCTTCAGCTTTGACAGTTGGCGCTTTATGGCAGACAGATCTCTGGCAAAGACTTTGGAGCCTTGGTTCCGCTCGATCGCTTCTTCAATACGAGCTGTATTGAAGTTGCGTAAGTCCCGCCGCATGCATTTGGAGATCTGTCTGTTCAGTTGCCTGTATGCTGTTAAATCTGTTGAAGAATGTAGCTTCATCTCCCGTCTAACAGCCATGAGATTAAGAGTGTGATCGGAGAGTTTTTGTGTTCTTCTGCGGCGGGTCTTGCAGAACTTAGCTCCGACCGCATGGACAGTTTCCACGAGCTTGTCATTCAAATCGTCCACTTCATTGCAGTCTTCTAGGCACTGAAAACGGTTTTGTAACTCGAGCTGAAAGGTTTCGGGACTTTGGATTAGAGCACGAGGGGGACGGAGCGTTGACTTCATTAGACGAGACCTCTCCAACTTAACGTTTAGGTTCAGTGTGCCTCTAACCATTCGGTGATCGCTGCCGGTTTTCACCCTCGCGATCACTGAGACATCACTGAACAGTTGTCGTCTGGTCGTCACAATGAAGTCAATCTCATTTTTTGTCGAACCGTCGGGCTCGACCAGGTCCACTTTCTGTGGGGCCGCTTCTGGAAGAAAGAGTTCATCATAAAGAGTCCCTCTTTCTCCATAAAGTCAGCCAACTGCTGGCCCCTTGGGTTCCGTTGCCCTATTCCAAATTTCCCTACTTTCAGCTCACCGTTCTCTCTTGTGCCTAGTTTTGCATTGAAGTCTCCTATTAACACCGTATATTGGGTTTTGGAGGAATGCATGGCTCTAGTGATATCCTCATACATTTCCTCAACCTCCTGATCGGGGTGTGCCGAGGTTGGTGCGTAAACCTGTATGACCTTCAGCGAATACCGTTTGGTGATTTTGAGTATAAGGTACGCAACCCTCGTCGACACACTCTCAATCTTTACAACGTTGTTAACGAGAGACTTGTGGACGATAAATCCGACACCTCCTTGGGACAGATGGTGGCCCTCCCGGTAATAGAGCAAGTTGCCGGATTCGAGGATTACCGTGTCCTCCCCCTCTCTTCGGACTTCGGATAATCCTATAATATGCCAGCGTAACTTGTCTATCTCTTCTTCCAGCTCCACAATCTTCTCGTCAGTCCTCAGGGTGCGTGCGTTGTATGTTGCCAGGTCGAGTCGTCGTAGGTGGCAACCGAACCTCCACCGGAGATTCTTAGCACCCCCTGCCCCGCCGTTACCATGGTCGCCACCGTAGCCAGGAATAGCGGGGCCGCCGGGGACTGGGGGCCGTTTATTATTGTCATTGCTCATGGGGGGTATATACATCACCTAACAAAAATTTGGCTGATTGCAAAATAATAAAAAATATACACCAATACACCATCTGGCTGAAAAGGGCTTAGCTCGTGTGTCTAAATGGCTGAGGGATAATCTTTTAACTTTAAATATCCAAAAAACGAACTACAACAGTTTTGCTCCCTATACATAAAACACCTTGTGTGAGTGCCTGCTTATAAATAAGGTGAAGGATACTATATATATATACCTCGGCATCATCGTTGATCAAAAGCTTAGTTGGCACCTGCAGTTGTAAGCTGTAATAAATCGGATCAGAAAGTTAATCTGGGTATTTAAATCATTAAGGTCAGCAATATCTAGCACTCTATTAAATAAAATTTACTTAATCTTAGCACAATCGATAATTTCCTATTGCATCTCAATCTGGGGAGGAGCCACCAAGACCAACTTTTTAGATTTGAGATTTGGAAAGAGCACAGAGGTATCTTATAAAGGTCATGTATTTTAAAACTTATAGATTCTCTACTAATACCCTATTTCAGATTAGTAAAATTCTCTCAGTTAGAAAGCTTTATGTTCTTCACCTCATTCTAACATGTCATAAATCTCTATCGTTTAATTGATCCCTTCAAAAAAAAAAAAAGAACTGATATTGTGGCGCCTATACCTCTTGTACGTACTGTATTTGCTTGTAGACAGTACCCATGTCAGTTTGCAATAAATAAACACTTAGTGAATATACTCTCACCGCTCAAGGGACATACAAGAGCACACACAAAGGATTCCTACCATTTTGTCAGCGAGATTAAAGACCTACATCTGGCAAACAATGAAACTATGGTCAGTTTTGATGTGCATCGGCCGCAGAATGTTTAGCGTTTAAAGCCGCCATGAAGTAATCTACTAGGTTATACGGGTTTACCGACACATACAATATGGCGAGATTGACAAACTGGCTGCGTGGAAGGAAGCAATATCTAGAGAGCTGAGCTGTTATTTACCGCGAGAAATCCAGCGGACATTATGCGAACATTAGAGCAGTGTTCTGCCGCCCGGAAGCTATCGTTCAAGCGTTAGAAAATTTAAGGTGCCGTCCACGCCCTGGTCAAACCGCTCAGGAATTGAACGCGTTCGCAATTAGGTTGCAAAACATAGTATGTATTATTAGAAACATTGACTGCAAAGGGTATTTGCAAAACCCTATGTTGATAAGAGTCCTTACTTACGGTCACGTGGGTGAGATTATACGTAGTTCTACGAAAGTGATGATAAACCAGATATAGTGACACTATCCGGGTTCACGATTAGGAAGTCTGACCGCGTGTTGAGCTACGCTTACACGGTTGCCCCGCTGAAGAGAGAAGTGCCCGTTAGGGGAGAAACGCCGCCGTCGAAAAGAGCCGTATAGAGGATAGGCCATTCATCGCCTAAGAAGAGAGTTATAGTGATAAAAAGTGTTCATGTTGTGGTTGTGATAACGTGATAAATAAGTGTTAGAAGCTGACGCAGATTCACTTGGATAACCGGTGGAAGTAGGTTTAGGAAGAGGGAGTGTTCTTCAAGTTAAGATAAAAAGCAAAGAAATGAGGCGTCGATGGCTGCACCACCCCTCGCCACGCGTAACTCCACGCCAAGAAGATCCAAACACCGGAAACATCTGCAAGTTTAGATGAAAAAGTGCTTGTCCCATCTAACACAGTTAATAGTGAGACATTGTTATTGAAAGTGTATCCTATTGTAGTGCGCGGACAGCAAGGTCTACGATTTCTTTTGAACATCTGAGGCGTATCGAATAGCCAGCATGAGGCTAACAGCCGCGTAGTGAAAATCGGATTACGAGGGAGGACGAAAAGTGATACCTACGTAAAATTACGTGCTCGAAAAATTAACGGTAGAAATTGTTTACGATTAAAACATTTGCGTGGGTTACCGAGAAGAATTCGTTATGATAATAATGTGAAGCCTAAAGTGCTAATCGGATCGGAAAACTAGTACTCAATCATAATACGTATAATACCAGTTTGGAATGCCATGGAGGGACGTCGACGTCAAGATACCACCGAGCTATGAGATGGCAGGACGTGACTCCAAGCCATTAAGAGGAAAATGGCCTAGTCACCGGAGTACAGGGATGCGTACACTATGCAGATGAATAACCTCTTAGAGAAAGACTACGCCGAGGAAGCCAACGGGTCTGAGAAGGAAGATCCAAAGAGTTGGCACCTGCCACATTTCGCTGTGAGGAATCCGAATAAGCCAGGAAAGATAAGACTTCGACTACCTGCTCGACAGCCCCGAATTGTTACGTAATTTACCGGGTGCATTGTTTCGCTTCCGGGAAAACGAAATAGCAGTGCCCGCGGATATTCGCGAGATGCTTTTACGCGTAAAGATTGACCGCTGCAAACAACGAGCGATAAGAGGCGATATGGCGAGGCAACGAACGTAAGAGTCCACCACGTGTATACGTAATGACATCAATGATTTTCGGAGTAAGGAACTCGCCTTTCCTTGGACATATTGTTAGGGACGACAACGCGCGCAGACGCAGAAACGCATCCGCGAGCCCTTAACGCTATTGTAAACAACCACTATATGCTACCACGCTAGTGAAAGTGATCAAAACAGCGAAGCAGGTCACCGAGGTTCACGAGAAGGTAGGCTTCACCTTGGCAAGGTGAAACTTGAACCATGCAACCTTGCTAGAGAATAAACCAGAAGAGCTGCTGTTACTGGAGCCCAAGGAGGTGGCAGTGACTCATGATGGCCCAGGAAGATTATAGATGAAAACTTTAGGTTCATTATGCATAGCCGAAGAGGGCGCATTAACGTTTAATACGACCATGAACAGGGTGCCGTACGAAGTAAAAATGCTCAATTGTCCACCGACCAAGAGGGAGACTCTGAGCGCGGTCATTATTTGACCCACTCGGACTGCTCAGCTACCTCACCATCTCAGAAAAGATCCTGCTGCAAGACCTGTGGCGGTTGAAGAAGGTAGAATGGGACGACGTAATTCGAATGAATCCCAGATGTAGCTGCGAGTCGTTGAACAAGTATCACAACTGCGTGCGATGCTATGCTCCTACGGGGGGAGTGGTAGATAGGCAACTTCACGTGTTTAACGACACGAGTGAACGAGCATATGCATCCGCCTCCGGTAAGGTTAGGATCACGTTGGCAGCGGCCTAGTCTCAGATCCATAGGTCATCATTAAAAACACGCACTGGTTGCACAATCAAGTTTTAAGGTTTTAAGGTATGCCTGATGTGAAAATGTGTCATAATCTCCCGAACGCTGCCCAGCCGAGTTGAATCCGTCGATTGACTACTCGGTCGAAGTTGGACTTACCTAGTCGGACTATTTGTCCCAAGTATATAAACATACTCATCAAAAACTTCGAGCTTAGGGCTCCCTACAACTACCGGCATAGGCGTGACATGGACATTACACATCCATGCGTAAACTTCTGTTTTGACCGTTTTTTTTATAGGATAAGGGTGACAAACGAGCACACAGTCCACCTGATGGTAAGTGGTTGCTGTTGCCCATAGACATCTACATCTATCCTCGATTACGAATCAAAATGCAAATGCGTTGTCACCCGTGAAGACTAAGATGGAATGCCTCCTTTCCAGTAAAAAGGGTCTACGGTTCTCTACACTCACCACACGAAACACAGCAGCATTAAGCTGCTATTTTACGCTGGTATTCTGTGAGAGCGTGGTCCTTCCCCGGTCGAGCCGACCCATTCGTGCTACAACTATACTACTAATATAGCTGCAGCATGGCTCTACCACGTATAAAATATAAATAATATATACCATGTTAATCTTAAGACCTATCTGTTGGGAGACCCTATTGTGATGTACATGCCATTGACGTTAATACCATATCCTTTCCAGTCCAATATCTTGAAAACATCGTTCAATGCAGCAGTGAAGAGTTTCGGGGATATAACGTCACCCTGTCTTTCAATTATAGCCCTACTGTACAAACGCCTCAGCACTTCGATATACCGACAATCAAATTATCGGAACCGCTGAAGGTTTTGGGCGGTGCGGCAGTCCGCGCCGCCCGAATTTCGACGGAATCAAATTCTTTCTTATGAGAAAGCATTTGATATAGCTCTATAGTCTATAGTCAAGACAAAGTGGCAGATTATATTCTTTGGTCTTCTGTACAATTTGCCAAATGGTATGTATGTATTCTATGGTGCTAAAGCCTTTTCGGAAACCAACTTGTTCGGGAGTTGTTGTCGAATCCGCGTGTGAGACGATTCGTAATGACTCTCGGAAACCGCACGTAGTCGCGGCTCAAAAGGGAAATCGTTCTGTAGTTCTTCAATAGAACTTTGCCGCTTTTCTTGAAGATCACATCCACCGCACTAATCTCTTCTCTGAATTAAATTTAGATTTTTCATCATCTTTCTTTAAATAGAACAGTCCTAACATAGTTAAATCTTTAGATATCTTCATCTTCTCAGTTTCCCGTCTGTTTCAATTCTTTGGTCAATCGCCGCCGGATTAACGCCAGAAGAAGATCAAGTTTCAAGCAAGAATCGCCGGTCAAGTAAGAAGAACGACCATCTCCTGCACTCATATTCATCGAGTTTCTAATAGTCTGTCATAGAACGTCGTTCGTCATTATCGAAGGTCATATTTTGTTTCTTACCGCATTTAAGCGGTCAGTTGATAACAACTTAACGGTGCCAAACGTTATTCGACTGGTAACGCGACTTGTAGCGGGTACGGAACCCATACAGCCCGGTGAGCGGCAAGCGCTACGTGAGTTATATCGGAGGTGTTTTATATATAGAGGCTGGAAGTCGTCATGCATAGCGCGGTAAATTCGGAATATTGATAGCGCGATTCAGGCTTCGGTGAGTTTCGCTTGTGGCGCAACGACAGCGCCGCCACACATGCGTTTTTTTGATGACCTGGTGGGACGTGCAGGATGTCAATGGATGCCGATAGTTCAGGACCTTAATTTGTGACATTCCTTGGGGGAGGCTATGTTCAGCAGTGGACTTGTGAAGGGCTGCAATGATAATGATGATTATAATGTTAAATGATAACTTACACTTTGTGAACCCTGGCAGCCCACCCCGTGTTGTGGCGGGTAAAAATACTCACTACCCCATATCTTCCCGTGAGTATCGTAAGAGGCAACAGCGGGAAACTGAGGCAGAAAATTAACAGCAGCATCTTTCTGATAACAGAAAAACAACAATACAAACTGCGGTTGCCAACCAGCAACTAATGCCAGTGCCGTTCATGGAAGTATTAAAGGTTAATGCGTTTTTTTCAGCCATGCATATTGAATCTAAGGTTTTCTTCTTGAATCTTCCTGGGCCATCATGAGTCGCTGAATGAGGATAAATGTATCAAATACATGTCTATCGGCCGCAGCAACCACTTACCATCTGGTGGACGGTGTGCTCGTTTGTCACCCTATCCCATAAAAAAAAATTCACTCAGGCGAGAAGCAATTATTTGTAGGCCATACAAACAAAATTTCCGTGTGCGATTCGAACTCTACTAACTCTAGGGCCATAACTGTAAAATAAAACATCTTGTACATTCAAGTAGATCACTTTGGACCACGTTTATATGTTGGAGGAGAGTAGAAGAATAATCTTGACAGAGAGCAAGATAGTGAAATTGAAACAGTTAACAGTTGTAGAGCTAAGCGGTAGCTTTTGCTGTCGCACGGACGGGCCAGCTCGAACCGGGGTGGTACCACGACCTCACAGAATACCAGCGTGAAGTAGAGATTTACCTCTGCGTTGCGCTTGGTGAGTGCAGGTGGCCGGAGGCCCAATTCCCCCCCCCCCCATCAACATGGTAGTGGAATTAAATAAAAGACTACCCCAGGAGGGTACCAGCACCCCTGGAGAATCCCTCGCTGAGCATCCACGACCAAACTACTTCACTCCTGAGCGTGGGTGCTCAGGCTGCCCCGCGTATTCTGGGGGGGGGGGGGGGGGGGCAAAATTCCGCTCGCGACTAATGCTGCTCAGGGCAACCGGAGCAATACAACCAAGGCAACCCCTGTCACGCTATCCGTGAGTTTTTGCAACATCAGGGGACTTAATTCCAACCTTAACGCTGTCCATTACCATCTAGAGACGGCGAAGCCGGCCTTGCTCTTTTGAACCGAGACTCAGGTGTCCTCTCCGGCTGATACTTCATATCTCTCCTACCCGGGGTACAAATTGGAACACTCCTTTGTGCCCCGGGCTGGAGTTTGCGTATACGTCAGAGAAGACATCTGTTTTCGACGCCTCGGCATTCTTGAAAGTACGGACCTGTCCATCCTATGGCTGCGCGTAGACAGCGACGACCATCCCCGCGTCTACGGGTGCCTCTATAGGTCCCATAGCGGTAATGCCGACACAGACCGACTCATCGACCACTTCTAAATGGCTGCAGACTCCGTGCTACAACAGGTCCCATCCGCAGAGATCGTGATACTCGGTAATTTTAACGCCCACCACGCTGAATGGCTAGGTTCTCGTTTAACCGATCATGCGGGTAGATCTGTCTATGACTTTGCTTTGGCATATGGTCTAACACAACTGGTTACTTCGCCTACGCGGATCCCAGATGTGGAAGACCATGTACCTTCCCTGTTGGACCTTCTGCTGACCTCTCATCCGGACGGATATCAGGTCTCCGTCGATGCCACTGTGGGCTCTTCGGACCATTGTCTGACCCGGAGTACGGTGCCACTCACCCTCCAATCGCAGTTGCGATCTGCAGCTTGCCGCCGTGTTTGGCACTATATTTGATTGGGACGGGATGCGGTCTTTATTTGCATCGTACCCTTGGGGGCGGGTTTGCTTCTCGCCGGAAGATCCCAGCGTTGTTGCCGATTCTGTTGCTGATGTGGTGCTTCAGGATATAGAACTTTTTATTCCATCCTCTGTGGTGGCCATCGGAGGCAGATCCCAGCCATGGTTTGGTCGCTCCTGTAAAATAGCATCACGCTATTAGCAGGAGTGCTACCGGACCTGGGCTGACGCATCAACGTCTCGGGATGTAAACACCAGCGCACTTAAAAAGAAGTATAATTCCGCCTCCAGGTCCTTCAAAAGCGTCATTGCCAAGCCAAGGTCTGAGCACATCGGCAGAATTGGCGAGAAGCTAGTTCGCCTTCCTTCGGGAACCCGTGCATTCTGGTTTTTCGCCAAGGCTGTCCAAGGGAACTTCTGCCAGCCATCTCTTCCATCTCTGCACAGGGAGGACGACTCACTGGCCCATGCCGCAAAGGAGAAATCCGATCTGTTGAGCTCTCTTTTTGCGTCTAACTCGACTCTAGATGACTGGGGGAATACACCGCCGACCATCCCGCGATGTGAGTGGTCCTGGTGGTCCCGCTCGGTTCGCAAAGCACTCTTCTACCTGGACGTCAGCAAGTCGAGTGGGCCCGATGGAGTCCCTCCCATTGTGCTGAAGACGTGTGCTCTGGAGTTGGCACAGGTTTTAAAGCGTCTTTTCCGATACTCCTACTCCCAAGGCGTAGTCCCGAATTCATGGAAGACAGCTTTGGTCCACCCGATCTCTAAAAAAGGCGACCGCTCAGACCCGTCCAACTACAGGCCTATTGCCATCACCTCCTTCCTATGGGCTTTCCGAGAAATTGTGCAAATGGATCACCAGTTTTCTTGCTGATGGGAGCATCAAGGTCGTAGTAGACGGTGCATGCTCTGATTTCAAACCTATCAACGCTGGTGTTCCACAAGGCTGCGTGCTATCACCAACGCTGTTTCTCCTGCATATCAATGATATGCTGCTAACTAGTAGCATTCATTGCTATGTGGACGACGGCCCTACCGATGCTTGATACACTGGCTGTACCAATATTTCTCAGGAAAACGTCGCCAAGTACCGGAACAAACTTGTGTCCGAAGTCGAGTCTTCGCTGAACAAAGTCTCGGATTGGGGGCGACTAAATCTCGTCGAGTTCAATCCCCAGAAGACATAAGTTTGCGCGTTTACCGCTAAAAAGAACCCCTCTGTCGTATCTCCTCAGTTTCAAGGCACTCCCCTTGCTGCCTCAGCTAGAATCGGAATCCTTGGCGTCGACATATCGAATAGTGTGCAGTTTCGTGGTCACTTGGAAGGGAAGGCCAAATTGGCCTCTAAAAAGCTTGGCGTGCTCAGCAGAGCGAGACAGTATTTCATGCCGGCACATCGCTTGCAACTTTACAAAGCGCAAGTTCGGCCCCACATGGAATACTGTTCTTATCTTTGGGCCGGAGCACCCCAGTGCCAGCTCCTTCCACTTGACTGCATCCAGCGCAGAGCGGTTCGAATCGTCGTCGACCGAGTTCTTTCTGATCGGTTCGATACACTGGCACTGCGTAGAGATGTTGCATCTTTTTGCGTATTTTATCGCATCTATCACGGGGAGTGCTCTGAGGAATTGTTCGGACTAATTCTAGCCGCTCAATTTCACCATCGCACATCGCGACAAAACTCGCGTTACCATCCATACCATCTGGATGATTGGCGGTCCACCACTGTGCGATTTAGAAGAAGTTTTCTCCCTCGCACAACTTCCTTGTGGAATCAATTACCACCAGCGAATTTTCCGGACCGATACGACTTAGGAACCTTCAAGAAAAGAGCTTACACCTTTCTAAAAGGCCGGCAACGCATCTGCAATTCCCCTGGTGTTGCCGTTGTTCATGGGTGGCGGTAGTCACTTACCATCAGGTGAGCCGCATGCTCGTTTGCCCCCTCTTCTATAAAATAAAAGTTAAGAAAATAAAGTCAGGATGTATTAGTTGTACTAATAGAAATCATAGCAATTGATTGAGCGAGCGGAAATTTTATTATCATGATTCACTAACACTATCACGAACACAATAGCACGATTGTGGCATGGGGGACTTTTTTAAAGGAAGGATATTGGCTCGTTTTGATTATCACTTGCAAATCGTATAAAACAGTTAAAAACGTATAATTCAATTATAAAGTTTTTCATTGACTTTCACCCTGAAACTAAAGTCAATGAAAAACTTTATAATACCACCACCAACCACCACTACCCCGTGTAGTGGTGGGTATCCTTATCCGCCACTACACTGGGGGTACAGTAATTAATAATAACATATTATGTACTATAGGAAATGAAATGAAATATTAATAAATAACAAGTTTCATATCACGTTATTACGTACAACCCATTACTATATAATATTAAATTATTTTAGTGTTAAATGACCGCGAACAAAATTATTGGGAAAGGCAAGATAAACACCGAACATCGCTTTAACGAAAATTTTAGTGGAATTGAACTTCAAAGGAACTTAGCCTTATTTAATATTGATTTCAACTTGATAAGCAGATCCTGAGAAAAAGCATGTTAACGGACGGACAGAGGAACTGATGGAGGAAAGGACGTTTCTCCCTTGTGAGACGTGGGGCCTTAAAATACCCCCCCATTTTTATTTAAGTATTTAATAGTAACAGTGTAAAGTAATATGAAATATGAAAAAACGTATAAAAAAAACAATATAACCAAATTATAAATACAGTAACTGAAGCAACCAAAAACGCAAATAGAAGTATTAATTATTAAAGTATCAAGTATCAAGTATTAAGTAAGTATTTAAAATTAACAGTAGGAAACAATAGAACATGGACATATCTAATTTGTTTTTAGTACTTTCATTTATTTTATTTATTATTTATTTTTATTTTATGACACAACCTTTTAACTATATATATAAATTCACTGAATCCTTGGCTCCTGAGTTAGTATAACTGTGTTTCAGGAACCGGTTTCTCCCTTTAAAGTAAGACTAGTCAAAAGGTATCTTTATAATAATTTAAAGTTTAAAAATTTTGTTAGTTAAACGGGTAGAGGAATATGAATAAGAAATGAAGAAATTAAATGTATTTAAGCTCTTGTTTTTAAGTGTGTGTGTGTGTGTGTGTGTGTGTGTGTGTGTGTGTGTCTCTCTGTGTGGGTGTGTGTGTATGTATGTGTGTGTGTGTGTGTGTGTGTGTGTGTGTGTGTGTGTGTGTGTGTGTGTGTGTGTGTGTGTGTGTGTGTGTGTGTGTGTGTGTGTGTGTGTGTGTGTGTGTGTGTATTAGGTATGTGTTTTTAGGATAATACTATCAGTAAATTTACAGCAGCCTTATAATCTATATTTAGCAAACATTTTTGTAAGTTTTGTTTACATGCATGTTTTGTTAGAGAGTAAATTAATAAATGTTTATTCAATTTATTATAAAGGTAACCTCCCAGGAAACAGAAAAATCTATGTGAAAATTGGGTATTTAGTGGTGTGTGTGTGTGGATGAGTGTGTGTTGAAATAGGCGTGCGTGAGAGTGTGGTAAACCTATGAAACTGAAAATTAATTTATCTTCATCAACATCATTCATTGCAGCCGATCACAAGTCCACATCTGAACTCACGGTCCTGAGCTACCTGCATCTATCGACTTACTAGGTCGTCGTTTCATTTAGTAGAAGGCCATCCTATACTTCGCATATTTACGTTACGTGGCTGTCACTTGAGAAATTTTCTTCCCCATCAGTGGTCAGTAATGTACTTGCATCTACATTTTTTTAATTGTAAGAAATGTTATATACTTAATTTAAAAAAAATCTTTATTAATTTTGAATATCAGAAAACTGTAAATAGGTTCATTTGGTCATTGACGTCGAAAAAATTATATTTTCCTATCAGCCGATACTAGCGCGGAATAACTTATGAAAACTTTCGGAAGCTATGGCAGAAAATACGATAGTGCCAACATTCTTTCATACAAGCACTTCCTCGGTTGAAGGTTAACATCTACCCTATGCCTAAGCAATGCTTATGCAATGATTTCGGAGCTTGCGAGGGTGCAGTGTCAGAGACAGGTACGTTCAGCGCACAGGTCGACCCATAAACGAACAATTCGTAATTTAGATACGAGTACGAGTATATAATAATATATCAGATCAAAACGTAGTCATTTTAAAAAATTGTTTAAAAAAAGTGTCAATAAATAAGTCTACTATTGGCCCTGATTTATAACAACAAAACTTATATTATAAACTAAATACATAATATCTTTTCCATTATACTTCCATTAAAAGATTAAAATTATGTAATTGAATTTTTAATTGAATTTTAAGTGTTTATGGTATTAATATAATATTATGTTATTACTTAGCTTAACGTTCCTATTAACTTTGACCAGTAACTTACGAAATCTTTATTTATTTAATTGAACACGAAAAACACATAACCGGTTATTTTCCTACGTTGAAACAGAAGTAAGTACTCTAAACGAAAACGGTATAAATAGGACTTCATGAACAGCTACCATCATCATTGTTGAAGGAAACTTGCCAACATGAATACTGTAAGTCAACATACTCTTATTATTTACATAATATTTAAATAAAACTACTTTTACGGATTTTATCGCATTTTTTAAATTTTATTTTATTAATTACCGACGTTTCAGGTGCTTTACAGTTTACGTAAAGCACCTGAACGTTAACATCTATTATCATTTTTTTAATATTTATTTATTAATGAATTTATGATACAGTGGTGTTACTTAATTCTAAACTCGCCAAACTTTTACGTTTGATGGCGAGAGGCGCTCTTTTACAAAACAATGAACCACCTTATGTACTACTAATATTAGACACAATAATACACAATTATATAATATAGTAATATATAAACCTATGACATCTTGTTGTTATGATAAATATATATCTTTATAATATACATGTAACTTTAATTAAATGAATAAAATATCTAGTACTTATTTATTATATCGTAATGTTTTAATCTAATACAATGTACTCATATGTAGTTCTATTAGCAATCCTTTATAATGTTCTTTTAATTTATTCTTAAGTTTTTTCTTAAATTAAATTGCAGGTACGTTGTCACCCCTAAGCAATAAGACAGAATGCCTCGTTACCAGTTCAAAGGGTCTCCGGCTCTCGTCACTCACCATACGATTACATTGCTGCTATTTCACGTTGGCATTTTGTGCGAGTGTGTTCCTTCCCCAGTTCAGTCGACCCATTCGTGCTGCAGGGATGTTAGATTGCAGCGTGGCTCAAACATTAAAATGTTAATGTTGTTACACTAAACATGTTCAGCGTAACAGTTTTTAGATATTCCTAAAACTATTTTACTTACAGGTCTCGTGTCTTGCTCTTTTGATGATTGTATGCTTGGCGTATGCATTGTCGATACCGGACTCGGATGAAATCCCGGAAGCGGATTCATACATTGATCCTCGTTGGTTTGATAGAAACACAGGCAGGCTACACACTGGCGGGGGAAATTTTAGCGCAGCTGGAGAATACTGGGGAAAGTGACGGCGGTTATAAATAGGGATGCGGCTGAATGATCACAACTACCTGGCGAATTTTACGCATTTGTATCATTCAAAATATTATATATAATTCGTTTTTATTTGTCATTATTTTTAACAGACTTAAAAAAAAGAAAGTACTTAATTCAAATGTATTTTTTAATGTGTGTTACCTCAGAACTTGTTTCTTAGTAAAACTATTTTGATGTGTCTTATTTATGTATAAGAATTTAAAAACTAGTGCTTCTCATGCGGTTCCCTTAGAGATTTGATCAAGATCTGACCAGTAGTTTATGAGTTATCCTTAATAATGCGTACATATTCAATTGACTTTAACTACATTAATGATGTTCTCATTTTATTTATATTTATATTGAAGTCGATTGTACAAAATTTTAAATTTTCTACCGACTTCAAATAGAGAAGGTACTCAACTGTAACTGTGTTTTTTTTTCTTTTTTTATGTATGTTGCCTCATAACTTTTTCTGGGTGAACAGATTTCGATGATTCTTAGTTTATTTGAAAGCTAGTACTTTACATGTGGTGCCATATAAATTTAATAAAGGTCTGACCAATAATGTTTGAGTTATTCTTAATAATTAAATTGAAATCGGTTATACAACATTTTTAATTTTAAATTATACTGCTTGTATTCTGTGATTGTAATTTGATTCAAAACTAATATGACTTTAATATGTTGGATTTCAATATGTACCTCTATCTTTTTAGTGTTAAATATTATTTAGTGTCGTAAGAGTATCTGGAAATATTATCTCAATTTTTTTTTAAATTGCTAAGATGCAGGTTTTCTTGTGATGGTTTTTTCGCGGCCGAGAACGTGGTAAATCGATACATCAAATAGCAATTAAAATTTGAATCGTGTCAGCGTAGATCGAATTGGAGCTGCCTACGCACTACGAGATTTACGTTTGTACTGGATCGATTACCGGCTTTGAAAAATTACTTTGAAAATTATATCATTAAAGTTTTACTTACTTAGTTATAATTAAAATAAAACTATAATTTAGTAAAAAAAATTATTTGACGTACAATAGTATTTTTACTCAAGAACCTGATTATTCACATATATAATCATATATACTCATGTGAGCTAAGAAACCAGTTCAAAATATATGAAAGTTATCTTAATAAATGACACACTGTTTAAAAGATCTCATTAAAAGTAAAAAAGTAAAGTAGCAGCTTTAAAACGACTGCGCACTGGGTTCCTCATTACCTGCAGAATTTGGTGGGCAAGAAATAGCCTTCCTAAATGCGTAAGAGCTGATCAGATTTCCGCGATTTATTTAACTACTTACAAGTCTAGAGCCGTGGTAGCTCAGATGGTTAGCGCTTGCTGTAATTTTCACAATACGCGAGAAACCCGGGTTCGAACCCCGCCGGCAACTATGAAATTGTTAATTGCAATTTTAGGTGCTGATTTACCACGTGCTCGGCGGTGAAGGAAGACATCGTGAGGAAACCTGCATGTCTGACAAAGAAGAAAAAAATATATATATTTCGAAGACATGTGAAGTTCGCCAACACGTATTGGGGCAGCGCGATGGACCTTTCCTTGCCCTAAAACCCTCTCAGAGATGAGAGGAGGCCTGTGCCCAGAAGTGGGACATGTATATAGGCTGTAGCTTTAATTTTATGTCTAGGTTTCTCTACGAAGCTATTCTTCACCACTTTATCGTCACACACGTCGGAAATCAGCACATACAATTTCGTACACGTTTTATTCTCATAATCTGAAATCTTACGGCGAACTAAACGGGTCAGGCCGTATATTTTGCCACAAATAGCGCAACGATGACGAAAAATATTCTACGAGTCGGTCGCGCAGAGTGACACAAAACGGTAACGCAAAATAGTTAAGGTGCGCATACATTGTTTAAAGTTTTTTATAGCTATGGAAGAGCGGGAGTCTCTGTAACAAGTGCCTTAAGGTGCTTAAAAGACGCTCCCTACCTTATGCAAATTGTGAAATGCTTAATGAAATAATAGTGATTTATTATTATTACATCGTGTGTTTTTTACCCGACTTCCAAGGAAAGGTTATGTTTTGCGCGCGTATCTTTTAAGTATGTTTGTAAATTTCTTTATTACCTTGTGTAATTCCAAACGGCTAGATGGATTTCTACGCTTAAGGTGTCATTAGATTCGTCTCAAAAACTCAAGTGTCCTTATATATATATATATATATATATATATATATATAATATAAAATGGCGGATTTCTGGCGCTAAATTGTAAGTCACAAATTTTTTTAACCAAATCTATCGAGTAGAATATGAAAATGAAGTAAACTATAAGTAGTTTACAAAAATATATGTAACGTGTTTCTTCGCTAAATCACGGTAGTCACTCTATAATTTTACTCATTTCTCTTTTGAGAGAATTATAACCTCTAATTTTTGAACGTGTTAACGAAGTTGATTATTTTCAAGTCGCATTTTTTCTCAATATTTCTCTGAATATTTCTTATTGCAGTCTATGCATATACATATTGCTTCTACCTTCCGTCTTATAGTGGTCAGGTCTGTCTGGAACTTGTGCAGCCAAACTGTTTTGAGTTTCCCAATTGTTTTCATTTTAAGGGTTTTCTGTATGATCCTGCGCATTGGTAGTTTGTTCAGTGGATGTAGACTAGATTGTGTGGACAGTTGTCCGAATACATTTTTTTTTCTGTAATAATTTGAACCTGTGTTCTTCATTTTGTTCATCATGTCAAAGTTTTTTTTTTATTTTGGTAAGCTTTGACAGCTCTTGATTTATTTTTATTTTTCATGTCTAAATATTTTTCAGGATTGGTTCTTTTTAGTGTTTCCTTTCTTGATTGTCTGACTATCTCCTTGGCTTTTCTGAATGAGTCAGAGGCATCTGTAAGGAAATATCGACGTTATAGCTCACAGTAACGTATTAAAATGTGCAGAAGATAAAAAAATACGAGAAGCATAGCCAAGTCAATCTCTAAATATATAATTTACACTAGACCAACACACAACACTTACTAAATCCGGCGATTTATCGGATAGTTTTGACGACGCTTGAATTAGAATCAGAATCAGAATTTTTATTTGCGTAAGAACATGGTATATAAAAATGGTACATGTTTAAAAAGTGCACATGTATCGCTATTACAAATAGCATGTAAAATTAATATTATTATCTTGCAAGTTTAAACATTAAAATAATATCACAAAGTTTAAGTCTCATTACAATAAATTACATTGAGTTAAAGATAAATTAAAAGATGTCATATAAAATTAATAGTATTACGGATTGATGTCAATAAAGTCTTTAATGTCATATATTTTTCTGTCAATGAGCCACTTAAATCATTTTGATTTAAATTGATTAATATTTAAATTTTTGATGTCATTAGGGGATTATATTATATATCGTTAAACACATTTTTAGGCTATTATTTTATTAATCTTGTGTTCATGTCACTTACTTTCATAAATAAATTGATATTTCTCTTCACCAAACAGCTTATTTCAAAAATATATAGTGCCTGCAGCGGAAGTATATTGCAAAAGATGTTCTACAGGATATACCAGGTGGTATTCCAGAGATAGCTCTAATACACTTTTTTTGAGCTATAAACGCCTTTTGTATATTTGTGCTATTTCCACACATTTTCTTCTGTAGCGCAAAATGGAAGCTATATACGCGTGGTATGTAAAAAGAGCCGATTGTAAGTTTGTCACTTTTTTCATTTTTTTAAGGGCATATACAAAACTATTAATACGATTACACAAAGACTCGATATGTAATTTCTAGTTTAGGTCCTGGTCTATGACTACTCCCAGAAACTTGGCAGACCTTATTTCCTTTATTTTATTAATATTTAGCTTAAAATTTAATTGTTTATGTTTGGATTGATTAAATTGGATAAAATGTGATTTATTAAGATTTAGTTTTAATTGTGTACGTTTAGCCATTTAATAACGTTGTCAGTTGTTTTATTTATATCAATTTTGTAATCTTGTATAGAGTTTTTATCAGATGTCACAATAATAGATAGATCATCGGCGAACAAAATACATTTATTATTTGTCACTACCGTTATATATTGAATATATAAAATAAACATTAGACGCCCTAGCATACTTCCTTGGGGGATACCACACTCAACAATTTTTGATTCAGAAGCGTAAGATATAACTTCGTCGCCTACTAACTTGCTGACTACTACGCGTTGACTTCGGTTGTTTTAGTAGGATTTTAGCCACCGATAAGTGATTCCTCTTATTCCTATTGATTCTAATTTATTTAATAAAAGTTTGTGATCAACAAAATCAAAAGCCTTTGACATGTCAAAAAATAGACCTGTGGTCAAATATCCGTCATTTAAATTATTTAATATTGTTTTAACTAGACTGAAGATTGCTAATGTTGTGGACTTTTCCTTTTGATATCCAATCTGTTCTTTATTAATAATATTATACGGCTTACAGTAGTTCATTATTTTTTGATGTATGCATTTCTCAAATATCTTAGATAGGATTGGAATTAAAGTAATGGGCCGATAGTTGCTGACCTCATCTTTTGCACCTTTTTTGTGCAGAGGCTTGACGATAGATTGCTTCAGCAACTCAGGAAAAATACCCATTGAGAATGAGAGGTTTATAAACTATGTTAAGATAGGCAAAAGCTCTTTAGTGCATTCTTTGATAATTCTCGTACAGATTCCGTCAAAACCCTCGGGGTTAATATTGTTTAGGTTAATAATTTCTTTTTTAACTTCATCTTCATTTATTGGAAGAAGAAACATTGAATTTGTCATAATCTTGGTATTTTGATTTCGTTGTGTATTAGTCATTGTAGCATCTTTAAAATTAGTCAATTCAATGAAATAATTATTAAAAGCCGCAGCTATGTCAGAAGGATTGGTCAATATCTTATGGTCGAAATTTATTTTGTAAATGTTATCATCTACTTTGAAATAACAGGTTTCAATTTTTATTATTGCCCATGTCGCTTTACATTTATTTTTACTATTATTAATAAATTTCATATTGGAATTCGTTTTTGAATTGTCAATGCATTTTCTTATTATTTTGGAGTACCTTAAATATTCAATTTTATTTTTTTCCGTTTTACTTTTAAAGTATCTGAAACGTAATAACCGTTTTGTTTTACAGCTTGTTTTCAGCCCGTTGCTTATACATTTTAGTTTATGTGTATTAGAATTATTGATCCAAATTTTTTTGACTGGGAAACATAGGTTGTAGAATAGACAAAGTTTAAAATGAAACTCTGCGAATGCCGTGTTGAGATCAGTGTTCGTGTAAATTTTGTTCCAAGTCATACTGTCTAGACACTCCCTGAATTTGCGGATGTTTTTACAACTGTAGTCCTTTCTCAATATAGTAAATTACCTATTGCTTTAAAAGATTGACGAACTGGAAAACTTAAAAGCTGTGCAGTGTCATGATCCGATAGATATAGGGGAATCACTTTGGCAGTAGCGTCTTTGATATTGCTAAGGACATGGTCGATACATGAATCTGTGCGAGTTGGTACATTAATATGTATGTTCAGACAGTAATTACGACATAAATCACTAAAAAAGTGCAATATTACCTTTTTTTAAAGTGTTGATGTTAAAGTCACCAGTCAAGACAATTCTGGTATTGTAACGTTTCATAATTATTAATAATAAATTATAATTAAATTCATTATAAAGACATTTAAAAATATATGACTGCTAGTAGTAAGGTTGCACAATGACTAGTCCTACATTAGGGACTTATGATAGTAATGTGTAACGAACCAAAGCATTAATATAGAAGGTATCTATGATGCATAAGCATTATGATAGCAGAGTTATGACTTGAAGTCCCATATGAATAAGACATACAATAGTGTGGTCTATGAAATAAAGCAAATATGTGGAAGGTCTCAAATATATAAAAGCATTATATTGAAAGAAATGGGACTTGAAAAGGATTATTATAGTGGCGTGTAGGTTGCTTCATAGCGTCTGAGACCGAGGTAAACTTGGACTCGCCAACCGATGTGTCCTCTTAGTGCCGGTGGTAAGCGGGTTTGTTGTAGCAATACGACTTGCCCATGGACATCGCACACCCCTACTGTTTGGTATCTGGGCGGTATCTTAGCGCATAGCGTTATGATACGTCGGCTATCTTTCGGATTAGGGTGAGTGTGTTTGATAGTACTATTAAGTGCAGCAAGCAATTTCAACTTCATGTCTTAGTTCAATGGCGCTATGATACGTGGAGTTTTGGCCACTGACGTCTTAGTACCGTGCTACTATGATACATTGGTGGTATTTTTAGTTAACAACATTATCAATTTTGTTACCAAAGTTGATAGGGATCATGTGGGTGTGTTGTGAGGGGGCACCATCCGTATGATAGTTGCATTGATGCTTACTGCTACTTGCAGTATTGCGTCTTGTGATGGATCTGCGGGTGTGCTGCACCTGATTCGACGCATCTTGTGGTTCTGGTCGATGGAGGTATGCGGGTGGTGATGTCTGCTGGGACTGTATGGGGGACATTAGGATGGTGTAAGCCCGACGATAGCCGTATTGATTCTTGTTGCGTCCTACAGTCTCTGCGATGGTTGTTTGGCGGGTCGGTCTTGGTTTGACTCACAACTTAAGTAGCTTTGCCCAAGTCGGGTCCCTTCATTGCGAGGCTGCAGACTGTCTGACCTCCATGATGTTTTATATAACAAACATAATTTTATATCTCTATAAAGTTCCCACCTTTGAAAGATTGACTCCTTTGATTTTAACAGTGGTAGAACCACGCGGCAGCATTTGCTGTCGCACGGATGGGCCAGCTCGAACCGGGGTGGTACCACGACCTCAAAGAAAACCAGCGTGAAGTAGAGGTTTACCTCTGCGTTTCGCTTGGTGAGTGCAGGTGGCCGGAGGCCCTTTTTACTGGAAATGAGACATTCCATCTTAGTCCTCTTCCTCCCGGACCTCGGTTGCGAGCAGACGTGTTCAGTGTAGATGTATTTCTTGTTTAAATAAAAATTTAATTCAATATTTAATTAAGTGCAAATAATGGGAGTGCATAATCTGTAAGAGCTTCAAGCACCAGGAGCGCCGTGCAAAATACCGTTCTCGATCCTAAGAGCGGCTTACAGTGGCTCACCTGTCAATCATCGCTAAGCGCTGCCCTTTTGTTGCGGCTCACTCCAACATACCGGTTAGTGACTACTGTTGCTAAATTACCTGTGCAGCTGGTATCTTACGTTTCACTCGCGGACGAAGTGCAACTGTCGTTATTAAACAGAAGTAATTTGTATCACATCTACCGCCTTTATAAAAAAAAAATGCCGCTAAAGCGTACTCCTCCAAGGGATTTGCAAACATCATATTGTGAGTTGGATTCAAGCACAAAAGATTCCACTGAAAATGTCGCTAGTAGAAATAAGCGGAAACGAGAACATGGCGATTGTAGGGAAGAACTCAAAAATTTTAAATCTGAGCTCCTGGCCTTATTCAATTCAAAATTTACCAGTCTTCAGTCTGTTATAAATGACATTAGGGAGCAACATACCGATATACGCAAGTCTCAGGACCTTATGTCTGAAAAGTATGATGAAATAATACTTAAAATAGAAAAACTAGAGACTGAAAGAAAAAGACATTCAATCACTTGAGACTAAATTGGAAAATATGGAAAGACACCTCCGGGCAGCCTGTCTGGAAATTAAAAATATTCCGAAACAACAAGGGGAATCAAAGGAAGACTTAGTTAATTATGTAATAAAACTTGCTCAGCTGCTCAAATTATCTGTACAACCTTCAGATATACGGGATATATTTCGAACAAGCAATAAGAATAAACAAAACACTTTAATAGTCTCAAGAAATTCAACAAGGAGAGAAAAGATAATAAATTAAATTCATCAAATTTACATATTGCAGGCACTCCAATACCTATCAATGTTTCCGAAAACTTGACACAAAAGGTGCAAAAATTATTCTTCTTGGCCCGAGACTCTGCCAAGACCAATGGTTTTGCTTACTGTTGGACGACGCGTGGTAAGGTCTATTTACGTAAAGCTGATGGTGTTAACTATATACGACTAGATGGTGAAGAAAATCTGATAAAGCTGCAATGACAGAAATGACTATACTGTAACGTGTTTTGCAACGTAAGTTCTACTTTTTTCTTAATTTATATTGTTTTGCTTATAATAATTTACCTTTTCTTTTATTTCTCTAACGAATTTGTAATATTTTTTGTAAAAGTAAATAAATTGTCTTCTATACAAACACACAATACACTAACTCACTTACCTAAAATCATTCATACCTCACTTTCACATACAGACTCAGTTAATACATCATTCAATTATATACATACTTTACTACATATCGAAAATATACACATTTCAAAGTTATCTTACCTACAAAACTGTGATTGAGCATATTTCTTTTCATGAACTTTTATTGGGTATCATTTCATATATATATATATATATATATATATATATATATATATATATATTACTCTTTAACTTAATGCATGAGCAAAATTTTCATAATTATTACTTAGTCGTCTCGTGTCGAATAACTACTGTATTTACATATAATATAACAATATCTAGGTGCATCTTTAGCACAACATTTAAATATAAGCACTAGTTACAAACCCCTAAAAAATACTTAAGCCTTCATTTTTGTGTCTGTGCCAGAGAGATAACTCATAAAATTATATACTTCTTATACAACGTGGCTGATACGGAATCATTCTATAAAAAATTTTCTATTGTTTGAAAATATTAATAATAGTTAGGATAGGACCAGTAAAAGTAACCGGAATAGTGGTTATCCATTACTTCACGACGTCTTTTAACATAACTTTTACACACTATCATCTTAAACGACCCCTATTTTGTAATGAGTACAGTTGGTATAAAGCTAAATATAGTAAGCCGGCATTTAATATACTGCTAAATGGCGCTGGTGGTAGCTTCGTAATAAGCCGCTTAATGTCTCGCGCTCTTGCATGTATCATAAATGTTTCATATTATAATTCCGTCATTGTATTAAAACTTTTCTGTTTATATATAATTTTTGACGGCATATTACAAATGAGGTAGCCAATAGGAG
Organism: Parnassius mnemosyne; assembly: GCA_963668995.1. Taxonomy (NCBI): domain Eukaryota; kingdom Metazoa; phylum Arthropoda; class Insecta; order Lepidoptera; family Papilionidae; genus Parnassius; species Parnassius mnemosyne. The sequence continues at coordinate 18,829,741 of CAVLGL010000068.1, read as the reverse complement.
GAGATTACTAATAATTTACATAGTGTCATTATGTGACAAGATGAATATTGATAGACTGCGGTTTTTTTATCTGCGGTTTTTTTATCTTTTCTTGGTGTATTATCGATTTGGACAAATGTTTTTTTTTTTATATATTTAAGTGATAGATAAATTAGACAATTTAGTAAATGAGTTGGACTCCTATTCGGTTTCCGAATCTGCTCTTTGCGATGTTGAGGACTGCTTTCACTTGGATCCAAACCCTAAAACTTCCCTTAAAATTATGGAGTATCAGGAGTATCTCACATAATTTCTCTGAGTTTCTTACATTAATTGTGAGAACGAAAGTGCGCTGGGATATTATTATCTTAACTGAGTGTTGGTTGCAAAGTGTTCGCACACTTCCTGTAATTAACGGTTATAAGACATTTAGTACTGAAAACAACTACACACAAAATGATGGCGTCGTCGTATATATAAAAAGTGATCTTAATGTATCATTTGAAGAAATTTGCTTCCGCAACGCGAATTGTCTTCTTTTATAGATAAATAGAGATATTGTTATTTTAGCCTTGTATCGTTCTCCTGCTGTTAGAGATTGTACTGAATTCATAGATTCACTAGATGCTTTACTTGTAAAAACAGCTTCAGTTAATAATGTTGTTCTTGTAGGAGATATTAACATCAATATTAGTGACTCTCTACAGGACCAACATAAACTTAACTACCTTAATGTGACTGCTTTACACGGCTTGTTACCAGCTCATACTTTTCCCACCCGTAAAGATAGCTGCCTAGATCATATTATGCTAAGAACCAAACGCCCCGCTAAAACTCTTGTTGTTAATTCTGCGTTAACTGATCATGAGACTGTAGCATTTTTTCTCATAAAGAAGGTCCCAAAACAACACACAATGACGACAATATTTCGTACAGATTATAATGGAATTACAACTGATCTTGCTAAAATAAATTTTGATTCAGTTTACTCTACACAAAATCCAAATATTGCCGCTAATTGTCTTGTCCAGTCCTTACAAAAAGTTTTAGACGCTAATACTAAGAAGATTGTTTTACCTAGTCGTAAAAAGATTATAAAGCCATGGATTACTCCAGGACAAAAAAATGAAAAAAGAGCCGGGTAATGAAGTACTTAAGTTAACGTTTAAGAGATACAGAAATTATTGCAACAAACTTCTAAAAAAGGTCAATAATGAATATGAAAAAAATGAAATAAGAAATGCAGGTGCAAATAGTAGAAAACGTTGTGAGGTAATAAATAGAATAACCAACAGAAATCACAAACACTCAACTATTATCAGTATGTACCACACCAGAGGAATCAGTTAATAATGTTAACACGTATTTCGCTAATATTGGTCTACCAAATAGCCGAAAAAATTCTTGAGAACTCTGAATTGAATCTTTCTCCTACTAATAATAGCTTAGTCCATTCCATAGTTCTTTTACCTACTGATGAAGCTGAAATTGCATCTGTAATAAATATACTTAGAAGTGACGGTGCAGTTGGCTGGGATACATCGTACAATATCTGGTGATTTTCTAAAACAAAACAAAACATTTATTGTACCTCCTTTTACCCACGTATGTAACCTGGCCCTCACTTACGGTACTACACGGTATATTTCCAATAGCTATTAAAAAATCCCTCATTCATCCTGTTTACAAAAATTGAGACAGCGACTGTGTAAGCAACTATAGACCAATATCTTTATTACCATCATTATCTAAAATACTAGAACGCCTGATGAATAATAGGTAGAAAATTTTTGTTGAAAAGAACTCCACATTTTCTCCAAATCAATTTGGTTTTCGTTCTGGTAAATCAACAGCTGATGCCGTTCATGAACTAATTGAATTTATTGTACTAAGCCTTGAGGAAAAAAAAGAAAACAATAGGAATTTTTTTAGATTTAGCCAAAGCCTTTGACACGGTCTCTGTTCCCATATTGTTGCATAAAATGGAGAAGCTTGGTATAAGGGGTGTACCATTGCAGCTCTTCAAAGATTACCTTACAGATAGAACACAATCCGTAAAAATTGATAAACACGTTAGTGATGAGCTCCCCATCTGCTATGGTGTTCCCCAGGAAAGTATTCTTGGCCCTACCCTGTTTCTTCCTTTCTCACAGTACACGAGACGCAAAGACCGGGTATGTACCTCTCATTATGACCATTGTACCTACTTTTCTTGGACTGTTTTTGCTATCTTGGCGGATACCTGTATAATAAAGTTAACAAGGAACTTAATATCCACGCCCTACCTAAAATAAAAGCAAAAAAATGTGTCCATGAATGGTTACTGAAAAGGGACTATAAATATACAGAAGATCTCTTTACAACACTTGTGTAAATGTTGTAATTTTCGCATTCACATACACACGCAAACACACACGCACACACACACACACACACACACACACACACACACACACACACACACACACACAAACATCTATCAAATTAAATTTATTAAATATTTACTTATAATAATACTTACCACAAGTAAATGAATTATAACGTATCATGGTTATTAAAATATGTATTCTAAGATTACATACTTTTGTATTTGTCAACTGGGAGGGAGACCTGATGACTTGAAATACAGGTTCGTCGCCTAGTTTGGGCATCAGTCTCTCACATTACTTTGCGCCTTTTCTTTTTTGTCAATAATCGATTTTGTTAATTTAATGTGGTGAGAAATAAAATTATATATTATTATTATAGTCATTATAGTCCTCACGGGTGACAACGCATCTATATTTTGATTTGGAATAGAGGATAGATGTAGATGTCTATGGGCCGCAGCAACCACTTACCATCAGGTGGACTGTGTGCTCGTTTGTCACCCTTATCCTATAAAAAAAATTGAAGGCAACTTGTTGGTGGGTGAGACAAACATGATCGAAAAATGCATATACTAAACGTCAGTGACACAAGCCCTTTCTGATGGCGAATTATTACTATTATATTACAACTGCCTATTGGCTTTATCTGCCATTGTATTGGTTGGTGGAGCCCCCATTCCTTTGAGGTGAGCGGTAGACTCATGACACGCTCTGCGGCCAATTGGCCGTGCTGGCCATGCAATAGGTGGTGATGCCTTACACTTACATCTCGTCTGCAGGAACGGCGGTCTGGCAGGTGGTGGCACTCACGGAGGGCTTTCTATGGCCAGTATGCCTATTGTTGCCTAACCCGTGTGACGTACATTCACTGTGGCTGGATTTGATCGTATTCTGTATGGCGTTTACACGCATTGACATGCGCGACTTCGGTCGATGTTTATGTTTACGCACTATCCAGGGGCCAAGTCCTCTTTTAACTGGTACACCAGTGATTTTGCTATGGACTGTGGTCCAGTTCCCCACTTAACGTTCCCTACGGGGGGAGCGCATTAAAATGGTTGGCGCTCACCGTGCACGGCGTGTGCGGATCCGTGTGCCTCCTCCACATTTTTTTAAATGTGGGAAAGCGAAGTCCTTAAATCTGGTATTTGATATAAATATTGTGAGCCTTTTCCAAACGGGAAGGGATTAATTAATAAGGAATTGATTGTTGTGAACCAGATACAAGTAGAATAGTGACAATTTATTGTTCTTAACTTTTTTTGAGCTTTGTCCTCGTGAACGGGGTTCTTTAGCTTATAAGACGCTACCAACAGTTTTCGATTGCTCTCGTGAATATTCATTCTTCCAAGATACACCTAAAATAACTAAGTTACTATGCAAACACAACGTAAATAAGGGTCCTAACTAAGACGATCTCGCCATAAATTTATTAAACGGCCTATATTTGAACCTTTAGAAAGATCACTATATGGTTAATATACTGGTCACGTAAATTAGATATATTTATATATCTTATAGATATAGATTCTAAAGAAATACAAGTATAAGTATATAAAAGAGAAGGGGGGGGGGGGTCGTTACAGTATCATGTTTATGCTTTCTTTATAGGTCAAATAATAGTTGGTCTAGTTTATGTAGGAAGACTTTAGAGTCTGATTTGGGTGTACGATAGTTACATATAACTATTAATTTATGATGAGGTATTTCAATTCCACAAACCTCGAAAGTCTTTTGGGTTGCATACGCTTTTAGTTTTGTAATTTCCCGGTAAGTACTGTTCTTTTTGTTTTGCTAAGACACATGTGCCACCCCTCTGTTTATTTCTGCAAAAGGCTGTTGCCAACTCATAATTATTAATATTTATATATTTTTCGTTGCCTGTTTTCAAAAAGATTTCAGAGAGACATATCAAATCCGGCTCATTACCAGACTTGTTTAGTTCCTCTAAAGTGATTCCCAGAATATCTTGCTTTGCTAGTATACTGGCAATGTTTTGGTGCATTATATTGAAATGATTTTGGGTTTTGTTGCCTGACTGATATAAAGTAGTTTGATTTAATCGCGATGACTTGGTAATTGCAGTATCGTTAGATCTATTATTCCCTGGTAGGGCTCGAGAAAAGAACTGTGGAATGGTTCCTTTTGTGGGTTCTACCTGAATATTTTGCATTTTAGGCATACCACGCACTCTAATATAATTTAATACGTCGTAATCTTCCATCCCAGTCCAGCAGCTTGAAAACGTCTTCCAATGCAGCGGTGAAGAGTTTCGGGGATATGACGTCACCCTGTCTTACACCTCTCTGAAATTAGATAGATTTCGTACTCTGGTTCCGTACTAGAATAGCCATCGTAGCCCTACTGCACAAGCACTTCAACACTTCGATATACCGACAGTCAACTTGGCACCGCTGAAGGGACATCAGCACCGCCAAAATTTCGACGGAATCAAAGGCTTTCTTCAAAGACATAGTGGCAAATTGTACTCCTCGGACTTCTGTACAATTTGCTGAAGGGTATGTATGTGGTCTATGGTGCTAAAGTGTTTTCGGAAACCGGCTTGTTCGGGAGGCTGGAAGTCGTCAAGTCTGCGTGCGAGACGATTCGTAATGACTCTCGAAAACAGCACGTCGACGCAGCTCAGAAGGGAAATCGGTCTGTAGTTCTTCAAGAGAGCGTTGTCACCTTTCTTGAAGAGCAAGACCAACGCACTTCTGCCCCACGCCTCCGGTGTAATGCCACCATGGAGGACGGAATTAAAGAGCTTCTGAAGAACTTCGAGTACCGGTCTTCCACCCGCTTTCAGAAGCTCCGCTGAAATTCCATCCTCGCCTGGGGCTTTGCCGTTTTAAGGTGCTGGAGAGCCATTCTAATATCGCTCAGACTGACGTCCAGGATATCATCGGAATAGTGTCGGATAAGACTCGCTCTTGGATCGTTACTCACACTTGCGTATGGCTCCAACGATGATGTGTACAGATGCCCATAGAACCTCTCAATCTCACTCAAAATCTCAGGTGTCCCGGAAATGACGCTGTCACACTCAATCTTCAGCTTCGAAAGTTGAGGAAGTAAAGAAGCTCAAAGTCGCTCAGCGAGCTATAGAGAAGACCATGTTTGGAGTTTTTCTGCGTTATAGATTTAGTACTGAAACAGAATAACCGACAATCCCAACGGACCAGTAAACTGGTGTAGCAGTAGGCAGGCCATATAGCTCTAAAAACCGACAGCAACGGTAAGCGAAGTGTAAGGCGGCCCCTCACTAAATTTCAATGATGACCTGATAAAAGATATAGGAAATCGATGAATGCAGGTGGCTCAGGTTCCAGCTTTGTGCCATTCCTTGGGTGGAGTGAGACCTATGTTACATAGTAATTTTTGATGGACTGTAGTGATGATGATGATCACAATCAGTAAATTCGTTCAGAAGTTAGACAACCACTAATAGATGCAACATCATACATACATACATACATACATACATATTTTTAGATGCAAATTGTCTCCAAATAAAAATAAACTATAATACCATCTTGTTAGCAATATATCGACCACCAAGTTATAGAGATATCACTAACTTCCTGCATTCGCTTGACATAATCCTGACTAATATCACACATTATAACAATATCATAATAACCGGGGACATAAATATTAACATCCAGGAACAATGCCATGACACAAACAAACTTAATTATTTAAATTTATTAGCATTACACGGCCTGCTGCCTGCACATTTTTGCCCACTAGACAAAATGCATGTCTTGATCATTTTGTCCTTAAAACTCTATTGCCTGCTTCAACATTAGTAGCCCACTCAGCACTAACTGATCATGAAACCGTGTTATTATTTCTCGCAAGCAAAATGTCCAAAATCACGATTAAAAAAACAACGACGCGCATTAACTATGATCAGTTGACTGACGACATAAAATTAATCGACTTTAGTGAAGTATATAATACCGAAGATCCTCACGTAGCAGCAGATTTAATGATAAGTCTTATCAAACAAGCGGTCCAAAAAAACACAAAAACCGTGAAAGTACCAAACCGTAAAAAAATCATTAAGCCATGGATCACTCCAGGTCTCTTACGCTGTATCCGACACAGAGACAATATGCACAAAAAATTAAAAAACTCGCCAGACAATGAAGTATTAAAAACATCTTTTACTAGGTACAGAAATTATTGTAATAAGTTGTTAAAAAAAATTAAATTGGAATATGAAAAAAATGAATTAAAAAAGACTAGTAATAATCCTAAAAAACTCTGGGGAGCAATAAATAACATAACAATTAGGGCAAAAAAGAAAGAAAATTCATCCTATCACTTATTAACCACATCATCCACTCCGGAGCTATCTGTTAATTCAGTTAATGAATTTTTCGCTAAAATAGGTAAAAATCTCGCGGAAAAGATATCGGATGGACTTACAGAGTCAATAAAAAAAGCTTTTAACAACAACAATAACAACAACTCGCACTCCATGGTATTGTTACCAACGGATGAGGACGAGGTTGCAAGATTAATATTATCTCTCCGTAATGACTGTGCTGTGGGTTGGGATGGAATACCTTCTAATCTCCTTAAAAGGCATATTAATGTAGTTGTCCCACCCCTGACATATATCTGCAATCTGGCTCTCACAACCGGAAAATTTCCTAAAGCTTTTAAAAAATCGATCATACACCCGATTTATAAAGGTGGGGACAGAGACCGTGTCAATAATTATAGACCTATAGCTGTGCTGCCTGCCTTGTCCAAAATACTCGAACGCATAATAAACAACAGGCTCGTAAACTACTTGGAAAAACATAACTTTCTTTCGCCCTCACAATATGGTTTTAGGTCAGGTAAATCTACCTCGGATACGATTCATGACCTTACTAATTATATTGTTACAAACTTGGACAATGGGCAGAAGGTTCTTGGCATATTTCTAGATCTCGCCAAAGCTTTCGACACGGTTTCTGTACCCATACTTTTACGTAAGATGGAGAGTTTGGGAATTAGAGGTATACAACTGCAACTTTTTGAAGACTACTTGAGTGGACGTACTCAGTGCGTTCAGGTGGATAAATTCATCAGTACTGAACGCACAATTACCTATGGTACGCCTCAGGGCAGTGTACTCTCTCCAACCTTATTTCTAATATATATTAATGAAATGAGTATGCTCACTCTTCCTAAAGGGCGGATAATAAGTTATGCAGATGATACCGTCCTCCTATTTAACGCAGGTTCATGGCAAAATGTCTATACGTACGCCCAGCTGGGCTACAACACAGTCTCTAACTGGCTCCGAAGTAATGTGCTGACACTCAACATAGATAAAACATGTTATGTTGCATTTAGATTAAAAAATAACACATTAACAACATTATCACCACCATACTCTATCGTAAGTCACTCATGTTCCAACTCACTTAATAACGCGGATACCTGCATCAAACTATATCAAGCTGAAAAAGTAAAATATCTAGGAGTAATAATTGATAGCACTCTACGTTTTCATGAACACATTAATACCCTTAATAGCAGGTTGCATAAACTTATATATGTTTTTAAAACTCTGAGAGATGTGGCTGACGAGAAACTAAAGAAATCCGTCTACTTCGCCTTGGCCCAATCTCTGTTAACATATGGTATTACCTCCTGGGGCGGTGCTCCAAAAACTAAAATGCTTCAATTGGAGAGAACGCAGAGAGCCATCTTAAAGGTCTCTTTTTCACTGCCGTATCGCTATCCTACAGAGCTCCTATATAAAGAGTTGAAAATTTTAACTGTCCGGCAACTGTTTATACAAAGTACCTTACTAAAACAACATGCTTTATTAAAATACAACCCCTCACTCTCCCGAGATAAAAGGCGTTTTAACCCCGTGGACCGCTATCATATAACTCTATCCACCAAATTATCTAAACGTTTCTTTTGTCACCTTGGAGGTTTCTTATACAATAAAATCAATAAAATTATCCCTATATTTAACCTTAACAAAACTATATGCAAAAAGAAAATAACTATCTGGCTCCAAGCAGTAAATTATTATGACAATGAACAACTACTTACTAATTCTATCTAATTACTAATCTAATAAAAGTTAATTACTAACCCAGTCACAAACTAACAAACAAAAGCATGCACACACACACACACACACACACACACACACACACACACACACACACACACACACACACACACACACACACACTCACACACACACACACACACACACTCACACTCACACACACACACACACACAAAATGCGATGTATCTAAACTAAAAGACTATAAATAGCATCCCCCCCCCCCCGTTTTCTCGCGTCTAAGTTGTAACATCCAGACACTATGACCTTCACTTATTATGAAATCGCATAATACGAAAGGCTATCACATGGAAACTTTGTCATATTTCGTAAAGATTATGATGATAATGGTCGTAGATTTTAAATTCGACTTAGACATTTCGAATTGTGAAAATCGCTCTAACATTGTTTCTTTTCATACTACACTACATTCATCCTTCTTCTTCGATATTTTTGATATAGATTCCTCTCTGGTTAACGGTAATGATTAGACGTGTGACTTGTCCAATAAAAATGTAAACTAAAAGTGTAAAATAATAAAGTAAAGGGGTAACAGACATGTATAAGTATTACCTAGCTAACGGCAAACGTACCTTATCTGCCCCGATTTATAAGCTATAGTGATTTTCGTACAAAATAAAATTCAGCGTACTCCTCTATGCACAAAACAAGTTCAATAGGACTGACTCGAATGCCATAAGTTAAGTTAGTGCATGATAAGCCGAATATTTTAAAGTTCATAAAATTACCTCGCGTATAATAAAATATCGATAAATTATCGAGCGAATGTACGCGAGGTAATTTTACCAATTTTAATATAATGGATTTCCACAAAATAACGTCTAATTCTATTAATAAACCGAATATTTAACTACTCGATTCAAAATGAAACGATCTGCTGAAGAGCATTAGAGCGATTCTTAAAATTTTACTTCAAAGGAATTGTTTGAACTAATTGATTCCAAGTTTAGCACATTACATGTGAAATGAACTTGCTCAAGCAACAAACCTCGAATATTTTTGACGGCTCCGTGGCGCAGTGGCTTAGCAATCAGTTGTTGCGCTGGGGGCTGCGGGTTCGAATCCCGCACGGAACAAGTATATGTATGGCCTACAAATAATTGTTCCGGGTCTGGATGTTTGTCCTTGTGCAATTTATGTTTGTAAACTGCCTCCACGACACAGGATAAAATCCTAGTGTGGGGGTAACGTTTTATAAAAAAATATTAAAAAAAATTAAAAAATATTTACATATATCCGAAATTTATTACTTGAGCAAGTGTGCAACCATTGAATTCATGTCTAGTAATTTTGAGGATTTAAAAAGAAAAATAAATAAGTTGGAGAAAGAAAGGAAAGTGTCTCGTTTTGGACATAATCCATATATTTGTTTATCTTTTAAAGTTAAAATTGCAAGTAAAATATTTAAAAAAGTGAGAATATAAACTATAAATTTTAAGTTATATTTCAATATCTGTTTAATATAAAAAATAAAAACATAAGTTTTAATTTAATTTTTTAAACATAGTTGTTGGCATGTGTTCTGCAAATCGTTGGAAAAGTCTAGAAATAATATGTATGAAGCAGGGATAATATGTAGGGTATAATAGATAAAATATTTTGCTACGAACAAAGAAATGTGATGATAAAAAACCCACTTTCAAAAAAAAGCTATTGAAAATTGTTAAAATTGTACATGACGATTATATTGACGATTTTAGAATATATTTAAAATGTAACTAGATGAATTGCAAATTAATTAAAGCACATGTAGAAATAAGTTTCAAATGGAAATTTAGTTTTGAATAGGCAGGAATTAATGGGAAGGCACTTAGCTGCGGTGGCCAGGCGATGCCAACGAGCAATAGCAAGAACCAGCAGTAGAGTGTGCCTAGAGCGAGTGTATATTTTTACGTATTCAATTCAGAGAAAGTTAACTACAAATTGTATGGAATAAAATCAGCGCCAACTAGTGGCAATAATCGGAATCACCATCGAGCATTGACTCTCATTCGACAGTGAGTACGTTATTGCACGTGATTGGTTGGAGCAGCAATATCGATCGTTCGAGACGTGAAATTTTACGCCGTCGATATCGAAAAAGTTTTCACTTAAATTTTTACAGTGAGATGAGAGGGAGAGAGAATTTAATTTGGTTTTGTGTGAACGATATACGATTTAGGCAGGCCTTTTCTTTCGTTGGGAGGATGTTTGCAACCACAAAGGCATTAATAACTAATAATAATAGATGACTGCTATTATAACACAAGTATTAAAGCAAGAGTTTGTGCAAATTACGGACTAACCGTTGTTACACCCCGATGACAGGTAATTTAAGGATAGATATTACCTTTTCCAAGAAAGTATTCAAGTTTTTGTGTAAATAGCGTTTGATAAATCTAAGTTCCTACCATCAGTATTTAATAATTAAGTCAATATCATAAGTTCACTTAACACTAAGTAACTAAATTCCATTTACTGCTCCATAAATGTCACCATAAAATCATTTTAGAACGAAAACATCTGTATGTTTTTTGCTTTCAATTTATTACTTTCAATAATTAACATTAACTAGTTACTGAATATAAAAATGTTCTTTTTAATAAATTTCGTACGACAATTCTTTTCCTCACGTATACCTCAAAACTTAAAAATACTGCCAGGTAGTGCGTATTGGAAGTGATGAGTCTCTTTTTTTATAGGATAAGGCTGACAAGCGAGCACACAGCCCACCTGATGATAAGTGGTTGCTGTAGCCCGTAGAGTTCTTCATCTATATTCGTTTGCGAATCAAAATGCAGATGCGTTATCAGTCGTAAGGATGCCTTTTTTGCAGTAAAAAGGTTTTACTTTTACTTTGGTACTTTACACTCACCATAAGAAACACAGCAGCATTTAGCTGCTATTATACGCTGGTATTCTATGAGAGCGTGGCCCTTCCCCGGTCGAGCCGACTCATTCGTGCTACAACAGCATGGCTCTACCACGTCTAATCTAAGTTTATGTGGAGTAAGAAGTGGTTCTTTACTAGTGGCCGTATAAAGAAGTCGCTTAGCGAGCTATAGAGAGGACAATGTTTGGAGTTTCTCTGCGCTATTGATTTAGTACTGAAACAGAATAACAGACAATCCCAACGGTCCCAATCTAAACTGGTATAGCAGTAGGCAGGCCATATAGCTCTAACAACCGACAGCAGCGGTAAGCGAAGTTTAAGGCGGTCCCCCACTAAATTTCAATGATGACCTGATAAAAGATATAGGAAATCGATGAATGCAGGTGGCGCAGGTCCCAGCTTTGTGCCATTCCTTGGGTGGAGTGAGACCTATGTTACATAGTAATTTTTTGATGGGCTGTAGTGATGATGATGATCACAATCAGTAAATTCGTTCAGAAGTTAGACAACCACTAATAGATGCAACAGCATATATATATTTATAAAGATAAAAAATGCGATGTATGCGAACAGACAATAAATAGCTTTTCACCCCGCGTCTAAGTTGTAACATCCAGACAGTATGACCTTCATATATTATGAAATCGCATAATACGAAAGGCTATAACATGGAAACTTTGTCATATTTCGTAATGATAATGATGATAATGGTTGCAGATTTTAAATTCGACTTAGACATTTCGAATTGTGAAAATCGCGGATGTACGCAAGGTATTTTTTACCAATTTTAATATAATGAATTTCCACAAAGTAACATCATCATTTATCGTCATTACAGCCTTTCATAAGTCCACTGCTGAACATAAGCCTTCCCAAAAGAATGCCACAAAGCACGGTCCTGAGCCACCTGCATCCATCGACTTCCTGCATGTCTTACCAGGTCGTCACTCCATCTAGTGGGGGGTCATCCTACACTTCGCATACCGGTACGAGGCTGCCACTCGAGAACTTTTCTTCCCCATCGGTTGTTGGTTCTTCGAGCTATATGGCCAGCCCACTGCCACTTCAGCTAACTAATCCGTTGGGCTATGTCGGTTACTCTGGTTCTACTGCGGATATCCTCATTTCTAAGTTTATCGCGCAGAGGTACCCTGAGCACAGCCCACTCCATAGCTCGCTGAGCAACCTTGAGCTTCCTCATACGGCCAGCAGTGAAGGACCACGTCTCAGAACCGTAAGTCATCACTGGCACATTCACTGGTTGTAAAATTTCGTTTTAAGGTTTTGAGGTATGTCTAACGAGAAGATGTGTCGTAGTTTCCCGAACGCTGCCCAGCCGAGTTGAATCCGTCGAAATACCTCTCGGTCGACGTTGGACTTACCTAGTCGGAAAATTTGTCCCAGGTAAACATACTCGTCAGTAACTTCGAGCTTAGTGCTCCCAACAACTACCGGCATAGGTGTGACATGGACGTTAAATATTATTTTTGTTTTATCCATGTTCATCTTAAGACCTATCCGTTGGGAGACACTATTGAGGTCATTGAGCATAGTACTTAGGTCCTCCAGCGATTCTGCCATAAGGAATATATCGTCGGAAAATCGAAGGTAAGTGATGTACTCGCCATTGATGTTAATACTGCATCCATTCTAGTCCAGCAGCTTGAAAACGTCTTCCAATGCAGCGGTGAAGAGTTTCGAGGAAATAACGTCACCCTGTCTTACACCTCTCTGCAATTGGATAGGTTTCGTACTCGGATAGCCATCGTAGCTCTACTGTACAAACACTTTAGCACTTCGATATACCGACAGTCAACATGGCACCGCCGAAGGGACTGCAGCACCGCTCAAATTTCGACGGAATCAAAGGCTTTCTCATAGTTAACATACGCAAGGCAAAGTGGTAGATTGTACTCCTCTGTCTTCTGTACAATTTGCCGAAGGTGTGTATGTGGTCCATGGTAAAGCCTTTTCGGAAACCGGCTTGTTCGGGAGGCTGGAAGTCGTCAAGTCTGCGTGCGAGACGATTCGTAATGACTCTCCAAAACAGCACGTCGACGTGGCTCAGAAGGGAAATCGGTCTGTAGTTCTTCAAGAGAGCATTGTTGCCTTTCTTGAACAACAAGACCACCGCAATTCTGCTCCACGCCTCTGGTGTATTACCACCATGGAGGATGAAAGTAAAGAGCTTCTGAAGGACTTCAAGTACCGGTCTTCCACCCGCTTTCAGAAGCTCCGCTGAAATTCCATCCTCGCCTGGGGCTTTGCCGTTTAAGTTGCTGGAGAGCCATTCTTATTTCGCTCAGACTGACGTCCGGGATATCATTGGAATAGTGTCGGATAAGACTCAAAATCTAACGTGTACCAGAAACGATGCTGCCACATTCGGTCTTCAGCTTTGACAGTTGGCTCTTTCTGGCAGACAGATCCCTGGCAAAGACTTTGAAGCCATGGTTCCGCTCGATCGCTTCTTCAATATAAGCTGTATTGATGTTGCGTAAGTCCCGCCGCATGCATTTGGAGATCTGTCTGTTTAGTTGCCTGTATGCTATCAAATCTGTTGAAGAATGTAGCTTTATCTCCCGTCTAACAGCCATGAGCTTAAGAGTGTGATCGGAGAGTTTTTGTGTCCTTCTGCGGCGGGTCTTGCAGAACTAAGCTCCGACCGCATGGACAGTTTAAATGAGCTTGTCATTCATATCGTCCACTTCATTGCAGTCTTCTAGGCACTGAAAACGGTTTTGTAACTCGAGATGAAATATTTCGGATCCTTGAAACAGAGCACGAGAGGGACGGAGCGTTGACTTCATTAGACGAAATCTCTCCAACTTAACGTTTAGGTTCAGTGTGCCTCTAACCATTCGGTGATCGCTACCAGTTTTCACTCTCGCTATCACGGATACATCACTGAGCAGTTGTCCTCTGGTCGTCATTATGAAGTCAATCTCAATTTTTGTTGAACCGTCAGGACTCGACCAGATCCACTTCCTGTGGGGCCGCTTCTGGAAGAAAGAGTTCATCATAAAGAGTCCCTCTTTCTCCATGAAGGCGGCCAGCTGCTGGCCCTTTGGGTTCCGTTGCCCTATTCCAAATTTCCCTACTTTCAGCTCACCGTTCTCTCTTGTGCCTAGTTTTGCATTGAAGTCTCCCATTAACACCGTATAGTGGGTTTTGGAGGAATGCATGGCTCTAGAGATATCCTCATACATTTCCTCCACCTCCTCATCGGGATGTGCCGAGGTTGGTGCGTAAACCTGTATGACCTTCAGCGAATACCGTTTGGTGATTCTGAGTATAAGGTACGCAACCCTCGTCGGCACACTCTCAATCTTTACAACGTTGTTAACGAGAGACTTGTGGACGATAAATCCGACACCTCCTTGGGACAGATGGTCGCCCTTCCGGTGATAGAGCAAGTTGCCGGATTCGAGGATTATCGTGTCCTCCCCCTCTCTTCGGACTTCCGATAATCCTATAATATGCAGGCGTAACTTGTCTAGCTCTTTTTCCAGCTCCACGATCTTCTCGTCAGTCCTCAGGGTGCGTGCGTTGTATGTTGCCAGGTCGAGTCGTCTTAGGTGGCAACCGAACGTCCGCCGGATATTCTAAGCACCCCCTGCCCCGCCGTTACCATGGTCGCCACCGTAGCCAGGAATAGCGGGGCCACCGGGGACTGGGGGCCGTCTATTTGTTACTCTCATAATTGGGGGGTATTTGCCATAGTTGCCACGCTTGGCGGGCGGGATGGAACCGCAGTTTTTTTTTTATAATTTTCTGTTATCAGGAAGATGCTGCTGCCCATCTCCTGCCTGTTTCCCTTTGTTACCTTTTACGACACCCACGGGAATATAGTAGGTAGTGGATATTCTTAACCGCCACTACACGGCAACAAAGCTACGCCTGATTCTATTAATAATCCGAATATTTAACTACTCGATTCAAAAGGAAACGATCTGCTTATGAATACTTCCATTTGTTTCTATAAAATAAAACATATTATATTATGCACAATCATTCTCACACTTAAATACCTACAGAAACGTCGCATCTGTACAAATTAATTTCATAATCTATATTTCATGACCCGAGATGGCGTCTGTTGAATAATTTGTTTAATTTTTAATTTAATAATACTATTTTATTAAGTATTTTGCTCACCGATGAAAAGTTATTCCTTGGTATTTGCTAATATTTCTTAAATTATTTGTGCATTGTCTAAAACACCATGGGATATTTTATCAAGATTTTTTTAATATAATCAACAGCATGTATCAACTCACTAGCGCCTAGCGAGCGAGTGATATGTGGCAATATCACCGCAGTTGAACAGCGTAACATAATGCAGTGTCGCCTCTAGTACGTAGTACATAACAGAGCCGGTCAACTTTCTAATAGCAGATTGGCACCGGGAGATGACCTTGGGGGGCTTTAAAGAAGCGAGATGGAATAATATCTATCTCCCTCGCACGTTATGTTATATTGCCATGAAAGAAATATTATTTTAAATGACACATCATTTTAATCATTTTTTTATTTAATAATTATAATACTTTATTATATAATATATTTCGTTAAACATATATTTATTACGTCTTTATTGAAGTAACAAAATGTATAAATATGAAACTGCATACTATAATAAAAAGGCAAATTATGGCAACGGCAAATAAACAAAATTACAAATGGCAGATCCCTTGCGCTTGCTGTTGTGTTCTTGTTTATTGGTGTTGCAAATTAAGTTTATATTTCGATATAAACTTATTTCTTACATTACTAACGTTGAGTTGAACATCCCGTTCCTCCGTTTTAGTGTTTACAGTGAGAAAGAGACTCAAAAACAAGTGCTGTGCATTGTGCTAAAGAGACAGAGACTCAATTTTATCTTTCATCATGAAAGAAAACGAAAGGAAATGTTACAAGTGTGGATGTTCTCCTGCTCATGATCGTAACATCATCTTGCATCGTTTTCCTAAGCCTGGGAGAACAAATAGCGTACGGTACGTATGCGAAATAGCTTTTTGATTACTGATTAAAACAGTTATAAAATGTTTAAATTTGAACCACTGAATTAATAAAGTAGCAGAAATAAAAATTATTATGGGCCGCATCGGCTAATAAAACCTAAGATACATATTAAGCGATTTAAAAACGTGTGCAAATAAATCTGAAAATTAGAGAAATTGCAGAACAGCATGAGGTGTATCACATAGAAATCATAACATAATAAAAAGTTCTAGATGTATTGGTACACATAGAAATAACTTGTGGAATAATATTTATATATTTTTTGTAATCTATGTTGAATAAAAATGATTCTATTCTATTCTAGACAGCAATCGTTACAGCCTATCAAAAGGCCACAGCTGAAGATAGGCTTTTAACATAAACTTCTATTTAGGGGGATATTTGCTATAGTTTCCATGTGAAGGTTTTCGATCACAGTATGTTTTTTTTTGAGTTGTTATTAGAAAGATGTTGTTTCAGTTCTCTCTGTTTTCCATTCCAACTGTAAACTTCCAAAACAATAAAAGCGGTCTTGAACCACCTGCATCCATCGTTCTGTGTACTAAATATCGGGAATTTGTCAATAAAACAAAAAATACAAATTATTCATCTAAATTTATTTTATCGCCTTCAAAGTAGGCCCCATCGCTTGCAATACAACATCTCCAACGCTTCACCCAGTCTTCCATACATTTTTCATAGGCTATTTGCGGTATGGCCTTTAGCTCATTCAGCGAATTTTTTTATGGCTTCTATCGACTCAAAACGTTTTCCTCGAAGTGGTAATTTTAACTTGGGAAATAAAAAAAAGTCAGACGGAGCCATATCAGGTGAATACGGTGCTTGGTCGAGAACTTTTGTTGAATTTTTCGCTAAAAACTCTTTCACTATAATGGCTGTGTGTGATGGTGCATTATCATGGTGCAGCATCCATGAGTTGTGTTGCCACAAATGTGGACGTTTTCGGCGGATACTCTCACACAAACGCTTCATGACGCCTAAATAATATTCTTTATTCACTGTTTCTCCCTTTGGAAGGAATTTGGAGTTAACCACACCACGGTAGTCAAAAAAAACTGTCAGCATCACCTTGATTTTGGAGCGACTATGCCGCGGTTTTTTGGGTTTCGGCTCGTTTTCGAGACGCCATTCTGAAGACTGTTGGCTTGTTTGCATTTCGTACTCATAAACCCATGTCTCGTCGCCAGTTATTATACGTTTCATAAAGGTCGGGTCCGTAGAAGCTCTGGAAACCATATCTTCATCGACATGCTTTCGCTGCGCTCTTTGAACAAAATTGAGCTCTTTTGGAACTAGTCGAGCGGCGACGCGTTTCATGCCTAAAATGTCAATGAGAATATTGTGGGCGGACTTAAAAGATATGTTCACCTTACTAGCCAACTCTCTCAGACTCATACGTCGATTTTCGAGCACTAGCTTCTTGATTTTGTCGATGTTTTCTTTGGTCGTAGCGGTTGAAGGTCTACCAGAACGAGGCAAGTCTACTACTACTTCTCGGCCTTCTTTAAAAGCCTTATACCATTCATAAGCCCTTGTTTTCGATATACACGATTCGCCGTAGGTATTTCGCAACATTTTTAGTGATTCACCACATGAAATATCAGTCGAAACACAAAATTTAAGGCACACTCTTTGTTCAACAATATTTTCCATTGTAAAAATCGCCGAGAACTCAAAACTATGACCAACAAAAAGTGTAGTTTAAAACAAATTAAATGACAGATCCCGCTCAAACTTTGCGCGCTAAATCAGTACAGTGCTACAAACATGCAGTAAAAAAATTAGAACGATCTCTTTTACGCGGGTCTTTTTATTGACATATTCCCGATACTTTTTACACAGAGTTGTATGTATACAATACAATCACATTGTTTGAAAGGAACAATCTTCTTGTATTGCACTCTTCTTCCAAGCACGTTTTTAGCACCTCAGTAGTATATTATTATCTAATTGTCTTTTTTCAGATGTGAATTATGGGCGAAGTACTGTTTTCCTCATGAATCTTGGTGGTCACCAGAATTTCAAAATAATCTTCATTCTAGGCATTTAATGTTGTGCACTAAACATTTTAAGAAATCATCATTCATTGATAATTTTGGAAAGAGGCTAGTCAAATCTGCAGTACCTGATGAGGAATGTGATAAGGTTAGTTAATCTTTCTTTTGTTACTATCTACATTTTTTTCTTTTGTGTGGCTTTTCTCATACTACAGTGAAAATATTATCTAGTTAACAAACGGTGGTAGCAGATTGAGTGGTGATTTATAAGGGTATGCGACGTAACCTACCATTACTTCTCAACCATAAAAAAACAAAAGATATCAACTTTAAGAAAAAGTTATCTTTTATTTAAAAAAAAAAAAACCTTATCCATACTAGGATTTTCTCCTGTATTGTGGAGGCAGTTTACAAACATAAATTGTATGAGGACAAACAACCCCCGGCACAATTATTTATAGGCCTTACAAATACTTATTCTGTGCAGCATTCGAACCTGTGACCTTTAGTGCCGCAACTCAATGCTAGCCACTGCTCCGTGAGCTGTCAATGTTGTTTAAATGACATGATTATAATTTAGTTACTTACAGAATATATTTACAAATAAAAGAAATTGTTAAAATAGTGTCTTAAAAATAGGATGGTGGTGGTAATGGTGTTAAAGCAACATTCATTAAAAAAAAAACAAGTTGTATTTAATGTTTATAAATTTATAAGGCTGTTTGAAATTTAGAGATTGGTTGAACAATGCTGGGATACATGATATAAATAATGATTTGATAATCTCTAATTTTCAGATCACATTAGCTGATCTTAATTTGGAACAAAGGAATGTCATTCAACATATTGCAGGTCCATCAACTAATAAACAACCACTGTCTGAAAATATTTAGAAGACTTTTTAAAGAAATGACGTTTTTGGGATGCAAACGAGCTCCTCCATCCCAAGAAGATTGGATATGGTCCATCAATGGAATAGAATGAATCTGGAGAAATCTCAGTTCTAAACATAAATCAATAAAAAGTTTGGAAACAAGAAGGCTCCAGCAGGACCCGTTAGAAAATCTTTTTGGATGCATTCGGGCCAATTGCAGCTGCAATTCAAATCCCACTGCTGGGCAGTTTGTTGCGGGTCTTAAAATGGCTGTCCTTAGCAACTTATCTTTTATTGGGACAGGAAATTGTGAAGAAGACCAAAATTTTACAAACAGTAGTATTTTCGAAACTATCACTTTACTGGTGCGAATCATACCTTACAGTCTTTTTATCGTTTAATGTCGGATAGTTTATTAGTCACACTACAAACAATCGTATTGCTATGCAACTAACTTTTAAGTTTACTGTGGGATATGGATACACATAAGACAAGAATTTAGCAAGCAAATGCTGTGACACTTAGACATCTACCTGTATTATCGAAAAATAATAAATAATAACTACTTAACTATTAAATCGATATTTAGTTAAGAGCTGTTGAGAACTGTTTACATGCATAAAGTTAAAAATTAGTTAATTACTTATATATCCATGTAATATCTTATTTATTCTGCAGGATATCAATTTTTCTTTGAAGAGCAGATGCAGAGTACTCTTCTGCAAATTGCCGATTTTTCAAAATACAAAATCTCTTCATACAAATGTGAAATACGCTATTAAATAAGTAATCTATATTCATATCTTTATGTTCTGGACATTTATCGAGAAACTCCAAATTTATTGAGTTTTTGAACAAAACTTTAATTGTCCCTTTTAATTTTTTTTATATGCCTCTGCCTCTAAAACATCATAAATCATCGTAGTACTACTTTCAATACAGTTAATGAGGATTTTAGAGGCGTATTTAAGGGACTTTTTTAGATCACCATATTCTTTAAAGTCAATAAAAGTATGTGATCGCTCTTGTGTCTCAGATACAAAATTTTTTTTACAAATTTCACATTTGTTGAGATTATTTTTTACTATAAACCCACAGACATACGCACATGCTTGTATTTTGCCACTGCTTTTTTCCAAGCTACATTCAAATGTAGAATTTACACTTTCTTCTAACTCATCGGTTAAAATTGTGGCATAAGCAGTGTGTGTCTGTGGGTAGAGACAATAAAGTTTTAAAATTTGTCAATATAACTTGATTTTCGTCCTCTTCACAATTTCCTGTCTTAATAAAAGATAAGTTGCTAAGGACAGCCGTTTTAAGACCCGCAACAAACTGCCCAGCAGTGAGTGCCTTCTTGTTTCCAAACTTTTTATTGATTTATGTTTAGAACTGAGATTTCTCCAGATTCGTTCTATTCCATTGATGGACCAAATCCAACCTTCTTGGGATGGAGAGGCTCGTTTGCATCCCAAAAACGTCATTTATTTAAAAAATTTCTTCATTAAAGTAAAATGTGTGAGATGTGGTGTATTATTTGTCATATTTGTCGATAATGGTTTCCCCCTTCTTAGGTCTGGTGTGCAGCATGCGTTGACACAATCAAACAGCTTGTCCATATTTGCTGTCCATATTGGCTTAACACGTGTGCAGCTAGCTTCACCTTCATCTTCTGCTTCGTATTTGGATTTAAATGTTCTTGTTTTAAGCAAGGTGCAAACACAAAATTGGGATTGGTGTTATCTGTTCCATAAAACTCCTTTATATGGCTCCATTTAGCAACACCTGTAAAAAAAATTTGTGTAAATATCCAGTAAATTGGAAATATATATATTATTATGATTGTAATAAAACAAAATATCTAATCTTATTAAATCAAATTTGATCATTTGATGTTATATTTGTTGGACATTTAATTTCATATATATTAGATGTTATATTTCTAAAGCATTTGAGCAAATGCGGAGTATCAAAAATGGTAACCACTTCTCGATTATTTAGCAGAATATATGGCTGTTCTACAGATGCTCCCAAGATACTTAAAGCTCTCTTATTCACACCATCCATATCACACACTGTAGCTGAAATATTAATTCCAGCATCAAAACAATGTTGCAGGACCTAGAATGATAAAAGGGTAAATGAATATGGTAAAAAAGTACTACCTCATATATTGACATAATACCTCACCTCCTTAGAATAATAATAAGCAATTGGTTGTTTCAGCTTTTTACGGATTCCGCCAATCATGAACACGAGGGCATGTGTTGCCATTTGTAGTGACCTGCCCTGCAATGCATGGTCTTGATAACCCTCAATTATGTCCTCCTTTTTGTTGTAAAACAAATTCTTTTTTATTGACATCTCATCAAACATAAGGATATACTCATTGTCTGAGGGAGTCTGTTGCTTTATTGTTTTTTTCAAAACATTAAAAATTTGGTCATTAATACCAACTTTCATGTGAAACTTGCTTAATAACGCTTTTAATGAACTAGGTGTTGGCAGGCAAATCATCCTTCTTAATAATTTGTAACACCTAGGTGACCTTTTATACAGTCTAAGTGCTATTATTTTGGAGTCCATGTTCCATCTTCGACCTTTTGATTTTTTTTTTATAGTTTTGCAATTCTCCTTGCAAAAATAATGCAAAAGAGGGGGATATTTTACATTTTAATATTTCATTTACGGAATCATTTTTGCTCAATACTTTGAGAAATGCTTCATTCTTTAGATGCTTCACAGTTTTTTGAAGCCCGTTAATTTTTCTCAGATGATATTTCATTTTTATCAACATATCTTTATCCTTTTTGTTTTTCGTGGATGGATTTGCAGCAGGTAGTGCTAATTAATGACATGAAAATGTTGACTTATTAGTTTTTAATGCAGTCAGTAACAATAATATAACGAAAATAATTTCTACAAATGTAATATTATTGGTGGCATCTATAATATAATCAGGTTATTGGAGTTTAGACATAATATTGCAAAGCTATTGCCTTGTTTGTAGAATGTGAAGGTAAATAATGTTTTCTTGTTAAAAAAAGTGTTTATATTAGATTGTCTAATCTTTTTTATATAAAACCAATGTACCTTTACTTTCCATTTTGCTTAAATGTCATGTTACATATGCCATGTTAAAAATTAGTTAATTACTACGTCACTTACGTCCATCAATGTACCAACGGTTTTTCTATGTACCAATGTAGACAAGTATGTAATGTAAATAAAAATTATGTATTTCAAAAACCACTTTTATTTGAAAAATAGTTCCTTTTTTATATTAAAATGATTGGTAATCGTTTCAAAAGAGGTTTATGAATGTAAAGTACCATAATTTACAAATAACTTTGTGCTTTTGTTTTCGTTTTAATTTAGCAATATATCATTGAAACGAAAAACTACGAGCTATATCTATCTATATGGCATTTAACATTCTTAAGCCATTTTTGAAACGAAACAACCAAAACGACTACTAAAAAAAATCACGTGTCAAAATTCCCGCGCAAAAAGTTTTAGGGGGCACGACAGAGATGGCGTGCATAATGGGTGCCATTTTCTTTGTTTGAAGTTGACATTCTTCCCGCCTAAGGGTATTAGTGTTCTGTGGTACATAATAGCTCAATGTACATAATATTTTCTATTTCATTTATAATTTTGACATTATTTTTTTTAGCCTTGATAGACAAAGGACATATGTACCATACAGCCAATATCCATTTTGTACTTTGATTTTGTAATCGTTTGATTATGGTAGACACTTATTATTTTGTGAGATACCTATTTACGAATATTAATATTATTAAACAAAATATTTTTCCACTTCAGATATTATTTTTTATAAGATTGCATATAAAATTTATTTATATTAAGTTTACTTTGTAAACGGTTAACTGATGGGATGGTGTTGTTTACGTTTACAACTTTTCAGCATATAAATTAGTTTTATAGTTTACATACGTTACTTTTTTATTTTATATATTATTTGGTTTAGGGTTTTTTGTATATTTATTTAATATATATATTATCTTAGTCTATGAATTATGTCTGATTTTAAGTCGTTTAGCTCTGCAAACTATTCTTTTGCCATATCATTTTACTCTTATGATTATTCCTTTACCGACAGTGCGCTTGATTTACACCAACTACTCAAAGAAATTTTTAAGCCTTTTAACAACTCTCTGAACATATGTCACATAAACGCTCAAAGTATCCCGAGCCACTATATGCAATATTAGTGTCGGAAAGTTGGCTAAAGCCTTCTTTACCGTCAACTTTATATCCCCTACCCGGCTTTGTACTTATTAGAAATGATCGGGTTGGAAAAGGTGGAGGTGGTGTAGCCATTTACCTACATGCATCAATTGCTTATAAAATTGTTTTAGCATCTCCTTCCTGTTACTCAGCCTCTACTGAGTTTTTATTTTTGGAACTTGATGTCAAGGGTGTAAGGATGCTTGTAGGGGTAGTGTATTGCCCCTCTTCGACAGACTACTTCGCCACTTTAGATATGGCTCTTGTTGATATTTGTTCTGAGTACGCACACTATAATATTATGGGTGACTTCAATACAGATTTGTTGAAAAACTCACCTCGTTCCAAAAAACTTCTTTCAATTGTTGAGTCGGTTAATCTTTCTATTCTCCCTTTAAAGGCTACTTATCACAATATTGGAACTGATGACTCATTGATTGACCTTATCTTTGCTGCTTCTCTTGATCACGTAATGATGCACGGACAGTTACCTGCTTTGGGCATCTCACGTCATGACATGATTTTTTGATTAATGCTTCGTATATAAGCTTAAACCTCCCAAATATTCCCCTTCTGCACTGCTTCTGAGCAGTTTTTCTAAAATAGACTTTGACAAGCTAAGGGATGTTGCTCTTAGTCTCGATCTTACCTCATTTATTGCAGCATCTACTGTTGACGATAAAGTCTCTATCCCTAACTAAAATATTCTCAGCCTTTATGATGCTCATGCCCCAGTTTACAATGTTAGATTGATGCGTCCTCCAGCCCCATGTATGACAGAGGGGGTAAGGTTGGCAATGACTAGACGTAATCGAGCTTTTCTTCGTTATAAGAGAGAATGTAATGAAGAAAATTGGTTATCTTTTAAAGCAGCCAGGAATAGCTGCAATCAAATGGTACGGGCAGCTAAATGCCGATATTTTCATAATTGTATTAACAACTCTTCTCCCGCCAAAGTGTGGAAATTTCTTAGATATTCTGGTTTTTGCAGGCCAGCTACATTGGATTGTGGTCCTTCTCTATCACTTGATGAAATCAACCAACATTTTGCTTCTGTAACAGCAATAGACCCTACAATTTACTCTCACACTGTGGCTTCCATTGCTTCTGTGCAAATTCCTAATATACCTACCTTTTATTTCTCTCTTGTTTCTCAGGATGATGTCAAAAAATCTATTTTAGCAATTCAGTCCAAGGCGGTGGGTTATGATGAGATTGGTAGACAAATGGTAATATTTATACTAGAGCACCTTCTTCCGGCAATTTCCCATGTTATAAATTTTTTTCTTGATTCAGGCCAGTACCCTGATCTTTGGAAAAGGGCTTTTATAAAGCCCCTTCAAAAAGTTCCTTCTCCCATTCTTGTCAATCATTTTCGGCTTATATCCATTCTGCCCTTTATTTCCAAAATTTTAGAATCCTGTGTTTACAAGCAAATTTCTACATTAATTTTGAAACATAACCCACTGAGTATATATCAGTCTGGATTTCGCCCTGGTCATAGTACCAGTACTGCTTTAATTAACGTCACAGACGGTATTAGAAACGGCGTGGAAGAAAAAAAGTAACAGTACTGGTACTAGTTGATTTCTCAAATGCTTTCAACACAGTTGATCATGAAATCCTTGTTTCCATACTGTCTCATCTAATGTTTGGCCCTACAGCATTGGAATGGTTTGCATCTTATCTTCGCGGTCGACAACAGTCAGTCTGTGTGGGGCAAATAACCTCAGCTTGGGCTGATGTGAAAGCTGGTGTACCGCAAGGCGGTATTCTTTCTTAGACCTTTATCAACAGTGTAGTGTCTTATCTGTTCGCAAATTGTTTATATTATACACTGCGCTACAACAAGCTACAACATTCTATGATACAGTATGACTCCTCCAATAATGACAAAAGAAGGAAATATGTAGTTTGTCCCAGTAAATGTCTAAATACCCAACTTTCACATAGATTTTTCTGTTTCCTGAGAGGTTACTTTTATAATAAATTGAATAAAAGTTTATTAATTTACTCTCTAACAAAACATGCATGTAAACAAAAATCACAAATATGGTTGCTAAATATCGATTATAAGGCTGCTGAAAATTTACTGATTGTATTATCCTAAAAACACATACCTAATACAAACACACACACACACACACACACACACACACACACACACACACACACACACACATGCACTAATACAGAAATAACTTTAAAAAACCATATAGAATAATTCCTTGTAGTATAATTGAAAATGTAAATAATAGTATGTGCAATTCGTTAGGGTGAGAGCCTGGTGATCTATAACACAGGGATGACTCTAGTATGGACACCAGTCTCTCACAAAGGTTACAAATTGTCTGCAACCGTATTATTTACCTAAGTAATAATGTGAAATTTTATACCTTTGTGAAAAGTATAAGATTTATTTTCGGGCTTTGTAAGTATGACCATATTTCGCAATATAGATATAAGCTTAATTGGCTTACAATCCGGCAGAGGCGTATTTCCAGAATATTACTTGTTCTTTTTCCATATTAAATTACCCATTTTCGCCTTCTTATCTTAAGAGTAAATTTCACTATCTTTCCTCATCTCATGATAGGGTTCTAAGTTCTTCTTCTAACAACAAAATATGTATTTTAGTTCACTTCAACGAGTTCTATGGTAACTCATTTACAGTTCAGGCTACACGCCTTTGCAACTCCTTGCCTGACGACATCAGAAAAGCTCCCAATAAGTTTGCTTTTAAAAAGTTGGTGCGTAATCATCTGTTAAAGACAACGCTTCTTACATGAATCATCCATGTCAGCCCCATTGCAGCCCCAAACTCGAGCACATTTGGATTCATTTTCATTGAAGGATAGATAAGATTTTATTGTAGTAGTGACACCAGCATTTTTAATTTTATCTATTTCTAATCCATTAAGTTCATATCGTATGTCTTGAAAAAGAAATAGTACAGGATTATTGACAAAATGTACGTTTGACAACTTTTCTTTTGTGATGCTGTTATAAACGTTCACCTTTCACTCGATATTAACTACTGAGTGAAGGTAGTACGTACAAGTCTTGTTGATTAATAGGAATACGCATTTCGTCATTCTTGTTAAAACTTGTTACATATGTTTTGTATGAATTATACTCAAAACTTTCAATGCTGTTATCGTATGATGATTGTTGAGATACGTTTAAAATATTCATTTTATCAAGCATTTTAAGAAATTCTTTGTTAGACTTGGTAAGCTTCTTTTTTAGCTGAAGAGGTGTGCCCTTATGAGATCTTTTTTTAAACTGACTTGGATACACGAAGTAGACGGGCTTTTATTGAAATGTATCATATTTTTTTTCGGAAATGTAAATTCAGTTGTACTTCCTCACCTCGTAAATTTATCTCTTTATTCTCAGCGTTCAATAACTTTATACTAATAGCACTTATGGAACTTTGGTTATCAGGAGAATATATCAAGTTTCTGGGTATTTCAATTATTCGATAACCAAGTGGTACATTAGGTGCAAATTTAAAATTATATGGCTTGCTTTCCCGTTGACAAATGAACCACTAACTACATCGCATTCAATCCGCACGATGGTTGTCGATAGAATACTGACAGGATACTTTGACTCAGTACTTATATTTGCTTTTATTGTTTCCATACCAAAGCCCAAAAATTTTACCCAGTATTTCGTTTCTATTAAAGTGCACATCTTCAGAGCAAAAAATATTTGTTTTCAATGTATTATTGGTACAAGTTAGTTTTAGTACTGCGTTCTTTATATTATTTTTTAGATAATCACAAATATCTAGAAGCTCGTAAGACCCTTCAGGAATTTCGATCATTTCTTTTTCACCATAATAAAATTTATTGTTTCTTTATTTATCTATATTGGGAATAGAATTGAAAGTTGAAAAATACAAAAGACTACATTCGTAGTCTCCTTGTAGTTCTATTGTCGGTGAACAGTTCGTTGATAAAGAGGCTCCTGTCCCAGTTATAGACACAGTGAAAAACATTTTTATACTAATAAGTTTATTTATTTCATACACTATATGAATGCTTTTTCCAGTAATTCCTTAAAAATTTTAGACAAAGATGTCCACAGTTTGTAGCACCAAACGCTTGAAGTCGCGCATAATTATAGTTAATAGGTAAGTTACACATATATTTAACTAATTCTAACGGGGGCTTTAAATTACCAAAACTATCATAATATTCTACGTATTTATTGTGCTTTACAAAAGCTACCCAATGCGTTCCAGGATTTCTGTAGCTATCCAAATTCAGTATTCCACATTCTATCTTTCTCGGTTTCAAAGGTAAACGCCGCGAAAGTATGGAATGTCACTTGCATGTTCTAATATGTCGAGATTAGTGAGCGCCCGTCTGGGTAGCCGTTATTTTTTGAGGGGTTAAGATATAAACATGCTCCTTGTTGTATGCGGTTTAATATATAATTATTTTCCTAGAGCAACGGCTTCCATCATTCTGTTGTGTCTTTCAGATTCCTGAAGACTCTTTTGTGCTGCTTTTGAATCATTAACAGCTTTTGCTATACCCGCTGCTCCACCGGCTAATGATTCTAAAGCTGACAAACCTGCAAATATGGGAATAAGTGGTAAAAATCCTCCACAATTTGGAAGAGGAATACAACGGGGTAAACTTATTTCTTTTTTATTACTAAATATTTTCTTTGCAGCTGCATAGGCATATTTTATAGCCGAGTGACTGTCTTTGGATTTTAGTTTTTTCAACTGAGACTGTATTTTTTTATCCCCTTCTTAAATGGTTTTATACCGCTTCCCGCCCGGATTTTCGCTTTCATCGCATTTTTGACTATCCATGAGGCAATTTTTTCTCCTTTCCTAGCATCTTCTGATTTCAACCTACTTTTAGCCATTTCCAAAAGTTCTAAATCCGCTTTTTGTCGAGCACCCGAATCTTTGTTAGTGTAAGCAATATCATGGAGCATGCACGCTTCATCCAATTTGTTTATCCCGCGATCGCCTTTGAGTAACCGTTTTTGAAGTTTAGTTCCGGGGCCGCAAAATTGAGAGCCGGGTAAATGTAGCAAACGGTAAATTGTCTATTACTTTATTAATCATACCACTCCCTTCCTTCATCGATAAGTATAAAATTTAATAATAATACATTATTTATATACCTAAACCAATAATTCACTTTTATCCACCCAACTATTTTCTTCATCACTCAAACCTAACCATTTTACTAAAAGCTTATTTCCGTTTCTTTTAATGACATTTTCAATAAGATAAAAGTCTGGAAATTTAGTTTTTTGTAATTCGTAACCGTAAAAAGACCCTAGAATTTTTTGATTGTGTTTGTCTTCTATTTGATAGGTTTGAGGATTGGTTTGGTTGACTTTAACGATACGAAATATTTCCGTAGGCTAATTAGTTAGGTTTTAATAGGTTATAATCTTTGTAAAAATCTCCTTTGTATTTGCTTATACGAACGTAATCGTCAGCGTGAAACGCCGGTCCTTGACGTATCTTAGGCTTTTGAGACTTCTTGATGTTTGACATAACTAAAATCGCATTTGAATCATTATAGTTGATAGGCTTGAATTTTATAATGCGATGTAATGTATTATTATACCGCTTTACAACAAAATCTAAATTATTTTTCAACCATTGATATCGTCCGCAAAGACTGAATATTGTGTAAAGGTGAGTTTTTAAAGTTCTTATTACTCGTTCTACAATGGAGGCCTTTTTAACGGAATGATGATTTATATTATAATTTTTCATTAAATTCTTAAAAGAATCGTTATAAAACTCTGTACCAAGATCTGTTTATAACTTTTTAGGTTTTCGTCTTGATTCAGATAATAAACTTTGCATCGCATTTTTGACACAATTTTTATGTTTCATTTTCAATGGTCTAACCCATACGTATTTTGATAGAGCATCGATTACTACTAGAACATATTAATATCCTTTATTAAACATGGAATATTTTGAAAATCAATCAGGTCAGCTTGCCATAAATCATCTATTCCTTTAATAATCGTATGTTGACGAGAAAAAATTCTTCTTGCTGCTTTGTGAAGCTCATTGACTATATCTTGTTTACTCATTTTGGGCAGGTTTTGATGCAATCATGAGGTCGATTTCTTTTTTAGTGTAATACATTGTCCTGAAATTGATAGTAGTCAATTTTTCTAAATTGTTAAGATACTTTTTGACATTATCGTGAATTGTTTTCATTTCATTTTTAAGGTCTTGAACAAATTTATCAATATATTCTTTATTCACGGCTTCATCCTCTTTTTCAGGAATTTGCAGTCCTTTTAATCTTGTTGATTTCAAATCAAAATCACCAGCGTCTGTTCTTACTAAAGTATCACTGAGAATATCAGAGCATTCAGATAGTCGTAAACGCTTATGGACACGATAACCAAATTTGTCTATATTCATAGCCGTCTTATCGGCTTCTGTAATGAAATGTTACTGCGTAATCCTCCAGTAGGCAGTTCAATATATTTAATGTCTTTTATGATACCAGATTCATGCAATTCTTCCACTATTGCATAAATTTCATTGTAAACCCTTGTGTTACCAGCTGCCCATGATCCAAGTAGTAATTTTAATCGTTCCACTTACTCGTTTGGATCGTTCCACTTACTCGTTTGGATCGTTCCAGTAAACCAAATTAGTATCTTTTTTAACTTCTTTTAAAATATCAACTCCTTCTCCCTTTGGAAGACTTTCTGCACTACTTTTATGATTTCTCGAGTGCTTAAACAATGGTTTGATCACTTGCATATATTTTAATCCTTTTTTGCTGTTAATCGGTTTGGTTGGATCATAATTACGTTTGTGTGCATTAGAATGCAAAAGTAACAATTTATAACTTTGTAAGTCTTCCTCTGTCACAATATCTAAATTTGGTAGCTTTTGAAACAATAACTCTTTTAAGCCTGGTTT
This sequence comes from Parnassius mnemosyne, assembly GCA_963668995.1. Lineage (NCBI taxonomy): Eukaryota > Metazoa > Arthropoda > Insecta > Lepidoptera > Papilionidae > Parnassius > Parnassius mnemosyne. The sequence continues at coordinate 18,799,318 of CAVLGL010000068.1, read as the reverse complement.
TTTTTTCAAACTATGATTTCCAATTTTTAAGATGTGATCATTATTATAGACACGAAATGGGCAGAGCATTACTTTCCCACGTTCATTTCTGACACCATGGTGATGTGCCATGGTGTCAGAAATGAACGTGTGTTTAGTAATTCAGATGACATAGTCCATGATAATGAATCATTTGGAATACTTGGTGTTGATTGATGTAATTTAAACGAAATTTCATTCGCGTCATTATCATCCGCAGGAAGCGAGTGAGTAAGGGTTTTGTGGGATGTTGTATAAACATTGTCATCTGAGTTTTCTTCATTATTAACAGGATCTTCAAACACATCACTTGAAGAAATCGATGACTCACTTGTGCTGTACTTAGGTTTTTTAATAAGGTGAGCTTGCTCTGTATCTTCATTTAAATGCTGCTTTTCTGCAGTTTTTCTGGTAAGCATATAAAGTGGATCAACGATAGGCTTAAATATTGTTTCCAAAGCCAGACTGTTTGTATTTTTTGCATCTTTTATCATTTCTACCTTTCTTTTTACAGCTGTAGCAGATTTTAAAATTTGTTTCTAGAAATCTCGCTCCATTGTAAAGGAATTGTAGTATGTTTGACTACCCAGCAGAAACTGATTGCTTTGTGACATAGCAGCTATTTAAACGTTAGTCTAAAATTATTTATGTAATTATGTTGTGTATGTTAATTAGGTAATTATGAATGTATCAAACTTCATTTTGTAACAGCCTTTATTTCATTCACAGTCTTTATTTATAACAATATAATTTAAAGGTTTACTCCACACAGTTTAACACATTTCCCGGAACTGAGACCATGTTATGTCAGACCCTACATGTTCGTCATAAATGTGTCTCAGATTTACGTCATATTGTTTAAACAATATGATCAGGTTAGCGTTATCTCTAACTAGTTGCTTAGGTATCTTAGTATACGTTTGATTAATTTAAAAACAGTCAATGTTCTTATGTCGACCCATGGCGAAATAATTGCGTATGATGTTCTAATTTTCACAACCTACATCGTCAAATATTCTAATTGAGTTAGGCAAAGCTTCGTGTGGACTCAAAATTTCACTATTATGATTATAATTGTAATAAGATATACCTTCCACATTCTGCAGTACTTTTTCTAAAAATAAGTATTTAGGTTGATATAAAGACTTTGAATATGATGTAACATTAAGCTGATAACTAAGTTAGTTTTTCCGCAATTCGATGGACCGCATACAATACTACGTATCATATTTGGCAATAAGCTCCCATGAAGTTTAACCTTATTTTTTGGTGCAGTACAGATACATTCTAATTTAAGTGATTCTTTTTGATTGAGAAATTTCATAACAGGTTTGTTAACTTGTCCGTATTGGCTGATAGGTTTTAATGAACTCACGTTATTTCAATCGTGTTAATAATTTAAAAACTTGGAAAAATTGCTGAAGATTAACTTAATCATCAGCTTTAGTTAAAAAGCATTTTTTTATAGGATAGGATGACAAACGAATACACAGTCCACCTGATGGCAAGTGGTTGCTGTGGCCCATAGACATCTACACCTATCCTCGTTTGCAAATCAAATTGCAGATGCATTGTTACTCCTGAGGATTAAAATGGATTGCCTCTTTTCCAGGAATAAAGGTGTCCGGTTCTCTACACTCACCATACAAAACACAGCAGCGTTAAGCTACTATTTTACGCTGGTATTCTGTGAGAGCATGGTCCTTCCCCGGTCGAGCCGACCCATTCGTGCGACAACTATACTACCAATACAGCTGCAGCATGGCTCTACCATGTAAAAGCATTCACTCACTCTTGCTTCGCTCAAGCTATGTGCCCACTGAAGACCATAATTCTCTCAAGTATAGGTCCAAATTTTTTTTAGTCTAACAAATTAGTACCTACATGCTTGCAAGTTTCTATATTAAATCAATTTATTTAACCAATGGTGGGTGATCGCAAATGATCTGGCGGTTTGTACTACGAGTGAGCTACAAAGCCTGATGGCTGTGGTTCGATTCCCATCCAGTATAAAAATTAGGGTGCCTGAACAATTCGTATATACTGTTGGTGACCTTTTTTTCTTCTTTTTTTTATGTGTAACTAGTGAGCGTTAGCGGTTCAGGCAACCTATTATGATTGAGTAACAAACATAAAAAAAAACATCTAACATACACTTTTATGTTTATGTTATTAATTTGTTTTTTTATTTTTATAGAATAAGGGTGACAAACGAGCACGCAGTCTACCTGATGGTAAGTGGTTGCTGTGGCCCATAGACATCTACATCTATCTTCGTAGTGAATCAAAATGCAGATGAGTTGTCACCCGTGAGGAATAAGATGGAATGCCTCTTTTCCAGTAAAATGGGTCTCCGGTTCTCTACACTCATCATACGAAAACACAGCAGCATTAAGCTGCTATTTTACGCTGGTATTCTGTAAGAGCGTGGTCCTTCCCCAGTCGAGCCGACCAATTCGTTTTACAACTATACTATTAGTATAGCTGCAGCATGGTTCTACCACGTACAAACGTAATTAATAAGATAAGCATGTAGTTACTTTCATATCGTAATGATGTCTTATGGAATCTCACTATGGGATAATGCGACTGACATTGAAGTCATATTTGTTTGCAATAGATAGGCATACGGATAATTTATAACTTAAATTGTAAAGAGTCCCTTAGAGACAAATTTTAAGGAAAAAAACATATTAACTTAGAATCCAAATATATTTATGAAAATAAAATGTATGTACATAAAAACATAAATAGCTTTCATAAGAAAAAAATATGTTCACCAGTTACCAGTTTTTAGACTTTATAGAATTAGTAATTAATTGGTAGGGAATATATACGCTTTTACAACAAACACCTGGGTGTTATTCAAGACTATATTCTATCTAGAGATATTACGAATAGTATAAAATTCAGTTTAAGATTGAAAATTGTTAGTTTTTTTTTCTTCAAGGAGCATTAATTTTAAACAAAGATATATTTATAATGGATCTAAATTTAATAAGTACATTGACCGCTATATGCTGACCTATTTCCATATTATTGTGAGATACACACGTTTACCTGTAAAACGCCGTAATATCATATTACAGCGTCTGGCTGGCGCCAATGGTGTTTTCGGCTGACGACGCAACGTTGATTTGACATCGCATGCAAACATTTATGTTAAGTGTTTTTCACATATGAGCATTTAATGTAAATAAGCAAAAATATTCCTTACAAATAACATTAATACGGGTCAATGCTAAAGTTACCACATGAAATATTTCTACATTTTATAATATGTCAAACTAAAACACTTCCAAGTGGGGATAGCGCTATAATTTAGGGTATAAAATATAATGTTGGGAGGTGTTTAACTATTAGTTGCATTGTGTTTTCCACAGTCTAGTAGTCCTGAAAGTGTTCAGCATCATTATCATCAAGACAGCAAGTATGTACGTAACAGTTAGTCTCCCTAGTTAGTGTAGGAAGCGAGTCGGAATCTGAGGCTGATATATCATCATCACTCACCCCAGCTTCGACCAGCAGGAAACGTAAATTAAAAGTTTTCCAGATTCTGAGGTCAGCAAATCTTATTTAATTTTAATAGTTTGAGTTACCATTCACATGATGAAAAGTTAGTTTCTATTTGATTGGATGTTGTGAATAAATTATCGGTCATATGTTATTTTATTTTTATGAAAACGTATTTAATTATATTCTTAGACGATCGATGCAATTGATACAATTGTTAGTGAATGGGACTACTAAGTCATGTTATGAGCATCTTATAAAAATATATTTATGCGAGGTAGGAGGGAATATAAATATTGTTCATTGCTTATCAGTATGCTTTTGTTTAAATAGTATTTTTATTGTTTCCGGGATGAAGATTCTGAATCTATCCGAGCTTGGATTTTAAAAAGCTACTTATCATTCCGAACAGGTTCGGGATATATGCACCGAAGCGAGCCTTCGAAGCGAGGAGAATATTACATCGAAGTGAAGAATATTACTCTAACTTCCGGGAGCTGGAGGCTATTCCATCAACCGACCGCTGGCAGCACTCTCAGCTTTAAATCAGCTGTCGGTGAGAAATACCCAACGGGCTGTTACCCAGTTGGTATCACGCATGAAAGAAGATTATCACAACATTCGTCTAGTTTTGTATCCAACTAAGGGTTAGTTTAATAGTTTATTCAGTGTTACTTATCTATGTGTTGTTGCTTTCAGTTAAAATCGAAATAAAAACTAAAACACTTAAATTCAAATTCAGATAAATCTAAAATCGAAAAAATTAGTTGTAAAACTCGTAAATACATTCGTTGTAACAATAAATGTCTTTTCTTTTTTCCTCTACACAATTGAATAACAATGATACATAATAAAACAACAATAAAATTCAATGTATAACTTTTATTATATTTTTCAAGCAACATTACTTAAATTACTAGTTCTCACATAATTTTTAATTTTTTTTATAAGATAATTTGTAGTATCTAACACTTCATCATACATTGAATCCACAACATATTGAACACTTATATTAGCACTAAGATCGTGGATGGCATTTTCTTCTTGCTTGCTAAGTTCACAAATGCTGATTTTAATCATACGATGACCTCGTTTATCTTTATCTCCGCGGATAATGTATGGATCTTTACGTTTTTAATATTGTTATAACTTATAAATTACTATGTTAAAATGTTTGAATCTTAACTATAGTATAGGGATTTAAAGATTTGTGGCGGGTGGAAGGAAAAGGGAGATCTCCCACCGGGCAAGGTGTTCTGTCAGGGGAGCAGCCAACGCTCCGATTTGTAGTTCGGAGCTATTCTATATATACTGCTTTAACTTCGGAACTTTTGTCAGCGCGATTTAGGCTTCGATGTGTTTTGCTTGTGGCGCGACGACAGCTCTGCCTCAGATTAAATGAACATGAAAATAAAATAAAATTTTGTTATATTTTATGAACACGAAGCTCGGCCTTTGATCTGATGAAAGTGACATGGGGTATTATCTTTTTACAACGACATCGAAATACTACACCTACTTCAGTATTTCTTTGTAAACAATATTTTTTATTTTTCCTTCTGGTGCTAGAAATCACCAGGCTACTCTGTGTGCTTACTCTGGAGCATGCCACATACAACTGACGGTGGGAGAAGCAGCTTTCTTTGAAGTCTACTCCCGCTACCTTAAGAGTTTCACCTTGAGCTTTGTTTATGGTTATGGCAAAGCAAACTTTGAAAGGAAACTGCACTCTCTTGAATTCGAAGAAGTAATTTTATGGTGTAAGGGGAATCCTAGGAATAAATACAGACTCTCCTCGAGAACAATCTGTCAGTATTGTTGCCTCGATTACATTGTGATGCAATGTTTTCACTTGCCATCCGGTGCCATTGCATAATTTTGGTGGATTTATATGTGGAGACTGGGAGGCTTCAGTGTATTCAGGAACTCGACCGGATAATGAGTGGCATCATCGGTGTTTATACCTCAGTCGACGGTTTTATATTGATATTCGACAATTCTGAATGATCTCAAAAGTATTTAATTTATGACTGAGGCTTGATCATTTTTTCGTGTTAGGATGGCACGCTCGCATAACCATTCTGTAGGTTTATCGTAAATATTATTTGTGTTTGGATAAATTTTAGCTGTAAGCTCTTCTACAGTGGAAACAATTTTCCCTGACTCTGCAGGGAGAATTATATTATTATCCAGTTCCGGGAAATGACCATTTCCTATTTTAAGCAACAGATCTGAGAACTGTCCGGTGGTAATATGTCCCCTAAGATGGACTCTAATATTTTTGGTAATGGTCAGTTTTGTCACGGCCACAAAGGACACCGCTTCACGCACGCTTCAACTTCGTCCACTCGCGTTCCTCCGGGTACTACTGGTAAAGTCTGCCGGAAATCGCCTGCTAACAATACAGTAACTCCTCCCATTTGACAATTATTATTCCTAATATCTTGTAAAGGTCTCCCCCTTTATGAGCCATTGTACTCTCATCCCAAATAATTAATTTCGTTTTGTGGAGTACTTCTGCTATATTACTTTGTTTGGGTTGTATTAAATCAAGAGAAAGTTTAAACGCGGAGTGTAAAGTGTTACCTCCCTCCAGCAGAATGGCAGCGATTCCCGACGATGCGATCGCTAAGGCGATATCACGATTTCTGATATGCTATCCCTGTATTTTATTCAAAGACTTAGTGCGTCTGTAATCTGATAGAATACCAGTATTATAAAAAAGTTAACGCATTTTAAATGGCGACTCGCATAAGGCTGCTTCCTCTAGGGTGGAATTCCAATGTTTGTTGTCCTCTAGCAAGCCAAGTTCCATGCAAGCTAATTGAAAAGTTGGTTAGTCTTCAAGTCATCGAAGGATGATGGACTCCTTACCTCGTGCAGAAGTAAGCGAATATGATAACACTCTGTGTTATTCTTTAATTACTCCTGGCCAGCCATGTACGGATTTTCTCTTATCCTTCTCACAAATTGATTTTTTTGTCATAAAAAATATGAGGACACTTCCGCATAAAGAAGGATTTTAGCAAAATCATCTATTTGACATTAATCAAAAGATGCTAACAGTGTTGTTTGTGGTGGGCTATTAACTTAGTTATTAACTAAGCCTTTCTCATATAATTATACTTCGTCCTTTTTGTTTTCTATTCTAGCACGAAAGCCGCCTCATCATTGCCCTTGTGAATGTACTAACAAATGTACTTTATCGATTTAACAGAATTGCTAAATACTACATCAATATGTAGTATATATTAGTGACGGCTCCGTGGCGCAGTGGCTTAGCAATGAGTTGCTGCGCTGGGGGGCGCGGGTTCGAATCCCGCACGGAACAAGTATTTGTATGGCCTACAAATGATTGTTCCGGGTCTGGATGTTTGTCCTTGTAAAATTTGTGTTTGTAAACTGCCTCCACGATACAGGAGAAAATCCTAGTGTGGGGGTAACGTTTTTTAAAAAGAAAAAAAAAAAAAAAAAAGAATATGTGCCTTAAATATTCGTGACAAACCTAGTTATAGGGTACCCACCTACCCACCACATATTGTCTACTTCAATGTCTTTTAATTTAAGTGTAAAGCCACCGTCAACCGGAGATCGTCTTTTTGTACTACGGGTAACCACCGTCACCTGTCTGTCTGTCTATCTGTATCTCTCAAAAGTTGTTTGGGATATTTTTTGCTACATTTATTATCATTCATGCAGGGAGAATTATTATTAAGGTTCCCACATGCACCGTCTATCATATTGTTTTTAATTATGTCGTATAAAATAGGATGTTTATTTCGATTTGGTATCTCAGCACATATAAGTTTACCCACTATGTCAGGCGAAATGCCATCCACAATAATATGTGTATGTGAGGCAGACACCAATTCTGCCATTCGGTAGAGAACATGAAACACCGCACCTCTCCAAATATTTTTCCTTTGGTTAAAAGCGCCATTATTTTTTTAAGTTTGAGGTAAAAGTCCTGGTTATTGTGTCGTGTCTATCATAAGTTTTTTGCCCAGGCAAAAGGCATCTCCGTGATTTCATCCTATCGAAGATTGCATGAAAATGTTATAAAGAGATCGGGACGACCGCAGTGGCGCAAATACGTCATGGTGTCTTGTGTCTGCTCATGCATATAGGGTGTCCCCCCCCCCCCAGTAAAAGAAGAAGGCAGCATCACCTTTGGCCCAGCTGATTAGCATCAACGTCCTGTCTCTCTATCACATCTTGCAAGTGTATATATATACCTGCTCGCTCTAAGGTGAGCCTGATTGTTCCTAATATAACTCAACCTTTCCGTCTCAACCGTCTCATCCTTGAAAAGAACTATTACAATTCCGTATGCCAGCCATGAAGTAATCATGCTAAGGATGGAGGTTTTTTTATCAAACAGTAAAGAAGATCTGGAAGCTTTTGCAAAGGTTCGAGCTGGACCTTTCCTGAATCGTAGACATTCCCACAGATTCATCCTTGTACTTGAGAGTTTTAAACCACTTACATTCGATGTCCATCGGTCCCAAAACAACAGTATTATCACTATCGTTCGCTATGTTACTATCATAACTAGTAGTAATAAGTAGTTTTATCAATGTCATAACATTAAAACTCAAGTGCTCTTACAATCTGTATGCTGATGCTCTGCAGTTATATGTGCAAGTGGAACCCTTAAACATCTCTAATGCTATCTCATTATTAAATGATGACTTGAAACACATCTCCGAAAGGTCCACTGTGTATGGCATAAATGTGAACCCATCTAAGTGCCCAACAATAATCTTAGGTAACCCACGATTATTATCGAAACTAGATATTCCCACCCTACCATCAATTATGTTTATAAATAATGTTATACCATTCTCTTCCCATGTAAATAACCTTGGTCTGTACGTTGATGATTGCTTAACATGGAACAAACATATACAGGAGGTGAGTCGCAAAACTACTGGAACTTTGCGATCTCTACATCGATTAAAAAATTTTCTTCCCACCAATACTAAGATTTTACTTGTCCAGTCACTTATCCTACCGATTATTGATTTTGTCGATGTGTGTTGCTCAGACCTGTCTCAACATCATCCATTTCATTTCCAATACATTGGATCGTCTACTTAACAACTGTATCAGATACATATATGGTCTCAGTAAATACGACCATGTATTTTCTTTTCGTGCTCAGTTAAATTGGCTGCCTATCCGTCAGCGAAGATATGTCAGAATACTCTGCACCCTTTTCACAATTCTGAACGATCCATGTACTCCCGAGTAACTGAATTCCAAATTTCAATACCTGGAAGATTCTCATAATCGTTCTCTCCGTTCTTTGGCTAATCTAAAGTTGCTTACTCCTTTACACAGTACTGGTTATTTATCTCAATCTTTCGTCCTTACGGCCATCAGAATCTGGAATGACATCCCTCTTGACATTCAAAAACTTCCAACAAGTTTGTTTTTAAAAATCAAGTCCGTAAGCATGTGAAAAAATTGTTGCAAGTTTGAACTAACACAGCTCTTTTTTTTCATACACATATGTATATTTCATATTTGCTCTGAAATAGATAATATTTATATGTATTGTGTATATATGTAGTGTATGCATGTATATGTGTATGTATGTATTTATATATGTATATACAATATTTTTTAGCGCTTTCTATTTTGATTACCGCTGCACCGCCTCTTGTTTGTATATCTCTGTTTAGCCTAATGGTTGACTGGAAGAGAATGCCCTATGACATTAAGTCCGCCATATGTACAACATTGTGCATGAAAGATTTAATAAATAAATTAAAAAAAAATAACTCAGTCCAAAAAAGACTAGAATTCCAAGGTTGTTGACATCTTCCCAATCGCTGTCCCTCATGATTTTGTTTATATCGTAACTGTGATACTCTGTACACTTCAAGGTATTTACGCCGATATTTACTTTCAACTTATGTACTTCAAATTTTTCTCACTGATTATGAACGACAGCCTGCCTGTGAAGTTAAGGGTGTTTTATCTGATAATTAGCTGCATGTTTACGATGATTAGAAGGTTTCTTTTGATTATATATTTTTCTTGCTTCCTTAATTTTCTGACCACATTAATAATCCTAGCCCTGCGTTTTTTCGCCTCGATTTTTGTGATTATTTATCATACGAATTTCATTTTTGACTTACTCTTGGTTAGTGAATGTTGGAAATTTTATGCAATTATTTGTGGACAAACAAGAAATTAAATCTGACTCATATTCAGATTCAATAATTGTATAAGTAGGCGAATGAAAGTCTTGCACGACATTAGAAATTGGTGAAGGTTGAGTTAACGTCAGAAATACAGCCATTTCAATGCGTTGTTTTTGGCTATTGGACGCTTATAAGTTTTATTATCTCAGCGTAGGCATCAAAGTAACCATTACAAGGATCTAGGGAAAAACGTAACTTTTGATGGGTTGGTCTTTTGTACCAAATTTGACATAGAGGTTGCCATTTTGATACACTTCAAATACAAATGGGTATATTTGACCGGCTGCAACTAAGCCCCAAAAACCGCCATATGTATAGTGTTGTAACGTATCTAATTTTTTTACTCTTTTTTTGTCCCATGGTTGTTGCCATTAAGGTCATGAGACATAACAGCAAATTCATCTTAATTGTTTGTCATATGAGAACACCCATTGAGGGTCCTTGTGTGCCATTCAACGAATAAGAAATCGTACGTAAAAGGCATGCGCCATCCCCCACTATTGATACAATGGTAAGGTTTATTCATTTCCCATTGACGTTAAACAACTCTGCTCCCATTTTTAAAAATAGCGAAAAACACACAAAATTACAATTTGAAGACCAACTACTAGCTACTGTGGCCATTTCTGTTTTAAATATCTATATTAAAACAAAAAGAAAACTATATTATTATATACAACAAATCAAATACAGATATATTTTTTTTATTTTTTTTTACACAAATGAAATAGGGAAAATGAACTTCCAAACAAATTATACAGCAATCTCAAATATTCGCTAAGTAGGTAATCTAAGAGATTTCCAAGGAATTGTCGAAGGAAAATCAAGGTGTAAGGTAAGTTTTTCATTCAAATAATGTAAGAACAAGTAAAATTGAGATTTCGAATTGTAATCCGATATCAATATTCTTTTATATTTAACATTCCAATTTTAAAGAGTATTGCATTGCACCAAGCTGTTATGTGAGTTCAAAATTTTGATTTTTCATACATGTGTCAAAATAAAATGTAATTTAAATCAAAAGCACTAAGGAGTGTTGATATCAACTTCGATGCAAATCACCTCCAAAATAACTTTCCCCTTTTTAACCCTTTTAGGCGATGAGTTTCAATGAAATATTAAACATGTCTTCCATCAATTCTGTTAAAGAATGTTTATGCAAAATTTGAAGTAGATTGGACCAAGGAATAACGTTGTCCCATACAAATTTTGCCCCCGTTGATCACCCCCTTTGGGGTAGAATTTCGGAAAATCCTTTTTTATCGGATGCATACGTCATACAAAGAATACACCCTCCAAGTTTCAGGTCTCTACAATCAGCGGTTTAAACTGTGCGTTGATTCGTCAGTTAGTCATTCATTCAGGACAAAGCATTTTATATGTATAGATAAATACTTTATTACAGTCTACGTAGCCCATGTTATGACTGAATATAAGGTTGTGAACTCAAGACTTCTCTGGGTTCGCTTTAAATTGGGACTGACGAAGTTATTCCTTTTGGCTGTTTATGCGCCGGTAGCTTCGTCGTCCAGGGCTGAGCTGGAGGAGTTTTGGGAGAATGTAAGAGAAGTTCTATATTTGGCTAGGGGAAACGAAAGAATTGTTGTATGTGGTGATTTGAATGGATGGGTTGGTACCGCTCGACTAGGGTACGAGTCGGTACTTGGAAAGTTTGGCGATAAAAGGGTTAATGATGCTGGCAAGCTTATACTGGCGGTGTGCAAGGAAAAGGGTCTTCTTGTGATAAACACTATGTTTAGTCACAAGAAAATCCATATGTATACTAGAGAACGAAAGAATGAGAGAAGTATGATCGATTTGTTCCTGGTGGATGATCGACTGCGAAAACAGGTGATGGATACGCTAGTGTTCAGGGGTGCTGACCTGGGAACGGATCACTATCTAGTGATAACTAGATTTAGGGGTCTGTTCGCAGGTTGGCGCTACCGGACGGCAGTAACAGAACCACAGTCGGTCTATCGCATCCGAAGCTGGAAGCTTCAGGAAGCGGATACTAGGGACAAAATAGCGAAAAACACACAAAATTACAATTTGAAGACCAACTACTAGCTACTGTGGCCATTTCTGTTTTAAATATCTATATTAAAACAAAAAGAAAACTATATTATTATATACAACAAATCAAATACAGATATATTTTTTTTATTTTTTTTTACACAAATGAAATAGGGAAAATGAACTTCCAAACAAATTATACAGCAATCTCAAATATTCGCTAAGTAGGTAATCTAAGAGATTTCCAAGGAATTGTCGAAGGAAAATCAAGGTGTAAGGTAAGTTTTTCATTCAAATAATGTAAGAACAAGTAAAATTGAGATTTCGAATTGTAATCCGATATCAATATTCTTTTATATTTAACATTCCAATTTTAAAGAGTATTGCATTGCACCAAGCTGTTATGTGAGTTCAAAATTTTGATTTTTCATACATGTGTCAAAATAAAATGTAATTTAAATCAAAAGCACTAAGGAGTGTTGATATCAACTTCGATGCAAATCACCTCCAAAATAACTTTCCCCTTTTTAACCCTTTTAGGCGATGAGTTTCAATGAAATATTAAACATGTCTTCCATCAATTCTGTTAAAGAATGTTTATGCAAAATTTGAAGTAGATTGGACCAAGGAATAACGTTGTCCCATACAAATTTTGCCCCCGTTGATCACCCCCTTTGGGGTAGAATTTCGGAAAATCCTTTTTTATCGGATGCATACGTCATACAAAGAATACACCCTCCAAGTTTCAGGTCTCTACAATCAGCGGTTTAAACTGTGCGTTGATTCGTCAGTTAGTCATTCATTCAGGACAAAGCATTTTATATGTATAGATAAATACTTTATTACAGTCTACGTAGCCCATGTTATGACTGAATATAAGGTTGTGAACTCAAGACTTCTCTGGGTTCGCTTTAAATTGGGACTGACGAAGTTATTCCTTTTGGCTGTTTATGCGCCGGTAGCTTCGTCGTCCAGGGCTGAGCTGGAGGAGTTTTGGGAGAATGTAAGAGAAGTTCTATATTTGGCTAGGGGAAACGAAAGAATTGTTGTATGTGGTGATTTGAATGGATGGGTTGGTACCGCTCGACTAGGGTACGAGTCGGTACTTGGAAAGTTTGGCGATAAAAGGGTTAATGATGCTGGCAAGCTTATACTGGCGGTGTGCAAGGAAAAGGGTCTTCTTGTGATAAACACTATGTTTAGTCACAAGAAAATCCATATGTATACTAGAGAACGAAAGAATGAGAGAAGTATGATCGATTTGTTCCTGGTGGATGATCGACTGCGAAAACAGGTGATGGATACGCTAGTGTTCAGGGGTGCTGACCTGGGAACGGATCACTATCTAGTGATAACTAGATTTAGGGGTCTGTTCGCAGGTTGGCGCTACCGGACGGCAGTAACAGAACCACAGTCGGTCTATCGCATCCGAAGCTGGAAGCTTCAGGAAGCGGATACTAGGGACAAATATCATGCGAGGGTAGGAGGGTAGCCGAAAAGCTTGACACCATCGATGGCAGAAAAGAATGTGTAGAAAGAACATGGCAGAACCTTAGGGATGGAATGGTAAGTGCAGCGGAAGAAGTGTTTGGAACAATAAAAAGGGGCAGTAGTAAAAGAAGAGATGCATGGTGGAATGATGTGATTTAGATGTGGACAGGCGTGTCGCTGCCGGGAACAAAGTCAATGGTGCCCTGACTGCGTTAGTCAAAAGGCAAGGCGTAGCGAAGAGCGCACGCCTTGCAATACATAACGCAGTGTTGGTACCGACTTTGTTATATGGCAGCGAAACCTGGGTATACCATTGCGTATATATATATATATATATATATATATATATATATATATATATATATATATACCATTAGGTATAATATTGATTGAACTTTCAAATCATGAAGTTTCATCTATTACAATTTATTATTATCTGGGATAATAGTAGAGTAATGCCAACTTACTTGTTTGGATTATGAAAATAATTACTTTATTTAATACGATTTTGAAAATCATTATATTATTATGTTAACAATTAATTAACTTAAATTTTGTTGCGAGCAAAATATTGTGAGCGTCAATCCCTGACTGGCAAGTATATATGTACCTAAATATTATACGAGACTATATTATGATATAAATTTGTAATGCCTGTAAAATAGTAAAAAAAAATATATATTTATTATATTGCCCAATTATGTCTAATGTGTATGTTATATTTCAACAATTGAGCACAAGTGACCTAATTATTGAGCACAACTTTATGTTTTTAATTCGTTACCAATTATGGCGAATGGTATCATCGGTCGAGGTCGTTTAAGAAAATATAGATCAGTTTTGCATTTTGATTCTAATATTTTAATATTCTTTGACCATCTAGTTAGATCATACTAAAACCTATTTCAAAACCTTGTAATAATTCCTTGGCAAGTTTTTTTCTTTTACTTTTATTTCACTAACGTGAAATGTAGGATAACGGTGACAAACGAGCACACAGTCCACGTGATGGTAAATGGTTGCTGTGGCCCATAGACATCTGCATCTATCCTCGATTACGAATCAAAATACAGATGCTTTGTCACCCGTGAGGACTAAGATGGAATGCCTCTTTCAGTCAAAACTCCGGTTCTCTACACTCACCATACGAAACACAGCAGTGTTAAGCTACTATTTTACGCTGGTATTCTGTGAGAGCGTGGTCCTTTCCCGGTCTAGCCGACCCATTCGTGCTACAACTATACCAGTAATATAGCTGCAGCATGGGTCTACCACGTAAATACTAAAAGTATACTTAAAGTTTTGTATTGAATGGAAAGGATTGTATAATTTATTGAGAGATTTGACTGATAAAAATATATTCAATGAGTGTTTTATACATATTGGTTAGAGAAAATTGAAATATTAACTTATTTCAGCAACGAAATAATGTTGGATTGTTAATAGATAAAGCACAATATCTGGTAGATAATTAGCTATTTCAGTGATAGTCGGGTGCGCAAACAAGTATTATGGAAATGCCAAAAAGTCAATGAGAACTTTTCGTAGACATCAGGGTTTTAGAAAGGATAAAAAGTACATATAATATGATGTCAAGATTGCAAAACGCATTATTATTGTCGTATATACCTACATATTTAATTATGTTAACATGTTGTTGTAACGTTGGTTAGTACCAAAAATACGACAGGTTTAATGTCGTACGAAATAAAATCGCATGCGTATCCTGGATTGACTCAATAATATTATGTATAACCTGACCTGATCATGATCATGAAATTATAATCCTTTTTTTTTTTAATAAAATTAATTTTATTGTTTGTTTAACAACTTTATTTTACTAAATTCATCTATTCAACGTCTTCTATTCATTCAACACCTTCCGACATCACAATATATTTTACCGAAATTAACCCTAATTATTATTTTTTTTTTTTATAGGAGAGGGGGGCAAACGAGCATGCGGCTCACCTGATGGTAAGTGACTACCGCCGCCCATGAACAACCGCAACACCAGGGGAATTGCAGATGCGTTGCCGGCCTTTTAAAAAGGAGTAGGCTCTTTTCTTGAAGGTCCCTAAGTCGTATCGGTCCGGAAAAATCGCTGGTGGTAAACTATTCCACAAGGAAGTTGTGCGAGGAAGAAAACATCTTCTAAATCGCACAGTGGTGGACCGCCAATCATCCAGATGGTGTGGATGGTATCGGGAGTTCTGCCGCGATGTGCGTTCGTGAAATTTGGCGGCTGGGATTAATCCGAACAATTCCTCAGAGCACTCCCCATGGTAAATGCGAAAGAAAATGCTAAGAGATGCAACATCTCTTCGCAGTGCCAATGAGTCGAGCCGATCGGAAAGGACTCGGTCGTCGACGATTCGAGCCGCTCTGCGCTGGATGCGGTCAAGTGGAAGGAGCTGGCACTGGGGAGCTCCAGACCAGAGATGGGAACAGTATTCCATGTGAGACCGAACCGGCGCCTTGTAAAGTTGCAGGCGTTGAGCCGGCATGAAATACTGTCCCGCTCTGCTGAGCACGCCAAGCTTTTTAGAGGCCAATTTGGCCTTCTCTTCCAAGTGACCACGAAACTGCACGCTACTCGATATGT
Organism: Parnassius mnemosyne; assembly: GCA_963668995.1. Lineage (NCBI taxonomy): Eukaryota > Metazoa > Arthropoda > Insecta > Lepidoptera > Papilionidae > Parnassius > Parnassius mnemosyne. The sequence continues at coordinate 18,783,463 of CAVLGL010000068.1, read as the reverse complement.
CGACGCCTAGGATTCCGATACTGGCTGAGGCAACAAGGGGAGTACCTTGAAACTGAGGAGATACGACAAAGGGGTTCTTTTTAGCGGTAAACGCGCAAACTTGTGTCTTCTGAGGATTAAACTGGACTAGATTTAGTCGCCCCCAATCCGAGACTTTGTCCAGCAAAGACTCGACTTCAGACACAAGTTTGTTCCGGTACTCAGTGACGTTTTCCCGAGAAATATTGGCACGGCCGGTGTACAGAGCATCACCAGTGCTGTCATCCGCATAGCAATGAATGCTACCGGCTTGCAACATATCATTGATATGCAGAAGAAACAGCGTTGGTGATAGCACGCAGCCTTGTGGAACACCAGCGTTAATAGGCTTGTAGTCGGAGCATGCACCGTCTACAACGACCTTGATGCTCCGATCTGCAAGAAAGCTGGTGATCCAATTGCACAATTTCTCGGGAAGCCCATAGGAAGGGAGCTTCGAAAGAAGCGCTTTGTGCCAAACCCGATCGAAGGCCTTCGCAATGTCCAGACTAACGGCCAACGCCTCCCCCTTGGACTCTACTTGCCTCCGCCCATCTATGGGTCAGGTAGACCAGAAGATCACCAGCTGATCGACCCCGATGAAAACCGTATTGGCGGTCACTAATCAGCTGATGATCCTCAAGGTACCGGATGAGCTGGCAGTTAATAATGGATTCCATTATTTTGGAGAACAAGGGGGTGATGGCGATAGGCCTGTAGTTGGACGGGTCTGAGCAGTCGCCTTTTTTAGGGATCGGGTGGACAAAAGCTGTCTTCCATGATTTCGGGACTACACCTAGGGAGTAGGAGTACCGGAAAAGACGCGTTAGAACCGGTGCCAACTCCGGAGCACACGTCCTCAGCACAATTGGGGGGATTCCGTCAGGCCCACTCGACTTGTGGATGTCAAGGGAGAGGAGTGCTCTGCGAACCGAGCGCTGTGAGAACCGCACATCCGGCATGGAGCACTCACACCGCGGGATGGTCGACGGTGTGTTCCCCCCGTCATCAACAGTCGAGTTGGACGCAAAAAGGGAGCCTAAAAGGTCGGCCTTCTCTTTTGCGTCGTAGGCCAGTGAGTCGTCCTCCCTGTGCAGAGATGGTAGTGATGGCTTTCAGAAATTCCCTTAGTTGGTATGTTAAACAAAAAATATTTGTTACTGAATCTATTAGCACATACACCAGAGGTACAGGTTTATCCTAGTTCAGGTGCATGTTATTGTAGACTATTTTAAATTAAAACATTGTTTGAATTAAATGTCTTAAATCTTTGTTTTAGTACAGGAATCTTACCTAGTGCTCTCAAGCGATCTATAGTAAACTCTGTTTACAAGAATGGAGATAAATCAGACGTCAATAATTATAGGCCAATATCTGTTTTCATTTGAATTTCAAAAATAAATGAATGAAAAGTTGATTAATTATCTTAACAAACACAATATGTCATGTGTATCAGATTTTCAATACAGGTTTCGTAAAGGAATATCAACTCAAAACACAATTCTAGATTTGATCTCTATTACAGCGAAGGAAGTCGATAAAGGATATAAATGCTTTACGGTCTTTCTAGATCTTAAAAAGGCCTTTGACACCGTTTCTATCTCCATTCTTGGAGACAGGTTAGAGTGCATTGGCATCAGGGGGATTGTGCTCTCTCTTTTTAGTAGTTACCTTCGTGACAGAACCCAAGCCGTAAAAATAGATAGCTTTATTAGTGACGAAGATACGGTTAAAATTGGTGTCCCACAGGGGAGTGTCCTTGGCCCGATTCTCTTTTTAATTTATATCAATGAATTGTGTAACTTACAGGACGTCGGGGGAAGGATTTTCTCTTATGCGGATGATACCGCCATTGTCTTTACTGGCAAGACTTGGGATTCCGTATACCATCTGGCTGAAAAGTGCTTAGCTCGTGTATCTAAATAGCTGAGGGATAATCTTTTAACTTTAAATATCCAAAAAACGAACTACATCTGTTTTGCCCCCTATACATCGTCGCAACCAGGACATAATTTATCTATCAAAATCCACATCTGCCCAAATCTTGAAAATACCTTGTGTGTGTGCCTGCTTATAAGGTGAAGGAAACTAAATACCTCGGCATCATCATTGATCAAAAGCTTAGTTGGCACTCGCAGTTGGAAGCTATAATAAATCGGATCAGAAAGTTAATCTGGGTATTTGAATCATTAAGGTCAGCAATCTCTAGCACTCTATTAAATAAAATTTACTTATCCTTAGCACAATCGATAATTTCCTATTGCATCCCAATCTGGGGAGAAGCCACCAAGACCAAATTTTTAGATATGGAAAGAGAACAGAGGTCTCTTATAAAGGTCATGTATTTCAAACCTTATAGATTCTCTACTAACACCCTATATCAGATTAGTAAAATTCTCTCAGTTAGAAAGCTTTATGTTCTTAACCTCATTCTAAAATGTCATTAATCTCTATCGTTTAATTAATCCCTTTAAAAAAAGAGTTGTGGCGCCTACACCTCTTGTACGTACTGTATTTGCTTTTAGAGAGTACCCATGTCAGTCTTCTTTTATAGTATTTTTAGAAACTATTCCACTTCTGACGTTAGAAATTATTCTCAAAAGTATTTAAATAACAGAACACTACTCGTTAATAAGCCCTGCTTATTATCAGGACCCCAATTACATGATAACACCAAAGTATGCAAACCAACAGCATCACTACCCATCTCAATATACACAGGGCAGCCTCTCAGCAGCACGACCTTCCTTGCCTACACTACTCGTAGTAGAATAACCCAACGGGCATAGTAACGATAGTGGTACTCTTATAATTACAGACTGATGCCTCTTAGTCGCCTGTGCGATACTTTATACTGCTAAAACAAGTGGGAGATTACCATTCTACCTTCATTTGATCGTATTTACTTTTATTTTTTTACCCTCATTCCCAACAATATGATAAATTAAATAAAATACTTAAAATATATCCTATGCAATGAAATATATGCAAAAAAAACTTTAATGAATTGGTTGTATACACTGTCTTATGACGAGGTTGAAAATCTTTTAAATAGAATTGTCTGAAATCTATTTCACCAACATTTTATACATTTACAGATAACAGTCTAACTGTATGCCGTCTTTTATATTTGATCAGTAAAATTTTATTTTACAAGGCAACCAGTCTTGTTACTTTTACTTTCTTCATCCACCAACATATACACACACACCCCCACATCATATATACAAAAACACTTCTACATACATTCACATACTCCTTAATATACACATACTAATTACAAATTTTCTAGAGGTTAAACTTTTTGTAATCTTACTTTTTGTAATTATTAAGACAAGTAGCGGATCATTACCAACACAAGTATCCTCTGATTACTCACTGGATAGTCTCAGTATTATGTTGTTAACAATGTTACCGAAATAAACGTATTATTACTTATTACTATTATTTATTGAAATTGTACAGTTTATGGAAATAAAAATTATAAAATTAAATTAAAATAGATTGTCATAGAATATAAAAAAATTAAAAAATTACAATAACATAGGAGAGACGGAAAGAGAGTTACTACGCGTTGCCTAAATGCATATACTCGTAATACTATAATGGATGCCTAAATGTCATCATATCCATACTAACAATATTTTATCTGAAAAGTAGCCAGGTGTTCTGTAGTGACATATTAATGCAGTTCAAGGTGAGGGGCATATACCACTTCTTACCGCGAATACTCGTCGTGAGTGATGATATGTTTTAGTCGGTGAGATCAACAACACCTTCCATATTTTGACTATATTGATGTATCAAATGTGATTGAGACACAGTTATTTTCTTTTTTCTTTTTGAGAATATTGATCTGTTTTGTGTAAGGGAGTTATACCAATCGCATTTGAGCAAACTGTCATTATGTTATTGTCATGCCACTTGCAAATTATAACTTTAACGCAGACATGACGTGAAATCCTCTTTTCTTCTTTTTAGCCTCCTTTTTTAATAAAGGACAATTACCGGACTTATTGTTAGTGCAGAAATCAATTGTCGTCCAGAAAAAACAATTGTCTATAAACAAATGATAATTTCCTCCTAGATCCAGTTGGCTAAGTTTATCAGTGTGTGTGAGTACCACACTAGAAAAGAAGCCTAATTTTGCGTATCTGGTATTTAGATTTGTATTTGCGCCTTGCTATGATTCAAATCAACTAAATAGCCACCTGATATTGTTCCCACCCAAAGTTTGAAGCCGCATCTTATCGGCTTGCCACGTATGAATTGTTTCCATCTATGTCCTCCAAAGTATGGCACCATTGCTTCATATTATAAAACATGATTTTCTTTGTTTTTTTTTTTTATAGGAGAGGGGGCAAACGAGCATGCGGCTCACCTGATGGTAAGTGACTACCGCCGCCTATGAACAACATTTGTACAACATACAACATTGTGTAGACATTAGCTCTAAAATTCATTGCATAATGTGTTAATTAGCTGATGTACTTTTGCAAATTTGTGAGATTTATCCAACTGAAAATTATTTCCACTTGTTTAAAATTAAAAAAATATAAAAATATAGCTGAAAATGTATCAAGTGATAATGCATTGACAATAAGTGAATTTCTTCTGTGTGGTTAGCGTTTAAAGCCGCCATGAAGGAATCTACTAGGTTATACAAGTTCACCGACACATACAATATGGCGAGATTGAGAAACTGCCTGCGTGAAAGGAAGCAGTACCTAGAGAGCAGAGCTGTTATTTACCGCCAGAAATCCAGCGGACATTATGCGAACATTAGAGCAGTGTTCTGCCCGGAAGCTATCGATCGAGCGTTAGAAGATTTAAGGTGCCGTCCACGCCCGGGTCAAACCGCTCAGGAATTGAACGCGTTCGCAATTAGGTTGCAAAACATAGTATGTATTATGAGAAACATTGACTGCAAAAGGTATTTGCAGAACCCTATGTTGAGAAGAGTCCTTACTTACGGTCACGTGGGTGCGATTATACGTAGCTCTACAAAAGTCTAAAAACCGGATATCGTAACACTATCCGCGTTCACGGTTAGGAAGTCTGACCGCGTGTTGAGCTACGCCTACACGTTTGCCCCGCTGAAGAGAGAAAAGCCCGTTAGGGGAGAAACGCCGCCGTCGAAAAGAGCCGTATAGAGGATAGGCCATTCATCGCCTAAGAAGAGTGTTATAGTGATAAAAAGTGTTTGTGTTGTGGTTGTGATAACGTGATAAATAAGTGTAAGAAGCTGGCGCAGATTCACTTGGATAACCGGTGGAAGTAGGTTTAGGAAGAGGGAGTGTTCTTCAAGTGTATGAGCAGCAAGCATCAGCGTCTAAGATAAAAAGCCAAGAAATGTGGCGTCGATGGCTGCACGCCTCGCCACGCTTTACTCCATGCCAAGAAGATCCAAACACCGGAAGCATCTCCGAGTTCAGATGAAACAGTGCTTGTCGCATCTAACATAGCTAATAGTGAGACAGTGTTATTGAAAGTGTATCCTTTTGTAGTGCGCGGACAGCAAAGTCTACGATTTAACAAATCGACGATGAATTAACCCATGAAATAGGTGCGGAACGACCGACGAAGCCATTGAATATCTGAGGCGTACTGAATAGCCAGCATGAGGTTTAAAAAAAATAAAGATTGAGATTTTAGAGATCCAAAGAGTTGACATCTGCCACATTTCGCTGTGAGGAATCCGAACAAGCCAGGGAAGATAAGACTTTGACTACCTGCTCGACAGCCCCGAATTGTAACATAATTTACCGAGTGCATTGTTTCGCTTCCGGGAAAACGAAATAGCAATGTCCGCGGATATTCGCGAGATGTTTAGTAGATGTTAGTGATGACGCTTAAAGATTGACCGCTGCAAACGACCCGCGCAACTGTGTCTATGGCAAGGTAACGAACGTAAGAGTCCACCCCGTGAATACGTAATAACACCAATGATTTTTAGAGTAAGGAGCTCGCCTTTACTTGTACATAGTTTTAGGGATCACAACGCGCGCGCACACGCTGAAACGCATCCGCGAGCCCTTAACGCTATCGTAAACAATCACTATATGCTACCACGCTAGTGAAAGCGATCAAAACAGGGAAGCAGGTCACCGAGGTTCACGAGCAGGTAGGCTTCACCTTGGCAAGTTGAAATTCGAACCATGCAACCTTTCTAGAGGATAAACCAGAAGAGCTGCTGTTACGGAAGCCCAAGGAGGTGGCGGTGACTCATGATGTTCCAGGAAGATTATAGAAGAAGACATTAGGTTTATTATGCATAACCGAAGAGGACGCATTAACATTTAATATGTCCATTAACAGGGTGCCATACGAAGTAAAGATGCTCAATTATCCATCTATCAAGAGGGAGACTCTGAGCGCGGTCATTATTTGACCCACTTGGACTGCTCAGCTACCTCATCATCGCAGAAAAGATCCTGCTGCAAGCCTAGTGGCGGTTGAAGAAGGTAGAATGGGACGACGAAATACGAATGAATTCCAGAGGTGGCTGTGAGTCGTTGAACAAGTATCACAACTGTGTGCGATGCTATGCTCCTCCGGGGGAGTGGTAGATAGGCAACTTCACGTGTTTAACGACACGAGTGAACGAGCATACGCATCCACCTCCGGTAAGGTTTTGATCACGTTAGCATCGGCCAATAGGTCATCATTGGCAACACGCACTGGTTGCACAATCTAGTTTTGAAGTTTTAAAGTATGCCTGACGAGAAGATGTGTCGTTATCTCCCGAACACTGCCTAGCCGAGTTGAATCCGTCGATTGACCTCTCCGTCGAAGTTGGACTTACCTAGTCGGACTATTTCTCCCAAGTATAAAGACATACCAGTCAAAAACTTCGAGCTTAGTGCTCCCAACAACTACCGGCATAAGTGTGACATGGACGTTACACATGACTTTCATTTTGTGCATGTTCATCTTAAGACCTATACGTTGGAAGACACTATTGAGGTCATTGAGCTTAGTGCTTAGGTCCTCCAGCGATTCTGCAATAAGGACTATACCGTCGGCAAATTGAAGGTGAGTGATGTACTCGCCATTGACGTTAAATACCGTATACTTGCCAGTTCTGTGTGCCTAGTGCGAGATTTTGTTTTTGCGCATTCGATATCGAGAACGTTAACTACGATTTGTATAGAATAAAATCAGCGCCAACTAGTGGCAATAATCAGAATCACAATTCATTATTAGCTATTTGTTTATGTTTAGTAATTTGATAAAGGTTTCGAAATTTTGTGTTAGTATTATGAGATTGAGAATTAGCCATTTTATTTTAATGTTAATTTTTTTTATAGGAGAGGGGGCAAACGAGCATTCGGCTCACCTGATGATAAGTGACTACCGCCGCCCATGAACAACTGCAACACCAGGGAGGGAATTGCAGATGCGTTGTCGGCCTTTTAAAAAGGAGTACGCTCTTTTCTTGAAGGTCCCTAAGTCGTATCGGTCCGGAAAAATCGCTGATGGTAATCGATTACACAAGGAAGTCGTGCGAGGAAGAAAACATCTTCTAAATCGCACAGTGGTGGACCGCCAACCATCCAGATGGTGTGGATGGTATCGGGAGTTCTGCCGCGATGTGCGTTCGTGAAATTTGGCGGCTGGGATTAATCCGAACAATTTCTCAGAGCACTCCCCATGGTAGATACGAAAGAAAATGCAAAGGGATGCAACATCTCTTCGCAGTGCCAATGAATCGAGCCGATCGGAAAGGGCTCGGTCGTCGAGTATTCGAGCCGCTCTGCACTGGATGCGGTCAAGTGGAAGGAGCTGGCACTGGGGAGCCCCTGCCCAGAGATGGGAACAGTATACCATGTGGGGCCGAACCTGGGCCTTGTAAAGTTGCAGACGGTTTGCCGGCATGAAATACTGTCCCGCTCTGCTGAGCACGCCAAGCTTTTTAGAGGCCAATTTGGCCTTCCCTTCCAAGTGACCACGAAACTGCACGTCACTCGATATGTCGACTCCGAGGATGCCGATACTGGCTGAGGCAAGAAAGGGAGTGCATTGAAACTGAGGAGATACGACAAAGGGGTTCTTTTTAGCGGTAAACGCGCAAACTTGTGTCTTTTGAGGATTAAACTGGACTAGATTTAGTCGCCCCCAATCCGAGACTTTGCTCAGCAAAGACTCGACTTCAGACACAAGTTTTTTCCGGTACTCGGCGACGTTTTCCCGAGAAATATTGGCACGGCCGGTGTATACAGCATCACTAGTGCTGTCATCCGCATAGCAATGAATGTTACCAGTTAGCAACATATCATTGATATGCAGAAGAAACAGCGTTGGTGATAGCACACAGCCTTGTGGAACACCAGCGTTAATAGGCTTGTAGTCAGAACATGCACCGTCTACAACGATCTTGATGCTCCGATCTGCAAGGAAGCTGGTGATCCAATTGCACAATTTCTCGGGAAGCCCATAGGAAGGGAGCTTCGAAAGAAGCGCTTTGTGCCAAACCCGATTGAAGGCCTTCGCAATGTCCAGACTAACGACCAACGCCTCCCCCTTGGACTCTACTGCCTCCGCCCATCTATGGGTCAGGTAGACCAGAAGATCACCAGCTGATCGACCCCGACGAAAACCGTATTGGCGGTCACTAATCAACTGGTGATTCTCAAGTTACCGGATGAGCTGGCAGTTAATAATGCATTCCATTATTTTGGAGAACAAGGCGGTGATCGCGATAGGTCTATAGTCGGACGGGTCTGAGCGGTTGCCTTTTTTAGGGATCGGGTGGACCAAAGCTGTCTTCCATGAATTCGGGACTACGCCTTGGGAGTAGGAGTACCGGAAAAGACGCGTTAGAACCGGTGCCAACTCCGGAGCACACGTCCTCAGCACAATTGGGGGGATTCCGTCAGGTCCACTCGACTTTTGCATGTCCAGGGAGAGAAGTGCTTTGCGAACCGAGCGCTGCGAACATAGCACATCCGGCATGGAGCACTCACACCGCGGGATGGTCGGCAGTGTTTTCCCCCCGCCATCAACAGTCGAGTTGGACGCAAAAAGGGAGCCTAAAAGGTCAGCTTTGTGTTTTGCGTCTTGGGCCAGTCGTCCTCCCTGTGCAGAGATGGTAGTGATGATTTACAGAATTTCCCTTGGACAGCCTTGGCGATAGACCAGAATGCACGGGTTCCCGAAGGAAGGCGAACTAGTTTCTCGCCAATTTTGCCTATGTGCTCTGACTTTGCCTTGGCAATAACTCTTTTGAAGTACCTGGAGGCCAAGTTATACTTCTTCCCATGGGTAGGATGCAAATAAAGACCGCATTCCGTCCCAATCCGCCGACCTGTAATGCCAAACACGGCGGCAACCTGTAGAACGCAACCGCGAAGGGAGCGTGAGTGGCATCACACTCCGGATCAGACAATGGTCCGAAGAGCCGAGAAGGGCATCGACGGAAACCTGATATCCGTCCGGATGAGAGGTCAGCAGAAGGTCCAACAGGGAAGGTGTATGATCCTCCACATCTGAATCCGCGTAGGCGAAGTAACCAGTTGTGTCAGACCATATGCCAAGGCAAAGTCATAAACAGATCTCCCCGGATGATCGGTTAAACGTGAACCGAGCCATTCAGCACGGTGGGCGTTAAAATCGCCAAGGATCACGATCTCTGCGGATAGGACCTGTTGTAGCAAGGAATCTGTAGCCATTTGGACGTGGTCGTTTAGTCGGTTTGTTTCGGCATTACCGCTATGGGACCTATAGAGGCACCCGCAGACGCGCGGATGGTCGTCGCTGTCTACGCGTAGCCAAAGGATGGAAAGGTCCGAATCTTCAAGACTGCCGAGGCGTCGAGAACAGATATCCTCTCTGACATACACGCAAACTCCAGCCTGAGGCATAAAGGAGTGCTCCAATTGGTATCCCGGGTAGGAGAGATACGAAATATCAGCCGGAGAGGAAACCTGCGTCTCGGTCAGAAAGAGCAAGGTTGGCTTCGTCGTCTCGAGATGGTAGTGGACGGCGTTTACGTTAGAGTAAAGTCCCCTGATGTTGCAGAAATTCACGGATAGCGTGGCAGGGGTCGCCTTGGTATTGTTGCTCAGTTTGCCCCGAGCAGTTTTGTTGTTGAGAGGAATTTTGCCTCCCCCCCCCACCCAGAATACGCGGGGCAGCCTGAGCACCCACGCTCAGGATTGGAATAACATGGTCGTGGATGCTCAGCGAGGGATTCTCTAGGGGTACTGGTACCCTCCTGGGGTAGTCTATCGTGTAATTCCGCTACCATGTTGATGGGGGGTGGGGATTGGGCCTTCGGCCAACTGCACTCACCAGACGAAACACAGAAGCAGAGCCTCTACTTCACGCCGGTATTCTGTGAGGTCGTGGTACCAACCCGGCTCGAGCCGGCCCATACGTGCAACAGCAAAAACTGCTGCGTGGCTCTACCACCGTCATGATTATTGAAGGTATTAATTTGAAAGCAATAAACATGAAGATATTTTGATTTTAATATGATTTTATGGTGACATTTATCGAGCAGTAACTGGAATTTAGTTACTTAGTGTTAAGTGCAGTTTCGATACTTACTTACTACTGACTTAATTATTAAATAGTGATGGTAGGAACTTGGATTTATCAAACGCTATTTACACAAAAACTTGAACACTTACTTTGAAAAGGCTATATCTATCCTTAAATTACCTGTCGTTGGGGTGTGACAACGGACCAAAATATGCAAAAGCTCTTGCTTAAACACTGGCTTTATAATAGCAGTCATCTATTATTATTAGTTATTAATGCCCTTGTGGCTGCAAACATCCTCCTAACGAAAAAAAAACGTCCTGCCTAAATTATATATCGTTCTCACAAAACGAAATAAAATTAACTCTTCAACAATTATTCTCACTCTACTATCTCACTGTAAAAATTTAGGTGAATACTTTTTCGATATCGACCGCGTAAAGTTATACGTCTCGAATGATCGAAATTCCCGCTCCAACCAATCACGTGCGTTAACGTTCTCACTGTCGAATGAGAGTCAATGCTCGATAGTGATTCCGATTATTGCCACTAGTTGGCGCTGATTTTATTCCATACAAATCGTAGTTAACTTTCTCGGTATCGAGTGCATAAAAACAACATCTCGCTCTAGGCACACTGTAGCTTGAAAACGTCTTCCAATGCAGCGGTGAAGAGTTTTGGGGATATAACGTCACCCTGTCTTACGATCATGGCCCTACCTTGAAAACATCTCAGCACTTCGATATACCGAAATTCAACTTGACACCGCTGAAGGGACTGCAGCACCGCCCAAATTTCGACGGAATCAAAGGCTTTCTCATAGTCCACATACACAAGACAAAGTGGCAAATTATATTCTTCGGTCTGCTGTACAATTTTCCAAATGGTATGTATGTTGTCTATGGTGCTAAAGCCTTTTCGGAAACCAACTTGTTCGGGAGGCTAGAAGTCGTCAATTCTGCGTGTGAGACGATTCGTAATAACTCTCGGAAACAGCACATAGACGTGGCTCAGAAGGGAAATCTGTAGTTTTTCAATAGAGCTTTGCCGCTTTTCTTGAAGAACAAGACCACCACACTTTTGCTCCACGCCTCCAGAGTAGTACCACCATGGAGGACGGAATAAAATTTTAATTGCGTGACTGAATGTAAGAAGTTGAAGTTAATCGCGTTTTTTTAGTTGTCCCATCTTTCTTTAAATAGAACAGTCCTAGCATAGTTAAATCTTTTGATTTATTCATCTTGTCAGTTTCCCGTCTGTTTCAATTCTTTGGTCAATCGCCGCCAGATTAACGCCACAAGAAGATAAAATGAAGTAATAAAATGGTCGGTCAAGTAATTGAATCGCCAGTCAAGTAAGAAGAACGCCGGTAAAGTAAGAAGAACGACCATCTGCTGCACTCACGATCATCGAGATTCCAATAGTCTGTCATACAAAGTCGTCCGTCATCATCGAACATCATATTTTGTTTCTTACCGCATTTAAGTGGTGATTTGATAACAACTTAACGGTGCCAAACGTTATTCCACTAGTAACGCGACTTGTGGTGGGTACGGCAATCCATACAGCCCGGGGAGCGGCAAACGCTAAGTGAGTTATATCTGAGGTGTTCTATATATAGAGGCTGGAAGTCGTCGTGTCTACGTATGAGCATGATATAACGCGGTAACTTCGGAACATTGATAGCGCGATTCAGGCTTCAGTGAGTTTGCGTGTGTCTTTTTGAAGAGTGATGACCTGGTGGGACATGTAGGAAGTCGATGGGTGCCGATAGTTCAGGACCATGGTTTGTGGCATTCCTTGGGGGAGACTATATTCAGCAGTGGACTTGTGAAGGTCTGCAATGATAATGATGATGATAATGTTTAATAAAAGTGATAAACTTAAAAATGAGGATATCCGCAGTAGAACCAGAGTGACCGACATAGCCCAACGAATTTGGAAGCTCAAGTGGCAATGGGCCAGCCATATACCTCGAAGAAAGGACAACCTATGGGAAAAAAGATCTCGAGTGGCAGCCTCGTACTAGCGGACGAAGTGTAGGAAGGAAGGAAGTCAATGGATGCAGGTGGCTTAGGACCGTGCTTTGTGGCATTCCTTGGGGTAGGCTTATGTTCAGCAGTGGACTTGTGAAGGGCTTGTATTAAAATCGCCATTTTTAAGTATGAACGCAAAAATTATTAATACGATTTACTATAATGTTCCTTCAGGCGTCATAAAAAACAGGTAAATCACTGGCCTAGCGTATTTAATTATATAATTAATTATTTGGTATTAAAGTAAAGCACCTGTTTGTTCTTGAGAAATATAATATCACCCAGCCCAGTAGATAAGGAATACAGACTTGTTAGTAGAAATAAAATTTAAAATAGGGCTTAATACAAAAAAGGCTTTTATTGTTGTCGACAAACTATACGTTCTCGTATCTCTATACATCTTGTTGTACCATAATAATTATTTATTTGTTTTTGCAGCTTAAGCGATTCCTTCTTTACATTGGCATCTCCACTACTATTTTTATCTACCACTAGATCAGTTGTTGCATCAACTTCTAGTAAAGCATTGTCCACAACAGGTGGCCTTCTTGGGTTTGTAAAAGGACCATTTACGTAGCCACACTCGAGTCTTCCACCTCGTATGCGACAACCGTTTTTTAAATCCTGAAATGCGTCGTTGTTTTGAAAACCTCCTATGTTTCTATTATATCCGCAAAGTAATCTATCACCCACAACCTTACAAACATTTGGGTCGAAATCATAAGGACAACATTTGGATCTCGGTTTCACGACATTGTCTTGACTGACTTCTTTATTCAGAAATTCTCTGCTATTACTTTCATTTTTATCGGGAACAACACATTTTGCAAGTGCTTCATTGTGTGCTAATATAAAAACCTAAAATTTAAAATTTATTTTAATAAAATAAATCATACGTCAGATTTTTTTATTAAAACAGTTGCTTTAACTAACCATAACGAATCTGAATGTCATTGCTTTTATCTCGAAACTCCTAAGTCGGTGCATTTTCAATTATTACCAATAATGTACTGTTACCGTAGAAATTTAAAATGTAATTTTACACATAATATATGCGTATAAATTTACCCAACTGCAGCAAAACAACACATTTATACTGATCGTGTAGTAGGGTTTGGGTGTCGTAAGATGCGAGATACTTAAGCCAGGCGATGTGTAGCAGCGTCTTCCTTATGACAACTAAAATCATAAATAAACTGTGGTTGCTAACCCGCCCGCCAATTTGGCATTTTTATTCTGCATTCTACAGGAGAAGCCTATGTTCAGCAGTAGACTTGATTTGGCTGTAACATTAACGATAACACATTTATCCCTTAAACACGTATTTCAAACGAGGTTTAAAAGTTCTAGACATTTAATTTTACTGATGCACATTAAGAATTATATCAACTTTGTGGTGTTAAAGGCACACTCTGATATGAAGTGTATCTGCCATTCCAATATCAAGAACAAGGAACTATAGATGAGATACCGCTTTTTTTCTTCCATCTGTATGCCTGTCTGTCCGTCTGTCTGTGTATTCACGATTCACAAAAAACTTCTAGACGGAATTTCATGAATTGGGATGGAAGAGGATACCATAGAGGCTACTATTTTCGTTTATTTAGATATTTATTCTTATAACGGCAGCTGATTTTTATTTAATTAATTTATTATACGGGAATTATAGGTTAACCTATGATTTGTGATGAACGAGTTTACGAGTCTCAAAATGTGTGACATAATTAACCGTAAAAACGGAATTCCAAAAAAAAAAAATAGATATATTAACTGAGATTAACTGATTAAGGTACATTATAATGAACCAAAAATTAATTTATATATTATACTCACAAAAACTAAACACACTAGTTTTTTGCTGTCCCTACCAGTTGCAACAACTTGCAATATTAATTTTCTGAAATTTAATTTCCATGTACCAATCAATCAAGTTAATAGATTAATGCATTTACAATGATATTTTCCTTATCGGTGAGTTCTATATTTTATTTGATACATATAGCGTTTAGATTCAAGCGTATCAAAAGGCACTAAAAGTAAAGTTTCAGCCTAAATACCGTATACTGCTGGGCACAGGTCTTCTTTCATTTATGGAGCTGTACACGCTGCTATAATAACAACCAAGTACAAATTGTTTGAGTTTTGCACAAGGCTCCAGTTTGGATTCAAACCACAAACCGACGGTGAAGTAGTCAAATACGCTGACGGATAGATCACTAAATTATTATGCATCATAATTCATAATGCCGTCATAGATAAATAATGCTTAATTTAGCAACATCGGGCATAATACCAGTATAATACTTTGTAATTTACTTAATGTTCACTTATATCAATCGGCTGAGTTCAACATAATATACTTTGTTAGTTCCTTGTTTTTATTTATACTATAATATTATCAAACCATAAAATAATGTCAAACCAATAAAATGCGAAAAGTTATAAAAGGATTAATTTATAATCTAATAACTAATAACTAAACAGATACGTCTTCTTCATATTCAACACCATATCTGTTAAATGTCAACAAATTATCATCAATCTCTTCTTTACTTTGTTCAACATTTTAATTTACTGTATAACACAACACTGGCACCTTTTTTCTTCTTTGATTATTTGTGGATCGAATTGGGAGGATTTTGATTCTCCCAATTGGAGGGTTAAAGTAAATGACTAACTTTATAATTAAATTATACGTTTTTAATTGTTTTATACGATTTGCAAGTAATAATTAAAACTAGCCCATATCCTTGCTTTATAAAAGTCCCCATGCCAAAATCGTAACAATTAAATTTCCCCTCGCTTAATCAATTGCTATGATTTCTATAAGTACAGCGAACACATCCTGACTTTATTTTCTTATCAGTTTCAATTTCACTATCTTATTCTCTCTCAAGATTATTCTTCTAATGTCCTCCAGCATTGAAACGTGGTCCAAAGTGATCTACTTGAATGTACAAGATGTTTTATTTTACAGTTATTTTTGGCGACGGTTAAATTATTTATTGTTGTGGGAGGTGCTCCAAAAATAGGTCATTTACTATTTGATCCATTAGTTTATGAAGCCAATAATTCACTCGCACAGATTGCACGTGTCCATAAAAGTACAAAAAATCAATTAAGTACATATTTGCGATCAAACAGCATGGCAGAAAGTTATTCACATAAAGAATACAATCAAAGCAGTTACGATTTTGACGAAACTATTTGTAGACAAAAAGGTGACAGAATTCTCTGTGGCTATAATAAGAATAAAGGCGAACTTAATACTAAGGAGGAAACAGAAATTTTAGATAATGGATGCCAAATACGAGGTGATAGACTGGAATGTGGATATTTTATTGGCCCGTTTACTAATCCGCGACGTCCACCTGCAAGCGATAATGTGATTAAAAAATTATATATGATGTGGAACAATACAGACCATACGTTACTTGGTAAATTATATTCAAATTCAACATCAAAAACACATCTAACACTTAAAAACGAAAATACCAAAACTTCTAAGGCCACATTTAAAAACCTTACTTCATATCAAACGGTTAGATCTACATTAACAGGTTCATTTATCAACAATTCCAGACTACTTACGCTTATTACTATGGACTCTTCCACAGCTGAACAAGTAGATTTATTATCAGAAAACGCTTCAAATAAATTTTACATAAAAACTTCATCAGTATCAACAACAACAGTATCGCCAATAAATAAAGCGAATAAAACTTTAGCAGGGTCTGGAAAATGTGTAGAGAATAAAGATCGTATATTTTGTCTCCCTTGAAACCCTAAACCTACCGGGATAAACGTATACTAAGTTCTTATCTAAAACACAAGCTCTGTTTACGAGTATTTGATATTTACTCAGTTCTGTTTATACCTAATCCAATTTGTTGTTCCAATTTATTATATATATTATTTATTGAATTTGAAATGCATTGGCTACATACTTAAACTTACTTTGCGTAGCCAATTACGGGCTATATATTGGATATTAACATTTCAGCTATAGACAAGAGAAAATTAGATACAGATACATCACATTTCCTGTGCTTTAAATTGCGACGTGAAAATGTTTTGTTTTAGATATAAATTCACACAGACGAAAAGCAATTGTTTGTAGGCCATACAAGCAACATTTCCGTGTGGGATTCGAACTCTAGGGCCAGAGCGCTGTAGCCAAATGCTTAGCCCCTACGCTATCGAGCTGTCTAGTTAATGAATATGTTGTAAAAAAATCTGCTTTGTTCTTTATTTGAAGTTGAAAAAACGATTTTTTCTATAAAATATTATTTTTGTTCTTAAGTATTTTTTTAATAAAATGCTGTATACATGTCCTTGTATTTTAATATTAAAATCTTTTAATAAAAATATGCATAATAATGAACTCATAATTAACCCTACTGACGCACCCTTACTTCTCTTTTGTATCTAATATTATCGCAGTTGTAAAGCAGTGCTTTATAATAACATACTAGGGCACACTGAAATGATCGGGAATAGAATATTTCGGATTGAGTTACTATAAAACCTTTTTTAGAATTTGAATACTTAGAATCTTTAATGACATTCAAACAATTAAAAAATATGTGTAAAAACAAAAACTATGTTGGTTTAAAGTTGACACGTCGTTAACAGGAATGGAGTTCTCGCGTGAACATTTCCGTGCCATAATTTATCACAATTTTCGTCGCGGCTTATCTCAAGATAAATCTCAAAATCTCAGCGAACTTGTTTCGATTTATGATGTTGAAACACCGAGTCAAACGATAATATACCGCTGGTATAACGAGTTCCGACGCGGACTACCGCGTAGAAACAGTGCTGAGCAACACATTAGTGTTGCTCAGCACTGTTTCTTCTGCAGGTCAACCAAGAACTTCGTCACGCCGGAAAACATCGCAGCTGTGCGAAATATTATATTAGATGACCGTCATGTGACATACGAGCAGATTTTGGCTGTTGTCACTATTGGAATGACTGCAATTCGGTCGATATTACATAATGAGCTGTGTGTAAGAAAGCTAGTTTCCCGCTAGGTTCCCCACAATTTGTTCGAAGAGCAAAAGGCGGCTCTTGTAGATTGGTGCCTGAACACTCTGCTGCGCTTCAACGGAGGGAACTCAAATGCCGTTTATAATATTGTCTCAGATGAAGAATCATGGATTTATTCATACGAACCTAAAAGAAACATCAGTCAGCAGTTTTGGTCTTCGAAGACGAGGTCAAACCAGCGAAAGTGGTTCGCTCCCGCAGCGTGTCAAAGAAAATGGTCGCTACGTTTGTCTCGAAAAAGGGGCATGTTGCTTCAATTCCTTTACAGGAACGCAGAACGATTACCGCTGAGTGGAATATCATGGTTTGTTTGCCAGAAATGATAGCCGAAATCCGAAAAAATAACCCGAAAAGTCGCATCATCTTACATCACGATAATGCGAGCTCCCATACGGCTCGGAAGACAAATGATTTTTTGGAGCAGGAAAACGTTGAGCTGACGAGCCATCCTTCGTACAGTCCTGACCTGAGCCCAAACAATTTCTTTACATTCCCTAGAATGAAAGATTTATTACGCCGTCAACGGTTTGAAGACCCCGAAGCAGCTGTGGAAGCGTACAAATCAGCCATTTTGTCAACATCAATTTCAGTCTGGACTTACTGTTTTAATGATTGGTTCGCACGAATGGAAAAGTACATTAAGTTGAACGGAGAATACTTCAAAAAAACAATAAAATACAATTTAGCTATACTGTGCATGTGATTTTTCTTATTCCCGATCATTTCAGTGTGCCCCTCGTAACAACTCAAAATAATAAAAAACTGCGATTGCCAACCCATCTGCTAAGCATAGCAACTACGTCGAAATCCCCTCTATGTGGCTTTTCTTTTATACTACTATATTACTCTTATAGACTGATAGGGATATGGCAGATATTTTATATTAACTATTCACACTAGTTACCGGGGAGCAGCCTTATAGCTTTGCGACATCTGATACTGCTATCTGTAAATTGCGCGACTGTCAGTAAATCGTGGCGAATCCTACGGAAAAAATTCTGAAGAGAGGAAGAGAGAAAGTGAGTGAGGTCCACATCTATCAGCCTATTAGTTTACTAGTAGTCGACTAAGCAACCTTTTTTGAACCAGGATGTCAAGGGAAGGGGAAATTATTAACCATCATGACGATGTCATTAATTTGGTACAGTGTGGACGTCAAATCATATTTTAAAATAGTTTTTATGCTGAAATCATTTTCTTGTTTTATAAACTGAATGTGGCTATCGAACCTGCACCAAACCGCAGCAAACTTCAAGCATGGAAGACTACAGATGCGTTGTCAGTTGTCACCTTTGAGGATTAAAATGGAATGCCTCACATCCTGTTATTAAACTGGCTCCATATACTCTTTAGACCGAAACACAGTATAAAACTTACACAGTTATCTAAAGGTCATCTATGTTACTGAAGCTTTGAATTTAACCCCTCAACAGTATCTTTCAAGATGGCGTAATTTCTTATATGCTTCAACCATTGCGGCTTGTATTTACTGCCCGGGAGAAATAATTTACTTAATTTCGTGTTTTCTTTAAATATGTGGGTATATTGTTATGGTTTATACAATACTATGTTTATTATTTTCAATTCATCGTCAATTTTCTCATCTAAATTTATATATTATTATAACATTAGTGCTAAAAGCGAAGTTTAGTTAATTTGCAGTAATTTAAAAAAATGGCGGAGAAAGGCGGGAACTGAAACACCGCAGTGGAACACAGTTACTGACAATAGATGTTTGACACATAGCAGGGATGGATGTTTTGATTGTCGAGTGAATAATAAAAGATAGGTTTTGTCTAAGCTTACTACACATTACCTATTACTTACATACCTCATTTAAGAATTTATTCGGCAAAACAATATTTAATAGCGACGATTTAAGTTATGTAATTTATGTTACGTACCTATAATATGAATAAGTTACTCTGGTCTACCTAGACCCTAGTCTAGTTGCCAACCGCCCTTTTTTGCTGGGACATGTCTTAGTTTTTATAGTATCCTCGGATGTCCTGGATAGTTTTTAAGCAGCGTCTTGGGTTTTTAAAGCGCCCCGATAAGTACATTTATTAAAAAATATTTTTATTAAAATATGATTGTAATCAGTACTTGAATTTCATTTAAGCTATTTTCTAACTTCAAATCCTAGTTTTTTTTAATTATGGGGTTGGGAACCCTAGCCTAGGGGCAATACTTGTTTATGGAGGTCAACTATCCTTAAACGCCTCGCCGTTTGCTGGCATATGTACACATATCAAGTGACTGATATAGGAACCTGTTTCAATTACTAAAACGAATTGGCGCCAATCGTTGTAACGTGAAGTGCATAAGACAATGTAATAATATTAAATTACGCTTATTAGCCGACTTCAAAGAAACAAGAGGTTGTTAATTCAACTGAATATTTTTGTACGTATGTTATGTTACGCTAGTACGCGATATCTTCGTTTATAAATCTGGTTATACTTTCAAAATTTATATGGTACCATACCATATTTAGAGGTGGAAAGATAATGGATGAAGTTTTTAATGAAACTATTTAGATGTCATTATAATTGTTACATTGATATTGTATATTCCATGGGTATATTCATAAGTAAACTCGAAATAAAACTTTAGAAAATAACTACAGACTTCAAAGAGTTATAAATAATTAATAACTTACTAGCTTCTGAAGTCAGAGCTGTAATTATGAATTATTCTTTCATACATTGTGTTTTAGCCCCGATTTCTGGGTTTTGCTTACCCCAAGCGCTTACGAATTAAACCCAATTATGATGCATGTGTTGTGTTGATACGTCGTTTTGTGGTGAGATTGAGTTAGAAAAGATATAAAACTCTACTTCCAGGTATATTTCCCAAGTAAATCTTATTATTAAGACATGTATTTTCTAGATAATCAGCGTTATGGTCGTCCTCCAGTAATTCAGGGTGAGTTCTTCTAGTGAATCTACTTAGGAAGCAAGTCCTCAAAGCAGATTCATAGGTCGCTGAACGACAAACAAAGCTGAACTCCCCCAAACATTAGTCCTCGCATTCTGTGCGATTGGCAACCATGATCTCTTTGAGGTCCGAGGGTGGTGACTTCAAGCGTTTTCTAGCGTGGCGCTCGAAAACGTAGCGACGAGAAGGACACTCGCGTTCTGGACGGTTCGCTGGAACAGTGTACATCGTATATAACAACAACTACACCCATTGTTCTACAATGCAGGAAATTCATTTGATAAAGTTGTCATAACAACTTACACGTAAGACATATTTCGTTGAAAAGAACACTGTTGGGGACGATCATGAGGGTGCCGATACTTTCGGTAGCGGCTGGCTCCCTAGTTAGGTAACGAGTTGACTCTTCATACTCCGGTTCTGGGCAAATTTTTTTTTTATAGGGTAAGGGTGACAAACGAGCACACAGTCCACCTGATGGTAAGTGGTTGCGGCCCATAGACATCTACATCTATCCTCTGTTACAAATCAAAATGTAGATGCGATGTCACCCGTGCGGACTAAGATGGAATACCTCATTTCCAGTAAAAAAGGCCTCCGGCCTCCTGCACTCACCAAGTGAAACGCGGAGGTAAACCTCTACTTCACGCTGGTTTTCTGTGAGGTCGTGGTACTACCCCGGTTCGGGCCGGCCCATCCGTGCGACAGCAAAAGCTGCCGCGTGACTCTACCACTGTTAATAATGCCGCTATTCGCGCCCCTGGTTGGAAGTCAATGGAGTTGCAAGTGCGGACGAGGCTATTCTCGGAACGGTCACGAAGGCATAGATCCTGGCATTTCTCCAACACGCAGAATGGCGGTGCAGTTTCACGTACCTGCAATAAAATAAACGTAGTGACTATTAAAAGTTTAAGTAAATTATATATATATATATATATATATATATATATATATATACATATATATATATAATTTATATAATTATATATATATATATATATATATACATATATATATATATATAATTTATATAATTATATATATATATATATATATATATATATATATATATATATATATATATATATAGAGAGAGAGAGAGAGAGAGAGAGAGAGAGAGAGAGAGAGTATTTTTGTTTTCGATATGCAGCCACATGCAGTCGATGAATGAAGATGGCTCCCAAAGAGAAAATAACCACTACGTTTAATGCCTCCACAGCTCCGCACCGTGTTTTTGGCATTTCTTGGGGGAACCCTATGAGACCCTATGTTATATAGTGTATTTGTGAAAGGCTCTGATGATGAAGATGGCAACAAGCGTAAAACGTCATAAAATTCTTCTAAATAAGTAGTTTAAATTTTTAATGTCTGATAACTTTTTATTTTTTCGTTACAATTAATTTAATGGTTTAATCTCTCGGAAATACATGTAGTATTTATTTCATTTTAGTAAACATTTGCCTGTTATTTTCCTGGGTTTAAAGATAGCTTAATACAAATATTAATAATAAGAATGGTTAATAGTCTTAGTTAATAGTCTTGTGGATCGGAAACGTAGGAAGTCGTATTATAAGTACTTGCCGGAAGCCGTGCTCGAAAATGACCGCGCCAGGCTCTACTGGGACCGGGCAATCATCACAGACAGGACTATTCTTGCGAATAAGCCTGATATTGTGCTGATGGACCGGGCACAGTCAAGGATATTTTTGGTGGACATTACCATTCCTTATGACGAGAACCCCGTGAAAGCCGAAACAGATAAGCTGACTAAATATCTGGAACTGGCTCACGAGGTGACCGACATGTGGGGTGGATTGCCGGCCGAAATTATACCTGTAGTCGTCTCTGCGAATGGGTTAATTCCAGTCAGCCTCTCGGGTCATCTGCGGCGACTGGGACTCCGTGACGGACCGCTCCAAGCTCAAATGCAGAAGGCGGTTATCCTCGATACCGCCCGCATCGTCCGCCGGTTTCTTTCCCTTTCCCCCTAACCCTCGGCCGTCTGGTCTCCTCTGCCGAGGGCTTCCATCTGGTTGGGTTTTTATATATTTATGTATTTTTTATGTATTTATTTTATTTTATTGATATTTATGTACGTTTACCATGTTTATTTACAATTATATATTTATATTGCTCAACTAGATGAGAAAACTTTATGGATAATAATTCTGTTCTGTTCAACGGTTACTTTGTTCTTCAACAATATTTGCTTTTTATTTCTTCAAGGTATGTTGTGTTGATGTTTATCGTCTAATAACATTTTTGAACAAATATCACACTCAGGTACTAAATAACACTTGAAAACAAAATGGAAGTTCAACTATGAGGTGTTTTGGTGTTATTTCACAAGCGTAAAAGATACACATTATAAATTAAGAAAGGAAGTTAAGTACAGGGTGGATCGTCTACTAATGTTTTAAATGTTTAATTTTGAGGTTGGAAGGTTTGATGATATTTCCGATATAACAGAAAGTTAGTTTTATGTTTGACATTTATAAAATGGGTGGCTTTTTGCTAGAACGAAGTTGGTCAATATTAAGAACTTATTTAGAAAGTGGTGAATCTTCTACTCAAACTGTAAGATTTTTACAAAAAAAAATTGACAAAAAGAATGTACCAAAAGCGTAGTTTGTGGATCAATTTGTGAAGCAAGTTCGCGAAACTCGATCATTGTTGGATAAAACAACCCGTGTACGTACTTGTCCAGTGCGCTCAACTAAAAATATCGCTGCTATTGCTCAATGTGCGTGAAAAACCATAAAAAGAAACTAGTCATCGTTCACAAGAATTGAACATTGCACACTTGTTTGAAAAGAATTTTGCATAAAGATCTCGGTATGAAAGAGTACAAAGTTCAATTAGTGCAAAAGCTGAACCCGCATGACCATCCGGTGCGTTTTCGGTTTGCTCAGTGGGCGGAAGACCGCTGGATCGAAGACGAGCAGCAATACCGAAAAACCATCTTTTCAGATGAAACTCATTTCCACCTCGGAGGATACATCAAGAAGCAAAACTGTCGTACTCAGACTCAGTGTGGGGCTCAGAAAATCCACACGTCATCGTGGAGAAACCAATGCATCCACAACGAGTGTCTGTCTGGTGCGGACTTTTGAAAATGAGCAAGGAAACGTCGTTACAGCGAATGGCAATTTTTTGTTAACGACGTAATAGAGGCCCAAACAATCAATAATGTACTGAAAAAGTGGACCGATCGAATGGGGTATTGTAAGGCTAGCCGTGGCAGTTATTTGAATGATGTTGTCTTCCATCCCTAAATGGAAAGCTTCAATCTTTCTAATTAACACATAACTTTGAAGAAATATTCATTAGTTTTTCTTTGTAGCCGGTTCAAATTCCAAATCTTAAATGGCTTACCCATTATTACATTACCAAAATATACGTCATGTTAATGTCTTTATTAAAATGTAAATTCCAAATTCGAGATATCTAATTCAAGCAAGTGTTAAATACTGTGAGATTGAATACTACCATATTAAGAAAAATCGTCGAATGCACTATTTTTATATTCAGGAAATGTTTTTTCCTCCGTTAGAATCCGCAATGTAGTGTATGAAAACCAATTTTGATAAGATGGTTCGGAAACTTCAGACTTATGACCCCCGTCATGACAACTTAAAACAGTTGTAAGATAATTACAATTATTTTATTTTATGTGTTTTATACAATGCACTATAAAACGGGTCTTGAGAGAAAATTATACCGTTACTACTCGTAATTACATAAATTTAATTAAAAATGCTATTTTTTTTTAATTGACTTTTCGCCATTATTTTATAGGTTTTCTACGTCTCTGCTTAATCTTTGTAACATGAATTGAAGATATACTTATTCTCATAATTACCATTTGCCATTGTGAGCATAGTATGTGCATGACTCTCGTCCCCCGCGGCTTCATCTTCAGAACTTGCTATCAGCTGCTCCGTACATGTCACTGACCGCTCATGTGGCCTAATCAACCACAAATTAACAGTTATATAATAAAAGTTATATAAATATAGTAAAAATATTGTTAGTGGAAAATAATAATCAGTTGATATATCTCAACTAGCTAGAAAACTTAGTTCTGCAACGGATTCTGTAAAAAAATTTGGAGACCTTATAAGTGTTGAAACAGCTAATGGTAGAATAGTTTGTTTTATTTATGTCCATAGGAATAATTTCATATGGATTCTTACTATAGGGTAATGCGACTGACATTGAAACTATCCTTGATTTGCAAAATAGAGCCCTAAAAGCAATTTATAACCTAGGTCCGTAAGTCCATTAGAGAAAACTTTAATGAAACAAATATATTAACTTTCGCCTCTCAGTATATTTACGAAAAATTAATGTACGTACACAGAAACAAACATATTTTAATTAAAAATAGTTATGTACATTTTGTATATACTAGAAACAAGTACTTGCTAGTTACAGCAGTTATTCGACTCCAAAGAATCAATAATACATTCATGGGGCAATGTATACGCTTTTACAACAAAGTCCCAGAAAATATTACCAGATCGTCACTTCATTTAGTGGGGGGACGCCCTATACTTCGCCTGCCGGTACGAGGCTGCCATTCGAGAACCTATCTTCCCCGTCTTAAAAAGAAGAGTTTCCTGCTAGTTCCGGACGAAAAGTGTTTTTCCGAATAAGTGGTAAAAGCATATATGACTTTCAATAAGTATTCTGGTAATTTATATTGAATAAAAATTATTCTATTTTATCTTATTCTAATGAATTGACGTTAGATCATATCATCATCATATTTTGGCGTACTCTCAAATGATAAAAAAATAGATACTAAATTTAAAGAAAAAAAATACTTTTATGCAAATATACTATTTTTTATCGAATTAGGGTGACAAACATACGTCGAAATCTATCTTCGATTAAGAATCAAAATGCAGATGCGTGGTAATACCTGAGGACTAAGATGGAATGCCTCGTTTTCAGTAAAAAGAATTATTTCTAATCATTAAGCTGTTTCTTCACGCTGGTATTCTGTGAGAGCGTGTTCCTTCGCCGGATACGTGTACATGACATTTGTCATTAATCTTTCATTATATTATAATTATTGATAATTGAAAGAATTTAATTTAGGGCGAGAATTTTGGATTCATTTTGTTTACTTAGGTGAGCTGCTGCTTCATGTTTGGGGTCTATTTAGGCTGATATTTCTCAGTAATGCCCCACATACTGGCTGGCTAACTAACTGGCTAATTACTGAATATATTTGATAGATTTTTTGTGTACCATACTAAAATGCTACATAGCTGTTATCATAGAATATATTATAACGCGCAAACACTTAAGCAATCCATTGGAAATATATTCATGAATAATGTAAATTATTTAATAACCCATTGTGACATTACATAGAAGTCATGACGGCTAGATTTGAGGCTCTGTTTTGATAGATACGGCAAAGAAACCTTGAAACACCGTAACTGTTTACTTGAATAGATATAAAATTTATATTTGTACAAATTATAATGTCAAAATAACAGTTTTTTATTAAATGCATATAAAAGTATATATATACTGTACTTATAACAAAAACATTTTTTTTATTTTGTCTATCTGTCTGTCTGCCTGTTTGTTCCGGCTAATCTTCGAAACGGCTGGACCGATTTTGACGGGACTTTCACTAGCAGATATCTGATTTTATAAGGAGCTTAGTCTACTTTTTCCTTTTATTTTAGAACAAGAATTAGGGTCCCGTACAAAAAAATTAAAACCCATGAATTTCATTCGTTTAAAAATCGACGCGGACAAAGAAAATATACACTACGCGAAACGCGGACGAAGTGGTA
Organism: Parnassius mnemosyne; assembly: GCA_963668995.1. NCBI lineage: Eukaryota > Metazoa > Arthropoda > Insecta > Lepidoptera > Papilionidae > Parnassius > Parnassius mnemosyne. Next base: position 18,757,113 of record CAVLGL010000068.1, on the reverse strand, counting down.
TGTAATTTAGTAGGTAAATAAAGTCATCGTAAACATCTTATTGATTTCAGTACAAGCCTGATATTAATAAATTTAAAGAATTATGAGGCAGTAGAAATGTAAGAAAGTGTTATGACATTCCTTTAGGAATTACTTCAAATAGAAAGGCATTTCTTAATTCAATTGTAACTTTGGGATATTCACTTTGGTGGAGCTCTCGTTCTTGTGCCCTGATCGTGTCACACCATGATAACTGCTATATTTTCTAACTGAATTAAATTTAAATTAGAGATGTTAATATAAGGATAAGAAATGCAAAAATATATATTACGTATTTCTACTCCATGTACGTACTACTGTACTAATGTAGAGCTATGCTGCATCTATATTAATTGTGTAGTTGTATCACAAATGGGTCGGCTCGGCCGGGGAAAGATTAGCAGGCAATAGTTGCAAAATTTATTTTTGAATTGTCTTATATAAAGCAGTATCGTTGCGGGTCTCGTATAGAAATAATTAAAAGGTTTCCTAAACCATAATCTAACTTTAAGAATTGTGCTCAGTTTTTGAATTACCAAACTAATGTCCTTCAGACTGAATTTTGGTCACGGTCCTGACTCTGAATTTTTTGACAGCAAAACCCAATATCTGATTTCGGCTCGACTCGGGAATCGAACCCGGGAACTTATGATCGGCAATTGAGTTTACAACCACTAGACAACCTATAAAGTAGCCAACAATATGTAACGTTAACCTTTAACAATTACTGAATACTTTCGACGAAAAATTGTAACCCAGACTTTAGATATTAGAGATAATCTACATAACAGAACCCTTTGCCCAACCTAATGCCTGTTCCTAATATGGACTTAGCCAACTTTTGTATAAATGAGCAACTTGTTTCGCTACGAAGGGTTATTACTTATTACTAGTATTTATTCTGTGCGTAGGGTTAACACAGTTGTTTGTAAAGTAAAAATTGGAACAAGAATTAGTCCCCCTTGCTGCGTCAATGCGTGTTTGGGGACTTAACATGTCAGTTTCCTCACAATGTTTCTTATAATGCTTTATATATATTTATAATATATATATATATATATATATATATATATATATATATATATATATATATATATATATATATATATATATTATAAATTTAAAAAGCCAAATTTAAAAAGGACCCCTGTAATATAAATCGTGAGAAATACAGGATACTTAGGAATCGCTGCAACACGATGTGTAGAGATGCGCAACGACGTTCACAAGACAATTGAGGAATCTGATCCCAATAGGGTTTGGAAATTTCTTAAAAGTTTGGGAATTGGCAAAAAGCGAAATGACTCCCTTCCTCCTGATTTAAACTTTGAAATGCTTAATCAATACTTTTCCTCAAGTTCTAGTTACGTTAACAGTTGTAAATCTAGGACACTAAATCACCTTCATTCTTTGCCAACTCCCGATTTCCCCGAATTCGTTTTATGTCAGGTTGCTGATTGTGACGTTAAAAAGAATATCACAGCTGTAACTTCTAATGCAATTGGTAATGATAATGTCAGCCGAAACATGATTCTCCCGCTCTTAGATCTATTAACTCCTATCATAACTAAAATTTTCAACAATTCTATAAATACAGGAACTTTCCCTACTCTATGGAAAGATGCTCAAATTATTCCACTACCCAAGAAATCAAATCCCAAGTCCTTCTGTGATTATCGTCCTATTTCCATATTACCTTTTCTTTCTAAAATTCTTGAGCGTCTTGTCCAACAGCAACTTAATCTATTTCTTAATGAAAATAGCCTCTTAAATACATTCCAATCAGGCTTTCGTCCTGGCCATAGCACGGTCACTGCTTTGGTTAAAATCACAGAAGACATTCGGGCAGGAATGGAGAATCGGCAAGTTACTATTCTTACTCTTCTTGATTTCAGTAACGCCTTCAACACAGTCGATTTTGATATACTTCTAGCTGTGCTCCGTTCTATTAACGTATCTCCAGCGGCAACTGACTGGTTTCGTAGTTACTTGTTTGGACGCCGTCAATGCATCCGTATTGAAGACACTTATTCCTCGTGGTGTTCTCTGGATGCAGGCGTACCACAAGGTGGCGTGTTGTCTCCTCTCTCTTTTCAATTTTCATACGCTCTATCACTTCAGGAATAACTTCTCTCTACCATCTTTATGCAGACGATCTCCAAATATATTCTCAAACAAGTATCAATAATCTTCCATCTGCCGTGCTATCCACAAATCGTGATCTCGCTATTATTTCAGAATTTTGCACATCTTATGGAATTAAGGTTAACCCTAGTAAAACGCAGGTAATAGTGATAGGTAGCAACAAACTACTACAAAAAATTACTTGGCATACGCTGCCTTTCGTTTGTTTTGAAAATTCTGCTATTCCTTACAGTAAGGCTGTAAAAAATCTAGGGGTTCTAATTGACAGTACAATGTCTTGGGCACCACAAATTGAACAAATAAGTAAGAAAATGTTTGCAGCTTGTGGAAGTCTCAAAAGACTTCGAAATTTCTTACCCATTTCTACCAAAATTGCGTTAGCACATTCCATTTTGTTGCCTATTTTAGACTATGCTGATATATGCTACACTGTTATTACCATGGAGCAATTAAACAAGCTTGAGCGTCTTCAAAATCTTTCCATTCGGTTCATATTTGGCTTACGCAAATATGACCATGTATCCCAATTTCGAAATCAACTCAAGTGGCTCCCAATTCACCTTCGCCGGAATGTTCATTTACTTTCTTTACTTTTTTGTGTTCTGTTTGATCCGAAATCTCCAAGGTACCTTAAGGAACAATTTCACTATCGATATGAATTTCATGATCGTAGTTTGCGTTCAGTGTATGGCTTGGCTTTGAACACTCCTTACAGCGTAACTTCTTTTTATAATAAGTCATTTACTTCACAAGCAACCAGACTCTGGAATTCATTACCACTTAACATCCAGCAAGCGCAATCTTTACAGATTTTCAAAAAACAACTGAAGGAGTATTATTTGAATTTCCCGTCATAATTATAAATTATATGCATTTCCTCTTTTTATAAATACTTGTTTTTTTCTTCTTTTTGCTTAATTTTCTCTGCATATATATATATATATGTATGTATGTATGTGTATATATATATATATATATATATATGTATATATTTATCTATATGTATGTATATATGTATATATTTATTTATTTATGTTTATTAATTTTATAATATTATATAATTCATATATTTATATAAATCGTGTTTAATTATAAGTTTTTGTCCTCAGTTTCATTTTATATTGCACGTTGCACGTATCCGTCAAAATATATTACATTGTTCCCTATTACGTTCGGTTTGTCAGGTAGAAATCGCTTAAAGCGATATGACCACCGTTTGTAGTTCTTAAGTTATTCCGTAATTGTAACACTTTGTATAAATGCAATAAAGAGTTATCTATCTATCTATCTATCTATCTATCTATATATATATATATACTTATATTTGAGAGGTCTATGTAAGTCGTTTTAGAGCAGCGTAATGATACTGTCAAAAGTACGTGACAATAATCGAACCTCCTTTTAAAGCCTGGATAAATATTAGACTCGATTTTAATACTCAAGATTTGACACTTCTTGAAATATAATATGCCCCAAAAATATACGCAGGTTTAAATTAATTATTTTAATTCTTAACCGAATCGATTTTTAAAACTTACTTACTTTTTATATTACATAATTATATACGAGTATTTTACTATAAATTAATCAAGATAAAACAACTTTGTCGTACGAGATCGCGTTTTTTAGAAGCGATAACGATATAATATTTTACTATTATATGAAAGAAAAGGCCAGGTCAAGATCACCCTAAACCGTAGAGCATGTATGAAGAGAATAATGAAAGTGGACGAAGCGAAACAAGCATGTAAGGATCGTAGCAAGTGGAAAGATGTGGTCTCTGCCTACCCCTACGGGAAAGAGGCGTGATTATATGTATGTATGCATGTATGTTATTGAGTATGATTCTTAACTAGCTACATTTTCATTAAGATTATTTATTTTCTGATAATAAGCAAAAACGTGTCAACTAAAGTAACTTTTTGTCCACTTCGTGCTTGACAAATATGCATGCAGCGGAGAAGGGAGTGCTAAAAGCCTTTTAACTTAGGAAATACTAGCTTTAAGAGCATTGATTCTTTTATAAACGGGGACAAAATTCACCTGATGGTAAGATAAATATTGTGGCCCATCTGTCCAGGAATTAAAACTTTGATGTGTTGACACCCTTGAGGCCTACGTCGTATGTCGTTACAAGTAAATAGGCGCTCCAGTTCTCATAACTTACCGTTATGCTGCTATTTTATGCTGGTATTCTGTGAGAGCGTAGTTTTTCATCAGTTTGTGGTGTCGCCATAATACAGCTTTAGATGCTGAAAAGCTCTATTTCCTATATTAAAAGGTCGTTAGTTTTTTAACCAGGGCATTCTGCTGCTGTTTTACATTAGCGTTATTTTACACTCAGTGATGCAGTAAAACAAATAAACAGATAAATGTATGTCTGGGAAAAAAAGTTTTGAAGACATGTAACACCCTCCCGCACGGCTGATCTCTAGTTTCATAACCCTTGCAGATATAAGAGGAGGTTTGTGCCCAGCAGTGACGTGTAAATAAGCTGTAACTTTAAAATTTATTACCGTGACACCTTGGTCTTTCCGTGGTCGAGCCGAAACGAGTCGAGATAATAAAACCAGGCAAGATAAGAATTTATAACTTGTAGAATCACGCTACATCGTGTTATTTCTACAGCACGAATAGGTCCGCTCAACCGTAGAATGACTACTTTCTTATATAATAACAGCGTGAAATAGCAGCATATGGCTACTGATATGATATGAATCGTGAGTAACGAGAATTAGAGGCCCTTTGTCACATTACCTAACTAGTAACCCGTTAGCATTCGTTTATCCATTTTAGTCCACAGAAGTGACACCGATCTGCATTTTGATACTTAACTGAGGATAAATGTTGATCCACAGCATTCACTTTTATATTAGGTGGACTCTGTACCACTTTTTTATTTTTATACAAGAAAGGGAGACACCCTTTCTTGTATAAAAATAAAAAAGTTATGTCTTTGCAATATGTTACTAGTTGAGAAAAGACTTCAATGTGATGAAAAACAACTAAACAAACATCATAGTCATTGATTTTAAGAATCATTTTAAAATTTGCTACTATATGTTATGAGCCCTACTCATAAATTTGCACGACAAAATGCTCCGACGACTCGACCTATGAAAATTTCGTCTTTTCCAAAAAACAACAAAACTATGCCGATTGAAAGCGGATGTCCACATCCAGGCTATTGTACCCGACCAATGTCCTCGTATGAGCAATTCTGTGAAATGACGTAGCTTCTAAATTTTAAACAGTTATCTACAAAATGAAATCGAGTCTCGTTGAAATAGACATTGCAGGTTGAAATGTAGTTAAACTATTAATATAGCCAATACAGTTTTTATGTGCTTACCAAAGTAGTCCAGACACTTGTCGGTCTTCTTAAATTTCAAAGTTCTATTCTCCACGAATCCAATGCAATTTATGATTGCAATTGTAAGTATTAAATTGACTAAAACTTAATGTTTCCGAAATTAAAAATACTCGTTTTTCCAGGACAAAGAGTTAAGTAAGTATAGAGGGACAGGCACCACGCATTGGGGCAGCGCGGCAGACCATTATTTGCTACAAAATCTTCAGTATATTTCGGTTACTATGGTTCTACTGCGGATATCCTTATTTCTAAGTCTATCACCCAGAGAAACTCTAAGCATAGCCCTCTTCATAGCTTGCTGGGTGACCTTGAGCTTCTTCATGCTGCTAGCAGTAAAGCCATTCTAATCTCGCTCACACTGACGTGATGTGATAATCGATTAGTGTCGGATGAGACTTGCTCTTGACTCGTGCATGTGGCTCCAACGATAATTTACACAGGTGTCCCGGAAATGATGCCGCCATGATCGGTCTTCAACTTTGACAGTTAGCTCTTTTCGGTGGACAGATCATTAACAAAGACTTAAGGAGTCTTAATTTCGTACAACTGCTTCTTTGATACGAGCTGTATTAAAGTTGCGCAAGTTTCGCTACAAGCATTTGGAGATAGGTCTGTTCAGTTGCCTATATGCTGTCAATCTGCTGAGACTACAGCTTTCATGTGCCGTCTAACAGCCATGAGATTAAGAGTGTAATTGGAGACTTTTTGAGTTCTTCTGCGACTCGCCGTATTTTTTGTGCCTAATTTTGCGTCGAAGTCTCCTTTCAACACCGTATATTGGTAATTGGAGACTTTTTGAGTTCTTCTGCGACTCGCCGTATTTTTTGTGCCTAATTTTGCGTCGAAGTCTCCTTTCAACACCGTATATTGGTTTTGAATGAGTGCATGGGTCTAGAGATATCCCGATAAAGAGGTGGAGGAAATATACATTTCTTCCACCTCTTTATCTGGATGTGAAGAGGTTGTTGCGTAAGCCTGTATGACCTTAAGCAAATACCGTTTGTTGATTCTGAGTATAAGGTACGCAACCTTCGTCAACGCACTCCCGATCTTTACAACGTTATTATCGAGAGACCTGTGGGCGATAAAACCGACAACTCCTTGGGATAGATGGTCACAGTGATAGAACGAGTTGCCGGATTCAAGGATTACTGTGTCCTCTATTTCAAACCTCAGATAGTTCTGTAATATCCCATCTCAACTTTTCCACCTTTTCTTCCAGCACCAGGATCTTCTCGTCAACCCACAGGGTACGTGCGTTAAATGTTGCCAGGCCGAGACATTTAAGGTGGTAGCCGAACATCCACCGGAGATTCTTAGTGCCATGTTATCATGTTCGCCATCGTAGTCAAGAATAGCGAGAAGTTTGCTTTTGCGGTGTAGAGGTGAAACACGTCGTATTGTCGTCAGTGGTATGTCTTTCCTAGTGTAGTGGTGTTGGGAATAGTGGTGGTGGGATTATTGGTGACGGTGATAGTGCACGCAATTGAGGGAGGGCGGGAGGTGCTCTTCAAACTAGGACAAGACACATCATTTTATTTTATCGAGCGGAGGTACGCGAAGTAATTTTTTACCATCTTTAAAAAAAATTGTTAAAAGTGTTTTTTCGCAATTACTTGAAAACGGTAAAAATGAGACAAGTTCTAAAAAAATGTGTAGAGTTTAAAATTTTACATAAAAAAGGTTTAACAACTTTTTTCCTCCGGTCAAAATTAGCCGAGTTAGGGAGGTTTTAAGTTGAATATATTTAAGTTTAAGGATGAATGTATATTTAAAATCATTGTAGGTAATAGAAAAATAAGCAATTTTTTTTAAATTACTTAAAAAAACAATCTTTAATTTTAAATATACAGCTTTTTATGTTAAACAAAACAATTTGAAATTTTCAAATTGAAATTTGAATGCTAAATAATTAATGAATTATTTATTTTTGCCATATTTAGATTCCTCGTAAAATCCCCTACATTTTACAATTGATTCTATCAAAAGTGCAAAGTTGAGTGCCAAAATTTTGATTTCAGACCTTATTTGACTAGACTATGAATGCGATCTGCCAACGCCGACTAACAAGCGAGCTATTGTGGCCCTCTTGTATAAAACGATGTTGACCGATCTCAATCGGATTGGATTTTGTGTTTAGCCACAGATTATATCCCGCTGACCTATAAAAATTCGTAGAGAGTAAGTGGAAAGCCCGAGACCTATGTGGAAGCTGGCTAATTACTAAAGACTCCATGCACGCATAGGCCAACAGTAGTAGCATCACACTTTTGGCGTTGCGTCACAGCCTAGGATTTATTAGTCGTGATGTATGTTATTTTTCCAATAGGTACCTAGATGACAAGGCAAGCCTCACTAACCGCAGGAAAAGTCCTTAGAATAGCGAAGATTTGCAGTAATTGCATTCTGGACATAAATTTAGGAATATTTTATTTCTATAGTTTGGTGTGGACACGTGCATGGACACGCTGGTTGCATAATATATGCAGTCACACAACGCTGTACCGCCGCCGCCCTAGGCACAGTACTTGGTACTTAACATTAATTTACAAATTAACGTCTATGCTAGATACCTTTAGACAGAATCTTAATAATTTTGTTAATTGTTTACACAGGACGGTATATAAACATCGATTCTTATGTACCTAAAGTAATAAGTATATATATTTATTAAAAATAGTAAATTATAGTGTTAGAAATTTTTGGCAATATTTCAAAACGAATGTTTCAAAAACAGATTAAGTAAAAAAATAACAAATAATTAATATTTTTAAATAAAACTAATTTTACGGATTTTATCGCGTATATTAATCTATTTTTATATTCCCGACGTTTCGGGTGCTTTCCAGCACCCGTGGTCAAGGGGGACTGAGGTGTTTGACGTCCTGCTGTCATAGTTAGCCCAGCTACCTTCAGTTTTTTAATATTAATTTTTGGTCCGATTTACGCAGAATGAGCTTACAGTATCTTGAAGTCTAGCAGTGGTATACTTGGGTTTGGATTTGATTTTATTAATTATAGGATCCCAAGCAAATGGCAGCACTCATCCATCTTCTCTATTGAAATTAGGATGTTTTTTAATTTCAATAGCCTCGCGAATCATCCTTGGGAGGAATCGGTGTTCTTTTGCGAGGATTTGTGGTCTATCAAATCTAATGTAATGGCGGGGACGATCTTGAACATGTTCACAAACTGCAGACTTCCCGATACGTCGGTGCTTCACGTCAGCTATATGTTCTTTAACGCGGGTTTTAATAGATCTTTTTGTTTGTCCTATGTACGAGAGACCACATTCACAATCCAGCTTGTACACTCCTGCATCTTGTAGAGGGATATGACACTTGACGGATGGTAAAAATTGACCAATCTTCTTCAGCGGCTTGAAGTATGTTTTAATGGAAGCTCGCTTCAAGATGTAGCCAACCTTGTCTGTGACTCCTCTGACATAGGGTAGTACAGCAGGCACACGCTCGACTGTGGCTGGCTTCACTCGGTCACTGTGACGTAGGCGCGGGACCCGAAGCTTGTTGTCTTGCAGTACTTGCTCGACGTGCTGAAGCTCGGCGGCCAGATGTTTTCTGTCACAGATCCCTCGTGCTCTCTGAAACAAAGATTTTCCCACGGTAGCTAACTGTGAAGGATGATGGTGAAATTCACCGTTTAGATATCGGTTGGTATGGGTATTTTTTCTGTACACAGTATGACCAATAGTGTTATCAGGATTTCGGATGACTAAAACATCTAGGAAAGCTAAAGTATTGTTTGCCTCTAACTCCATTGTGAATTGTATTTTAGGGTTTATGGAATTAAGGTGGTTTAAAAATGCAGTTACTACAAACCTCGGTGGTTTGTATGGGTTACCGAAAATACACAAACCAAACGCTCCACTACGTCCTATAGTAAGCCAGATCGATTCACCAACTTATAAGTTGGCTCAACACTTGGCTAAAATACTGTCACCACTAAGAGGACCAGAGCACACACAAAGGATTCATACCATTTTGTTAGTGAGATTAAAGACCTACATCTCGCTGACAATGAAACTATGGTCAGTTTTGATGTTCAGTCACTATTCACATGCCTACCTATTGAAGACTGCATCTCAATTGTTACTAGAAAGCTAGAAGATAACAACATGCCTACAGAATATGCAGTATTATTCAAACACTGCCTCACATCTGGCTATTTATTGTGGAAAGAAGAGTTCTACATGCAAGTAGACGGAGTGGCAATGGGCTCACCTGTATCTCCTGTAGTCGCCGACATATTCATGGAGGACTTTGAGGAGAAAGCCCTTCTTACTGCTCCTGTAAATCAAAGATTCTACAAGATGCAGGAGTGTACAAGCTGGATTGTGAATGTGGTCTCTCGTACATAGGACAAACAAAAAGATCTATTAAAACCCGCGTTAAAGAACATATAGCTGACGTGAAGCACCGACGTATCGGGAAGTCTGCAGTTTGTGAACATGTTCAAGATCGTCCCCGCCATTACATTAGATTTGATAGACCACAAATCCTCGCAAAAGAACACCGATTCCTCCCAAGGATGATTCGCGAGGCTATTGAAATTAAAAAACATCCTAATTTCAATAGAGAAGATGGATGAGTGCTGCCATTTGCTTGGGATCCCATAATTAATAAAATCAAATCCAAACCCAAGTATACCACTGCTAGACTTCAAGATACTGTAAGCTCATTCTGCGTAAATCGGACCAAAAATTAATATTAAAAAACTGAAGGTAGCCGGGCTAACTATGACAGCAGGACGTCAAACACCTCAGTCCCCCGTGACCACGGGTGCTGGAAAGCACCAGAAACGTCGGGAATATAAAAATAGATTAATATACGCGATAAAATCCGTAAAAATTGTTTTATTTAAAAATGTGTAGTGTTCGCGTAAATATAAGAAATCATTAAATAATTAATATTTTTAAAAGTATAGCCACTTCTTTAAATTAACTCTAATACAAAATTTTTATTATGTACTTTGTAGAAATTCTTTTTTGGTTCGAATGAAAAAAAATTCCACGTTTCCTAACAATATGTGACTTTCCATTTCTTATTAAAACATCGATACACGCATACCAGTTCACTAGGATGCTCTAGTCAAGGGTGCACTTCTATACATCATTATCATCATCATTACAGCACTTCACAAGTCCAATGCTGAACATAGGCCTCCCCCAAAGAATGCCACAAAGCACGGTCCTGAGCCACCTGCATCCATCGACTTCCTGCATATCTTACCAGGTCGTCACTCCATCTAGTGGGGGGACGCCCTACACTTCGCCTGCCGGTACGAGGCTGCCACTCGAGAACCTTTCTTCCCCATCGGTTGTCGGTTCTTCGAGCTATATGGACGGCCCAATGCCACTTCAGCTTACTAATCCGTTGTGCTATGTCGGTCACTCTGGTTCTACTGCGGATATCCTCATTTCTGAGGTTATCACGCAGAGAAACTCCGAGCATAGCCCTCTCCATAACTCGCTGAGCGACCTTGAGCTTCCTCATCCGGCCAGCAGTGAAGGACCACGTCTCAGTTCCGTATGTCATCACTGGCAACACCCACTGGGTGTACAGTCTCGTTTTCAAGTTTTGAGGTATACCTGACGAGAAGATGTGTCCTAATTTCCCGAACGCTGCCCAACCGAGTTGAATCCGTCGATTGAACTCTCGGTCGAAGTTGGACTTACCTAGTCGGACTATTTGTCCCAGGTAAACATACTCGTCAACAACTTCGAGCTTAGTGCTCCCTACAACTACCGCCATAGGTGTGACATGAACATTAAACATGATCTTTGTTTTGTCAATGTTCATCTTAAGACCTATCCGTTGGGAAACACTATTGAGGTCATTGAGCATAGTCCTTAGATCCTCCAGCGATTCTGCCATAGGGACTATATCGTCGGCAAATCAAAGGTGAGTGATGTACTCGCCATTGATGTTGATACCGTATCCTTTCCAGTCCAGAAGCTTGAAAACATCTTCCAATGCAGCGGTAAAGAGTTTCGGGGATATGACGTCACCCTGTCTTATACCTCTCTGCAATTGGATAGGTTTCGTACTCTGGTTCTGTACTCGGATGGCCATCGTAGCCCTACTGTACAAGCACTTCAACACTTCGATATACCGACAGTCAACTTGGCATCGCTGAAGGGACTGCAGCACCGCCCAAATTTCGACGGAATCAAAGGCTTTCTCATAGTCCACATACGCCAGACATAGTGGCAAATAATACTTCTCGGACTTTTGGACAATTTGCCGAAGGGTATGTATGTGGTCTATGGTACTAAAACCTTTTCGGAAACCGACTTGTTCGGGAGGCTGGAAGTCGTCAAGTCTGCGCGCGAGACGATTCGTAATGACTCTTGAAAACAGCACGTAGACGCGGTTCAGAAGGGAAATCGGTCTATAGTTCTTCAAGAGAGCGTTGTCGCCTTTCTTGAAGAACAAGACCACCGCACTTCTGCTCCACGCCTCCGGTGTAAGGCCACCATGGAGGACGGAATTAAAGAGCTTTCGAAGGACTTCAAGTACCGGTTTTCCATCCGCTTTCAGAAGCTCCGCTGTAATTTCATCCTCGCTTGGGGCCTTGCTGTTTTTAAGGTGCTGGAGAGCCATTCTAATCTCGCTCAGACTGACGTCCGGGATATCATCGGAATAACGTCGCATAAGAATCGCTCTTGGATCGTTTCTCACACTTGCGTGCGGCTCCAACGATGACGTGTACAGCTGCCTATAGAACCTCTTAATGCCCCGGAAACGATGCTGCCACATTCGGTCTTCAGCTTTGACTGTTGGCTCTTTCCGGCAGACAGATCTCTGGCAAAGACTTTGGAGCCTTGGTTCCTCTCGATCGCTCCTTCAATACGAGCTGTATTGAAGTTGCGTAAGTCCCGCCGCATGCACTTGGATATCTGTCTGTTCAGTTGCCTGTATGCTGTCAAATCTGTTGAAGAATGTAGCTTCATCTCCCGTCTAACAGCCATGAGATTAAGAGTGTGATCGGAGAGTTTTTGTGTTCTTCTGCGGCGGGTCTTGCAGAACTTAGCTCCGACCGCATGGACAGTTTCCACGAGCTTGTCATTCAAATCGTCCACTTCATTGCAGTCTTCAAGGCACTGAAAACAGTTTTGTAACTCGAGCTGAAAGGTTTCGGGACTTTGGATTAGAGCACGAGGGGGATGGAGCGTTGACTTCATTAGACGAGACCTCTCCAACTTAACGTTTAGGTTCAGTGTGCCTCTAACCATTCGGTGATCGCTGCCGGTTGTCACCCTCGCTGAGACATCACTGAACAGTTGTCGTCTGGTCGTCATAATGAAGTCAATCTCATTTTTTGTCGAACCGTCGGGGCTCGACCAGGTCCACTTCCTGTGGGGCCGCTTCTGGAAGAAAGAGTTCATCGTAAAGAGTCTCTCTTTCTCCATGAAGTCGGCCAGCTGCTGGCCCCTTGGGTTCCGTTGCCCTTTTGCAAATTTTCCCACTTTCAGCTCACCGTTCTCTCTTGTGCCTAGTTTTGCATTGAAGTCTCCCATTAACACCGTATATTGGGTTTTGGAGGAATGCATGGCTCTAGAGATATCCTCATACATTTCCTCCACCTCCTGATCGGGGTGTGCCGAGGTTGATGCGTAAACCATGACCTTCAGCGAATACCGTTTGGTGATTCTGAGTATAAGGTACGCAACCCTCGTCGACACATTCTCAATCTTTACAACGTTGTTAACGAGAGACTGGTGGACGATAAATCCGACACCTCCTTGGGACAGATGGTCGCCCTCCCGGTAATAGAGCAAGTTGCCGGATTCGAGGATTACCGTGTCCTCCCCCTCTCTTAGGACTTCGGATAATCCTATAATATGCCAGCGTAACTTGTCTATCTCTTCTTCCAGCTCCACAATCTTCTCGTCAGTCCTCAGGGTGCGTGCGTTGTATGTTGTCAGGTCGAGACGTCGTAGGTGGCAACCGAACCTCCACCGGAGATTATTAGCACCCCCTGCCCCGCCGTTACCATGGTCGCCACCGTAGCCAGGAATAGCGGGTCCGCCGGGGACTGGGGGCCGTTTCTTCGTTACTTTCATCATGGGGGGTATATTGCCATAGTTGCCACGCTTGGCGAGCGGGTTGGCAACCGCAGTTTTTTATTGTATTTTTGCCGTTACCAGGAAGATGCTGCTGCCCATCTCCTGCCTGTATCCCTTTGTCGCCTTTTACGACACCCACGGAAAGATATGGGGTAGTGAATTGTCGTGAAGCGACAATTAAAAAAATAGAACCTAACCTAAGTACAACAAAACAACAAAAGTAGAGCCAGAAAACAATATATTTAAATTTTTAAAAGGTATTTACAATTTTATAAAAAAAATGAAATGAGGATGATGATGAATGAAGTGAGAGTACAATTAGATTACAAAAAAAAATAAAGGTAGGAGAATAGGGGAATATAGAGTTGTAGTGGAGCCTAAAAGTCGAAGCGACACACGTTGCGATTGTAGAGGTAGGTTTCTTAGCAGCCACGGCACGCAGCGCCTGGAGCCAGCACACGCAGCGTCCGGAGCCGGCGCACGTAGCGCCTGGAGTAGGTGCGCTCAACGCTTAGAGTCAGCAGTTGCAGCGCCCAAAGGTAGCGCCGGCGGTAGGTGCACTCGGCGCCTGGAGTAAGCAGTCGTAGCGCCCGGAGTGGTGTGGACCTCGCGCTTGAAGTAGACTGCCGACGACTTCCGAGGTAGATGGAGGCTTGTAGGATTCCGGAGTGGTGCGGCTCCGCGCTTGAAGAAGGCTTCGCCGAAGACTTCACGTGTAGGTGGAGGCTTGCAGGATCCCGGGGCAGTGCGGCCCCGGGATAAGGCCTTTAGGAGATACTTCCAATTCGCGAACTGAAGCGAGACTGCCTTTCTTCACCGATTGTTCGGCTTTTATACCTTTCTAGAGAGAACGGAAAAATTATTTAAATTAAACGCAAATTTTTTGTAAATGGTCAAGAGAAAAGAGTATTTATGTGGAATTATCGAAATAGGAACAACAGATCGGTAGCAAATTTGAATATAATTACTACGGAAACGAAATAAATAACAATGTCAAAACATGTCAAATTTTGGTTTTAGGTTTATAATAAGAAAAGGGTAAGATTTAAGTGGAAAATGAGATATTATTGATATAGGAAAAAAGGTAGCGCAGCTGCCCACACAAAGCCCAAGATTGTAGAGTTACGGAAAACTAGCTAAAAGATCGAAAAAAGGTAGACTCCATTGACACCAATTTAAAAGTGCTGATAATGTGAAAATACGAAGTAGAAATGATTTGTTATTGTGTTCTTATGGTTTAAAATCGTTACAGGATCCTATGGAAATAAAGGTGATGTAAAATATCCAGTTTTGAGATGAATGCAGAAAATCGAAACAGAATGGAAAAATGAATTTAAAATAATGTAAAATGATATGTAAGTAGCATAACACTACATTTTCCCCCGACCCTGGAAAATTTTTGACTCAGCAAAAATTTTGATATATACATTCTAAAATAAACCATAAAAACACAGCTTTGCAGAAACAGACATCACCAGGCAAAATCAGATATACCATCTCTTACATTCATCATCTGCCATTCAGGTAAGGGTGGAGTTCACATTCAATGACTACCACTCTAAAAGTGTGTTTTCAAAACGACATTAAGGCTTATTTAAGGAGTAGTCATCCGCTCCTGCGTGGAAAAAAAAATAAATTAGTCGAAGAAACACCACTCTTAAAAGTGTGTTTTCGAAAGGACATTCAGGCTTATTTAAGGAGTTGTCATCCGCTCCTGCGTGAAGATAAAAAAATTATTAAGGGAGTAGTCAGCCGCTCCCAAGTGAAGATAAAGATAAAGAAATCAATCTTAAGCAAGCTTTAGTCGCTATGACTTAAGTAAAGATAAAGAACGGCCAGAGCGGTAGGGCTCAAAGCCAGAGAACAGCAACATCACAAACGAGATGTGTCTGAAATAAAAATAAAAAGTGACGATTAACCAACGAAAGTTCGAGGTCCTAAAGCAAGATGTGTTGAAGAACACTGGATCATCAAACAAACAAACAAATTAAAAGAAATAAAAATAATAAGGTGAGAATGATGGTGATATTTATACATATATACAAATTAATAGTTAATAAAAGTTAAGAAAATTTATGATTTTACATCTTTGATGTGCCACTTGCCTCTAACTCCATTAGGGTCTTCAAGTACATAGACTAGTGGTGACAGTTTAGCTATCACTTTGCACTTGATGAACTTAGGGGCAAGTTTAGCATTAAAGTATGCGCCGGCATTGCTTAAAACATGATTTTTACGCCAAACAGTATCTCCCACATTAAATTCTTTAAAAGCCCGGCGAAGATCATAGCGAGCGCTATTTTTAACGTGCGCTATGTGAAGTTTAGTTTGAACTTTGTGAAAGATAGATGAGAGGAGACCAGCATTAGACGCGTAAATATCACGAGGCATAAATTAATTCCTCGAGGTTCTGAGTTGGAGTATAGAAGGAACCACAAGGTATTGTTTCCCTACCAAAGACTAAAAAGTTTGGAGTAAAGCCAGTAGCTACATTTGTAGCGCTGTTCATTGCGTACTGAATCTTAGTAAGATGGTTGTCCCATGATCTATGATCGTCTCCTACTAGAGATGCTAGAGCTGTAATAATTGTACTATTAAACTTCTCCGTAGGATTAACCTGAGGACAATATAAAGCTGTGTGAAAAATAAAAGGAACGTTATAAGAATTTAAGAATGAGTGGAATTCTCGCGACTGAAATTGAACAGCATTGTCCATTATAATAGTTTGGGGAATGCCATGAACTAGAAAAACTGAATTTTCCAAAACATTAATAATATTAGCTGAAGTAGCACGTTTAAGGGGAAAAATCATAGTAAATTTAGTAAAATTGCAGTTAATTAAACCATAGGGAGAATGATTAGGGTGTTTGTAGGTTAAGCAGGTTTCACAAGTTGAGATTAAATTGGCAATATCCTTAAACATACCAGGCCAATAGTATTTTAAAGATATTTTCTTGAATGTCTTGAAGATACCAAGATGGAGTTCTGAAGGGGAACCATGGTTAACTTCAATAATTGCATGTCTATCTTGAGGTAGTGGAACTTCTTTCCAAATAAAGTCATCGTTTAGACGATCGGGAGAATGGATGCAGCGGTAAAGTTTGTTATCCCTGATAGTATAGTTGGGATATGAGTCTGGGCTGTTGGAGCATCCGAGAAAAATCTTGTTGTAGTGCTCAAGTTTACGATCAGGTGGTTCTTCAATCGTAATAGGGTGTACGCCTTGAGGTGAAATTTCTCGTGTATCAGGACGTTCTTGATTCTTATGTCTTGATAATAAATCTGGAACAACGTTATCCTTTCCTTTTTTATGTTTCAGGACAAAGTTAAAGCAAGATAAGCGTAAAGTCCAGCGAGCAAGTCTTCCTGATGGATTCGATAAGTTCTGAAACCATTTAAGTGCAGCATGGTCAGTATATATTGTAAATTCTTTACCATTGTCTAGGTAACATCGCCAATGTTCTAACGCAGTTATTACAGCCAATGTTTCTCTTTCAGTAGTTGAGTAGTTCTGTTGATTTTTGTTTAGTGCTTTACTCATGTAAGCAATCACGACTTCTTTGTCATCTTGATGTTGAGTAAGCATTGCTCCTATGCCATAGTTTGATGCATCACAATGTACAGAGAAGGGTAGTTCGAAGTTAGGACAAGCAAGGACAGGAGCAGTTACCAAAGCTTCTTTAAGTTTCTGGAAAGCAGCTGCAGCTTGAGAATTCCAAAGAAATTTAGGAGCGTTCTTCCCGGAACAGGTTAGTTGATTGAGTGGAGAGGCAATAGTGCTAAAGTTTGGAATGAATCTTCTGAACCAGCTGCAGGTGCCTATGAATCTTCGCACTTCTTTTCTACAAGTAGGTACAGGATATTCTAATATAGCTTTTATTTTATCTGGATCAGCACGTAGACCGTACTCGTCCACTAGAAAACCAAGGTATTTCAGTTCTTTCCTGAAGAATTGACTCTTCTCAAAGTTAATAGTCAGATTAGCATATGAAAGTTTTTCATGAACTTTCATGAGGAGTGATATGTGTTCATCAAAAGTCTCGCTAATGATAACGATGTCGTCCAGATAGCAAAATACCTTGTTCTCAAATTCAGGGGTAAAAAGCATATCCATTAATCTTTGTAGAGTTGCAGGTGAGTTAGAAAGACCAAAAGGCATTACCTTAAATCTAAACATACCTCTTCCAGGTACATAAAATGCAGTTTTATCCTTATCGGCAGGATTCAAGGGAATCTCCCAAAATGCTTTCGCAATGTCGATGCTTGATAAGTATTTGGCATTCCTCAAGTTGTCGAAAATTTCGCTTATTAGTGGCAGACTATAAGCATCACGACGTGTAACTGAGTTAAGCTTCCTGCTGTCTACGCAGAAACGCCATTCACCATTCTTCTTCGGAGTGATGAGAACTGGAGATAACCAAGGACTTTCGCATTGTTCAATGACGTTCCATCGCAGCATCTTGTCAACTTCATTAATTAACGCCTTTTGTTTTTCAGGAGACAGTCTGTAACATCTTTGTTTGATTGGAAGAGAATCACCAGTGTCAATCTTGTGGGTGATTAAGTGTGTGCATCCCAGGATACCTTTTTCTTCAAAAGAAATTGTTTTGAAACGTTGGATGATGTCATTAGCGATGTTCTTTTGATTAGGAGTTAAATGCTCATAAGGTAAAACTTTAGTATCTTTAGTTTCGATAGCAGAACATTTAGATTCTGTAAAGTTAAGAGAAGATAAAACACTAGGTAAAAGATTAAATTTTCTCCAAAAATCAATACCTAATATTAGCGAAGGAAATATTTCAGGGAAAACGTAAGCTTTAATTAAATGAGTTTGATTATTGAAATGAATAGGTAAGTCAAAATAACCTAAGGAATTAACTTTTTGATTATTAGCAGTAGAGACAGTAATAATATCTGACTTGAAAAGTTTGCAGCCCAGTTTAAGAATTTCCAAATGAGAATTATTACCCAGAATAGTTACTGAACTGCCAGAATCTAGTAAACCAGATAAAGTTAAGTTATAAATTTTGACATTAACGAATGGACGATTAAGATCTTGTTCCTTGGAGTAGAGTGTAGAAGAGATTCTGTAACAAGAAAAGAAGTTTTAAATTGTTTTAATCCAATTATTCCAATCGTCGTTATCAAAGTTTAAGTTACTTTTCAAGTCAGTAGTTAGTTTTTTTGAACTAGTATTAGGTTTGGGAGAACAAGTAGGGCAATCTGCAGTTTTAAAACCCTTAAGACCACATTTGAAACAAATCACGAATCGTGGTTGAGTACAAGTGTTCAAAGAATGTCCTTGTTTACGACAGCGAACACAAAAGGAGGTTTGTTGAGGAGCTTTAGTTTGAGAGAGACTATTAACTTGTCTAGAAGGGTATTTGTAGGATGGAGTGAATTTATTCATGAGGGGAGGAGAGGGTCGTGAGTTATTAGAAGAATTTGGAGAGTCAACTGAACTTGAAGTGGAATGATTGTAGTTGAATTCAGAAATAAGAGGACTTTGTTGTACATTTGGTTCTTTAAATTGTTTGTCTCTGTCTAGGAATTTTTCATAGTATTGGCAAGTAGCCAGAAGAGAGTCGATAGAGTCAATGTCTTTTAGAGCTACGAAGACTGAATAACATGGGCGAATATTCCTTAAAATAATCTCCAATTGTTCTGTTTCAGAAAGTTTCTTCGAAAGACGAGAAAACATTCCAGACATGATGGAAATATAGATGACAATAGGTTCATCTCGACCTTGAGTTCGATTCCTAATCGCTTCTAAAAGTTTGTGATCATAATCAAAACCACCAAAGTCTTTGATTAATAACGAAGAAAGTTCGTTCCACGTTAAGTTTGGATTCTGATTATATTTAAATCTGAACCAATGAAGAGCATTGTCAGTGAAAATTTCAAACGCTTGTGAAATCAACAAGTCTTTGGACAAGCCACGAGCTATACAGTATTCTTCCAGTTTTTGAAGAAAGGATCTTGGACAGCTTTTACCATTGAAGGTGTGTCTTTTCAGATCTTTGAAGACGTTGGTTGGAGAAAAAGATTGAGGTGGTGATGGAGGATACGGGGTATGGACCTGAATGGAATTTTGAGAAACAAGAGGGAGTTCCGTGACAGTCGGGTCAACCGTGACAGTCGGGTCAACAGGAGGGTCAAGTGATGGAGGGTCATTTTCAGTTGGAGCTGGAGTCAAGGATTCAAATTGTTTAGTAATATCGTCATATTTCATCTTCAAAGTATCGAAAATAGCTTTAAAGTCTGGATATAAGTCAGTATCTATTCGTTCCAATCTGTAAAAGATATGATTAATAAAAGTTTCTATTAGTCGCAAGTATTTGGTTTCGCCTTGTAAAAATTTTTTAATTTTACAGTCCAAGTAGGTCAAGGTAGAATCAATTTGAGACAAGTCATCCTCAATCGGAATTGGAGAAGTCAGAATATCTTCAGGGTGAGAATTCGCAACTAAACGCAAAACCTGTTTTTTAGAAGTAAAACAGTATTAGCTGGTTCCTCACATCTAATCTTCACTTCGTATTCGAGTTCGGCCTTGTTAAGGAATTCGTACTTAATAACCCTTTTCATTGTTATAATTATGTGTAAAGTTAAGTTTAAGAAATAAAAATTTAATTAAAAATTATACCTCTTTAAGTTATCTAGAATAAAAATATTAAAGTGATGGATGTAAGTAAAGTGTTAAATGTAGGTCTAAATATAATCTAGATAAGTTGAAAAACTAGATGAAGTTTTGTTCTAGAATAAAAATATTAAAGTGATGAATGTAAGTGAAGTGTTAAATGTAGGTCTAAATATAAGCCAGATACGTTGAAACACTAGATGAAGTGTTGTTTTAGAATTTGGAAGGTATGAAAAGGATGAATAAATAAAGAGTTAAGAACGAAAGGGAGAGCAATTAAATCAAAAGGGAATGGACAAGGCGCAGTAAAGGTGAAGAATTAAGAGAGAAAGAGGACTTTTACGTTGGGCGCCAAATGTCGTGAAGCGACAATTAAAAAAATAGAACCTAACCTAAGTACAACAAAACAACAAAAGTAGAGCCAGAAAACAATATATTTAAATTTTTAAAAGGTATTTACAATTTTATAAAAAAAATGAAATGAGGATGATGATGAATGAAGTGAGAGTACAATTAGATTACAAAAAAAAATAAAGGTAGGAGAATAGGGGAATATAGAGTTGTAGTGGAGCCTAAAAGTCGAAGCGACACACGTTGCGATTGTAGAGGTAGGTTTCTTAGCAGCCACGGCACGCAGCGCCTGGAGCCAGCACACGCAGCGTCCGGAGCCGGCGCACGTAGCGCCTGGAGTAGGTGCGCTCAACGCTTAGAGTCAGCAGTTGCAGCGCCCAAAGGTAGCGCCGGCGGTAGGTGCACTCGGCGCCTGGAGTAAGCAGTCGTAGCGCCCGGAGTGGTGTGGACCTCGCGCTTGAAGTAGACTGCCGACGACTTCCGAGGTAGATGGAGGCTTGTAGGATTCCGGAGTGGTGCGGCTCCGCGCTTGAAGAAGGCTTCGCCGAAGACTTCACGTGTAGGTGGAGGCTTGCAGGATCCCGGGGCAGTGCGGCCCCGGGATAAGGCCTTTAGGAGATACTTCCAATTCGCGAACTGAAGCGAGACTGCCTTTCTTCACCGATTGTTCGGCTTTTATACCTTTCTAGAGAGAACGGAAAAATTATTTAAATTAAACGCAAATTTTTTGTAAATGGTCAAGAGAAAAGAGTATTTATGTGGAATTATCGAAATAGGAACAACAGATCGGTAGCAAATTTGAATATAATTACTATGGAAACGAAATAAATAACAATGTCAAAACATGTCAAATTTTGGTTTTAGGTTTATAATAAGAAAACGGTAAGATTTAAGTGGAAAATGAGATATTATTGATATAGGAAAAAAGGTAGCGCAGCTGCCCGCACAAAGCCCAAGATTGTAGAGTTACGGAAAACTAGCTAAAAGATCGAAAAAAGGTAGACTCCATTGACACCAATTTAAAAGTGCTGATAATGTGAAAATACGAAGTAGAAATGATTTGTTATTGTGTTCTTATGGTTTAAAATCGTTACAGGATCCTATGGAAATAAAGGTGATGTAAAATATCCAGTTTTGAGATGAATGCAGAAAATCGAAACAGAATGGAAAAATGAATTTAAAATAATGTAAAATGATATGTAAGTAGCATAACACTACAGAATATTCTTAACCGCCACTACACGGCATACAACTTCTATACAGCCAAATCGAAATTGTGGTCAATTCTACACCATAATTTAGTTAAATCACATACGCGGGGGAGTGACAATAGGAGAGCATCGATGTGAGTGAATCACACCAAAGACACAGCACAAAGTATTCATAAAATACGACGATTTTTGGTCGGTGACCCGTGTCACTAAACACAAGCGGCTTTGGAAAATTAGCGATGCGTGACGTATGAACTGAAGTATCATACTTTGTGCTGACCATTGTTGGGACAAATATTACAATTGGTCATTAAAACTTCTATCTACAACTACACGTTTTTCGTACCATATTTATGAATTTAATTAGATATACGGAGAATTGTATTAAGTACCCAAGATCAGCATTTGAAAATAACTAAAGAAATCTAGGAAATACACTTATATTAGTCCCGTACCTTACAAATAATCGTATACGTAATTCGCAGTTTATCGTAGACTTACTGCGAATAGAGAACACAGTCCGCCCGATGGTAAATATATGCTGTGGCTCATAAAAGTCTACATCTGTTCTCGATTAAAAATGAAAATGCAGATGCTTTGTCACTCCTGAGGAATAAAATAGAATTCTCTACACTCGCCATTCGAAACACAGCTACATCGAGATATCATTTCTCGCTAGTATATTGTGAGAGTGTGGCTCTTCCACAGTCGAGCCGACCCATTCATGCTACAATCATAATATAGTTGCAGCATGGCACTACGACTTATAACTTCTAAGATTCATAAGGATATTAGATTTGCTATGTATAAACGAGGTTTACTGGCAATCATAATCACAAACAACAGCTATCAAACAGCCATTTTGTTTTGCATATACGTAGCGAACGTACTGGACACGGGAGATTAACATCACCTTTAACGATTTAATTGTGTTCATATAGTTTTAATGATACGACCTTGGCTGCGGTTATCATGACGGTCATTGTTCATCTCTGATCAGACGATTACAGGTCAACATGATAGCTCCTAGCCTTTATTAGATTAACACAGACATATCATCCGGCATAATGATTAAAACAAAAGAGTCAATGACAGAGTAAGCTTATAACCTAATGTACCAAGCAAAAATTAACAATAACATATTTTATTTTCAGTTTCAGCAAAATCGGATCACTTGTAGGGTTAACTAGGTATCTACGTCTCTATGTCTGTTTGTCACAGATTTTTTTTAATTGTCTGAGACTATTGGATGTTAATGACATTGATTTAATATGCTAAAGGAGAACATAAGTGAGGTTTCCAGAATTGCATTAATATCATTACCACTTTTTGTATTTAGTCATGTCTTTCGATGTATCCTTATGAAGGACAAATCATCTTAGAATCATGGTTTATACCTCTCTTTACATTTATTCTTAAATAAAGTTAGATTTCATTAAAAAAATGAATTTTTATGGTCTTCTATTAATTTACGCGGCTTAGCTTTCCATTGACGTCCGTCGAGTTGGGTGTTGATACGCATTTTTATAGAAAAGTTACACTATTATAAGCACACACACATATTAACAGTGGTAGAGCACCGCGGCAGCTTTTGCTGTCGCACGGATGGATCGGCTCGAACCGGGGTAGTACCACGACCTCACAGAAAACCAGCGTGAAGTAGAGGTTTACCTCTGCGTTTCGCTTGGTGAGTGCAGGTGGCTGGAGGCCCTTTTTACTGGAAATGAGGCATTCCATCCATGAGGACTAACTCACGGGTGACAACGCATCTACATTTTGATTTGTAACAGAGGATAGATGTAGATGCCTATGGGCCGCAGCAACCACTTACCATCAGGTGGACTGTGTGCTCGTTTGTCACCCTTATCCTATAAAAAAAAAACACACAAAGTTTCAACACGCGGAAACGCGTAATTTTTGAGAAAAGAATTATTGAAAATCAATTATTCTTGCAATGTTTATGTCTAATCCTACCGTAAAACTGGCGCCATTTTTTAATGTCAATGTCGACGTCAATAGGGATGTCGATTCTTTCCAAAAAAGGTCAATTTTTAAATCGATTCAAATCCTAAGCTGGTGTATCGGTTCACAAAAAATCGATTTCTAAAATATCTATATTTTTTATGTTTCTATTTATAATGTAAATATAAACCCATTTTATGAAAAACAAGAAAGATACCATGATAAATGATCTCTTATAGAAATTTGTTTTATTTAACAGTACCTATTAGGGCAGATAACAAATAAAATAGGTTAGGTTCAACTTATGTCAAAGGACCGAATTGATTAACCCCGACTCCACCTGGTACGAGTCTTTCCTACCCCTAGAGGGGTTTTATAGAGCCGGAGGCGCGTAGGGGGAGCAGCCTCCGCCTGCTGTAACATTTGTTACGCTAAGGCGTAGAGGCTGCTGTTCCCGCAGCGCCGAAGACGTAGCAGTCTCAAAATAGATACAGAAATCCTTCTGAATCAGTCCCCTTTTTTTTTTATGACGAAGGGAATTTTATTTCTCATAAAATGGATTTATATTTACACTAGCATTTTACCCGCGTGAGCTTGAATTCAAATTTAGAAAAATTCGATCGCTTTTAGAGTCACCTCAGTGTCTGTGTCTCTATGTCTGTCAAAGATTTTTTTAAATTCTAAAAGACTATTAGACGTACATTATGCATAGATTATGTATATTTGGCATAGATATAATATGCTACAGGAACACTTGAATGTACCTATATGTATAGAAAACACCTACTATTTTTTATATCGGGCATGTATTCCGATGTATCCATAAGAAAGGTAAATTGTCTCGGAATGAAAATGTATTATTATCTATTATTTACATTTTACCTTTACATTAATTTATTTACTTAAAGTTAATTTAGTTTTAACTAAATAATGATGAGTTTCATGGTCTTTTATCAATTTACGGGATAAACATTATCATATATTTGAGATATTTTATATTGATCGGCACCATGAAATAGATGTAAATATTTTTTTACGTTCGAGTAGACTATAAAATTGAATACATCATTATAGAACTGCATTTATGAAATTATAAAATTTAGTATACAGTATACTATACATGGAATAAAACTAGTGTTACGGATTTTATCACGTTTAATTTTAACTTCTTTACGTGGGGTTTTTTACGCATCTTTGGATGAAAGTTCCATAAAAACCCGCTTAAAAGAACACATCGTTGATGTGAAACATCGACGCTCCGGGAAGTCTAAAGTATGTCAACATGTTTAGTATCGTCCCAACCATTATATCGGATCTGATATACAACAAATCCTTGCAATATAACACCAATTCCTACCAATGATGATTCGCCAGCCTTATGAAATTAAAAAACATCCTAATTTTAAAATGGAAGATGGCTGAGTGCTATCATCTGCTCTATACAAATAAATAAAATTGAAGTGTCTGTTTGTAATGTCAAAATAACAGCTTTTTACTAAATGTATATGAAAGTATATACGGTAGGTACTTATAACAAAAACACAATTTATAAAATTTTAGTCTGTCTGTTTGTTCCGGCTAATCTCCGAAACGGCTGGATCTGGCAGATAGCTAATGTTATAGGAAGTAACTTAGGCTACTTATATTTTAGAAAAACGATTAAGGTGCCGCGCAACATAATAAAAATCCTAAATTACACGCGGGTGAAGGCGCGGGGAACAGCTAGTAATTAATAAAATTAAATTCAAACCCAAGCATACTATTATTGCATTTATTGTATTCATTTCTATTTTTATTCTATTCTATTCTATTCTTGCCTTGAAAATGTAAACAAGATTTACCAATACAAATACCAATACATCTGTCTAATTCACACTCACAAAACTTCACACGCCCTCATACACACTCAATATATATGATTTGACAACACACACTCACATACTCTACAACTGCACACTACCACTCAAACACACAAAATTGCCGATACACAACAATCAGAAAATATTTTTTGCATTTTATGCTGCAATAACCCTTTAAACAACTGCTACCCTATAATAAACGATGTCACAATTTTACTGCTTTGCCAAACAACTTTTATGACGTTCAACACTATCAAATTCTATAGTACACAAAAAGCTATATACACGTCCTCTGAATTTGGTTACACGTGTTTCTATTTTTATTATATTAAATATGGATGATGCTCTTAATAACCTAAATGACCTAAACAACGAAGAAATTGCAGACTCTTCTTTGGCAGATATTGAAAAGCTACATAAATTTATTAATGTATCAGAAAAAGACCTGACAATAATATGTCAGAATTAAGAAGTGTTTACAAAAATTTTAACGATTTTCTTGTTTCCATTACTCAGTTAAAGTTTAAACCTGACCTAATAATTTTGACCAAATGTTGGACAAATAAAGATAAACCCATCCCACACTTATCAAACTATTACAGTACTCGCTATTTAAACCATATATTTTCCGGTCTTGACGAGATCCCGTACAAGGAAGTAAAGCCGCGAGCCCTTTGCCGTTAGTTGTCCTGACACAAAAATAGGAGTATCACATGATATGCGAGATCCCAGATGTTTAGCGCATAATTTATTTTTGTTAGTGTTATTTAAAATGTTTGCACCGTTTTAAAATGTCGGATTTCATGAGTGTAGACCCGAATTTTACAATAATTGGGGTATTCACAGTGCCTTATTTTTCCCAGTACTATATATATGTCTTTGATATCTGTTTTGCACAGCAACCCTCCAATACTTACAGATGGGCATAGCAACATTTCAACTAGGTCGCCTTTAGTTTCATTTTTGCCCAGAGAGAAATTTTTTATTTCAATATTAGCCTTTCGATAGGCCATTTGCAAGTTTTCTAATTTATCCTCCAGGAGTTATAATATTATTCTTGTATTCCATCACTCTACTCTTTAACTGTTATACCATTTTACACCACTCTTTATTTTTAGTTGAAAGCGATTGAATTGAATTTTCAATACTTGTATTACTTTTCTGTATCTCCTTTAAGGTTTCCGGTATAGACTTTATTTCTTTTTGTTGTGCAATCCACAAAGACGTCGTCCATTATCGTGCATAGTGACGGCCCGACTGCGTGCAAAGATTAGTGAAGTCGTTTCGTTATCGTCGCAAACGGACATATCGGCCGCGCTTGGAAGCTCCATTGTACCAGGATATACTAAAGTTGCTAGAGGTTTACAGCAAGAGAGCGCACTTTATTCTGTATGACAGTAGCTTCAATATAGTCTGGTACGCGATGCGCGTACGCAGGTAATCGTCCCTGTATGAGCGAGCAGTACGTGCGTCTTTGTTGCTCCGTGCTTCTTAATGAATCTACTAGAGTGAGCGCTATTTAGCGAGTGGGATGTCTATATGCGTATTCGCACTTCCTAGTCGCACTATCCTTACGTTGGCGGAAAGTAAAAAGGGATAATTAGTCGAAACACTACTTGTTTATTTTCCTCTCGTCGGTGTAAACAGGGTCTCAAAGAAATGGAAAAGCAGGACTCACTGACTTTGTCCCTCGACGCGTCAACTTGTTAAAAATCTCTTTGTAGATTATGAGCTTCTATTTTATGCAGTGGATTATTTAATGTACTAAATTTATAAAACTAATAATTAATCGTGATCGTAACAGTCTTAATACACGTGTCCGAGGTTAGGAGATTTATTGACACATAAATCTGTGTTTAAGTGAAATTTGCCGTCTTTAATATTTATAGTACTATTTCTCAAGAGCCTGTTTATTTTCAAACATATGTATACTCATGTGTAGTCATATGAGCTATGAAACCGGGACTGTCAGAAAAAGTTAACTACACACTTAAGCTGTACAAGTCTTATTAAAAGTAAAAAAGTACAGTAGAAGTTTACGTACGGCTCACGACAGTTCAAAAGGCTCCTTATTACCTATATAGTATTTGTGAGCAGAAAAGATTCGGCCGCAATGGTTCAATGCGTATTAGCGGTTTTCACATATCCTCGATTTATTTTGAACTACTCAAACATCTAGGTTTCCCCAAAAAGTTATCCTTCACCACTTCACCACCGAACATGTGGTGAATAAGCACATAAAATTTCCTATAACTGTTTCATTGGTCCTCGCGGGAATCGTACATGTTTTTCTCCCGTGCTATGAAATCATTCTGCGCGCTAGTTTAAATCAAATTCACAAAAACTGACAGACGTACAAAAATTTCAAAAATCACTAATTTGACTTAAGTATCCTTTATTTGGTCCCCTGGACTTGTTTATTCCAGAAAATATTAGAATTACAGGTACGACTTTTCTACAAATTTATTATATGTAGGTGTAGATTAGTTTGCCGTGTGGAGGTAGTGTAAGATATCACATTAGTACCCCATATTATCACGTGAGTGTCGTGAGAGGCGACAGAAGGAATCTAAAACAGAAAAAGGGCAACCGCATCTTCCTGGTAAGAGCATAAAATAATAAAAAAGTTTTTTTTTTTTTTTTTTTTATAGGATAAGGGTGACAAACGAGCACACAGTCCACCTGATGGTAAGTGGTTGCTGCGGCCCATAGACATCTACATCTATCCTCTATAACAAATCAAAATGCAGATGCGTTGTCACCCGTGAGGACTAAGATGGAATGCCTCATTTCCAGTAAAAAGGGCCTCCGGCCACCTGCACTCACCAAGCGAAACGCAGAGGTAAACCTCTACTTCACGCTGGTATTCTGTGAGGTCGTGGTACCACCCCGGTTCGAGCCGGCCCATCCGTGCGACAGCAAAAGCCGCCACGTGGCTCTACCACTGTTACAAAATCATATATATTGAGTGTGTATGAGGGCGTGTGAAGTTTTGTGAGTGTGAATTAGACAGATGTATTGGTATTTGTATTGGTAAATCTTGTTTACAGTTTCAAGGCAAATAAAATACAAAAGTATCAATAAAATTAATAGCAAAAATTTTACATTATTAAGAAGATTACATATTGAACAAAAAGGAAGTACCAAAGATAGTCAGTCTCCATTCAGAAGCTGTTGCACCTGGGCTTCCGATTTGATGTTGATTATTGGAGTATCTTCCAATTTACTGTAGTACATCCTCCCATATGCGTTCCAACAGAATTTATATTTTCCGGTCTTGACGAGATCCCGTATTCCCGTAAAGCCGTGAGCCCCGTTGCCGTTAGTTGTTCTGACACAAAAGTAGGAGTGTCACATGATGTGCGAGATCCCAGGTGTTTAGCGCATAATTTATTTTTGTTGGTGTTATTAAAATGTTTGCACCGTTTTAAAATGTCGGATTTCATGAGTGTAGACCCGAATTTTACAATAATTGGGGTATTCACAGTGCCTTTTCTTCCCAGTACTCTATAGATGACCTTGATATCTGTTTTGCACAGCAACCCTTCAATACTTGCAGATGGACAACTAGGTCGCCTTTAGTTTCATTTTTGCCCCGAGGGATATTTTTTATTTCAATATTAGCCTTGGCGGGGTGCGGTTGCAACCCGCCCGCCAAGCGTGGCAACTATGGAAAATATAGCCTCCTATGAGGCAATCTATGAGGAAAGTCTATGTTCAGTTGTGTTTTTTTCTTGAGCTGGGATATTGGCTAGAAACGATGTTCTTCTTTTCTATTTTTTTAACTGGAATCTTTTCGGTTTTATAAGTATTTTTCGATCACTATATTATGTAATCTCAATCGAAAACCACTATATTATTTATATCTCCTTCGGACAATTTGTCATCTTCGTTTTAATTCTAAATATAACTGAAAGGAAATTATATTATGAAACATTTGTCGTCATTCTTATATACATAAAAAACACAATAATTGTTTGCTGATATTATGCTATCACGATCATTATCTCATTTATCTACTTTTCGTTACTAGTGATATTCACATTGCATGACATGGCATTCGTGATGTATAAAACGTTATCAAGTTGTATGTTATAATGTTCGAGCGTGATCCTTGCTCGCAAATCACGATACTTGTTTTAACCTAGATAAAAAATGTAGATGAAATAATTTTACATCTGACATATATGTATATGTTTTTTACTTATTATAAGCCAGTGCTTGACCACAATCCCAATTGGTGGTAAGTGGCTATGTAACCTTAGCTGATAAATCGCACTGTCTTAGCGTAACAAAACCGTAGTCACTCTTGCCTAGAAGATGACCATATTGTATTCGGACGGAAAGATAGACGCCGGCAAAATATTCCACTCCTTTGCTGTACGAATTACAAAAGAGGAAGCAAACTGATTGGTTCTAATGCGTGGAATATCGACATCAAAGGGGTGAAGACCCATCGACTGCCCGGTTGTCCGATGGTGGGAAGGAGAGGAAGGAATTAAATCGTGTAATTTCTGCGCACACTCACCGAAATGCATCCTATAGAATACCGAGAGACTGGCTACTCTGCGCCTGTTCTCGAGGCTGACAAGATTGGTTTCAACTAAATCAAGTTCACCAAAGAGCCTCTCTGCACGTCTCTCCATTGAGTCCAATGCTGTCAGGTGGCATTTTACAACACCAGACCATATGTGACAGCAGTATTCCATGCATGACCGGACTTGCGCTTTATATAAAGCAAGAAGCCCCCGTGTGAAGTACCGCCGCACCTTTGCAAGTACACAAAGTTTACTTGTGGCTGCTTTAGCTCTGGACTAAATGAACCGCCAATAGTTGAGCTTCGGAGAAAATTCAAGCCCTACCAACTGAAAGCGGTCAAGGTACTCCAAGGGTACATTCCAAAAAGTAGGAGCCAGGGTGAGCGGGCTTCTTTTAGCGGAGAAATGACACGCTTGTGTTTTGGAGGCGTTAAATCTCACGAGTTTGGCAATGCCCCATTCGGAAACTGCCTGTAATGTGTGAGATTCACACGCTCAACCATAGCCTCTATTTCGTACTGGATTTCATCTCGACTGGCCCGGGCACTTGGTTGGTACCTCTCCACAACTGTGCTGTTGCCAGCATACCCATAAATACCGGGAATGATCAGATCATTTATAAGCAGCAGGAAGAGTTGCGGAAAAAACGTAAAAAAAATTTAAACTTAAATCGTCAGTAGGTTAATATTGGAGCTGCTGCATCACCCACATCCGTTCGCGATGCAGTTCGCCCCAATATTGCACTAAACAGCTCTACATTTCCATTTTTTAACTAAGCAGACGTCTTCTCAATTCTGTATCTCTTTTAACTCACAGCGATTTTCTACTTTTTCTTTTTTTTTAACTAAGCAGATGTCTTCTCAATTATGTGTCACTCTTTTTAACTCACAGGGATTTACCATACTCTTTCAAACATTTATGTATATAATCTAACCCTGTCACGGCGTTCACATAAAAACATTGAGGATAATGAAATGTGTGTTGCATCCACGGATCATCGTAAATCTCCCAATCTCTAATAACTCCTCCGCAGGAAAAACAAGCAGCTGTATCATTTATGCTATCGCCAAAATAAAAGAATACCGCATCAGCCATTTCATTCACCACTGCTTCTCTTAAATCATTCGTTGCCCGATAATGGCTAAATGAAAATAAGCGTGTTTTATATGAATCATATAAACTATATCGGGGTCTGTATTCGTTTTGAGACATGCCCCTCATGCTTTGTGAAGGTTTGATCTTGCTGGTTGCAAGAGTATAATAAAGCTGCAAAGCTGCGCTGATTCCTTATAAACATTTAAAAAAAGTTGCTGGTGTTGAAAAGTTTTTTATGAAATAAAATAAAGAATATTTCAAATGTTATTATCAGAGCACCATTTATTTAAACAAAAAACATTTTTCAAAGCACATATTGAGTCGTGTTTAATACAACTATATAAATCTTTACAATCTTTATATCGATCATACAGATTTAATAAACTAGGAGAACCTTTATCTTCTAAATTAATTATATTATCTTTTTGTAAGATGGATTTTAACCATAAAACTTTTTCTAAACCTTTGACGTATATACATTTATCCTTTATATTATCTGCAATCAAATTCTGATAATTTAAATAAGGTGTTACTCCCTCACACCAATATATCTTTCTATTACGTTGAATCAAATTTACATGTTTCTTTTCTTTTACAGTCAATTTGTAAAAAGGAAATGGTGGTTTAATTAAAAGTCGTTGTATTTTATTGTTACACAATGTTGCAATTTCTTTCACTATGAATTCATTTCTTTCTGTTTTGAAACCTTGGACATCTACGATAGCAGTCATGTCAACTTGCGCACTATGTTACTTAAAGGCTTATATTCCACAAGTTGATCGTTAATGATTAAACAATATCCAGTTGTCTTCTCTGGTATTGCCGTTGTACATTCAATCTCCAAACGAACATCTACGGGTCCCGTTTTTAGACTGTCGTTTTGTCTTGAACAGTCTATCACAAATAGCGGAGCCTTCTCCTTAAAGCTACTTAAATCAAGCAATGGGTCTGCGGGACAGTTGTAGTACGACTGGCGAAATTTCACATACATTTCGTATAATATATTAAATTTGTTTTCGGAAAACTTTAAACATAAGGGCTCGTATGGGTAATATTGTGAATTCAAAAATAATGTCACATTTCTCACTCCACAGTGATCAAATACTGAACAGTCTTTCATTTTTTGATTTTTTCTGTTTGTTTGTAAAACAAAAAAATTACATATCGAGGTTTCTCTAATTGTGACGCAGTCTTAATAGACCAGGAATGCTTAGTTGCTGTAGGAAGTAAAGGGTATTCATATACATCCCAATTTCTAAATGCCATTTGCATAAGTTTATCTCTTTCTAAATGTTTATTTAAGAAGTTTCAGTAGTTCACGATCTGATACTTTCACATGTGGCACTCTCCATTGTATTCTTTGTATGTCTATTTGAAAATGTGCAACATCTTCAGTTCCTATAATACTATTTATCTTAGAATTACTTCTGTTCAGTATAAGTTCACGTTTACAATTTATTACAATTTTAGAATAATTTTCTGCAAACCCTAAAATCTTATTTAAAGGTACAGTAGCACTAAAATCACCGTTTTCACTTTTAAATCCATCCATATCCCAACCCCACAAAGCTGCTACTTTATTTTCTGCTTTATTCATTGAAATGTATGATTTAATTGTTGACGTTATACCAGATTTTTAATACGATCTATTTCGATTCCATTTATCTCATACCTAATATCTTGAAACAAGAACATAATAGGATTATTATTGAACGTAACAGGTTTTTTAATCTAGTTTCCATCTTTGCTGAAGAGCTTTGCACGACTTTTGATGTAAATTGAACTGGCTGATGGTAATACATATATGTCTTGCTGATGCGGCAGTATGCGGAGACTTTAATATCAATCTCCTGGAAACTTCTTCCATCAGTATTAAATTCTGTTCTTTGTTCAAATCCTATAATCTTAATAATTTATTCTTTGAAGCTACACGTATTGCAGGGTGTAGTGCAACTTGTATTGATAATATTTTTACAGGTATTGTACCAATCAACAAATCAATAATTCAAAAACTTAGTTCAGATCACTGTGGACAACTGGTTTCGTTACCTTATATGCACAAAAAACAGGTAATTGAGAAAATTGTGTTTGTTCCTATTAATGCAAAACGCCTGGAGAGATTTAGAAGTAATATGTTAAAAATCCTTCCATCCCTTTCTTATAAGAACAATGCAGACTATTTATATGGAGAACTATTTACCTTTATAAACAATGCACTTAATAAAACATTCACTTCTAAAACATTCTCCAGAAACAGTCGCAAGGCATTTAATGAGTGGGCGACAGTAGGAATTCATAAAAGCAGACGAAGGTTATATGACCTTTACCATGAAAGATCGTATAATCTTTCTAATGTTTTTAAAGAATATGTAAAAAATTATTCTAAAATGTTTAAAAGAGTTTGCTCCACAGCCAAATCATTACATATTAGTAACAAAATTAAGACAGCTAAGAATAAAATTAAAATGACGTGGAGTATAATTAACAGCGAAACCGGTAAAGACAAACCTCGTAACTCAAACTATCAATTAAAACTTAATAATGAATTGACTAAATCAAATCAAGAAGTTGCAGCGGTGTTTGAGAAATATTTCACTGATGTTCCTATCTTGACAACAGAGTCATTGAATGCTTCTCCAACTGTCGCCGAATCATTACTTAAACAGAATGTTAATACCTGTTTAAAAGAATTTAGATTTGAAAAAGTATTACCGCATAATATTGTAAAATACTTCAAAACCATTGATGTAAAGAAAACCGCAGATTTGTGGGGGATTTCCGTTACAGTGATTACGTCCATAATAGATTTAATTGCACCTCATCTTGCTATTATTTTAAATACTTGTATCGATTCTGGTGTGTTTCCTGATTTAATGAAGTATAGTAAAGTAATACCTTTATTTAAATCTGGTAGTACATTGGACCCCGCCAATTATAGACCTATTTCTGTACTACCAACTCTCAGTAAAATTTTTGAAAAAATAATTTTGGATCAATTGTTATTTTTTTTTAATACAAATAAATTACTTCATAAAAATCAATTTGGTTTTACAAGGGGTCGCTCGACGTCTGACGCCGGTGTTGAGCTTATAAATTATATTTTTAATGCCTGGGAGAATTCACAAGATGCCTTAGGTATTTTCTGTGACCTTTCCAAGGCTTTCGATTGTGTTCATCATGATACATTAATCAGGAAACTACAACATTACGGTGTAAAAAATTTGGCGCTTAAACTTATTACTTCATATTTAAGTAACAGAACTCAAAAAGTCGTCATTAATGGTAAATGTTCCTCCGGATCGGTAGTTCAATGGGCGTTCCTCAGGGCTCGATTCTTGGCCCATTCCTGTTCTTAATCTATATTAATGACTTACCTTATCTTGTAGGGGACAATCACGATATAGTATTATTTGCTGACGATACCTCTTTCATTTTCAAACTGAAACGGCAGTCAATTAAATATGACGATGTAAATAATGCTCTATCGAAACTAGTACATTGGTTTAACGCCAACAATTTGCTCTTAAACGGCAATAAGACAAAATGTATTAAATTTACAATACCTAATGTAAAACATTCGAAAACCAATGTGCTCTTAAATGGGGAGGAGTTGAGTCTTGTGGATACCACTGTTTTTCTCGGTATTACTATTGACGCGAAACTTCAATGGGGCCCCCATATATCTAAATTAGCAAGCAGACTTAGTTCTGCAGCATATGCTGTAAGAAAGATTAGAAGTCTCACAGATGTTGAGACATCTAGGTTAGTGTATTTTAGTTACTTTCATAGCGTAATGTCTTATGGAATTTTGCTATGGGGTAATGCGACTGATATTGAAGCTATATTTGTTTTGCAAAAGAGAGCCGTACGGGCGATTTATAATCTAAATTGTAAAGAGTCCCTTAGAGAAAAATTTAAAGAAATAAACATATTAACTTTGGCATCGCAATATATTTATGAAAATATAATGTATGTACATAAAAACATAAATAGCTTTAATAAGAATTAGGATGTTCATACCTTAAACACTAGGAACAAACATAAGCTTGTAATGCCACTTACAAGACTCCACAGAATTAGTAATTCATTTATGGGGCAATAAATGTATACGCTTTTACAACAGAATCCCAGAACATGTTCAAAGTTTGTCAATAAACAAGTTTAAAAGTTTTATTAAAGAAAAACTGAACAAAAAGGGTTATTATAATATCAAGGAATACATGAATGAAAGTAACCCCTGGGAATAAGGTGATCGCCACCATGCTGGTTCTATGAAAATTCATTTAAAATTGTATAAACAAAATTATTGTTAAGTGAAAT
Organism: Parnassius mnemosyne; assembly: GCA_963668995.1. Taxonomy (NCBI): domain Eukaryota; kingdom Metazoa; phylum Arthropoda; class Insecta; order Lepidoptera; family Papilionidae; genus Parnassius; species Parnassius mnemosyne. The sequence continues at coordinate 18,721,515 of CAVLGL010000068.1, read as the reverse complement.
TATGTTTAAAAAAAAAGTCCCGCTGGGTTTCTTGCTGGTTCTTCCCAGGACAGAGGTATTTTCCGAACCAGTGGTAAATAAAATAATGACCTTCAATAAGTATTATGTAATAATCCATATTGAATAAAAATCATTCTATTCTATTCTATTCTAAAGATGTATGGGAATTCTTATTTCATCGTTTTCTCTAAAGCTATTATTATATGGATTATAAGAATGAACTTCATAACTTTCAATAAAAGCATCGAAGTTTGGTAAGTTATTAATCTGTAGTATATTCATACTCTAAATCCTAAGGACTTTAGAAAATCGTTATTATTTTTACTCAAGGTCTTAAATTTTTTCTCACGTCTTCGCACCTTAGTGAGTGTAGGATTAATAGGGCGCTTTAAGTAGACTGTAGGGTTTTTATAGTGCAATATCATTTTACTTTCCTCAAATGGAGGCGAATTTCAATATATTGTTCTTTGAAATTAATTCTGTAGCCAAATTAATCTAAAACTTTAATAGTTATAGATGTAATATTATTTTTATTCACAGGGAAGTAAATAAAGTTCTGAGGTATTTCTATGTATTGATTATCTGCAGCAGTTTTAGATACAAATTCGTGAATAATATAAGTAGGTAACCCGTTGCAATATGATCCGTATATGAGATCACATTCGATTCTGATCACAGATGGGAGCTTGCTATCAACATAAGAATATTTTGTTGTTGAGTTTATTAATGAAACATATAGTAAACCGCACTCGTATTGACCTGATAAACTCAAAGGCGGTTGAAAGTAGGAATCCAATTCTGATTTATTTCCTGAGATAATAACCGTTATAGACATGCTTGTATACTGAGCAATTTATGAAGTTCTTGTTTATTTTATGTCTTGATTGCGCCAAAAATTCTTCAAAAAAATCAAACAAAGATGTCCACAATTAAAAGGATGATCACGCTGTATGTCATCATAATTATAGTGGACTTTAGGACCTAAATATTTTATCAATTCCATTGGAGGTTTAAGATTTCCATAACTGCCGAAATATTCAACATAATTATTAAATTTTACATTGGCTACCCAATGAGATCCCGGATTTGAGGAAATATATAAATTTATAACTCCACTTTCTTTTTTAAAAGGATGTGTTGGAAGCTCATCTCTCATAAAGACACCTCGAAAATAGGGAATATTTTTTCCATACTTTAAAATGTCAATGTTAGTTAAGGCGCGTTCGGGTAGCCTATTTTCTAGTTTTTTATTTCTTTAGATACAAAAATGCCAAATCCATTTTTAAGAGGCTTAAACTGTAACACATTTCCGATACAAATAGCTTCCATTTTTTCATCGTGTCTCTTCAATTCAGCAAATTGGTTTTTAGCTATATTTCATTTCATTTATAGTTTCAAGTATACCAGCTGCTCCACCTGCTAAGGCTCCCGTAGCCGACCCACCAGTTTTTGGTATAGGAATAATGCGAGGAAGTTTTATAACAGAATTATCAACTAGTTCTCTAGCAGCAGCTATAGCTAGCTCAATTGCTGCTTTCTTACATTTTGGTTTTAATTTTTGCATTAATCTTTTCTTTTTTGTAATGATATTCTTAAACTTAATTTTAAATTTATTCCCCAACTTTCTCGGAGACATTTTATTACTATTGCCATTATTTAGGCCAGCTCCAGTTTTAATTTTTGATTGCATAGCTTTGCTTACTATCTTTGCTGCTAACTTTTCTTCCAAATTTGCAACGGGAGCAATCTCTCGTGTTTTTGCCATTTTTAACATAGCTAAATCCGCCTTATGTCGATCCTTTAAGTTTGAATATTTGTGATACGCAATGTCGTGTTCTTTACAATATTCGTCTAATTTGTTTATACATTGACTCCACGTGATAGTTTTTTGATTAAATTTGTACAAGGACCACAATAATTGTATCCCGGTAAATGTAATTCAAATGGTAAATTATTAATCAACCAATTGAGAAGACTACTCTCACCAATGCACATCATAAGACTGTTTAATCGCGCTTGGGATATTTGTTAAATATACCATTTTTTCTTATTTGTTAAACACAGTGGTCAGTAAGCCTATTACAATATATTTGACTTATCGATCCAACTGTTTTCACTAGAAGACAAACCTAGCCATTTTACTAAAACTTTATTTCCTTTCCTTCTTAAAACTTTTTCGACTAAATATATGTTTGGATTTTTGGTTTTTTGTAGCTATTGCGCATAAAATCCTCCTAAAATTGGTTGACCTCTAATTGTATCTTCAATTAAGTAAGTGGTTGGAATTGTGTTCTGAAATTTTCGAATTTTAAATATTTTTGTCGATTTCGAGTATATCCATTTTCGAATGTACCTTTGTATTTGCTTATACGCACATAATCACCTACTTTAAACTTACGTTTTTCATTATCATTCTTTACGTTCTTACGTTTTTTACTTTTATTATTAACATTGGCTGGAATTTCACCAATAGTTTGATGATAAGTGTGATTGTATTCGTAAATAACATTATTAAGAGTATCGCCTATCCAGTTATAATTACCCTGTAAACTAAATGCTTTATACAATTTAGATTTCATAGTTCGAATAAATCGTTCAACTATGGACGCCTTCTTTGTTGAAAAGGCTGAGTAATGATAAATATTAATAGAATTCATAATTTTTTTTACTTACCGTTATAAAATTCTGTTCCATTATCGGTTTGTAGATTTTTGGGTACACGTGTTTTTAGGAGCTTCATAAAATTATAGCATAAGTCCTCTTTACTTTTAGTCTTAATTGGAAAAGCCCAAGCGTATTTCGAAAATGTATAAATAACGGTAAGAATAAATGTGAAGTTTTTGTTTTTCTTAGAAACTGATTGCATATCAATTACGTCTGCTTGCCATAAATCATCTATATCTTTCGTAATAACATTTCTTTATGGGAAATTCACCCTAGCATTTCTATGAATTTCATTTACTACATCGGTTTTACTCATGTTCAAAAAAATAATGTATTTTATTTTATTCTTATGTTGGTAGTTATTAAAAATAATTCGTTTATGCTGCTTGTTACTAAATAAATACAGACAATTTTTTAGTAATTTGCAACATGAGCAACTTCACCAATACTGAGTAAAAGCTAGTAATAATTAGTATTTTATTCCTTTATAATGTTAGCTTCTTTTAATTCTTCAACGATCGATAAAATTTCATTATCATGATTTGTATTGCCCGCATCTCTTGAAGCTATTAAAAGTTTTAATCTATCAACTTATTCCTTTGGATCGTCCCAATATACAATATCAGTGTTGATTTTATATGTCTTAAGCTTAGGTAAATTACCTCCAAACTTTTCTTCGATTTTTTTTATATTTGATTAAGGTCTCGGAAAATAGTGGTTTAATTATTTTTCGATATTTAATTCCATTATCACCTCTTATTTGACTTCTAGGGTTAAAATCTCTCTTATGAGCGTTAGTATGGTGTAGAATATCTTTGTACACGAGTTTATCAGCGCTTGATACTAAATTCAAATCAGGTTTTTTTTCTAAGTAGAAGTTCTCTTAACCCGATAGTTAAATTGTAAGATTTGTCTCCAATTTTTACTAAAAATACAGTTTCGTTATCCAAACTGTCAATTTTAGAAAAAGTAACTTCTGAATTTCCCATCATGTAAGTTTCCTTTTCTTTTCTTATCCCAAATGGTATATTCAATTTATCATCGTAAATATCATATTACCGTGTAGTGGCGGTCAAGAATATCCACTACCTCATATCCTCCCGTGGCGACCCCAATAAAAGGCGACAAAGGGAAACAGGCAGGAGATGGGCAGCAGCATCTTCTTGATAACAACAAACTAACAATAAAAAAAACTGCGGTTGCCAACCCGCTCGCCAAGCGTGGCAACTATGGCAAATACCCCCCCTATGAATGACAGTAACAAAGAAACGGCTCCCAGTCCCCGGCGGCCCCGCTATTCCTGGCTACGGTGGCGACCATGGTAACGGCGGGGCAGGGGGTGCTAAGAATCTCCGGTGGAGGTTCGGTTGCCACCTTAGACGACTCGACCTGGCAACGTACAACGCACCCACCCTGAGGACTGACGAGAAGATTGTGGAGCTGGAAGAAGAGATGGACAAGTTGCGCTGGCATATTATAGGATTATCCGAAGTCCGAAGAGAGGGGGAGGACACGGTAATCCTCGAATCCGGCAACTTGCTCTATCACCGGGAGGGCGACCATCTGTCCCAAGGAGGTGTCGGATTTATCGTCCACAAATCTCTCGTTAACAACGTTGTAAAGATCGGTAGTGTGTCGACGAGGGTTGCGTACCTTATACTCAGAATCACTAAACGGTATTCGCTGAAGGTCATACAGGTTTACGCACCAAACTCGGCACACTCCGATGAGGAGGTGGAGGAAATGTATGAGGATATCTCTAGAGCCATGCATTCCTCCAAAACCCAATATACGGTGTTAATGGGAGACTTCAACGCAAAATTTTCAATTTTTTTCAATTTAATTCTTTATTTGCGCAATATGGGTACAGATGGTGTTACAGTGGTCAGTTTACATTGTTGATCGCCATATTTAGGCTCATGCCATGCAAAAATTCTCAATTACATGCTATAGTTTAAATTAAAATTATTACAAATTACAGTGTCGAAATAATTATTAAAAATAATGTCAAATGAGATTACCTAATTAATACACAATCTCAACTTTGTAAAATAAATGTCACATAAAATGTCTAATTAATATCACAGTACCACTAAGCCAGTTACAATACTACATCTAATAAATTGTCTTCAAGAAATTCCCTTACCGAATAATATGATTTTTCTAAAAGTAGTGTCTTCACTTTTTTTTTAAATAAATTATTATTTGAAATTTCAAGCAGAGAGTTGGGTAAATGATTATACACTCTAGGAATCATACAAAATACACTGCTGTTTAAAAGTTTAGTTTTGTTAGACATGAAGCTTATTTGGAAAGGGTATCTCTTGCTTTTTAATTTAACAAATAAGTTACTATTATTTCTTACAAATAGTACCATATCCAGTATATAAATACACGGTAGTGTCAATATTTTGACTTTTGGAAATATCGACCTGCAGCTCTCGGTTTGTTTCATTCTATATATAGCCCGAACGCATCTCTTTTGCGCTCTAAAGACCAACTCTTTTCCTACAGAGTTGCCCCAAAACATAACACCATACATTAAAAGAGGAGTAACATGTCCATGGTAAGCCATTAAAACTGTGGATGTACTGGCAGTTTTGGACAACATGTAGATCGCATATGAATATTGATTAAGTTTCGAACACAACATCTCTGTATGTGACTTCCACTTTAGTTGAGAATCAATGTTCAGTCCCAAAAATTTTGTTGTCTCTACTTCTTCAATTTTTGTTTGTGTATAGTAGATTTTCATGTCCGTTAAATTGTGAACTCTGTTTCGAAACGTCATTAATTTAGTTTTTTCCAAATTTATTTTTAAATTATTTAAAGTCAGCCATTTAATAATATTGTCTAAGGTATTGTTTATCTCCAATTCTATTTGAGTTTTTTCTTTTCCTGTAAATATAATTGTACTATCGTCAGCAAATAAAATAGTGTCATTGCTTGTTACTTTCGGGAGATCATTTATGTATATAATAAATAATAATGGACCTAGTACACTGCCTTGTGGCACACCAAAGTTATTGATTTTGTACTCTGATTCATAGTCACATACAATTTTTTTGTGAGGACACAATCTCGTTATGTGTGTACACTGTTTTCTGTTACCAAGATAGCTCTTAATAAGATCATGCGTATTTCCCCTGACTCCATAGGCAAATAACTTATCTAGCAATATATTGTGGTCAACATAGTCAAATGCCTTTGTTAGGTCCATATAAAGGGCGCAGGCATGATTTTTATTATCCATGTTTACCATAACACTCTTTAAAAATGAGAAAACTGCCATATTTATAGTTTTGTTCTTTCTGAAACCTACCTGCTCTTTTGAAAATAAATTATTTGTTTCAAAATAATTATTTAATCTTTGATGAATTACTTTTTCAAAAACTTTGGATAGAACCGGTACTAATGCTATCGGTCTATAACAGCTCATGTCATTTCTGTCGTGTTTTTTAAAAATAGGTTTGATTATGGTAAACTTTAATTTGTCAGGAAAAAGGCCATGATAAATGCATTGATTGATAATATGACTCAGTACATGTGATAATTTGATAGAAACATATTTTAATACTTTGGTTGAAATATCATCGTAACCCGTACTATTAGTAGGTTTTAAATTTAAAATAATTTTATTTATTTCATTCGGTGTTGCGGGTTTCATAAATATAGATTTAGATTCACTTGAGATATTAATTGGAGTTCTATGCGGGACCAATTTGGTGATTTGGTTAATATAATATTCATTAAATTTATTCGCTATGCTTATGGGGTCCTTAATTGTAGTGTTATTGATAGTAATTTGTTGTATTTCCTGATTTGGTAAATTAATTGTCCTATTATTAATTACAGTCCAAGTAGCTTTGCATTTGTTTCGAGCACTATTTATGAAATTGTCGTTTTTAACCTTTTGTGTGAATTTGATAACACGACTCAGTCTTGATGAAAGGTCTATAAAACTTCTTTTATTATTTTCTGTTGGGTTTTTCCTATATTGCCAAAGAAGCTGACGTTTACGTTTACAGCACTTTTTTATACCTTTCGTTATCCATTTCAGCTTCACTTTTGTGTCTTTTTTAATATATTTTACAGGAAAACATAAGTTATAGAAAAGACAGAAAAAATCATAAAAAATGTTAAACGAAGTATTTGGATCATTACTATTAAACACATCATTGAAACTCAGAGCGTTAATGCATTCTTTAAATTTATCTAAATTCTCTTTACAGTAGTCCCGCGTTTTAATGTACCAATATTTGATCAGACAACTTACTTTTACTGGACATGTAAGTACTTGTGCAGTGTGATCAGATAACGCAAGTTCCAAAACTCTTGTTTTACAGTCACGAACATTATACATGAAATTGTCAATACATGTGCCACTTACCAATCTAGTGGGCTCTTTTATTCCTATTTTCAGGTTATACGCATACAGAATTTCACTTAACTCAATAGTTTCCTTACTTTTTTTCAGAGTATTAATATTAAAATCGCCACAGAGTATTACTTTATTTTTTCCAAGGCAAAATTGATTTAATAAAGAAGTAAATGTTGCTAAAAACTTATTGATGTTTTCGGAGCTTACCCTGGGGGGTCTGTAAATGCAGAATATATATAGTTTATGTTCAGGTAATTGTATTCCTGAACATTCGATTACACCTTCAATCGAATATTTTTTTATGTTACTGATTGGTATAAACTTTTGTGAGTTATGTACCAGAATACAAGATCCACCACGACGATTCCTACGACTAAACACTGAACCCAATGAATAATTTGGAATGTTTAAGATATATAAATCACTACTAGACATATTGTGTTCGGTAATGCATAAAACTTTAACATCTTTTACACTTTCTATAGATTCTAAAGATGTAGTTAATAAGTCACACTTGTTTATGAGGCCGTTAATATTTTGATGAAGTATACTTATTTGGTTATACAAGAAAAAAGTTGGTAGAATTAATTTGAGAAGGTGTTTCAATTACCATGTCAGTTTGGGTGCTACTATTAGAAAAGTTATTACATTTTACAGGGTCGTCAAACATGTCAGTTTGGGTACTATTTTCAGTATAGGTCTTCTTATGTTTCGGTATGTCATTTAAGCTTTTACAGTATATCTCATATTTTAATTTATAATCCACACGTAATAATTCTTGTAGAAGTAACTGGCTTGTATATAGAGGAAAATATTTGCGCCTAGGTATCATGACAGAATAATTCATTTCAATATAATTAACACACTTAAATTCAGAGCATATAAATTTAATTTCATAATTTAATTTTCTTTCATTAAGATATTTGTTACGTGGTACTTCTGATACTAAAATATTGGGTTTGCTCGCATTGTTTAAAAATTGTCTAAGGAAAAACAATAGTTCACGAGGATTTTTATCATTAATTCCTCCAAGTATTATTACAAAATCATTGCTGTTCAATTTGTTTAACTCAGATTCTGCAGGCGCTAACACCTCTTTTAAAGGGGCTCCATACTTCGAGTAGCAAGTTACTATAAACTCATAACCAACCAAATTCTGCAGTGTTTCTCTTATTTTATAACCTTGTTCATCCGCTACAATAACAATTTTTCGTTTCCCTACTTTACTACCCTTTTCATGGGAATATATTTGCTCTTTACTTGCATACAGAAGAGGAGTGTCACAGTTTATTTCTGTTTTTTGTTGATTATCTTTTTGCAATATTTTATTTGAAAATGTAGTACAACAGGCAGGCAAGTTCATGGGTTTTTCAGACGGTATTGTCAAAATATTTAAGTTGTCATTATTTATCGCATTTTGTTCTAATTCATCTAAAGGTCGATTTGTTTTAGAAATTGGGGAATTATTTATACTTTGATCATCTGTTCCTGGGTTTGTTATTTGTGCTGGACTTTTTAAGATCTTATTTTGTGAATACTTTCTTTTGCGTCTTGGTGTAGGCGTCATACTTTTCCTATCAAATGTGTTTATTCTTTTGTATGAGTCTATTATTTTTAAGGACTTATCAAGGTCGGCTTTTAGACGAAAATTTTCGGAATTAAGGTTCTCAATCTCTTGATTAGCACTTAGAAGATCGTTTGTTAATGATTTAATTTTTTCGTTTAAGTCTTGCAAAGTTTGACTATTGTTGTGTAAGGTGTCAGGTAGACTCATTATTGTCGTATCAAAAATGCGTGATTCTTCGATGTTGGTCATGTCACTTAGTGAACTAGTTCTGTAAGGTTTTCGATATGTTATGTTTTCTAAATCCATGTTTCGTTGAGTCTGTTCTGTGTTGTATAATAATTGTAATTAATTTTGTTGTTGTTTATACGAGTATAGCACTTTACAAGCGAACTAATTATTTTTGATGTTCTCTTAAATTTATGATAACGAAGAAAAATCACAAAAAGTGTAATTGATGTTTTGTGGGATCCGAACTCACACTTCGTCAATTATGTGGTCAACACTTAATGCATCACGCTACCCGTTCATTTACTAACACATGTGAAATTGCTGTATAGGTTGTTCGTTGATAACAAATAAAAGTTCGTTAAACAGATTTAAAATTGTTCTGTAGGTCAAAGTCCATTCTTTTTGTTTAATGATGACCGCTGGTTTTTTTTCCGTTTTTTATCATTTGTCACTTATAACACTTATTGTTTATTTTAAATAGTATACATTACACTTTGAGCACATTATTTGAGTTTTATTAGGATTAATATTATTGCCTTTCACTAAACTTTGAAATGTTTTTGCTTGTAATTTGAGTAATTCTAGTCACACTGAAATTTTAATTTAACCACTGGAATCATGGATTTAGTAGCATTAAAATGAATACTAACACAACTTTAAACGCGAATTTTAACTAATTATTATGACTGTTTCTTTACGAAAACTAGGCACAAGAGAGAACGGTGAGCTGAAAGTAGGGAAATTTGGAATAGGGCAACGGAACCCAAGGGGCCAGCAGCTGGCCGACTTCATGGAGAAAGAGGGACTCTTTATGATGAACTCTTTCTTCCAGAAGCGGCCCCACAGGAAGTGGACCTGGTCGAGCCCCGACGGTTCGACAAAAAATGAGAGTGACTTCATTATGACGACCAGACGACAACTGTTCAGTGATGTCTCAGTGATCGCGAAGGTGAAAACCGGCAGCTATCACCGAATGGTTAGAGGCACACTGAACCTAAACGTTAAGTTGGAGAGGTCCCGTCTAATGAAGTCAACGCTCCGTCCCCCTCGTGCTCTAATCCAAAGTCCCGAAACCTTTCAGCTCGAGTTACAAAACCGTTTTCAGTGCCTAGAAGACTGCAATGAAGTGGACGATTTGAATGACAAGCTCGTAGAAACTGTCCATGCGGTCGGAGCTAAGTTCTGCAAGACCCGCCGCAGAAGAACACAAAAACTCTCCGATCACACTCTTAATCTCATGGCTGTTAGACGGGAGATGAAGCTACATTCTTCAACAGATTTGACAGCATACAGGCAACTGAACAGACAGATCTCCAAATGCATGCGGCGGCGGGACTTACGCAACTTCAATACAGCTTGTATTGAAGAAGCGATCGACCGGAACCAAGGCTCCAAAGTCTTTGCCAGAGATCTGTCTGCCAGAAAGAGCCAACTGTCAAAGCTGAAGACAGAATGTGGCAGCATCGTTTCCGGGACATCTGAGATTTTGAGTGAGGTTGAGAGGTTCTATGGGCAGTTGTACACGTCATCGTTGGAGCCACACGCAAGTGTGAGTAACGATCCAAGAGCGAGTCTCATCCGACATTATTCCGAAGATATCCCGCACGTCAGTCTGAGCGAGATTAGAATGGCTCTCCAGCACCTTAAAAACGGTAAGGCCCCAGGCGAGGATGGAATTACAGCGGAGCTTCTGAAAGCGGGTGGAAAACCGGTACTTGAAGTCCTTCAGAAGCTCTCTAATTCCGTCCTCCATGGTGGCATTACACCGGAGGCATGGAGCAGAGGTGCGGTGGTCTTGTTCTTCAAGAAAGGTGACAACGCTCTCTTGAAGAACTACAGACCGATTTCCCTTCTGAGCCGCGTCTACGTGCTGTTTTCGAGAGTCATTACGAATCATCTTGCGCGCAGACTTGACGACTTCCAGCCTCCCGAACAAGCCGGTTTCCGAAAGGGCTTTAGCACCATAGACCACATACATACCCTTCGGCAAATTGTACAGAAGTCCGAAGAGTACAATTTACCACTATGTCTGGCGTATGTGGACTATGAGAAAGCCTTTGATTCCGTCGAAATTTGGGCGGTGCTGCAGTCCCTTCAGCGGTGCCAAGTTGACTGTCGGTATATCGAAGTGTTGAAGTGCTTGTACAGTAGGGCTACGATGGCTATCCGAGTACAGAACCAGAGTACGAAACCTATCCAATTGCAGAGAGGTGTAAGACAGGGTGACGTCATATCCCCGAAACTCTTCACCGCTGCATTGGAAGACGTTTTCAAGCTTCTGGACTGGAAAGGATACGGTATCAACATCAATGGCGAGTACATCACTCACCTTTGATTTGCCGACGATATAGTCCTTATGGCAGAATCGCTGGAGGACCTAAGCACTATGCTCAATGACCTCAAGAGTGTTTCCCAACGGATAGGTCTTAAGACGAACATGGACAAAACAAAGATCATGTTTAATCTCCATGTCACACCTATGCCGGTAGTTGTTGGGAACACTAAGCTCGAAGTTGTTGACGAGTATGTTTACCTGGGACAAGTAGTCCGACTAGATAAGTCCAACTTCGACCGAGAGGTCAATCGACGGATTCAACTCGGCTGGGCAGCGTTCGGGTAGCTAAGACACATCTTCTCGTCAGACATACCTCAAAACCTTAAAACGAAATTGTACAACCAGTGCGTGTTGCCAGTGATGCCTTACGAAACTGAGACGTGGTCCTTCACTGCTGGCCGGATGAGAAAGCTCAAGGTCGCTCAGCGATCTATGAAGAGGGCTATGCTCGGAGTTTCTCTGCGTGATAAACTTAGGAATGAGGATATCCGCAGTAGAACCAGAGTAACCGACATAGCCCAACGGATTAGTAAGCTGAAGTGGCAGTGGGCCGGCCATATAGCTCGAAGAACCGACAACCGATGGGGAAGAAAGGTTCTCGAGTGGCGGCCTCGTACCGGTAGGCGAAGTGTAGGGCGATCCCCCACGAGATGGAGTGACGACCTGGTAAGACATGCAGGAAGTCGATTGATGCAGGTGGCTCAGGACCGTGCTTTGTGGCATTCTTTGGGGGAGGCCTATGTTCAGCAGTGGACTTGTGAAGGGCTGTAATGATGATGATGATGAAATATCATAGAAATTATTCAGATCTAATGAAGCCTCTAAATTGTCTTTAATTTCATTTTTTGGGGATTCTGCAGAACTCAAGTCAGCATCGTAATAGTTCTGAAATTCCGATTCAAATGATCCAGCAGAACTTGCGCATGATTGCATTGATAAATTATGGTCTTTATTTGGTTTTTGCTTATTTACTATGATTTTAAGGGGCTCTGTAGCAGGTCTTAGCATTTTATCTATGGATAAGTTCAGTTCATGGTCATTATTTTTCATTTTTTTTATTTTATTCTTTATGGAGTCCACAGACTTCATTAATTCCATTTTAATTTGCTTTTCCATAATGCTTTACAATACTTCATTCTATCGCGGCTACAATAAAACTAAATAGTTTTATCTAAAAAACTCGTTTATAATAATTTACTCTAGGTTAAAAAATATATCAAAATTCTTTCTATACCTGCCATTGTTTAACGGTGAATCTTTGTTAATACAAACAAAATTATACGGCTTACTCCAAACTATATTACAAATATTTTTAAATTGATTCCATAACATATCAGAACTAACTTGTTCTTCATAAATATGTTTTAAGTTCACATCATCTTGTTTAAATATTATAATAAAATTGGCATTGTCTCGTAGCCATTGTTTCGGAATTTTTGAGTAGGCCTGAGATAAATAAAAGCAATCTATTTGCTTATGCTTGACCATAGAAAAATAATTACGAATGTTGATTTGATTTTCACAAGCAACATCATAAAAAATAAATACAGAATTGTTTAAAGCTTCACTTGGACCTACAACGGCTTTGTTATAATTGAACTCATAAAATGAAATATTAGGTACTCTCTTAATTACTTCTCGTAAAAAACGATATTTTGGTTGATAGTTAGTTTTTGAATACAAGTAAAAATTTTGAAATTTAAGCCCATTTTCATGCAACAATAAACTTATTACAACGTTTGTTTTACCGCAATTAGAGGTACCGCATATTTTACAGCGAATGGTATTTGCTAACGCTTAGCGATATGGGTTGTTTGATCAACTTCATCGTGCTTATTGAATGAGTTACTAACCTACAAACATAGGTATATATTTAAATTTTGCATGAACAATATTAGAGAGAAATGCATGTCACATCATGTCTGTTCTGCTAATTGTTCTCCTATTCTCGTGTTACAAATTTCTTAGTAGATCTATGCTTACTTTGCAAAATAATGCTATTTTGATCTTACAAATCCTAAGTATATTATGCTTATTCTGTAAATTATACAATTCTCATCTTACAACACGCGATCACGTCATTTCGCTACAGTACTTTCTATAAAGAGCATGTTTGTTTCTTTAGCTGAAATTTGGAGTAAGTACTTTAAATGAAATATTTAAATAATAAAGTAACTTATTCTATTTTCTATTGTAATTCTAACTCTTATAAATGTAATAAAATATGTAACTTATACTCATTTTTGTTTTTCAGAAACATGTCACATACACCATCTTATAGTCCTGTTTTGGATAGCTTAGAAAATATACGTGAGGTAAGTTACTATTTAGTTTTTATTATTTTTATATCTGGCTTTCAGAATTTGATAGAAGACTCAAACCCAATTACTAATCCATTTCACTATGCTCAAGATAGGCAAGGCTGGTACGATGAAGTGGCGACAAAGACGTGCGAGCAGAGCCGTCGCCAAAAATCGGAGGAAAAAATAAAAAAGAAAAAAAATCAAATCAAATTCTTTGAAAAATACATCATTTATCATGCGAAAGGAAACGGGTGATTTACGTCATTTAATAAAAATTATAAAACATGATTTAGATGGTCGTAATATCGATGAAATAAATACTGAATCTGGAAATGCAGCTGTGAACGTGCAATATCTAGTGACAAGTGCATATGATGACATCATGGATGAGACAGAAAATTTAGTTTGTAAAGTGGTAAAAAAACTAAGCAAATCTAGTATTTAAGTTTGAAATCAATTAATAAAATGTCTATAAATAAATTGTTAATTTTTTCGACATTTATAACTCTGTTGTAAAAGTTAAGTGTATCTAAATCTATTGTTTTTATGTAATATTTAGTATTTAAGGATCTAATGGGATGATAAATAAAACAAAATATGATTATGATAATACAGTATTTTATTTCAATTTACATATAAAGGTTTTTATATTTTAGCTAGACTTATAATAACGATATACTAGTTACAATATAGAACATATTTGCAGTAAAAAATATTCAAAATAAAGTAATTTGTTTTCATTTGCATATAATGTTTATGTTTATAATTTTTTAATAAATTACTATTACTTTATTGCTATTTTAAATAAATCGCTATAATGTCCCCAAGGCAAAGTTTTATACATATCTTCACATATTTGTCGCTTATCATCATTGCCACTAAGAATGAGCTTATTTATTTTTTGCGTATAAAGTATATGATTCTTAGATCGTATTACGTACATAGTGTCTCTATGGGTTTTCTTAGAATTTAAAATATCTCTATACTTTTCAATAGTTTATTTTTTTGTAATATGCTTTTTCACACCTTTTGCTTTTTTAATTGCGGACTCTAAAATATTAACACAGTATAATTTTGCTTTCAAGTCTATAAACTCTGTTATAATATCACCACCTAATTCATCTTTAAAATAGCCTGGTATTTGTTTATTTGCTTTTGGAATATGGTATTTATTATTTTCAGGAAAGCTACTTGTATCAAAGTACTTAATATTATCTTTCATATCATTATAGAAGTCTTCAGTGTAAATTAAATACAAAAGACCCTCTGTATCAGTGTAACAAAGTTTGATATTATTATCTTTGTATATTTTCTTCATTATAGAATAATGAAAATTATATAAATGCCTTTTTCCAAGTTCCAAAATAGTAAAGCCCATATATATTGGGCGATCCAAGATCACTTTTGTTGGTCGGAGTTGAATGGCTACGAGGCTATCAGAAATGATTGTAAAATTTTTGAAATTAGGCGCACTAACATATTTTTCGGCACCACAGACTTTATTTGTGTTATTAAAATTATCTTTCCATACATTTACTAGCTTAACATCGACTTGTTTTCTTTTGTTCTCTATAGTTTCTTCAAAAATTGAACTGTTTTGTTTTTTAAAAAAGTCTCTTTCAAAATCAGATGTAGCATTTTGTCTTAAAGATGTATTTAGGGAAATATTTGCTAAAATCCTATGAATCTTCAATAAAACAAGTCCGTTTCTTAGGCATTCTTGCAGATGACGGTAATGGATAACATATTTATATTTATCATAGAGATTCGCAACCAATTTCTTATTACTAATGTTTGATGATATTGGAACTGTTAACTTTTCTGCTGCAAACAGTAAGTCAGAATGTTCATCATGAATATTGCGTTGATATTGCATGTCAACTTCGAGTATATATCCTTCATTACTATTAGAACTAATAGAGTTAATATCAAAACTTCTTAATTCTTTTTGTTTTAAAAACCGAAATTTTTTATAAGGTAGTTGCTGCATCATAGCATAACCATACAAACTTACACAATCTAAATAAACTAAGAAAGAATTTGGATCTTCTTCATTAAAATTTGATAAGTATTTGTTATTAGCCTTTGCATACCTTAACGAGCATTGAGATAGACCTCCTCTTATATCATTTTCTAAAAATTGATAAATTTGTATATCAGTAATTAAATCCAACTCATTCATGACCTGAGTACAAATATTTATCTGTGAAATAAATATCTGCGTCGACCGGGACTCGAACCCACGGCCCACAGCTTGGCAATTTGGGTCACTGACCAAGACGACAATTGTATTAATAAATTTAAATTGAACTTACCTCTAAATCAAATGCAAACGAAGACCTCTTAAGTCTTTTCTTTTTTATAGACTCAGCTTCCGATTCGCTATCTGAATCCAGAACGACTTTCCTCTTCTTAATATTACTATCTCCACAAGACTTTTTCAACGTTTTCTTTTGTTTGGATTTCGTAATGAGAGTATTACCATCATCCGAGTCAATCATCAAAATGGGTTGACAATTTTGCTAGCCAACGTCCTGAAAATCAGTGATTCTATAGTTAATATAACAGGTCATAGATCACTTGTACACATATTATTTTATTACATATTTATATACATAACTAGCTGACCCAAAGTTTCATAAAAAGGTCCAGCCGTGTGATCACTAACACTGTGACACGAGAATTTTATATATTAGATTATATAGTATGAACTCAATAAAAAAGAATAAAAATAATAAAAAGACACATACATACTTACAGGTTTGATGAACACGTTCGCGTCACTTCAATTAAAAAAGAAAATTAGGAAAGACTTGCAGCGCATTCTAGCTCTCGTTATATATGCAGAATTCTAAAGCCCATTACACAATAATACTTAGCCAAAAACTTATTATTATTTTTTGTTAAGTCACATTTATTACCATTCCTATGAATGCTCTGCATAAAGTCCATTAACTAAAAATTTATCATTGTGTCTACACCTTAACCTAATAATATGATACAGCTTACAATGCAGACGCCACTCTGACGCAGTTATTTGATATCAAAAATTTTTTAAGGAAGCTGCATTCATAAGAGGGTTCTTATTATATTGGTGTCTCTGGTTTTGTGTTATAAAAAACCAATAAACTTTGAGCTGTCTAACTTCTGATTTTATTTTAAGGTGTTTTTACATTTTTTTAGCTACTATAAGTATTACTTTTATTCTGATTAGATAACCAGATAAAACATTATTCATTAAAAAGTTTAATTTTGAAAGAAATAAAAACATGATGGCTCAATTTATGATGGTATTAGTAGTTTGAACTTCGTATCTAAATACATTTGAACTATCTAGTATGCAACAGGCTCCTACAGGTTAACTTAAAATCCATTTTTTGACTTTTCTGAAAGTTTGAAGTGAAAACTTTTCTATGCTCATCGATGCTTGATTTAGGTAAAATATTTTTGTATGCATTTACTGTATAAATAAGTTACATAAGTATTTTACGCCTTTCAGTCTAGTTGGTATGTAATAACATAATTATATTAAGGACATACCTACCTACATTGCAAAATTCCTTTATAGTGAACCACTTTTATTGCAAAACGAAAGTATTGTATAATTGTACCTATCAAAAAAAAGCCTTTCTATCGCTGGATTTGGCTGTAAGAAATAAAATATTTGACATAAGTTAATAAAATATAAAAATGTGTCAAATATCCATCTCTAGTACGCAAGTCCAAGAATAGATAGGATATTAAAAACGACTGCAAGTAGCGACCGCTTCTAGTCAACCAATTGACCAATATAAAAGAAATCTCCTATAATTAATAATATGTAATATCTAAATGCTAGCACACTAAATAATATAATAGTTAGTTTTAACAGTGGTAGAGCCACGCGGCAGCTTTTGCTGTCGCACGGATGGGCCGGCTCGAACCGGGGTAGTACCACGACCTCACAGAAAACCAGCGTGAAATAGAGATTTACCTCTGCGTTTCGCTTGGTAAGTGCAGGTGGCCGGAGGCCCTTTTTACTGGAAATGAGGCATTCCATCTTAGTCCTCACGGGTGACAACGCATCTACATTTTGATTTGTAATAGAAGATAGATGTAGATGTCTATGGGCCGCAGCAACCACTTACCATCAGATGGACTGTGTGCTCGTTTGTCACCCTTATTCTATAAAAAAAAAAGTTACCATATAGGTAAGTTTAAATAATTATGTTATTTAAAAAAAAACCCTCGGAAAGGTTCTTATTCATTCATAATTAATTCAAAAACCATGAAAACTGAACACAATCCTGTTTTCATATGGGAAAAAAATGTTACTTGCTAAGTATGTTTGTATATTTTCTTTGCTGCGCAAGCGAGCCCTAGGGCTGGAGTCTCAATTGATCTACCATGGTAAAGTCTCCCTGAATCATATAAAAAAATGCAACATCGTTATGTTAGTCTACCTATTAAAGTATTGGTCTACCAAAAACTCATCAATCAAACATGCATGACAATTGCAATCATCAATAATATCGATCGAGATCAAATACAATAACATGAGCGCCGCTTCCATACGTGTTTTAGAGTAACCAGCTATCTCAGCGAGAATCAGATTATTGAATCCCACACCGTCGCGCATCGTGTCTGGGAATATAGAGCTGTTTAGTGTAATATTGCGGCGAACTGCTTTGCGAGCGAACGAATGATGCAGAAACCCCAATATTACCCTACTATCGTCATATTGTCTTAAACATCGTGGTATAGCGTATCGATGTTAAAACTTCTTTTCTAATATCTATACCCACCCGCTGGGAAACTTATAAGAGCTAGCTCCTTTGTCACTATCGACGACAATCAGTTGCAGTTATAGTTTTACTATGTGATACTATGGTGTCGTAGCCCATAAATAAAAACTATACTACATATGAGCCCAAACTTCCACCTTGTAAAGTTGCAAGAAGTATGCCCCCAAAATTTTTTTTATAGAATAAGGGTGAGAAATTATCACACAATACACCTGATGGTAAGTGGATGCTGTGGCCCATTGACATCTAAATTTATCCTCGACTAATGTAGATGTCACTGGGCTAAAATACAGATGCGGTGTCACCCCTGAGGACTAAGATGGAATGCTTCGTTTTCAGTAAAAAGGGTCTTCGTTTCTCTACCCTCACGATAAGAAAGGTTGGAGCTTTAAGCTGTAATTGTACACTGGTGTTCTATGAGAGCCTGGTCCTACCCCGGTTAAGCCGACTCATTCGTGATATAACCATAATACAGCTGCAGCGTGGCTCCTCAAATGGGGAAAGGGCAAAGAGATTCTTTTTAGCGGACAAAAGGGAAAGTAATAAATAACATTTTATTTTTAGTTTTGAATTACATTTTCTTTATGCAAACTTAGGCAAAATGAGGTTAAAAACAGTTATCTCAAAATAAGTCATAAATAATGTAAGTTGTACTCCAAATAAAGTACATAATATGTTCAGATACCAGTACAAGTTCATAATATATCAAATCAAAACGTAGTCATTATAAACAAAACTGTTTAAAAAGAAAAGTATCAAAAAATATGTTCACTACTGGCCCTGATTTATTATAACAAAACTTAAATTATAAATTAAATAATATACTATAAATTTAATGATTAAAGGTAATTGGATTTTAAGTGTTTACGGTACTAAAAAAATAATATTATGTTAGTACTTAGCTTAACGTTCCTATTAACCATTGACCAGTAACTGAAATCTTTATTTATTTCATTGAAGACGAAAAACACATAACCGGTTATTTTCCTACGTTGAAACAGAAGTAATTACTTCAAACTAAAACGGTATAAATAGGACTTCATGACAGCTACCATCATCATTGTTGAAGGAAAGTAGCCAACATGAATACTGTAAGTCAATATACTCTTAATATTTACAATAATATTTAAAGTTACATCTATTATCAATTGTGAATTAAATTGCCGGTACGTTGTCAGCCTTAAGGAATAAGACGGAATGCCTCGTTACCAGTTAAAAGGGTCTCCGGCTCTCGTCACTCACCATACGACTACATTGCTGCTATTTCACGTTGGTATTTTGTGCGAGAGAAGAAACACTCCTTCACCGGTTCAGTGACTTCACCTTCACCATTCGTGCTGCAGAGATATTAGATTGCAGCGTGACTCAAACACTAAAATGTTAATGTTGTTACACTAAACATATTCAGTGTAGAAGTTTTTAGATATTCCTAATACTATTTTACTTACAGGTCCTGTGTCTTGCTCTTTTGATGTTTTTATGCTTGGCATATGCATTGGCGCTACCGTACGCTGATGAAATGATAGCTCAACCAGAAGGCCTGGAAGTAAAATCATCCGTAGATGAAGGTTGGTTGGCTGAACGCGGAGGAGATGGCGGGGTACGCAATGAAAACAGTGCCGCGGCAACCGCTAGCGGCTCTGAAAGTGGAAATTTCTTCGATAGTGACGGATAAAAGGGAAGTGCCTGCAGGTGTAAATAGAGACGCGGCTGAATGACAAAAAACACGTGGCGAATTATATGCGTTTGTGTCATTCATAATTTAAAATAAAAAATTTTGTACAGCCGACTTAAATAAAAGTTATTAAGAATAACTTAAAACTATTGGCCTCACTTAGATCAAATTCATAAGGGACCGCACGAGAAGTACCAGCTTCCAAATAAAGAATCATCGAAATCGGTTCACCCAGTAAAAAGTTATGAGGTAACACACATAAAAAAACATCCAGTCGAATTGAGCACCGTCTCCTTTTTGGAAGTCGGCAGAAAATATATATAATTCGTTTTTAGTTGTTATTGTTTTTAACAGACTTAAAAAAAGAAGGAAGTACTCAATTCGACTGTATTTTTTTAATGTGGGTTACCTCAGAACTTGTTTCTAAGAGAAACTATTTTGATGAGTCTTATTTATAAGAATTTAAAAGCTGGTGCTTCTCATGCGGTCCCATTATAGATTTTATCACGATCTGACCAGTAGTTTTAGGACGTCAGTCTGAGCGAGTTTAGAATGGCTCTCCAGCACCTTAAAAACGGCAAGGGCCCAGGTGAGGATGGAATTACAGCGGAGCTTCTGAAAGCGGGTGGAAAATGGGTACTGGAAGTCCTTCAGAAGCTCTTTAATTCCGTCCTCCATGATGGCATTATACCGGAGGCGTGGAGCATAAGTGCGGTGGTCTTGTTCTTCAAGAAAGGTGACCACGCTCTATTGAAGAACTACAGACCGATTTCCCTTCTGAGCCGCGTCTACGTGCTGTTTTCGAGAGTCATTAGAAATCGTCTCGCGCGCGGACTTGACGACTTCGAGCCTCCTGAACAAGCCGGTTTCCGAAAAGGCTTTAGCACTATAGACCACATAAATACCCTTCGGCAAATTGTATGGAAGTCCGAGGAGTACAATTTGCCACTATGTCTGGCGTATGTGGACTATGAGAAAGCCTTTGATTTCGTCGAAATTAGGGCGAAGCTGCAGTGTCTTCAGCGGTGCCAAGTTGACTGTTGGTATATCGAAGTGCTGAAGTGCTTGTACAGTAAGGCTACGATGGCTATCCGAGTACAGAGCCAGAGTACGAAACCTATCCAGTTCCAGAGAGGTGTAAGACAGTACCGTTCTATCCCCGAAACTCTTCAACGCTGCTTTGGAAGACGTTTCCAAGCTTCTGGACTGGAAAGATACGGTATTAACATCAATGGAGAGTACATCACTCACCTTTGATTTGCCGACGATATAGTCCTTATGGCAGAATCGCTGGAGGACCTAAGCACTATGTTCAATGACCTCAGTAGTGTCTCCCAACGGATAGGTCTTAAGATGGACATGGAGAAAACAAAGATCATGTTTAATGTCTATGTCACACCTATGCCGGTGGTTGTTGGGAGCACTAGGCTCGAAGTTGTTGACGAGTATGTTTACCTGGGACAAATAGTCCGACTAGGTAAGTCCAACTTCGACTGAGAGGTCAATCGACGGATTCAACTCGGTTGGGTAGCGTTTGGGAAATTACGGCACATCTTCTCGTCAGATATACCTAAAAACTTGAAAACGAGACTGTACAACCAGTGCGTATTGCCAGTAATGACCTATGGAATTGATACGTGGTCCTTCACTGCTGGCCGGATGACGAAGCTCAAGGTCGCTCAGCGAGCTATGGAGAGGGTTATGCTCGGAGTTTCTCTGCGTGATAAACTTAGAAATGAGGATATCCGCAGTAGAACCAGAGTGACCGACATAGCCCAACGGATTAGTAAGCTGAAGTGGCAATGGGCCGGCCATATAGCTCGAAGAACCGACAACCGATGGGGAATAAGGTTCTCGAGTGGCGGCCTCGTACCTGCGGACGAAGTGTCGGGGGTCCCCCACTAAATGGAGTGACGACCTGGTAAGACATGCAGGAAGTCAATGGTTGCAGGTGGCTCAGGACCGTACTATGTGGCATTCGTTGGAGGAGGCCTATGTTCAGCAGTGGGCTTGTGAAGGGCTGTAATGATGATGATGATGATGACCAGCAGTTTATGAGTTATCATTAATAATGCGTACCTACGAGTATTTAATTAACTTCGACTACAATTATGATGTTTTCATTTTATTTATATTTATATTGAAGTCGGTTATACAATTTTTTTAATTTTCTACCAACTTCAAAAATGAGGAGGTACTCAATTCGACAGTATGTTTTTTTTACTTTTTTTATGTGTGATACCTCATAACTTTTTTCTGGGTGAGCCGATTTCGATGATTCTTTTTTTATTTGAATGCTAGTGCTTCACATATAGTCGCATATAAATGGCTTGATAAAGGTCTGACGAATAACTTTTGAGTTATTCTTAATAATTTACATTGAAATCGGTTGTTCAACATTTTTAATTCTAAATTATACCACTTGTATTCTGTGATTTTAATTTGATTTAAAACTAATATGACTTCAATATGTGGGATTTCATTATGTACCTATACCTTATTTACTGTTAAGTATTATTTAGTGTCGTAAGAGCATCTGAAAATATTATCTCATTTTTTTATATTGCTCAGATGTGCTGGTTTATTGCGATATTTTCTACGCGGCCGAGAACGTGGTAAATCGATACATCAAATAGTAATTAAAATTTGAATCGTGTCAGCGTTAATCAAATTGGAGTTGCTTACGCACTATGAAATATACGTTTGGGCTGGACCGATTGCTGGCTTTGACAAATTGAAGTTTTATTTACAGTTATAATTAAAATAAAACGGTGTTTAGTAAAAAAAAATTCTTTGACATACAATAGTATTTTTACTCAAGAACCTGTTTATTTACATATATAATTATATATACTCTTGTGAGCTAAGAAACCAGATCAAAATATATGAAAGCTATCTTAATAAATGCCACATTGTTAAAAGACCTCATTAAAAGCAAAAAAGTAAAGTAGCAACTTTAAAACGACTGCGCACTGGGTTCCTCCTTACCTGCAGTATTTTCTGGGCAGAAATAGCCTTCCGAAATGCGTAATAGCTCGTTCAGATGTCCGCGATTTAGTTAACTACTTACAAGTCTACGTGTCCCTACGAAGCTTTTCTTCACCACTTCACCGTCAAACACTTCGGAAATCAGCACGTAGAGTGTTCTACAACAGTTTCATTGTTCCTCGCGGGAATCGTACACGGTTTACTCTCATAACCCGAAATCTTACGGCGAACTACACGGCTCTCGTTAAATAAAATTCTTAAAAACTAAAAATAAGCTTTTTCTCGATTGTGTACCACATATACCTATTAATTAAAAACAACAAGCAACTATTGCAGACATAATATATACGCGGTCATACGGATTGGCGGTCGCAGTACACTGACTGACTTGGACGCTACTCTTGAACAATTATGGTTATATCTAAACCAAACTTTAGATATCACTTAGTGAAACTTATTGAACATATTGAAGTCATTGGCTTCGATTGAACCTATCATTCTTGTAAAGGACAATGTCCAGAATCGCCCTGTTTAATAAAAGCATCGGACATACACGATAATTAATTGTCTATTTTATTATATTAGTTGCAAATACTTTTATAACACGGACTAGCTGCATGCCAAAATGAACATTAAAAAGCATTCTACTCGACAATAACATTAATCGCCGCCATCTTCGCCAATCATCATGTGGTGTCGAAAAATTATTAGAGATGTCCAATAGATTGTAATCGATTTTTTAATTTTTAATTAACTGTTGCATATTTGTTAATCTGAATTACATTTTGAATTTATTTCGAATAAAGTTGCAATAAGAAGCTACAATAAAAACATTAAATTACCATTTCTTTCTATTCTTTTATATTGTTCACAAAAAGTATAATTTAAAAAACATACTATACATAATGAATGAGGTCATACTTGATTTTGAATAGGTAGTTATAATATTGCTGAAGAAAAATATTCGTAAGGATAATTATTCAGGATTTTCTAATGTTCATTTAGAAAGGAAAGGTGTGTATTTTACTTCTTACTAAACGATGATTTAAGAGTTTATGACAATTAATATAAAAAAAAACACTTCAAGTTATAAAAACCCAATAATAATTTGCACGAGCCTGGGATCGAACCCAGAACAAAACCGAAAAAAGTCTGTCACAAGGAACAGATGTTCTAACTATGCAAAAGTATTACTTGGAATCAATTAAGTGTTCTAAGTCGATATCAGGACTTCGGACAAGAATTTTTCACATCTATATCGATCTAGAAAATCGATTATTTTACTATAAAAATCGATTAAACGATTTCAAATCGACATGCCTACTTTGTACTGTCACTGTCATCTCTCAATCTGTTAAAATTACATTGGTTGGCGTCATTTGCTCTTTGTAATTGTATCGGTGTTTTGGTGACTTTCGGGACTGTATATTATTATTATTATTTTAACGGACTTTGATTGCTTGCAAGAACGACTAACCTTGCTGTGATTTTCGGAACTGTGTACCGCTCAAACGATAATCTAGCATTCATAAACGGACTTACGCATACGCAATGGAAAGTGTGTTTTGTGTAAATTGTGGCTCTGCTGGCGGTTCAATGTTGTTGAAAGATGAACAGAGAAGCAATCGTGCCATATTGCTGTAATTGCATAATTGTACGCAGAACGAATCAGTTGCTGTGCCCATGTTATGACCATTATTTGGTACTTGAACTTTGCGAGACATCAAAATACTATTGACATCCCTTCAGTGTTTAGACAATATTCTAATTTCCAATTTAGAAGATGAACAATAAACATGTAATTAAATTTGTGTTTTATTTCTAATTCAAACCTAATAAGTTAATATAGGTGTAAGAACAACTTATACTACCAATTAGGTACTAAGATGGTGAGGTTGGTTTCATAGTCACGCGTTTGAACAGCGCCGTCCAGACGCACGCGCTTGCAAATGCACTAGATAGTAGTCGATAATAGTCACGTGGTTCATACGCTCGATGTTCGACGGCATGTTTAGCGGCGTGACTGAAACCAGCTAAATTCTTATACATTTAGGTACTAGGTATATTACCGTACCGCATATGCTAATGACAACATCTAAATGCTAACAGCCATTATATACATACATTTTTAGTTTTACACTAATACACGCAAACATTTTTCTTATTTCGAAACCAATGCTAAGAAATCAGGTATGTTAACTAAATTCTATGCATTTATACGTTGCGCTTACATACACTTAGGCTTTAGAACAAAAACTGCATACCTAATTATCTAGATGGATACGAGTACTAAAAATAGCTAAATGTTTTAGGACATCGTTTTTCAGTTTGTTAAAAATCACTCGCAGCTATGAAAAACCGTTATATTCGTGGTTCAACTATAACCTCAAAATCTGATACTTTTCTTGAAATATATCTATTACGCAGCTAGTCCGCTATAAAGATAAGATCATATAGGAACTTACTAATGATCGACAATAACACATAAATTTCCGATGCTCTTGGTTCCAGGGCGAACAATGTATGGGCGCAGACCAATGTCCTTTAAGGAATATTTTAAAGTAAATCACGTTATTATTTTACTTGTTCCAAATACGTGCGATCATAAATTTGCTTTGGCTTAAGATTCATAAAGTTTTAAAGAGATAAGAGTTCTGCCTATTTTGATTTACGATCTTTAAATTTACGATCTTTAAATTTACCCAACTCCAATACAGCTCGTAATGAAGTAGTGATTGTGCGAAAACAAGACCCACAAAGCCTTTGCCAGAGATCTGTCTGTCGAAAACATGCAACTGCGGCAGCGTCATTTCAGGACCTCAGAGATTGAGAGGTTCTACAAACAGCTACACACATCGTCGTTGTAGCTACATGTAAGTTTGAGTAACGATCCAAGATCAAGTCTCATTCAATTATTTTGCGGTGATATCCCAGGCGTCAATCTAAGCGACATTAGAATGGCTCTTCAACACCCTACTATACAGCGAGATCCTGGTCGAGAAAAAAAAACAGCGAAGCTTTTGAATGCAGTTGGAAAACCAAAAAAGAGACACACACTTAACCGAAGCCCACCTTTCTCCTTTTGACCGAGACGCAGGTTTCCTCTCCGGCTGATACTTCATACCTGTCCTACCCGGGGTATAAATTAAAACACTTCTTTGTAACCCGGGCTGGAGTTTGCGTATACGTCAGAGAGGATATCTGTTCTCGACACCTCGACAGTCTTGAAAGTCGGACCTGCCCATTCTTAGGTTGCGTGTAAACAGCGATGACCATTCCCGCGTCTACGGGTGACTGTATAGGTCCCAAAGCGGTAATGCCGACACAGACTGACTGATCGACCATGTCTAAATGGCTACACATTTCTTTCTACAATAGATCCCATCCGTAGAAATCGTGATACTTGGCGATTTTAGCGGCTCGGTTCACGTTTAACCGACCATGTAGGGAGATCTGTTTATGACTTTGCCTTGGCATATGGTCTGACACAACTGGTTACTTTACCTACGTGGATTCTAGATGTGGAGGATCATACACCTTCCCTATTGGACTTTTTGCTGACCACTCATCCCGACAGATATCAGGTTTCCGTCGCTGCCCCTTTCGGTTCTTCGGACCATTGTTTGATCCGGAGTGTGGTGCTACTCACGCTTCCCTCACGGTTTCGTTCTGCAGGCTGCCGCCATGTTAGGAATT
This sequence comes from Parnassius mnemosyne, assembly GCA_963668995.1. Taxonomy (NCBI): domain Eukaryota; kingdom Metazoa; phylum Arthropoda; class Insecta; order Lepidoptera; family Papilionidae; genus Parnassius; species Parnassius mnemosyne. The sequence goes on along the minus strand of CAVLGL010000068.1, from coordinate 18,694,894 downwards.
ACATGTCTTTTGTCGCATCCTACCCATGGGGGCTGGTTTGCTTTATGCCGTATGAACCCAGCGCTGTTGCTGTCTCTGTCACTGATGTGGTGCTACAGGGAATGAACTATTTATTCCATCATATGTGGTACCCATTGGCGGCAGATCTCAGCCTTGGTTTGGTGGCTCCTGTAAGACTGCATTGCGCAATAAGCAGAAATGTTATCGGGCCTGGGCAGAAGCTTAGGCGGCACGGGATGTAAACACCAGCATGCTTAAAAAGAAGTACTTATAACTTTGTCTCCAGGTCCTTCAAAAGAGTTATTGCCAAGGCAAAGTATGAGCACATTGGCAGCACTGGCGAGAAATTAGTTCGCCTTCCTTCCGGAATCCGTGCATTGTGGTGTTACGCCAAGGCTGTTCCAGGGAATTTCTGTAAGCCATCACTACCATCTCTGCATAGGCAGAACGACTTACTTGTCCCGCGCAGCAAAAGAGAAAGCCAACCTTTTAAACATTTTTTTGCATCCCACGCAACTCTCTATGACGAGGGGAACACACAGCCAACCATCCTGAAGTGTGAGTGCTCTATGCCTGATATGAGATTCACACACTATCCTATAAAAAACACAGTGCTCAGTACGCACAGCACTCCTATTCCTGGACGTCCACTATTCGAATGGGCCTGACGGAATTCCGCCAATGGTGCTGAGCACGTGCGCTCTAGAGTATGCACCGTTTTTAACGGATCTTTACCGGTACTCCTACTCCATAGGCGTAGTCCTAAATTTATGGAAGACAGCTTTCGTATACCCGAACCCTAAAAATCTAACCGCTCTGATCCGTCTAACGTCTATCACGTCCTTGTTCTCGAAAAAATGGAGTCTATTTTTAACTGCCAGTTAATGGGGTACCTATATGAGTACCAGCTGATTTGTGAACGCCAGTACGGATTCTGTCAGGGTCATTCAGGTGGAGATCTTCTTGTTTACCTAACACAGATGTGCGCAGGCGATGGAGTCCAAGGGGGAGGCATTGGCCGTTAGCTTGGACACAGCGAAGCCCTTAGTTCCGGTCTGGTACAAAGCGCTTCTTTCAAAGCTTCCTTTCAATGGGTTTCCCGAGAAATTGTGCAATTGGATCATCAGTTTTCTGGCTGATCAGAGCATCAAGGTCGTAGTAAACGATGCATGCTCCGATTACAAGCCTATTAACGCTGGTGCTCCACAAGGCTGCGTGCTATCAATGATAAGTTGCAAAATGGTAATATTCATTGCTATGCGGAAGACAGCACTGGTGATATTCTATACACCGGCCGTGACAATATTTCTCGGAAAAACGTCACCGAGTTCCAGGAAAAACTCGTGTCTTAAGTCAAGTTTTGCTAAACAAAGTCTCGGATTGTGGGCGACTATGTCCAGTCTAGTTTAATCCTCAGAAGACACAAGTTTGCGCATTTACCGCTAATAAAAGAATCCGTTTGTCGTATCTCCTCAGTTTCAAGGCACTCCCCTTGTTGCCTCAGCCAGTATCGGTATCCTCGTCGTCGATATATCAACTGACTTGCAGTTTCGTGGTCACTTGGCAGAGAAGGCCAAATCAGCCTCTAGAAAGCTTAGCGTGCTCAGCAGAGCAGGACAGTATTTCATGCCGGCACACCACCTGCAACTTTACAAGGTACAGGTTCGGCCCCACATGAAATACTGTTCACATATCTGAGCTGGGGCTCTCTAGTGCCAGCTCCTTCCATTTGACCGTATCCAGCGCAGAGCGGCTCGAATCGTCAATGACCGAGTCCTTTCCGATAGGCTCGATTCACTGGCGCTGCGAAGAGTTGTTGCATGCCTCTGCATTTTCTTTCGCATCTACCATGGGGAGCGCTCTGAGGAATTATTTGGATTAATCCCAGCCGCTAAATTTCACAAACGCACATCGCGACAAAATTTCCGATATCAGCCACACTAATCTGGATGCGGTCCACCACTGTACGTTTCACTAGGAGTTTTATTCCGCGTACGACCTCTCTGTGGAACAGCCTACTACCGGAGATTTTTGCAGACCGATACAACTTAGAGACCTTCAAGAAAAGAGCTTACTCCTTTTAAAAGGCCTGCAATTAACTTGCAGTTCTCCTGATGGTGCAGTTGTTCACGGGCGGCAGTAGTCATTTACCATCAGGTGAGCCATATGCTGGTTTGCCCCCTTGCCTATAAAAAAATAGACAGCTAGTAGAATTACAGGCTATGAAACATTCCAGCTTAGTCCTCAGAGATGACGACAGATTTGTAGTCCTCTATGTGCACTTGCTTTCAGGTGGACTATGAAATCGTTATATACTTAATTTAAAAAAAATCTAAGACAAATAAGTAAGTCCACCTGCGGATGAGAAGTCGACAGATCCAACTCGACTGGGCAGCTTGCGGAAGATTACGACACATCTTTTCGTCATGTATACCTCAAAACTTAAATATAATGCCAGGCAGTGCGTATGGAAGCGATGAGTGTCTTTTTTTATAGGATAAGGCTGACAAGCGAGCACACAGTCCACCTATGATAAGTTGTTGCTGTAGTCCATAGAAATTTTCGTCTATTTTCGTTTGCGAATCAAAATACATATGCGTTGTCAGCCGTGAGGACGAAGACGGAATGCAGTAAAAAGGGTCTCCGGTTCTCTTTACTCGCCATATGAAAAACAGCAGCATTAAGCTGCTATTTTACACTGGAATTTATTACAGTCTTGGTCTTGTTCTTGAATTTATGCAAGACCGAGACCAAGAACAAGACCGCCTTATTTTAGCAATACCAAGACCAAGACTGACCGTGCAAGATTTGAGCAAGAACAAGACTACGATGGCGGCACTGAAAATTTCGGGAATCAAAGAAGTGACACAACATTACTATTTAAAAATGTATTTATTGCTTTTCGAAGTATTCTCCGCGAAATTTGACACATTTTTCCATACGATGGAACCAATGATTGAAGCAACCATTCCATTCGGAAGTTGGGGTCTCCAAAATGGCCGTTTTGTAGGCGTCCACGGCTTCTTCAGGTGATGAAAATCTCTGTCCACGCAATTTATTCTTTATTTTAGGGAAAGTATAGAAATCATTAGGGCTTAGGTCGGGGCTGTACGGCGGATGGTCTAATAATTCTATGTTTTCTTGCTCTAAAAACTCTTTTGTTCTGTGTGCGGTGTGAAAACTCGCATTGTCGTGATGGAGGATGATGCGGCGGTTGCAGTTCTCTTTACGGAGTTCAGAAACGACCTGTGGCAAACAAATGCTGGCATATGCAAGCATTAACCGTTCTTTGTCCCTCGAGAGGAATAGTTGTAACATGGCCGGTTTTGGAGACAAACGTGGCCTCCATTTTTTTTGCAACACTCCGTGAACGAACAATTTTCGCTGGCTTTAACTCATTTTCGAACACGCAAACTCGTGACTGGTTTTTTGTTTCGGGTTCGTACGCATATATCCAGGATTCGTCACCTGAGACGATGTTGTATACAGCATTTGAGGATCCTGCGTGGAATCTTTCGAGAATTCTGACGCACCAAGTAACGCGAGCCGCTTTTTGCTTTTCACAGAGCGAATGCGGTATCTATCGGGAAAACAACTTTTTTACACCTAATTGTTCATGCAAGATTATTTGTATTTGACTCGTGCCAATTTCTATAGTTGCCTGAATTTCGCGGTATGTCACATGTCGATCTTTCTCAATCAGCTTACGCACAGCATCAACGTTTTCTTGGGTGACTGCAGTTTTTGGACGACCTTGACGGGGATCATCACTGAGCTTGACACGTCCACGTTGAAATTCAGCAAACCAGCGATAAATTGTGGTTTTGGATGGGACTTCATCAACAAATGCAGAAATCATCAGGTCAAAACACTGTTTTTGTGTTAAACCACTTCGAAAGTCATAATAAATCATCGCTCTTGAATTTTCTCGAGTTAATTCCATTTTCTCAACGAATAAACAAGTTTGACAAAACCTTGTGACAAGACCGAGAATCTTTTTTTAAATAAATAAATGGTATTCGGTTTTTAAAACCAAGGAATTTTCAATTAAAAAGATTTTAATATGACAGGAACAGTGGAAATATTCCATTCCCGACACTTTTAGTGCAGCCTCTGTAAGCCTGCGAGACTTGCGTCTTGCAGTTAGAACTGAGTGTCGTTTCAGGGAGTATAGGAGTTCGGGTATACGCTTAGGAACTCTATGAGACGCAAAAAATATATTAAAAAAATTTGAAAATTTGGACTTATGCGCATTACGAACAATACCATAAACATACATAGCGAATGAAAATATCCATTAAAAGAAAAAACAGTGCATCCCTAGTTTTGACCATCGGCACTTTAATAGTGCGCGGCGTCTTGTTGTCGGCATCATCAAAGGTCAGATACTGACCTGTCAAAGAAATCGTCTATTCGGAAGTACAAGGTCAAGACACACGCGCCAGTTTGATTGCCGCCACAGAGTACATGTTCCAAAGAGTAAAATAAGTTTCCGGGTGCTCAGAATGGACACAAATACTTTATGCTGATCTCGTAAGAAATATTGTAATTAGATAATTGTAAGGATAGGTAGATATGATAATAATTTATTCTAGTAAGTAATTATTATAATATTAATTATATTGGTTAATAATAATTACTTACTATTATTATGTGTAATATCTATATACGAGTAGGTTACTCGTCTGTTCGGGATGTATAAATATATAATTGTATATGAAAATGATAAAAATACATAAATATCAACAAAATAAAATAAATACATAAAAATACATAAATATATAAAAACCCAACCAGATGTAAGCCCTCGGCAGGGGAGACCAAACGGCCGAGGGTTAGGGGGAAAGGGAAAAAAACCGGCGGAGCACCGCCTTCTGCATTTGAGCTAGGAGCCGTCCGTCACGGAGTCCCAGTCGCCTCAGATAACCCGAGAGGCTGACTGGGATTAACCACAGAGGAATAATTTCGGTCGGCAGTCCGCCCCACATGTCGGTCACCTCGTGAGCCAGGTCCAGATATGTTGTCAGCTTATCTGTTTCGGCTTTCACGAGGTTCTCGCCATAAGGAATGGTAAAGTCGACCAAAAATATCCTTGACTGTGCCCGGTCTATCAGCCCAATATCAGGCTTATTCGCAAGAATAGTCCTATCTGTGATGATGGCCTGGTCTTAGTAGAGCCTGGCGCGGTCATTTTCGAGCACGGCTTCTGGCAAGTACTTATAATATGGCAGTTTTCGATCCACGACACCGTATTTCAGAGCGAGCTCCTGGTGTAGAATCCTGGCTACTAGGTTGTGTCTATGCAAATAATCAGAGTTAGAAAGCGCCGAACAACCGGAGATGACCGGCCTAAGTGACTCACCGGGATGGCGACAAGCTCCACAAATGTCGACGGCGCCATCCTTTAGAATATATTTCCGATAATGCTTGGTCTTAATAACATGATCCTGTATCGCACAGACAAAGCCCTCGGTTTCCCCAAAGAGGTCACCGAAACATAGCCAGTGGAGGGAGGCGACTGTGTCTACGAAGGGTTCATATAGAGCCTTGTAGAACCTCCCGTGGAGCTCCTTTTCCTTCCATACAGTCTCCCGGTCGGAAATGCTCTGTACTGCCGAGTCTTGCCATTGCTCGTTGGCTAAGGATAGAGGGGTAAGTCCTTTATCACAAGAAGTAACGTGCATATAGAATGGAACATCCGCTCTCGTTAGAAAGCAATTACGCTTAATAAGCCGCATCCACCATGCTTCCGCGGCAAGTAAAGCCTCATTACTGACGACCTCGGATGATGCATCCTGTGGGACATCATAATAGTGCGGACTTTTCTATCCAGAGCATTCAGTTCGGTCTGAGTCCACCTGAGTATGCCAAAGGTATTCACGACAACAGGCATCATCCAACAATTATATGCATGTGTATTATTAACTCCCGCCAAAAGACTATTAAGCACTTTTGTCAATCGTGCATAAAACACATCACAAACTGACTGTTTCATGTCCGCCTCATCGATACCTATGTTCTGTGACATACCCAGGTATCGGTATATTTCAGCCTCGGATAGGGTCTTCATGTTAATGAGCATAGATAAGTCTAGTCTCTCAGAGTTAGCAACACCACCTCTTTCGACATGGAGGACCGCACACTTATCCGTCCCCAGCTCCATTCTAATAGAATTGCTAAAATCACAAGTGATGTTTAGCAATTCCATAAGATGAGAGCGAGTGGAGGCGAATATCTTGAGATCATCAATATAGAAAAGGTGGGTTACTATTGTACCTCCTTGCCAAAGCTGAAATCCCCTCCCGGAACCCTCCAGTAAGGTACTGAGAGGGTTCAGAGAGAGGCAGAACCAGATTGGACTCAAACAATCGCCCTGGAAGATACCCCTTCTTATCCTTATGTGGTTCTCCGCAGCCATCATGCGCTCACCTAGATGACAAAGAATCATACTCTACTGCCCCATACACTGCCCGAGGAAGTCTCGAACTGTACAGTAAACCTTGTACAGCTCGAGGACCCTCTTAAGCCATGTATGAAGCACCGAGTCGAATGCCTTTTTGTAGTGTATCCAGGCGGCAGAGAGGTTCCGACGGTTGCATTTAACCACGTTGCCAATGACCGCATCAATGAGGAGTGGTTCCTTGGTTCCACGACCAACGCCTCGACATCCATTTAGAGAGCGCGACATCACCTGATTTAAATTAAGGTGACGAGTGATTCTCACGCTCAAAATGGATGTTACTGTCCTGTATATGGTAGGTAGATAGACACGTTATGGGGCGGTGTTTTCTTGGGTCTGTCAAATCCCGGTCTTTAGGAACCAAATAAGTGATCCCAGTAGTGAAGAGGCTGGGGAGCGACTTTTGGTGACACACCACCAACCCTTTCAGCTAGTAGTGATGCAGTCCGTCGACAGTTCGATGTACCTCAACTACGTCATCCGGCGTTATGATGACGGGGTCCATGGCCGTAACATTCGCACACTGACTCGCCACTACTTCCGTCCAAGGGCCCTCGCTGTGGTTTACGGGCTCTGACCACAGACCGCGCCAGAATGCAATAGTGTCGGCCTGAGTCGGTGCTGGGCCCGTTCCACGTACCATTGGTCGCTCAAATTCATATAGCCTCTTCTGATCACTCTGGAAGAGACGATTCTGGTTGAATCCTGTCGACCTCTCGGTATATAGCCGAATCCGCTTCCCCCAAGCAGCGATTTTCTGCTTCAGGTCCTCTATGCGCTCCGTCAGCTTTTTCGTTATATCCGGCTGGGTGAAACTGATATTTGTCCCAGCAAACGCCGCTTTGACCGTGCGCACAATTTTTGGCCTATTATTGCCCTACCTGAAGCTTATCAGCCTGCCAATGAATCTCAATCCTTTCTCTCCAGGCTGGGATAGCGCTACTTTTACTAGTAGCGCGTACAGCCGTGGAAACTTTGGCAAAAGAATTGTGTCCGTCTCGCAAAGATCCCGGCTGGCTTCCAAATAGGTCACCAGCATTGGGTTGAGAGTCCTCACGACAGCCCGATTCCGCTTGCTTAGGGGTACGCGCGGGAGTCACGGTCGATTTTCGAGAGGCGTACTGCGCAATTCCACAATCGCCTCCCCCAATTTACTCCTCATCTGCTCTAGTTCTTGAGTGGCCATTCCATCATCGCCTGAATCAACTAGAGCGGGAAGTTCCATGGCGGCCTCTATATGTGGCTGCTGGTGTGTGGTCTGAGGAGCTGCATCCCCAGCTATAGCCGGTTCATTCGATGAGGAAATAGCCTAACGTCGTAATCGTTCGAGTTCGGCATCATCTTTATTATTATTATTATTATTATTTCCTAGTAGATAAAAATGTTCAAAAAGTTCAATAATTTACAATGCCAAATAAAAAAATTCACATACACTTATGCCATTCTTAAACATAAAATTAAAAATACAATTAGAGATGTAAATAAAAACATGAATTTAAGCTAGGAGATATTCAATATAGTTTTTATTTGCCCATATAAATTTAGCATTAAATAATAGAATTAAATCTTCAAAAATAACAAACCCTACGTAGGAAATAACACCGGTCATGGTCTTAATTAAGATGATATAGTAAATCTTAAAAAAAATATTTAATTACTATGAATTAAATTAACGTATTTACGAATGGTGAGAGGTACACTGAACCTTAACGTTAAGTTGGAGAGGTATCGACGCTCCGTCCCCCTCGTGCTCTGTTCCAGAGCCCCGAAAACTTTCAGCTCGAGTTACAAAATCGTTCTTAGTGCCTGGAAGACTGCAATGAAGTGAATAATATGAGTGACAAGCGTGTGAAAACTGTTCATGCGGTTGGAGGTAAGTTCTACAAGACCCGTCACAGAAGAACACAAAACCTTGCCGAACACACGGCTGTTAGAAGCTGCAGTCTTCGGCAGATTTGAAAGCATGCACGCAACTAAATAGACAGATCTCCTAGTGCATGCGGTGGGACTTACGCAACTTTAATACACTTCGTATCGAAAAAGCAGATCGAGCCGAATCGAGTGAAACCAGGTCTTCAAAGTCTTTGCCAGAGATCTGTCTGCCAGAAAGAGCCAACTGTCGAAGCTGAAGACTTCGCATCGTTGGACACCTGAGATTTTGAGTGAGATTGATTGAGGTTCTATGGACAGCTGTACACGTCCTCGTTGGAGCCATACTCAAGTGTGAGTAACTATCCAAGAGCAAGTCTTATACAACTCTATTCCGATGATGGTCCGAACGTTAGTCCGAGCATGATAAGAATAGCTCTCCAGCAGCTTCAAAACGACAAGTCCCCGGGCGAGAAAAGAACTGCAGGCGGAGCTTCTGAAAGTGGGTGGGAAACCGCTACTTGAAATCCTTCAGAAGATCTTTAATTCTGTTCTCCATTGTGGGACTACTCTGGAGGCGTGGAGCAGAAGCGCGGTGGTCTTTGTTCTTCAAGAAAGGCGACAATGCCTCTTGAAGAATTACAGACCGATTTCTCTTCTGAGCCGCGTCTACGTGCTGTTTTTGAGAGTCATTTCGAATCGTCTCGCGCGCAGTCTTGACGACTTCCAATCTCCCGAACAAGCCCGTTTCCGAAAGGGCTTTAGCACCATAGACCACATACCATACCACATACCCTTCGGCAAATTGTACAGAAGTCCGAAGAGTACAATTTGCCACTATGTCTGGCGTATGTGGACTATGAGAAAGCCTTTGATTCCGTCGAAATTTGGGCGGTGCTGCAGTCCCTTCAGCGGTGCCAAGTTGACTGTCGGTATATCGAAGTGCTGAAGTGTTTATTCAGTAGAGCTACGATGGCTATCCGAGTACAGAACCAGAGTACGAAACCTATCCAATCGCAGAGAGGTGTAAGACAGGGTGATGTTATATCCCCGAAACTCTTCACCGCTGCATTGGAAGACGTTTTCAAGCTTCTGGACTGTAAAGGATACGGTTTTAACATTAATGGCGAGTACATCACTCACCTTCGATTTGCCGACGATATAGTCCTTATGGCAGAATCGCTGGAGGACCTAAGCACCATGCTCAATGACCTCAATAGTATCTCCCAACGAATTGGTCTTGGGATGAACATGGACAAAACAAAGATCATGTTTAATGTCCATGTCACACCTATGCCGGTAGTTGTTGGGAGCACTAATCTCGAAGTTGTTGACGAGTATGTTTACCTGGGCCAATAGTCCGACTAGGTAAGTCCAACTTCGACCGAGAGGTCAATCGACGGACTCGGCTGGGCAGCGTTCGGGAAACTACGACACATCTTCTCGTCAGACATAACTTAAAACCTGAAAACGAAATTGTACAGCCAGTGCGTGTTGCCAGTGATGACTTACGGATCTGAGACGTGGTCCTTCACTGCTGGCCGTATGAGGAAGCTCAAGGTTGCTCAGCGAGCTATGGAGAGGGCTATGCTCGGGGTTTCTCTGCGTGATAAACTTAGAAATTAGTATATCCGCAGTAGAACCAGAGTAACCGACATAGCCCAACGGATTAGTAAGCTGAAGTGGCAGTGGGCCGGCCATATAGCTCGAAGAACCGACAACCGATGGGGAAGAAAGTTTCTTGAGTGGCAGCCTCGTACCGGTAGGCAAAGTGTAGGGCGACCCCCCACGAGATAGAGTGACGACCTGATAAGACATGCAGGAATTCGATGGATGCATTTGGCTCAGGACCGTGCTTTGTGGCATTCCTTGGGGGAGGGCTATGTTCAGCAGTGGACGTATGAAAGTCTGTAATGATGATGATGATGATGATGATTGTGTGCGTTAGCTAGTGATGTATATTTTACTTTCAAGGACTATCGAAAATAATTGTTAAGGAAGCGGTAAAAAGATTTAAAGTGTTTAGTGCATGAAGTTGAATAACTTCAAAAATGAACTGAATTTTACCATGATAGTACTAAAATAATTAAAAAATATTCATATAACATGTTCCTGGGAATAAGCTGAACCTACCTGCTTTTTGTTGGATTTCAATTAAAATGTATACAATCCCAGGTGACTTTACTGATAAACTTAACTCCCCAATAATCAGATCGGAAAGTTATATTTTCGAGCTATGATCTTTGGAGAAAAATATTTACTGCCGTGGGCAGCTTCCCAGAATTTCTTTTTTAACATATTGTTAATATAAATAGGTAGATACTTAACTAAGTAAATACCTATTTATATTTTATATATTTTATAAACTGTTTTGATGGGGAAATAAAAACGGGGACACGGAGTACATAATTGCTGCTTTATTTTTATCACAAGTAATACTTATAAACATTTTATAATTAATAATTAAATACATTATAGAAATTTATTTTAACATTCGATTTAAGTATAAATGTAAAATTAATAATTTAAGGGAGGAAACTTGTAGGAATCAGGTAAATAAAATTGCTCTGTTTAAAGGCCAATACTTTTATGAGGCTTCATCATGCTTCATATTTATATTCTTTCATCTGTCTCTAAAAAGTATAAAAAATAATAATAAACTTATTATCATTTTAGCTGCATGAATTTTAAAAACATAATGATCTTAACACTGTAAAGTGCACTAAGTGTCTGAGGATACAGATGCACTCTCTATTCTCTCAATCTCGGTATGTTAGGAAAATTGTCACTCATTCATGGACTGTGTGGACAAGTGCAACTTAATCTCGCAGATCTATTAATCTGCGCAAATATTACTTAACCACGATTTCCTCATCTCTACGATTAACGCTGTAGGCGATGAACCAAGCTTAAATAGCCCTTGGCACAATGTCATCGGCCGTCTAGCATGAATCGGGCATGGACCGTTATGAATATCAAATACTATGGAATTTATACTATCACGTCTCATGCGTGGTCGTCTAGTAGCGCTTTAGGAGCATTACTAAATATCTATACCTTATTACGCTAATAGTTTTATCGTTGTGACTTGGGAATGTTACGAGCTTGGGGTTCGAGACAATTAAAAACTGTCGAGTGAATTACTAAAATTGACATTTTAATTAAAGAACACTAATTACAACTTAAGACCACATTAATTACAAAACATAATTGTACTATAGATCACTTTAGTTCGCAGTTATATCGCTTAGAAGTATTCGCTTGTATCGCCAATTCAATACTGTCTCGGTCGTGGTCTATACCGGCCTTATATAGGGCCTCAGATAGTTTCCAGAACCTTCTACTGTAGAAACATCTCGAATGTTCAAGGATATCAGTCCCGAAATTTATAGAAGGATCTTGACTCTCCTAGTTCTGCTACTCGATACTAGAGGGCGCCAGTGGTAACTAGTGTACAAGGTACACTATTAAAGTGGCGCGCAACAGGAATATAATCCGAAGTTCCGAAGCTCCGCTCAACCCCTTGGGGAAAATAGCGTGATGCTATGAATATTGTACTGGTATGACCGTGAGGCTGTGCGGTTGGTTAAGTAAGGTTATACATTTATTTTGGTTGATAAATAGATACTTAGTTGGGTTCATAATGGCTTTAAGAGGATAATCTCAAGGTTTTATTTGTCTTTAATGTACTACAGTTTAATAATGTATGAAAATCTGTCTCCATATTTATCTAGGGTTGGATTTAGAATCGTTTGGCACTAATTTAGGGCAACAAGGTGTTTAATTTTATAATTTCATGTTTAATTTCAGAAATCACCAGGTGGTCAGTTCCTTCAATAGAGAAAAAAGTTTACGTGGTGGCTCCTTAATATTAAGTAGTAAGGATATTGTGAGACTCTCTGTTGAGCGAACTGTAGAAATGGCTTGTGTCGATCTCGAGCACCTCATTTTTGTAAGTGTGTACAGACCCACATGTGCTACTTATAACTATTTTGAAAGGATTGTGGAAGAAGTTTTACTCAAACTTAGTAAACAGAACAAGTCTGTTGTAATATGTGGAGACTTTAACATCAATCTCCTTGAAAATTCTTCCATTAGTATTAAGTTTAGCTCATTGTTTAAATCGTACAATCTTGTTAATTTATTCTTAGTACCCACACGTATTGCTGGGCGTGGCATAGTGCGATCTGTATAGATAACATTTTTATAGATGTTAAGCCCTTGCATAAATCAATTATACCTTACATATACAAAAATACACAAAAAACAGAAAAATAAGAAAGTTGTGTTTGTTCCAATAAATGAACATCGCTTGGAGAGGTTTAGAAGTAATATAATAAAAAGACTTCAATCATATTCGTTTAAAAATAGTGCTAATTATTTGTATGCTACATTATTTAAAATTATAAGTTGTGAATTTAGTAGAATATTTACTTCTAAAACTTTCTCTTTTAACAGTCGCAAATCATTTAATGAATGGGCGACAGTAGGAATTTATAAAAGTAGGCGAAGGTTATACGAGCTTTATAATGAAAGATCATATAATAGTAGTGTTATATTTAGAGATTATGTAAAAACATATTCTAAAATATTTAAAAAAGTGTGCTCTACTGCTAAGGCTTTACATTTAAGCAACAAAATTAAAACTGCATCCGACAAAATTAAAATGACCTGGAGAATAATAAATAGTGAAACGGGCAAGGTCAAACCGCGCAACTCGGATTTTCTATCCTTCGGATATTCCTTGATTTTTAAACTGACGGCTCCGTGGCGCAGTGGCTTAGCAATTAATTGCTGCGCTGGGGGCCACGGGTTCGAATCCCGCACGGAACAAGTATTTGTATGGCCTACAAATAATTGTTCCTGGTCTGGATGTTTGTCCTTATGCAATTTGTATTTGTAAACTGCCTCCACGATACAGGAGAAAATCCTAGTGTGGTGGTAACGTTTTAAAAAAAAAATTAAATATGACGAAGTGAATAATGCTATATCAAAATTAGTGCATTGGTTTAACATTAATAATCTGCATTTGAACGGAAATAAAACTAATTGTGTTAAATTTACAACAACGAATGTTAAAAATCTGAATACCAATGTGTTTTTAAATGGGGAAGAATTGAGTCCTGTTTTATCCACTGTTTTTCTTGGCATCACTCTCGACGCAAAGCTTCAATGGGGCCCCCATATATCCAAATTAGCAAGCAGACTAAGTTCTGCAGCCTATGCTGTAAAAAAGGTTAGAGGTCTCACTAGTGTCGAGACAGCTAGATTAGTTTATTTCAGTTATTTCCATAGCATAATGTCTTATGGGATTTTGCTATGGGGAAATACGGCTGATTCAGAAACTATTTTTGTTTTACAGAAGAGGGCCATTAGAGCTATTTACAATCTAAAACCAAGAGAGTCTCTTAGAGATAAATTTAAAGAAATAAATATATTAACTTTGGCCTCTCAGTATATTTACGAAAATTTAATGTATGTTCACAAAAACAAAGATAATTTTAGTAAAAAAAGTGATATACATTCTGTAAACACTAGGAACAAACACAAGCTAGTGATGCCAGTTTCTCTACTCCACAGAGTCAGTAATTCATTCTTAGGGCAATGTATACGCTATTACAACAAGGTCCCGGAAAGTGTACAGGTTCTCTCTATTACCAAGTTTAAATGTTTTATTAAGCTGAAACTGTATAAAAAGGGTTATTATAGTATAAATGAATACATGATTGATAATAACCCCTGTGAATGAGGTGGTCGCTTCCAAGCAGTTTCTAGTATAAATTTTGTAAATAGTTCGTAATCATTTATATTGTAAAATTTATTTAAAAAAAAAGTCTCGCTGGGTTTCTTGCTGGTTCTTCCCAGGACAGAGGTTTTTTTTCGAACCAGTGGTAAAGTAAAAAATGACTTTCAATAAGAATTACACATGTAATGTATATTGAATAAAAAATTATTCTATTCTATTCTATTCTATTCTATAGAGGTTTGGTTCCCAATTATAATAATACCATTCACATTTAAAGATAATGCACCGTTATCGACAAAATAAATAAAAACTATTATAACCAAAAACGCGAAAAACATGGAAAAACGTATGCAATATTACGGTGAAAGCTGGATAGCATACAGAATTTTCTGTAAGTGCGTCAAGGACGTAAAACTAGTGTCACATTATTCTACTGTCTATCAAGTGTCAAACAAGAAACGATTATAATATTATACTGTTTTATTTCTAAATTGCTTAAAACTGCCCAGATATACTTGAACACCCAGATATACTTTCAGTTGTAATAGGTTAGAAATATGTGGCGGGAGCGAAAGCAATCTGGCTTTATAAATAAGATATATGATCTGATCCAATTTGTACTAAAATTGAATTAGCAAGCCCCGACTCCACGTAGTCTTGAGTGTGTTCCTAGAGTGTTTTTGTAAAGCCGTAGGCAAGGAACGCAAGGTTACGCTACGCAAGGGCGAAGGGGCTGCACTTCCCGCAGCGACGAAGCCGTTGTAGAAGGCACTTTAGGTCAATATTCCTCTGTAAAAAAGTGAGGTTATGATTTTACAAAAAAAAACATTACTCATAAACTATACTTTTCCACAACGAGGGAAAGGTAGAGGGGTTTATCCTGATAGGGCACACTCCTGCTACCCTCTTCCCCCCTCCTGCTGGAGACGATAAATGTTATTTTGAGGTTAGGTCTATGGGATTTTCTTTTTCAATTTTCTCAAGAAGTTTGTATTATCTTTTAATGGTAGTGGTTTAAATTATTAATGCTAGTATCGAATCTGGCATATTTCCTGATTTAATGAAACATAGTAAATTAATACCTTTATTTTAATCCAGTAGTACATTGGACCCCGCCAATTTCAGACCTATTTCTGTACTGCCAACACTTAATAAAAAATTTAAAAAAATATTGTTGATCAAATGTAATTTTTTTAATGTAAATAATTTTCTTCATAAAAATCAATTCGGTTTCAAAAGGGGTCGCTCGACAACTGATGCTGGCGTTAAGCTCATTAAATAAATATGTTTTCTATAATTAGTTATTTCTAATTTGTTTTGTGTTGTTAATTATGTAATATATAATATGATTGCAAGTTGTTATTTTTTTTTCAAATTCCCGCTGAGTTTCTCGCTGGTTTTTCCCAGAACAGAGGTTTTTTTCCGAACCAGTGGTAAATTAAACAAAAGAGTAAATTTCAATAAGCATTATTTATAATCTATACTGAATAAAAAAGTTTCTGTTTCTGTTAATTAAAACTTTGTCAAATTACATAATCAAGAGGTCTTTGTGTAAAACAAACCTACATTTCCTACATTTTCATTCTAATTATTTTCTATTCCTGCTCAACGAATGCAAACACGTTTTCAATGGTTCAATTTTGTATTTTATTATGTCACCATATCACATAACTCTCTGTTCAGGGACTGTTAGAAATTTAGTGATTTTCACATTGCACTTTATTTAAATTCAAATTCAAATTCAAATCGTTTATTGCGAATATAGGTTGATACAGTTGGTGTTTACATAGTTTATCACTTATAGAACAAACATTTAGTACAGCTATATTCCGCCATTTGGCATGCAATGTCCATCACATTTTATTACTTTTATATTAAATTACTTAAACATACTCTAGTTAAAATTGGAATTAACATGATACAAAATCAAAAATAATAGCGATAAGTCAATTTAGATAATACATATTTATTTAGATAATATTGTATAAGTCAAGTCAATTTAGTTATTCTCAGTCATGTAACAGTCAATTATTGAATTTCATATTTGTCTTCGAGATATTCTTTCACACTGTAGTATGCCTTATTAAGAAGAAATTGCTTCAATAGTATTTTAAACTTATCTATATTGGAGCATCTCAAAATGTGTAATGGTAAATGGTTATAAATTCTAGGGGCCATACAAAATACACTGTTGTTAAATTGGGCTGTGTTGTTTGATGGAAAACATATTTTTTGATTATTACGTTTACTGTGTAGGCACTCAAATAAAGAAATATGCGTAGTAACAAAAACGGCTATCTCATATATATAAAGGCACGGAAGTGTTAACAGTTTCAGACTAATAAAAAATGGTTTACAACTATCTGTCTGTTTTAACTTCACAATGGCTCTTACACATCTTTTTTGGGCTCTAAATATCATTTCATTATCTACAGAGTTACCCCAAAAGATGACACCATACCTTAACACCGATTCTACATAACCGTGGTACGCAGTGATGACGGCAGATTGATTCACAATTGTTCCAAGTCTATATAGAGCATAAGAGAACCGATTGAGTTTAGTACAAATATCTTCCACTTGAGATTTCCATTTTAAGTTTGAATCGAGATTGAGGCCTAAAAATTTTGCATTTTCGACTACATTAATTTCTTGTCCGTTGTAGCAAATATTAATATTTATTAAATTATTTTTCACGTTTCTAAATGTCATTAGATTTGTTTTATTTAGATTAATTAATAAATTATTATTTGATAACCATTGAATTATTATGTCTAATGTTTGATTTATATCAGATATCATTTGATTTTTGCTTGTGCTTGTAAACATCACTGTGCTGTCGTCTGCAAATAGTACCATATCTTGATTTATATAATTTGGTAAATCGTTTATATAAACAAGGAATAACAATGGACCAAGAATACTTCCCTGGGGTACTCCTTGAGTTACTTCGCGATATGAGGATGAGTAAACTATTTGTCTATACGTTTTTGAGCATATACGGGTAATTTGTGTACATTGTTGTCTATTTATTAAGTATGTTTTTATGAGATTGAGGACATTTCCTCGGACTCCGTATGCTTCTAGTTTACTTAAGAGGATACTGTGATTAACATAGTCAAAAGCTTTAGTTAAATCCATATATAGAGCAGATACTAAGTGCTTATTATTAAGGCTTGTCATTACAGTACGCAGAAATTGAAAGACAGCTAAATTTATACTTTTATTCTTTCGAAATCCGACTTGTTTCTCTGTGAATATTTTATATTTATTATTAGTATAACGTATCTTCTTTTAATTACGTAATTGACAAGTTGATACAGTAATAATCAATAAAATATTACGTCATAATATTTGCCATTTTATATTGAAAAAGGGAGTCTTCAATTTTAATTTACACATATATATATTGTAGTGTTATGCTACTTACGTATCATTTTACATTATTTTAAATTCATTTTTTCTATTCTGTTTCGATTTTCTGCATTCACCTCAAAACTGGATATTTTACATCACCTTTATTTCCATAGGATCCTGTAACGATTTTAAACCATAAGAACACAATAACAAATCATTTCTACTTCGTATTTTCACATTATCAGCACTTTTAAATTGGTGTCAATGGTGTCTACCTTTTTTCGATCTTTTAGCTAGTTTTCCGTAACTCTACAATCTTGGGCTTTGTGTGGGCAGCTGCGCTACCTTTTTTCCTATATCAATAATATCTCATTTTCCACTTAAATCTTACTGTTTTCTTATTATAAACCAAAAACAAAAATTTGACATGTTTTGTCTTTCTTATTTATATCGTTTCCATGGTAATTATATTCAAATTTGCTACCGATCTGTTATTCCTATTTCGATAATTCCACATAAATCCTCTTTTCTCTTGACCATTTACAAAAAATTTGCGTATAATTTAAATAATTTTGCCGTTCTCTCTAGAAAGGTATAAAAGCCGAACAATCGGTGAAGAAAGGCAGTCTCGCTTCAGTTCGCGAATTGGAAGTATCTCCTAAAGGCCTTATCCCGGGGCCGCACTGCCCCGGGATCCTGCAAGCCTCCATTTACACGTGAAGTCTTCGGCGAAGCCTTCTTCAAACTCGGGCCGCGCCACTCCGGAATCCTACAAGCCTCCATCTACCTCGGAAGTCGCTTCGAGTCTACTACAAGCGCGGGGGCCACACTACTCCGGGCACTACTACTACTTACTCCAGGCGCCGAGTGCACCTACCGCCGGCGCTACCTTTGGGCGCTGCAACTGCTGGCTCTAAGCGTTGCGCGCCCCTCCTCCAGGCGCTACGTGCGCCGGCTCCGGACGCTGCGTGTACTGGCTCCAGGCGCTGCGCGCCGTCGCTGCTAAGAAACCTACTTCTACAAGCGCAAACGGCGTGTGCTGGCTTCAGGCGCTGCGTGCCGTCGCTGCTAAGAAACCTACCTCTACAAACGCAACGTGTGTCGCTTCGACTTTTAGGCCCCACTACAACACTATATTCCCCTATTCTCTCACCTTTATTTTTTTTATAATCTAATTGTACTCTCACTTCATTCATCATCATCCTCATTTCATTTTTTTATAAAATTGTAAATACCTTTTATAAATTTAAATATATTGTTTTCTGGCTCTACTTTTGTTGTTTTGTTGTACTTAGGTTAGGTTTTATATTTTTTTTTAATTGTCGCTCCACGACATTTGGCGCCCAACGTAAAAGTCCTCTTTCTCTCTTAATTCTTCACCTTTACTGCGCCTTGTCCATTCCCTTTTGATTTAATTGCTCTCCCTTTCGTTCTTAACTCATTATTCATCATTCATTTATTCATCCTTTTCATACCTTCCAAATTCTAAAACAACACTTCATCTAGTGTTTCAACGTATCTGGCTTATATTTAGATCTACATTTAACACTTCACTTACATTCATCACTTTAATATTTTTATTCTAGAACAAAACTTCATCTAGTTTTTCAACTTATCTAGATTATATTTAGACCTACATTTCACACATCACTTACATTCGTCACCTTAATATTTTTATTCTAGATAACTTTCCAAATTCTAAAACAACACTTCATCTAGTGTTTCAACTTATCTAGACTATATTTAGATCTACATTCAACACTTCACTTACATTCATCACTCTAATATTTTTATTCTAGGTAACTTAAAGAGGTATAACTTTTCAATTAAATCTTTATTTCTTAAACTTAACTTTGAACTTTACACTTTATATAAAATTGTTTTTCAAAGCTGAAGCGAGACGATTCATAACTTTTCTAAGCATTTACAACTGTTAATTTGTATATATGTATAAATATCTAAACATTTATTAACTGCTAATTTGTATATATGTATAAATATCACATTTAATTTGTATATATGTATAAATATCACCATTCAATGACTACCACACTTTTAGAGTGGTAGTCATTGAATGTGAACTCCACCCTTACCTGAACGGCAGATGATGAATGTAAGAGATGGTATATCTGATTTTGCCTGGTGATGTCTGTTTCTGCAAAGCTGTGTTTTAATGGTTTATTTTAGAATGTATATATCAAAATTTTTGCTGAGTCAAAAATTTTCCAGGGTCGGGGGGAAAATGTAGTGTTATGCTACTTACGTATCATTTTACATTATTTTAAATTCATTTTTTCCATTCTGTTTCGATTTTCTGCATTCACCTCAAAACTGGATATTTTACATCACCTTTATTTCCATAGGATCCTGTAACGATTTTAAACCATAAGAACACAATAACAAATCATTTCTACTTCGTATTTTCACATTATCAGCACTTTTAAATTGGTGTCAATGGTGTCTACCTTTTTTCGATCTTTTAGCTAGTTTTCCGTAACTCTACAATCTTGGGCTTTGTGTGGGCAGCTGCGCTACCTTTTTTCCTATATCAATAATATCTCATTTTCCACTTAAATCTTACTGTTTTCTTATTATAAACCAAAAACAAAAATTTGACATGTTTTGTCTTTCTTATTTATATCGTTTCCATGGTAATTATATTCAAATTTGCTACCGATCTGTTATTCCTATTTCGATAATTCCACATAAATCCTCTTTTCTCTTGACCATTTACAAAAAATTTGCGTATAATTTAAATAATTTTTCCGTTCTCTCTAGAAAGGTATAAAAGCCGAACAATCGGTGAAGAAAGGCAGTCTCGCTTCAGTTCGCGAATTGGAAGTATCTCCTAAAGGCCTTATCCCGGGGCCGCACTACCCCGGGATCCTGCAAGCCTCCATTTACACGTGAAGTCTTCGGCGAAGCCTTCTTCAAACTCGGGCCGCGCCACTCCGGAATCCTACAAGCCTCCATCTACCTCGGAAGTCGCTTCGAGTCTACTACAAGCGCGGGGGCCACACTACTCCGGGCACTACTACTACTTACTCCAGGCGCCGAGTGCACCTACCGCCGGCGCTACCTTTGGGCGCTGCAACTGCTGGCTCTAAGCGTTGCGCGCCCCTCCTCCAGGCGCTACGTGCGCCGGCTCCGGACGCTGCGTGTACTGGCTCCAGGCGCTGCGCGCCGTCGCTGCTAAGAAACCTACTTCTACAAGCGCAAACGGCGTGTGCTGGCTTCAGGCGCTGCGTGCCGTCGCTGCTAAGAAACCTACCTCTACAAACGCAACGTGTGTCGCTTCGACTTTTAGGCCCCACTACAACACTATATTCCCCTATTCTCTCACCTTTATTTTTTTTATAATCTAATTGTACTCTCACTTCATTCATCATCATCCTCGTTTCATTTTTTTATAAAATTGTAAATACCTTTTATAAATTTAAATATATTGTTTTCTGGCTCTACTTTTGTTGTTTTGTTGTACTTAGGTTAGGTTCTATATTTTTTTTTAATTGTCGCTTCACGACAATATATATATATATATATATATATATATTATATATATATATATATATATATATATATATATATATATATATATATATATATATATATATATATATTGTTAGGGAAAGCCTCACATCGACGGTGAGCTGAAGTGCGGGTTGAACGAAATTAGAGAGGAAATGTAAGGGTGTGCACTTACTTGGAATGCAGATGGGCGGATGATAAATGAATGGTGATGGGTGGCTGGCACGCTCCTGAGCTGGTTATGCCGTTGAATGTATACACGTGCAACTAAAGTCTTATATCATACACTGTCACTTTCACTTTAATGTTTAATTGTTCGTAATGATTATCACTTAGATATATTAGATACCGGCCGGCAATATGTACATAATTAATGCGAGCCGATGAGCTGAAGGTCGCGGACGCGCTTTCTTACACCTTTTCTCGAACAAGGGCGGCGCGTGACTCGCTTCCGGGGTTGCGACTGACGCGATACTGCGCTCGCGCCGAATCAATGAGTGAGAGAGAGAAAGCGAATCAGGGAATCAATCGTCGCGCCCGAGTGGCGCGAACATCCTGGGGGGCCCGAGAGAGCACCTCTTCCTGGGCTGAATCCAACGGCAGCCTTGCTATCTTGAGCACAGGTCTGCGCAGATGTCCGTAGGCCGTGTCCAGATCCACAACTCGGATCACTCCATCCTTCCCAGGTATTGTGCGGGTAATTCTTCCCAGTTTCCATTGGAGCGGGGGCAGGTTATCTTCTTTGATGAGTACAAGTTCGCCAACTTGAGGAGGTGAGGAAGGGGAAAGCCATTTGGAGCGGGTCTGTAGGGTATGGAGGTAGGATCTGGTCCACAGTGTCCAAAAGCGTTGAGAAAGAGCTTGTATGAGTTGAAAACGTTTAAGAGCAGATGTCATCTAAGGACGGCTCGGGCAGAGCTGTGAGCGGACGGCCTATAATAAAATGGCCAGCGGTTAAGGGCTGAAGGTCCGACGGTTCGGATGAGAGTGGGCAGAGAGGTCTGGAGTTAAGTACAGCCTCAATTCGTGTCAGAAGTGTGGAAAATTCTTCAAATGTAAGGTGTTGTTCACCAATTACCCGATAAAGTAATTGTTTCGTAGATTTAATGTTAATTTCATGTAACGCGCCAAACCAGGGCCCCTTTGGGGGGTTCAACAACCAGGTTACGTGCTGGTTGGCTAGTTTGTGTGTGATTGCATCATTATTAGCAGTGAGAAAATTTTGAACTTCTATGAGGTGATTTCTGGAGCCTATATAATTGTTGCCGCAATCTCATCTAATTAGTACCGCCGTACCGCGCCGTGAGATAAATCGTTGTAACGCTGCGAGAAAGGCTTCTGTGGTAAGAGGAGAGACGGCCTCTAAATGAACCGCCTTCGTTGAGAGACACACGAATATACAAAAGTACGCTTTTAAGAGCTTAGCGTTCCGTAATGTGCTAGATTTAATGAGAAACGGGCCGGCAAAGTCAGTCGTGACTTGGCTAAATACAGGTTGAGGGTTAACCCTGTCCGCGGGAAGGTCACCCAATACATTTAAACACCCTGCGTCTGATCACGCGGCGAGCGGATAGTATCCAGAATTGCTGGCGTAGAATGGCGTGTAGAGTGTCTGAGCCAGGATGGCAGTATATTTTGTGATAGTGGTCAATGATGAGGTCTACGAGTGGGCTGGAGCTGGGCAGAATGAGTGGATGTTGAGCATCGTACCTAATCGAAGCATGAGAGAGACGACCACCGACTCTCAAGAGACCGTCCTTCATAAATGGCGAAAGACGCTGCAGTCGAGCGGTAAAAAGTTTATCTGTTTGAAGACGGTGAAAGTCCTCTGCGTACTCATTTCGTTGAACGGAGCGGACCCAAAATAACAGAGCGTCCCTACGTTCACTAACTGTCAACGGACCAGCGCGTCGTGCCTCTGGACTGTGCTTTCAATTGAAAATGAAACGCCTGATACAAGCCGTCACCCCGACGAGCTTGTCAAGTGAGCTGAAACGAGTGAGCAGATCATGGTCAACATCCGGAATCGCTATATGCGCTGGCACCTTTTTCGGTTTAAGGCCTGGTAAAGCATGATGGCCTAAAGCAACTGGCATCTTGGGCCAGGTGCTAGGGGGCTTTTTGAGCCAACTGGGAGACCACCAGAGATCATGAGCTGATAGAGATTGTGCTGACATGCCCCTGCTTGCACAGTCTGCAGGGTTGAGATTCGTGGGAACATGTCTCCATATAGTGCTAGTCGGACTAGACGTTATTTTTGACACTCGATTGGCCTCGAATGTCTGGAGCCGATGAGGGGGCGTGTTAAGCCAAACTATAACTATTGTGCTATCCGACCAACAGATATGCTGGTCAATCGCAATATGAGCTGATAATTTAGTGGACACACGAGTCATGAGTTGTGATAAAAGAGCTGCAGCTGATAGTTCCAGTTTAGGAATTGAGAGGCGATTCTTAATAGGCGCGGCCTTTGACTTGGCAATGACCAGGTGTACATTGACCTGTCCATTGGCATTGAGCTCATGAAGATAAATGACAGACGCAAATCCAGCTTCTGATGCGTCCGCGAATCCGTGGAGTGAGTAAGTGGATGTCGGCTTATATTTGCAAATGTGACGAGGTAAGCGGAGATTCTAGAGTTGAGGAAGATCTTGTGAAATGTGCTGCCACTCTGTGTAAACTTCATTGCCAGGGGGTTCGTCCCATCCCAGTTTCAGAATCCATAACTTCTGTAAAAGGAGCTTTGCGCGGAAAATGACCGGTGTGACCCAACCGTTGGGGTCATAGAGTGATGCTACTGTGCTGAGAATAGAGCGCTTTGTGATTTGGGTTATTGGAGGGAGAGAGATGCGATAAGTGAACTCATCCGATTGAGGAATCCATTGTATCCCAAGCACTTTAATGGTGTTCGATTCTGGGCTGATGTCAAAGTCCTTAGGCATGTCACATTGGTCGTCTGGAAACCGTTCCAGGAGCTGGGGACAGTTTGAAGTCCATTTACTGAGCTGAAAGCCACCCATGCCAAGCAAATTAATTAACTCGGTTTGTAGTACCTGAGCAGACTCCACAGAGTCATGGCCACAGAGTATATCGTCAACGAAGATAGAATTGCGTAGCATCTGAGCAGCTTGTGGGTAACGATTACCTTCGTCATCAGCTAATTGTAGCAGTGTGCAGATGGCATGGTACGGGCTGGACCGTAAACCATACGTGACTGTATTTAGCGCATATGTGAGCAGAGGCTGGTCAGGTGACGACCGCCAGAGAATAAGTTGATACTGTCTTTGGTCTGGATGAATGAGTATGTTTCTGAACATCTTTCTGATGTCAGTACTGAAGACTACACGGTGTGTTCTAAATGACATAATAATATCGACAATATCCTGTTGGAGAGCTGGACCTGTGTGCAAGCAATCATTTAAACTTACGCCATTTGAGCTTTTACTGCTACCATCAAATACAGTTCGTAGCTTATTTGATCCCGTCTTAAAGATGCCATGATGCGGAATATAGAAGTGCGACCTACCTGCAAAGGTACTTGGGTGACAAGGTGACATGTGTCCCAAGTTGAGATACTCATTCATAAAGTCAACATATTGAGAGCGGAGGGGCGGATTTGCTTGAAGCTTCTTTTCGAGATTGAGAAATCTACGTAACGCAATAGCATGAGTGTTGTCTAAGGTCGGTGCATTTGGTAGAAAAGGCAATATTACCACATATTTGCCTGATGGTTCTCGAGTTGTTGTGGTGCGGTAAATTTCTTCGCATTGCTCCTCCAAAGGACTGGTCGCTATATGAGGTTGGGGTTCTTCTGACTCCCAGAATCTCTCAAGGCGCTTGCAAATTTCGCGTGTAGTTACGTCGGATTCTGGGTGTGAGCTGATAACGTGAGCTGAGATGGGCTGGTTCGCAGACTTTGCATATAAATCCTCAATAGGTCCTATCAATGCATAATCGAAAATCGTGTCGAAGGCTATAGGCTACCCCCGGTCTAAAGAAACCTTAGTCCCGTCCAGAACTTGGCCGAGAACGTCGGAACCCAATAAGAGATCGATCGGAGCTGGTATATGGTAATCTTGATCTGCCAAGGGAATCGGAGGCTCTGCATCTGCTATGCGCGGAACTTTTTGTAATGGCAAATAACCTGTAACATTTTTTAAAATGTGCGCTGTAGCCGTAATCGTAGGTGTGTCATGGTGTGTTGGTCTACACACTACTGTGATTGATGCCTTTGAGTCCTGTGTGTGGTGGTTGCCCACTCCTGCGATTTTTAGAGATGTTTGATTTAGCGGTAAATTCAAAATTCGAGCCATGCGCTAAGTTATAAGTGTTATCATGCTACCACAATCTAACAATGGTCGAGCTGTGTGAAACTGGCCATGTACGTCTGCTATTTTTAGCGAGACGGTGGGCAATAAAATTGGTAAATTGGTAACGTACTCTTCACGTTGAGCGGAATTGCAAAAATAACTATTCATAGTTGGAGCTGATATCGCAGAGTAAGCTTGTGATGTCTGTGTGTGAGCTGAGTTTGAGTGAGTGTGCTGATTAGTTTCTGGTTCGTAGTGTTCGATTATTGTAGATAGTCATTGTTGACCACCTACACAAGACCTACTAGGAGAGCGCGAATGACTTGGTTCATTGTTGTGTGGCCTGGGGTTGACATGTGCGGCGTGTGCTGAAAAATGTTGGGGTTCTTGAGCTGAGCGCTGTCTGGGTTGCTCTCTCAAATGCGAGGGTAGAAGATGAGCATTCGAGTGAGTTGGAGAAGGAACATTGGGCCGATGCAATGATGTGTGGTGTTTTCTATTTCCACACTCTTTGCAAGCCTTCGTGGACTTGCACTCATTCTCATAATGAGGGCCTAAACAGCGTCGACATCGGTTGCGAGCGTTGATGAAGTCCCATCGGGCCTGGATTGGTTGGTCATTGTACCTCGGGCAGGCGATGAGCTTGTGCCCTCTATGTCTGCAGAATGGGCAGGGCATATTATCCGCAATGGGAGCGGCAGGAGTTGATGGTTGAGCCGAGTATACCGGCCTGAGCGGAGCCGGCTGCGGGGTTTTATAGTCGTGCCGACTTGTAGTCGGGTGAATGGGCCGAAATTGATGATGAGCAGGTTGACAAGGCGAAACCTGTGGAGAAGAAGAGGAGGACCGCCTGCGGTATTGGTTGGTCTGTGGGGAGTGCCGACTGGCTTGTGAAGAGTGTGGGCTGGACCACTCGGTCTCCACACAACGCGCGTGCTCTTCCAAGAAGGTGATTAAATTCTTGAGAGTTGGAAGAGTCTGACGTGATCCATATTTACGCGCAAAGAGGGTGCGAAGCACACCCTTAAGCTTTTGTACTACTATCGATACGAAAACGTAGTCACTATCCTTCATGGGCAGATCGAGATTGTTGAGGGCGCATTGCGCAGAAATGAGCGGAGTCAAGAAGAGTGTGCGGATATCAGAGCGCGTATGGATGTGTGGTAGCTCTAGTATAATGTCCACAAACCGGTCGATCAGGACGCGACGGTTTTCATATCGTCTGGTCAGAGTATCCATGGCCACGGCGAAATTCTCGTTGGTGAGCTGAAGATGAGATACCATACTGCGTGCCTCGCCTGATAGGCACGAGAGCAGGTAATGAAGCTTCACAGAATCCGAAATGGTGGTCATGTCATCGGTAAGACTTCTAAAGATGGCTATGAAGGAAGGCCAGTCTTCAATTTTAGAGCTGAACTTCGGCAGAGCAATTTTGGGCAGAACGTGAGCAGGTGTGGCTGACGTGGACGGGTGAGCAGTTTCCGGAAGAGCTGAAGCCACACTTAATTTTTCAAACGCAACTAAGATGTCATTGTAATCTGAAATCGCCTTCTCATAATTCTTTGTATCGACCTCATCCGTGAGGTCCTCATCATCCAGGATCTCGTAGAAGACGTTCTCCAATTTGTGCTTGTGTTCCTCTAGCTTGGCGTACCTAGCAGTAAAGTCCGTTATAGTATACTTTTTCGTATCCTTAGCTATTACCGCCAAGGCAATTTCCTTCAGCTGGTTAATTGCCTTTACCGCCTCACGAAAAATGGCCGCTTTAGACTTGGACGGCATTGTATGTAAATTATTATAAAAGAAGAATGAGAGAAGAAAAAAAAAATACAATCGAATTGTGAACCTCCTCCTTTTTTGGAAGTCGGTTAAAAAATAAATAAATGCGAGTGTGTGTTGTAAATGTTATAATATGTTACTGAGCAGAACTTAAGATAAGCGCGGAGCAGAGAATGTAAAGTGAGCAGAATATACCTACAACCTAAATTATGTAAAAGTATTTTAAAAGTTAACACTAACAGTAGAATAAACAGGCAATATAATTTTTGCAACGAAAATATTACAATTCAATCGCCGTGTATTAGTCACCAGAACGAAAATAATAATAAAAAACTAATATACGAAATTAATAATAATGCCTATTGAGAAAGAAATAACACGAGTAAGTACATATAATTAATAATATTAATACTATTTACTTATTACCTATTAAATTAAACAACAAAATATTTTAATGCTTGCTTCTTTTCTACAAATGATCGAGACCGGACGGCGAGTCCTTGACCTACCTACGACTCAGCTGATCGTACAATAAAGGGCAGTGTTGAGCCGATTGTTAAGACTTTTTTATGAACTTTTAATTATATTATATGTTTAAAAATGGTGCAATCAAACACTTTTGTTGAAATACGAGACGTTATTTTGTAACAATTTTACACACTTGTGACACGATATAATATTATATTCGAAAGCGTTAGCTTAGTACCTACTTAAAGAGAAACAATGTATGGAGATGTGAACTATTTTTTAATAAATATTAATCTTAAATATGTATTAATGAATTTTAATATATGGGCTGAGATTATATTTACACACTTAAGAAGTTTTTATCTATTTAAAAGATTTTAATATTTTGTTGAGAGAAATGTGGGTTACTTTATGGGTGTGGTTGGGTTTATTTCCCGGTCTTAGGACACTGTTTATCCATAGGGGCTTATTTCTTATAATCGAAGGACCGTAAAATGAGCAGGGGTCGCTGGTTCAGAGGCTCGAAGGACCAGAAAATGTTAGGGAAAGCCTCACATCGACGGTGAGCTGAAGTGCGGGTTGAACGAAGTTGGAGAGGAAATGTAAGGGTCACTTACTTGGAATGCAGATGGGCGGATGATAAATGAATGGTGCTGGGTGGCTGGCACGCTTCTGAGCTGGTTATGCCGTTGAATGTATACACGTGCAACTAAAGTCTTATATCATACACTGTCACTTTCACTTTAATGTTTAATTGTTCGTAATGATTATCACTTAGATATATTAGATACCGGCCAGCAATATATACATAATTAATGCGAGCTGATGAGCTGAAGGTCGCGGACGCGCTTTCTTACACCTTTTCTCGAACAAGAGCGGCGCGTGACTCGCTTCCGGGGTTGCGACTGACGCGATACAGCGCTCGCGCCGAATCAATGAGTGAGAGAGAGAAAGCGAATCAGGGAATCAATCGTCGCGCCCGAGTGGCGCGAACATATATATATATATATATATATATATATATATATATATATATATATATATATATATATATATATATATATATACAGGGTATTTTTGGAACGCTCCCGAAAACGAAGACAGACAACAGTACCAACCTTTAATGATGGGTGGAATATAAAATCGATACTGATGAAAGAAAAATCATCTTCTCACAACGTTTTATTAGCTTTATTCATTCTCCATCATATTAGTACAGCTAAATGAAACGATAATTTCATAAAAAAATGATGAAAATACTGAAACATAAAACCAGCAATGGAATTACCGAATTGATATTAGCTGAATAGAGGTCAATGTACGCGCGAACGCGAATTCGCGCGGCCCGCAACTAGCGGGCCATACCACAATACCTAATAATTTACAACACTTTACTAAATACCTAACTTATCTACTTAACCTCCTATTTTGCCACTGTGCTTGTCTCCACGTAGCCACTTTAATCCGAATTTACAGGTTAAATAACCCAAATAACTGGTTCCATTCCCCGCTAATGAAAAAATACTTCAATGAAATGTAATCAAGGTTAGAGTCATGTGTTTTTATTCATCGTGTAGGTATGTTTATTATTGTCATGTATTTAATTATCTACCTATTCAGATTAGTTCAGTACTAAGTTATTTAAAAAAATTAGGTATGAAACAGCTTACCGCTCTAAATCCTCCTTGGTCTTATGAGAAGCGGCTCAAATTGTGCTCCATTCATTTCAAAGCAGATTTGGGCGCGGTGTTGCGTCTCCTCATGCAGGCGGGCTATCATCGTGTGGTCTTCGACACAGTCCGTACGTAGTTTCTCGAAAACATCCTCGATCCTTTGGCGCATTTCGTCAGCACTATCACACTCACGATTAAAATCCCTTTCTTTCACATACCCCCACAGAAAGAAGTCCAACCGAGTCAGATCTGGTGAGCGAGGTGGCCAAGCATGTGGTCCTAGTCTGCCGATCCAGCGATCATCAAATAGCTCATTGAAGCGCTCACGGGCGAACCTCACGACATGTGGAGAGGCACTTTCATGCTTTAACCATATGCGGCGATATTCAGCCAACGATAGGTCGTCTAAAATGTCAACCAACTTTTCATATATGAAGTTCAGGTATCGCTGGCCATTAAGTCGCTGTGGCAAAAACACTGGTCCCAGTATGCGATTCTTAAATAAACCTGCCCATACGTTAACCAACCATCGATTTTGATGCCCGGTTTGTCGAACAGCGTGCGGGTTAACCTCGGAATACACGTGTGTATTTCTTCGGTTCCACAGGCCGTTTCTGGTAAATATCGACTCGTCCGTCCAGATGACGTGCTCAATGAAACCAGGCACACGTTGTTGTTGGTCTAATAACCAACGGCAGAAAACTCGTCGGCGGTCGTGATCGCCAGTAAATAACGCTTGCACTTTGTACAATTTGTATGGGCGCATTCGGTTACGCTTTAAAACTTTGTGAACTCTACAGTATGAAACACTTGTTCCATCCCGACGCTTTAACAATTTAGCGATACTTAGTGTACCTGGGTTTGGATTCCGGTGAACGACATCTAAAATGCGCTCCTCTGAGTGAACAGCCACTTAACTTCCACCTCCTGCCGCTACCAGAGCAATGGGCCGATTTTCCAACACTCGCAGAAATGCTGCTGTTTTCAGTCGAGAGTCAGCTGGTCGAGAGGTCGGGAATTTCTCTCGGTAAATTCGTAATGCAATAAGCATTCCCGC
This sequence comes from Parnassius mnemosyne, assembly GCA_963668995.1. NCBI lineage: Eukaryota > Metazoa > Arthropoda > Insecta > Lepidoptera > Papilionidae > Parnassius > Parnassius mnemosyne. The sequence continues at coordinate 18,664,647 of CAVLGL010000068.1, read as the reverse complement.
GAGGTTCTCCAAGGCACTTTAACATGTTGCCGTATTCACGAGCACTATAAACGTACGCGTTAGGCTGTACACGGAACTCTAACAAAAACTAAAATTATTAATCTATTCCGCCAAAAGAAATGCGCACATAAGGCAATGTCCTTGAAGCACTGAAACATTTCACACAACGTTAAAGCGTTATGTATATTTAGACATCGCCAACGTTTATTTATTTATCCCTACGACTAGTCTTCATATGGAATTTAAAAGTTATGGTTGTCATTTTTAATACAATTACACAATCAAGTGTACCCTGACGCAACAAGCTGTTCTTTGCTACAAAAATTATTGAAATTAATAAACGTACCTAATTGGGTACTCAGTACTCACACAATTATAAATACTATTTCATCGTTATCTTTGATTTTGTATAAGAAAATAGAAATGAAATGGTACTGAATAATTTAATAGTTAAAATCAATTGCAATTATGATCGACAGTTGATTAATCTATCATAATTAATGTAAAAATAATACTTTTACTTTATTTTAATTGACTTTTCGTATATAATCCGGCTAATACTTTGAATTTAAAAAGAGGTACGTAAATTATTAAAAATGACTTGCAAGTTTTATAGTGATTGCTGCCTCTAATTCTTACGTCGCCGGCAAACTAAAGCGTTGCCAATGCAATGCAGTGGAGGGAGAGTCTGCGCATGGGTACAGTCGCGTTCTAAAGTACTACGGCCAAGTAAGGCTATTATTTTATAATATTATAGTAATTAATTGTTTTATTGTAGAATCATAATAGGTGTTTTACTAGCTACTTAGAACTTTGGAAGAGGTTGAAATTAAAAATGGATAATGTTTACTTGAGCATTATTTGTTATTTCTATCGTAAAATATAAAGTAGTTTGTAACAAGAAAACTTAAGCTAAAGGTGACACGCCGCCCATTATGTCATCTTGGGTCACATGGAAGCCAGATGTGGATGGTGTGTTGGTATTACTGGATGCTACTTCATCATCACTTTCATCTTCGCTTGAGCTTCCATCATCAGGTCGATCACATGGTAGTTTTTTCGGTATTCTTCCTCAACACTTTCAACTTTACTGCACAATTTTCCCCATTCACCTACTCCTATCATATTTACCTTTTATTTCACTAGTTCAGTCATAAAACAATAGATATAAATAATTTTTCTTTCCTTGCTTTTTAAAACCATCGTCGCGAGTCGCAAGTAAGCTGTGTATGTGACTGTATTTCGGGAGCGAAGAAAGCGCGGGAACCAATAGCATGCAGGCACAGTCATACTGGCGGATTGTTCCCCCGTCGCGCCCCCTTCGTACCAATCAGTGATAAATCGCTCAGTGCCCAGGTACAAGGCCAGCGTTCTTTTTACAGGACCGGACCTATAACAGTTCGGCCTTCGCGCGTACATTTACCGCTAGTCAGCTGATATCAATTCAATAATTCCACTGCTGGTTTTATGTTTCAGTACTTTCATGATTTTTTTTATGAAATTATCGTTTCTTTTAGCTGTACTAACATGATAGAGAATGAATAATGCTAATGAAACGTTGTGAGTAGATTATTTTTCTTTCATCAGGATCGAATTTATATTCCACCCGTCATCAAAGGTATAGTTGGTATTGTCGTCTGTTTTCGTTTTCGGGAGCATTTCAAAAATGCACTGTATATATATAAATTTAAAAAAACCAGTTATTATTATTATTGCATGCCGGCACACCACCTGCAACTTTACAAGGCGCAGGTTCGGCCTCACATGGAATACTGTTCCCATCTCTGGGCAGGCGCTCCCCAGTGCCAGCTCCTTCCATTTGACCGCATCCAGCGCAGATCTGCTCGAATCGTCGACGACCAAGTCCTTTCCGATCAGCTCGATTCATTGGCACTGCGAAGAGATGTTGCATCCCTTTGCATTTTGTTTCGCATTTATCACGGGGAGTACTCTGAGGAATTGTTCGGATTAATCCCAACCGCCAAATTTCACGATCGCACATCGCGGCAGAACTCCCGATACCATCCACACCATCTGGATGATTGGCGGTCCACCACTGTACGATTTAGAAGATGTTTTCTTTCTCGTACGAGTTCCTTATGGAATCTATTATCATCGGCCATTTTTCCGGACCGATACGACTAAGGGACCTTCAAGAAAAGAGCCTAATCCTTTTTAAAAGGCCGGCAACGCATCAACAATTCTCCTGGTTCCCCTGGTGTTGCAGTTGTTCATGAGCGGCGGTAGTCACTTACCATCCGGTGAGCCGCATGATCGTTTGCCCCCTCTCCTATAAAAAAAAGTTATAAACAAATTTTTCTTACCTGTCTGAAATGTAGTTGAGCTACGGAAAAAACTAACTAGAGAGGCTGAATTTGTAAATAATGTTAGATTCGCTCGTCTGACAACCTTCTTCAAAAAAATATTCCCTAGTTTAACAAATAAACTTTGTCATAATTTGTATTAAATTTTAACTTAATTTTACATGCATTGTAGTTTATAAAGAAATATATGTTTCGGTTTTAATTTTTAAATTGATAGCTAATCGATAATTTTTGCTTTATTTTGTGTATCGTTAATTGCCTTTTTAAATCGATTTAACAATGTACCATCTCTAGATACGCCAAAAGTGTAAGCTGTCACCCGTAACATGCTATAACGCAAAGACTATAGGCTTTACTCAAGCAAGTTTAACCTCTTATGGTCTATGGCCAACGATCGAATGGTTAACACGTACTTGTGAGTGCTTTTCGGTATTTGGTTAATTTTCCTTAATTTCATTATTTTGTGGTGGTGGATTACTCTGCTGTAAGTAGACTACGTTTATAAGATATAGTTATTTCGAACAATACACCCAATTATGGGTGACGAAACAGGGTCTCCCCGTGAGAAACCCCCTGACCCTCCCGATGAAGACATGTGCTTTGGATTAAGTGACAATAATGATTGTGACCGTGGTAAGAAAAGACACGCTGAGACTCGTTCATTTGAACCAGTAATATATAAAAAGAATTCTGTAATTGATTTAACAGCGTCAATAAACACAATATATAAACATCCCTGCTAAAAGCGTTGGCAGAAATTGCATCTCTATTGAATTCTGCTCAGCAGATGAGGCTAACAAATTTCTTAATAATCCAATGCTTGCAAAAGAATAATTGATTGCAACTATTCCATCCTATAATGTTTCTCGAATGGGTGTCATCCGCGGTGTCCCTGTGCATTGGTGAATGGAAGAACTAGCAGAAGCTATTGAGCTTCCTCCCGGTTGTGGTAAAATCCTAAAAATTCGCCGTCTTCAGAGAAAGACTTTTGCTGAAGGGTCATCATCCCCAAAATGGGTTCCTACTCAATCTATTGTTCTGATATTTGAAGGTCAGTTACTCCCCAAATATATATATATATATGCATTTTTCACATTCCTTGCCGTTGAAACTTATTAACTCCCCACCATCCAGTGCAAACAGTGTTGTCGATTTGGCCACATATCAGATCAATGCCGCTCTAAACCACGCTGCTTCCGTTGTGCCCAAGAGCATACTGGAGCAAGTTGTTCTGTTCCTGAAAGTGAAGCCACTTGTCTGTTATGCTCCAAAAATCATTTTGCTAATAACAAAAATTGTCCGGAACACCAAAGACAGAAATCTATCAAAGTTATGATGTCAGAACAAAATGTATCCTATATAGAAGCTTCAGCCAAAATCCCATCTATCCGTTTCAACAATACTCAAAAATCGTATTCTGAAGTGGTCTCTACTCAGCTTTCACCTACTCCTACTACGTCCTTCAACCTCCCCACCATGTCACAGGCATATAGAAAAACCATTTTCAAATCTCCCCGTCCCATCCCTAGAATTCCCATGGGGTATGACCAACAAGCTCATCAAAGAATAGTTGCAGACTGCCCATCCTCTACTCCAAATGGATGCGCATTATCCAATAGACACAACCAAATATCATCAAATGAAAATCTTGTTGAATGCCTAATTTCTCTCCTCAATAATTTAATATCAGAAACATGGTTCCTACCTAACTCCAAATTTCGCTTGCAAGGCTTTACTTGCCTCCGTGAAGATAGAAATGATGGTTATGGTGGTTGTTGCTTGCTCATAAAAAAATCGCTATCCTTTTCTCAAATTACACTCCCTCCTCATAGCCAAAACATTAATGCCGTAGCTGCAAAAATTGCAGAATTCAACATTATTTCAATATATATCCCCCATCCAAATACCCACTTATTTCAAGAACTATCCTCTTTCTTTTCTTTGTTACCTCCCCTTTTTATTATTACCGGTAATTTTAATTCACATCATGTATCTTGGGGGTCACATTTTTGTGACATATACCCTTCAGAATTTATACAAATTTTTGAAGACATTAATGCTTGCATTATCAACAATGGTTCCCCCACTCATAGAGTATACCCAGGACTAGACCCTAGGTCTGCTGTCAACCTAACAGCTTGTTCTTCTAGTCTAGCCCCTCAGCTTTCTTGGAAAACTCTCAATCAAACATATGGAAGTGATCACTTTCCCATTCTTATTACCAAACCCAATGCGGTTATTCCTTTACCCTCTACTATGCCCCTCCTTAAATATAAGCTCGAAGATGCAGATTGGACTAATTTCACAAAATTTTTGGATACTAAATTTGCCCAAATGCAGGTTGACTCCTTAACCAACCCAATAACTTCTTACTCTCTATTGGTACAATATATAACTGAAGCAGCTGACTTATTTATCTCAACCAAAAAACCTTACAGCAAGAACCTACTCGTATCCTCCCCTCCATGGTGGGATGCTGAGTGCACCACTATGATTAAAAGGAGAAAAGCTGCAGAAAAGCTTTATAATCACTGTATGACAAACAATAATTTTATACAATTTCAAAAAGCCTCTGCTCAAAAAAGGAGACTTCTTTCCAAAAAGAAAAAAAGTGGATGGAAAAATTTTTGTGAATCCATGTCCCCTAATACACCAGTAACAATAGTTTGGAAAAATATAAAAAAAATTTCGTGGCTCCCTTCTTTCTGATACCAACATTTCTGATAACTCTCTACCATGGTTAAAAGTCTTCTCTGATATGTTAGCTCCTCCTTTTGTCCCTAATGAATATGCAATATGCCCACCCATTCCAGTCCCGTCTATCATCAACAATAATGAAATAATCTTCTCATTATCCGAACTGCAGTCTGTGTTATCTGGCTTAAAATCCTCTTCTCCAGGAGAAGATGGCATACCCTATGCATATTTATGTAAATTAAGCCTTAAGGGAAAATTAATTCTTCTCCAAATTCTGAACAATATTTACATATCATCTAATATTCCTCTGTCTTGGTCAAACCAAATTGTTATACCTATCCTTAAACCTGGAAAAGATCCCAAAGAAGCTTCTTCATACCGCCCAATTGCACTTTCATCTACTTTTTGCAAAATTTTAGAACATTTAATTAAAAACAAACTTGAATGGTTTCTGGAACATAATAACATCCTTGCAAAAAGTAAATTTGGTTTTCGTAAAGGGAAAAGCACATTAGATAGTTTGAGCATCCTAACTACAGATATTAGGATGGCTTTTTCTAGAAATGAATAATTGGTGGGTTGTTTCCTGGACTCTATGCCAGTACTATCTGCCTATGACAGTGTTCTTCTTCCGGTGCTCAGGCAGAAAATGCTTCATCTGAACATCCCTGTGAAGACTGTACACTTCATTTACAATCTGTTCATGGGACGATCTATCAAAATTCGCAATAAAGGAATGTTAAGCTCGCCCAGAACAATTTGGAAGGGTCTACCACAGGGCTCGGTCTTAAGCCCTATTCTTTACAATATCTACACATATGACCTTGAACATTCGATTTCGCCTTTCTGTGACATATTACAATATGCAGATGATCTTGCTATCTATGTAACAGCTCCTGATATCCTAACTGCCTCCCATCATCTTAACAGAGGCTTATATTATCTTAATCAATGGCTTACTGACCATGGCCTCTCTCTTTCAGTTTCTAAAAGCAAAATAATAACCTTTAGTAGAAAACGTTTTATCCCTACTATTGATATCTTATATAATGGTGAATCTATGCCAGTTGTTAACAAAGTAAAAATTTTAATGATTTACTTAGATTGTCATATGACCGGTACTGCTCACTTTAATTACATCACTGACAAATGTGAGAAAGGTGTTAACATTCTTAGACCCCTTTCAGGCGTATGGTGGGGTTCTCACCCCATGTGTCAAAAAATTCTATACAATGCCATCATCCGCAGTCACTTCGACTATGGCTCTTTCCTTCTGGAGCCCTGCAACAAATCGGCCCTTAATAGGCTTGATGTTATCCAAACAATATGTTTACGTATTATCACAGGCGCAATGAAATCAACTCCTAAAAATGCTTTACAAGTAGAATGTGCTGATCCCCCTCTCTCTTTACGAAGACAGTTTCTAGCTGATAGATTTCTCTCAAAGACACTACAACTAACATCTGGCCCCTTACATCGTCAACTAGAATCCTTGCTACTATTAGCTGTAAACAACTCCTATTGGTCTAATAAAAGCTGGCCCCCTATTCTTAAATCTCTAAATAGATTAAAAAATATTGGTTATCCTTGTGTAACATCCCTAATTCTACCCTATTTTGAAACGAGCTATGAAGTTATATTACTAAATCCTAAAATCACTTTGAATTTAAACATTAATAAAAATTCCCCATCTCCAAATAGAACTTTCTACAACCTTGTGGCAAAAAAATGGTCTGATTGGCTATATATTTTTACTGATGCTTCCAAATTGTCTTCATTCAAATGTGTCGGTTCTGCAGTCTGGATCCCCAAATATAAAATTGTCCTTAATTATAGATGTCCTCCTCAGGCTTCTGTTTTTACTGGGGAAGCCGTAGCCATATATGAGGCTATATCCTATATTCTTTCCCATTAAATTCAGGTTTATTTACTGATTCAAAAAGCTGCCTAATGACGTTACAGAGCAATATATTTAAAATGAAATCCATCTCCCCATTAATACTGAAAATTAAGGAACTCATACTAAATTGTAATAAGAGTGGGCTTGATGTAGAGATTGTGTGGATTCCTAGTCATTGTGGCATAGAAGGAAATGAACAGGCTGACTCCTGGGCCAAAGGAGCTGTTGATACTGGCTGTCCTTCTCATTTAATGAATTACTCTCATGATCTAATGTCATTAGCTCAAATTGAATTAAAGAACTCTTAGGATCTTAGTCCTGTCGTTACTCTAGTTAGCGCTAGAGTAACGACAATTGCAAGACGATTTGTCGATTACTGAAATGAGTAGGTGTGAATTGGGGCTTCTGCGTCACTTGCTCTCGCTTCGCTCGAGTAACATGCCGCTGAAGCCCCCAATTCTCTCCATTAGACGTCTAAATTTTTAGTCTAATTCTCGATTCGCTTTTTTTATCTTTGCTCCATTTCTAATACCGTTTCAGTCGGAATCTCAAATACAAATGGTTCAATAATATAACAACAAAATATAAAGGCTAATCTATTTCATCGTTAAAAATACAAGGTGGTACAAAAAAAACAGTGACTTTGATAATACGTACTAATCGTTAACGGTCTGAAACTATTTTTTTTCTTCTTCTCGAACACAAAGGTAGTTTGAATTAAAATATGAAGTGTTTATTTACATATATTTTATTGAAAATCAAATAATCATATTATTTTCAAAACACCATTTCTTAATACATAAAACATTTATTTACGCACATATTTTCTAATGAGTAAAACAGTTATACAGTAAAGTATCTTTACAATAAAGTTCACAAAGAGTATTTAAATTGGGAGCTCCTAAGCAACTTATATCTATGATAGTATTGTTTTCATCACAAATATCTTGCACCCATTTAATTTTTTCACATCCTTTTAAAAAAATATTTTTATCTTTCAAATATGTCTTTATAATGCTTTGAAACTCTCTAGTTGTAATGCGATGTAAAGTATTATTATACCGCTTTACAACAAAATCTAAATTATTTTTGAACCATTGATATCGTCGCATAGACTGAATATTTTGTAAAGGTTAGTTTTTAAAGTTCTTATTACTCGTTCTGCAATGGAGGCCTTTTTAACGGAGTACGTGGAAAAATGAATGAAAAATATAATTTTTCATTAAATACTTAAAAGAATCATTATAAAACTCTGTACCAAGATCTGTTTGTAAATTTTTAGGTTTTCGTCTTGATTCTGATAATAAACTTTGCATCGCATTTATGACACAATGTTTATGTTTCGTTTTCAATAGTCTAACCCATACGTATTTTGATAGAGCATCGATTACTACTAGAACATATTTATATCCTTTATTAAACGCTGAATATTTTTGAAAATCAATCAGGTCAGCTTGCCATAAATCATCTATTCCTTTAATAATCGTATGTTGACGAGAAAAATTTCTTCTTGCTGCTTTGTGAAGCTCATTGACTATATCTTGTTTACTCATTTTGGGCAGGTTTTGATGCAATTATGAGGTCAATTTCCTTTTTAGTGTAATACATTGTCCTGAAATTGTTAGTAGTCTATTTTTCTTAATTGTTAAGGTACTTTTTGACATTATTTTGAATTGTTTTCATTTCATTTATAAGTTCTTGAACACATTTATCCACATTTTCTTTATTTACAGCCTCATCCTCTTTTTCAGAAGTTTGCAGTCCTTTTAACCTTGTTGATTTCAAATCAAAATCACCTGCATATGTTCTTACTAAAGCGTCACTGAGAAAATCAGAACATTCAGATAATCGTAAACGCTTATGAACATGATGACCAAATTTGTCTATATTCATAGCCGTCTTATCGGCTTCTGTAATGAAATGATACTGCGTAATCCTCCTGTGGGCAGTTTAAGATATTTAATGTCTTTTATGATGCCAGATTCATGCAATTCTTAGATTATTGCATAAATTTCATTGTAAACCCCTGTGTTACCAGCTGTCCATGATTCAAGTAGTAATTTTAATCGTTCCACTAACTCGTTTGGATCGTTCCAGTAAACCAAATCAGTATCTTTTTTAACTTCTTTTAAAATATCAACTCCTTCTCCTTTTGGAAGACTTTCTGCGCTACTTTTATATTTTCTCGAGTGCTTGAACAATGGTTCACTTGCTGTGATCACTTGCATATATTTAAAACCTTTGTTACTGTTAATCGGTTTGGATGGATCATAATTACGTATGTGTGCATTAGTATGCAAAAGTAACAATTTATAATTTTGTAAGTCTTCCTCTGTCACAATACCTAAATTTGGTAGCTTTTTAAACAATAACTCTTTTAAGCCTGGAGTTTTTTCAAACTATGATTTCCAATTTTTAAGATGTGATCATCATCATAGACACGAAATGTGCCGAGCATTAGTTTCCCACGTTCATTTCTGACACCTTAAGGTACATCTTTTATTGATTCAGATGACATAGTCCATGATAGTGAATCATTTGCAATACTTGGTGTTGATTGATGAGATTTAAACGAAATTTTATTCGCATCATTATCATGTGCAGGAAGCGAATGAATGAGGGTTTTGTGGGATGTTGTATAAACATTGTTTTCTGAGTTTTCTCCATTATTAACAGGATCTTCAAATACATCACTTGAAGAAATCGATGACTCACTTGTGCTGTACTTAAGTTTTTTAATAAGGTGAGCTTATTATATTAAGTGCATAAGAGCATATTAAGTGGATCAACGATAGGCTTAAATATTGTTTCCATAGCCAGACTGTTTGTATTTTTTGCATCTTTTATCATTTCTAACTTTCTTTTTACAGCTGCAGCAGATTTTACAATTTGTTTCTTGAGGTCTCGCTCCATTGTAAAGGAATTGTACTATGTTTGACTACTCAGCAGAAATTGATTGCTTTGTGACATAGCAGCTATTTAAACGTTAGTTTAAAATTATGGTATGTATTTATGTAATTATGTTGTGTATGTTAATTAGGTAATTATGAATGTATCAAACTTTATTCTGTAACTTTAATTCGTTCACAGTCTTTATTTATAACAATATAATTGAAAGCTTTACTCCACACAGTTGAACACATTTCCCGGAACTGAGACCATGTCATGTCAGACCTTACATGCTCGTCATAAATGTGTCTCAGATTTACGTCATCTTGTTTAAACAATATGATCAGGTTAGCGTTATCTCTAACTAAATGCTTAGGTATCTTAGTATACGTTTGATTAATATAAAAACAGTCAATGTTCTTATGTCGACCCATGGCGAAATAATCGTGAATGTTGTTCTGATTTTCACAACCTACACCGTCAAATATTCTAATTGAGTTAGGCGAAGCTTCGTGTGGACTCAAAATTTCACTATTATGATTATACTTGTAATAAGATATACCTTCCACATTCTGCAGTACTTTTTCTAAAAATAAGTATTTAGGTTGATATAAAGACTTTGAATATACATAAAGGTTGCGAAAACGCGGTCCATTCTGATGTAACATTAAGCTGATAACTAAGTTAGTTTTTCCGCAATTCGATGGACCGCATACAATACTACGTATCGTATTTGGCAATAAGCTCCCATGACGTTTAACCTCATTTTTGGTGCAGGACAGATACATTCTAATTTAAGTGATTCTTTTTGTTTGAGAAATTTCATAACAGGTTTGTTAACTTGTCCGTATTGGCTGATAGGTTTTAATGAACTAACGTTATTTCAATCGTGTTAATAATTTAAAAACTTGAAAAAGATTGATTAACTTAATCATCAGCTTTAGTTCAAAAGAATTTTTTTATAGGATATGGTGATAAACAAGCACACAGTCCACCTGATGTTAAGTGGTTGCTGTGGTCCATAAACATCCACAGCTATCCTCCTTTGCGAATCAAAATGCAGATGCGTTGTTACCCTTGAGTACTAAGATGGAATGCAGTAAAAAAGTTCTCCGGTTCTCTTCACTCATCATACGAAACACGGCAGCGTTAGGCTGCTATTTTGCGCTGGTATTCTGTGAGAGCATGGTCCTTCCCCGGTCGAGCCGACCCATTCGTGCTACAACTATACTACTAATATAGCTGCAGCATGGCTCTACCACGTAAAAGCATTCACTCACTCTTGCTTCGCTCAAGCTATGTGCCCACTGATAACCATAATTCTCTCAAGTATAGGTCCAATTTTTTTAGTCTAACCAAATTAGTACCTACATGCTTGCAAGTTTCTATATTAAATCAATTTATTTAACCAATGCGGGTGATCGTAAATGATCTGGCGGTTTGTACTACGAGTGAGCTACAAAGCCTGATGGCTGCAGTTCGATTCCTATCCAGCATAAAAATTAGGGTGCATGAACACATGAAAACATTCGTATATACTGTTGGAGACCTTTTTTTTATTCTTCTTTTTTCTATGTGTAACTAGCGAGCGTTAGCGATTCAGGCATTCTATTATGATTGAGTAACAAACATAAAAAAAAACCTCTAACATACACTTTTATGTTTATGTTATTAATTAATAAGATAAGCATGTAGTTACTTTCATAGCGTAATGTCTTATGGAATCTTACTATGGGATAATGCGACTGACATTGAAGTCATATTTGCTTGCAAAAGATAGGCATACGGATGATTTATAACTTAAATTGTAAAGAGTCCCTTACAGACAAATTTAAGGAAATAAACATATTTACTTAGCATCGAAATATATTTATAAAAATGTAATGTATGTACATAAAAACATAAATAGCTTTCATAAGAAAAAAATATGTTTATTTTTAAACACTAGGAACAAACATAAGCTTGTAATACCAGTTTTTAGACTTTATAGAATTAGTAATTAATTTATGGGTAGGCAATATATACGCTTTTACAACAAACGCCTGTGTGTTACTCCAGACTATATTCTATCTAGAGATATTACGAATAGTATAAAATTCAGTTTAAGATTGAAAATTGTTTGTGTTTTTCTTCAAAAAGCATTAATTTTAAACAAAGATATATTTATAATGGATCTAACTTTAATAAGTACCTACATCGACCGCTATATGCTGGGCCATTTTCATATTATTATGAAATACACTCCTTTACCTGTAAAACACTGCCGTGTCATATTACAGCGACTGGTTGGCGCCATTGATGTTCCAGCTGACGATGCAAACGTTGATTTAACATCGTATGCAAACATTTATGCTAAGTGTTTTTCACATAAGAGCATTTATTGTTAATATGCAAAAATATTCCTTAAAAATAACATTAATACGGGTCAATGCTAAAGTTACGAAATGAAATATTTCTTCATTTTAAAATACGTCAAACTAAAATACTTCCAAGTGGGGATAGTGTTATAATTTAGGGTATAAAATATGACGTCGGGGGGTGTTTAACCACAATTAGTTGCATCGTGTTTTCCACAGTCTACTAGACTTGGAAGTATTCGACATCATCATTAAGACAGCAAGTATGTACGTAACACTTAGTTTCCTCACTCATTAAATACAATAGAATAATAATTAATTTGTTATATTATGTTAGAGTAAAGTTATATTATATTTCGCTTTATAAGTTTTTCATATGAGTTTTTCTGTATAGTGATATATTTTGTGTTACATTTTTAGGTATTCCAACCCCTTCGAGTCAAAAGCTGAAATACATTCGACTTCGCAAAAGAAGAAAAGCGGTTAAGAAACCAGCAAATGTATTAAAGACTAAAACAACAGTTCATAAGTCCAAGAAACGAGTTGAATTATTGGGAAGCGAGTCGGAATCTGAGACTGATACATCATCATCACTTACCCCAGCTTCGACCAGCAGGAAACGTAAATTAAAAGTTTTTCCAGATTCTGAGGTAAGCAAATCTTATTTAATTTTAATAGTTTGAGTTACCATTCACAAGATGTTGTGAATAAATTAACGGTCATATGTTATTTTATTTTTATGAAAACGTATTTAATTATATTCTTAGACGATCGATGCGATTGATACAATTGTTAGTGAATTGAACTACTAAGTGATGTTATGAGCTTCGTATAAAAATATATTTATGCGAGGCAGGAGGGAATATAAATATTGTTCATTGCTTATCAGTATGCTTTTGTTTAAATAGTATTTTTCTTGTTTCCGGGAAGAAGATTCTGAACCTATCCGAGCGGGGATTTTAAAAAGCTACTTATCATTCCGAACAGGTTCGGTATATATGCACCGGAGCGAGCCTTCGATGCGAGGAGAATATTACATCGAAGTGTGCGTCTCTAACTTTCGCGAGCTGGAGGCTATTCCATCAACCGACTGCTGGAAGCACTCTCTGATCAGCTTTAAATCAGCTGTCGATGAGAAAACCCCAACGTGAAAGGCTGTTACTCAGTTGGTATTATGCATCAAAGAAGATTATCACAACGTTCGTTCAGTTTTGTATCTAAGGGCTAGTTTAATAGTTTAATCAGTGTTACTTATCTATGTGTTGTTGCTTTCAGTTAAAATCGAAATAAAAAGTAAAACATTTAAATTCAAATTCAGATAAAATTGAAAATCGAAATAATAAACCATAAATAAAATAATAAAATAAAGAAATTCTAAATCTGAACTATATCAACCGCTTATTGCTTGATTTTAAACGACTGTATATTCGAATGTAAACCGCTGAGTAATATCGTTAAGAAAATATCATGAATAGTAATACAATAATCGTCGATCTTCAAGGCTTCAAAAATAGCAAAAATAAATTTATAGTAAAGGAGATTGCTATAGCCACTCTAGAATACACCAATATATTCCTAATTAAACCTCCTTACCCATTCACTTCACTATCTCCTGAAGAAAAACACCAAATTGGCTGGATTGAAAAGCACCGAGAGTATCGATGGAGTGAGGGCTCTATTGATTATAGAGAGTTTCACAGAATTATAAAGACATTTGAAAGATAAAAAGATTATTTTAAAAGGATGTGAAAAAATTAAATGGGTGCAAGATATTTATGATGAAAATAATACTTTCATAGATATAAGTTGCTTAGGAGCTCCCAATTTAAATACTCTTTGTGAACTTTATTGTAAAGATACTTTACTGTGTAACTGTTTTACTCATAAGAAAATATGTGCGTTAAAAAAATGTTTTATGTATTAAGAAATGGTGTTTTGAAAACAAAATGATTGTTTTATTTCCAATGAAATATATCTATGTATTGTTGATTTCAGTTTAAATCGAAATAAAACTAAAACATTTAAATTCAAATTCAGATAAAATCGAAACAATAAACAATAAATAAAATAATAAAATAAATAAATTCTAAATCTGAACTATATTTTATTATAATTTTTTTATTAGTTTTAATAAATACATTCGTTGTAACAATAAATGTTTTTTCGTTTTTCCTCTACACAATTGAATAATAATGACACATAATAAAACAACAATAAAATTCAATGTATAACTTTTATTATATTTTACAAGCTAGTTAGTTAAATTACTAGTTCTCACATAATTTTTCACCTATTTTTTTATAAGACAATTTGTAGCATCTTATATTAGCACTAAGATCGTGGATGACATTTTCTTCTTGCTCGTTAAGTTCGCAAATGCTGATTTTAATCAGACGATGACCTCGTGTATCTTTATCTCGGCGGATAATATATGATGATGATGATTCTTGAGAACGGTTTCTCTTCCTGTAACATTTCTTTGATTTCGATTGCCGCTCCTTATTAATAGCTATTCTATTTGGTGGTAAATCGTGAAGCTGCTCCTTTCGGTTGTAATAATTTAGTGTAAATTTATCCACATCCTGTGCATAATAATACGGATTAGCGATATGATTAGAATCATTGTGTTCCTCAGTGTTGGCCATGATCTGCAATTAAGAAAAACAAGTATGAAGTCAAAAAAAGGTAATGGCGCCTGAATTTCTAAATAGTAAAAAAAATGATTAAACTCACCAATATAGATGATATTTGACGTTGTTATCAACGTGCAGTCGCTATGAGACTAAAACAATAATGAAACAATTAAGGTAGGGTGGGAGGTGCTCTTCAATCAAGGTAAGACACATCATTATATTTAGTAAGCGGATAGCTGCAAATTAATTAATATCTTTATTGTAATGGATTTACGATGTTAGGTTTTCGGGTCTTAGGTTTTTTTCGTTACGGAATTTCTTGATTCGATCGCTGCGCTCAAAGCCCTCGATAAAAGCTATGCAATAGCTTTAAACGTTTATTAGCACTAACCACAATGAAATTAGACTAAACAAGTTGTATTATTAGAAATTAATCATATAGATGCGGCAATGCAATCAGTATCTTGCAAACGCTCTGAATATGATGCTCAATAACTCAACTGAAAGTAGAAGTACACTTGTTCCCGCAGGATAGAACTGTGAGTATGTAGACGTTAAATTGGTAAAACTAAAAATTTTGCACCTCTGCTGGAAAGAATTGGGGTCTTTGTTTCCATGGCCCGTAACCAGTAGTGGAAAGAAAGTGTAAGAAGAGGGAGGGATTAATTTTATTATTTGAAAAAATATTTAAGTGTATAAAAAAAACTCATCAAACATCATCAAACAATTTATTAAACAAAAGTTGCGTAAACAAGTTCAACGGTTAAAACAGCAATAAATAACAAAATCAAACTTCTACTGTCTTCTACTGTGTAATCTTCTACTGAAAAGAAAAAAATTAAATATTAGTCACTTTTACAACTAAGGCAAATCTAACGAATCGCCATATGTTAAAATTCAATATCCATAAATACTAATAACAAATAAATACTATGAAGAAGGAAACAATGCTCGATTTTCATGAAGAAAATAAATAAATAATAAATTATATTGAGTAAGTCAGTAGTAGCCTCAAAAAATTTAAATTATGTATATACTTTAATACGCCATTTTTGACCAACGCAGTTTTTCTACCAACTTCAAACAGGAGGACGAAGTCGACTGTAGGTTTTTTTATGTGTGCTACCTCATAACCAGGGCTCGGAACCGGTTTAAAAGAGCGGGTAATTTTCATTAATTACAGGCAAAATTATCGCTCCTTCAACAACTGGTAAAAAAATTAACCGGTTTTTAATAAACCTAACCGATAAAGCCTTGTTGTGGCGGTTAAGAATATCCACTACCCCATATCTTCCCGTGGGTGTCGTAAAAGGCGACAAAGGGAAATAGGCAGGAGATGGGCAGCACCATCTTCCTGATAAAAAAAACTGCGGTTGCCAACCGGCTCGCCAAGCGTGGCAACTATGGCAAATACCCCCCTATGACGAGAGTAACAAAGAAACGACCCCCAGTCCCCGGCGGCCCCGCTATTCCTGGCTACGGTTGCGACCATGGTAACGGCGGGGCAGGGGGTGCTAAGAATCTCCGGTGGAGGTTCAGTTGCCAGCTAAGACAACTCGACCTGGCAACATACAACGCACGCACCCTGAGGACTGACGAGAATATCGTGGAGCTGGAAGAAGAGATAGACAAGTTACGCTGGAATATTATAGGATTATCCGAACTCCGAAGATAGGGGGAGTACACGGTATTCCTCGAATCCGGCAACTTGCTATATCACCGGGAGGGCGACCATCTATCCCAAGGTGGTGTCGGATTTATCGTCCACAAGTCTCTAGTTAACAACGTTGTAAAGATTGAGAGTGTGTCGACGAGGGTTGCGTACCTTATACTCAGAATCATTAAACGGTATTCGCTGAAGGTCATACAGGTATACGCACCAACTTTGGCATACCCCCATTAGGAAATGGAGGAAATGTATGAGGATATCTCTAGAGCCATGCATTTCTCCAAAACCCAATATACGGTGTTAATGGGAGACTTCAATACAAAACTAAGCACAAGAGAGAACGGTGAGCTGAAAGTAGGGAAATTTGGAGTAGGGCGACGGAACCTAAGGAGCCAGAAGCTGGCCGACTTCAAGGAGAAAGAGGGACTCTTTATGATGAACTCTTTCGTCCAGAAGCGGCCCCACAGGAAGTGGACCTGGTCGAGCCCCGACAGTTCGACAAAAAATGAGATTGACTTTATTATGACGACCAAACGACAACTGTTCAGTGATGTCTCCGTGATCGCGAGGGTGAAAACTGGTAGCGATTACCGAATGGTTAGAGGCACACTGAAACTAAACGTTAGGTTGGAGAGATCTGATCTAATTAACTCAACGCTCCGTCCGCCTCGTGATCTATTCCAGAGTCCCGTAATCTTTCAGCTCGAGTTACAAAACCGGTTTTAGTGCTTAGAAGACTGCAATGAAGTGGACGATATAAATGACAAGCTCGTAGAAACTGTCCATGCGGTCGGAGCTAAGTTCTGTAAGACCCGCCGCAGAAGAACACAAATACTCTCCAATCACACTCTCAATCTTTAGGCAGTTAGACGGGAGATGAAGCTACATTCTTCAACAGATTTGACAGCATACAGGCAACTGAACAGACAGATCTAAAATGCATGCGGCGGGACTTACGCAACTTCAATACAGCTTGTATTGAAGAAGCGATCGAGCGGAACCAAGGCTCCAAAGTCTTTGCCAGAGATCTATCTGACAGAAAGAGTCAACTGTCAAAGCTGAAGACCGAGTGTGGCAGTATCGTTTCCGGGTCACCTGTGATTTTGAGTGAGAATTGAGAGGTTCTATGGGCAGCTGTACACGTCATCGTTGGAGCGACACGCAAGTATGAGTAATGATCCAAGAGAGAGTCTTATCCGACACAATTCCGAAGATATCCCGGACGTCAGTCTGAGCAAGATTAGAATGGCTCTCCAGCACCTTAAAAACGGCATGGTCCCAGGTGAGGATGGAATTATAGCGGAGCTTCTGAAAACGGCAGAAAGACCGGTACTTGAACTCCTTCAGAAGCTCTTTAATTCTGTCCTCCATGGTGGTATTAAACCGGAGGCGTGGAGCAGAAGTGCGTTGGCCTTGTTCTTCAAGAAAGGTGACAATGCTCTCTTGAAGAACTACAGACCGATTTCCCTTCTGAGCCGCGTCAACGTGCTGTTTTCGAGAGTCATTACGAATCGTCTCGAGCGCAGACTTGACGACTTCCAGCCTCCCGAACAAGCTGGTTTCCGAAAAGGCTTTAGCACCATAGACCACATACATACCCTTCGGCAAATTGTACAGAAGTCCGAAGAGTACAATTTGCTACTATGTCTGGCGTATGTGGACTATGAGAAATCCTTTGATTCCGTCAAAATTTGGGCGGTGCTGCAGTCCCTTAAGCGGTGCCAAGTTGACTGTCGGTATATCGAAGTGCTGAAGTGTTTGTGCAGTAGAGCTACGATGGCTATCCGAGTACAGAACCAGAGTACGAAACATATCCAATTGCAGAGAGATGTAAGATAGGGTGATGATATATCCCCGAAACTCTTCACCGCTGCATTGGAAGACGTTTTCAAGCTTCTGGACTGGAAAGGATACGGTATTAACATCAATGGTGAGTACATCATCCACCTTCGATTTGCCGACAATATAGTCCTTATGGCAGAATCGCTGGAGAACCTAAGCACCATGCTCAATGACTACAATAGTGTCTCCCAACGGATAGGTCTTAAGATGAACATGGACAAAACTAAGATCATGTTTAATGTCCATGTCACACCTATGCCGGTAGTTGTTGGGAGCACTAAGCTCGAAGTTTTTGACGCGTATGTTTACTTGGGACAAATAGTCCGACTAGGTAAGTCCAACTTCGACCGAGAGGTCAATCGACGGATTCAACTCGGCTGGGCAGCGTTCGGGAAACTACGACACATCTTCTCGTCAGACATACCTCAAAACCTTAAAACGAAATTGTACAACCAGTGCGTGTTGTCAGTGATGACTTACGGATCTGAGACGTGGTACTTCACTGCTGGCCGTATTAGGAAGCTCAAGGTCGCTCAGCGAGCTATGGAGAGGGCTATGCTCGGGGTTTCTCTGCGTGATAAACGTAGAAATGAGTATATCCGCAGTAGAACCAGAGTAACCGTCATAGCCCCACGGATTAGTAAGCTGAAGTGGCAGTGGGCCGGCCATATAGCTCGAAGAACCGACAACCGATGGGGAAGAAAAGTTATTAAGTGGCAGCCTCGTACCGGAAGGCGAAGTGTAGGGCGACCCCCCACAAGATGGAGTGACGACCTGGTAAGACATGCAGGAAGTCGATGGATGCAGGTGGCTCAGGACCGTGTTTCGTGGCATGCCTTGGGGGAGGCCTATGTTTAGCACTGGACTTGTGAAAGGCTTTAATGATGATGATGATGATGAAACGATAAAAATTACCGCTTACTTAATGGTTTTGACACTCTAATTAACCAGTTAATTCCGTAAAACGTAAAGGCAGTTGTGAATAGGACAGGTATATTCACGTTGTGAGGTGGTTATGCCGCATGCGGGCGTACTTATCATCAATTATCTGCCTTTAAGCGATACGTTTTTCCAGTCGCGATCAGTGTGTCTAGTGGGAGTTTGGCGTTTACGAAAAACGTTAAAGTATTAGAGAAGTTTTGAAGAAAAAAAGGCAGTTATTGTGTTTGGTTTATTCGTTAAGATTGGAGGCGTTTGCCCTCTCTCCTAAAAAAAAGATAGCTAGTAGAATTACAGGCCATGAGACATTCCATCTTAGTCCTCAGATATGACGACAGATTCGTAGCCGACTTTGTTCACTGGTGGATTATAAAATCGTTATTTACCTAATTTAAAAAAATTCTAAGACAAATAAGTAAGTCTAACTGCGGATGAGAAATTGACGGATCCAACTCGACTGGGCAAGAGCAAGGCTTTCGGAAGATTGCGACACATCTTTTCGGCAGTTATACCTCAAAACTTAAATATTATGCCAGGCAGTACGTATTAGAAGCGATGAGTCTCTTTTTTAATAGGATAACGCTGACAAGCCAGCACACAGTCCACCTATGATAAGTTGTTGCTGTGGTCCATATTCATTTATCTTCGTTTGCGAATCAAAATGCAGATGCGTTGTCAGCCGTGAGGACGAAGACGGAATGCAGTAAAAAGGGTCTCCGCTTCTCTACACTCGCCATATGAAACACAGCAGCATTAAGCTGCTATTTTACGATGGCATTTTGTGAGAACCTGGTCCTTCCCCTTAGTGTTGCCCAAAACCAGTCTTGGTATTGCAGTCTTGGTCTTTTTCTTGCATTTTTTCAAGACGAAGACCAAGAACAAGGCCGCCTAATTTTAGTAAGACCAAGACCAAAACTGACCGTGCAAGATTTGAGCAAGAACAAGACTAAGCCTGCGAGACTCTTGCATCTTGCAGTTAGGACTGAGTGTCGTTTCAGGGAGTATAGGAGTTCGGAGATACGCTAAGGGACTCTATGAGACGCAAAAAATATATTAAAAAATTTTGGAAAATTGGACTTATGCGTATTACGAACAATACCATAAACATACATAGCGAATGAAAATATCCATTAAAAGAAAAAAACTATGCATCCCTAGTTTTGACCATCGGCACTTTAATAGTGCGCGGCGGCTTGTTGTCGGCATCATCAAAGTTCATATACTGACTGTCAAAGAAATTTTGCAGCTATTCGGAAGTACAAGGTCAAGATACACGCGCCGGTGGCGTATATTGATATCGCATGCAATCGTCGCCGCCGTGCCGCACGTACAATATTTGAAACTGTTTGATTGCCGCCACAGAGTACATGTTCCAAAGAAAGTAAGTTTCAAAATAAGTTTCCGGGTGTTTAGAATGGACACGAATACATTATGCTGATCTCGCAAGGAATATTGTAATAAGATAATTGTAAGGATAGGTAGATATCATAATAATTTATTCTAGTACGTAATTATTATAATATATTCTATATGGATTTATAATAATAACTTAATATTATTATCATCATTACAGCGTTTTATAACTGCTGATCATAGGCCTACCCCAAGGAATGCCACAAAGCACGATCCTCAGCCACCTGCATCCACCGACTTCCTGCATGTCTTACCAGGTCGTCAATCCATCTAGTGGAGGGTCACCCTACACTTCGCCTACCGGTACGAGGCTGACACTTGAGAACGTTTCTTCCCCATCGGTTGTCGTAAATTCTTATGAGAAATAAAGATATCTCAAACCTCAAATTCACAAAAAGTGACAGACGGACAAAAATTTCAAAAATCACTAATTTGACTTAAATATCCTTTATTTGCTCCCCTGGACTTGTTTATTTCAGGAAATATTAGAATTACAGGTACGACTTTTCTACAAATTTATTATATGTAGGTGTAGATTAGCTTCCCATGCGGAGGTGGTGTAAGATATCACATTAGTACCCCATATTATCACTTGAGTGTCGTGAGAGGCAACAGAAGGAAACTAAAACAGAAAAAGGGCAATCGCGTCTTCCTGGTAAGAGCAAAAAATAATAAAAAAAAGTGTGATTGCAACCCGCCCGCCAAGCGTGGCAACTATGGAGAATATAGCCTCCTATGAGGCAATCTATGACGAAAGTCTATGTTCAGTTGTGTTTTTTCTTGAGCTGAGATATTGGCTAGCAACGATGTTCTTCTTTTTTATTTTTTTAACTGGAATCTTTTCGGTTTTGTAAGTATTTTTCGATCACTATATTATGTAATCTCAATCTCAATCGAAAACCACTATATTATTTATATCTCCTTCGGACAATTTGTCATCTTCGTTTTAATTCTAAATATCACTGAAAGGAAATTATATTATGAAACATTTGTCGTCATTCTTATATACATAAAAAACACAATAATTGTTTGCTGATATTATGCTATCACGTTCATTATCTCATTTATCTACTTTTCGTTACTAGTGATATTGTCATTGCATGACATGGCATTCGTGATGAATAAAACGTTATCAAGTTGTATAATGTTCGAGCGTGATCCTTGCTCGCAAATCACGATATTTGTTTTAACCTAGATAAAAAATGTAGGTGAAATAATTTTACATCCGACATATATGTATATGTTTTTTACTTATTATAAGCCAGTACTTGAGCACATTCCCAATTGGTCGTAAGTGGCTATGTAGCCTTAGATGGTAAATCGCACTGTCTTAGCGTAACAAAAGCCTATTCACTCTTGCCTTGAAAATGACCAGACTGTATTCGGACGGAAAGATTTATGCCACTCCTTTGCTGTACGAATTACAAAAGAGGAAGCAAACCGTTTGGTTCTAATGCGTGGAATATCGACATCAAAGGGGTGAAGACCCACCGACTGCCTGGTTGTCCGATGGTGGAAAGGAGAGGAAGGAATTAAACCGTGTAATTCTTGTGCACACTCACCGAAATGCATCCTATAGAATATCGAGAGACTGACTATTCTGCGCCTGTGCTCGAGGCTGACAAGATTGGTTTCAACCAAATCAAGTTCACCAAAGAGCCTCTCTGCACGTCTCTCCACTGAGTCCAATGCTGACAGGTGGCATTTTACAGCACCAGCCGATATGTGACAGCAGTATTCCATGCATGACCGGATTTGCGCTTTATATAAAGCAAGAAGCCCCGGCGTGAAGTACCGCCGCACCCTTGCAAGTACACAAATTTTACTTGTGGCTACTTTGACTCTGGACTAAAGGAACCGCCAATAGTTGAGCTTCGGGTAAAATTCAATCCCTAACAACTGAAGGCGGTCAAGGTACTCCAAGGGTACATTCCGAAAAGTAGGAGCCAGGGTGAGCGGGCTTCTTTTAGCGGAGAAATGACACGCTTGTGTTTTGGAGGCGTTAAATCTCACGAGTTTGGCATCGCCCCATTCGGAGGCTGCCTGTAGTGTGAGATTCACACGCTCAACCATAGCCTCTCTTTCGTACTGGATTTGATCTTGACTGGTCCGGGCACTTGGTTGGTACCTCTCCACAACTGTGCTGTTGCCGCTTACCTATAGATACCGGGAATGAGAAGATTATTTATAAGCAGCAAGAAGAGTTGCGGAAAAAACCGAATAAAAATTGAACTGAAATCGTCATATTGTCTAAAACATCGTGGTATAGCGTATCGATGCAAAAACTTCTTTTCTAATATCTATACCTACCCGCTGGGAAATTTATAAGAGCTAGCTCTTTTGTCACTATTTTACTATGTGATACTATGGTGTCGCAGCCCAGAAATAAAAACTATACTACATATGAGCCCAAACTTCCACCTTGTAAAGTTGCAAGAGGTATGCCCCTAAAATTTTTTTTATAGAATAAGGGTGACAAATTATCACACAATACACCTGATGGTAAGTGGATGCTGTGGCCCATTGACATCTAAATTTATCCTCGACTAATGTAGATGTCAATGGGCTAAAATACAGATGCTGTGTCACCCCTGAGGACTAAGATAGAATGCTTCGTTTCCAGTAAAAAGGGTCTTCGTTTCTCTACCCTCACGATACGAAAGGCTGCAGCTTTAAGCTGTAATTATACACTGGTGTTCTATGAGAGCCTGGTCCTACACCATTTGAGCCGACTCATTCGTGATACAACCATAATATAGCTGCAGCGTGGCTCATTAAATGGGGAAAGGACAAAGAGTTTATTTTTAGCGGATAAAAGGGAAAGTAATAAATAATACTTTATTTTTAGTTTTGAATAACATTTTCTTTATTCAAATTTAGGCAAAATAAAATTAAAAACAGTTATCTCAAAATAAATCATAAAAAATATAAGTTGTACTCCAAATACTCCAAATGAAGTTCATAATATGTTCAGATACCAGTACAAGTACATAATATATCAAATCAAAACGTTGTCATTATAAAAAGAACTGTTTAAAAAGAAAAGCGTCAAAAAATATGTCCACTATTGGCCCTGATTTATTACAACTAAACTTATATTATAAATTAAATAATGATTAAAATTAATTGAATTTTAAGTGTTTATGGTACTAAAATAATATTATGTTAGTACTTAGCTTAACGTTCCTATTAACCATTTTTTTTTAAAAAACGTT
Source organism: Parnassius mnemosyne (assembly GCA_963668995.1). NCBI lineage: Eukaryota > Metazoa > Arthropoda > Insecta > Lepidoptera > Papilionidae > Parnassius > Parnassius mnemosyne. Next base: position 18,640,769 of record CAVLGL010000068.1, on the reverse strand, counting down.
ACCCCCACACTAGGATTTTCTCCTGTATCGTGGAGGCAGTTTACAAACACAAATTTCACAAGGACAAACATCCAGACCCGGAACAATCATTTGTAGGCCATACAAATACTTGTTCCGTGCGGGATTCGAACCCGCACCCCCCAGCGCAGCAATTCATTGCTAAGTCACTGCGCCACGGAGCCGTCATTTGAACCATTGACCAGTAACTGAAATCTTTATTTATTTCATTGAAGACGAAAAACACATAACTGGTTATTTTCCAACGTTGAAACAGAAGTAAGTACTTCAAACTAAAACGGTATAAATAGGACTTCATGACAGCTACCATCATCATTATTGAAGGAAACTTGCCAACATGAATACTGTAAGTCAACATGCTCTTAATATTTAAAATAATATTTAAAGTTACATCTATTATCAATTATGAATTAAATTTCAGGTACGTTGTCGAACCTAAGCAATAAGACGGAATGCCTGGTTACCAGTTAAAAGGGTCTCCGGCTCTCGTCACTCACCATACGACTACATTGCTGCTATTTCACGTTGGTATTTTGTGCGAGTGTGTTCCTTCCCCGGTTCAGTCGACCCATTCGTGCTGTAGGGATATTAGATTGCAGCGTGACTCAAACACTAAAATGTTAATGTTGTTACACTAAACATATTCAGTGTAGAAGTTTTTAGATATTCCTAAAACTATTTTACTTACAGGCCCAGAGTTGTGCTCTTTTGATGTTTGTATGCTTGGCATATGCTTTGGCGCTACCATACCCTGATGAAATGATAGCTCAACCAGAAGGCCTGGAAGTGAAATCATCCGCAGATGAAAGTTTTTTGGCTGAACGCGGAGGAGATCGCGGGGTACAAAGTGAAAACTATGCAGCGGTAGCCGCTAGCAGCTCTGAAAGTGGAAATTACTTCGGTGGTGACGGGGAAAAGGGAAGTGCTTGCAGGTGTAAATAGGGACGCGTCTGAATGACAAAAAATACCTGGCGAATTATAAACATATGTGTCATTCATAATTTAAAATTAAAAACTTTGTACAGCCGACTTCAATAAAAGTTATTAAGAATAACTTAAAAACTATTGGTCCCACCTAGATCAAATTCATAAGGGACCACACGAGAAGTACCAGCTTCCAAATAAAGAATCATCGAAATCGGTTCACCCAGTAACAAGTTATGAGGTAACGAAATGAGGATATCCGCAGTAGAACCAGAGTGACCGACATAGCCCAACGGATAAGTAAGCTGAAGTGGCAATGGGCCGGCCATATAGCTCGATGAACCGACAACAGATGGGGAAAAAAGGTTCTCGAGTGGCGGCCTCGTACCGGCGGACGAAGTGTCGGGGGTCCCCCCACTAGATGGAGTGACGACCTGGTAAGACATGCAGGAAGTCAATAGATGCAGGTGGCTCAGGACCGTGCTTTGTGGCATTCCTTGGGGAAGGCCTATGTTCAGCAGTGGGCTTGTGAAGGGCTGTAATGATGATGATGATGATGACCAGTAGTTTATGAGTTATCCTTAATAATGCGTACCTACGAGTATTTAATTGACTTCGACTACAATTATGATGTTTTCATTTTATTTATATTTATATTGAAGTCGGTTATACAACTTTTTTAATTTTCTACCGACTTCAAAAATGAGGAGGTCCTCAATTCGACTATATGTTTTCTTTTCTTTTTTTAAGTGTGTTATCTCATAACTTTTTTTGGGTAAACCGATTCCGATGATTCTTTTTTATTTGAAAGCTAGTGCTTCACATGTGATCGCATATAAATGGCTTGATGAAGGTCTGACGAATAACTTTCGAGTTATTCTTAATAATTTACATTGAAATCGGTTGTTCAACATTTTTAATTTTAAATTACACCACTTTTATTCTGTGATTTTAATTTGATTTATAACTAATATGACTTTAATATGTGGGATTTCATTATGTACCTCTACCTTATTTACTGTTAAGTATTATTTAGTGTCGTAAGAGCATCTGAAAATATTATCTTTTTTTTAATTGCTAAGATGTGCTGGTTTATTGCGATGTTTTCTTCGCGGCCAAGAACGTGGTAAATCGATACATCTGGAGTTTCAAAAAAATCAAATTGGAGTTTATTACGCACTATGAAATATACGTTTGGACTGGACCGATTGCTGGCTTTGACAAATGACTTTTAAAATTCTATCTTATGCTCTTGTGAGCTAAGAAACCAGATCAAAATATATGAAAGCTATCTTAATAAATGCCACATTGTTAAAAGACCTCATTAAAAGTAAAAAAGTAAAGTAGCAGTTTTAAAACGACTGCGCACTGGGTTCCTCATTACCTGCAGTATTTTGTGGGCAGAAATAGCCTTTCGAAATGCGTAATAGCTCGTTCAGATGTCCGCGATTTATTTAACTACTTACAAGTCTACGTTTTCCTACGAAGCTTTTCTTTACCACTTCACCGTCCAACACTTCGGAAATCAGCACGTAGAGTGTTCTACAACAGTTTCATTGTTCCTCGCGGGAATCGTACACGGTTTACTCTCATAACCTGAAATCTTACGGCGAACTACGCGGCTCTCGTTAAATAAAATTCTTATAAACTAAAAATAAGCTTTTTCTCGATTGTAAACAACATATACCTATTAATTAAAAACAACGAGCAACTATTGCAGACATAATATGTACGCGGTCATACGGATTGGCGGTCGCAGTACACTGACTGACTTGGACGCTACTCTTTAACAATTATGGTTATATCTAAACCACACTTTAGATATCACTTAGTGAAATATATTGAAGTCATTGGCTTCAATTGAACCTATTATTCTTATAAATTTAAGGAATATTTTAAAGTAAATCACGTTTATATTTCACTTGTTCCATATACGTGAGATCATAAATTTGCCTTGGCTTAAGATTCATAAAGTTTTAAAAAGATAATAGAGATAAGAGTTCTGCCTATTTTGATAATTTACGATTTACGATCTTAAAATGAATGCAGCCAGATTTACCCAACTCCAATACAGCTCGTAATGAAGTAATGATTGTGCGAAAACAAGACCCAAAAAGCCTTTGCCAGAGTTCCGTCTGTCCAAAACATGCAACTGCGGGACTGCGGCAGCGTCGTTTCAGGACCTCAGAGATTTTGAGTAAGATTGAGAGGTTCTACAAACAGCTACACACATCGTCGTTGTAGCTACATGTAGGCTTGAGTATAATCCAAGATCAAGTCTCATTCAATTATTTTCCAGTGATATCCCAGGCGTCAATCTGAGCGATAGCTAACTATACCGCAGTGTGAGTGCTCTATGTCTGATTTGCAATTCGCATAGTACTCAGCACGCAAAACACTCCTCTCCCTGGACATCCACAAGTCGAGTGGGCCTGACGGAATTCCGCCAATGGTGCAGAGGACGTGCGCTCTAGAATTGGCACCGTTTCTAACGGATCTTTACCGGTACTCCTACTCCCTAGGCGTTGTCCCTAATTTATGGAAGATAGCTTTCGTGTACCCGAACCCTTAAAAATGTAACCGCTCTGATCCGTCTAACTACAGGCCTATCGCCATCACATCTTTGTTCTCGAAAATAATGAAGTCTATTTTTAACTGCCAGCTCATGGGGTACCTTGAGGTGCACCAGCTGATTAGTGACCGCCAGTACGGATTCTGTCAGGGTCGCTTAGCTGGTGATATTCTTGTTTACCTAACACAGATGTGCGCAGGCGATCGAGTCCAAGGGGGAGGCATTATCCGTTAGTTTGGACATAGCGAAGGCCTTAGTTCCGATTTGGTAGAAAACGCTTCCTTCGAAGCTTCCTTTCCATGGGCTTCCCGAGAAATTGTGCAATTGGATCATCATATTTCTGACTGATCGGAGCACCAAGGTCGTAGTTGACGGAGCATGCTCCGATTACAAGCCTATTAATGCTGGTGCTCCACAAGGCTGCGTGCTATCACTAATGCTGTTTCTTTTGCATATCAATGATATGTTGCAAATCGGTAACATTCATTGCTATGCGAAAGACAGCGCTGGTGATACTCTATATACTGGCCGTGCTAATATTTCTCGGCAAAACGTCACCGAGTACCAGAAAAAACTCGTGTCTGAAGTCGAGTCTCTGCTGAACAAAGTATCGGATTATGGGCGACTAAGTCCCGTCCAGTTTAATTCTCAGAAGACACAAGTTTGCGCGTTATACGAAAAAGAACCCCTTTGTCGTATCTCCTCAGTTTCAAGGCACTCCCCGAGTTTCCTCAGCCAGTATCGGAATCCTCGGCGTCAATATATCGAGTGACTTGCAGTTTCGTGGTTACTTGGAAGAGAAGGCCAAATTGGCCTTCAAAAAGCTTGGCGTTCTCAGCAGAGCAGGACAGTATTTCATGCCGACACACTACCTGCAACTTTACAAGGCACAGGTTTGGCCCCACATGTAATACTGTTCAAATCTCTGAGCTGGGGCTCCCCAGTGCCAGCTCCTTCCATTTGACCGCATCCAGCGTAAAGCGGCTCGAATCGTCAATGATCGAGTCCTTTTCAATCGGCTCCATTCACTGTCGCTGCGAAGAGATGTTGCATCCCTTCGCATTTTCTTTCGCATCTACCACGGGGAGCGCTCTGAGGAATTATTTGAATTAACTATACTACTAATATAGCTGCAGCATGGAAAATCCTCTCGGTCGAAGTTGGACTTACCTAGTCGGATTATTTGTCCCAGGTAAACATACTCGTCAACAACTTCAAGCTTAGTTTTCCTAACAACTACCGGCATAGGTGTGATATGGACATTAAACATGTTTTTTGTTCATCTTAAGACCTATCCGTTGGGAGACACTATTGAGGTCATTGAGTATAGTGCTCAGGTCCTCCAGGGATTCTGCCATAATGACTATATCGACGAAAAATCGAAGGTGAGTGATGTACTCGCTATTGATGTTAATACCGCATCCTTTCCAGTCCAGCAGCTTGAAAACGTCTTCGAATGCAGCGGTAAAGAGTTTCGGGGATATAACGTCACCCTGTCTTACACCTCTCTGCAGTTGGAAAGGGTTCGTATTCTGATTCTGTCCTCGGGTAGCCATCGTAGCTCTATTGTACAAACACTTCAGCACTTCGATATACCGACAGTCAACTTGGCACCGCTGAAGGGACTGTAGCACCGCCCAAATTTCGACGAAATCAAAGGCTTTCTCATAGACCACATGCGCAAGGCAAAGTGGCAGATTATACTCCTCTGTCTTCAGTACAATTTGCCGAAGGGTGTGTATGTGGTCTATGGTACTAAAGCGTTATCAGAAACCGACTTGTTCTGTTGGCTGGAAGTCGTCAAGTCTGCGTGCGAGACGATTCGTAATGACTCTCGAAAACAGCACGTAGACGCGGCTCAGAAGGGAAATCGGTCTGTAGTTCTTCAAGAAAGCGTTGTCGCCTTTCTTGAAGAACAAGGCCACTGCACTTCTGCTCCACGCCTCCGGAGTAGTGCCACCATGGAGGACGGAATTAAAGAGCTTCTGAAAGACTTCAAGTACCGGTTTTCTACCTGCTTTCATAAGCTCTGCTGTAATTCCATCCTCGCCCGGAGACTTTCCGTTTTTATGGTGCTGGAGAGCCATTCTAATCTTGCTCAGACTGACGTCCGGGATATTTTCGGAATAGTGTCGGATAAGACTTGCTCTTGGATCGTAACTCACTCTTGCGTGTGGCTCCAACGATGACGTGTACAGCTGCCCTTAAAACCTCTCAATCTTGCTCATAATCTCAGGTGTCCCGGAAACGATGCTGCCACACTCGGTCTTCAGCTTTCACATTTCTCTCTTTTTGGCAGACAGTTCTCTGGCAAAGACGTTGGAGCCTTGGTTCAGCTCGATCGCTTCTTCAATACAAGCTGTATTGAAGTTGCGTAAGTCCAGCCGCATGCATTTGGAGATCTGCCTGTTCAGTTGCCTGTATGCTGTCAAATCTGTTGAAGAATGTAGCTTCATCTCCCGTCTAACAGCCATGAGATTAAGAGTGTGATCGGAGAGTTTTTGTGTTCTTCTGCGGCGGGTCTTTCAGAATTAGCTCTGACCACATGGACAGTTTCAACGAGCTTGTCATTCATATCGTCCACTTCATTGCAGTCTTCTAGGTACTGAAAACGGTGTTGTGACTCGAGCTTAAAGGTTTCGAGACTTTGGAAAAGAGCACGAGGGGGACGGAGCGTTGAATACATTAGACGTGATCTCTCCAACTTAACGTTTAGGTTCAGTGTGCCTCTAACCATTCGGTGATTGCTACTAGTTTTCACCCTCGCGATCAAGGAGACATCACTGAACAGTTGTCGTCTGGTCGTCATAATGAAGTCAATATTTATTAATAATTTATTAATAATTTAATTATATTAAAGATTAGTGATAAAATTCTTGATTTATGATTTATCTTTTTATTGTTTTTTAATGATTGCACCTCATCTGGAAAGGAATCGTGTTGGCAGGTTTTGATTAGAGTCTGAGTAGATCTATCTATTTCATCGTTACTCAGATCACCACTAAGCCTCGAATCCTTTTTTGTTTTACAATTTGAATAAATCTTAAGATATATCCACCACCCGGATCATTCGTTGAAATTTCGAGAATCTATTAAAATCAAATAAAGGCTCAACAGACACACAACATGTATTTACTTTGAGCTCCGGAAGCTCAACATTTTATATAGGAGCGCTTGGCCACTCCGCTTTAGGTTTCATTAAAAATGGTGGGCCACTCCACCATAACTCTAAATCTTGAAGCTTGCTAGGGCTGACTCCTCGAGAAGCTATGTCTGCCGGGATAATTTCCGTAGAAATGTGATGCCAGGAAGATTTGTCAGTCAGTTCAGGAATTTCATATCATCATCATTACAGCCCTTCACAAGTCCACTGCTGAACATAGGCCTCCCCCAAAGAATGCCACAAAGCACGGTCCTGAGCCACCTGCATCCATCGACTTCCTGCATATCTTACCAGGTCGTCACTCTATCTTGTGGAGGGACGCCCTACACTTCGCCTGCCGGTACGAGGCTGCCACTCGAGAATCTTTCTTCCCCATCGGTTGTCGGTTCTTCGAGCTATATGGCCGGCCCATTGCCACTTCAGCCTACTAATCCGTTGGGCTATGTCGGTCACTCTGGTTCTACTGCGGATATGCTCATTTCTGAGTTTATCACGCAGACAAACTCCGAGCATAGCCCTCTCCATAGCTCGCTGAGCGACCTTGAGCTTCCTCATCCGGCCAGCAGTGAATGACCACGTCTCAGTTCCGTATGTCATCACTGGCAACACGCACTGGGTGTACAGTCTCGTTTTCAAGGTTTGAGGTATACCTGACGAGAATATGTGCCGTAATTTCCCGAACGCTGCCCAACCGAGTTGAATCCGTCGATTGACCTCTCGGTCGAAGTTGGACTTACCTAGTCGGACTATTTGTCCCAGGTAAACATACTCGTCAACAACTTCGAGCTTAGTGTTCCCAACAACTACCGGCATAGGTGTGACATGGACATTAAACATGATCTTTGTTTTGTTCATGTTCATCTTAACCTATCCGTTGGGAAACACTATTGAGGTCATTGAGCATAGTGATTAAGTCCTCCAGCGATTCTGCCATAAGGACTATATCGTCGGCAAATCGAAGGTGACTGATGTACTCGCCATTGATGAATTTCATATACTCGATTGTAAACAAATTGCTTTAGATTACTAGGGTTGGTATTTTAATCCATCCAAGCACAATTGTAGATTCAATCCAAAAATATTTTTGATCAATCTTACGACTGCGTGACTGACAAACCTTTGTAGTTAACTGAGCACCAACTGGGCTTGAAGGAGGCAACCCTAGCCTTGGCGCATAATAACTTGACTGATACGTTGTCCCTTGATCAGTACAACGTATAAATACACATGCTGCAAATGCACTCTGAGAGCTATCGACAAAACAGTGTAATTCCACTGACACTGGAGTGTCCGACGATGGATGCAAGACGTGGCGTGGAATATTTATCGCTTTTATTTGTTTTTAATTATTTGCAAAGTTACTCCACTCTTTCGATACATCGGCGGACACCAAATCATCTCAGTCCATTTTAGACTTCCACAACCTTTGTAACAGCATTTTAGGAACAATTGTACAAGCGCTTAGCAACCCAAGGGGTCAAAAATTTTGCATGTTGCTGCAAGAATCGTTCTCTTTATGAACTCCTGCTCAATCTGAAAGTCGACTGAAAAATACAGCTTATCCTGTAAGGGATACCAATTCAACCCCAGCACTGACTTTTGATTCTGTAAATGAGAGTACTGATCATTTACCTGGGATAAATCCTTTTCAGTACAAGTGGTTGAAATGGGGTCACTCGCAAATATATTTGGAATGTTAGTTCTAAATTTTCTAAGTGGGAAGCAAGCCTCAGATAACTTATCAGCCACTGCATCACGTAAGTATTTGAGCTCCATTTTGTTATCACAACCGGTTATAAGATCGTCACAATAAAAATCGTTTTTTATAATATTAGTTACTCATTTGTCTGAACACTCCTTCGATAACTGAACTAAACATCTGGTGGTCAGATAAGGGGCCGATACTGCCCCATACTTTACAGTATTGAGCTGTAATGTTCGAAAAGGCTGAGCTTCTTTGTCTCGACATAATATTAGCTGTAAGTGACGTTGCGATTCATACAGCATGACCTGACGAAACATTTTCTCAATGTCCCCCGTTAATACATACTTATGGCGACGGAATCGCAACATAATTGACATCAAATCATTTTGTACTACCGGGCCCACGTACTGGATATCATTTAATGATTTACCTGATGCTGTGCGAGCAGAGACGTTAAAAACGACCCGAAGTTTTGTGGTCTCGCTTTTCTCTCGCAGCACGGCGTGATTAGGTAAATAATTTCCAGCAGGTGACTTATATATTTCTGTTAAATGAGCTAATGTGGCACATTCATGTTTAAAGTCACTATACATTTCCTTCATCTTCGGCTGCTTTTGAAAACGCCTTTCCAAATTTAAAAAAAAAACATCTCTTAGCAAGTGAGTAAGAGTCTCCGAGATCCTCAGGAGACTCCCGTAAAGGCATTTTTACTTGGAATCTACCAGACGGTAAGCGAATTGTATTTTCATTAAAGGAATCTTCACAGATTTATTTATCTGTTGACAATGATCGTTTTGCCATTATGAAATTTTCCAAGTCCCAAAATTTAGAAAGTGAGTCTTTAATTTCCTGACTAAAATAAGAGTTTTTGCAAGATTACACAGATAGCGTGGTCAGAGTCATGGGCACTGATATCAACCATCCAAACTTCGAATAAATTAACTTAGGTTTATTTTCACCTAATGATATCTGGCAACCACCCTTAACAATATTCCACACCACATCGGACCCAATTAATATATCAACTTTGTTACTTTTATGGAAGTTTGGATCGGCAAGTGCAGTATTTTTGGGTATGTTTCTCCTCAGGATCGATTTCTACACTAGGTAAGTTTTCTGAAATATTTGATATAATCATAAAACGTACATCCGTAGTGTAGGCATAAATTCTTGACTTTAATTTTAATGTACAATATTCAGTGGCTGTAGATATTGAATTGTTCAATCCGAATATACATCGTGACTTAGTACTATTAGTTTTAATTTTAAGTTTATTTTTCAGGTGATCAGTGACAATCGAACTTTGACTTCCACAGTCCAAAAGAACGCGCACCGGGTAAGTATTGTTGTCACGCTTATCGACGATTTCTAACACTGCAGTGCCCAGAAGGACTTCGAGCATGAGGTAAGTGTAGTCAGAACAGCGCTAGTGTTAGTCAAAGTATTCAAATTTTGTATTTCATGGCTAGTGTTTTGTTTTACCTCGTTAGTTTGTAAGTTCAAGTTACTTTCGTTTTGCAAAATACTTTATTGACACTATTATTTTTATAAAATTAGTAGTTTTAATTTAATATTAATATTATATAGAATGTAAGCATTAAATCCACAAACTGTAGCTATATCAAATCTGGATTTCCATGTATATTTATTATCATATAACTATCTGTTTTCATTAAAAAAATTACTTCGCTATTTATGTAAGTTGTGGTTACCTGTAAGAAGATGAACACATAGCATGTAGTCGCGTTGTTGAGTTATATTTTTGTTAGTGTTGTGTATCGTCTGTTGGTGATCCAAATAAAGAGGAAAAAAAAACAATAAACTATTATGCTTTTTGTTACAGGCTCTGCAGGAGTGGAGACGACAGTTGGAAGTGGAATGCCCTGGACGAAGACAATTGGAGCGAGCTTGCGTTTTGAAACTTCTGCTTTCCTGGCTTCGATACTCAAATTCTTAAATTGATCACATTCATACACCCGATGATTCTCATTACACATAAAACATTTTCTATTAAGCGTAGACGAGAAAAACGTTTTAATGTGTCTTGGTTCCTTACTACTAACAAACCTTCCATTTCTATTAACCTGAACTGCTCTAGAGCCGCCTTGGACAGTCTCTAAAATATCAGCACGTTGTCTTAAAAATTGGTAAAAATCTCCTAGTTCTATAGACCTACCAAAGTTCGCTTTGTACTCTTCCCACTTAATGCTAGTTACACTATGTAGCCTTTGCACTATAATATAATCAGTGTGCCCACCGAGGGTATTAAAAGCCCTCAAATTCTTTGAAACATGATCTATAATTTACCTGAGTGATCTATACGACTACCTATTTAAACATTCGAGAATGAATAATGATTTGAGGTGGTTATTAATCAGTACGTTTTTGTTATTATATCTGTTACACTGTAGTTCCCAGGCAACCTGATAATTTTCACTAGTAAACTCAATTGATTTTATTGAGACAGCGGCACAACCCTCTAGAGAAGATATGAGGTAGTGGACCTTGCTGATGTCAGGTATAGTGTCATTCGAAGGTGTCCCAAAAGTCAAGCCATTTCAAATAATTCCTATCAAAACTGGGTAATTTCTTAGTTTGTAATCGAATTTAGTGACGGGAAAGAATACACACTACTCCATATCTTCCCGTGGGTGTCGTAAGAGGCGACAGAGGGAAACTGAAGCAGAGGATGGGCAGCAGTATCTTTCTGATAATAGCAAAAGAACAATAAAAAACTGCGGTTGCCAACCCGCTGACCAAGCGTGGCAATTATGGCAATATACCCCCCATGAGAGTAACGAAGAGACGGCCCCCAGTTCCCGGCGGCCCCGCTATTCCTGGCTACAGTGTCGATCATGGTAACAGCGGGGCAGGGGGTGCTAAGAATATTCGGTGGAGGTTCGGTTGCCACCTACGACTACTCGACCTGGCTACTTAAAACGCACGCACCCTGGGGACTGACGAGAAGATCCTGGAGCTGGAAGAAAAGATAGACAAAATGCGCTGGAATATCATAGGATTATCCGAGGTCCGAAGAGAGGGGGAGGACACGGTAATCCTCGAATCCGGCAACTTGTTATATCACCAGAAGGGCGACCATGTGTCCCAAGGAGCTGTCGGATTTATCGTCCACAAGTCTCTCGTTAACAACGTTATAAAGATTGGGAGTGTGTCGACGAGGGTTGCGTACATTATACTCAGAATCACTAAACGGTATTCGCTGAAGGTCATACAGGTATACGCAACATCCTCGGCACACCCCGATGAGGAGGTGGAAGAAATGTATGAGGATATCTCTAGAGCCATGCATTTCTCCAAAACCCACTATACGGTGTCAATTGGAGACTTCTACGCAAAACCAGGCGCAAGAGAGAACGGTGAGCTGAAAGTAGGGAAATTCGGAATAGGGCAACGGAATCCAAGGGGCCAGCAGCAGCAGCTGGCTGACTTCGTGGAGAAAGAGGGACTCTTTATGATGAACTCTTTCTTCCAGAAACGGCCCCATATGAAGTGGACCTGGTCGAGCCCCAACGGTCCGAAAAAAAATGAGATTGTCTTCATTATGACGACCAGATAACAACTGTTCAATGATGTCACAGGGATCGCGAAGGTGAAAACCGGCAGCGATCACCGAATGATGAGAGGCACACTGAACCTAAACGTTAAGTTGGAGAGGTCACGTCTAATGAAGTCAACGCTGTGTCCCCTTGTACTCTAATCCAAAGTCCCGAAACCTTTCAACTCTTGCTACGAAACCGTTTTCAGTGTCTAGAAGATTGCAATGCAGTGGACGATATGAATAACAAGCTCGTGGAAACTGTCCATGCAGTCGGAGCTAAGTTTTGCAAGACCTGCCGCAGAAGAATACAAAAACTCTCCGATCACACTCTTAATCTCATGGCTGTTAGACGGGATATGAAACTGCAGTCTTCAGTAGATTTGACAGCATACAGGCAACTGAACAGACTGATCTCCAAATACATGGGGCGGGACTTATGCAACTTTAATACTGCTCGTATTGAAGAAGTAATCGAACGGAACCATGGCTCCAAAGTCTTTGCTAGAGATCTGTCTCCCAGAAAGAGCCAACTGTTGAAGCTGAAGACCGAGTGTAGCATCGTCATTTTCGGGACACCTGAGATATTGAGTGAGATTGAGATGTTCTATAGGCAGCTGTACACATCATCGTTGGACCCACACGCAAGTGTGAGTAACGATCCAAGAGCGAGTCCTATCCGAGATTATTCCGATGATATCCCGGACGTCAGTCTGAGCAAGATTAGAATGCCTCTCCAGCACCTTAAAAACGGTAAGGCCCCAGGCAAGGATGGAATTACAGCAGAGCTTTTGAAAGCGGGTGCAAAACCGGTACTTGAAGTCCTTCAAAAGCTCTTTAATTAAGTCCTCCATGGTGGCATTACACCGGAGGCGTGGAGCAGAAGTGCGGTGGTCTTGTTCTGCAAGAAAGGCTACAACGCTCTCTTGAACAACTACAGACCGATTTCCCTTCTGAGCCGCGTCTACGTGCTGTTTTCGAGAGTCATTACGAATCGTCTCGCGCGCAGACTTTACGACTTCCAGCCTCCCGAACAAGCTGGTTTCCGAAAAGGCTTTAGCACCATAGACCACATACATACCCTTCGGCAAATCTTACAGAAGTCCGAGGAGTACAATTTGCCACTATGTCTGGCGTATGTGGACTATGAAAAAGCCTTTGATTCCGTCAAAATTTGGGCGGTGCTGCAGTCCCTTCAGCAGTGCCACGTTGACTGTCGGTATATTAAAGTGTTGAAGTGCTTGTACAGTAGGATTACGATGACTATCCGAGTACAGAATCAGAGTACGAAACCTATCCAAATGCAGAGAGGTGTAAGACAGGGTGACGTTATATCCCCGAAACTCTTCACTCTTCTTCTCTTTTTATTGGAAAACGTTTTCAAGCTTCTGGACTGGAAAGAATATGGTATCAACACCAAGGGCGAGTATGAGCTGCATATATCGAACGTTAACGAGCGGGTAGAGGAAGATGTCAAGACGTTTGCAAATTCAGATGAGGAGTTAACGGATCTTCTCAAGAGACAGTACGAGATTGACTCTATCGGTATCTTACTCAAGAGCAGACCAAAACGGGAGGAGGGACGCGCTGTTGACATTTTCCAGCGTACCGTTAAGAAGGTCGGCGAGCAGTACCAGGTCGGAATGCCATGGAGGGACTACGAAGTCAAGATACCACCGAGCTATGAGATGGCAGCACGTAGACTCCGAACCATTAAGAGAAAAATAGCCTAGTCACCGGTGTACAGGGATACTATGCATTATCTTAAAGAAAGACTACGCCGAGTAAGCCAACGGGTCTGAGAAGGAAGATCCGAAGAGTTGGTATCTGCCACATTTCGGTGTTAGGTATCCGAACAGCCAGAGAAGATAAGACTTATGTTCGACGCAGCAGCTCGTGAATCAGGCAAGTACCTGAACAACTATCTGCTCGACAGCCCCGACTTGTTACGTAATTTACCGAGTGCATTATTTCGCTTCCGGGAAAATGAAATAGCAGTATCCGCGGATAATCGCGAGATGTTTTTACGCGTAAAGATTGACCGCCGCGATCAACACGCGCAACTGTATCTATGGCGAAGTAACGAACGTAAGAGTCCACCTCGTGAATACGTAATGACATCGATGATTTTCGGAGCAAGGAGCTCGCCTTTCCTTGGACATAGTGTTAGGGATAACAATGCGCGCGCATGCCTATAGGCATCCGCAAGCCCTTAACGCTATCTTAAACAATCACTATATGGAAGATTCATCATCATCATCACTACAGCCTTTCATAAGTCCACTGCTGAACATAGGCCTCCCCCAAGGAATGCCACAAAGCACGGTCCTGAGCCACCTGCATCCATCGACTTCCTGCATGTCTTACCAGGTCGTCACTCCATCTCGTGGGGGGTCACCCTACACTTCGCGTACCGGTACGAGGCTGCCACTCGAGAACCTTTCTTCTCCATCGGTTGTCGGTTCTTCGAGCTATATGGCCGACCCACCACCACTTCAGCTTACTAATCCGTTGGGCTATGTCGGTTACTCTGGTTCTATGGAAGATTACCTTAACCTTACCTGAATAGTTACGCCATGCCAGAAGAAGCGATCAAAACAGCGAAGCAGGTCACCGAGGTTCACGAGAAGGCAGGCTTCACCTTGTCAAGATGAAACTCGAACCATGCAGCCTTGCTAAAGAATAAACCAGAAGAGCTGCTGTCACGGAAGCCCAAGGAGGCGGCAGCGACTCATGATGGCCCAGGTAGATTAAAGAAGAAAACCTTAAATTAAATATGCATGGCTGAAAAAAACGCATTAACCTTTAATATTTCCATGAGCAGCACTGGCATTAGTTGCTGGTTGGCAACCGCAGTTTTTAATTGTTGTTTTTCTGTTATCAGAAAGATGCTGCTGCTCATCTTCTGCCTCAGTTTCCCTCTGTCACCTATTACGATACTCACGGGAAGATATGGGGTAGTGAGTATTCTTACCCGCCACTACACGGGGTGGGGGTACCAGGGTTCACAATGTGTAAGGTATCATTTAACATTATCATCATCATTATCATTGCAGCCCTTCACAAGTCCACTGCTAAACATAGCCTCACCCAAGGAATGCCACAAAGCATGGTACTTAACTATCGGCATCCATCAACTTCCTGCACGTTCCACCAGGTCATCGCTCTTCAAAAAGACGCATGTGTGGCGGCGCTGTCGTCGCGCCACAAGCGGAATCACCGAAGCCTGAATCGTGCTATCAAAGTTCCGAATTACCGCGCTATATCATGCTCACACGCAGACACGACGACTTTCAGCCTTTATACATATAGAACGCCTCCGAAATAACTCACGGAGCGTTTGCCGCTCCTCGGGCTGCCGTACCCGCCACAAGTCGCGTTACCAGTCGAATATCGTTTGGCACCGTTAAGTTGTTATCAACTGTCTGCTTAAATGCGGTAAGAAACAAAATATGACGTTCGATGATGACGAACGACGTTCTACAACAGACTATTAGAAACTCAATGAATATGTGTGCAGCAGATGGTCGTTCTTCTTACTTGACTGGCGATCTTCTTACTTGACTGTCGATTTTATTACTTGACCAACCATCTTATTACTTGATCTTCCTTTGGCGTTAATCCGACGGCGATTGACCAAATAATTGAAAAGGACGGGAAACTGACAAGATGAAAAAATGTAAAGATTTAACTATGCAGGGTCTGTTCTATTTAAAAAAATATGAGACAACTAAAAAATTGCGATTGTTTCAACTATTTAAGTAAAGTGATGGAATTAAAGTCTTTAACTTCAAGAAAAGCGGCAACGCTCTATTGAAGAACTACAGCCCGTTTTCCCTTCTGAGCCGCGTCTACGTGCTGTTTCCGAGAGTCATTAGGAATCGTCTCACACGCAGATTCGACAACTTCCAGCCTCACGAACCAGCTGGTTTCCGAAAAGGCTTTAGCACCATAGACCACATACATACCATTTCGCAAATTGTACAGAAGACCAAAGAATACAATCTGCATCTTTGTCTTGTGCGTATGTGGACTATGAAAAAGCCTTTTATTTCGTCGCAATTTGGGTGGTGCTGCAGTCCCTTCAGCAATGCCAAGTTGACTAACGATATATCAAAGTGCTAAGGTGTTTGTACAGTAGGGCTATGATAGTATGTCTTACTATCATAGCCCTACTGTACAAAAGTGGCGTTATATCCCCGAAACTCTTCACCGCTGCATTGACGTTTTCAAGCTACTGGACTAGAAAGGATACGGTATTAACATCAAGGGAGAGTACATCATTCACCTTCGATATGCCGACGATATAGTCCTTAAGACATAATCGCTTGAGGACCTAAGCACCATGCTATATGACCTAAATAGTGCCTCCCAACGGATAGGTCTTAAAATTAACATAGACAAATCAAAGATCATGTATAACGTCCAATTCACACTTATGCCGGTATTTGTTGGGAACACTAAGCTCGAAGCTGTTGACGAGTATATTTACCTGGGACAAATAGTCTGACTAGATAAGTCCAACTTCAACCGAGAGGTCAATCGACGAATTCAACTCGGCTGGGGAGCGTTCGGGAAATTATGGCACATCTTCTCGTCAGGCATACCTCAAAACTTGAAACCGAGACTGTACAACTAGTGCATGTTGACTGTGATGAACTGAGACATGGTCCTTCACTGCTGGCCGGATGAGGAAGCTCAAGGTCGCTCAGCTAGCTTTGGACGGGGCTATGCTTGGAGTTTCTCTGCTTGATAAACTTACAAATGATGATATACGCAGTAGAACTAGAGTGACAGACATAGCCCAACAAACTAGTAAGCTGAAGTGGCAATGGGCCGGCCATATAGTTCGATGAACCGACTACCGATGGGGAAAAAAGGTTCTCAAGTGGCGGCCTTGTACCAGAGGAAGAAGTGTATTGCGTCCCCCCACAAGATAGAGTGTCGACTTGGTAAGACATGCAAGAAATCGATGGATGCAGGTGGCTCAGGACCGTGCATTATGGGACTCTTTGTGGGAGGCCTATGTTCAGCAGTGGAAATGTGAAGGGATTGTATTCAAATCGCCTTTAATTAATATGAACGCAAAATTAATAATATGCTGTACTATAAGGTTCCTTCAGGCGTCATAAAAAACTGGTAAATCACTGGTCTAGCGTTTCTTTTTATTGAATTCGTTATTTGGTATAAAAGTAAAGTACCTGTCTGTTCTTGAGAAATATAATATCATCCAGCCCAGTAGAAAAGGAATACAGACTTTTCAATAGAAATAAAATTTAAAATAGGTCTTAATACAAAAAAGGCTTTTATTGTTGTCGACAAACTATACGTTACTACGTTCTCATATCCTCCATATATCTTTTTGTACCATAATATTTTTTTTTTGTTTTTGCAGCTTAAGCGATTCCTCCTTTACATTGGAATCTCCACTACTATTTTTATCTACCACTAGATCAGTTGCTCCATCAACTTCTAATAAAGCATTGTCCACAGCAGCTGGCCTTCTTAGGATTGTAAAAGGACCATTTACGTAGCCACACTCGAGTTTTCCACCTCGTATGCGACAACCATTTTTTAAATCCTCAAATGCGTCGTTGTTTTGAAAACCTCCTATATTCCTATTATATCCGCAAAGTAATCTATCACACACAACCTTACAAACATTTAGGTCGAAATCATAAGGACAACATTTGGATCTCGGTTTCACGACATTGTCTTGACTGACTTCTTTATTCAGAAATTCTCTGCTATTACTTTCATTTTTATCGTGAACAACACATTTTGCAAGTGCTTCATTGTGTGCTAATATAAAAACCTAAAATTTTAAATTTATTTGAATAAATCATACGTAGATCTTTTCTTACTAAAACAGTTGCATTAACTAACCATAACGAATCTGAATGTCATTGCTTTTATCTTGAAACTCTAAGTCAGTGCATTTTCAATTATAAGCAATAATGTACTGTTACCGCAGAAATTTAAAATGTATTTTTACACATAATACATACGTTTTAAATTTACGCAACTGCCGTAAAACGACACATTTATCCTGATCGTGTAGTAGGGTTTGGGTGTCGTAAGATGTGAGAAAGTTAAGCCAGGCGATGTGTAGCAGCGTCTTCCTAATATTTTTTTTTAAAAAACGTTACCCCACACAAGGATTTTCTCCTGTATCGTGGAGGCAGTTTACAAACATAAATTGCACGAGGACAAACATCCAGACCCGGAACAATTATTTGTAGGCCATACAAATACTTGTTCCGTGCGGGATTCGAACCCACGGCCCCCAGCGCAGCAACTCATTACTAAGCCACTGCGCCACGGAGCCGTCATAACAACTAAAAACATAAATAAACTGCGGTTGTCAACCCGCGCGCCAACCTTGGCAACATAAGGCATTCTATGTTCTAGGTTCAGTATAACCTATGTTCAGCAGTTGACTTTAATTGGTTGTAACGGTAATGATAACCGCCGCGAAACAATGCACCTCTTTTCATTGAATAGTATAGGAGTATGACACGACTAACGAAACTGGAATTTTGATATAGGTAAATTAATGTCTTTATCTTGAATTTTCTTGTTGCGAAAAAACCTCACTATAGTTGAAATTACAACGAAATTACTTAATCTATATGCTTGGGAACCACTCAAATACATTCATAACATCAATATTCGTAATTTACTTGCTCATTATTTTGATTAATAAAATCAATAATTTTTTTAAAATATTTTAAGATTCTAAGCGATTTCTAAGCGGTCTGAATCGTCGCGGGTGCTACGCAATTTTAGACCTTATGACGGCGTTTTAGAAGTTTTTATAGATATTATTTATTTTATTTTTATTTTATTTTATTTAATTAGATTACCAACGATTGTTACATTACTCAAAATCTTAATTGCTAAAGCTTAGTATCTAGTACATAATGCACAATCACTTATAGGTAATCATCGCTTACACAATAAAACATTGAATAATAAGACAAAAGACTAAAAGCTACATCTCTAAAATGTTTTTTTTTTTTAATTTAGTGGTTGTCATACAATGTACGTGAAGGATTTGGTGATGGTCACAATATTTGTTATAAATATGGCTCATTCTAGAGATCGGGGAATTCGATCCTAGTAGCGTCCTACGGAATGGGCATACTAGAGGCTTAATAGGAGCACGAGGTATTCTCCGCGGCACTCTAAAGCAAAATTTTGAGAGGAGTTCTGGAGAGCATATTATGTAGTTTCTAATAACTTTATAGAAGAACATTAGGTCAGTTATATCTCTTCGCTTGTCCAGTGATGTTAATTTAAAGTATTTTAAGGATTTAGAGTACGAATAGGGATTACTCAGCTTGCCAACGGAATACGATAAATGACGTATGAACCTTTTTTTAATCCGTTCAATCCTTAGACTATGAGTTGCAAAATGGGGACGCCATATAAATTATGTTTCACTCGGGCGGTCCGGCGATAGTCCGAGTCCGAGTCTTAAACACGAATTTCAAACGAGTTTTAAAGGTTCTAGGCACTCATCATTTAATATGTATAACTGATGCACATTACGAATTATGTCAATGTTGTGGTTTTAAAGGCACACACTGATATTAAGTGTGTCTGCCATACCAATATTCAGAACAAGGAACTATAGAGGAGATACCGAATTTTTTCATCCGTCTGTATGCCTGTCTGTCCGTCTGTCTGTGTATTCACGATTTCAAAAAAAATGTGGTTTGAGAATTGGTGAGTTAACCGTCAAATGCCTTTTGTACGCCGATGATCAAGTCATATTTGCATCGTCGGCGGCCGAGTTGCAAATGATGGTTACTTTAATGAACTCGTCATTAAAAGAAAGGGGTATGAAAGTGAACGCAAGTAAGACGAAAGGGGATAGTTTTTGAAAGAGAAGAAAGTAAAACAGAAGGGGAGTTGATTGAGCAAGTGGTTGAGTTTGTATATTTGGGATTTTTATTTATCAGAGATGGTAGATATGATACGGATATAGAACGACGAGTGAACGAGAGTGAATGGGGCTTTACACGCTATTAAGAAGAGTCAGAATGTGTCAAAGAAGGCACGTGTGGAAATTCATAATGCTGTGTTAGTCCCTACTTTAATGTATGGTAGCGAAAGTTGGTTATGGCAGAAGAAGCATGAGAGTAGAATAAATGCTGTAGAAATGCGGTCATTAAGGAGTATGCTAGGTCTGAACCTGAATGTCAGGGTGAGAAATAGTGTGATAAGAGAAAAGTGTGGTTTGCAAGATGACGTAGTGACCAGGATTATAAAAGGAATGCTTCGGTAGTTTGGTCATGTAGAAAGAATGAACGAGGAAAGAGTGACAAAGCAAATTTATGTTTCAGAAGTGAATGGCAAAGTCGGGAAGGGACGCCCTAAACGAAGATTTATCGGTAACAAATCGGCTATACATTAAAATGGGCCAGATTAGGAGTACCCTTAACCGACGAGCATGTATGGGTAGATATATGGATGTAAAGGAGGCGAGAGTGGTCAGGATCGCGCCAAATGGAAGTCCGTAGTCTCTGCCCACCCCTTTGGGTGACAGGCGTGAGTGTTTGGGTGTGTATTGTGTTCATAAATAACAAGTTCCATATCAAGTTATTAGGTACCACCCATCACCATATAGTATTAAATTAGTTTAGTGTTAAATGATCGCAAACAAATTTATTGGGTAAGGCAAGGTAAACACCGAACATCGCTCTAACGAAAATGTTAGTGGAATTGAACTTTAAAGGATCTTAGACTTATTTAATATTGATTTCAACTTGATAAGCAGATCCGAAGGTGGATCGAAGGTGGATCGAAACTCACCTTCGATTTGCCGACGATATAGTCCTTATGGCAGAATCGCTGGAGGACCTAAGCACTATGCTCAATGACCTCGATAGTGTTTCCCAACGGATAGGTCTTAAGATGAACATGGATAAAACAAAGATCATGTTCAATGTCCATGTCACACCTATGCCGGTAGTTGTTGGGAGCACTAAGCTCGAAGTTGTTGACGAGTATGTTTACCTTGGACAAATAGTCCGACTAGGTAAGTCCAACTTCGACCGAGAGGTCAATCGACGGATTCAACTCGGCTGGGCAGCGTTCGGGAAACTACGACACATCTTCTCGTCAGACATACCTCAAAACCTGAAAACGAAATTGTACAACCAGTGCGTGTTGCCAGTGATGACTTATGGAACTGAGACGTGGTCCTTCACTGCTGGCCGTATGAGGAAGCTCAAGGTCGCTCAGCGAGCTATGGAGAGGGCTATGCTCGGAGTTTCTCTGCGTGATAAACTTAGGAATGAGGATATCCGCAGTAGAACCAGAGTAACCGACATAGCCCAACGGATTAGTAAGCTGAAGTGGCAGTGGGCCGGCCATATAGCTCGAAGAACCGACAACCGATGGGGAAGAAAGGTTCTCGAGTGGCAGCCTCGTACCGGTAGGCGAAGTGTAGGGCGTCCCCCCACGAGATGGAGTGACGACCTGGTGAGACATGCAGGAGGTCGATGGATGCAGGTGGCTCGGGACCGTGCTTTGTGGCATTCTTTGGGGGAGGCCTATGTTCAGCAGTGGACTTGTGAAGGGCTGTAATGATGATGATGATGAATGAAGCAGATCCTGGGACAAATAGTCCGACTAGGTAAGTCCAACTTCGACCGAGAGGTCAATCGACGGATTCAACTGGGTTGGGCAGCGTTCGGGAAATTACGGCACATCTTCTTGTCAGGTATACCTCAAAACTTGAAAACGAGACTGTACACCCAGTGCGTGTTGCCAGTGATGACATACGGAACTGAGACGTGGTCCTTCACTGCTGGCCGGATGAGGAAGCTCAAGGTTGCTCAGCGAGCTATGGAGAGGGCTATGCTCGGAGTTTCTCTGCGTGATAAACTCAGAAATGAGGATGTCCGCAGTAGAACCAGAGTGACCGACATAGCCCAACGGATTAGTAAGCTGAAGTGGCAATGGGCCGGCCATATAGCTCGAAGAACCGACAACCGATGGGGAAGAAAGGTTCTCGAGTGGCAGCCTCGTACCGGCAGGCGAAGTGTAGGGCGTCCCCCCACTAGATGGAGTGACGACCTGGTAAGATATGCAGGAAGTCGATGGATGCAGGTGGCTCAGGACCGTGCTTTGTGGCATTCTTTGGGGGAGGCCTATGTTCAGCAGTGGACTTGTGAAGGGCTGTAATATTGAAATGATGAAGCAGATCCTGAGAAAAAGCATCTTAACGGACAGACAGAGGAACTGACGGAGGAAAGGACGTTTCTCCCTTGTGGGACGAGGGGCCTTAAAATACCCCCCAATTTTTGTTTAAGTATTTAATAGTAACAGTGTAAAGTATTATGAAATATGTAAAAACATTTAAGAAAAACAATATAACAATATATACAAATACAGTAATTGAAGCAAACAAAAACACAAATATAAGTATTAATTAATAAAGTATCAAGTAATAAGTAAGCAAGTATTTAGAAATAACACTGGGAATCAATAGAACATGGACATATCTAATTTGTTTGTAGTTCTTTCATTTATTTTATTTATTTTTATTTTATGACACAACCTTTTAACTATATATATAAATTCACTGAATCCTTGGCTCCTGAGTTAGTATCACTGTGTTTCAGGAACCGGTTTCTCCCTTTAAAGTAAGCCTAGCAAAAAGGGCTCTTTATAATAATTTAAAGTTATTTAGTTAAACGGGTAGAGAAATATGAATAAGAAATGAAAAAATTAAATGTATTTTAAGCTTTTGTTTTTAAGAGTGTGTGTGTGTCTCTCTCTGTCTGTGTGTGTATTTGTATGTGTGTGTCTGTCTCTCTCTCTCTCTCTCTGTATCTCTCTCTCTCTCTCTCTCTCTCTCTGTGTGTGTGTGTGTGTGTGTGTGTGTGTGTGTGCGCGTGCGCGTATGTGTGTGTGAGTGTGTGAGCGTGCGTGCGTGCGTGCGTATATGGGTGTGGATTTTTTTTTATAGGATCGGTGGTTACTGTGACCCATAGACATCTACATCTATCCTCAATAAAGACTCAAGATGCAGATGCGTTGTCACCCGTGAGGACTAAGATGGAATGCCTCTTTGCCAGTAAAAAGGGTCTCCGGTTCTCTACACTCACCATACGAAACACAGCAGCGTTAAGCTGCTATTTTACGCTGGTTTTCTGCGAGAGCGTGGTCCTTCCCCGTTCGAGCCGACCCATTCGTGCTACAACCATAATATAGCTGCAGCTTGGCTCTACCTCTATGTTTGTGGTGTGTGTGTGTGGGTGAATGTGTGTTGAAATAGAGACTGTTATAAACCTATGAAATTGTACAGTAATTTATCTTCATCACCATCATCATTGCAACCCATCACAAGTCTACTTCTGAACGCACGGTCCTGAGCCACCTGCATCTATCGACTTCCTGCAAATCTTACTAGGTCGTCGGTTCTTCTAGTGCAGGGGTTTTCAAAGTGGGGGGCGCAGAGACCAGCAAAGGGGGGCGCGGGCCCCCTGCCTAATTAAGAACCTTACGATCAAGAAACGGCTTTATGTACACAGCTACTGCAAGTACTTACTCAACGCACTAATCGCAGCGAGTGGTCAGTTCGAAGTTCCGACGATTCGCTTGTGCGTGCATCCCTGCCCCGCACGCCTTGCTGCCGCGTAAGCACAACTCACAGTCACAGTCACTGAGACTGTGAGTTGTCAATTTATTTTTGTTTCAACGAGATGAACTCGACAAAAATCGCAAATACAATGAAGATTATATCAAATACGGTTTTGTTTGCATAAGTAAAAATGGTGGCGATCATCCACAGTGCATTATCTGTTACGAAGTTTTGAGCAATGATGCTTTGAGACCGACTCGTCTGGAGCAACATTTATTGACTAAACACAGTGATTTGAAGGACAAACCGAAAGAGTTTTATAATGTAAAATCTGGAAATTTAAAATGCATGAAGTTAGATAGTACTGGTTATTTTGCCGAGTCGAACCAAAAACTACTAGAAGCTGCGTACGAATTATCGTTGCTTATCGCAAGGGAAAAAAAGCCTTATTATTGGAGAAACACTCGTCAAACCGTGTATGTTGCAAGTAGCCGACATCGTTCTTGGACCAGAAAGTAAGCAAAAATTGCAACAAATTCCACTTTAGGTTTTTAGGTTTTTGAGGATTCTGAAACCAAGAGAAAAATATCAAACAATTTGCAGCGCCTTAGTGATGAGCTCAACCACTACTTTCCTATCTCGTGTGATGATGATGTTTATCGATTGGCGACCGATCCTTAACATTCATTGCTATGCGGATGACAGCACTGGTGATGCTCTAGACACCGGCCGTGCCAATATTTCTCGGGAAAACGTCGCCGAGTACCGGAACAAACTTGTGTCTGAAGTCGAGTCTTTGCTGAACAAAGTCTCGGATTGGGGGTGACTAAATCTAGTCCAGTTTAATCCTCAGAAGACAAAAGTTTGCGCGTTTACCGCTAAAAAGAACCCCTTTGACGTATCTCCTCAGTTTCAAGGCACTCCCCTTCTTGCCTCAGCCAGTATCGGAATCCTCGGCGTCGACATATCGAGTGACGTGCAGTTTCATGGTAGCTTGGAAGAGAAGGCCAAATTGGCCTCTAAAAAACTTGGCGTGCTCAGCAGAGCAGGACAGTATTTCATGCCGGCACAACACCTGCAACTTTACAAGGCGCAGGTTCGGCATCACATGGAATACTGTTCCCATCTCTGGGCTGAGGCTCCCCAGTGCCAACTCCTTCCACTTGACCGTATCCAGCGCTCAGCGGCTCGAATCGTAGACGACCGAGTCCTTTCCGATCGGAAATCGGAAATCGAGAATCAGAAACCTCGTTAAAACCATGCAAGCTCATTCATCACATTCGAATAAATAAGAAGTTTTGTTAAATAATTAAGTAGTATTTTTATATGATTATTATTAACTTTAATTAGCATTAAAATCTTTTATGTTATATGCTATTATAAATAACTATTTCTTTTTCTAACCTAATAAATTAGTAATCAAAATTATCTTGGCGCAGATAGTTTTTTTGGTAGAAAGGGGGCGGGTCATGAATAAGTTAGGGAACCCCTGATCTAGTAGAAGGCCATCCTATACTTCGCATATTAACGTTACGAGGCTGTCACTTGAGAAATTTTCTTCCTCATCAGTGATCATTAATGTACATTTATTAATTGTAATAAATGTTATATACTTAAGTTAAAAAAATCTTCATTACATTTGAATGTCAGAATACTATAAATAGGTTCATTTGGTCATTGACGCCGAAAAAATTATATCTTCCTATCAGACGATACTGGCGCGGCATAACTTATGAAAACTTTCGGAAGCTATGGCAGAAAATATGATAGTGCCAACAGTCTATCATACAAGCACTTCCTCGGCTGAAGGTTGAAATCTTTAAAAATTGTAGTTTTAGTTGAAATTATTGCCTAAGCAATGCTTATGCAATAATTTCGGAGCTTGCGAGGGTAGTGTCAGAGACAGGTACGTTCAGAGCACAGTTTGACCCAAAAACGAACAATTTGTAATCCAGATACGAGTACAAGTACATAATAATATATCAAATCAAAACGTAGTCATTATAAAAATCTGTTTAAAAAGAAAAGCGTCAAAAATAAGTCCACTATTGGCTCAGATTTATAACAATTAAACTTATATTATAAATTAAATATTATATAATATCTCTTCCATTATACTTCCATTTAAAAATTAAAATTAATTGCATTTTAAGTGTTTATGGTATTAATATAACGTTATGTTATTACTTAGCTTAACGTTCCTATTAACCTTTGTCCAGTTAATTTATTTAATTAAAGACGAAAAATACATAACCAGTTATATTCCTACGTTGAAACAGAAGTAAGTACTCTAAACGAAAACGATATAAATAGGACTTCATGAACATCTACCATCATCATTGTTGAAGGAAACTTGCCAACATGAATACTGTAAGCCAACATACTCTTATTATTTACATAATATATAAATAAAACTACTTTTACGGATTTTATCGCGTTTAATTAACTTTGTTTTTATATTCCCGACGCGACGTTTCGGGTGCTTTACAGTTCACAGTTTCATTTCATATCAATTATGAATTAAATTGCAGGTCACCCCTAAGCAATAAGACAGAATGCCTCGTTACCAGCTCAAAGGGTCTCCGGCTCTCGTCACTCACCATACGAGCACATTGCTGCTATTTCACGTTGGCATTTTGTGCGAGTGTGTTCCTACCCCCGTTCAGTCGACCCATTCGTACTGCAGGGATATTAGATTGCAGCGTGACTCAAACACTAAAATGTTAATGTTGTTACACTAAACATATTCCGCGTAACAGTTTTTAGATATTCCTAAAACTATTTTACTTACAGGTCCCGTGTCTTGCTCTTTTGATGATTGTATGCTTGGCATATGCATTGGCGCTACCGTACTCGGATGAAATAATACCGAATGATTCGGAATCATTCATGGATACAGATTGGTTGTCTAGACACTTAGGCTATGGAAGAAACGCTCTCATGGGAAATTCTTCCGTCCTATATGAAAGAGACTATGGAAACTGGTGAAGTGACGGCGGTTATAAATAGGACGCGGCTGAATAACACAAACTACCTGGAGAATTTTACGTATTTGTGTCATTCAAAATATATATAATTTGTTTTTATTTGTCATTATTATTAACAGATTTGTACAAAAATTTTAACTTTGTGCCGACTTAAAAAAGGAAAAGGTACTCAATTCGACTATATGTTTTTTCTTCTTTTTTATGTGTGTTACCTCATAACTTTTTTCTGGGTGAACCGATTTCGATGATTCTTCGTTTATTTGAAAGTAAGTGCTTTACATGTGATCCCATATAAATTTCATGAAGGTCTGACCAATAATTTTTGAGTTATTCTTAATAATTTACATAGAAATCTGTAGTACAACATTTTAATTTTAAATTATACCACTTGTATTCTGTGATTTTAATTTGATTTAAAACTAATATGACTTTAACATGTTCGATTTCATTATGTGCCTCTATCTTTTTAGTGTTAAGTATTATTTAGTGTCATAAGAGCATCTTTTTTTTTTTTTTTAGCAGAGGGGGCAAACGAGCATGCGGCTCACCTGATGGTAAGTGACTACCGCCGCCCATGAACAACCGCAACACCAGGGGAATTGCAGATGCGTTGCCGGCCTTTTAAAAAGGAGTAGGCTCTTTTCTTGAAGGTCCCTAAGTCGTATCGGTCCGGAAAAATCGCTGGTGGCAAACTATTCCACAAGGAAGTTGTGCGAGGAAGAAAACATCTTCTAAATCGCACAGTGGTGGACCGCCAATCATCCAGATGGTGTGGATGGTATCGAGAGTTCTGCCGCGATGTGCGTTCGTGAAATTTGGCGGCTGGGATTAATCCGAACAATTCCTCAGAGCACTCCCCATGGTAAATGCGAAAGAAAATGCTAAGAGATGCAACATCTCTTCGCAGTGCCAATGAGTCGAGCCGATCGGAAAGGACTCGGTCGTCGACGATTCGAGCCGCTCTGCGCTGGATGCGGTCAAGTGGAAGAAGCTGGCACTGGGGAGCCCCAGCCCAGAGATGGGAACAGTATTCCATGTGAGGCCGAACCTGCGCCTTGTAAAGTTGCAGGCGTTGAGCCGGCATGAAATACTGTCCCGCTCTGCTGAGCACGCCAAGCTTTTTAGAGGCCAATTTGACCTTCTCTTCCAAGTGACCACGAAACTGCACGCTACTCGATATGTCGACGCCGAGGATTCCGATACTGGCTGAGGCAACAAGGGGAGTACCTTGAAACTGAGGAGATACGACAAAGGGGATCTTTTTAGCGGTAAACGCGCAAACTTGTGTCTTCTGAGGATTAAACTGGACTAGATTTAGTCGCCCCCAATCCGAGACTTTGTCCAGCAAAGACTCGACTTCAGACACAAGCTTGTTCCGGTACTCAGTGACGTTTTCCCGAGAAGTATTGGCACGGCCGGTGTATAGAGTATCACCAGTGCTGTCATCCGCATAGCAATGAATGCTACCGGCTTGCAACATATCATTGATATGCAGAAGAAACAGCGTTGGTGATAGCACGCAGCCTTATGGAACACCAGCGTTAATAGGCTTGTAGTCGGAGCATGCAGTCTACAACGACCTTGATGCTCCGATCTGCAAGAAAGCTGGTGATCCAATTGCATAATTTCTCTTTTCCTTTTTTTTCTTTCCTTTTTTAGGGATTGGGTGGACAAAAGCTGTCTTCCATGAACTCGTGACTACGCCTTGGGAGTAGGAGTACCGGAAAAGACGCGTTAGGACCGGTGCCAACTCCGGAGCACACGTCCTCAGCACAATTGGGGGGATTCCGTCAGGCCCACTCGACTTGTGGATGTCAAGGGAGAGGAGTGCTCTGCGAACCGAGCGCTGTGAGAACCGCACATCCGGCATGGAGCACTCACACCGCGGGATGGTCGGCGGTGTGTTCCCCCCGTCATCAACAGTCGAGTTGGACGCAAAAAGGGAGCCTAAAAGGTCGGCCTTCTCTTTTGCGTCGTGGGCCAGTGAGTCGTCCTCCCTGTGCAGAGATGGTAGTGATGGCTTACAGAAATTCCCTTGGACAGCCTTGGCGAGAGACCAGAATGCACGGGTTCCCGAAGGAAGGCGAACTAGTTTCTCGCCAATTCTGCCTATGTGCTCTGACTTTGCCTTGGCAATAACTCTTTTGAAGGACCTGGAGGCGAAGTTATACTTCTTTTTGAGTGTGCTGGTGTTTACATCCCGAGTCACCGAAGCCGCAGCCCAGGCTTGATAACACTCCTGCTTACTGCGTAATGCAGTCTTACAGGAGCGACCAAACCAAGGCTGAGATCTGCCTCCGATGGGTACCACAGATGATGGAATAAATAGTTCCATTCCCTGTAGCACCACATCAGTGACAGAGTCAGCAACAGCGCTGGGATCATCCGGCGAGAAGCAAACCCGCCCCCATGGGTAGGAAGCAAAGAAAGAACGCATTCCGTCCCAATCCGCCGACCTGTAATGCCAAACACGGCGGCAACCTGCAGAACGCAACCGCGAGGGGAGCGTGAGTGGCACCACACTCCGGATCAGACAATGGTCCGAAGAGCCAAGAGGGGCATCGACGGAAACCTGATATCCGTCCGGATGAGAGGTCAGCAGAAGGTCCAACAGGGAAGGTGTATGATCCTCAACATCTGGAATCCGCGTAGGCGATGTAACCAGTTGTGTCAGACCATATGCCAAGGCAAAGTCATAAACAGATCTCCCCGCATGATCGGTTAAACGTGAACCGAGCCATTCGGCGTGGTGGGCGTTAAAATCGCCAAGGATCACGATCTCTGCGGATGGGACCTGTTGTAGCAAGGAATCTGTAGCCATTTGGACGTGGTCGATGAGTCGGTCTGTTTCGGCATTACCGCTATGGGACCTATAGAGGCACGCGTAGACGCGCGGATGGTCGTCGCTGTCTACGCGTAGCCAAAGGATGGACAGGTCCGAACCTTCAAGACTGCCGAGGCGTCGAGAACAGATGTCCTCTCTGACATACACGCAAACTCCAGCCCGAGGCACAAAGGAGTGCTCCAATTTGTACCCCGGGTAGGAGAGATACGAAGTATCAGCCGGAGAGGACAGCTGCGTCTCGGTCAGAAAGAGCAAGGCCGGCTTCGCCGTCTCAAGATGGTAGTGGACGGCGTTTAGGTTCGAGTGAAGTCCCCTGATGTTGCAGAAATTCACGGATAGCGTGGCAGGGGTCGCCTTGGTCTTGTTGCTCAGTTTGCCCCGAGCAGTTATTGTGTTGAGCGGAATTTTGCCCCCCCCCCCCCCAGAATACGCGGGGCAGCCTGAGCACCCACGCTCAGGAGTGGAATAGCATGGTCGTGGATGCTCAGCGAGGGATTCTCCAGGGGTACTGGTACCCTCCTGGGGTAGTTCATGACGTAATTCCGCTACCATGTTGATGGGGGGGGGGGGAATTGGGCCTCCGGTCACCTGCACTCACCAGACGAAACGCGGAAGCAGAGCTGTATTAATATTTTTACTCAAGTACCTGATTATTTTCATATATGATGATATATACTCACGTGAGCTAAGAAACCAGACCAAAATATATGAAAGCTATCTTAATAAATGACACACTGTTTAAAAGATCTCATTAAAAATAAAAAAAGTAAAGTAGCAGCTTTAAAACGACTGCGCACTGGGTTCCTCATTACTTGTAGTATTTTGTTGGCAAGAAATAGCCTTGCGAAATGCGTAACAGCTCGTTCAGATATCCGCGATTTATTTGACTACTTACAAGCCTAGGTTTCCCTACGAAGCTATTCTTCACCACTTTACCTCGAAATACATCGGAAATCAGCACATACAATTTCCTACCACAGTTTCATTGGTCCTCGCGGGAGTTTTACACGTTTTACTCCCATAACCTGAAATCTTATGGTGAGCTACACGGTTCTCGTTAAATAAAATTCATAAAAACTAAACATAAGCTTCTTCTCGATTGTGTACCACATATACCTATTAATTAAAAACAACGAGCAACTATTGCTAACATAATATGTACGCGGTCATACGGATTGGCGGTCGCAGTACGTTGACTTGGACGCTACTCTTTAACAATTATGGTTACATATATCTAAATCACACTTTATATATCACTTATTGGATCTTATTTATCATATTGAAGTCATTGGCATCGATTGAACCTATCATTCTTCTAAATTTAAGGGATATTGTAAACTAAATCAGGTTTTAATTTCATTTGTTCCAAATACATGAGATCTTAATTTTGCCTTGGATTAATATTCACAAAGTTTTAAAGAGATAAGAGAGATAAGAGTTCCGCCTATTTTAAGAATTTAGGATTTATGATCATTAAATGCATGCAGCGAGACTCACCCATCTACAATAGAGCTCGTGTTGAAATAGTGATTGAGTGAAAACAAGACCCCTTAAGCTTTTGCCAGAGATCTGTCTATCGAAAACATGCAACTGCCGGCTTGCGGCAGCATAATTCCTGGACCTCAGAGATTTTGAGTAAGATTTAGAGGTTCTACAAACAGCTGCACACATCGCCGTTGTACCTACACGTAAGTTTGAGTAATGATCCAAGATCAAGTCTCATCCAATAATTTTCCGATGATATCCCGGGCGTCAATCTAAGCCACATTAGAATGGCTCTTCTGTCTACTACTCTAGAGCGAGGCTCTGGGCGAGGACAAAATAACAGCGAAGCTTTTGCATGCAGGTGGAAAACTAGTACTTACTTTCCTAAAGTGCTTAAAGATACTCACTCGAAACTTAATGCCGTCCACTACCATCTAGAGACGGCGAAGCCCGCCTTGCTTTTTTTGATCGAGACGCAGGCTTCCTCTCCGGCTAATACTTTGTACCTGTCCTACCCGGGGTACAAATTAAAATACTTCTTTCTGCCCCGGTCTGGTGTTTGCATATACGTCAGAGAGGATATCTGTTCTCGACACTTAAGCAGTCTTGAAAGTCGGACCTGCCCATCTTTAGGCTGAGCGTAGACAGCGAATACCATCCCAGCGTCTAAAGGGTGCCTGTATAGGTCCCATAGCGGTAATACACTGAACTACACCTCAGAACAATAAATAAATCACTACACTGATAGATGACGTTTATAAATTACGTATTGCCAATTTGTCAATCAATGTTATTGATATGCAGCATTGATAGAACATTCTCCTATTTAATGGGATCTCCGACTGTAATAAATATTGAACAAGAAATACTGGATCATCTATACAAATAAATAATATTGAAATGTATGTTTTTAATGTCCAACAGCTTTTAACTAAATGCATACGAGAGTATATACGGTACTTATAACAAAAACACAATTTTTAAAATGTGAGACATCTTGGAACATTATCCGTCTGGTCGTCTGTCCTTTTTCTCAAAAAGTTTTTATGCATTAGTACCAAAAATATATAATCATTTACCTGACAAATTAAAAGATTTAGAAATAAAAAAAATTAAGCATAAATTATTAGAATTATTGACTGAAAGATGTTTTTACTCTTTAAAAGATTATTTAAGCTACAAACTTACATTCTAAATTAATTGACATTTGATATATTTTCTGAATTATGTTTTAAGCAAAGAGTATTAAAATCACTAGTTAGTAAGTGTAAGCTTATAACTGAAACGTAGTTATTGTGTATTTTGACATATTAATATTCCATATTCATGGACTTAGATTATACTGGCCACGTAGTGATTATATTCTCTTTGATACTGGCATAATTCCATTGCACTTTTGACATTATTATTTATTTTACATGTTTGTTGAAATATTTCATTGTATGACATTATGATTTATTATCCGTGTTAATCGATGATTTGATTTAATGACAAATGAGATAATGTTTTAAGTTCCATGGTTTTAATAATATTGTAAGCCTAATCTAGGTAGCAAGTTGTGGTGATACTTAATTACTTTTAGTGTTAAATCTCTTAAACCTACAACTAGCACAATAAATGACTTATTCTATTCTATTCTAAAACAGATCCCATCCGTAGCGATTGTCAAACTTGGTGATTTTAACGGCCGCCACGCCGAATGGGATAGTTCACGTTTAAATGATCATGTAGGGAGATCTGTTTATGACTTTGCCTTGTCATATGGTCTGACACAGCTGGTTACTTCACCTATATGGATTCCAGATGTGGAGGAACATACACCTTCCCTGTTGGACCTTTTGCTGACCTCTCATCCGGACGGATATCGGGTTTCCGTCGCTGTCCCTTTCTGCTTTTCGGACTATTGTTTGATCCGGTGTTTGGTGTCACTCATTCTCTCTTCGCCTTTGCGTTCTGCAGGCTGCAGCCGTGTTTGACATTACAGGTCGGCGGATTGGGACGGAATGCGGTCTTTCTTTGCATTCTACCCATGGGGGCGGGTTTGCTTTTAGCCGGATGATCCCAGCGCTGTTGCTGACTCTGTCACTGATATGGTGCTACAGGGAATGGAACTATTTATTCCATCATCTGTGGTACCCTTCGGCAGCAGATCTCGGCTTTGTTTTGGTCGCTCCTGTAAGACTGCATTACGCAGTAATCAGGAGTGTTATCGAGCCTGGGCTGAGGCTTCTGCGGCTCGGGATGTAAACACCAGCGTGCTTAAAAAGAAGTATAACTTCGCCTCCAGGTCCTTCAAAAGAGTTATTGCCAAGGCAAAGTATGAGCACATTGGCAGCATTGGCGAGAAATTAGTTCGATTTCCTTTGAGAAATTCTGGTCTTGTATTCTGGTCTCTCGACAAGGTTGTTCAGGGAATTTATGTAAGCCGTCACTACCATCTCAGCATAAAGAGGACGTCTTTCTTACCCCGCGCCGGAAAAAAAGAAAGCCAACCTTTTAAGCATTTTTTTGCATCCAACTCGACTCTCGATGACACACACCGGGGAACACACCGCCGACCATCCCGCAGTGTGAGTGCTCTATCCCTGATGAGTTATTAATACAATGCTCAGTACGCAAAGCTCTCCTCTCCCTGGACCTTCACAAGTCTAGTGGGCCTGATGGACTCCCGCCAATTGTGCAGAGGATGTGCACTCCTGAGTTCGGTTCTAACGAGTCTTTTTTTGGTACTTCTAGCCACTGCGAATGTACGTCACACGGGTTAAGCAACAATAGGCACACTGGCCATAAAAAGCCCTACGTGAGCGCCACCACCCGCCAGATCGCTGTTCCTGCTGACGTGATGTAAGTGTAAGGCATCACCACCAATTGCATGACCAGCACGGTCAATTGGCTGCAGAGCGTGTCATGAGTCTATCGCTCACCTCAAGGGAATGGGGTCCCACGATACGCGGCTTTCGGCTGCAACCTTGAGAGCCTCCTCAGATTCTCCCTCCAACTACCACCCGAATGAGGTCGACACATATGCTCCACCAACCAATACAATGACATTTGACAGTTACTACTTATAACATAACATATAAGACAATATTAATAATTCGCCTTTAGAAAGGGTTTGTGTCACTGACGTTGAGTTTGATTTTTCGATCATGTTTGTCTCACCTACCAAAAAGTTGCCTTCAATCATTCAAAGGTGGGAAATTTATAGAGATAAATTATTATGTTGTTATATAAAACATCATGAATATCAGACAGTCTGCAGCCCCGCAATGAAGGGACTTAGGTTGTGAATCAAACCAAGACGCAAAGAGCGCAATTCAGAATAGCAACCCGCCAAGCAACCATCGCAGAGACGCAATGCTGCAGAATGCAACATGCATCAATACGACTATCGTCGGGTTACACTATCCCAAGGTCCCCCATACAGTCCCAGCAGACGTCACCACCTGCACACCTCCATCGACCAGAACCACAAGATACGTCGAATCAGGCGCAGTACATCCGCAGATCCATCACAAGATGCAATACCGCAAGTAGCAATAAGCGTCAATGCAACTATCATACGGATGGCGAGCCCTCACAACACACCCATATGATTCCTATCGACTTTGCTAACAAAATGATAATGTTGTTAACTAAAATTAGCACCAACGCATCATAGTAGCACGGTACTAAGACGTCAGTAGCGTAAACTCCATGTATCATAACGCTATTGCACTAAGACAGAGTTGAGTATATACCACCGGCACTAAAATTATAATATGTCTAGGACACATCGGTTAGCGTGTCCATGTTTACCTCGGTCTCGGAGGCTGCGAAGCAACCTACACGCCACTATAATAATCCTTTTCAAGTCCCATTTCTTTCACTATAATGCTTTTACATATTTGAGACCTTCCACATATTTTCTTTATTTCATACTATTGTATGTCTTAATCATATGGGACTTTAAGTCATAACTCTGCTATCATAATGCTTATGCATCATAGATACCTTCTATATTAATGCTTTGGTTCGTTATACATTACTATCATAAGTCCCTAATGTAGGACTAGTCATTGTGCAACCTTACTACTAGCAGTCGGTCAGCCTTGGGTATGCGTCTCCGGCAACGCCCCCATATAAGGGAACATTACAAGAACACCTTCATCAATTTAGAAAATTTTCATTTTTACTACGTCTAAACCACGTTCATGTAGAGTGAGACGTGTTCCTTTACTAGTGGCCGTATAAAGAAGCTCAATGTCGCTCAGCGAGCTATAGAGAGGACCATGTTTAGAGTTTGTCTGCGTAATCGATTTAGTACTGAAACAGAATAACCGACAATCCGACCCAGCTTTGTGCCATTCCTTGGGTGGAGTGAGACCTATGTTACATAGTAAACTTTTGATGGGCTGTAGTGATGATGATGATCACAATCAGTAAATTCGTTCAGAAGTTACACGACCACTAATATATGCAACAGCATACATATATGTTTATAAAGATAAAAATGCGTTATATCTAAACGAACAGACTATGAATAGCTTTTCACCCCGCGGTATTACCCGCGTCAAAGTTGTAACATCCCGACAGTATGACCTTCGCTTATTATGAAATCGCATAATACGAAAGACTATCACATGGAAACTTTGTCATATTTCATAATGATTATGGTGATAATGGTCACAGATTTTAAATTCGACTTAGACTTTTCGAATTGTGAAAATCGCTCTAACATTGTTACCGTTGTGAACCGAGCCATTCTGCGTGATGGGTGTTAAAATCGTTAAGTATCACCATCTCTACGGATGGGATCTGTTGTAGTAAAAAATCTGTAGCCATTTTGACGTGGTCGATGAGTCGGTCTGTGTCGGCATTACCGCTATGGGACCTATACAGGCACCCGTAGACGATGGGATAGTCGTCGCTGTCTATGCGCAGCCTAAAGATGGACAGGTCCGACTTTCAAGACTGCCGAGGTGTCGAGAAAAGATATCCTCTCTGACGTATATGCAAACACCCGGCCGGGGCACAAAGAAGTGTTTTAATTTGTACCCCGGTTAGGATAGGTACAAAGTATCAGCTGGAGAGGAAACCTGCGGCTCGGTCAAAAAGAGCAAGGCGGGCTTCGCCGTCTCTCGATGGTAGTGGACGGCATTAAGTTTCGAGTGAGTAGTAAAAAATCAGCAGGAGAAAGGCCTAGCGGATTTAGAAAGAGTTTCAAGTTTGTAGTCCTGTAGTTTTTAGACAGTTCGTTGTGCAGTGATTGAATAAGTGCTGTCATGAAAAAATATAGTGGACTAGAGCAAATTACAAAATCAACTTTGTCGGTAACCGTTTGCAATTCTTGACATATCCGTACAGAAGCTCAAAAAGCTGCAACGAAAAATGACGACAGTAGACCCGGTGGTCTACTGTCACCTATAATATAGTTACAGACAGCTTGTTTTGATGATCCAATCAATTATATTTTTGAAAGAAAGGCAAATTTTAAAAATCCTGTTATAATAATCTAACGTCTTTAATATAAAGGAACGTCTCCGAACGTCTCCGAACGAACTCTTTTTCCGGAAGTGATGTCACAGAAAGTGGACTTGGTTCAGCCCTGAAGGTTTGACGAAAAATTAATTTCGTTCATTATGACGACCAGACGGATAATGTTTCAAGATGTCTCACATTTTAAAAATTGTGTTTTTGTTATAAGTACCGTATATACTCTCGTATGCATTTAGTAAAAAGCTGTTATTTGGACATTAAAAACAAACACTTCAATATTATTTATTTGTATAGATTTTCCAAAAATGTTCTTTGCGAGATTGCTTCATTTCTTCGAAACTGTATTAAAATAGTTGTTCAGTACACGTTCGGAACCGTCATTGCAACTTGTTCCGACTGTCAATCCTCACCTTCGGCTGCGCCTCGGCTCGGGTAGACATTTGTCGGAACTCTTTGCAATGATAGGCTTTCCACACTCATAATGAAATATACTATTTTAACAGTGGTAGAGCCACGCGGCAGCTTTTGCTGTCGCACGGATGGGCCGGCTCGAACCGGGGTGGTACCACGACCTCACAGAATACCACCGTGAAGTAGAGGTTTATCTATGCGTTTCGCTTGGTGAGTGCAGGTGGCCGGAGGCCCTTTTTACTGGAAATGAGGCATTCCATCTTAGTCCTCACGGGTGGCAACGCATCTGCATTTTGATTCGCAAACGAGGATAGATGTAGATGTCTATGGGCCGCAGCAACCACTTAACATCAGGTGGACTGTGTGCTCGTTTGTCACCCTTATCCTATAAAAAAAAACTATTTTAACACCGAGTTCTCAGTATAGCCATTTGCAAAAATAGCAACGAATTTATTATTAGTGTTAGTAAATTTGCTGTGTTATGGCGGCAAATTTACTAACACTAATAATAAAGGTGAATGTATCACCTTTTTTGTTCCAAATGTGCCAAGAAGCGACAAAAAGAAGCGAATACAAAAAATACCAGAAAGTGTTAATGGATTTAGATATATAGCGGTATAACCATCTTGTTAAGCAAAATGTGCAATGCCAAGGCCATCTAGTTCTACGACTGTCCTGCCCTAATAATATCCTGAGTAATAGTGTTCTGTGGTCAGTGATTCGCGTAGTGATTAAAATAAATCCTCTATAAGGAAAGAGGCCCATTTCCAAGGTTTACGGGCTAATATTGATGTAGTTAATAAAAAAAATGTATTTGTGTTTCAATACATTCATTAAAGTGGCAAGAATTTCTTTAAATTAGAGTAACCTTCAGGGAAGTATACGATAAATCTGTAAGGCAAATGCGAAGGAAGCAGAAATTTAGATCTGCTATCGCTAATCTACCTGCCATGCATAGCAATTGTTTCATATCTTTCCAGAGAGAGAGAGAGAGAGAGAGAGAGATAGAGCGAGAGAGAGAGGGAGAGTCTCATATATTTAGCAGGGGAATATTAATGGTGTTTATATTGAAAAAGAGAAACGTGTTATAAATAATTATATTAATTACTTTGATAACTTACCATCGCTGTCATTGCGTTTCAGTAGTGAATTCCTCGATAAGTATTCATGAACTCTTCGCGCTTGTTTTTTTTTTTATTTAATTCATAAACTTGTGGCTTACAGAAAATCCAACACGCGCACAAGGTTAAATTTTACATGCAAAAAATTTTTTCAGAATAGTATCCATCCATAAAAACAAAAATTAATAATCATAAATTAATTAAGTATAAAATAATAGTAATATAAAATCTCGAAGCTTTTGGCAGCCCGTGTTAGAAATTAAATTGGTAATAAAGCTAATTAAAACAATAAAGTATTAATAATTATACAATGAAACATTTTGTAATATCAATTTATAATGCAATGTCAATAAAAACTAATAACAATCTTAATATGCCCATAATTAAAATTACATCTTAAATATAAAGTATGTAATTGTCGAATTATTAACTGTCATATCATCAATAATTTTATAAAAAAGAGTCAGCAGACGTGTTATACTGTTTGCAAATAGGTCAATCTCATCACGCTGAGTGAGTATATCCCCTATAAGTATTAATGCACGATTTGTTGGTGCAAAAGCAGCACGTTTGGTATGCGTAACTGGTCTATCTAGAAGACGCGCCCTACGGCACGGAGCCACCGTTCCTCCATTACCTCTCTGCAGATACCTGGGCACCAACAAACCGATTCTCTCCATAACCGACTGGCAATCCAACTTGTGGTGAATTATAGAAAGATAGTGCCTAATAGTTGACATCACCCTCCTAAACATTAGGGTTTCAAAATCAACCATCCCCAAGACGAATAAAGAAGGATACAAATAAGGGTAATACCCATGAACTTTCTTATAAAGCCAACGAGCAAATTTACGTTGTATTCTCTCTAACAAGATAGTATACTTTTTCTCGTAAGGATTCCAGACCACAGATGCATACTCTAGCTTACTACGAACATACGCATTGTACAAAGTTTTAGCCACCCTTATATCATCAAAGTCAGCTGCAGTCCTCATCACAAAACCCAAAGTCTTACTAGCTAACTTGCAAATGGATGTCATATGATTGTGAAAACTCAATTTACTATCTAATATTAAACCTAAGTCACGTATGTCATATACTCTTACCAAAGGCGCGTCGTATAAGTTATAATTAATAATGACAGGATTCTGTTTTAATGCAAAAGTGATAACCTTGCATTTAGTCACATTAAGAGGAAGATGGTTCAGTTCACTCCATTTCGATACCGCATCTATGTCTCGTTGAAGAGCCTGTACTTTAATGCAATACTACCAATCGCCAAACTTAATTTTAGATCATCTGCGAATAACAAACACTTCGCAAATTTTACTTTGGTCGGCAAGTCATTTACAAAAATTAAAAACAGCGTAGGGCCAAGAGTACTACCCTGA
This sequence comes from Parnassius mnemosyne, assembly GCA_963668995.1. Lineage (NCBI taxonomy): Eukaryota > Metazoa > Arthropoda > Insecta > Lepidoptera > Papilionidae > Parnassius > Parnassius mnemosyne. Next base: position 18,601,514 of record CAVLGL010000068.1, on the reverse strand, counting down.
CTCACCCCAGATCTAGTGAAATAATCAGCGGATTCGAAACCACTCACTCTAACAAATTGACGACGATTATCCAAATAGCTAGCAAAGAGTTGAAGAAGTTTCGGAGTAAAGCCCAACTTAGCTAGCTGTTACATAACAGTATGTCATTACTCACCAGGTCAAAAGCCTTCCTAAAATCAAAATTTGTTTTGAAATGCAATTCAGTGTAGCAGCTATTTAAATAGTAGCGAAACCTACATATCATAATATATTGGTGTAAAAAACTAATAAAGATAAGGTTGATTTATGTCTTTTATGGCATTAGACATTTATAAAAATACTTTTAGCTACAATTACCCATCTATTAAGATAAATAAAGATATTATTTATATTACAACTTTGCTTTTCATTCCATTTAACCAACAACATTTTTTGTTTAATCATAAAATAAATGAAATTGAGATTTATATAAAGAGTTTATCAATTCTTAAAATATATATTTATTTACTGTTTATATACCCATACAATAATTTATCTCACTCACTTAACCATATGAAACCTATTCTCAGCAAAGTACAAATCAAAATTAAAGGGATTAACTGAAGTTAATTATTTAAATAAATAAATAAAAATAAAGTGTCATCATTAACTCATCGCATCTCTAGTCCAAAACGAAGCACGATCCTCAGCCGCTGCAGTTATAGAAGTAAGACTCATTGGGTCATCTCTCCAACTAGTACGGTGCCACCGTACACTTAGTTTATTGAGACTTGAAACAATACTGCCACTCCAGATTCTTTCTTCCCCAAGGGTATATTTTTCATTTCAAGCTAAATAGTCGAGCAATCTTTAATTATCAATTTCCAAATATATCTGTTCTGGAACATATTATGGTATTTACAATTTAATTACGCAGAGAAACTAAGTGGATGGAAACGACTGTCTTTTCCATAGCACACTGAAAGACACAATAAAATATTACATTTCAGTGCATGCGCAGCCGCATCACAGGCAACAAACATTATTGTATACACTGGTTTTTAAGTTTCCAGGAATACAAGACGGATAAATGTCGATATTTCCTGAAAAACACCAATCGAATTAATTGTCTGAGAGCCATAGACAATCTGTCCCAAAGAAAAGTCGCATGTATCATCTATGGAGCTCTCATTAATAAAATGGTCAATATTCGGAGTTTAAATGCTCAAAATCACCAAACCGCATGTGTTTAAGGTAATACAAATTTATTTGATGACAACCTTGGCACATCCATATAAGGATTTGGTCATTCCTAAGTGGCTGTCCTAGCGGCAGAAAAAATTTTGGATCATTGCGTGCCTAATCCACTTACCCAGGATGGTGATTGCCGCACGTTTTCTTGTTAAAAGACACCTGTGTCATCTAAGAAGGCGGCTTGTATATAATTGCGCTGCGACTCACGAGCAGTACTAAGCACACCTTGCAGCGCCGTTACTGTGGACCGATCTGGTAAAAACCCGTGCTGGTAATCCGATTTATCCCTCACAAAGCTCGGGACACAACCTAATAACACACGCCCTAGCAGTTTCCCAAAGGTGGGGAGGAGCGTTATAAGACGGTACGCCTTGGGATCCGTTAATGGCCTGTCATTACCTTTAGGAATAACTATCAGCCGTCCATTCGTCCATACTTTGGGGAAAACCCCTTCTTCCACATATTATATATATGGCATACACCCAATGGAATTACCTGGGTGCAGCTCTCCACACGTTCTTAACAACTTTTGCGTTAATTCCGGGCAATCCCGGAGCAGTGTTGGACAAAGCCATAACTATGCCCTCCAGAAGGCCAGTGCTATGGGGAGCGCCAACTGTCCCTGATGGAGTGAGAGCGGCCATAATGTGCACCCGCCCCTGGTATTTTGTATTCTTGAACAGATCCTCATCCGGACACAGCGCCCCGAGCAAGTCCCGCATGGCCTCTCTCACACTCTCCGAGTATCGCAAACTTTACCGCGTTAATTACATTGCTCGTAGGACGGTACCTCCCACTCGGCACTTGGTAAGTACGCCCACAAGGTTTGGCGTTTCCATTTTCGGCTATTTACCGAAACTTGGCCAGCTCCATATACCCAATCATCTATCGGTATTACGCGCTCACACTATAGCTTTTTCCTTAGACTTGCTTGCCTTTCTTCTAGTCTTCTGCCACGCCCTTCTCGCATTATTCACTTTCTTCCTTATCCTATCAAGTTCAGGCGTCCACCATTCATAGCCGCCATCCCGACTCGGAACACACTCCTCAGCATGTTCTCCGTAAATAGAACGGCGATATCCATGAACTGCGCTCAGAGTCGGTCAGATAGTTGTTAAACTTTCAGATTACCCATTCTTACGTGAAATTTACCGAAAAAATAGTGCCAGGAAACCCCCCGGTCCCGAAAATTGGCAGGCACTTACACCGACCCCGCGAGATCCACATGGCGCATAATCCACATCGCGAAAAAACCTAATCTTGATTCTTTGCAAAATGTTAAATTAATGAATAGCTAGTTTACCTATATAATTCGGTTCATCGTTTGAATTTCTGTGAGAGCGTAGTCGTTCCCCGGTCAAGCCGACCGACTCGTGCTACGACTATACTACTAATATAGCTGCAGCATGGCTATACCACATATAAAAATTTTACTAATCAAATCTTTGTATCTCGAAAATTTTAGCATTTTCCTTGGAATCATCGGGATTCCACAGTAACAGTGATACGAACAACTTCTAACGGACTAATATTATTACTGGACAAGTGGTATAATTAAAATTTTGTACAACCGATTTCAATAAAACTCAATTACAATATAATATATGTAATGATTGAAAGGATTTCCATAAAATTTGTATGAGACCAACTGTGAACAAGAAAAGAATAGGTAAGTATTCAAAATTGGTCCGGAGAAATCGGTGAACATAGATAAAAATATAACAAATATACATACAGCCGAATATTATTACAATATTAACCCCCTCCGTTTTTGAAGTCAAATCAACATCAGCTATCCCATACTTTTATATTTTGTGGAATAAATTTCGGTCTATTTCCTACCAGTCAACCAATGTACATACAATAATATGTAATGGGGTAGGGTACGCGATCAAAGTAAGTATAATTTATTATAAGTAAGTAAGTAAGTAAGTACGCCTACTTACCTGTTGAGCACACAGAGCCTTTGATTTTAGAAGTTAGTTGACCGTCCTTCTATTCTAAAATGTATAAAATTATTTTAGTTGAATGAATGTAATACTCATCTCATAATCACTCACATAGTATATAGGTAGGTACTTACATAAAAAAATAACAGCCCACTTCTCTAAGGTATGTGTAGTAAGTCCCCAGCCAAGTAACACAAACAAATTCATTAAGTATGTAACTTGTCGTAAATGTACGCAAATATAGGTAGGCTATGAATGAATGAACGCTCCTGCTGCTGGTATCGTAGTGTGCGTGAAAATTAGTGTAATGTTGTATTTGTGTTGTTCACGCCCGGAGCCCGGCGGGAGGCAGAGCGTGCGTTATGAAACAGATGGCATTTTTGAAAATACCTACTCGCGTCGCGTATCGGCACTTCACATACTCATTGTTGTTCGTCGTTTCTTACAAGTATTATTTATTGACTGGTGACTGGAGGTGGGCAGTAATTGTGAGGTTGCCACATAGACTTAGAATATATATGCCAGTATATTCTAAGTCTATGGGTTGCCATAAAAAAAGAAAAGAAATAATGTTAGGAATCACTATTTTATGTACGTTTGCTTCCTTATCAGCAAATACTAATTACATTTACATTGCGATTATAACAGCTACGTGGTAGAGCCATGCTGCAGCTATATTATGGTTGTAGCACGAATGGGTCGGCTCGAACGGGGAAGGACCACGCTCTCACAGAAAACCAGCGTAAAATAGCAGCTTAACGCTGCTGTGTTTCGTATGGTGAGTGTAGAAAACCGGAGACCCTTTTTACTGGCAAAGAGGCATTCCATCTTAGTCCTCACGGGTGACAATTCATCTGCATCTTGAGTCTTTATTGAGGATAGATGTAGATGTCTATGGGTCACAGTAACCACTTACCATCAGGTGGACTGTGTGCTCGTTTGTCACCCGATCCTATAAAAAAAAATATTTCAGCAGGTATATGTGCCACACGATAGAAACAAAGACTAACTACAAATTTAATTTAAGACTAAAACTACAAATTTCGTCACGCTAAAATCTGGAGACAGATTTTGAGATGACTCTTTGATAAAGCGGGGTTTACTATAAATACCTCAATCACCGTGACATAAGATGCTGCAAAGAAATGTTGAAAGTTGAAAAATAAGTTAAAGTAAAACGCTATAGTAGTATATAATCTACATTTATTAATAAGTTAAGTATAAATTAGTATATACAAAAATCTATACAAATTTCACTGATAATAAATATGTCTCTAGCTAGTCTTACATTAAAGTCAATATTCTCTAGTGATACAGTATCGGTGACATTTATCCATTAATTGACTTTAATTATATATGATCTAGATATAATTATTATAAGTTTTACAAGAAACATAATTAAACATATTTTAAGTTATATTTTGCAAGAAAAACCTTACATTTGTATTATGAATGATGGCGTCAGCATCAGCCTGTAATATCCCTCCATTTGTCTGTTACCCAACTTTCAGCTTTATTGTAATATCGTTTGATTGAACTCCAAAGATCACCAAACAACGTCTTAACGGAGCCTTCAAAAGATCTTGAAGTGAATTCGGGGCCAGGTCGTGATTCTACAGATGCCAGCAGCAGCAGGATCTGGATCAAATATATACATTAGTATAATATAGTAGTTATATTACAAGAATCATAAGACTTTTTCATTTTAATACATAACAGTAAACTGATAAACAAGCTGTCTGTCCATCTGATGGTAAGTGGCGTCTGTAGTCCATGGAAACATGCAACTTACTCGAAGCAACGGTGTCTACATACCTTATCACGACTAATACTAAGATGGAATGTCACATAACTTCATCTTGTACTGCTGCTTAGTAACAACAATAGACCTCCTAGATAGAAAAATATACTTTACAAAGCTAGCTTACTGCTAACAAGCGCCTTTACTATTATAGTAAGAATTTGCAATAACATGCTCGGCAAGCGCTCAGTATTAAAGTTGCAGCACTTTTAACGCTGTAATTAAAAAAGGGAAGTGACAATCCAGTGTATTCCATAGACACCAGCAGCAAAACAAAGAAGGCTTCAGATGCATAGTCATCTCCAAGTACTGTTATTTGGCTGCAGAAATTTATAAGACAGTGGTACGTTGTAACCCAGGCGGGGTCTTAGGCAGACAAGGAGTACTGTCACCTAGTAAAATGTTCTTCTTCGCCAATCTGGGCTTACATTTATCATAAACAGGGTGGTTGTATATACACATATATATCGAAAGCTATGAGGAATTCTAGGAGTTTCTTCTAGTCAACTCTTATAAAGTCCACATTCTTAGACGGTTCATAGCTACCGTTACATGGAACTCATATAGAAGAAAGATCACAGCCACAGCTATGTCAGAGTGTGTTGTAATACCACCAGATATGATATCAGTACATCTAGCTACACCATGGGATGACACCGCTCTGAATTGTCTGTCGTGTTTGACAAAGTTTCTAGATGGGTTGCTGACGTAATTGTTTTACTCTTTTTTTATCACAAGTCATTATTAGCTGATTTTGCTCCGGTATTGCACACAGGGAATTAAAACGTTTATTAATAAAATAAACTTATGTCAAGTTTATTACATTTGATAATTACATGATAAAATTAATAACCATAACACAATATATTTTTAGTACACACCGAAAATAGTAAAATATACTTCCACTTCATTTTGAACAATATTAGTAAACGCCAAAGACGATGATTTTACAGTAAAATGATATCAGACTTGTATAATCAGATTTTTAAAGATTTCCATTGTTTATATTGAAATCACGTCCATGTTCATGCTGTATCTAATAATGCTTAAATTGCACGATAAGACAGAAAAGTCCGAAAACTTAGATAAAAACAATAATTTAAATTTTGACGGTAAACTTTTATCGTTTTAGTATCGTTTTTAATACCTATTAAAAAAATATCCATAATATAATTTTAAAACTATCCGTCTACCTCCTTTTTATAGGTTGACAACATAGAAAATATATTATGGATCACTATTTAATTTGTTTGCTATAAAAACAGATTACAAAATTAAATTTTTTGTATAAAAATATTGACTGAAAATTGAAGTACTAAAACAGGTTGCTTACTAGTATTTTGTACTTTTGTTTGCTGTGTAGCGGCGCTGTGAGAATATCCACTACCTCATATGATTCCGTGGGTGTCTTAAGAGGTGACAGAGGGAAAAAATCAGAAAATAGGCAGCAACGTCTTTATAATAACAACTAAAAATAAAATAATACGGGTGCCAACCCGATTACCAAGCGTGGCAACTATGGCAAATATTCTCTCTGTGAAGCAATCTATGGGAGACGTATTTTCAGCAGTGGACTTTTAATACGCTCAAATGAATGAGTTGAAAATATTTTTTACTTTTTGTTTACATTCAAATTATATTTAATGTTAAAGAAGTACCGACGAATATTGTCGATGTATACGATTGTATACAAAGGCCGATGACTCAATAACGATTGTGTAATACAAACTTTACGCCAGCCAGTAGAACGGATGTACAAAAAGATAATTATGTCAAATATTTTTTTTTTGTAGAATAAGGGTGACAAACAAGCACACAGTCCACCTAATGGTAAGTGGATGTGTGCTGTGGATGCTGTGGCCCACATCAAGGTACATGTGAATTACATCTAAGTTACCTGCGGGTAATAAGGCCTAGCTAAGGAAAAATCGAAAATAAAACCAGAAATATCTAATTTGGTCTACAGATTTTAATAAAAATAATTAGTTTTGTACAGTTTCTCTAAAGTACGAACGAATAATTGTAACATTTGCCATAAAAAATAACAAATTTAAACATTTCTTAAAACCTTACTAGTAGGCCTTATTTTACTATGGTAGGGTAATAACTGCTTTAAAGAACTCAAATAATCATTTAATACGTAATACATTTAATAGTTGTGATCAATAATCACATGAGTGCAGCAATTCAGACTTAAAATTCTTAAAAAAATTATAAATTGCCTCGCCTGTACTTAAAGTCACTAGTATAATGATGAACAAACTGACAAACAAACTCATTCCTCGTGATTGTCATCAGCGCTTCGGTTGTGTCTCGAGTTGAGTTCAGTGTTAGGTTGAGTTGAGTGTTAGATTGAGTTGAGAATTGGGTTTATTGTTGGGTTGAGTGTCCTTCCAACCAAATTTTTGTCACAGCGGCCAGTCTCAACAGAGACTAGCCCATCAGCACAGTACAGAATTATAGTATCCGAATGTATTCGGAAGCACAGGGGCACTACCTATTCCCTCACAATCATCAATCAATCAAGCAATCCGACAAGGTCCGTGAGAGCTTAGGCGCAGGACCAATAATTTATACATAATTTAATAGCTTATTATGTCAAAGCCTTAATTTTTATACACACTTAGTCTCTGCACTATTTGGACAACTGAAACCAGGCCTTTTTCTGACTACGACATGTGGATGAAATCTAAGTTACCTGCGGGTAATAAGGCCCAGCTAAGGGAAAATCCAACTTTGATAATAGAAGCGTACGTATTATTTGCATTTATAAAATTTTAAGTGATATAAAATTCATAATAATACAAAAAACTACACAAGAAAAAGCAGTATAATAAGGCCTAAGGTGAAATTTAGTAGGTCTTAATAAACGCCGACCAAGTATTTAAGAAAAAACAAATTCAAAAAAAAAATTACTACGATACGTTACTCAAATGTTCAAGATCAAGAAATCATTTATTCATAAAGATAAAGATTACAATTTTAGATAGATAAATGTAATATTACAAAACATACCTACGATTTGTTTTGACTGATTTTTATTATTGGTCCAGTGCGGTCGTATCTTATGATATAGATAATGCAACTCTGGTGGCAGGACGCGGGGTAGCGCGCCTCTGCAGACTTGTAGAGACATTATCAATGCAATGCAATAGAAGTCTCTTATTATCTCTTTAAACGAGTGCGGTTATATATATACAATTTTTGGTATTTAGACCTTATTAGCCGACAGTCCTTATACCTGCAGGCACCTTAAATCTATCGACGCCTATGAATCAAAACACAGATGCGTTGCCACGCCTGAAGAATGGAATGCCCCATTTTCAGTGAAAGGATTTCTGGTTCTCTACACTCACTTTTTTATTCTGTGAGAGTGTGGTTCTACGCCACGCCAGTCGAGCCGACCCATTCGTGCTACAACTATAATATTGCATAGCTCTACCGCTGCTTTCGGGCCCGTGCCGAATCGTTTGACGATTATAAAAGGTCATATTTCTAGCAAAACCTTTAGATTCTAAAGAGGTTCTGTCTTTTACTTGCCTGTATGCTGTCATATCGTTTGATGACTTCAGCTTCATTTCTCGTCTTATGCCATAAAATAAAGAAAGTTTTTGCGTTCTTCTGCGACGAATTTTGCAGAACTTTTACCTATAGTTCCAATAAAAAAAAATCTTTCGTGATATGAAAGCCTGGTCATACTACAGAATACTGAATAGTACAAAGTAGCTACACATAATACAGTAATAAAGTTAGTAAGGCACCTTATCACGTCGGTTATTTGACACTAAAACAAGTTTATTTACTAATACGTACGATTCAAAAGGATATGGGTTTCCAGTTGATAATGCTAAGTATCTTTAATATGTTATGCTATAACAGATAATGCTTGTATATATAACAGAAACTAAAAAGAGTTATACGCCACAAACAGCAAAATGGATTTTTTGGTAAGAACAATTTTATCAATTATTTTACAACTGTTTTAAGGCAAGTGTAAAAAAAAAGTACACTTGTTATCAGGTGGATTGATGATAGGTAAACGTTGTGGCCCATCGTAATCGTATCATCAGCTAAATTTTTTATTGCGTTATCACCGCTGAGGTATAATATCTGCCCTATTACTAATAAAAGTGTTCTTGGTTCATCACATTCTATACAAACACAGCATTACGTTGCTATTTCACCCTAATATTCTGCGAGACTGTACCGTAACCATGTAGTCGTGCTGTAAGAATATCCACTACCCCATATCATCCTGAGTGTGTCTTAAGAGGCGACATATGGAAAATCAAACAGGAGGTGAGTAGCAACACCTTCCTGAAAACAACTCTAAATAATAAATAACTGCAGTTGCCAACCCGCTTGCCGAGCGTGAGAACAATGGCAAAATCTCCTCATGAGACAATCTATGAGGGAGGCCTATGTTCAGCAGTGGACTGCAGTATGAGTTTATAGGCTGAAATAGATTCTGTGAGAATAAGAACAAGTGTAACTGACATAGACCAGGAGATCTGTAAGCTGAAGCGGCAATATGCAGTGCTATAACTGGAATAACCAACAACCAATGGAAAAGAAAGCCTCGTACTGAAGCGCAGTATTGGGCGATCACCCAATAGATCCATGATGACACATGCAGGCGGTCGATGAATGAATCTGTAGTAATAGTAGTAGTACTCGTCTGTAAAAGTGTGGTCCTATCATTGTTTGATACAACCCATTCATACTACAGCTATAATATAAGCTGTATTATGCAACATCCAAATGTAATTTAAAATTTAACTAACTACCTGCCCCAACTTCGTCAATATAAGATCTATTAATGTGCCGTTACGTAGATTTAAGATGATCAAAGACCATTTAATTATTCAATTTTTTTTGATTTTTAAAAAAATTAAGTTTTTTGGATAAAATATAGCCTTGATCCCTCTTTGCATTGCCCTCTTTTATATAATTTCTGTTTGTAATGTCAAAATACCAGCTTTTTACTAAATGCATATTATGAAAGTATATACGGTACTTATAACAAAAACACGATTTTTAAAATTTTTGTCTGTCTGTTTGTTCTCCAAAATCTCCGAAACGGCTGGACCGATTTCGATGGGACTTTCACTGGCTGATGTTATAAGGAGTAACTTAGGCTACTTATATTTTAGAAAAAGAATTAGGGGTTCCGCGCAACATAATTAAAACCCTAAATTAGACGCTGGCGAAATCGCGGAGAACAGCTAGTCTATTTATAAAGTTTCATCTTAATCGGTTCAGCAATGCTGGATATTATCGCGGACAGACATACAGAATTTTTAAAAATGGTTATGTGTAAACATAATAGCATAGAATGCAAATAGCCCCCGGAGTTTAATAGAAATCAATCATTTCAATATTACTAACAGTCAATTTAATCTTATTTATATGTATGGATAAGGCCATTTCTAATTATCTTTAATATAACGCCTGCTGTTTATTTTTTAATAATCTTTCTAGCGTCGTTCTCCTGTCTGGGTTCACGTTAAGGCCTTCTCATGTCTTAAGGTTCAGAGCATCGGCCGAGAGAAAATCAGAATATAAATCAATTGAAAACTAATAATAACGTAAAAACATTTGGATGTAGTAAATATTGCTAACATTAATTATTTCGGAAACGCGATATTAAACTCCATGACATCGACGTGTCCTCTTCTGCGAAGAAACTTAGCGATCATGAACAACTTAACTGCACATAATGTATGTGGGATAAATACGTTGATTTCTCATACAAATCGGCATTTTTACTCACACACACATGTAACAATATTGTATTTTTAAATTGATAAAATAACAAAAATAAAGAAAAAAAAATTTATTTTACATTCTATGAATTTCATAAACGTTTCTTTCATTTTTTATTAAAATTAACTAGGTACAACATCTTTATTGTTAACATACTGCACAGATTTTTAGTTAAAATATTTGACTTTTAAAATATGGTATATAAATTTCAGATGAAACTCGTTGGAGTTATAGTAGTCATCTCTCTAATAGACTTTATTGGTGCTATGCCTAACGCCCGGATCCAAAGAGAAGTCGAAAATGCCAAACCTAAACCTGAAACTGCCACTGACCCTGATCCACCGGTACCTGTAAAAGAAACAGCGACAGAAGCTGACAAGAATAAAGATAATTTATCGTGGCTAAATCTGCCCGGCATAAGTGAAATAATTAAATTAATAACATCTAATTCACAATCATTCATAAAAATTTCAAAATAGTTGCATAGTAATTAATTCATGTACTTTCTGTTAAGCTATAAAATATTTGACAATTGTATAAAATGCCAACCTGCAAAATCAATCATGTAGCATTTTATTGAATTTTATATTCAAATTTTAATTCATTAATACTTATATACCTATTATTCTTTGGTATAAAAAATATAAAATAAATATTTATGGGAGCATCTTACGAGATTGTTTTCTTTCACCATAAGTGTTCATTTAAAATTTTAAATAGAGTGTGTCTTATATTATTAGGGCCCTATTTAATACAATATGAGGGTATGAAAGTGTCGCTTACCGCATCTTCGAAAGGGGTAAAAATTCTGCTGTTGGTATAGTGTGCCTCACATATCTTACAGATCATGTCATTTGTTTACTTGCTGCTACTATCAACCAGGCGAATCACCCGTCTCCTCGAAACCACGGTAAGTTAAAAATTGATTTTGATGGGATTGTTAACAAGCTTGTGTCAACTGATTGGTCTTTCATAATAAATACGGAATTCGTTGATGAGGCAGCTGATAAATTTTACTTCTATCTATCTTATAAACGAAAACACAAATAATGTGGTGCTCATAAGGCCGCAACGGGTTACAAAAGCCTTGGATAACCCGAGGCTTAATGAGATGCCAAAAACACCGAGACAGTCTACATCTCGGCGCCAAGAGGAACTTTTATAACACATTGATCCAAACAACTTATAAACAGATACAGAAACTTCCTTGATGCGGTACAATGAAAAATAAAAACCGGATACAAGAATAACCAAAATTAGCAAAATAAAGACAACACACAAAAAAATGTGGAAAATGCTCAAAAATATATGTAATCTCTTACATAAGACTACCAAACCTACTGAATTGTTTACCATAGAAAAAACCCAGACTATTCTTTAAATGCTTGTAACCGATACTTTTCTAGAGTTGCCAGAAAACTAGCAGATGACACACTCAGTAGATTAAACACCCAAGAACAACCTGCTGATTGCGGAATACAAACGAAGAGTGCCTTGCAAAGACTCCCTCTTCCGACAGTCAACTGATCCTTATGAAGTAGGTAACTTTATTGAACAGCTAAAAAACGTTAGTGCACCGAGTATCGACGGCTGCACCCCAAGGTTGATTTACCACATAAAGCACACAGTTCTGCAACCACTTACCCATTTCCAATCTTAGTTTGTCGAGTGACGTTTTGCCTAATTGTTAGAAATTAGCAGTCATCACTCCTATTGGAGTAACGACTGCTAATTTCTAATGGGAATAATTCCATTTAAAATGGGAATAAAACTGTTCTAACAATTACAGGCCCATATCTTTACAAGGTAAGTATATTTGGCTAAAGGAGTCCGGATGGCAAAGGCCCCGGCTGGCTTCCAAATAGATCACCAACATTGGATTTAGAGCCCACATGATAGCCCGATTCTGCTTGCTTGTATGCGGAAACGTCGCGGTCGATTCTCGAGAGGTATACTACGCGTTTCCATAATCACCTCTTCCAATATGCTCCTCATTTGCTCTAGTTCCTGAGAAACTATTCCATCATTGTCTAAATCGACTACAACTCGGGGATCTACGGCGGTATCCACAGTAGTAGCTTGAGGAGCCGCATCCCCAGTCACAGTCGTTTTATTTGATGAGGGAAAAATCTTATTAGAAAAGAAGCGGTTCATCCTACCCCGATACGCTAACCCTCCAGATTCTTCCCCTTTCGCCCTAAAGTACGCCCGCAATGTGTTTGTGTTCATAGTTATTTTCCAACGCACGTATGACTTAATTTGCGTTAAAGGTAACTAATAATCGAAAGGCCTCATCATAACCACAATCTTCGTATGTGGTAGAAACACGCAACAGCTGTATTATGATATAATCGGTCGACTCGACTGGAAAAAAATAACAGCGTAAAATAGCAGTTGTGGCGCTGTGTTTGGTAAGGAGAGTTTAGAGAACCGAAGATCCATTTTACGGGAAGCGGGCGTTCCAACTTAGTCCTAAAGAGTGATAAACTATCTACATTTTGATTCTTAAGCTAGGATAGATATAGATGTCTATGGATCACAACATCCACTTACCGTGTAGTACATCAGTTAAAATTATGCATGTACTTAACGCGTGTACCTAACGGAAGCGTAATTAGGTCATGACGCAAATGAATGACGCGATTGCAACAAAGCAATTTAACTTACCTATTACCTTTGTATTTTAATATTTGTAATTGGATCTTACTTTGGACATTCAATAAATGGACGAGTGAAGTATCTTTCAATCGCTACACCAACGACCCTAATATTGCAACCGTCAGGTTTGCTTGTTTCTCACCATTATTCAATTAAAAAAAAACATTTCTAAGTTAAATGCCGTCATTAGTTACCTCTCTTTTTCTCTTATAGGATATTAAAATATATAATACATGATGTCTACCCCATATACTACAAGGTGACGTAAGAGGCGAGATATAGAAACTAAAACAGGAGATGGGTAGCAACATCTTCCTGATAGCAACTGAATAAATATAACATACTCTGATTGCTAACCTACCTGCCAAGCATGGAAACTATGGTGGAATCCCTCTATGAGGCAATCTATAGGGGAGACATGTTCAGCAGTGGATTCAATAGATTGTGATGAAAAAAAGTGCTTGTTTTACGTGAACGTGAAAATGGTTTTCACAATAAAATAGAAAGGAAGTTAAAGGTTATCGGAATTAGTATTTATTAGTTATTTATTAGTAGTTGTTCGGAGCACTAAGCTCGAAGCTGTTGACGAGTATTTTTACCTGGGACAAATAGTCCGACTAGGTAAGTCCAACTTCGACCAAGAGGTCAATCGACGGATTCAACTCGGCTGGGCAGCGTTCGGGAAACTATGTCACATCTTCTCGTTAGAAATACCTCAAAACCTTAAAACGAAATTGTACAACTAGTGCGTGTTGCCAGTGATGGCTTACGGATCTGAGACGTTTTCCTTCCCTGCTGGCCGTATGAGGAAGTTCAAGGTCGCTCAGCGAGCTATGGAGAGGGCTATGCTCGGGGTTTCTCTGCGTGATAAACTTAAAAATGAGGATATCCGCAGTAGAACCACCGACACCGACATAGCCAAACGGATTAGTAAGCTGAAGTGGCAGTGGGCCGGCCATATAGCTCGAAGAACCGACAACCGATGGGGAAAAAAGGTTCTCGAGTGGCAGCCTCGTACCGGTAGGCAAAGTGTAGGGCGACCCGCCACTAGATGGAGTGACGACCTGGTAAGACGTGCAGGAAGTCGATGGATGCAGGTGACTCAGGACCGTGCTTTGTGACATTCCTATGTTTTTCCTATGTTTGTGTTATTGTGGAGGCCTATGTTCAGCAGTAGACTTATGAAAAGCTGTACTAATGATGATGATGATGATATTTACAGGAGAGTTTTAGAAAAAAAAGACTGCAGATATCTTGTTGCTGATCAGTAATGGAAGTAGCAAGTCATAAAAAGCCAGCAACAAACATAAATCCCCTTCCCTTTATACCCAAGTCGTGGCTGGACGTGTTTTATGTTAAATTAGTGTGCTAACACAGTTATTAAAAAATTTATTATCAATTACTTAAAATACAAGTTTTATTTTACTAGTACTAGGATAGCATAACGCGCGGTGGTTTACCGAACAAGTTACCGACACTCGCGTTAAGCTACGTCCTACAATCAGATTAACTGTTTATTTTACTTGATATCAGTGCGTGTAAATAAAATATTTGTGGCAGTATAGTAACAAGAAGTAACTAATTGCGCCTGGAAAAATATAATAGCAATCTTGTATTTACACTACTTCTAACACTTAAGCCTAAAAAAGGAGAATGTAGCGTTCACTTAATAAAGACCCCAACATTTCTGTTACCTGGAAAAAAGAGAAAACACTTCCACCCTTTGTTAACGCGAGACAAAAAAGACGTCATGACGGCTTAAATAAAGGCGACCGTATGGAAGAAATGGAAGTTTGATCAAGACATAAAATTCAACAGGATTGATAGCAAACTAAGTAACATAGAAAAGAGCTTTATTGATATTGAAAAATCACTTAAGTTTTTCTCTAGCCAACAGGCATTCGCCTTAAATACGATAATTTAAGTAAAGAATGTAAGCAAAAGAAAGCATACATTCAAATTCTGGAAGAAAAAGTGAAAGAGCTCCAGCATAACAACAATAGGACTAGTTGGAAGTAAAGACTAGAAATGAGTTGGGGGTGACTCGGACTTTAGGCCCAGTCAGTTTGAATAGCCTATAATGTAGAGGAATTCATGGGCGTCATGGTTGAATAGGGGCAAAAACTTCTCATTACACTCCTAGAGTGTCAAAATAGCCAAAAACCATAAAAAAATTAAATTCTTATTTTGGCTATAACTCCACCTCATTCGGAGGTTCTTACTATATTGGAGCACGTATTTGGTGTCGTGGATATTATAAGGACGGCAGTAGCAGTTTACAGTTGCTATATATGAAAATGTAAAACGTTATAACTTCTAAACGTTCCTGTATAATATACGCATAGGTACCAAGCATAAGCAAGTGAACTTTACGGGCTGATGATGATAAAGAAGAAGATTGTCAACTTTTATTGACTTTTAAGTATATATTTATTCAAAGGATAGTAAATATTAAATATATATTTATTTCAATATGTGACTGCAATCCCTAACAAAAAACCAGATATTCACTGCGGTCAATTAATTAATAATTGTCTAACATTTTTTACCGTTTCTCAATGACTTAAATTATTAGTAGAAATTTGTTTTTCTGATGTCGGTTCATCGATAATTTAAATATATATATATATACCAATATAAGGTAGGTAGTAATATAAGGTACCAATATTTTCATCATGGGTGTCATTTTCATGGTTTTCGAGGGTGTTGAAGCCGATAGTGCTGTCGAAATGTAAATCCAAGATGGCGGCTGCAATAGATATCAATTTTTTCATATTGGGTGTCATTTTCATGGTTTTCGAGGGTGTTGAAGCCGATAGTGCTGTCGAAATGTAAATCCAAGATGGCGGCTGAAGTAGGTACCAATTTTTTCATCATGGGTGTCATTTTCATGGTTTTCGAGACAGTTGAAGCTGATAGGGTTGTCGAAATGTAAATCCAAGATGGCGGCTGAAATAGATATCAATTTTTTCATCATGGGTGTCATTTTCATGGGTTTCGAGGGTGTTGAAGCCGATAGTGCTGTCAAAATGTAAATTCAAGATGGCGGCTGAAGTAGGTACCAATTTTTTCATCATGGGTGTCATTTTCATGGTTTTCGAGGGTGTTGAAGCCGATAGTGCTGTAGAAATGTATTTAAACTACTTTAAAAAAATTCGTATAATCATGTTATATATTTTTTAATGCGCTTAAGGCATGCCCAATTGGATTTACCAATTTATTTATTTTTAATTAACGACTTTTCGGGCACTTTGTTACACCTAACATGGTTACGAGAAGCTGAGACTGAGGTTTTTTATGTCCTGTTAACGGAGGCTACCTTCAAATTGTAAGTCTGCGTGCGAGACGATTCGTAATTACTCTCGAAAACAGCACGTAGACGCGGCTCAGAAGGGAAATCAGTCTGTAGTTCTTCAAGAGAGCATTGTCACCTTTCATGAAGAACAAGACCACCGCACTTCTGCTCCACGCTTCCGGTATAATGCCACCATGGAGGACGGAATTAAATTTAAAATTATTTAGAAAAAAACAAATTGCTGGAGAGCCATTCTAATCTCGCTCAGACTGACATCCGGGATATCTTCGGAATAGTGTCGGATAAGACTCGCTCTTGGATCGTTACTCACACTTGCGTGTGGCTCCAACAATGAGGTGTACAGCTGTCCATAGAACCTCTCAATCTCACTCAAAATCTCAGGTGCCCCGGAAACGATGCTGCCACACTCGGTCTTCAGGTTAGACAGTTGGCTCTTTCTGGCAGACCGATCTCTGGCAAAGACTTTGGAGCCTTGGTTCCGCTCGATCGCTTCTTCAATACAAGCTGTATTTAAGTTGCGTAAGTCCCGCCGCATGCATTTGGAGATTTGTCTTTTCAGTTGCCTGTATGCTGTCAAATCTGTTGAAGAATGTAAATTCATCTCCCGTCTAACAGCCATGAGATTAAGAGTGTGATCGGAGAGTTTTTGTGTTTTTCTGCGGCGGGTCTTGCAGAACTTAGCTCCGACCGTATGGACAGTTTCCACGAGTTTGTCACTCATATCGTCCACTTCATTGCAGTCTTCTAGGCACTGAAAACGGTTTTGTAACTCGAGCTGAAAGGTTTCAGGAATTTGGGACAGAGCACGAGGGGGACGGAGCGTTGACTTCATTAGACGACACCTCTCCAACTTAACGTTTAGATTCCTTCAGAATCTATATTATTACCTAAATATTTTTAACATTTTGCTAATTATTTATGGATTTGTTTAACGTAATTTAAATTTGATAAGTTTACTTATTTCTACTTTGTTTTGTTAGCTAGTGCAAGTTTAGAAATATGTTATTTTTATTCTGAATATTTTTTAAAATTTTTACCTTTTTTTATTCTATTTTTTGTGTGTATATTTTGTAAACTGTTTCGCTATGTTGCCCTTAATTATTGATCATAATATTTTGAAAATGATTTTATTTTTTATATGCATACCGACGTTAGCCAGTTCAAATTATTACAATATAAGATGTTCCTATAAAATATTCCTTGATTACTTATTTTCAACATATGGACGATTATATACATGAAATGACTATACATATAAAAATATTATTACAATATGGCTACCACTAAAAGTAAAAGTTTAAAAGCTGACCTTTATAATACAGAGTCAATCAGACGCATAAGCGATGAGTTTCAGGTAGCTCTGTTACGTGAATCTGATGATATCGTGGCGATAAACGAAACGTGGCTACGAGCTAGTGAAGATGCGATTCGTTCCCGGCTATGAAATTCCCCGATCTTGTAATCTATCTAGGATACGTGGTCAAGGTGTTGTACGAGGGATTAATGCTTGTTCTTATTCCTATAATATTATCTTTGATAAGGTGGAGCAGGAGTGGCTATCGCTATCAATTAACAAATTAAGGCATTTGATTGGAACGGCATGTCGGCCACAATTGGTAAATGTAGAAAGGTTCCTTAATTCTCTTACAGACGCTTTAATTTCGTATTCAAATTTTGATAGTATAATTTTATTGAGAGATTTCCATATAAATATTTTGGATAAAGGTGACAACAAAACGCAACAGCTTCATCAATTTTTGCAGTATATTAGGTTGAAAAACTGTATTTTTCAACCTACCCATTTTATACAACAGTGAGCTGCTACGTTACTTGAT
Organism: Parnassius mnemosyne; assembly: GCA_963668995.1. Lineage (NCBI taxonomy): Eukaryota > Metazoa > Arthropoda > Insecta > Lepidoptera > Papilionidae > Parnassius > Parnassius mnemosyne. Next base: position 18,582,977 of record CAVLGL010000068.1, on the reverse strand, counting down.
TTAGTAAACACGAATACCGATGTGACAAATACTAGTGTAAAATATACTCCTGAACTTGATGGTCATGCTATTGTATCGTTCGATTTTAAAATTAGAAAACCCAAGATAGCTCTAAGCCAGCAAATTATAAGACCTATAAAATATTAATCTGTCAGATTTTGAGTCCGAAGTTAAATCCATAAACTGGGATAACATTACTAGGTACAATTGTATGAATGATATGGTTTCTGTATTTTCCAAATGAATTTTAGAACTATTTGATAAACATACAACAAAGAAATTAATAACTATCCGTAAGAAAGAACTGCCATGGTTCACAATTAAGCGTAAATAAATATCGCAATAAATATCGCCACGCAAAAAACTGAACAAGATAAAATTCAATACAAGACCCTAAAAGTTTTGTGAACAACAGTCTCTATGCTGAGAAGAAGGCATATTTTGAATAGCAAATTAACCAATATTTACATAACACAAATGTGCCATGGAAAAATTTGTGTTTGTTGAGAAACAGAGACCCTTTAGTAAAAGGGTCTCTGTTTCTCTGTTTCTCACTGTTAGTTAAACGCATATCTGCATTTGGATTCTAAATCGAAATCTTGCCTTGAAGCCATCCACAATGGAGTCGGAAAGACAAACGCTGGCTTATTTCACTCCTTTGATGTATGCATGGCGAACGATGAAGCAAACCGTTTGGTTTCAATTTTTTAGTAGTATGACAATAAAGTGGTAAGTACTGACCGAGCGCCTCGTCGTTCAAAAATGGAAGGGAGAGAAAGAAATTAAGTTATGCAAACGGTAAATTTATTACCACCGAAAAAACACATTCATCGTCCTTTATAGCTTTTTATTTATTTTTTAAATTAAATGTAAATTGCAATCTTGATTCAAGTACTTGAAAATAACTTCTATTTTCTTAATATTTTACATAGAAGCTTACGTTTGTTTTGGGATCATCTGGCTGAATATTTTAACAAAATCTATTCTCGTTTTTATTTTCTTGAAAAATTCTAAAAAGTCCGTTTGGGTAGTTCCCCCGGCAGTGTCATCATTAGGCTGGGACACTTCTTGAGCTTCATTATCAGTACGGCCAATAGATGATGCGTATAAAGATTCAATCAAGCATACAAGTAAAAGAACGACTGCAATTTTAGTCTGTGAAAGGAGAAATGTATAAAAGATGAGTATTTTATTTACCTTATAACAAGAAATGCAGATGTACATACATTAAAATATATGTCGCTTAAGTTTGAATTATATAGGCAGTAGCAATAATTGATGCGCTCATAGCTAAGCTACTGCTTCGACTCTGATATAAAAAATACCAAAAAGACCTCGAAGTCTCCATCCATCTATATCATATATAGACAGACGTATATTATCCAGACTGGTGACTGGGAGAATCACAAAGATGCGAGACATCTGTTACTGGCATTCTCAATTTGTCTACCAAGTGTGGCAATATTAAGAAAAAGATGATCCTGACTCTCCTGGTTTGTTTTCCCCTGCCGCCTCTTACGACACCCACGGGACGATATGGGTTAGTAGATAATCGTAACCTTTACAATGACAAAGAAATTTTTACAACATTCCAAATGAATTATTACACATTAACAATATTAGGAGTGCTATTTCTTTTTTTTATTTCTATTTGTAAACATTAAATTATTTTTGGACGACAGGAACACGTACCCTGTAGGAATTAGCCAAGCCCTTTAATATTTATAATGCCGTTACTAGATACGAGTAACACTGTTCCAATTAAGATTATTATAGTTGTTGTAAATATTATGCACTCGTACTATGTTCAAAGATGCAGTATAACTAATTGATTCTCTTTCAAAGAAAATGAGTTAGTTCATTTCGTTCCGTGAATCGACGTCAAATGTCCGAAGAAAGTATGACGAAGAAAATTATATAATATTATATTCAAAAGTAAAGCAAAATTTATTGGAGAAAGGATTATGGAGCAATTTATCCACCGCGCTGACGCACTGTGCGTGTTGGCGGATTTCGCATGTCTTTAAATTATTTTTATTCCTGAGACAGGAAGGTTTCCGCACGATGTTTTCTTTCAGCGCCGAGTTCATGGGAAGTCAGTCATTAAAATTGCAAATTACTAATATGTTGATACCCTTGGCGATGGAACGCGGCTCGTTCGCACACTGTGGAATTAGGGGGTGCGCTCAGCCCCTGAGTTAATTTAAAGTTTTTAAAATAACTTACCACTGCTGCCATTTTTTCAGTAGTGAATTCCTCGTTGTGTGTTGAAAGCCCGTTGAGTTATTTCTAACATATAATTGAATGTAGGAGGTATTTAAATAGCAGCGAAAGCTAGATAACATTTTAATGGCACAGTAAGCCACTAAAGATATCTTAGATTATTTTAATGGGTGGCTTTTATGGCATTTACCCATTAGTAAAAATTTCACTTAGACTAGCTGGATTACATCACTACAATTCAGTTGAAATCTTCTTTTAACTGCCAGTCCCGGGTTTCAGTTTTAAATTTTCAGGAACCTCAAACGAGATGTGTTATTACCAGAACACTAGGTACTCTGCCTATTTGGATCATAAAATTTATCTGCACGCATAGTCTTTATAGAATTCTGTAAAGTTAAACTATTCACAAGAAAATTAAACTTTTTATAAAAAGTAAAAGCCGACTTTAAATACTAATAAAAAATAATTCCACAGACTAGTTTCTAAAGTCGGTGCTTAAACATAGTGTCTTGATTAATTAACACGTTCCCTGTTCATCGTACAAGGGTTAAAATAACCCCAATTTTCTGCAAGATGATGTTATTATGGTTCTTAACTATCAAAAAAAAAGTATTTTGCAGTGGTCGACATGTCACTTTGAAATAAAATGAATCCAAATGGAGTCGTTCAGGCGTAAGTTGTCAGAGTAAAAATCTTTATTTCAGTCAGTTCTGGTTTGTTAGTGTTAATTTCAAATAACCTGATATATTTACTTTATTAGTTTAAAGAAAGAAAAGTGGCAATTTACTGTTTAAATTTTATTCTTTTATAATTTCAGTATACGTACATAAGAATACACTGTCAGAAATGGCAGAGATTATTTTTTTTAATTTCCTCTTCATAAGTCTATATCAACACTCACAAGTCCATTAAAAATATTTGCCATCGAGTTGAATGGACTTCTAATTGTAGCCAATTTGTGACTGCATATGGAGTTTTGGACATGAAACGTATACGTAGCCTTTGAAGTCAGGCCCGGCTTCAAAGGTAGGATTCCTGCAAGTAACGCCTGATTCTATTAATTATATTATGTGAAAATTATTATTATATGTATTTACCTATGAAATTACCATTCTCTAGTACTCGTACTAGCCATTTCAAATCAAAATTAATTTTTGTTTGGCTAAGAATTCTAATTTCAAATTAATATTATTTGAAAAATATGGAGCTCTTTTTTTAAAAATTAGTCAGTTGCTTTATTTTGATAAGCGTTATGTTTTCATCGCATATGTATTTTTTCTTCATCATGGATATGTTAAAAATTGGAGTAAGGTGCTTTGGGGTTAATACTAAAATGGGGGAATTCCGATATTTACAAATTACGGCTTAACTAGCCAATATTTTTTGCTCTGGTAAATTTATTCTAGGCGACATTTTATTTGTCTCCCTCGCTTCAGTCGTTTCAGATAGCTAGTCTCAATAGTGCGCGTGCAAAGTTAACTTTTCGGTGGAAAAAGCTTTTTTCAATTGTTTTCGGTTTTCCGAAATTACCCCACGTTCATTATCTTAGGAATTTGCTAAGTAATCTTAATTATTGTTTGATTTTATGATAGATAATCGTTTTTAAAGCTTTATTTTATAGGTTAGGATTAGCCAGCCATTGTTTTTGTGTTTTTTTTTCGGAAATAAGTACCCCACAGGGTTAATAACGAATTAATGGACCATCGAATTACTTTTCCATTGTAGTTTCCAGTGGCTGTCAATCTTTCGTCGGACTACTTTATTATATTCTTTGATTTATACGAATAAAAAAATTCCAGTGACTTTTTACGATAAAGTTAATATCTTCTATGAATTGTTAAGGCTTTAAAAATCCCAATCTCGGATACTTTTGACACAGAATATATACTCAACGCGAAAAGAAACAACACTTTAGCACGTGTGCACGTAAAATCACTAGCACTATCACTACAACTATGTGTGCGTGCCTGGATGTGTGCGGGCGCATTGAGTGACGCGCGGGGCATGGAACGGGCCGTCGCCGACTGCCCTGGCTGAGGGCTGCTCTTTATACAAAAATAATGCCTATTCATTTGTATATAATTATTCTACATTTATTTAGTTACAATATTTATTTATATATATGGCATATTTATGTTATACATAATAGTTTTAAAGTATATATTTGTAATTTTATATATTTATGTTTATAAACATATATATTTATACACACACTTTCATGAACTGCCAAGGAATCTAGAAAGTAGAAAGTATCAGAGATACAATTTCTACTTTCTAGATTCCTTACATTAGATGAATTGGCGATGTTTGTTCCTGGTATACTCATAAAGTAACTATTGGTTTTGTGAGCATCACTAAAACATTCTGGTAAGTGATCCAAACTTTTAAAAGACGGTTACACAAATGACTTCAAATTTTTCCATGGAACATTTTGTGTTATGTAAATATTGGTTAAATTGCTATTCGAAATATGCCTTCTTCTCAGCATAGAGACTGCTGTTCACCAAACTTTTAGGGTCTTGTATTGAATTTTATCTTGTTCAGTTTTTGCGTGGCGATATTTATTGCGATATTTATTTACGGTTAATCGTGAACCATGGCAGTTCTTTCTTACGGATAGTTATTACTTTCTTTGTTGTATGTTTATCAAATAGTTCTAAAATTCATTTGTAAAATACGGAAACCATATCATTCATACAATTGTACCTAGTAATGTTATCCCAGTTTATGGATTTAACTTCGGACTCAAAATGTGACAGATTAATATTTTTACAGGCCTTATAATTTGCTGCCTTAGAGCTACCTTGGGCTTTCCAATTTTAAAATCGATCCATACAATAGCATGACCATCAAGTTCAGGAGTATATTTTACACTAGTATTTGTCACATCGGCATTCGTGTTTACCAATCAGTGGGGAAATTTGGAATAGGGCAACGGAACCCAAGGGGCCAGCAGCTGGCCGACTTCATGGAGAAAGAGGGACTCTTTATGATGAACTCTTCCTTCCAGAAGCGGCCCCACAGGAAGTGGACCTGGTCGAGCCGGAACGGTTCGACAAAAAATGAGATTGACTTCATTATGACGACCAGACGACAACTGTTCAGTGATGTCTCGATCGCGAGGGTGAAAACCGGCAGCGATCACCGAATGGTTAGAGGCACACTGAACCTAAACGTTAAGTTGGAGAGGTCTCGTCTAATGAAGTCAACGCTCCGTCCCCCTCGTGCTCTTTTCCAAAGTCTCGAAACCTTTCAGCTCGAGTTACAAAACCGTTTTCAGTGCCTAGAAGACTGCAATGAAGTGGACGATTTGAATGACAAGCTCGTGGAAACTGTCCATGCGGTCGGAGCTAAGTTCTGCAAGACCCGCCGCAGAAGAACACAAAAACTCTCCGATCACACTCTTAATCTCCTGGCTGTTAGACGGGGGATGAAGCTACATTCTTCAACAGATTTGACAGCATACAGGCAACTGAACAGACAGATCTCCAAATGCATGCGGCGGGACTTACGCAACTTCAATACAGCTCGTATTGAAGAAGCGATGGAGCAGAACCAAGGCTCCAAAGTCGTTGCCAGAGATCTGTCTGCCAGAAAGAGCCAACTGTCAAAGCTGAAGACCGAATGTGGCAACATCGTTTCCGGGGCACCTGAGATTTTGAGTGAGATTGAGAGGTTCTATGGGCAGCTGTACACGTCGTCGTTGGAGCCGCACGCAAGTGTGAGTAACGATCCAAGAGCGAGTCTTATCCGACATTATTCCGATGATATCCCGGACGTCAGTCTGAGCGAGATTGGCATGGCTCTCCAGCACCTTAAAAACGGCAAGGCCCCAGGCGAGGATGGAATTATAGCGGAGCTTCTGAAAGCGGGTGGAAAACCGGTACTTGAAGTCCTTCAGAAGCTCTTTAATTCCGTCCTCCATGGTGGCATTACACCGGAGGCGTGGAGCAGAAGTGCAGTGGTCTTGTTCTTCAAGAAAGGCGACAACGCTCTCTTGAAGAACTGCAGACCGATTTCCCTTCTGAGCCGCGTCTACGTGCTGTTTTCGAGAGTCATTACGAATCGTCTCGCGCGCAGACTTGACGACTTCCAGCCTCCTGAACAAGCCGGTTTCCGAAAAGGCTTTAGCACCATAGACCACATACATACCCTTCGGCAAATTGTACAGAATTCCGAGGAGTACAATTTGCCACTATGTCTGGCGTATGTGGACTATGAGAAAGCCTTTGATTCCGTCGAAATTTGGGCGGTGCTGCAATCCCTTCAGCGATGCCAAGTTGACTGTAGGTATATCGAAGTGTTGAAGTGCTTGTACAGTAGGGCTACGATGGCTATCCGAGTACAGAACCAGAGTACGAAACCTATCCAATTGCAGAGAAGTGTAAGACAGGGTGACGTCATATCCCCGAAACTCTTAACCGCTGCAATGGAAGACGTTTTAAAGCTTCTGGACTGGAAAGAATACGGTATCAACATCAATGGCGATTACATCACTCACCTGTTTCCCAACGGATAGGTCTTAAGATGAACATGGACAAAACAAAGATCATGTTTAATGTCCATGTCACAACTATGCCGGTAGTTGTTGGGAACACTAAGCTCGAAGTTGTTGATGAGTATGTTTACCTGGGAAAAATATTACGACTAGGTAAGTCCAACTTCGACCGAGAGGTCAATCGACGGATTCAACTCGGTTGGGCAGCGTTCGGGAAATTACGGCACATCTTCTCGTCAGGTATACCTCAAAACTTGAATACGAGACTGTACACACAGTGCGTGTTGCCAGTGATGACATACGGAACTGAGACGTGGTCCTTCACTGCTGGCCGGATGAGGAAGCTCAAAGTCGCTCAGCGAGCTATGGAGAGGGCTATGCTCGGAGTTTCTCTGCGTGCTAAACTCAGAAATGAGGATATCCGCAGTAGAACCAGAGTGACCGACATAGCCCAACGGATTAGTAAGCTGAAGTGACAACGGGCCGGCCATATAGCTCGAAGAACCGACAACCGATGGGGAAGACAGGTTCTCGAGTGGCAGCCTCGTACCGGCAGGCGAAGTGTAGGGCGTCCCCCCACTAGATGGAGTGAAGACCTGGTAAGACATGCAGGAAGTCGATAGATGCAGGTGGCTCGGGACCGTGCTTTGTGGCGTTCCTTGGGGGAGGCCTATGTTCAGCAGTGGACTTGTGAAGGGCTGTAATGATGATGATGATGATGAAATCAAGTAACGTAGCAGCACACTCTTGTATAAAATGGATAGGTTGAAAAATACAGTTTTTCAACCTAATATACTGCAAAAATTGATGAAGCTGTTGCGTTTTGTTGTCACCTTTATCCAAAATATTTATATTGAAAACTCCCAATAAAATTATACTATCAAAATTTGAATACGAAATTAAAGCGTCTGCAAGAGAATTAAGGAACCTTTCTACATTTACTAATTGTGGCCGACATGCCGTTCCAATCAAATGCTTAATTTTGTTAATTGATAGCGATAGAGTGACTGCTCCACCTTATCAAAGATAATATTATAGGTATAAGAACGAGCATTAATCCCTCGTACAACACCTCGACCACGTATCCTAGATAGATTACAAGATCGGGGAATGTAATAGCCGGGAACGAATCTCATCTTCACTAGATCGTAGCCACGTTTCGTTTATCGCCACGATATCATCACATTCACGTGACAGAGCTACCTGAAACTCATCGCTTATGCATCTGATTGACACTGTATTATAAAAGCCAGCTCTTAAACTTTTACTTTTAGTGGTAGCCATATTGTAATAATGTTTATGTATGTATAATCACTTCCTGTATATAATCGTCCATAATTTGAAAATAAGTAATTAAGGAATATTTTATAGGAACATCTTATATTGTAATAATTTGAACTGGCTAACGTCGGTATGCGAACAAAAAATAAAATCATTTTTAAAATATTATGATCAAAAAATAAGGGCTACATAGCGAAACAGTTTACAAAATATACACACCAAAAATAGAATAACAAAGGTAAAAATTTAAAAAAATATTCAGAATAAAAATAACATATTTCTAAACTTGCACTAGCTAACAATACAAAGTAGAAATAATTAAACTTATCAAATTTAAATTACGTTAAACAATTCGAAATTATACAATATGAAATATATCAGCGACAATGAGAGACATAGGCAAGCCCGTCGCTACGACATCTACATGCTTGTAGAACTCCTTCTTCCCCATTAAATAGCCAGTTGTGACTCAATTTCTGATTCATATATTAATATACTTAATAAAAATATGTAACAATAAAATTACATAGGTATTAAAAACTATCGAAATCTTAGTAAGTCTTAGTAGTCTTTCCACATCTAAATTATATAAAAATGCATTTTTCAATTTCACTAATCAACGTTTCTTTGTTTCTTCTTTGGGCAATTTGAAAATTAATTTATTTAGAAAATAATATTTACAACTAAAACAATATTTATATTAACTATATTAAGTATTTCTATTAAAATCATTAAATTCTCCTTTGCGTAAGTTTTCCTTTGCGGATTATATTAACATTTATTGCTATTTTTTTTTGCTCAAAATCCAAGAATTTAGGCATCTCACCCGCTCTTTATGCCTTAATAAAATTAAATCCAAAGCCAAGCATACCACTGCAAGTATTCAAGATAGTGTAAACTTCTTCAGCGTAGATCGGACGAAAATATTAAGTATTAAGTATTATTTAATAAACAGGATTCGCGCAAATATAAGAAAACGTTATGTGAACCAGAACGGGCTGGAAATCTATACATACGAGTATAAACAAACTTGAAGTGTCTGTCTGTAATATTGAAATAATTTTCTTTATTGGCTTCTATTAAGCTCAGGGGGTTATGTGTATGCTATTAAGACATAAACAGCCATTTAAAAAACTATCAGTCTGCCTGTCTGTTTGTCTGTTTTTCTGTCTGTTTGTCCGGGCTAATCTTCGGAATGGCTGAACCAAACGGGATTAAACTTTACGAACAGATAGAAAACAAGGAGGGATCTAGGCGTTCTTTTTTAAAGAAAATATTTTTAAATAAATGGTGTTTTATTATTTTAAATATAAACAACACCAAAATAATAGATCTAATCCAAGCGAAGCCAGGGCATGTTGCTAGTATCATAAAATTCATTGATTAGAAAATCTCAAGACTATGCGATACCATATTTAAATTTCTTGAAGAGATGCAGAGACCATAATCTCATTACTACGTGTGTCAAAAGATCAAACATAAAGATGTCGTTAAAAAACAGGATGAAAAACAATATGTATGTAAAAAAGCGGGAAAATCCGAAAGTGCACGCCTAGCCATAGGAGTAGCGATGGTACCTGTAATAAACAGTGTTTTTTTTAGGAAAGATTTAAACTAACAAAGCAATAAGAGTTAAATGTATTTTAATTCATAATAAATTAGATTTTATATTGATACATTTTATACCGATAAGTCTGAGAACTTGCCATTATTTACTCTTATTATTATCTACTCTTGTATTGTATTATTGCCCAATGTCAAAGTGTATTAGAAAGAAAAACAAATAAATTTAAATATCTGTATGGCTGGAAAAAACATGTAAAACAGGCCCATAGACTAGCTAAACTTGATTATCAATTATACATCATGTACGGTAAGCCACAGGGCGGACCTATTTTTAAAAAAATGCGAGAAAGTAGCAAAATATTTAAATCAAGGCAATTTTAATAAGTTTTGTCAAAAAACCCAAGAGCAAATTACGATGGATATTATTGCAACTCAACAATCTAATAAAGCATTCAGAAATTTCTGGAACTAAAAGGTTAGATAGTAAGGTAACCTTTCCAGTGAGTGTTCAAGGTGCAAGCGGACCAGGGCAAATTGCAAATTGACCAATTTCGAGTAAAACCACATGTGCCGCAAGTGCCCAATACTGAGCGATGCACAGTATTGAGCCCGCTTGCCTTCTCAGGTAGAGACATTGCTAATATTATTTCTAAGATGAAGAGAGGGAAATCTCCTGGACATGATGGCCTGAGTGTTGAGCACTTATGTAAAGTCTTGGCAATATTTTTAATTTATGTATGTGTCATTCATATTTACCACCAAACCTTATCAAAGCAATTGTTATTCCGATAGCGAAAAATCCTACTGATGATCTTAGTGATAAGAGTAATTATAGGCCAATTTCTTTGGCTACTGTAGTTTCTAACGTCTTGGATGCTCTCTTTGACAGACGTCTATGTAGTCACACAACTCTACAAGATACACAGTTCGGTTTTCGGGAGGGACTATCAACTGAGAGTGCGATACTGGCGTTAAAGCATACTGTAAGCTACTATGTTGATAGAAAAACTCTTATTTATGCTTGCTTTTTAGATCTGTCTAGGGATTTTGATCTAGTATGTTATGATAAACTGTGGGCAAACCTAAGAGAAGCAGGTGTCCCTGAGGATCTTGTAAATATTCTTTCTTTTTGGCATAACAACCAGTCAAACTTTGTGAGATGGGCAAATATATATTCCGATGAATACCGGTTAGAGTGTGGAGTGAGGCAAGATGGTTTAACGTCGCCTAGCCTCTTTAATATATATGTCAATCAGGTGATAGAGGAGCTCTGCAGCATGCATGTACGTTCACATAGACGACGTGTATCTTAATAACCTTAGCTATGCTGACGACATGATGCTGCAAAGCCCTTCAATTGAAGGCTTAAGAAAATTACTAGGCACATGTGAGCAATATGCTGTTGAACATGGCTTGAGGTATAATGAAAAACAGAGTGAGTATTAAAGGTAAAAATAAAACTTCAGATAATATACCATTATTAACTCTAAACAGAATACCCTTAAGTCGTATAAAACTGTTTAAATATCTTGGCCACATAATTAACGAGAATTTGTGTGATGACCTAGATATAGAAAGAGAGCGCAAGGCATTGTCTGTGCGTGGTAATATGTTGGTTCATAGGTTTGCTCGTTGCACAGCACCAGTCAAAATTACTTTATTCAAAGCCTACTGCCAATCGTTTTACACGAGCAGTCTTTGGACCAACTTCACCCAAAAAGCATACAATGTCCTGCGAATTCAATATAATAATATGTTCAAGGCCTTGTTGGGGCTCCCTCGCTATTGCAGTGCATCAAGTCGGATGACTTTTACGCAATCATGAGAAAAAAAGTAGAGTCTCTTATACGACGCGTGCGAGGGAGCCCGAACAGAGTCCTACAGATGATTAGCAACAGAGTGGATTCTAACCTGTTTGCAACGTTTATTGAACTACATATTTTATGAGTTCCATAAGCCGACAAAACAGAAGTTTGGACTCTGTATTAAGTATTGCGCAGATTTCGTTCAGTTTTTACTAACCTAGCATGTAAGAAAAAATGTACCAATACTAACATATATGGACCTGAGTCTGAAAATAAATAATGAATAATAATTGAACTCAATATGTAGTAATTTTTATAAAAATTATGCCCAAATTTCTACTTCACGTTTTTTTTTTATTTTTCACGTTCAAATTTTTATTTTATTTTTGTATAATTTAATTATTAAAAAAACGAATACGAAAAGTTAACAGGCGTCTGATAATTTCAAAGTAATTTGATTTAGGGGATTTTGTTTCATTCTAGGGGATTCTAAGTGGGTGTTTACGGGAAAGTGGATGAGTCTATCTGGCAACACCGGCCGTGCAACAAATCTAAACGGAGAGAGTTTTGGCGGGAAATTGACCGGCGGCGGTTTGCTGCTCCTGTATTATAGTTTAAATAATAGTTTGAAGTGGATTTTGATATGTAAAAGTGCGATTTTATGTATTAACTGTCTAAGCATTTGAACTATTAGTGGAAACGGTGAAACAAGTGCTCTGATGGTGATGGATTCTCAAGATAAGCTGTTTGTCTGCATAGGCGCCGTTAGATACCATCGCCAACTGTCAGCTGTCTGCTGGCTCAAGTTGCCGTCAAAATCTCCCAAGGGCTGCACAATGTGACGCATCAACATATTGTGAAGCAGTGAACTATGAAAGATAATTATACATTTGGGAAATTATAATAAACCGAATAAAAATACTCAAGACTTGGCCTAAAGGTCTAGATACCAGGCCATAAACTCCAAAAAAAAATCTAAACGGACAAAGTTAATAATTTAACCGCTTCGACGATGGTTTTATTTAAGCAATTTAAGTCAGTGCTTAACTACTAGTGATTACAATCACACGTTATATGTGTAATATACATAAAATACTAGCGTAAAATATCAGACAAGTTCTGTTGTTCCGTATGGTGTTTGTTGAGAAACAGAAACCTTTTAGTAAAAGGGTCTCTGTTTCTCTGTTTCTCTCTTTTAGTTAAACGCATATCTGCATTTGGATTCTAAATCGAAATCTTACATTGGAGTCGGAAAGACAAACGCTGGCTTATTTCACTCCTTTGATGTATACATGACGAACGATGAAGCAAACCGTTTGGTTTCAATTTTTTAGTAGTATGACAATAAAGTGGTAAGTACTGACCGAGCGCCTCGTCGTTCAAAAATGGAAGGGAGAGAAAGAAATTAAGTTATGCAAACGGTAAATTTATTACCAGCGAAAAAACACATTCATCGTCCTTTATAGCTTTTTATTTATTTTTTAAATTAAATGTAAATTGCAATCTTCATTCAAGTACTTGAAAATAACTTCTATTTTCTTAATATTTTACTTAGACGCTTACGTTGATTTTGGGATCATCTGGCTGAATATTTTAACAAAATCTATTCTCGTTGTTATTTTCTTGAAAAATTCTAAAAAGTCCGTTTGGGTAGTTCCCCCGGCAGTGTCATCATTAGGCTGGGACACTTCTTGAGATTCATTATCAGTACGGCCAATAGATGATGCGTACAAAGCTTCAATCAAGCATACAAGTAAAAGAACGACTGCAATTTTAGTCTGTGAAAGGAGAAATGTATAAAAGATGAGTATTTCATTTACCTTATAACAAGAAATGCAGATGTACATACATTAAAATATATGTCTGAATGTCTGTATGTGAATTATATAGGCAGTAGCAATAATTGATGCGCTCATAGCTAAGCTACTGCTTCGACTCTGGCTATAAAAAATACCAGAAAGACCTCGAAGTCTCCATCCATCTATATCATATATAGACAGACGTATATTATCCAGACTGGTGACTGGGAGAACCACAAAGATGCGAGACATCTGTTACTGGCATTCTCAATTTGTCTACCAAGTGTGGCAATATTAAACAAAAAGATGATCCTGACTCTCCTGGTTTGTTTTCCTCTGCCGCCTCTTACGACACCCACGGGACGATGTGGGGTAGTAGATAATTTTATACCAACACTACACGGTTCCTCATGCTCCTTCTAACCTTTACAATGACCAAGAAATTTTAACAACATTCCAAATGAATTATTACACATTAACAATATTAGGAGTTCTATTTCTTTTTTTATTTCTATTTATAAACATTAAACTATTTTTGGACGACAGGAACACGTACCCTGTAGGAATTTGCCAAGCCCTTTAATATTTATAATGCCGTTACTAGATACGAGTAACACTGTTCCAATTAAGATTATTATAGTTGTTGTAAATATTATGCACTCGTACTATGTTCAAAGATGCGGTATAACTAATTGATTCTCTTTCAAAGAGAATGAGTTAGTTCATTTCGTTCCGTGAATCGACGTCAAATGTGTGAAGAAAGTATGACGAAGAAAAATATATAACATTTTATTCAAAAGTAAAGCAAAATTTATTAGAGAAAGGGTTATGGAGCAATTTATTTACCACGATGACACACTGTGCGTGTTGGCGGATTTCGCATATCTTTAAATTATTTTTATTCCTGAGACAGGAAGGTTTCCGCACGATGTTTTCTTTCAGCGCCGAGTTCATGGAAAGTAAGTCATTAAAATTGCAAATTACTAAAATGTTGATACCGGTGGCGATGGATGTTCGCACACTGTGGAATTAGGGGGTGCGCTCAGCCCCTGAGTTAATTTAAAGTTTTTAAAATAACTTACCACTGCTGCCATTTTTTCAGTAGTGAATTCCTCGTTCTGTGTTGAGAGCCCGTTGAGTTATTTCTAACATATAATTAAATGTAGGAGGTATTTAAATAGCAGCGAAAGCTAGATAACATTTTAATGGCACAGTAAACCACTAAAGATATCTTAGATTATTTTAATGGGTGGCTTTTATGGCATTTACCCATTAGTAAAAATTTCACTTACTCTAGCTGGATTACGTCACTACAATTCAGTTGAAATCTTCTTTCAACTGCCAGTACCGGGTTTCAGTTTTAAGTTTTCAGGAACCTCAAACGAGATGTGTTATTACAGAACACTAGGTACTCTGCCTATTTGGATCATAAAATTTATCTGCACGCATAGTCTTTATAGAATTCTGTAATGTTAAACTATTCGATATGGGGTAGTAGATAATCTTATACCAACACTACACGGTTCCTCATGCTCCTTCTAACCTTTACAATGACCAAGAAATTTTAACAACATTCCAAATGAATTATTACACATTAACAATATTAGGAGTTCTATTTATTTTTTTATTTCTATTTATAAACATTAAACTATTTTTGGACGACAGGAACACGTACCCTGTACGAATTTGCCAAGCCCTTTAATATTTATAATGCCGTTACTAGATAGGAGTAACACTGTTCCAATTAAGATTACTATAGTTGCTGTAAATATTATGCACTCGTACTATGTTCAAAGATGCAGTATGACTAATTGATTCTCTTTCAAAGAGAATGAGTTAGTTCATTTCGTTCCGTGAATCGACGTCAAATGTCCGAAGAAAGTATGACGAAGAAAATTATATAATATTATATTCAAAAGTAAAGCAAAATTTATTGGAGAAAGGGTTATGGAGCAATTTATCCACCGCGCTGACGCACTGTGCGTGTTGGCGGTGATTGATACCGGTGGCGATGGAACGCAGCTTGTTCGCACACTGTGGAATTAGGGGGTGCGCTCAGCCCCTTCTTTATTTAAAGTTTTTAAAATAACTTACCACTGCTGCCATTTTTTCAGTAGTGAATTTCTCGTTGTGTGTTGAAAGCCCGTTGTGTTATTTCTAACATATAATTTAATGTAGGAGGCATTTAAATAGCAGCGACAACTACATAAAATTTTAATGGCACAGTAAACCTCTAAAGATATCTTAGATTGCTTTAATGGGTGGCTTTTATGGCATTTACCCAATTTCATTCAGTCTAGCTGGATTACGTCACTACTATACAGTTGAAATCTTCTTTCAACTGCCAGTCACGGGTTTCAGTTTTAAGTTTTCAGGAACCTCAAACGAGATGTGTTATTACCAGAACATGTTAAACTATTCACAAGAAAATTAAACTTTTTATAAAAAGTAAAAGCCGACTTTAAATACTAATAAAAAAATAGTTCCACAGACTAGTTTCTAAAGTCGGTGCTTAAACATAGTGTCTTGATTAATTAACACGTTCCCTGTTCATCGTACAAGGGTTAAAATAACCACAAATTTCTGCAAGATGATGTTACTATGGTTCTTAACTATCAAAAAAAGTATTTTGCAGTGGTCGACATGTCAATTTGAAATAAAATGAATCCAAATGAAGTCGTTCAGGCGTAAGTTGTCAGAGTAAAAATCTTTATTTCAGTCAGTTCTGGTTTGTTAGTGTTAATTTCAAATAACCTGATATATTTACTTTATTAGTTTAAAGAAAGAAAAGTGGCAATTTACTGTTTAAATTTTATTCTTTTATAATTTCAGTATAGGTACATAAGAATACACTCTCAGAAATGGCAGAGATTATTTTTTTAATTTCCTCTTCATAAGTCTATATCAACACTCACAAGTCCATTAAAAATATTTGCCATCGAGTTGAATGGACTCCTAGTTGTAGCTAATTTGTGACTGCATATGGACTTTTGGACATGAAACGTGTACGTAGCCTTTGAAGTCAGGCCCGGCTTCAAAGGTAGGATTCCTGCAAAGTAACGCCTGATTCTATTAATTATATTATTTGAAAATTATTATAATATGTATTTACCTATGAAATTACCATTCTCTAGTACTCGTACTAGCCATTTCAAATCAAAATTAATTTTTGTTTGACTAAGAATTCTAATTTCAAACTAATATTATTTGAAAAATATGGAGCTCTTTTTTTCAAAATTGCTTTATTTTGATAAGCGTTATGTTTTCATCGCATATGTATTTTTTCTTCATCATGGATATGTTAAAAATTGGAGTAAGGTGCTTTGGGGTTAATACTAAAATGGGGGAATTCCGATATTTACAAATTACGGCTTAACTAGCCAATATTTTTTGCTCTGGTAAATTTATTCTAGGCGACATTTTATTTGTCTCCCTCGCTTCAGTCGTTTCAGATAGCTAGTCTCAATAGTGCGCGTGCAAAGTTAACTTTTCGGTGGAAAAAGCTTTTTTCAATTGTTTTCGGTTTTCCGAAATTACCCCACGTTCATTATCTTAGGAATTTGCTAAGTAATCTTAATTATTGTTTGATTTTATGATAGATAATCGTTTTTAAAGCTTTATTTTATAGGTTAGGATTAGCCAGCCATTGTTTTTGTGTTTTTTTTTTCGGAAATAAGTACCCCACAGGGTTAATAACGAATTAATGGACCATCGAATTACTTTTCCATTGTAGTTTCCAGTGGCTGTCAATCTTTCGTCGGACTACTTTATTATATTCTTTGATTTATACGAATAAAAAAATTCCAGTGACTTTTTACGATAAAGTTAATATCTTCTATGAATTGTTAAGGCTTTAAAAATCCCAATCTCGGATACTTTTGACACAGAATATATACTCAACGCGAAAAGAAACAACACTTTAGCACGTGTGCACGTAAAATCACTAGCACTATCACTACAACTATGTGTGCGTGCCTGGATGTGTGCGGGCGCATTGAGTGACGCGCGGGGCATGGAACGGGCCGTCGCCGACTGCCCTGGCTGAGGGCTGCTCTTTATACAAAAATAATGCCTATTCATTTGTATATAATTATTCTACATTTATTTAGTTACAATATTTATTTATATATATGGCATATTTATGTTATACATAATAGTTTTAAAGTATATATTTGTAATTTTATATATTTATGTTTATAAACATATATATTTATACACACACTTTCATGAACTGCCAAGGAATCTAGAAAGTAGAAAGTATCAGAGATACAATTTCTACTTTCTAGATTCCTTACATTAGATGAATTGGCGATGTTTGTTCCTGGTATACTCATAAAGTAACTATTGGTTTTGTGAGCATCACTAAAACATTCTGGTAAGTGATCCAAACTTTTAAAAGACGGTTACACAAATGACTTCAAATTTTTCCATGGAACATTTTGTGTTATGTAAATATTGGTTAAATTGCTTTTCGAAATATGCCTTCTTCTCAGCATAGAGACTGCTGTTCACCAAACTTTTAGGGTCTTGTATTGAATTTTATCTTGTTCAGTTTTTGCGTGGCGATATTTATTGCGATATTTATTTACGGTTAATCGTGAACCATGGCAGTTCTTTCTTACGGATAGTTATTACTTTCTTTGTTGTATGTTTATCAAATAGTTCTAAAATTCATTTGTAAAATACGGAAACCATATCATTCATACAATTGTACCTAGTAATGTTATCCCAGTTTATGGATTTAACTTCGGACTCAAAATGTGACAGATTAATATTTTTACAGGTCTTATAATTTGCTGCCTTAGAGCTACCTTGGGCTTTCCAATTTTAAAATCGATCCATACAATAGCATGACCATCAAGTTCAGGAGTATATTTTACACTAGTATTTGTCACATCGGCATTCGTGTTTACCAATCAGTGGGGAAATTTGGAATAGGGCAACGGAACCCAAGGGGCCAGCAGCTGGCCGACTTCATGGAGAAAGAGGGACTCTTTATGATGAACTCTTCCTTCCAGAAGCGGCCCCACAGGAAGTGGACCTGGTCGAGCCGCAACGGTTCGACAAAAAATGAGATTGACTTCATTATGACGACCAGACGACAACTGTTCAGTGATGTCTCGATCGCGAGGGTGAAAACCGGCAGCGATCACCGAATGGTTAGAGGCACACTGAACCTAAACGTTAAGTTGGAGAGGTCTCGTCTAATGAAGTCAACGCTCCGTCCCCCTCGTGCTCTAATCCAAAGTCCCGAAACCTTTCAGCTCGAGTTACAAAACCGTTTTCAGTGCCTAGAAGACTGCAATGAAGTGGACGATTTGAATGACAAGCTCGTGGAAACTGTCCATGCGGTCGGAGCTAAGTTCTGCAAGACCCGCCGCAGAAGAACACAAAAACTCTCCGATCACACTCTTAATCTCCTGGCTGTTAGACGGGGGATGAAGCTACATTCTTCAACAGATTTGACAGCATACAGGCAACTGAACAGACAGATCTCCAAATGCATGCGGCGGGACTTACGCAACTTCAATACAGCTCGTATTGAAGAAGCGATGGAGCAGAACCAAGGCTCCAAAGTCGTTGCCAGAGATCTGTCTGCCAGAAAGAGCCAACTGTCAAAGCTGAAGACCGAATGTGGCAACATCATTTCCGGGGCACCTGAGATTTTGAGTGAGATTGAGAGGTTCTATGGGCAGCTGTACACGTCGTCGTTGGAGCCGCACGCAAGTGTGAGTAACGATCCAAGAGCGAGTCTTATCCGACATTATTCCGATGATATCCCGGACGTCAGTCTGAGCGAGATTGGCATGGCTCTCCAGCACCTTAAAAACGGCAAGGCCCCAGGCGAGGATGGAATTATAGCGGAGCTTCTGAAAGCGGGTGGAAAACCGGTACTTGAAGTCCTTCAGAAGCTCTTTAATTCCGTCCTCCATGGTGGCATTACACCGGAGGCGTGGAGCAGAAGTGCAGTGGTCTTGTTCTTCAAGAAAGGCGACAACGCTCTCTTGAAGAACTGCAGACCGATTTCCCTTCTGAGCCGCGTCTACGTGCTGTTTTCGAGAGTCATTACGAATCGTCTCGCGCGCAGACTTGACGACTTCCAGCCTCCTGAACAAGCCGGTTTCCGAAAAGGCTTTAGCACCATAGACCACATACATACTCTTCGGCAAATTGTACAGAATTCCGAGGAGTACAATTTGCCACTATGTCTGGCGTATGTGGACTATGAGAAAGCCTTTGATTCCGTCGAAATTTGGGCGGTGCTGCAATCCCTTCAGCGATGCCAAGTTGACTGTAGGTATATCGAAGTGTTGAAGTGCTTGTACAGTAGGGCTACGATGGCTATCCGAGTACAGAACCAGAGTACGAAACCTATCCAATTGCAGAGAAGTGTAAGACAGGGTGACGTCATATCCGCGAAACTCTTAACCGCTGCAATGGAAGACGTTTTAAAGCTTCTGGACTGGAAAGGATACGGTATCAACATCAATGGCGAGTACATCACTCACCTGTTTCCCAACGGATAGGTCTTAAGATGAACATGGACAAAACAAAGATCATGTTTAATGTCCATGTCACAACTATGCCGGTAGTTGTTGGGAACACTAAGCTCGAAGTTGTTGATGAGTATGTTTACCTGGGAAAAATATTACGACTAGGTAAGTCCAACTTCAACCGAGAGGTCAATCGACGGATTCAACTCGGTTGGGCAGCGTTCGGGAAATTACGGCACATCTTCTCGTCAGGTATACCTCAAAACTTGAATACGAGACTGTACACACAGTGCGTGTTGCCAGTGATGACATACGGAACTGAGACGTGGTCCTTCACTGCTGGCCGGATGAGGAAGCTCAAAGTCGCTCAGCGAGCTATGGAGAGGGCTATGCTCGGAGTTTCTCTGCGTGCTAAACTCAGAAATGAGGATATCCGCAGTAGAACCAGAGTGACCGACATAGCCCAACGGATTAGTAAGCTGAAGTGACAACGGGCCGGCCATATAGCTCGAAGAACCGACAACCGATGGGGAAGACAGGTTCTCGAGTGGCAGCCTCGTACCGGCAGGCGAAGTGTAGGGCGTCCCCCCACTAGATGGAGTGAAGACCTGGTAAGACATGCAGGAAGTCGATAGATGCAGGTGGCTCGGGACCGTGCTTTGTGGCGTTCCTTGGGGGAGGCCTATGTTCAGCAGTGGACTTGTGAAGGGCTGTAATGATGATGATGATGATGAAATCAAGTAACGTAGCAGCACACTCTTGTATAAAATGGATAGGTTGAAAAATACAGTTTTTCAACCTAATATACTGCAAAAATTGATGAAGCTGTTGCGTTTTGTTGTCACCTTTATCCAAAATATTTATATTGAAAACTCCCAATAAAATTATACTATCAAAATTTGAATACGAAATTAAAGCGTCTGCAAGAGAATTAAGGAACCTTTCTACATTTACTAATTGTGGCCGACATGCCGTTCCAATCAAATGCTTAATTTTCCTGTAACTGTTTAAATTACCTGAAACTCATCGCTTATGCATCTGATTGACACTGTATTATAAAAGCCAGCTCTTAAACTTTTACTTTTAGTGGTAGCCATATTGTAATAATGTTTATGTATGTATAATCACTTCCTGTATATAATCGTCCATAATTTGAAAATAAGTAATTAAGGAATATTTTATAGGAACATCTTATATTGTAATAATTTGAACTGGCTAACGTCGGTATGCAAACAAAAAATAAAATCATTTTTAAAATATTATGATCAAAAAATAAGGGCTACATAGCGAAACAGTTTACAAAATATACACACCAAAAATAGAATAACAAAGGTAAAAATTTAAAAAAATATTCCGAATAAAAATAACATATTTCTAAACTTGCACTAGCTAACAATACAAAGTAGAAATAATTAAACTTATCAAATTTAAATTACGTTAAACAATTCGAAATTATACAATATGAAATATATCAGCGACAATGAGAGACATAGGCAAGCCCGTCGCTACGACATCTACATGCTTGTAGAACTCCTTCTTCCCCATTAAATAGCCAGTTGTGACTCAATTTCTGATTCATATATTAATATACTTAATAAAAATATGTAACAATAAAATTACATAGGTATTAAAAACTATCGAAATCTTAGTAAGTCTTAGTAGTCTTTCCACATCTAAATTATATAAAAATGCATTTTTCAATTTCACTAATCAACGTTTCTTTGTTTCTTCTGTAATAAAAGATGTTAGTAATCATAATTAATCCTATTATTAATATATTATTGTTACACCGTAATTGAATATTGTAAGTAGTTAATATATTCCACTACAATTGAAATGTCAATATATGTAACTTAGAAGTATTGAAACTACTAAAATACCCTTCCGCCTGGCAGTGGAAGGGAAACTATAAAACGGAATGACGGGCGTGTCCGAGGATACAATAGAATTTGTGCTGAAATAGTCGTGTCGGAGTGAACTAGTGTAAATTGAAAGTTTGTTTATAAAGTTGATTAATTCATTGTTGAAAAATAAAAGAGAATAAGTGTAAACTGTGTTTATTTAACATGAAATATAGAGTGTTAACCGTGAACTGAAGTTTCTTTTTACATCATATGGAGTAATGACTGTGTACTGAAGTTTGTTTTTACATCTCAGAAGTGGGATACCGTCCATAAAAGTGAGTAAGGATGTTTCTTTTACACATATTTATGAAGATACCAGAGTATTTGTTTACCCAGTTTTTTTACTGTATGTTTTTTTTTTTCCTTTGAATTTCGTTTACAACTTTATTTGGATTTTAAGTTTTTTTTAAAACTCTTGTTTTGCTTAACCTTAATTTAAAGTAATGTAGTATTTACAGTATGATCAATACACTAAACGAGATTCGTTGGGTTCTTTTCTTCGGGATCTTCTCTGAATACCCTTAGTATATACATTATTACCCTCTCAGTTAACTATTTAAGATATAATTTAATAAAGGTTAAGTGGGCATAGCTGCTAATATATTATATGCTTTAGTGAGAAATCAACAAACTTTGCTTATAGTTTTATGAATAGTAAGAAAGGTATAAGCTTATGGTAAACATATAAATGTCATATTAACACGTTCATTGTCAATTCTTACACTTGGATGTGCAAGTTTCAGATGCCACGTGACAAACGACTAAAGTCGCGACGGTCAAAGAAAAGGCGAGATGAACGACGAGACTTTAGCCCAACCCAGTCGCATCACTCGCGGTCTAGATCACGACACCGAGCGCGGTCCAGTTCTTCGCATCGTGCGCGGTCAGGGTCATTGTACCGTGCCCGGTCTAAGTCTCTGCTCCGCGTGCGGTCGAAATCGCCTAGACGTGCGCGATCGAGGTCAGCATCACGGGTGGTTTCCCGGACGCCCCGAGTAAGCAGAACCAGGAGGGACTCGAGTAAGCAGAGTTTTAACTTTAATGTTACTGGTGACCATAGTCATTCTCGTAATGCAGAACGCGAACATTTGATTGAACTCAATGATGGTCAGCCTAACAGGAACCACATGAACGCTAGCTTATTTGAGAAAATGTTAGATATAATGAAAGATTACAAGAAAAATTCCGATAATAGTGATAGATTTCCTGCTCTTAACGTTATACCAGATTTTGATCCCATGACAAGAGAACAGACGGTCGATACTTGGATCCAGAAAGTAGAAGAGTGCGCCCAAATATATAATTGGAACGATAAGCAAACAATCCATTATGCCTTGCCAAAACTTTGCGGAGTTGCAAAAACGTGGTACCAAGGGTTGCCGTCGGTCTTCTTTTCATGGAGAGAATGGAAAGAAAAACTGCTAAACTCGTTTCCATCTAGAGAAAATTATGCAGAGCTACTAACGGAGATGCTTAGAAAAAAATCAAAATTTGGTGAATCTTTGGAATTATATTACTATTCAAAACTTAACCTATTAAACAGATGTTCCATTTTTGGTAAAAATGCAGTAGACTGCATAATTTATGGAATCGAGGATCGTGGTATTAGATTAAGCATACAAGCAGCCCAATTTAATGAGCCAGAACAGCTTTTAAAATACTTTAAAACTATAAGACTTGGTCAAAATAAAGAGCTAGATGTTAATAAAAATAAAGAGAAAAGGTATGTCGCCTCCAACACTACAAGCTCTTCAGATACGGGAAAAACAAGCAAACCTGACCATAACGTAACTTGTTACAATTGCAATGAGACGGGTCATACATTTTACAGGTGCCCTAAGCCGACTATTAAATGTAAAAACTGTAGGTGGAGAGGCCACACTGCAGAAAACTGTCCCAAAAATATTAGCCAAACATCTAAACATATAGATAAACCGGGAACCAGTGTCAAAACAGTAATGGAAGTTAATATAACTGAAAATAGCAATGCGAAGTACCGAGTTCCAGTAAAGGTCAACGGTAATGTCCTTCTTGCTCATATCGATTTAGGAAGTGACTGCACTTTAATTAGATTGTCAGATGCAGAGAAATCATGTGTTAAATGGCAGGCTGTTGATTCTCCCGTTCTGAAAGGATTAGGAAATATTCCTTATCGACCATTAGGAGTAACGTACGTAACTATAGATATTCAAGGTGTAGTTGAAGAAAATGTAAAAGCATTAATATTAAACGACTACATGATAAGCCATCCTATACTCATTGGACACACGTATACTGAGCGCCCTACAATAGAAATTATTAAAACCTCTTCAGATTTGATTATAAAGCGAAGTAACTTCCAAATTGAAAATGTTAAGATACCTCTTGTAGTTTCTGAAAAGGTAGTCTTAAAACGTGATGGCCTTTCTATAATTTGTGCTAAATCTGAAAAGGATATTTCTGGTTCTATTTACGTTCATGGGGATATCAGGGGACCCCCGGGTAAAGAATATTTCTTATTACCGGGCCAATTTCAAATAATAAACGGAATAACAAAGCTACTGGTTCAATGTTTAAGCGACGATACGGTCGAGATAGGCCACGGAATTTTAATAACTCGTGCACGTAGTATAACTAATAATTGCAACGACATGGCCTGTTTTAAATATAAACTTAGAAGATGAGTCGATAACTTACAACTGGTGGACTAAAAGTAAATAGTTTCCATCCAATTCCCAAAATTGACATACCCTTCCACACTATCCATGCTGACCATTTAGGCCCTTTCAATAAGAGCAAAAGAAGGAATAGCTATATTATAGTCATATTCGATGCCTTTACCAAATTTGTTAATTTAACAGCAGTGCAAAATACGAAATCTACAACAACTATTCGAATATTTAAAGAACATTTTAGTTATTTTGGAACTCCCGCTAGACTTATAACCGATCAGGTTACAACCTTTACAAGCAAAAAGTTTCGGGACTTTATAGTTTCTAAGGGTATTAAACATGTCCTTAACGCTGTCGCCACCCCTAGAGCGAATGGCCAAGTAGAGCGGTACAGTCGCACAATTCTGGCTGCACTCGGCGCAATGACCCACGAAAAGCCTATAAATGTGTGGGATGAGTACCTGCCTGACGTTCAACTTGGAATCAATACCACTGTTCATGCCATTACGAAAAAAAACTCCAACAGAGCTTTTATTTGGCCATAGAATTACAAATCCTTCCGAAGGGATCCTTAATGACATCATCGAGGACGTTAATGAAAATGAGGTTGCTCCTAACTTAAACACCATCAGACAGGGTGCAAAGCTTCTTATAGATAAGCAGCAACATAAATATAAAGAACGATCCGAAACTCGCGTGAAAAATAACATAGCCCTTAAGGTAGGCGATCTTGTAAGTGTTTTGAGAACTATCCCCAGCCAAGAAGGGCAGTCTCGTAAGTTAGAACCAAAATTTAGGGGCCCTTATCGAATAAAAAAAAAGTTTTACCGAATGATAGGTACATTATCGAAGATACACCACTAACAAAAAAGGTAGACGTTATGAAGCAATTGTTGCAATTGATAAGTTGAAACCATGGCTAAATTTTCAGAGTGCCAATGATGATAGTGATGGCTCAAACAGTAGCAGTAAGGACGATGATGACCAAAGTTATTGATTGTTCGTTAAGTCATATTATATTTACTATTCCTTATTCATTATGTGTCACTAGGGCTTAATTTTTTTTTTATATTCTTGGCAAGTGTTTAAATAGTTATTTGTTTATTCGAACACCAAATGAAATGTACAAAATGTACAATGTATTGTATATAACATGTTTATATAAACTTTTATTTTATTTTTATTCATGTATGTTTGTGATTTTTATTGTGCTCACAATATTCAGGGTGTGCACATTAATATAAGATTATCTTATGCTCATGATATTCAGGGTGAGTATAGGAAAGAGTTTGCTCATAACATTCTAAGCACAAGATAAGTGAACTCACAATATTCAGGGTGAGGTCACTACCTGGTCAACGTCCTGTGTAGTCTGCTGATTCTGGTCCAGGGTAGTAAATTGAATGTAAGATTTTACTATAGTGGAAGGTAACAGACACTGTAGACTTTACTGGGCGTAGGGTTTTTGCTTGAATGACATGGAATAATATTACCTAAGATTTAATATTATTGTAAAAATATTATGCTATTGTTATTTACCTAGAAATTACTTTTTTTTAATGGCTAAACTAAACTCACAACGATGGGACTCGTTGCAGCAAAAGGATGGCGGAGTTGTAATAAAAGATGTTAGTAATCATAATTAATCCTATTATTAATATATTATTGTTACACCGTAATTGAATATTGTAAGTAGTTAATATATTCCACTACAATTGAAATGTCAATATATGTAACTTAGAAGTATTGAAACTACTAAAATACCCTTCCGCCTGGCAGTGGAAGGGAAACTATAAAACGGAATGACGGGCGTGTCCGAGGATACAATAGAATTTGTGCTGAAATAGTCGTGTCGGAGTGAACTAGTGTAAATTGAAAGTTTGTTTATAAAGTTGATTAATTCATTGTTGAAAAATAAAAGAGAATAAGTGTAAACTGTGTTTATTTAACATGAAATATAGAGTGTTAACCGTGAACTGAAGTTTCTTTTTACATCATATGGAGTAATGACTGTGTACTGAAGTTTGTTTTTACACTTCTTTGGGCAATTTGAAAATTAATTTATTTAGAAAATAATATTTACAACTAAAACAATATTTATATTAACTATATTAAGTATTTCTATTAAAATCATTAAATTCTCCTTTGCGTAAGTTTTCCTTTGCGGATTATATTAACATTTATTGCTATTTTTTTTTGCTCAAAATCCAAGAATTTAGGCATCTCACCCGCTCTTTATGCCTTAATAAAATTAAATCCAAAGCCAAGCATACCACTGCAAGTATTCAAGATAGTGTAAACTTCTTCAGCGTAGATCGGACGAAAATATTAAGTATTAAGTATTATTTAATAAACAGGATTCGCGCAAATATAAGAAAACGTTATGTGAACCAGAACGGGCTGGAAATCTATACATACGAGTATAAACAAACTTGAAGTGTCTGTCTGTAATATTGAAATAATTTTCTTTATTGGCTTCTATTAAGCTCAGGGGGTTATGTGTATGCTATTAAGACATAAACAGCCATTTAAAAAACTATCAGTCTGCCTGTCTGTTTGTCTGTTTTTCTGTCTGTTTGTCCGGGCTAATCTTCGGAATGGCTGAACCAAACGGGATTAAACTTTACGAACAGATAGAAAACAAGGAGGGATCTAGGCGTTCTTTTTTTTAAAATAAATGGTGTTTTATTATTTTAAATATAAACAACATCACAATAATAGATCTAATCCAAGCGAAGCCAGGGCAGGTTGCTAGTATCAAAAATTCGTTGATTAGAAGATCTCAAGACTATGCGATACCATATTTAAATTTCTTGAAGAGATGCAGAGACCATAATCTCATTACTACGTATGTCAAAAGATCAAAAATAAAGATGTCGTTAAAAAAACAGGATGAAAAAACAATATGTATGTAAAAAAGCGGGAAAATCCGAAAGTGCACGCCTCGCCATAGGAGTAGCGATGGTACCTGTACTAAATAGTGTTTTTTTTTTTTTAGGAAAGATTTAAACTAACAAAGCAATAAGAGTTTAATGTATTTTAATTCATAATAAAATAGATTTTATATTGATACATTTTATACCGATAAGTCTGAGAACTTGCCGTTATTTACTCTTATTATTATCTACTCTTGTATTGTATTATTGCCCAAAGTCAAAGTGTATTAGAAAGAAAAACAAATAAATTTAAATATCTGTATGGCTGGAACAAACATGTAAAACAGGGCCCATAGACTAGCTAAACTACATTATCAATTATACATCATGTACGGTAAGCCACAGGGCGGACCTATTTTTAAAAAAATGCGGGAAAGTAGCAAAATATTTAAATCAAGGCAATTTTAATAAGTTTTGTCAAAAAAACCAAGAGCAAATTACGATGGATATTATTGCAACTAAACACTCTAATAAAGCATTCAGTAATTTCTGGAAAAGCACTAAAGGGTTAGATCGTAAAGTAACCTTTCCAATGAGTGTTCAAGGTGCAAGCGGACCAGGGCAAATTGCAAATTGATCAATTTCGAGTAAAACCACATGTGCCGCAAGTGCCCAATACTGAGCGATGCACAGTATTGAGCCCGCTTGCCTTCTCAGGTAGAGACATTGCTAATATTATTTCTAAGATGAAGAGAGGGAAATCTCCTGGACATGATGGCCTGAGTGTTGAGCACTTATGTAAAGTCTTGGCAATATTTTTAATTTATGTATGTGTCATTCATATTTACCACCAAACCTTATCAAAGCAATTGTTATTCCGATAGCGAAAAATCCTACTGATGATCTTAGTGATAAGAGTAATTATAGGCCAATTTCTTTGGCTACTGTAGTTTCTAACGTCTTGGATGCTCTCTTTGACAGACGTCTATGTAGTCACACAACTCTACAAGATACACAGTTCGGTTTTCGGGAGGGACTATCAACTGAGAGTGCGATACTGGCGTTAAAGCATACTGTAAGCTACTATGTTGATAGAAAAACTCTTATTTATGCTTGCTTTTTAGATCTGTCTAGGGATTTTGATCTAGTATGTTATGATAAACTGTGGGCAAACCTAAGAGAAGCAGGTGTCCCTGAGGATCTTGTAAATATTCTTTCTTTTTGGCATAACAACCAGTCAAACTTTGTGAGATGGGCAAATATATATTCCGATGAATACCGGTTAGAGTGTGGAGTGAGGCAAGATGGTTTAACGTCGCCTAGCCTCTTTAATATTTATGTCAATCAGGTGATAGGGGAGCTCTGCAACATGCATGTACGTTGTCACATAGACGACGTGTATCTTAATAACCTTAGCTATGCTGACGACATGATGTTGCAAAGCCCTTCAATTGAAGGCTTAAGAAAATTACTAGGCACATGTGAGCGATATGCTGTTGAACATGACTTGAGGTATAATGAAAAACAGAGTGAGTATTAAAGGTAAAAATAAAACTTCAGATAACATACAATTATTAACTGAAAACAGAATACCCTTAAGTCGTATAAAACTGTTTAAATATCTTGGCCACATAATTAACGAGAAATTGTGTGATGACCTAGATATAGAAAGAGAGCGCAGGGTATTATCTGTGTGTGGTAATATGTTGGTCATAGGTTTGCTCGTTGCGCAGCACCAGTCAAAATTACTTTATTCAAACCCTACTGCCAATCGTTTTACATGAGCTGTCTTTGGACCAAGTTCACCCAAAAAGCATACAATGTTCTGCGAATTCAATATAATAATATGTTCAAGGTCTTGTTGGGGCTCCCTCGCTATTGCAGTGCATCAAGTCGGATGACTTTTACGCAATCATGAGAAAAAAAGTAGAGTCTCTTATACGACGCGTGCGAGGGAGCCCGAACAGAGTCCTACAGATGATTAGCAACAGAGTGGATTCTAACCTGTTTGCAAGGTTTATTAAACTACATATTTTATGAGTTCCATAAGCCGACAAAACAGAAGTTTTGAGTCTGTATTAAGTATTGCGTAGATTTCGTTCAGTTTTTACTAACCTAGCATGTACGAAAAAATGTACCAATACTAACATATATGGACCTGATGGAAGTAAATGCTGGGCCGTCAAGAAGAAGGATGAAAATAGACTGCATGCGAATGAAATGAGAATGTTACGATGGATGTGTGGTGTGACAAGGATGGATAAGATAAGGAATGAGTATATAAGAGGAAGCCTGAAAGTAGCGCCAGTGGTAGAAAAGGTGAGAGGAAGCAGATTGGCATGGTTTGGGCATGTGATGCGGAGGAATGAAAGTCATGTCACAAAACGAGTGTTGAATATGAATGTGGAGGGACACACGGGCAGAGGAAGGCCGAATAAAAGATGGATCGATTGTGTGAAGAGTGATATGAGAATGAAAGGAGTAAGTATGGAAATGACGGCTGATAGAGAGGAATGGAACAAAAAGATTTACTGCGCCGACCCCAGATAATGGGAAATGGTTTAGAGAATGATGACTAACATATATGGACCTGAGTCTGAAAATAAATGATGAATAATAATTGACCTCAATATGTAGTAATTTTTATAAAAATTATGCCCAAATTTCTACTTCACGTGTTTTTTTTATTTTTCACGTTCAAATTTTTATTTTGTTTTTGTATAATTTATTTATTAACAAAACGAATACGAAAAGTTAACAGGCGTCTGATAATCTCAAAGTAATTTGATTTAGGGGATTTTGTTTCATTCTAGGGGATTCTAAGTGGGCGTTTACGGGAAAGTGGATGAGTCTATCTGGCAACACTGGCCATGCAATAAATCTAAACGGACAAAGTTAATAATTTAACCGCTTCGACGATGGTTTTATTTAAGCAATTTAAGTCAGTGCTTAACTACTAGTGATTACAATCACACGTTATATGTGTAATATACATTAAATACTAGCGTAAAATAGCAGACAAGTTCTGTTGTTCCGTATGGTGTTTGTTGAGAAACAGAGACCCTTTAGTAAAAGGGTCTCTGTGTCTCTGTTTCTCTCTGTTAGTTAAACGCATATCTGCATTTGGATTCTAAATCGAAATCTTGCCTTGAAGCCATCCACATTGGAGTCGGAAAGACAAACGCTGGCTTATTTCACTCCTTTGATCTATGCATGACGAACGATGAAGCAAACCGTTTGGTTTCAATTTTTTAGTAGTATGACATTAAAGTGGTAAGTACTGACCGAGCGCCTCGTCGTTCAAAAATGGAAGGGAGAGAAAGAAATTAAGTTATGCAAACGGTAAATTTATTACCACCGAAAAAACACATTCATCGTCCTTTATAGCTTTTTATTTATTTTTTAACTTAAATGTAAATTGCAATCTTCATTCAACTACTTGAAAATAACTTCTATTTTCTTAATATTTAACATAGAAGCTTACGTTGATTTTGGGATCATCTGGCTGAATATTTTAACAAAATCTATTCTCGTTGTTATTTTCTTGAAAAATTCTAAAAAGTCTGTTTGGGTAGTTCCCCCGGCAGTGTCATCATTATGCTGGGACACTTCTTGAGATTCATTATCAGTACGGCCAATAGATGATGCGTACAAAGCTTCAATCAAGCATACAAGTAAAAGAACGACTGCAATTTTAGTCTGTGAAAGGAGAAATGTATAAAAGATGAGTATTTCATTTACCTTATAACAAGAAATGCAGATGTACATACATTAAAATATATGTCGCTTAAATTTGAATAATATAGGCAGTAGCTATAATTAATGCGCTCATAGCTAAGCAACTGCTTCGACTCTGGCTATAAAAATACCAGAAAGACCTCGAAGTCTCCATCCATCTATATCATCATATATAGACAGACGTATATTATCCAGACTGGTGGCTGGGAGAACCACAAAGATGCGAGACATCTGTTACTGGCATTCTCAATTTGTCTACCAAGTGTGGCAATATTAAGCAAAAAGATGATCCTGACTCTCCTGGTTTGTTTTCCTCTGCCGCCTCTTACGACACCCACGGGGCGATATGGGGTAGTAGATAATCTTATACCGCCACTACACGGTTCCTCATGCTCCTTCTAACCTTTACAATGACAAAGAAATTTTTACAACATTCCAAATGAATTATTACACATTAACAATATTAGGAGTGCTATTTTTTTTATTTCTATTTATAAACATTAAATTATTTTTGGACGACAGGAACACGTACCCTGTAGGAATTTGCCAAGCCCTTTAATATTTATAATGCCGTTTCTAGATACGAGTAACACTGTTCCAATTAAGATTATTATAGTTGTTGTAAATATTATGCACTCGTACTATGTTCAAAGATGCAGTATAACTAATTGATTCTCTTTCAAAGAGAATGAGTTAGTTCATTTCGTTCCGTGAATCGACGTCAAATGTCCGAAGAAAGTATGACGAAGAAAATTATATAATATTATATTCAAAAGTAAAGCAAAATTTATTAGAAAGGATTATGGAGCAATTTATCCACCGCGCTGACGCACTGTGCGTGTTGGCGGATGTCTTTAAATTATTTTTATTCCTGAGACAGGAAGGTTTCCGCACGATGTTTTCTTTCAGCGCCGAGTTCATGGGAAGTCAGCCATTAAAATTGCAAATTACTAATATGTTGATACCGGTGGCGATGAAACGCGGCTTGTTCGCACACTGTGGAATTAGGGGGTGCGCTCAGCCCCTGAGTTAATTTAAAGTTTTTAAAATAACTTACCACTGCTGCCATTTTTTCAGTAGTGAATTCCTCGTTGTGTGTTGAAAGCCCGTTGAGTTATTTCTAACATATAATTGTATGTAGGAGGTATTTAAATAGCAGCGAAAGCTAGATAACATTTTAATGGCACAGTAAACCACTAAAGATATCTTAGATTATTTTAATGGGTGGCTTTTATGGCATTCACCCATTAGTAAAAATTTCACTTAGACTAGCTGGATTACGTCACTACAATTCAGTTGAAATCTTCTTTCAACTTGTAGCGTATGTGCCTCACATCACGTGACATTACAAACTGCCAGTCCCGGGTTTCAGTTTTAAGTTTTCGGGAACCTCAAACGAAACCAGAACACTAGGTACTCTGCCTATTTGGATCATAAAATTTATCGACACGCATAGTCTTTATAGAATTCTGTAATGTTAAACTATTCACAAGAAAATTAAACTTTTTATAAAAAGTAAAAGCCGACTTTAAATACTAATAAAAAAATAATTCCACAGACTAGTTCCTAAAGTCGGTGCTTAAACATAGTGTCTTGATGAATTAACACGTTCCCTGTTCATCGTACAAGGGTTAAAATAACCCCAATTTTCTGCAAGATGATGTTATTATGGTTCTTAACTATCAAAAAAAAAAGTACTTTGCAGTGGTCGACATGTCACTTTGAAATAAAATGAATCCAAATGGAGTCGTTCAGGCGTAAGTTGTCAGAGTAAAAATATTTATTTCAGTCAGTTCTGGTTTGTTAGTGTTAATTTCAAATAACCTGATATATTTACTTTATTAGTTTAAAGAAATAAAAGTGGCAATTTACTGATTAAATTTTATTCTTTTATAATTTCATTATAGGTACATAAAAATACACTGTCAGAAATGGCAGACGTTGTTTTTTTAATTTCCTCTTCATAAGTCTATATCAACACTCACAAGTGCATTAAAAATATTTGCCATCGAGTTGAATGGACTTCTAATTGTAGCCAATTTGTGACTGCATATGGAGTTTTGGACATGAAACGTATACGTAGCCTTTGAAGTCAGGCCCGGCTTCAAAGGAAGGATTCCTGCAAATTAACGCCTGATTCTATTAATTATATTATGTGAAAATCATTAGGTATTTACCTATGAAATTACCATTCTCTAGTACTCGTACTAGGTATTTCAAATCAAAATTAATTTTTAATTGGCTAAGAATTCTAATTTCAAACTAATATTATTTGATAAATATGGAGCTCTTTTTTTCAAAATTAGTCAGTTGCTTTATTTTGATAAGCGTTATGTTTTCATCGCATATGAATTTTTTCTTCATCATGGATATGTTAAAAATTGGAGTAAGGTGCTTTGGGGTTAATACGAAAATGGGGGAATTCCGATATTTACAAATTACGACTTAACTAGCCAATATTTTTTGCTCAGGTAAATTTATTCTAGGCGACATTTTATTTGTCTCCTTCGCTTCAGTCGTTTCAGATAGCTAGTCTCAATAGTGCGCGTGCAAAGTTAACTTTTCGGTGGAAACAGCTTTTTTCAACTGTTTTCGGTTTCCGAAATTACCCCACGTTCATTATCTTAGGAATTTGCTAAGTAATCTTAATTATTGTTTGATTTTATGATAGATAATCGTTTTTAAAGCTTTATTTTATAGGTTAGGATTAGCCAGCAATTGTTTTTGTGTTTTTTTTTTCGGAAATACCCCACAGGGTTAAATACGAATTAATGGACTATCGAACTACTTTTCCATTGTAGTTTCCAGTGGCTGTCAATCTTTCGTCAGCATAAATTGTTATTATGGATAAGTTTAACACGTTCGCAAATTTAACCATTAGCAGTGGGCAAGGCGTTCCTACTGCAATGTCAAATATTTAGACATAGTCCAGAAGGAATAGGCGCATGAGTACCGAAAACTTATTCCACATCAATTTTTTTATGCTATTCCCTTCAAATTGTACTACTGATGATATAAATGCATGTCACCATGGGGCAACTCGGTGTCGTAGGTTTTGTTTAAACCTGAATTGTTATTTTTAAACGGGACTATTTCATTATATTCTTTGATAAATACGAATAAAAAAACCCCCAGTGACTTTTTACGATAAAGTTAATATCTTCTATGAATTGTTAAGGCTTGAAAAATCCCAATTTCGGATACTTTTGACACAGAATATATACACTACGCGAAAAGAAACGACACTTATGCACGTGTGCACGTAAAATCACTAGCGGCTGTGTGCGTGCCTGGATGTGTGCGGGCGCCTTGAGAGGCGCGCGGGGCACGGAACGGGCCGTCGCCGACTGCCCTGGCTGAGGGCTGCGCTTTATACTAAAATAATGCCTATTCATTTGTATATAGTTATTCTACCTTTATTTACTTACAATATTTATTTATATAAATGGCACATTTATGTAATACATAATAGTTTTAAAGTATATATTTGTAATTTTATATATTTATATTTATAAAAATATATATTTATATACACACTTTCATGAACTGGCAAGGAATCTAGAAAGTAGAAAGTATCGGAGATACAATTTCTACTTTCTAGATTCCATACATTAGATGAATTGGCGATGTTTGTTCCTGGTATACTCATAAAGTAACTATTGGTTTTGTCAGCATCACTAAAACATTCTGGTAAGTCATTCAAACTTTTAAAAGACGGTTACACAAATGACTTCAAATTTTTCCATGGAATATTTGTGTTATGTAAATATTGGTTAATTTGGTAATCAAAATATGCCTTCTTCTCAGCATAGAGACTGCTGTTCACCAAACTTTTAGGGTCTTGTATTGAATTTTATCTTGTTCAGTTTTTGCGTGGCGATATTTATTGCGATATTTATTTACGGTTAATCGTGAACCATGGCAGTTCTTTCTTACGGATAGTTATTACTTTCTTTGTTGTATGTTTATCAAATAGTTCTAAAATTCATTTGGAAAATACAGAAACCATATCATTCATACAATTGTACCTAGTAATGTTATCCCAGTTTATGGATTTAACTTCGGACTCAAAATCTGACAGATTAATATTTTTACAGGTCTTATAATTTGCTGCCTTAGAGCTACCTTGGGCTTTCTAATTTTAAAATCGACCGATACAATAGCATGACCATCAAGTTCAGGAGTATATTTTACACTAGTATTTGTCACATCGGCATTCGTGTTTACTAAATCAAGTAACATAGCAGCACACTCTTGTATAATACGGGTAGGTTGAGAAATACAGTTTTTCAGCCTAATATACTGCAAAAATTGATGAAGCTGTTGCGTTTTGTTGTCACCTTTATCCAAAATATTTATATTGAAAACTGCCAATAAAATTATACTATCAAAATTTGAATACGAAATTAAAGCGTCTGTAAGAGAATTAAGGAACCTTTCTTCATTTACCAATTGTGACCTATATGCCGTTCCAATCAAATGCTTAATTTTGTTAATTGATAGCGATAGCCACTCCTGCTCCACCTTATCAAAGATAATATTATAGGAATAAGAACAAGCATTAATCCCTCGTACAACACCTCGACTACGTATCCTAGATAGATTACAAGATCGGGGAATATGATTGCCGGGAACGAATCGCATCTTCACTAGCTCGTAGCCACGTTTCGTTTATCGCCACGATATCATCAGATTCACGTAACATAGCTACCTGAAACTCATCGCTTTTGCGTCTGATTGACTCTGTATTATAAAGGCCAGATCTTAAACTTTTACTTTTAATGGTAGCCATATTGTAATAATATTTATGTATGTGTGATCATTTCATGTATATAATCGTCCATATGTTGAAAATAAGTAATTAAGGAATATTTTATAGGAACATCTTATATTGTAATAATTTGAACTGGCTAACGTCGGTATGCATCATCATCAATACAACCCTTCACAAGTCCACTGCTGAACATAGGCCTCCCCCAAAGAATGCCACAAAGCACGGTCCTGAGCCACCTGCATCCATCGACTTCCTGCATGTCTTACCAGGTCGTCACTCCATCTCGTGTAGTGGCGGTCAAGAATATCCACTACCCCATATCCTCCCGTGGGTGTCGTAAAAGGCGACAAAGGGAAACAGGCAGGAGATGGGCAGCAGCATCTTCCTGATAATAGCCAAATTACAATAAAAAAACTGCGGTTGCCAACCCGCTCGCCAAGCGTGGCAACTATGGCAAATACCCCCCCTATGAATGACAGTAACAAATCGGTATGCATATAAAATATAAAATCGTTTTCAAAATATTAAGATAAAAAAATAAGGGCAACATAGCGAAACAGTTTACAAAATATACATACAAAATATACATATAAAAAAATATTCAGAATAAAAATAACATATTTCTAAACTTGCACTAGCTAACAAAACAAAGTAGAAATAATTAAACTTATCAAATTTAAATTACGTTAAACAATTCCATAAATAAATTAGCAAAATGTTAAAAAAGTTTAGGTAATAATGTAGATTCTGAAGGACGAAAGGTTTATTAGCACATAAGGTTAAATACACTACTAAAACACACACTACTGCTACTTACACCTAACAGTATGAATGATGATGTTATTAAGCTAAAGAATTATCTGCTTTAACTCCACTGTGAATTGAATTTTAAAGCTTATTGAGTTTCGAATTAGATTAAGAATGTAGTAACTTTCTTTGATGGGAAAATTGTGAAAGTATCGTCTATGTACTGCTTGGTAATCTTGGATTTACGGGTGGAGTAAGAGCTTTCTTTTTTAATTTCCTCCATGAATATATCGGCGACAATGAGAGATATAGGCAAGCTCATCGCTACGACATCTACGTGCTTGTAGAACTCCTTCTTCCCCGTTAAATAGCCAGTTGTGATTCAATTTCTGATTAATATATTAATATACTTAATAAAAATATGCAACAATAAAATTACATAGGTATTAAAAACTATCGAAATCTTAGTAAGTCTTAGTAGTCTTTCCACATCTAAATTATATAAAAATGCATTTTTCAATTTCACTAATCAACGTTTCTTTGTTTCTTCTTTGGGCAATTTGAAAATTAATTTATTTAGAAAATAATATTTACAATTAAAACAATATTTATATTAACTATATTAAGTATTTCTATTAAAATAATTAAATTCTCATTTGCGTAAGTTTTCCTTTGCGGATTATATTAACATTTATTGCTATTTTTTGCTCAAAATCCAAGAATTTAGGCATTTCACCCGCTCTTTATGCCTTAATAAAATTAAATCCAAAGCCAAGCATACCACTGCAAGTATTCAAGATAGTGTAAACTTATTCTGCGTAGATCGGACGAAAAACTGATATTTACAATTTGAAGGTGGCCTCCGTTAACAGGACATAAAATACCTCAGTCTCCCCTTCCCATAACCATATTAGGTGTAACAAAGTGGCCGAAAAGTCGCATCGAAAACGCGATGAAATCCGTAAAAATTCCGTGAATTATTTCATAAATAGGATTCGCGCAAATATAAGAAAACATTATGTGAACCAGAACGGGCTGGAAATCTACACATACGAGTATAAACAAACTTGAAGTGTCTGTCTGTAATATTGAAATAATTTTCTTTATTGGCTTCTATTAAGCTCAGGGGGTTTTGTGTATGCTATTAAGACATAAACAGCCATTTAAAATAAATATCAGTCTGCCTGTCTCTTTGTCTGTTTGTCCGGGTTAATCTTCGGAATGGCTGAACCAAACGGGATTAAGCTTTACGATCATATAGAAAACAAGGAGGGATCTAGGCGTTCTTTTTTAAAGAAAATACTTTTAAATAAATGGTGTTTTATTATTTTAAATATAAACAACATCACAATAATAGATCTAATCCAAGCGAAGCCAGGGCAGGTTGCTAGTATCATAAAATTCGTTGATTAGAAGATCTCAAGGCTATGCGATACCATATTTAAATTTCTTGAAGAGATGCAGAGACCATAATCTCATTACTACGTGTGTCAAAAGATCAAAAATAAAGATGTCGTTAAAAAACAGGATGAAAAAACAATATGTATGTAAAAAAGCAGCAAAATCCGAAAGTGCACGCCTAACCATAGGAGTAGCGATGGTACCTGTACTAAACAGTGTTTTTTTTTTAGGAAAGATTTAAACTAACAAAGTAATAAGAGTTTAATGTACTCGTATATTAATTCATAATAAAATAGATTTTATATTGATACATTTTATACCGATAAGTCTGAGAACTTGCCATTATTTACTCTTATTATTGTTACGCGCCACTATTAATGTCTTGTACATGGCAACACTAGTTACACTAGCGCCCCCTAGTGTCGAGTAAATGAAAGTATTGCGCGCCACTATTAATGTCTTGTACATGGCAACACTAGTCAC
Source organism: Parnassius mnemosyne (assembly GCA_963668995.1). Lineage (NCBI taxonomy): Eukaryota > Metazoa > Arthropoda > Insecta > Lepidoptera > Papilionidae > Parnassius > Parnassius mnemosyne. Next base: position 18,544,737 of record CAVLGL010000068.1, on the reverse strand, counting down.
ACTAGCGCCCTCTAGTGTCGAGTAGCAGAACTACTCGTACAGAGAGTCGAGATCCTTCCAGAAATTTCGGGACCGATATGTACTCGAACATTCTAGATGTCGCTACAGTAGAAGGTTCTGGAAACTATCTGAGGCCCTATATAAGACCGGTATAGACCACGACCGGGGCAGTATTGAATTGGCGATACAAGAGAATACTTCGAAGCGAAATAACGGCGAACTGTGTTTTATTATTAGTGTGATTTTTGATTGTAATTAGTGTTGTGTAATTAAAGTGTCAATTTTGGTAATTCAGTCGGCAGTTTTTAATTGTCTCGAACCCGAAGCTCGTAACATTATTATCTACTCTTGTATCGTATTATTGCCCAAATTCAAAGTGTATTAGATAGAAAAACAAATAAATTTAAATATCTGTATGGCTGGAACAAACATGTAAAACTGGCCCATAGACTAGCTAAACTTGATTATCAATTATACATCATGTACGGTAAGCCGCAGGGCGGACCTATTTTCTAAAAAATGCGGGAAAGTTACAAAATATTTAAATCAAGGCAATTTTAATAAGTTTTGTCAAAAAAACCAAGAGCAAATTACGATGGATATTATTGCAACTCAACACTCTAATAAAGCATTCAGTAATTTCTGGAAAAGCACTAAAAGGTTAGATCGTAAAGTAACCTTTCCAATGAGTGTTCAAGGTGCAAGCGGACCAGGGCAAATTGCAAATTGACCAATTTCGATTAAAACCACATGTGCCGCAAGTGCCCAATACTGAGCGATGCACAGTATTGAGCCCGCTTGCCTTCTCAGGTAGAGACATTGCTAATATTATTTCTAAGATGAAGAGAGGGAAATCTCCTGGATATGATGGCCTGAGTGTTGAGCACTTATGTAAAGTCTTGGCAATATTTTTAATTTATGTATGTGTCATTCATATTTACCACCAAGCCTTATCAAAGCAATTGTTATTCCGATAGCGAAAAATCCTACTGATGATCTTAGTGATAAGAGTAATTATAGGCCAATTTCTTTGGCTACTGTAGTTTCTAACGTCTTGGATGCTCTCTTTGACAGACGTCTAAGTAGTCACACAACTCTACAAGATACACAGTTCGGTTTTCGGGAGGGACTATCAACTGAGAGTGCGATACTAGCGTTAAAGCATACTGTAAGCTACTATGTTGATAGAAAAACTCCTATTTATGCTTGCTTTTTAGATCTGTCTAGGGATTTTGATCTAGTATGTTATGATAAACTGTGGGCAAACCTAAGAGAAGCAGGTGTCCCTGAGGATCTTGTAAATATTCTTTCCTTTTGGCATAACAACCAGTCAAACTATGTAAGATGGGATCGGAAATTATATTCCGATGAATACCGGTTAGAGTGTGGAGTGAGGCAAGGTAGTTTAACGTCGCATATGCCTCTTTAATATTTATGTCAATCAGTTGATAGAGGAGCTCTGCAGCATGCATGTACGTTGTCACATAGACGACGTGTGTTTTAATAACCTTAGTTATGCTGACGACATGATGCTGCAAAGCCCTTCAATTGGAGGCTTAAGAAAATAACTAGGTACATGTGAGCGATATGCTGTTGAACATGGCTTGAGGTATAATGAAAAAAAAGAGTGTGTATATGATTATTAAAGGTAAAAATAAAACTCCAGATAATATTAACTCTAAACAGAATACCCTTAAGCCGTGTAAAACAGTTTAAATATCTTGGCCACATAATAAACGAGAATTTGTGTGATGACCTAGATATAGAAAGAGAAAGCAGAGAGTTCATAGGTTTGCTCGTTGCACAGCACCATTCAAAATTAGTTTATTCTAAGCCTACTGCCAATCGTTTTACACGAGCATTTTTGGACCAACTTCACTCAAAAAGCATACAATGTCCTGCGAATTCTATATAATAATATGTTCAGGGCCTTGTTGGGGTTCCCCCGCTATTGGAGTGCATCAAGTATGTTTGCTGATGCAAAAACGGATGACTTTTACGCAATCATGAGAAAAAAAGTGGAGTCTCTTATACGACGCGTGCGAGGGAGCCCGAACGGAGTCCTACAGATGATTACCTACAGAGTGGATTGTAAACCGCTTGCAAGGTTTATTGAACTACATATTTTATGAGTTCCATAAGCCGACAAAACAGAAGTTTGACTCTGCATTAAGTATTGCGCAGATTTCGTTCAGTTTTTACTAACCTAGCATGTAAGAAAAAATGTACCAATACTAACATATGTATATGGACCTGAGTCTGAAAATAAATGATGAATAATAATTGACCTCAATATATAGTAATATTTATAAAAATTATGCCCAAATTTCTACTTCACGTTTTTTTTTTATTTTTCACGTTCAAATTTTTATTTTATTTTTGTATATATTTTATTTATTAAAAAAACGAATACTAAAAGTTAACAGGCGTCTGATAATTTCAAAGTAATTTGATTTAGGGGATTTTGTTTCATTCTAGGGGATTCTAAGTGGGCGTTTACGGGAAAGTGGATGAGTCTATCTGGCAACACTGGCCGTGCAATAAATCTAAACGGACAAAGTTAATAATTTAACCGCTTCGACGATGGTTTATTTAAGCAATTTAAGTCAGTGCTTAACTACTAGTTAATACAATCACACGTTATATGTGTAATATACATAAAATACTAGCGTAAAATAGCAGACAAGTTCTGTTGTTCCGTATGGTGTTTGTTAAGAAACAGAAACCCTTTAGTAAAAGGGTCTCTGTTTCTTTGTTTCTCTCTGTTAGTTAAACGCATATCTGCATTTGGATTCTAAATCGAAATCTTGCCTTGAAGCCATCCACATTGGAGTCGGAAAGACAAACGCTGGCTTATTTCACTCATGAAGCAAACCATTTGGTTTCAATTTTTTAGTAGTATGACAGTAAAGTGGTAATTACTGACCGAGCGCCTCGTCGTTCAAAAATGGAAGGGAGAGAAAGAAATTAAGTTATGCAAACGGTAAATTTATTACCACCGAAAAAACACATTCATCGTCCTTTATAGCTTTTTATTTATTTTTTAAATTAAATGTAAATTGCAATCTTGATTCAAGTACTTGAAAATAACTTCTATTTTCTTAATATTTTACATAGACGCTTACGTTGATTTTGGGATCATCTGGCTGAATATTTTAACAAAATCTATTCTCGTTGTTATTTTCTTGAAAAATTCTAAAAAGTCCGTTTGGGTAGTTCCCCCGGCAGTGTCATCATTAGGCTGGGACACTTCTTGAGCTTCATTATCAGTACGGCCAATAGATGATGCGTACAAAGATTCAATCAAGCATACAAGTAAAAGAACGACTGCAATTTTAGTCTGTGAAAGGAGAAATGTATAAAAGATGAGTATTTTATTTACCTTATAATAAGAAATGCAGATGTGCATACATTAAAATATATGTCGCTTAAGTTTGAATTATATAGGCAGTAGCTATAATTAATGCGCTCATAGCTAAGCTACTGCTTCGACTCTGGCTATAAAAAATACCAGAAAGACCTCGAAGTCTCCATCCATCTAAATCATATATAGACAGACGTATATTATCCAGACTGGTGACTGGGAGAACCACAAATCTTTGAGATGCGAGACATCTGTTACTGGCATTCTCAATTTGTCTACCAAGTGTGGCAATATTAAGAAAAAGATGATCCTGACTCTCCTGGTTTGTTTTCCTCTGCCGCCTCTTACGACACCCACGGGACGATATGGGTTAGTAGATAATCGTATACCGCCACTACACGGTTCCTCGTGCTCCTTCTAACCTTTGCAAGGACAAAGAAATTTTTACAACATTCCAAATGAATGATTACACATTAACAATATTAGGAGTGATATTTCTTTTTTATTTCTATTTGTAAACATTAAATTATTTTTGGACGACAGGAACACGTACCCTGTAGGAATTTGCCAAGCCCTTTAATATTTATAATGCCGTTACTAGATACGAGTAACACTGTTCCAATTAAGATTATTATAGTTGTTGTGAATATTATGCACTCGTACTATGTTCAAAGATGCAGTATAACTAATTGATTCTCTTTCAAAGAAAATGAGCTAGTTCACTTCGTTCCGTGAATCGACATCAAATGTCCAAAGAAAGTATGACGAAGAAAATTATATAATATTATGTTCAAAAGTAAAGCAAAATTTATTGGAGAAAGGGTTATGGAGCAATTTATCCACCGCGCTGACGCACTGTGCGTGTTGGCGGATTTCGCATGTCTTTAAATTATTTTTATTCCTGAGACAGGAAGGTTTCCGCACGATGTTTTCTTTCAGCACCGAGTACATGGGAAGTCAGCAATTAAAGTTGCAAATTACTAATATGTTGATACCGGTGGCGATGGAACGCGGCTTGTTCGCACACTGTGGAATTAGGGGGTGCGCTCAGCCGCTGAGTTAATTTAAAGTTTTTAAAATAACTTACCACTGCTGCCATTTTTTCAGTAGTGAATTCCTCGTTGTGTATTGAAAGCCCGTTGAGTTATTTCTAACATATAATTGAATGTAGGAGGTATTTAAATAGCAGCGAAAGCTAGATAACATTTTAATGGCACAGTAAACCACTAAAGATATCTTAGATTATTTTAATGAGTGGCTTTTATGGCATTTACCCATTAGTAAAAATTTCACTTAGACTAGCTGGATTACATCACTACAATTCAGTTGAAATCTTCTTTCAACTGCCAGTCCCGGGTTTCAGTTTTAAGTTTTCGGGAACCTCAAACGAGATGTCTTATTACCAGAACACTAGGTACTCTGCCTATTTGGATCATAAAATTTATCTGCACGCATAGTCTTTATAGAATTCTGTAATGTTAAACTATTCACAAGAAAATTAAACTTTTTATAAAAAGTAAAAGCCGACTTTAAATACTAATAAAAAAATAATTCCACAGACTAGTTTCTAAAGTCGGTGCTTAAACATAGTGTCTTGATGAATTAACACGTTCCCTGTTCATCGTACAAGGGTTAAAATAACCCCAATTTTCTGCAAGATGATGTTATTATGGTTCTTAACTATCAAAAAAAAGTATTTTGCAGTGGTCGACATGTCACTTTGAAATAAAATGAATCCACATGGAGTCGTTCAGGCGTAAGTTGTCAGAGTAAAAATCTTTATTTCAGTCAGTTCTGGTTTGTTAGTGTTAATTTCAAATAACCTGATATATTTACTTTATTAGTTTAAAGAAAGAAAAGTGGAAATTTACTGTTTAAATTTTATTATTTTATAATTTCAATATAGGTACATAAGAATACACTGTCAGAAATGGCAGAGATTATTTTTTTTAATTCCTCTTCATAAGTCTATATCAACACTCACAAGTCCATTAAAAATATTTGCCATCGAGTTGAATGGACTCCTAGTTGTAGCCAATTTGTGACTGCATATGGAGTTTTGGACATGAAACGTATACGTAGCCTTTGAAGTCAGGCCCGGCTTCAAAGGTAGGATTCCTGCAAAGTAACGCCTGATTCTATTAATTATATTATGTGAAAATTATTAGGTATTTACCTATGAAATTACCATTCTCTAGTACTCGTACTAGCCATTTCAAATCAAAATTAATTTTTGTTTGACTAAGAATTCTAATTTCAAACTAATATTATTTGAAAAATATGGAGCTCTTTTTTTCAAAATTAGTCAGTTGCTTTATTTTGATAAGCGTTATGTTTTCATCGCATATGTATTTTTTCTTCATCATGGATATGTTAAAAATTGGAGTAAGGTGCTTTGGGGTTAATCCTAAAATGGGGGAATTCCGATATTTACAAATTACGGCTTAACTAGCCAATATTTTTTGCTCTGGTAAATTTATTCTAGGCGACATTTTATTTGTCTCCCTCGCTTCAGTCGTTTCAGATAGCTAGTCTCAATAGTGCGCGTGCAAAGTTAACTTTTCGGTGGAAAAAGCTTTTTTCAATTGTTTTCGGTTTTCCAAAATTACCCCACGTTCATTATCTTAGGAATTTGCTAAGTAATCTTAATTATTGTTTGATTTTATGATAGATAATCGTTTTTAAAGCTTCATTTTATAGGTTAGGATTAGCCAGCTATGTTTTTTGTGTTTATTTTGGAAATACCCCACAGGGTTAATTACGAATTAATGGACTATCGAAATACTTTTCCATTGTAGTTTCCAGTGGTCGTCAATCTTTTGTCAGCATAAATTGTTATTATGGATAAGTTTAACACGTTCGCAAATTTAACCATCAGCAGTGGGCAAGGCGTTCCTACCGCAATGTCAAATATTTAGACATAGTACAGAAGGAATAGGCGCATGAGTACCGAAAACTATTCCACATCAATTTTTTATGCGATTTCCTTCAAATTGTATTACTGATGATAAAAATGCATGTTACCATGGAGCAACTCGGTGTCGTAGGTATTGTTTAAACCTGAATTGTTATTTTCAAACAATTTCTTTGATAAATACGAATAAAAAAATTCCCGTGACTTTTTACGATAAAGTTAATATCTTCTATGAATTTTAAAGGCTTGAAAAATCCCAATTTCGGATACTTTTGACACAGAATATATACAATACGCGAAAAGAAACAACAATTAAGCATGTGTGCACGTAAAATCACTAGTGCCTTGAGAGGCGCGCGGGGCATGGAACGGGCCGTCGCCGACTGCCCTGGCTGAGGGCTGCGCTTTATACAAAAATAATGCCTATTCATTTGTATATAATTATTCTACCTTTATTTAGTTACAATATTTATTTATATGTATGGTAAATTTCTGTTATACATAATATTTTTAAAGTATATATTTGTAATTTTATATATTTATAATTATAAAAATATATATCTATATACACACTTTCATGAACTGGCAAGGAATCTAGAAAGTAGAAAGTATCAGACATACAATTTTTACTTTCTAGATTCCTTACATTAGATGAATTGGCGATGTTTGTTCCTGGTATACTCATAAAGTAACTATTGGTTTTGTCAGCATCACAAAAACATTCTGGTAAGTCATTCAAACTTTTAAAAGACGGTTACACAAATGACATCAAATATTTCCATGGAACATTTGTGTTATGTAAATATTGGTTAATTTACTATTCAAAATATGCCTTCTTCTCAGCATAGAGACTGCTATTCACCAAACTTTTAGGGTCTTGTATTGAATTTTATCTTGTTCAGTTTTTGCGTGGCGATATTTATTGCAATATTTATTTACGGTTAATCGTGAACCATGGCAGTTCTTTCTTACGGATAGTTATTAACTTTCTTTGTTGTATGTTTATCAAATAGTTCTAAAATTCATTTGGAAAATACAGAAACCATATCATTCATACAATTGTACCTAGTAATGTTATCCCAGTTTATGGATTTAACTTCGGACTCAAAATCTGACAGATTAATATTTTATAGGTCTTATAACTTGCTGCCTTAGAGCTACCTTGGGCTTTCTAATTTTAAAATCGACCGATACAATAGCATGACCGTCAAGTTCAGGAGTATATTTTACACTAGTATTTGTCACATCGGCGTTCGTGTTTACTAAATCAAGTAACGTAGCAGCACACTAAAATGAGTAGGTTGAAAAATACAGGTTTTCAACCTAATAAGAGTATACTGCAAAAATTGATGAAGCTGTTGCGTTTTGTTGTCACCTTTATCCAAAATATTTATAATGAAATCTCCCAATAAAATTATACTATCAAAATTTGAATACGAAATTAAAGCGTCTGTAAGAGAATTAAGGAACCTTTCTACATTTATTAATTGTGACCAATATGCCGTTCCAATCAAATGCTTAATTTTGTTAATTGATAACGATAGAGTGGCTGCTCCACCTTATCAAAAATAATATATATAGGAATAAGAACAAGCATTAATCCCTCGTACAACACCTCGACTACGTATCCTAGATAGATTACAAGATCGGGGAATATGATTGCCGGGAACGAATCGCATCTTCACTAGCTCGTAGCCACGTTTCGTTTATCGCCACGATATCATCAGATTCACGTAACATAGCTACCTGAAACTCATCGCTTTTGCGTCTGATTGACTCTGTATTATAAAGGCCAGATCTTAAACTTTTACTTTTAATGGTAGCCATATTGTAATAATATTTATGTATGTGTGATCATTTCATGTATATAATCGTCCATATGTTGAAAATAAGTAATTAAGGAATATTTTATAGGAACATCTTATATTGTAATAATTTGAACTGGCTAACGTCGGTATGCATCATCATCAATACAACCCTTCACAAGTCCACTGCTGAACATAGGCCTCCCCCAAAGAATGCCACAAAGCACGGTCCTGAGCCACCTGCATCCATCGACTTCCTGCATGTCTTACCAGGTCGTCACTCCATCTCGTGTAGTGGCGGTCAAGAATATCCACTACCCCATATCCTCCCGTGGGTGTCGTAAAAGGCGACAAAGGGAAACAGGCAGGAGATGGGCAGCAGCATCTTCCTGATAATAGCCAAATTACAATAAAAAAACTGCGGTTGCCAACCCGCTCGCCAAGCGTGGCAACTATGGCAAATACCCCCCCTATGAATGACAGTAACAAATCGGTATGCATATAAAATATAAAATCGTTTTCAAAATATTAAGATAAAAAAATAAGGGCAACATAGCGAAACAGTTTACAAAATATACATACAAAATATACATATAAAAAAATATTCAGAATAAAAATAACATATTTCTAAACTTGCACTAGCTAACAAAACAAAGTAGAAATAATTAAACTTATCAAATTTAAATTACGTTAAACAATTCCATAAATAAATTAGCAAAATGTTAAAAAAGTTTAGGTAATAATGTAGATTCTGAAGGACGAAAGGTTTATTAGCACATAAGGTTAAATACACTACTAAAACACACACTACTGCTACTTACACCTAACAGTATGAATGATGATGTTATTAAGCTAAAGAATTATCTGCTTTAACTCCACTGTGAATTGAATTTTAAAGCTTATTGAGTTTCGAATTAGATTAAGAATGTAGTAACTTTCTTTGATGGGAAAATTGTGAAAGTATCGTCTATGTACTGCTTGGTAATCTTGGATTTACGGGTGGAGTAAGAGCTTTCTTTTTTAATTTCCTCCATGAATATATCGGCGACAATGAGAGATATAGGCAAGCTCATCGCTACGACATCTACGTGCTTGTAGAACTCCTTCTTCCCCGTTAAATAGCCAGTTGTGATTCAATTTCTGATTAATATATTAATATACTTAATAAAAATATGCAACAATAAAATTACATAGGTATTAAAAACTATCGAAATCTTAGTAAGTCTTAGTAGTCTTTCCACATCTAAATTATATAAAAATGCATTTTTCAATTTCACTAATCAACGTTTCTTTGTTTCTTCTTTGGGCAATTTGAAAATTAATTTATTTAGAAAATAATATTTACAATTAAAACAATATTTATATTAACTATATTAAGTATTTCTATTAAAATAATTAAATTCTCATTTGCGTAAGTTTTCCTTTGCGGATTATATTAACATTTATTGCTATTTTTTGCTCAAAATCCAAGAATTTAGGCATTTCACCCGCTCTTTATGCCTTAATAAAATTAAATCCAAAGCCAAGCATACCACTGCAAGTATTCAAGATAGTGTAAACTTATTCTGCGTAGATCGGACGAAAAACTGATATTTACAATTTGAAGGTGGCCTCCGTTAACAGGACATAAAATACCTCAGTCTCCCCTTCCCATAACCATATTAGGTGTAACAAAGTGGCCGAAAAGTCGCATCGAAAACGCGATGAAATCCGTAAAAATTCCGTGAATTATTTCATAAATAGGATTCGCGCAAATATAAGAAAACATTATGTGAACCAGAACGGGCTGGAAATCTACACATACGAGTATAAACAAACTTGAAGTGTCTGTCTGTAATATTGAAATAATTTTCTTTATTGGCTTCTATTAAGCTCAGGGGGTTTTGTGTATGCTATTAAGACATAAACAGCCATTTAAAATAAATATCAGTCTGCCTGTCTCTTTGTCTGTTTGTCCGGGTTAATCTTCGGAATGGCTGAACCAAACGGGATTAAGCTTTACGATCATATAGAAAACAAGGAGGGATCTAGGCGTTCTTTTTTAAAGAAAATACTTTTAAATAAATGGTGTTTTATTATTTTAAATATAAACAACATCACAATAATAGATCTAATCCAAGCGAAGCCAGGGCAGGTTGCTAGTATCATAAAATTCGTTGATTAGAAGATCTCAAGGCTATGCGATACCATATTTAAATTTCTTGAAGAGATGCAGAGACCATAATCTCATTACTACGTGTGTCAAAAGATCAAAAATAAAGATGTCGTTAAAAAACAGGATGAAAAAACAATATGTATGTAAAAAAGCAGCAAAATCCGAAAGTGCACGCCTAACCATAGGAGTAGCGATGGTACCTGTACTAAACAGTGTTTTTTTTTTAGGAAAGATTTAAACTAACAAAGTAATAAGAGTTTAATGTACTCGTATATTAATTCATAATAAAATAGATTTTATATTGATACATTTTATACCGATAAGTCTGAGAACTTGCCATTATTTACTCTTATTATTGTTACGCGCCACTATTAATGTCTTGTACATGGCAACACTAGTTACACTAGCGCCCCCTAGTGTCGAGTAAATGAAAGTATTGCGCGCCACTATTAATGTCTTGTACATGGCAACACTAGTCACACTAGCGCCCTCTAGTGTCGAGTAGCAGAACTACTCGTACAGAGAGTCGAGATCCTTCCAGAAATTTCGGGACCGATATGTACTCGAACATTCTAGATGTCGCTACAGTAGAAGGTTCTGGAAACTATCTGAGGCCCTATATAAGACCGGTATAGACCACGACCGGGGCAGTATTGAATTGGCGATACAAGAGAATACTTCGAAGCGAAATAACGGCGAACTGTGTTTTATTATTAGTGTGATTTTTGATTGTAATTAGTGTTGTGTAATTAAAGTGTCAATTTTGGTAATTCAGTCGGCAGTTTTTAATTGTCTCGAACCCGAAGCTCGTAACATTATTATCTACTCTTGTATCGTATTATTGCCCAAATTCAAAGTGTATTAGATAGAAAAACAAATAAATTTAAATATCTGTATGGCTGGAACAAACATGTAAAACTGGCCCATAGACTAGCTAAACTTGATTATCAATTATACATCATGTACGGTAAGCCGCAGGGCGGACCTATTTTCTAAAAAATGCGGGAAACTTACAAAATATTTAAATCAAGGCAATTTTAATAAGTTTTGTCAAAAAAACCAAGAGCAAATTACGATGGATATTATTGCAACTCAACACTCTAATAAAGCATTCAGTAATTTCTGGAAAAGCACTAAAAGGTTAGATCGTAAAGTAACCTTTCCAATGAGTGTTCAAGGTGCAAGCGGACCAGGGCAAATTGCAAATTGACCAATTTCGATTAAAACCACATGTGCCGCAAGTGCCCAATACTGAGCGATGCACAGTATTGAGCCCGCTTGCCTTCTCAGGTAGAGACATTGCTAATATTATTTCTAAGATGAAGAGAGGGAAATCTCCTGGATATGATGGCCTGAGTGTTGAGCACTTATGTAAAGTCTTGGCAATATTTTTAATTTATGTATGTGTCATTCATATTTACCACCAAGCCTTATCAAAGCAATTGTTATTCCGATAGCGAAAAATCCTACTGATGATCTTAGTGATAAGAGTAATTATAGGCCAATTTCTTTGGCTACTGTAGTTTCTAACGTCTTGGATGCTCTCTTTGACAGACGTCTAAGTAGTCACACAACTCTACAAGATACACAGTTCGGTTTTCGGGAGGGACTATCAACTGAGAGTGCGATACTAGCGTTAAAGCATACTGTAAGCTACTATGTTGATAGAAAAACTCCTATTTATGCTTGCTTTTTAGATCTGTCTAGGGATTTTGATCTAGTATGTTATGATAAACTGTGGGCAAACCTAAGAGAAGCAGGTGTCCCTGAGGATCTTGTAAATATTCTTTCCTTTTGGCATAACAACCAGTCAAACTATGTAAGATGGGATCGGAAATTATATTCCGATGAATACCGGTTAGAGTGTGGAGTGAGGCAAGGTAGTTTAACGTCGCATATGCCTCTTTAATATTTATGTCAATCAGTTGATAGAGGAGCTCTGCAGCATGCATGTACGTTGTCACATAGACGACGTGTGTTTTAATAACCTTAGTTATGCTGACGACATGATGCTGCAAAGCCCTTCAATTGGAGGCTTAAGAAAATAACTAGGTACATGTGAGCGATATGCTGTTGAACATGGCTTGAGGTATAATGAAAAAAAAGAGTGTGTATATGATTATTAAAGGTAAAAATAAAACTCCAGATAATATTAACTCTAAACAGAATACCCTTAAGCCGTGTAAAACAGTTTAAATATCTTGGCCACATAATAAACGAGAATTTGTGTGATGACCTAGATATAGAAAGAGAAAGCAGAGAGTTCATAGGTTTGCTCGTTGCACAGCACCATTCAAAATTAGTTTATTCTAAGCCTACTGCCAATCGTTTTACACGAGCATTTTTGGACCAACTTCACTCAAAAAGCATACAATGTCCTGCGAATTCTATATAATAATATGTTCAGGGCCTTGTTGGGGTTCCCCCGCTATTGGAGTGCATCAAGTATGTTTGCTGATGCAAAAACGGATGACTTTTACGCAATCATGAGAAAAAAAGTGGAGTCTCTTATACGACGCGTGCGAGGGAGCCCGAACGGAGTCCTACAGATGATTACCTACAGAGTGGATTGTAAACCGCTTGCAAGGTTTATTGAACTACATATTTTATGAGTTCCATAAGCCGACAAAACAGAAGTTTGACTCTGCATTAAGTATTGCGCAGATTTCGTTCAGTTTTTACTAACCTAGCATGTAAGAAAAAATGTACCAATACTAACATATGTATATGGACCTGAGTCTGAAAATAAATGATGAATAATAATTGACCTCAATATATAGTAATATTTATAAAAATTATGCCCAAATTTCTACTTCACGTTTTTTTTTTATTTTTCACGTTCAAATTTTTATTTTATTTTTGTATATATTTTATTTATTAAAAAAACGAATACTAAAAGTTAACAGGCGTCTGATAATTTCAAAGTAATTTGATTTAGGGGATTTTGTTTCATTCTAGGGGATTCTAAGTGGGCGTTTACGGGAAAGTGGATGAGTCTATCTGGCAACACTGGCCGTGCAATAAATCTAAACGGACAAAGTTAATAATTTAACCGCTTCGACGATGGTTTATTTAAGCAATTTAAGTCAGTGCTTAACTACTAGTTAATACAATCACACGTTATATGTGTAATATACATAAAATACTAGCGTAAAATAGCAGACAAGTTCTGTTGTTCCGTATGGTGTTTGTTAAGAAACAGAAACCCTTTAGTAAAAGGGTCTCTGTTTCTTTGTTTCTCTCTGTTAGTTAAACGCATATCTGCATTTGGATTCTAAATCGAAATCTTGCCTTGAAGCCATCCACATTGGAGTCGGAAAGACAAACGCTGGCTTATTTCACTCATGAAGCAAACCATTTGGTTTCAATTTTTTAGTAGTATGACAGTAAAGTGGTAATTACTGACCGAGCGCCTCGTCGTTCAAAAATGGAAGGGAGAGAAAGAAATTAAGTTATGCAAACGGTAAATTTATTACCACCGAAAAAACACATTCATCGTCCTTTATAGCTTTTTATTTATTTTTTAAATTAAATGTAAATTGCAATCTTGATTCAAGTACTTGAAAATAACTTCTATTTTCTTAATATTTTACATAGACGCTTACGTTGATTTTGGGATCATCTGGCTGAATATTTTAACAAAATCTATTCTCGTTGTTATTTTCTTGAAAAATTCTAAAAAGTCCGTTTGGGTAGTTCCCCCGGCAGTGTCATCATTAGGCTGGGACACTTCTTGAGCTTCATTATCAGTACGGCCAATAGATGATGCGTACAAAGATTCAATCAAGCATACAAGTAAAAGAACGACTGCAATTTTAGTCTGTGAAAGGAGAAATGTATAAAAGATGAGTATTTTATTTACCTTATAACAAGAAATGCAGATGTACATACATTAAAATATATGTCGCTTAAGTTTGAATTATATAGGCAGTAGCTATAATTAATGCGCTCATAGCTAAGCTACTGCTTCGACTCTGGCTATAAAAAATACCAGAAAGACCTCGAAGTCTCCATCCATCTAAATCATATATAGACAGACGTATATTATCCAGACTGGTGACTGGGAGAACCACAAATCTTTGAGATGCGAGACATCTGTTACTGGCATTCTCAATTTGTCTACCAAGTGTGGCAATATTAAGAAAAAGATGATCCTGACTCTCCTGGTTTGTTTTCCTCTGCCGCCTCTTACGAAACCCACGGGGCGATGTGGGGTAATAGATAATCTTATACCGCCACTACACGGTTCCTCATGCTCCTTCTAACCTTTACAATGACAAAGAAATTTTTACAACATTCCAAATGAATTATTACACATTAACAATATTAGGAGTTCTATTTCTTTCTTTATTTCTATTTATAAACATTAAATTATTTTTGGACGACAGGAACACGTACCCTGAAGGAATTTGCCAAGCCCTTTAATATTTATAATGCCGTTACTAGATACGAGTAACACTGTTCCAATTAAGATTATTATAGTTGTTGTAAATATTATGCACTCGTACTATGTTCAAAGATGCAGTATAACTAATTGATTCTCTTTCAAGGAAAATGATTTAGTTCATTTCGTTTCGTGAATCGACGTCAAATGTCCGAAGAAAGTATGACGAAGAAAATTATATAATATTATATTCAAAAGTAAAGCAAAATTTATTGGAGAAAGGATTATGGAGCAATTTATCCACCGCGCTGACGCACTGTGCGTGTTGGCGGATTTCGCATGTCTTTAAATTATTTTTATTCCTGAGACAGGAAGGTTTCCGCACGATGTTTTCTTTCAGCGCCGAGTTCATGGGAGGTCAGCCATTAAAATTGCAAATAACTAATATGATGATACCGTTGGCGATGGAACGCGGCTTGTTCGCAAACTGTGGAATTAGGGGGTGCGCTCAGCCCCTGAGTTAATTTAAAGTTTTTAAAATAACTTACCACTGCTGCCATTTTTTCAGTAGTGAATTCCTCGTTGTGTGTTGAAAGCCCGTTGAGTTATTTCTAACATATAATTGAATGTAGGAGGTATTTAAATAGCAGCGAAAGCTAGATAACATTTTAATGGCACAGTAAACCACTAAAGATATCTTAGATTATTTTAATGGGTGGCTTTTATGGCATTCACCCATTAGTAAAAATTTCACTTAGACTAGCTGGATTACGTCACTACAATTAAGTTGAAATCTTCTTTCAACTGCCAGTCCCGGGTTTCAGTTTTAAGATTTGAGGAACTTCAAACGAGATGTGTACCAGTACACTAGGTACTCTGCCTATTTGGATCATAAAATTTATCTGCACGCATAGTCTTTATAGAATTCTGTAATGTTAAACTATTCACAAGAAAATTAAACTTTTTATAAAAAGTAAAAGCCGACTTTATATACTAATAAAAAATAATTCCACAGACTAGTTTCTAAAGTCGGTGCTTAAACATAGTGTCTTGATGAATTAACACGTTCCCTGTTCATCGTACAAGGGTTAAAATAACCCCAAATTTCTGCAAGATGATGTTATTATGGTTCTTAACTATCAAAAAAAAAGTATTTTGCAGTGGTCGACATGTCACTTTGAAATAAAATGAATCCAAATGGAGTCGTTCAGGCGTAAGTTGTCAGAGTAAAAATCTTTATTTCAGTCAGTTCTGGTTTGTTAGTGTTAATTTCAAATAACCTGATATATTTACTTTATTAGTTTAAAGAAAGAAAAGTGGAAATTTACTGTTTAAATTTTATTATTTTATAATTTCAATATAGGTACATAAGAATACACTGTCAGAAATGGCAGAGATTATTTTTTTTATTTCCTCTTCATAAGTCTATATCAACACTCACAAGTCCATTAAAAATATTTGCCATCGAGTTGAATGGACTCCTAGTTGTAGCTAATTTGTGACTGCATATGGAGTTTTGGACATGCAACGTGTACGTAGCCTTTGAAGTCAGGCCCGGCTTCAAAGGTAGGATTCCTGCAAAGTAACGCCTGATTCTGTTAATTATATTATGTGAAAATTATTATAATAGGTATTTACCTATGAAATTACCATTCTCTAGTACTCGTACTAGCCATTTCAAATCAAAATAATTTTTGTTTGGCTAAGAATTCTAATTTCATATTAGTTTGAAGGTGCTTTGGATTTAATACGAAAATGGGGAAATTCCGATTTTTACAAATTACGACTTAACTAGCCAATATTTTTTGCTCTGGTAAATTTATTCTAGGCGACATTTTATTTGTCTCCCTCGCTTCAGTTGTTTCAGATAGCTAGTCTCAATAGTGCTCGTGCAAAGTTAACTTTTCAGTGGAAACAGCTTTTTTCAACTGTTAACGGTTTTCCGAAATTACCCCACGTTCATTTTTCTTAGGAATTTGCTAAGTAATCTTAATTATTGTTTGATTTTATGATAGATAATCGTTTTTAAAGCTTTATTTTATAGGTTAGGATTAGCCAGCCATTGTTTTTGTGTTTTTTTTTCGGAAATACCCCACAGGGTTAATAACGAATTAATGGACCATCGAATTACTTTTCCATTGTAGTTTCCAGTGACTGTCAATCTTTCGTCGGACTACTTTATTATATTCTTTGATTTATACGAATAAAAAAATTCCAGTGACTTTTTACGATAAAGTTAATATCTTCTATGAATTGTTAAGGCTTTAAAAATCCCAATCTCGGATACTTTTGACACAGAATATATACTCAACGCGAAAAGAAACAACACTTTAGCACGTGTGCACGTAAAATCACTAGCGGCTATGTGTGCGTGCCTGGATGTGTGCGGGCGCATTGAGTGGCGCGCGGGGCATGGAACGGGCCGTCGCCGACTGCCCTGACTGAGGGTTGCGCTTTATACAAAAATAATGCCTATTCATTTGTATATAATTATTCTACATTTATTTAGTTACAATATTTATTTATATATATGGCATATTTATGTTATACATAATAGTTTTAAAGTATATATTTGTAATTTTATATATTTATATTTATAAACATATATATTTATACACACACTTTCATGAACTGCCAAGGAATCTAGAAAGTAGAAAGTATCAGAGATACAATTTCTACTTTCTAGATTCCTTACATTAGATGAATTGGCGATGTTTGTTCCTGGTATACTCATAAAGTAACTATTGGTTTTGTGAGCATCACTAAAACATTCTGGTAAGTCATCCAAACTTTTAAAAGACGGTTACACAAATGACTTCAAATATTTCCATGGAACATTTGTGTTATTTTTTTTTTTTTTTTTTTATAGGATAAGGGTGACAAACGAGCACACAGTCCACCTGATGGTAAGTGGCTGCTGCGGCCCATAGACATCTACATCTATCCTCTGTTACAAATCAAAATGTAGATGCGTTGTCACCCGTGAGGACTAAGATGGAATGCCTCATTTCCAGTAAAAAGGGCCTCCGGCCACCTGCACTCACCAAGCGAAACGCAGAGGTAAACCTCTACTTCACGCTGGTTTTCAAAATGTTATGTAAATATTGGTTAAATTGCAATTCAAAATATGCCTTCTTCTCAGCATAGAGACTGCTGTTCACCAAACTTTTAGGGTCTTGTATTGAATTTTATCTTGTTCAGTTTTTGCGTGGCGATATTTATTGCGATATTTATTTACGGTTAATCGTGAACCATGGCAGTTCTTTCTTACGGATAGTTATTACTTTCTTTGTTGTATGTTTATCAAATAGTTCTAAAATTCATTTGCAAAATACGGAAACCATATCATTCATACAATTGTACCTAGTAATGTTATCCCAGTTTATGGATTTAACTTCGGACTCAAAATCTGACAGATTAATATTTTTACAGGTCTTATAATTTGCTGCCTTAGAGCTACCTTGGGCTTTCCAATTTTAAAATCGACCCATACAATAGCATGACCATCAAGTTCAGGAGTATATTTAACACTAGTGTTTGTCACATCGGCATTCGTGTTTACTAAATCAAGTAACGTAGCAGCACACTCTTGTATAAAATGGGTAGGTTGAAAAATACAGTTTTTCAACCTAATATACAGCAAAAAGTGATGAAGCTGTTGCGTTTTGTTGTCACCTTTATCCAAAATATTTATATTGAAATCTCTCAATAAAATTTTACTATCAAAATTTGAATACGAACTTAAAGCGTCTGTAAGAGAATTAAGGAACCTTTCTACATTTACCAATTGTGGCCGACATGCCGTTCCAATCAAATGCCTAACTTTGTTAATTGATAGCGATAGCCACTCCTGCTCCACCTTATCAAAGATAATATTATAGGAATAAGAACAAGCATTAATCCCTCGTACAACACCTCGACCACGTATCCTAGATATATTACAAGATCGGGGAATATGATAGCCGGGAAAGAGTCGCATCTTCACTAGCTCGTAGCCACGTTTCATTTATCGCCACGATATCATCAGATTCACGTAACAGAGCTACCTGAAACTCATCGCTTTTGCGTCTGATTGACTCTGTATTATAAAAGCCAGCTCTTAAACCTTTAATTTTAGTGGTAGCCATATTGTAATAATATTTATGTATGTATAATCATTTCATGTATATAATCGTCCATATGTAGAAAATAAGTAATTAAGGAATATTTTATAGGAACATCTTATATTGTAATAATTTGAACTGGCTAACGTCGGTATGCATATAAAAAATAAAATCATTTTCAAAATATTATGATCAAAAAATAAGGGCAACATAGTGAAACAGTTTACAAAATATACACACCAAAAATAGAATAAAAAAGGTAAAAATTTTAAAAAATATTCAGAATAAAAATAACATATTTCTAAACTTGCTCTAGCTAACATAACAAAGTAGAAATAATTAAACTTATCAAATTTAAATTACGTTAAACAATTCCATAAAGAAATTAGCAAAATGTTTAAAAATGTTTAGGTAATAATGTAGATTCTGAAGGACGAAAGCTTTATTAGCACATAAGGTTAAATATACTACTAAAACACACACTACTGCTACCTACACCTAACAGTATGAATGATGATGTTATTAAGCTAAAGAATTATCTGCCTTTAACTCCACTGTGAATTGAATTTTAAAGCTTATTGAGTTTCGATTTAGATTAAGAATGTAGCAACTTTCTTTGATGGTAAAATTGTGAAAGTATCGTCTATGTACTGCTTGGTAATCTTGGATTTACGGGTGAAGTAAGAGGCTTCTTTTTTAATTTCCTCCATGAATATATCGGCGACAATGAGAGATATAGGCAAGCCCATCGCTACGACATCTACGTGCTTGTAGAACTCCTTCTTCCCCGTTAAATAGCCAGTTGTGACTCAATTTCTGATTAATATATTAATATCATCATCATCATTACAGCCCTTCACAAGTCCACTGCTGAACATAGGCCTCCCCCAAAGAATACCACAAAGCACGGTCCTGAGCCACCTGCATCCATCGACTTCCTGCATGTCTTACCAGGTCGTCACTCCATCTCGTGGGGGGACGCCCTACACTTCGCCTACCGGTACGAGGCTGCCACTCGAGAACCTTTCTTCCCCATCGGTTGTCGGTTCTTCGAGCTATATGGCCGGCCCACTGCCACTTCAGCTTACTAATCCGTTGGGCTATGTCGGTCACTCTAGTTCTACTGCGGATATCCTCATTCCTAAGTTTATCACGCAGAGAAACTCCGAGCATAGCCCTCTCCATAGCTCGCTGAGCGACCTTGAGCTATATATTAATATACTTAATAAAAATATGCAACAATAAAATTACATAGGTATTAAAAACAATCGAAATCTTAGTAAGTCTTAGTAGTCTTTCCACACCTAAATTATATAAAAATGCATTATTCAATTTCACTAATCAACGTTTCTTTGTTTCTTCTTTGGGCAATTTGAAAATTAATTTATTTAGAAAATAATATTTACAATTAAAACAATATTTATATTAACTGTATTAAGTATTTCTATTAAAATCATTAAATTCTCCTTTGCGTAAGTTTTCCTTTGCGGATTAAATGTCATTTATTGCTATTTTTTTTGCTCAAAATCCAAGAATTTAGGCATTTCACCCGCTCTTAATGCCTTAATAAAATTAAATCCAAAGCCAAGCATACCACTGCAAGTATTCAAGATAGTGTAAACTTATTCTGCGTAAATCGTGTGACAATTTGTGTGATGACCTAGATATAGAAAGAAAGCGCAGGGCATTGTCTGTGCGTGGTAATATGTTGGTTCATAGGTTTGCTCGTTGCACAGCACCAGTCAAAATTACTTTATTCAAACCCTACTGCCAATCGTTTTACATGAGCTGTCTTTGGACCAAGTTCACCCAAAAAGCATACAATGTTCTGCGAATTCAATATAATAATATGTTCAAGGCCTTGTTGGGGCTCCCTCGCTATTGCAGTGCATCAAGTATGTTTGCTGATGCAAAAACGGATGATTTTTACGCAATCATGAGAAAAAAAGTGGAGTCTCTTATACGACGCATGCGGGGGAGCCCGAACAGAGTCCTACAGATGATTAGCAACAGAGTGGATTCTAACCTGCTTGCAAGGTTTATTGAACTACATATTTTATGAGTTCCATAAGCCGACAAAACAGAAGTTTGACTCTGCATTAAGTATTGCGCAGATTTCGTTCAGTTTTTACTAACCTAGCATGTAAGAAAAAATGTACCAATACTAACATATGTATATGGACCTGAGTCTGAAAATAAATGATGAATAATAATTGAACTCAATATATAGTAATTTTTATAAAAATTATGCCCAAATTTCTACTTCACGTTTTTTTTTATTTTTCACGTTCAAATTTTTATTTTATTTTTGTATAATTTAATTATTAAAAAAACGAATACGAAAAGTTAACAGGCGTCTTATAATTTCAAAGTAATTTGATTTAGGGGATTTTGTTTCATTCTAGGGGATTCTAAGTGGGCGTTTACGGGAAAGTGGATGAGTCTATCTGGCAACACTGGCCGTGCAATAAATCTAAACGGAGAAAGTTAATAATTTAACCGCTTCGACGATGGTTTATTTAAGCAATTCAAGTCAGTGCTTAACTACTAGTTATTACAATCACACGTTATATGTGTAATATACATAAAATACTAGCGTAAAATAGCAGACAAGTTCTGTTGTTCCGTATGGTGTTTGTTGAGAAACAGAGACCCTTTTACTAAAGGGTCTCTGTTTCTCAACGTTTCTCTGTTTCTCTCTGTTAGTTAAACGCATATCTGCATTTGGATTCTAAATCGAAAATTTGCCTTGAAGCCATCCACATTGGAGTCGGAAAGACAAACGCTGGCTTATTTCACTCCTTTGATGTATGCATGACGAACGATGAAGCAAACCGTTTGGTTTCAATTTTTTAGTAGTATGACAATAAAGTGGTAAGTACTAACCGAGCGCCTCGTCGTTCAAAAATGGAAGGGAGAGAAAGAAATTAAGTTGGTAAATTTATTACCACCGAAAAAACACATTTATCGTCCTTTATAGCTTTTTATTTATTTTTTAAATTAAATGTAATTTGCAATCTTGATTCAAGTACTTGAAAATAACTTCTATTTTCTTAATATTTTACATAGAAGCTTACGTTGATTTTGGGATCATCTGGCTGAATATTTTAACAAAATCTATTCTCGTTGTTATTTTCTTGAAAAATTCTAAAAAGTCCGTTTGGGTAGTTCCCCCGGCAGTGTCATCATTAGGCTGGGACACTTCTTGAGATTCATTATCAGTACGGCCAATAGATGATGCGTACAAAGATTCAATCAAGCATACAAGTAAAAGAACGACGGCAATTTTAGTCTGTGAAAGGAGAAATGTATAAAAGATGAGTATTTTATTTACCTTATAACAAGAAATGCAGATGTACATACATTAAAATATATGTCGCTTAAGTTTGAATTATATAGGCAGTAGCTATAATTAATGCGCTCATAGCTAAGCAACTGCTTCGACTCTGGCTATAAAAAATACCAGAAAGACCTCGAAGTCTCCATCCATCTATATCATATATAGACAGACGTATATTATCCAGACTGGTGACTGGGAGAACCACAAAGATGCGAGACATATGTTACTGGCATTCTCAATTTGTCTACCAAGTGTGGCAATATTAAGCAAAAAGATGATCCTGACTCTCCTGGTTTGTTTTCCTCTGCCGCCTCTTACGAAACCCACGGGGCGATGTGGGGTAATAGATAATCTTATACCGCCACTACACGGTTCCTCATGCTCCTTCTAACCTTTACAATGACAAAGAAATTTTTACAACATTCCAAATGAATTATTACACATTAACAATATTAGGAGTGCTATTTTTTTTATTTCTATTTATAAACATTAAATTATTTTTGGACGACAGGAACACACAACCTGTAGGAATTTGCCAAGCCCTTTAATATTTATAATGCCGTTACTAGATACGAGTAACACTGTTCTAATTAAGATTATTATAGTTGTTGTAAATATTATGCACTCGTACTATGTTCAAAGATGCAGTATAACTAATTGATTCTCTTTCAAAGAGAATGAGTTAGTTCATTTCGTTCCGTGAATCGACGTCAAATGTCCGAAGAAAGTATGACGAAGAAAATGATATAATATTATATTCAAAAATAAAGCAAAATTTATTGGAGAAAGGATTATGAAGCAATTTATCCACCGTGCTGATGCACTGTGCGTGTTGGCGGATTTCGCATGTCTTTAAATTATTTTTATTCCTGAGACAGGAATGTTTCCGCACGATGTTTTCTTTCAGCGCCGAGTTCATGGGAAGTCAGTCATTAAAATTGCAAATTACTAATATGTTGATACCGGTGGCGATGGAACGCGGCTTGTTCGCACACTGTGGAATTAGGGGGTGCGCTCAGCCCCTGAGTTAATTTAAAGTTTTTAAAATAACTTACCACTGCTGCCATTTTTTCAGTAGTGAATTCCTCGTTGTGTGTTGAAAGCCCGTTGAGTTATTTCTAACATATAATTGAATGTAGGAGGTATTTAAATAGCAGCGAAAGCTAGATAACATTTTAATGGCACAGTAAACCACTAAAGATATCTTAGATTATTTTAATGGGTGGCTTTTATGGCATTTACCCATTAGTAAAAATTTCACTTAGACTAGCTGGATTACATCACTACAATTCAGTTGAAATCTTCTTTCAACTGCCAGTCACGGGTTTCAGTTTTAAGTTTTCAGGAACCTCAAACGAGATGTGTTATTACCAGAACACTAGGCACTCTGCCTATTTGGATCATAAAATTTATCTGCACGCATAGTATTTATAGAATTCTGTAATGTTAAACTATTCACAAGAAAATTAAACTTTTTATAAAAAGTAAAAGCCGACTTTAAATACTAATAAAAAAATAATTCCACAGACTAGTTTCTAAAGTCGGTGCTTAAACATAGTGTCTTGATGAATTAACACGTTCCCTGTTCATCGTACAAGGGTTAAAATAACCCCAATTTTCTGCAAGATGAAGTTACTATGGTTCTTAACTATCAAAAAAAAAAGTATTTTGCAGTGGTCGACATGTCACTTTGAAATAAAATGAATCCAAATGGAGTCGTTCAGGCGTAAGTTGTCAGAGTAAAAATCTTTATTTCAGTCAGTTCTGGTTTGTTAGTGTTAATTTCAAATAACCTGATATTATATTTTCTGTATTAGTTTAACGAAAGAAAAGTGGTAATTTACTGTTTAAATTTTATTATTTTATAATTTCAATATAGGTACATAAGAATACACTGTCAGAAATGGCAGAGATTATTTTTTTTATTTCCTCTTCATAAGTCTATATCAACACTCACAAGTCCATTAAAAATATTTGCCATCGAATTGAATGGACTTCTAATTGTAGCCAATTTGTGACTGCATATGGAGTTTTGGACATGAAACGTATACGTAGCCTTTGAAGTCAGGCCCGGCTTCAAAGGTAGGATTCCTGCAAAGTAACGCCTGATTCTATTAATTATATTATGTGAAAATTATTAGGTATTTACCTATGAAATTACCATTCTCTAGTACTCGTACTAGGTATTTCAAATCAAAATTAATTTTTATTTGGCTAAGAATTCTAATTTCAAACTAATATTATTTGATAAATATGGAGCTCTTTTGTTCAAAATTAGTTAGTTGCTTTATTTTGATAAGCGTTATGTTTTCATCGCATATGAATTTTTTCTTCATCATGGATATGTTAAAAATTGGAGTAAGGTGCTTTGGGTTTAATACGAAAATGGGGGAATTCCGATACTTACAAATTACGACTTAACTAGCCAATATTTTTTGCTCTGGTAAATTTATTCTAGGCGACATTTTATTTGTCTCCTTCGCTTCAGTCGTTTCAGATAGCTAGTCTCAATAGTGCGCGTGCAAAGTTAACTTTCCGGTGGATCAGCTTTTTTCAACTGTTTTCGGTTTCCGAAATTACCCCACGTTCATTATCTTAGGAATTTGCTAAGTAATCTTAATTATTGTTTGATTTTATGATAGATAATCGTTTTTAAAGCTTTATTATATAGGTTAGGATTAGCCAGCTATTGTTTTTGTGGTTTTTTTTTCAGAAATACCCCACAGGGTTAATTGCGAATTAATGGAATTTCGAACTACTTTTCCAGTTTTGTAGTTTCCAGTGGCTGTCAATCTTTCGTCAGCATAAATTGTTATTATGGATAAGTTTAACACGTTCGCAAATTTAACCATCAGCAGTGGGCAAGGCGTTCCTACCGCAATGTCAAATATTTAGACATAGTCCAGAAGGAATAGGTGCATGAGTACCGAAAACTATTCCACATCAATTTTTTTATGCAATTCCTAAGCCGTGCGATTCAAATTGTACTACTGATGATATAAATGCATGTTACCATGGGGCAACTCGGTGTCGTAGGTATTGTTTAAACCTGAATTGTTTTTTAAACGGGACTATTTTATTATATTCTTTGATAAATACGAATAAATAAATTCCCCTGACTTTTTACGATAAAGTTAATATCTTCTATGAATCGTTAAGGCTTGAAAAATCCCAATTTCGGATACTTTTAACACAGAATATATACACTACGCGAAAAGAAACGACACTTAAGCATGTGTGCACGTAAAATCACTAGCGGCTATGTGTGCGTGCCTGGATGTGTGCGGGCGCCTTGATAGGCGCGCGGGGCATGGAACGGGCCGTCGCCGACTGCCCTGGCTGAGGGCTGCGCTTTATACAAAAATAATGCTTATTCATTTGTATATAATTATTCTACCTTTATATAGTTACAATATTTATTTATATGTATGGCACATTTATAATATTGTAATTTTATATATTTATATTTATAAAAATATATATTTATATACACACTTTCATGAACTAGAAATTGTATCTCTGATACTTTCTACTTTCTAGATTCTTTACATTAGATGAATTGGCGATGTTTGTTCCTGGTATACTCATAAAGTAACTATTGGTTTTGTCAGCATCACTAAAACTGGTACGTCATTCAAACTTTTAAAAGACAGACGGTTACACAAATGACTTCAAATATTTCCATGGAACATTTGTGTTATGTAAATATTGGTTAATTTGCTATTCAAAATATACCTTCTTCTCAGCATAGAGACTGCTGTTCACCAAACTTTTAGGGTCTTGTATTGAATTTTATCTTGTTCAGTTTTTGCGTGGCGATATTTATTGCGATATTTATTTACGGTTAATCGTGAACCATGGCAGTTCTTTCTTACGGATAGTTATTACTTTCTTTGTTGTATGTTTATCAAATAGTTCTAAAATTCATTTGGAAAATACAGAAACCATATCATTCATACAATTGTACCTAGTAATGTTATCCCTGTTTGTGGATTTAACTTCGGACTCAAAATCTGACAGATTAATATTTTACAGGTCTTATAATTTGCTGCCTTAGAGCTACCTTGGGCTTTCTAATTTTAAAATCGACCGATACAATAGCATGACCATCAAGTTCAGGAGTATATTTTACACTAGTGTTAGTCACATCGGCATTCGTGTTTGCTAAATCAAGTAACGTAGCAGCACACTCTTGTATAAAATGGGTACAGTTTTTCAACCTAATATACTGTAAAAATTTATGAAGCTGTTGCGTTTTGTTGTCACCTTTATCCAAAATATTTATATGGAAATTTCCCAATAAAATTATATTATCAAAATTTGAATACGAAATTAAAGCGTCTGTAAGAGAATTAAGGAACCTTTCTACATTTACCAATTGTGGCCGACATGCCGTTTCAATCAAATGCCTAACGGTGTTAATTGATAGCGATAGAGTGGCTGCTCCACCTTATCAAAGATAATATTATAGGAATAAGAACAAGCATTAATCCCTCGTACAACACCTCGACCACGTATCCTAGATAGATTACAAGATCGGGGAATATGATAGCCGGGAACGAATCGCATCTTCACTAGCTCGTAGCCACGTTTCGTTTATCGCCACGATATCATCAGATTCACGTAACAGAGCTACCTGAAACTCATCGCTTTTGCGTCTGATTGACTCCGTATTATAAAAGCCAGCTCTTAAACTTTTACTTTTAGTGGTAGACATATTGTAATAATATTTATGTATGTATAATCATTTCATGTATACAGGGTCATTTTTAATTTACTAAAGACCTTTTGGGAATATATTGGTTACATCATTACAAACAATTTTAGCGAAATCACTCTTCACAGAATATAATGCATTTACGAAAAAACTACTTTTAAGGTTTTGTTGTCATGTCTGACTCCTTTTAAGTCTGTATTTTGTGGTACCTAAACAATGTCAGAATAAATCGTCAAAGAAAATGCCTTATTTATTTTACACTTGATATCAGTATCACACATTGTGTTGAAATCATTTAACATAATTAAGTGAGGAAATGACATTCAAAAAAAACCACAAATATTAAAATTTATAATAAGTAAGAATGACCGCCGGGCCGGTCGACGCCCGCGCTCAGCTGATTGCGTTGCGAGCTTGCGAATGCCTACTAAACCATTCATCACAGTGCCTATTGCAACAGGGCGCCACTTTAAATGACTTTATATTAACTTTTCATATACTTCTTTATTTTGCATAAAACCATTTGATGAACTATTTGTTTTTTTTATTAATTTCTTTAAGAATTAATAGACATTTTTTTCTTTCATTGAGGCGTTGCCTCTTGGATGCAGGCAACTCTGCCTGCATCCAAGAGGCAACGCCTCAACCTCGCACATGCGGCGGTCCAAGGCCAAGCCAACGATATATTATAACGTCGACACAGGTGTCACCGTCATCAAAGGCGCCGCCTGCCCTTTTCGGTTTGCAGGCATTGATTTGGTAATCGATGTTTGCAGCACGTGCAAATTAAATGAGTATTATTAACTATTTTTTTTATTTAATGTAAGTTGTATTTAAAAAATGGATGCAGGTTAAAATAATTACAAATATTACAATAAAATATTTATAATGATTAAATACGAATTAACAGTAATTGAATAAAGATATCAAGGTAAAATGGTTCAATAAAAATATTAAAATACAAATTTAAAAATTAGACTTACCTAGGTACTTGTCCGCAGATGGCGGTGAGTGTCGCGCACATAGCGTTCAAAATAATCACCTCCACATTCTATGCATAGGTGACACATAAAACTTAACTGTTCACCGACACGAGATAATACTTGATGATTCATTTTGATTTGATCGAATGCCCAAATTATTTTTTCTTTCAACATGTCGCGGGTTTCGAATGCTCGACCAGTATACACCAATGTCTTTACATGCCCCCACAAATAAAAATCCATTGGTGTGATATCTGGCGATCTGGGAGGCACAAGGCCCGTCACGACCGACCCAGCGACCAGGGTATTCTCTGTTTAAATAATCCTTAACTTGGCGAGCATAGTGTGCCGGCGCCCCGTCAAGTTGGTAATACATATTGCGTAGAGATGCAAGTGGTA
The DNA here is from genome assembly GCA_963668995.1 of Parnassius mnemosyne. Taxonomy (NCBI): domain Eukaryota; kingdom Metazoa; phylum Arthropoda; class Insecta; order Lepidoptera; family Papilionidae; genus Parnassius; species Parnassius mnemosyne. The sequence goes on along the minus strand of CAVLGL010000068.1, from coordinate 18,516,573 downwards.
TGTCCTCTAACAACTCTGGCAGCGTGTCGGTGAGAAAACTATGATAGCTTTTATCGTTTAATCTTTCTATGAAGACCGGGCCCAGTAACGTTGTATTAATAACGCCTGCCCACACATTGACACTAAACCGGTGTTGAAAGCTATGCGGTCTTGGTTCATGTGGATTTTTATAGCACCACAAGTGTTCATTGTGCGAATTAAATAGTCCTATTCTGCCAAATGTTGCTTCATCAGTCCATAAAATGTTGGCTCGTTCAGCAGCTAGTAATCAGTTACAAAATGTAACTCGCGCTGGTTTGTCAGCTTCGCTGAGTTCATGAACACGATGCAAGTGGAAAGGGTACTTCCCTTCATTGTGTATGACACTCCATGCGTAGTACTGTGACACATTGAACTGTCGGGCTGCCTCATAAGTGCTCGCTGCTGGATTTTGTTCAAAAAACTGCAGTATGTCTTCCTGCTCACGTACTGTGCGCCGCGGTGGACGACCACGATCGATTGATACAGGCTGGAATTGCCCGTAATCTCGCAATCGCTGTGTAGTACCTAGCATCGTAGCGTAGCTCGGTACACGTGAGTTGGGAAATCGCCTTGAATATTCACGGCAGGCTACACTAACGTTATCATTGCAAATTGCTAAAATTCGCACCATTTCGGTATACTCAATATTTGAGTATCAGTATGCCATTGCAACAACGCGTAACGTTCGCGATATTAATCTCACAACGGAAGGAGAAACGTCACGGGCGCACCAAAGGCGACTGACGTCACAGATAATTAGGTCAAGTTCAAATGAGCAAGCGCCGCCTCCTACACCCCTCCACCCCTACCCCGCCACGCGCTTTATTTTGCTATTTAGAACTATTGCCGTTTAGAAGGTCCAATTAAAATATATTTATTTTTGTATGAAAATAAAAATTGAAAAAATATAATTTCTTTTCTTACAGATGTTGTTGTTATGATGTAAATAATATATTCCCAAAAATTCTTCAGTAAATTAAAAATTACCCTGTCCATATGTTGAAAACAAGTAATTAAGGAATATTTTATTGGAACATATTATATTGTAATAATTTGAACTGGCTAACATCGGTATGCATATATAAAATAAAATCATTTTCAAAATATTATGATCAAAAAATATGAATAAAAAATATGGATTTAACTTTGAACTCAAAATCTGACAGATTAATATTTTTTCGGTCTTATAATTTGCTGCCTTAGAGCTTCTAGATCTTGGGCTTTCTAATTTTAAAATCGACCGATACAATAGCATGACCATCAAGTTCAGGAGTATATTTTACACTAGTATTTGTCACATCGGCAGCACACTCTTGTATAAAATGGGTAGGTTGAAAAAGACAGTTTTTCAACCTAATATACTGCAAAAATTGATGAAGCTGTTGCGTTTTATTGTCACCTTTATCCAAAACATTTATATGGAAATCTCTCAATAAAATTATACTATCAAAATTTGAATACGAAATTAAAGCGTCTGTAAGAGAATTAAGGAACCTTTCTACATTTACCAATTGTGGCCGACATGCCGTTCCAATCAAATGCCTTAATTTGTTAATTGATAGCGATAACCATTGCTGCTCCACCTTATCAAAGATAATATTATAGGAATAAGAACAAGCATTAATCTCTCGTACAACACCTCGACCACGTATCCTAGATAGATTACAAGATCGGGGAATTTCATAGCCGGGAACGAATCGCATCTTCACTAGCTCGTAGCCACGTTTCGTTTATCGCCACGATATCATCAGGTTCACGTAACAGAGCTACCTGAAACTCATCGCTTATGCGTCTGATTGACTCTGTATTATAAAGGCCTTCTCTTAAACTTTTACTTTTAGTGGTAGCCATATTGTAATAATATTTTTGTATGTTCATCATATGTCATTTCATGTATATAATCGTCCATATGATGAAAATAAGTAATTCAGGAATATTTTATAGGAACATCTTATATTGTAATAATTTGAACTGGCTAACGTCGGTATAAGGGCAAGAATGGTAAAAAATAAGGGCAACATAGCGAAACATTTTACAAAATATACACACCAAAAATAGAATAAAAAAGGTAAAAATTTAAAAAATATTCAGAATAAAAATAACATATTTCTAAACTTGCACTAGCTAACAAAACAAAGTAAAAATAATTAAACTTATCAAATTTAAATTACGTTAAACAATTCCATAAATAAATTAGCAAAATGTTTAAAATGTTTAGGTAATAATGTAGATTCTGAAGGACTAAAGCTTTATTAGCACATAAGGTTAAATATACTACTAAAACACACACTACTGCTACCTAAACCTAACAGTATGAATGATAATGTTATTAAGCTAAAGAATTATCTGCCTTTAACTCCACTGTGAATTGAATTTTAAAGCTTATTGAGTTTCGATTTAGATTAAAAATGTAGTAACTTTCTTTGATGGGAAAATTGTGAAAGTATGGTCTATGTACTGCTTGGTAATCTTGGATTTACGGGTGAAGTAAGAGACTTCTTTTTTTAATTTCCTTCATGAATATATCGGCGACAATGAGAGGTATAGGCAAGCCCATCGCTACGACATCTACGTGCTTGTAGAACTCCTTCTTCCCCGTTAAATAGCCAGTTGTGACTCAATTTATGATCAATATATTAATATACTTAATAAAAATATGCAACAATAAAATTACATAGGTATTAAAAACTATCGAAATCTTAGTAAGTCTTAGTAGTCTTTCCACATCTAAATTATATAAAAATGCATTTTTCAATTTCACTAATCAACGTTTCTTTGTTTCTTCTTTGGACAATTTGAAAATTAATTTATTTAGAAAATAATATTTACAACTAAAACAATATTTATATTAACTATATTAAGTATTTCTATTAAAATCATTAAATTCTCCTTTGCGTAAGTTTTCCTTTGCGGATTAAATCAACATTTATTGCTATTTTTTTTTTGCTCAAAATCCAAGAATTTAGGCATTTCACCCGCTCTTTATGCCTTAATAAAATTAAATCCAAAGCCAAGCATACCACTGCAAGTATTCGAGATAGTGTAAACTTATTCGGCGTAGATCAGACGAAAAACTAATATTTACAATTTGAAGGTGGCCTCCGTTAACAGGACATAAAACACCTCAGTCTCCTCTTCCCGTAACCATATTAGGTGTAACAAAGTGCCCGAAAAGTCGTGAATTTAAAAAAATATAACTTGAACGCGATGAAATCCGTAAAAATTCCGTGAATTATTTCATAAATAGGATTCGCGCAAATATAAGAAAACGTTATGTGAACCAGAACGGGCTGGAAATCTATACATACAAGTATAAACAAACTTGAAGTGTCTGTCTGTAATATTGAAATAATTTTCTTTATTGGCTTCTATTAAGCTCAGGGGGTTATGTGTATGCTATTAAGACATAAACAGCCATTTAAAAAAAATATCAGTCTGCCTGTCTGTTTGTCTGTTTGTCCGGGCTAATCTTCGGAATGGCTGAACCAAACGGGATTAAACTTTACGAACAGATAGAAAACAAGGAGGGATCTATTATATTATATTACATATATATATTTCTTGAAGAGATGCAGAGACCATAATCTCATTACTACGTGTGTCAAAAGATCAAAGATAAAGATGTCGTTAAAAAACAGGATGAAAAAACAATATGTATGTAAAAAAGCGGGAAAATCCGAAAGTGCACGCCTAGTCATAGGAGTAGCGATGGTACCTGTACTAAACAGTGTTTTTTTTTTAGGAAAGATTTAAACTAACAAAGCAATAAGATTTTAATTTATTTTAATTCATAATCAAATAGATTTTATATTGATACATTTTATACCGATAAGTCTGAGAACTTGCCATTATTTACTCTGTTATCTACTCTTGTATTGTATTATTGCCCAAAGCCAAAGTGTATTAGAAAGAAAAACAAATAAATTTAAATATCTGTATGGCTGGAACAAATATGTAAAACAGGCCCATAGACTAGCTAAACTTCATTATCAATTATACATCATGTACGGTAAGCCACAGGGCGGACCTATTTTAAAAAAAATGCGGGAAAGTCGCAAATTATATAAATCAAGGCAATTTTAATAAGTTTTGTCAAAAAACCAAGAGCAAATTACGATGGATATTATTGCAACTCAACAATCTAATAAAGCATTCAATAATTTCTGGAAAAGCACTAAAAGGTTAGATCGTAAAGTAACCTTTCCAATGAGTGTTCAAGGTGCAAGCGGACCAGGGCAAATTGCAAATTGACCAATTTCGAGTAAAACCACATGTGCCGCAAGTGCCCAATACTGAGCGATGCACAGTATTGAGCCCGCTTGCCTTCTCAGGTAGAGACATTGCTAATATTATTTCTAAGATGAAGAGAGGGAAATCTCCTCGACATGATGGCCTGAGTGTTGAGCACTTATGTAAAGTGTTGGCAATATTTTTAATTTGTGTATGCGTCACTCATATTTACCACCAAGCCTTATCAAAACAATTGTTATTCCGATAGCGAAAAATCCTACTGGTGATCTTAGTGATAAGAGTAATTATAGGCCAATTTCTTTGGCTACTGTAGTTTCTAACGTCTTGGTTGCTCTCTTTGACAGACGTCTAAGTAGTCACACAACTCTACAAGATACACAGTTCGGTTTTCGGTAGGGACTATCAACTGAGAGTGCGATACTAGCGTTAAAGCATACTGTAAGCTACTATGTTGATAGAAAAACTCCTATTTATGCTTGCTTTTTAGATCTGTCTAGGGATTTTGATCTAGTATGTTATGATAAACTGTGGGCAAACCTAAGAGAAGCAAGTGTCCCTGAGGATCTTGTAAATATTCTTTCCTTTTGGCATAACAACCAGTCAAACTTTGTAAGATGGGGAAATATATATTCCGATGAATACCGGCTAGAGTGTGGAGTGCAGCAAGATGGTTTAACGTCGCCTAGCCTCTTTAATATTTATGTCAATCAGGTGATAGAGGAGCTCTGCAGCATGCATGTACGTTGTCACATAGACGACGTGTATCTTAATAACCTTAGCTATGCTGACGACATGATGCTGCAAAGCCCTTCAATTGAAGGCTTAAGAAAATTACTAGGCACATGTGAGCGATATGCTGTTAAACATGGCTTGAGGTATAATGAAAAACAGAGTGAGTATTAAAGGTAAAAATAAAACTTCAGATAATATACCATTATTAACTCTAAACAAAATACCCTTAAGTCGTAATAAAACTGTTTAAATATTTTGGCCACATAATTAACGAGAATTTGTGTGATGACCTAGATATAGAAAGAGAGCGCAGGGCATTGTCTGTGCGTGGTAATATGTTGGTTCATAGGTTTGCTCGTTGCACAGCACCAGTCAAAATTACTTTATTCAAACCCTACTGCCAATCGGTTTACATGAGCTGTCTTTGGACCAAGTTCACCCAAAAAGCATACAATGTTCTGCGAATTCAATATAATAATATGTTCAAGGCCTTGTTGGAGCTCCCTCGCTATTGCAGTGCATCAAGTATGTTTGCTGATGCAAAACGGATGAGTTTTTTAAAAAAACGAGTTGATTAAAAAAACGAATACGAAAAGTTAACAGGCGTCTGATAATTTCAAAGTCATTTGATTTAGGGGATTTTGTTTCATTCTAGGGGATTCTAAGTGGGCGTTTACGGGAAAATGGATGAGTCTATCTGGCAACACTGGCCGTGCAATAAATCTAAACGGGGGAGTTTTGGCGGGAACATCAAACGAGGCGGTCGATTTAATTTTTATATTTATCGTTAAAATATCCTGTTCGGTGTAAATAATTGTACATTTTGTTAATTGTTAAAATGAATGAACCGGAGGATCCAGGTGGAACCCCGAAACGATCCAAAATTGTTCGTAAAAGAGGTACGAAGGAAAGTGGACCTGAAGTAGGCGGCGGTGAGGATGACTTTATTCCGTTTTTTAAGCCAGGTTATCTGAGACTTTATCCTGAACATTGTACAAATACGGACTTCAAAGTTTTTGTTGAAAGCCAGGACAAACAGGTTAAACTTGGAAATAAAAGCCCAGTTTACTTAAATCATATTTTTACTTCGGAGGTGAAAGGTGTGGTAGCTTTACATAGAGTCAATGCCAACAAAATTGCGGTTGTTTTTAAACAATACAACACTGCAAATAATTTCATCACAAATACAGACTTTTTAACAAAGCACAACTTGAAGGCGCATATTCCTGCAGCGCAGATAGAAAAAACTGGAATCATCCGATATGTGCCTACCAACATTTCGAACAAGGAATTATATACGAAACTGTCTTCGATTTATGAAATTATTTCAGTGAGAAGATTCACGAAAAAAGTCGGTCAAAGTACTGTAGGTCTCGAGACGGTCAGTATGACTTTCCTATCAAATGTTCTGCCCGACAACATCCAATATGACCTATTTTCGTTCAGGGTGTTTGAATATGTCCCACCGTTACAACAATGCTTCCGGTGCTTCAAGTTCAACCACCCTGCGAAAATTTGTAATGGTAAACTAAAAATATGTGCTGGGGAACATAATTTCAGAGACTGTGATAAAAAAGAAAACCTGTGTTGTGTCAATTGCAGTGGTCCCCACCTGGCCATTTCCAAATCTTGCCCAATAAAAATGAAAAAAATACTTGAAAAAAAAGGGTAAAATTACTTATGCCTCTGTAGCTAATACAATTAAGTCATCTGATTTTCCGTCTTTACCTGCACAGTCGAGCAGCATTGTTAAGACCCTACCATCAATAAACCAAAATGTACATAAATTAAATAAAAATGTAAAAATTGTAAATAATGTAAATAAAACAGTGCCTGAACCCAACTTGAACCAAACTCAACTTAAGGCTCAAATTGCAAACAATAAGAATATTTTGATGGCAATGGTCCAAACTTTAGTCGAATTAGGTAATAAAACAGATAATGAACCTGTGACTACACTGTTCATTAAAGACTTACTTTTAAAAAATCTGTCACAATAATGGACAGTACAGTACAGAACATACAGCAGTTATGTATAGCTCAGTACAATATTCAAAGTATACATAGGAAAAAATCCTTATTGTCTAAATTTTTAGATGAGCAAAATGTTGATATCTGTCTACTCAATGAAACTTGGCTGAAAGATACTCAGCATTTTAACATTTCGGGATATAATTTCCACTATCATAATGCCCAAAATGAGCATGGTGGAGTAGCAATTTTGATCAAACCGTATTTTAAATATAATATTATTCAAACCAGATTTTACCAAGACATTCAGACTGTGGCATTATTGTTATATGTAAGTGGTAAACAATTAACGATTTTATGTGTGTACTGCCCTCCATCGAATGGTAACTTCAGAATAAGTAAACTGCGTGATATAATTAGAGATTTGCCTAAGCCAATATATGTGGCTGGAGATTTCAACGCTCACCATGTGGCATTTGGGTGTATGACCACGAAAAGTCGGGGTCATCAGTTATACGATTTAATTGATGAATTCGATCTATGTGTCCTCAACAATGGTAGCTTCACTACTATTAATTATCCTAACCGAAATCCATCGGCTATTGATGTCAGCTTTTGTAGTGCTTCAATCACTCCACTATGCGAATGGTGGGTGCATGATGATTGTATGGGAAGCTATCATTTTCCTACGCTTACTCGTGTTTTATTGTCAGTTGATAGATACCAAATTAATCCTCCCATTGAAAAATTCTTATACAACAAGACAGACTGGACAAAATACAATGAGCTGTCTATAACTGCTTTTTCTAATTTTGAAGTTAATAATGAGAATCCATTACAGTCATATTATGAATTTATTGAAAGGCTTGATACACTTAGGAGAGATACTGTGCCAAAGTTTGTCAAAGCAAACAACTATCGTTGCAAACCTCCAGCACCTTGGTGGAGTAACATATGTGAACAGAGTGTTATTAAAACTTATGAAGCTTTAAAACTGTACAGAAGAGATCCAACCATTGATAATTACATTAATTACAAAAGACTTAATGCTGTTAAGAAAAAGACTATTTCAGAACATAAACGCAATGGTTGGGCTAACATCTGTAATACTTTTAACAGAACTACACCTGTTAGTATTATTTGGAAATACATCAAGTTATTTAAACGAATAATATGCAATAATAGAACATATAAAGACGAATTTGTAGTCCCTCTTTTAGACAAATTATCTCGAAATGGATGTAGGGTTATTGATAATCTAGAAAGTTATTTTCAAATTAATAATAGTCTTCAGAAGTCCAGTTTCCTCATAGAACCCTTTACTTGGAGTGAGTTTTGTACAAGTTTACAATCCAGACGAAACACAACCCCTGGTTTAGATAATTGTCCATACATTTTGATCAAAAACCTAAATCAGTCCGTACAAAAGAAACTATTAGCTAATCTTAATGCTCTTTGGCACTTAAAAAAAATTCCTGAACCTTGGAAAACACACTGTGTAATCCCTCTACTTAAGCTTGACAAGCCACCTGAAGATCCTAATTCATATCGTCCTATATCTTTGTCATCTTGTGTTGGAAAGCTTAATGAAAACATGATAAAGATGCGTCTTGAGTGTTATGTAGAGGCGAACAACATCATTCCACATGTTCAATATGGCTTCCGGAGAGGCAGAAGTTGTGCTGACAGCTTCATCTCTCTCTTGTCAGATCTGAAATATGCCAATAATAATAATAAGTCCAGTGTTTGTGTTTTTCTGGATATTGAAGGTGCGTTTGATAATGTAGATCCTGGCATTTTGGTTCAAGTTCTTTCTGACATTGGTATACCAGGCATACTTTGCCATTGGTTATTTAATTTTTTAATAGATAGAACTTTGTATATAAGGCATAATAATATTCTCCATGGTCCCAGAAGGGTCTCCAAAGGTACAATGCAGGGGGCTACATTATCTCCATTGTTGTACAACATATACACTAGTCAAATTCTTAATTTTGTAAATATAGAAGGTGTAAATATTTTACAATTTGCGGATGATCTTGTAATATATTGTACAGACCATAATGTAGATAGAGCTGTAAATAGTATAAATAATGCTTTAGAGCAATTGTACATATATTATAATGACAAGTTGGCTCTACAGATTAACCCTAACAAAAGCAAGGCCATGATTTTTAGTAAAGATTTTCCCTCTAATGGCATACTCTACAATAATCATCCAATTTCAGTTGTATCTAACCATAAATTCCTGGGTGTTGTCATTGATAACAAACTTTGTTTTAATTTACACATCAATCACATTATAACTAACTCTCTTAAGGGCTTAAATATTATAAGATGTTTAGCTGGTGTGACTTGTGGTGCAGACCCCAAAGTTTTAAGTATGCTATATAAATCTATAGTCAGAAGCCATTTCGACTACAGTTGTTTAGCCTACTCAAATAGTAGTTGTGTAAAAAAACTAGACATAATTCAAAACAAAGCTCTGCGAATTATTTCTGGGGCTATGTGTTCAACTCCCATACGAGCTATGGAAGTTGAAACCAAAATAATGCCACTGTGTCTTAGAAGACTTCTGCTAATAGAGAGATATTTACTAAAGCTGGTATCTGGTAATGATAATGTTCTCAAAAAAATAGTACCTTTTCCTTTACAATGCTCGGTCCAGCAGACTTCGGGAGGTGAGCTTTTACAAGGTTATTTTCCAGTTTTGCCTCTCATTGTACAGCAAATGAATGAAGATTTTAAAAATGTAATTAAACAATCAAAGTGGACATGCTACACATACCCATATTCCTGTATTATATTTGAGACCAATATTGTTACCAAAAATTTTTTTAATAATTGTGAATTATTAAGTTTTATTTCCGACAATAACTACTATACTTTGTATACAGATGGTAGCAAAAGTGAGCTCTTTGTGCGCAGTGCCGTTTATGATCCACAATGCAAGTTTGGTCAAAGTTTTCTTCTGGACCCTAAATGCAGTGTTTTCACTGCAGAGGTATATGCGGCCCTCGAGGCCCTGAAGAGGATTGCACATATAAATAGTTTTAATAATTTTTTTAATTTTAACAGACAGTTTAAGTATGGTCCAAAGTTTAACTAATCTCAGATTTGACTTTAAAAAAAACTATATTTTGTATAATATTAAAAAATTGTTATTTAGTTATGCAAAAAAGGGTATACAGGTCTCTTTCATGTGGATTCCATCACATAGGGGCATAACAGGAAATGAGATAGTAGATAAAATTGCACGTGATGGAACCAACATGTTGGATGTTAGCTCCATAGTAAAAGTACCTTTGACCGACTGTTATCAATCTATTGACAACCAGGTCAATAGCTTATGGGTCGAATTTTGGAAACAAGATCAAGAACAGAAGGGTAAATGGTATGGAACTGTTCAAGAAAAACTACCTGTAGCACCATGGTATAACAAACTGAAAATGGCCAGTCGGGACTTTGTTACTAATAAATTCATCAAAAATACAGTGGGGAAATTATAATAAACCGAATAAAAATACTCAAGACTTGGCCTAAAGGTCTAGATGCCAGGCCATAAACTCCAAAAAAAAATCTAAACGGACGAGTTTTTTTGGCGGGAAATTGACCGGCGGCGGTTTGCTGCTCCTGTATTATAGTTTAAATAATAGTTTGAAGTGGATTTTGATATGTAAAAGTGGTGCGATTTTATGTATTAACTGTCTACGCATGTGAACTATTAGTGGAAACGGTGAAACAAGTGCTCTGATGGTGATGGATTCTCAAGATAAGCTGTTTGTCTGCATAGGCGCCTTTAGATACCATCGCCAACTGTCAGCTGTCTGCTGGCTCAAGTTGCCGTCAAAATCTTCCAAGGGCTGCACAATGTGACGCATCAACATATTGTGAAGCAGTGAACTATGAAAGATAATTATACATTTGGGAAATTATAATAAACCGAATAAAAATACTCAAGACTTGGCCTAAAGGTCTAGATACCAGGCCATAAACTCCAAAAAAAATCTAAACGGACAAAGTTAATAATTTAACCGCTTCGACGATGGTTTTATTTAAGCAATTTAAGTCAGTGCTTAACTACTAGTGATTACAATCACACGTTATATGTGTAATATACATTAAATACTAGCGTAAAATAGCAGACAAGTTCTGTTGTTCCGTATGGTGTTTGTTGAGAAACAGAGACCCTTTAGTAAAAGGGTCTCTGTGTCTCTGTTTCTCTCTGTTAGTTAAACGCATATCTGCACTTGGATTCTAAATCGAAATCTTGCCTTGAAGCCATCCACATTGGAGTCTGAAAGACAAACGCTGGCTTATTTCACTCCTTTGATGTATGCATGACGAACGATGAAGCAAACCGTTTGGTTTCAATTTTTTAGTAGTATGACAATAAAGTCTCCGTAAGTACTGACCGAGCGCCTCGTCGTTCAAAAATGGAAGGGAGAGAAAGAAATTAATTTATGCAAACGGTAAATTTATTACCACCGAAAAAACACATTCATCGTCCTTTATAGCTTTTTATTTATTTTTTAAATTAAATGTAAATTGCAATCTTCATTCAAGTACTTGAAAATAACTTCTATTTTCTGAATATTTTACATAGAAGCTTACGTTGATTTTGGGATCATCTGGCTGAATATTTTAACAAAATCTATTCTCGTTTTTATTTTCTTGAAAAATTCTAAAAAGTCCGTTTGGGTAGTTCCCCCGGCAGTGTCATCATTAGGCTGGGACACTTCTTGAGATTCATTATCAGTACGGCCAATAGATGATGCGTACAAAGATTCAATCAAGCATACAAGTAAAAGAACGACTGCAATTTTAGTCTGTGAAAGGAGAAATGTATAAAAGATGAGTATTTTATTTACCTTATAACAAGAAATGCAGATGTACATACATTAAAATATATGTCGCTTAAGTTTGAATTATATAGGCAGTATCAATAATTGATGCGCTCATAGCTAAGCTACTGCTTCGACTCTAATATAAAAAATACCAGAAAGACCTCGAAGTCTCCATCCATCTATATCATATATAGACAGACGTATATTATCCAGACTGGTGACTGGGAGAACCACAAAAATGCGAGACATCTGTTACTGAGATTCTCAATTTGTCTACCAAGTGTGGCAATATTAAGCAAACAGATGATCCTGACTCTCCTGGTTTGTTTTCCTCTGCCGCCTCTTACGACACCCACGGGACGATATGGGGTGGTAGATATTCTTATACCGCCACTACACGGTTCCTCATGCTCCTTCTAACCTTTACAATGAAAAAGAAATTTTTACAACATTCCAAATGAATTATTACAAGTTAGCAATATTAGGAGTGCTATTTCTTTTTTTATTTCCATTTATAAACATTAAATTATTTTTGGACGACAGGAACACGTACCCTGTAGGAATTTACCAAGCCCTATAATATTTATAATGCCGTTACTAGATACGAGTAACACTGTTCCAATTAAGATTATTATAGCTTTTGTAAATATTATGCACTCATACTATGTTCAAAGATGCAGTATAACTAATTGATTCTCTTTCAAAGAGAATGAGTTAGTTCATTTCGTTCCGTGAATCGACGTCAAATGTGTGAAGAAAGTATGACGAAGAAAAATATATAACATTTTATTCAAAAGTAAAGCAAAGTTTATTGGAGAAAGGGTTATGGAGCAATTTATTCACCACGCTGACACACTGTGCGTGTTGGCGGATTTCGCATGTCTTTAAATTATTTTCCTCAGAGGTTTCGGCACGATGTTTCTTTTACCGCCGCGCTCATGGGAAGGCAGCAATTAAAGTTGCAAATTACTAATATGTTGATGCCGGTTGCGATGGAACGCGGGTTGTTCGCACACTGTGGAATTAGGGGGTGCGCTCAGCCCCTGAGTTAATTTAAAGTTTTTAAAATAACTTACCACTTTTGCCATTTTTTCAGTAGTGAATTCCTCGTTGTGTGTTGAAAGCCCGTTGAGTTATTTCTAACATATAATTGTATGTAGGAGGTATTTAAATAGCAGCGAAAGCTAGATAACATTTTAATGGCACAGTAAACCACTAAAGATATCTTAGATTATTTTAATGGGTGGCTTTTATGGCATTTACCCATTAGTAAAAATTTCACTTAGACTAGCTGGATTACGTCACTACAATTCAGTTGAAATCTTCTTTCAACTGCTAGTCCCGGGTTTCAGTTTTAAGTTTTCAGGAACCTCAAACGAGATGTGTTATTACCAGAACACTAGGTACTCTGCCTATTTGGATCATAAAATTTATCGACACGCATAGTCTTTATAGAATTCTGTAATATTAAACTATTCACAAGAAAATTAAACTTTTTATAAAAAGTAAAAGCCGACTTTAAATACTAATAAAAAAATAATTCCACAGACTAGTTTCTAAAGTCGGTGCTTAAATATAGTGTCTTGATGAATTAACACGTTCCCTGTTCATCGCACAAGGGTTAAAATAACCCCAATTTTCTGCAAGATGATGTTATTATGGTTCGTAACTATCAGAAAAAAAGTATTTTGCAGTGGTCGACATGTCACTTTGAAATAAAATGAATCCAAATGGAGTCGTTCAGGCGTAAGTTGTCAGAGTAAAAATCTTTATTTCAGTCAGTTCTGGTTTGTTAGTGTTAAGGCCTTAACAGTGGTTGAAATGCCTAAATCTTGGATATTTAAGTAAATAAATCTCAATAACTGTTCACTTAAACCACAAAGAAAAAATACAAGGTAACAGAAGAGGATTTAGTAAATGTTTCTAATTGAACAAAATTGTATTTTGTCAACCCCTTATTAGAAAAAAAATCCCCAAAGAGTACCTATCTATGTCATATTTGCCAAATTTCTCCAAAACGGCACAAGCTTTTTAAATAGTTCTTACACTAAAAAAAAGGTCTTAAAAATATTAATATTTTTAATTGAGAGTTTTATTTTTATTCCCCGTTTTATAAGAGAATATATCATTTTTCCCTGAAATTGAATATATTTACGCGAGCGCGCATGCTCCGTCGCCCTGTCAGTCCGTTTTCGGACATCGTCGAGAGTGGACCGCGCGTCAGTGTTGGAGCGACTTCGTTCAAATATATATTAGTTTTTTAAAAGTTTATACTCAATTATAAATATTTTTATGACTAGAAATACTTAATTTAGTAAATATCTGTACACTGGTAACTGTAAATATTATTTTCTAAATAAATTAATTTTTAAAGTGCCCAAAGAAGAAGAAATTTTCGGGGCGACGTTGATTACTGAAATTGAAAAATGCATTTTTATAAAATTTAGATGTGGAACGACGAACATGCTCTCGTAACTTAGATTTCGATAGTTTTTAATAACTTTGTAATTTAAAAAAAAATTACTCAATTTTATAATTATGTATTACAATAAAACATGTTTTTATGAGTATGACTTTATAAAATATTGTTGGGGAGGGAAATATACATACAGATACTTACATTTAGGTACACTGTTATCAAATTAAATCAAACAATTTAAATAAATAATATAAATAGTGCTTCCCTAAGTATAAATAACTATATAAAGACATTCTTGGGTTTATGGTTTTTTTTATGTTAGACAAACTATCATCTAAAAAATGTAAAAATTTTAAATTGGAGGGGGGTTTCTCTACGTGATAATATTAGAAATGAAGATATTCGCAGTAGAACCAGAGTAACTGATATAGCCCAACGGAATATTAAAGTGAAATGGCAATGGGCTGGCTATATAACTTGAAAAAACCGATAAAAAGAAGAAAGGTTCTCGAGTGGCAACCTCGTATAGGTAAGCGAAGTAGTACTCAACCTTTATTCCTCTTCACGTATTCTTATACGCTTTTCTTCACAAACACACACACATACACACACACACACACACACACACACACACACACACACACACACACACACACACACACACACACACACACAAACACACACACACACACACACAAACACATACTAGTAAAAAAAATTACCCTCTGAAAGTTTGCATTTAGATATAATTTTTCTAACCAACCATAAAAATATGATGAGAATATGTATATAAGTATAAAAGTTGCCTCACACGGGACAGTAACAATATAACATTATATATTCCATTATCTACGCATGAAAACTTTTAAAATCTCTCAATCCCGAGGTATGTGCATATTAAGAGGCTGAATAGAGCCACATTGATATTTATGGGTATCGTTTTGTAATTTCACGTCGTTATCGAAAAGAAATTGTAGGTATTTCAGGTGGCGGTTTGTAAAACACGATTCCACAAAAATTCACTCAATAGAAAATAATTGCAAAGTTGCTTCTGAAACTACTTCAATTTTCAACGTAAACTTTTTCTTACGTGGTAGAGTCATGCTGCAGCTATATTAGTAGTAGGTATAGTTGTAGCACGAATGGGTCGGCTCGACCGGGGAAGGGACACGCTCTCACAGAATACCATGTAAAATAGCAGTTTAACCCTCCTGTGTTTCGCATGGTGAGTGTAGAGAACCGGAGAAACTTTTTACTGGAAACGAGGCATTACATCTAAGTCCTCAAGGGTGACAACGCATCTACATTTTGATACGTAATCGAGAATAGATGTAGATGTCTATGGACCGTAGCAACCACTTACCATCAGGTGGACTGTGTGCTCGTTTGTCACCCTTATTCTATTAAAGAAAACTTTTTGAGATTTCAGTAAAATAATGTTAAGTACAATACTTAAGCACTCGTACAATTATGTGTCTCATGTTAATAAAGCTATTGGGCTATTTTGATTTTTAATAAAGTGATTTTACTTTATAGGTTAAATAATTTATTTACCCTTCTATATCAAGAACCGTTTTTTTTTGTCACTCCTATTGAATTTGACAGTGCTTGCTGAAATTTAGCATCTTTAGATGGATCAGAATCGCGCGCTGATCCGCCTGTTAGATATTGCAAAAAGAATCGAAAATATTTATTTTTACTTTCATGCCGAAGACTACCTTGTTTTATTTTATTACGGTCAAATAATATTTATTAGGTTATAAAGCAAGTATTTACAAATGTTTACATTATTTTGTTATTCTATTGTTTACAGTTATTATCACGTCTTAGCTTTACACCAAGAATTACATTAGAAATTCTTGATGGTATACGATGTAACGCGTATAATTTATTTTCATCATGAAATATAATATATATATATATATATATATATTTGTTTTTTTTTTACCAGTAGAGTTCCAATATAATCTTAAAAAAATCAATGAATTAAAAACTGCTGATAATTATATAATTTCAAGTCAGTGTTTTACATTTAAAGATCAGTTATAAAGTGCCAAAGTTCTTATTTTAATTTGAATTAATTTAACTCGAGACTAAAATAAATGTGAAAGGGCTTTTATCTGCAATAATAATTTTCATCAAAAATAACATAGACTTATAAACGTCATATACACGGTCAATCGTACTGAAGATTGTCAATTGTACTACAAAATATTTAAAAGACTATTTCCAGTATAATGACCCGTATATCATCATTAATGTTTGACTGGCATACTTAAAAGATTTAGCCCATGGCTAAATGATTGACTATTATATTATGATAAGTTCATGCTTTTCTATAAAAAAGTTGCAAAAAATTTTAAATCACGGACCTATTGGTTTGTTTTACTTTTCACTTAATTAGTGAAAAACAAGATGGACTGATCTAAAAGTTTACTTTCTTGTGTAAAAAGTGCTATATAGAATTTTATGCAAATGATAATTAAAGTTTCTAAGTAAATAAGTGTAACATAGCGGGTATTATATTCAATGGTAGCGGCCATCCATATTTGCAAAGCCAGCATCATTTTCTGTACAGAAACCGGCAAAGTGTTGCTCAAGGCACTATAAAAAAGCAGCTGATAAAAATGTTACACTCATATCTGTTAACAAAAACTGTTTCTGCAAATGCTCTTATAGATAATAATAACTATTCCGCCGTGTGGCAACTGTGTGTGCAGGAGTTATTATTAGAAGGAGAAGAGGTAAAATTTTGTTTTAGAAATGCGCAATCAATATTGTTTTGTCTGCAATTGAGCATAAAATAAAAAATAACTTCATCCAAAGAGCATAACTGGCATTATACTCCGGCCCATCAAGTGGTATGGAAAAAAATAATTTTACTAGGTTTCAAAAAATCTATCAAAATTAAAAAAAAACATAAATATTGAAATCAAAAAATGTATATATGTATGTCTATACATACATATAATGATTTATGGCCACTTAGTAACTGACGGTGACTCAATATAACATCCTACAGTCACGCCAAAACTAAGAGGAGAGAATCACTGTAGAAAAGGTAATAATTTATTGCGGAAATTTTGTGAAAAAATTAAAAAAATTACAAATTTATCCAAGTTAATCGAAAATAGTCTAACTTATCCTTATGCGTTACAAAAAAAAAACAAATAATAAAATAGTGAGATGCCGTCAGTTTTTAAGAAGATATAACAAAAATAAACAAAAAAATAATTTTCAAAAAAGTTCAGTATTTAATTGATTATATACCGCTAACACTTAATCACACTTTTCGAAACAACGCCAATTGTAAACAATACTTGTATGAAAAGACAAAATCTTCTTTTCAAATTTCCGCCGAGTTGTAAGTAGAAGGCCAAATAGGTTATGTGTCAATATTAATTAAATATATTTTATATGAAGTGATCTTAACTACCTTTCATCAATTAACCATTAGTAAAAATTAAAACAGGAATTTTACGATTGTGTTTACAAGAAACATTATTAGTTGAACCTTGCAGCTTGTTCATTATTTTTATTATAAATACCTATAAATGTATATATTATTAATAAATAGTTCCTATTATATTTTGTATTATTTTTATTTTGCCCTATCTGCAATGTTCTACGCTCTGTAGAAAATGTGGCGTATGACATGACTGACAATCTCTCGAAAGTTTTATCTAGATACAAAGATGTTTTACGTTTTCGTCACCTCCACATTATATTTTTGTCAGCATAAGGTATCCTTCTGTATCTAAAACGAATATGAATATTGCTACAAAGTAAAGTAATAGGCTATACATGTCCCTCTACCGGGCACAGAACTCTTTTTTTATTTCTGAGAGGGTTTTAGGGCAAGGAAATGCCCGCCGCGCTGCCCCAAAGCGTGTTGACGAAAATTGCAATTACAAATTTCATTCGTGCTGTCGTGAATCAATCCCGGGAAAAATTTACAGCGAACGCTTTGACCCAGATCTACTAATACGACACAAATAAATACGATTTAACATATATAATAAAAAACTTGAAACTTGAACACTTGATAGCTCTTGACGCCTACCGGACAAAGCTACAGCACAATGTAATTGAAGATGCGTAACCGCGACATAATTCTCAGTGATGCGCAAGCATAACAGGCAGTATGTCACTTATATAACTGTCATCTCTGCAGTCTATTAATCTTTGCACTTTTATAAGTAATACAGAACGTAGTTGCTAGACGGTGTTGACGTCGGCTAAAATCTCTGCGATCGCCGTTTCGTCAAGGTCATTCAGGCTAGTTAAAGCCTTAATTTCAAATAACCTGATATATTTACTTTATTAGTTTAAAGAAAGAAAAAGGGCAATTTACTGTTTAAATTTTATTCTTTTATAATTTCAGTATAGGTACATAAGAATACACTGTCAGAAATGGCAGAGATTATTTTTTTAATTTCCTCTTCATAAGTCTATATCAACACTCACAAGTCCATTAAAAATATTTGTCATCGAGTTGAATGGACTCCTAGTTATAGCTAATTTGTGACTGCATATGGAGTTATGGACATGAAACGTGTACTTAGCCTTTGAATTCAGGCCCGGCTTCAAAGGTAGGATTCCTGCAAAGTAACGCCTGATTCTATTAATTATATTATGTGAAAATTATTATAATAGGTATTTACCTATGAAATTACTATTCTCTTGTATTCGTACTAGCCATTTCAAATCAAAATAAATTTTTGTTTGGCTAAGAAGTCTAATTTCACACTAATATTATTTGAATAATATGGAGCTCTTTTTTTCAAAATTAGTCAGTCGCTTTATTTTGATAAGCGTTATGTTTTCATCGCATATGAATTTTTTTTCATCATGGATATGTTAAAAATTGGAGTAAGGTGCTTTGGGGTTAATACGAAAATGGGGGAATTCCGATATTTTTAAATTACTACTTAACTAGCCAATATTTTTTGCTCTGGTAAATTTATTCTAGGCGACATTTTATTTGTCTCCCTCGCTTCAGTCGTTTCAGATAGCTAGTCTCAATAGTGCGCATGCAAAGTTAACTTTTCGGTGGAAACAGCTTTTTTCAACTGTTTTCGGTTTCCGAAATTACCCCACGTTCATTCTTAGGAATTTGCTAAGTAATCTTAATTATTGTTTGATTTTATGATAGATAATCGTTTTTAAAGCTTTATTTTATAGGTTAGGATTAGCCAGCAATAGTTTTTGTGTTTTTTTTTTTCGGAAATATACAAAATATGCCTTCTTCTCAGCATAGAGACTGCTGTTCACCAAACTTTTAGAGTCTTGTATTGAATTTTATCTTGTTCAGTTTTTGCGTGGCGATATTTATTACGATATTTATTTACGGTTAATCGTGGACCATAGCAGTTCTTTCTTACGGATATTTATTACTTTCTTTGTTGTATGTTTATCAAATAGTTCTAAAATTCATTTGGAAAATACAGAAACCATATCATTCATACATTCGGTTGAAAAATACAGTTTTTCAACCTAATATACTGCAAAAAGTGATGAAGCTGTTGCGTTTTGTTGTCACCTTTATCCAAAATATTTATATTGAAATCTCTCAATAAAATTATACTATCAAAATTTGAATACGAAATTAAAGCGTCTGTAAGAGAATTAAGGAACCTTTCTACATTTACCAATTGTGGCCGACATGCCGTTCCAATCAAATGCCTTAATTTGTTAATTGATAGTGATAGCCACTCCTGCTCCACCTTATCAAAGATAATATTATAGGAATAAGAACAAGCATTAATCCCTCGTACAACACCTCGAACACGTATCCTAGATAGATTACAAGATCGGGGAATTTCATAGCCGGGAACGAATCGCATCTTCACTAGCTCGTAGCCACGTTTCGTTTATCGCCACGATATCATCAGATTCGCGTAACAGAGCTACCTGAAACTCATCGCTTATGCGTCTGATTGACTCTATATTATATAGGCCAGCTCTTAAACTTTTACTATTAGTGGTAGCCATATTGTAATAATATTTTTGTATGTATAGTCATTTCATGTATATAATCGTCCATTTGTTGAAAATAAGTAATCAAGGAATATTTTATAGGAACATCTTATATTGTAAAAATTTTAACTGGATAACGTCGGTATGCATATAAAAAATAAAATCATTTTCAAAATATTATGATCAAAAATTAAGGGCAACATAGCGAAACAGTTTACAAAATATACACACAAAAAATAGAATAAAATAGGTTAAATATTTAAAAAATATTCAGAATAAAAATAACATATTTCTAAACTTGCACTAGCTAACAAAACAAAGTAGAAATAAGTAAACTTATCAAATTTAAATTACGTTAAACAATTCCATAAATAAATTAGCAAACTGTTAAAAATGTTTAGGTAATAATGTAGATTCTGAAGGACGAAAGCTTTATTAGCACATAAGGTTAAATATACTACTAAAACACACACTACTGCTATCTACACCTAACAGTATGAATGTTGATGTTAGTAAGCTAAAGAATTATCTGCCTTTAACTCCACTGTGAATTGAATTTTAAAGCTTATTGAGTTTCGATTTAGATTAAAAATGTAGTAACTTTCTTTGATGGGAAAATTGTGAAAGTATGGTCTATGTACTGCTTGGTAATCTTGGATTTACGGGTGAAGTAAGAGGCTTCTTTTTTAATTTCCTCCATGAATATATCGGCGACAATGAGAGATATAGGCAAGCTCATCGCTACGAAATCTACGTGCTTGTAGAACTCCTTCTTCCCCGTTAAATAGCCAGTTGTGACTCAATTTATCATTAATATATTAATATACTTAATAAAAATATGCAACAATAAAATTACATATGTATTAAAAACTATCGAAATCTTAGTAAGTCTTAGTAGTCTTTCCACATCTAAATTATATAAAAATGCATTTTTCAATTTCACTAATCAACGTTTCTTTGTTTCTTCTTTGGGCAATTTGAAAATTAATTTTTTTAGAAAATAATATTTACAACTAAAACAATATTTATATTAACTATATTAAGTATTTCTATTAAAATCATTAAATTCTCCTTTGCGTAAGTTTTCCTTTGCGGATTAAATTAAGATTTATTGCTATTTTTTTTTTGCTCAAAATCCAAGAATTTAGGCATTTCACCCGCTCTTTATGCCTTAATAAAATTAAATCCAAAGCCAAGCATACCACTGCAAGTATTCAAGATAGTGTAAACTTATTCTGCGTAAATCGGACGAAAAACTAATATTTACAATTTGAAGGTAGCCTCCGTTAACAGGACATAAAACACCTCAGTCTCCCCTTCCCGTAACCATATTAGGTGTAACAAAGTGCCCGAAAAGTCGTGAATTTAAAAAAATATAACGCGATGAAATCCGTAAAAATTCCGTGTATTATTTAATAAGTAGGATTCGCGGAAATATAAGAAAACGTTATGTGAACCAGAACGGGCTGGAAATCTATACATACGAGTATAAACAAACTTGAAGTGTCTGTCTGTAATATTGAAATAATTTTCTTTATTGGCTTCTATTAAGCTAAGGGGGTTATGTGTATGCTATTAAGACATAAACAGCCATTTAAAAAAAATATCAGTCTGCCTGTCTGTTTGTCTGTTTTCCTGTCTGTTTGTCCGGGCTAATCTTCGGAATGGCTGAACCAAACGGGATTAAACTTTACGAACAGATAGAAAACAAGGGGGGATCTAGGCGTTCTTTTTTAAAGAAAATATATTTAAATAAATGGTGTTTTATTATTTTAAATATAAACAACATCACAATAATAGATCTAATCCAAGCGAAGCCAGGGCAGGTTGCTAGTATCATAAAATTCGTTGATTAGAAGATCTCAAGACTATACGATACCTTATTTAAATTTCTTGAAAAGATGCAGAGACCATAATCTCATTACTACGTGTGTCTTCTTCTTCTTCTACCTAGCGTTTATCCCGGTTGCTCATCCCGCCCAGCGCGGGAGAACCCAGGGTCCGCTTTCCAACACTTCCTCCTTCACTTTGCCCGGTCTTCGGCGTCCCTCACAACTAGCCCATTGGCGCGCATGTCATCCTGCACGACATCAAGCCAGCGTTTCTTGGGCCGTCCTCTACTCCTGGTACCAGGTAAGGTCATGTCCAGGCATTTGTTTCCCACGCACGTTTTCATTACTACGTGTGTCAAAAGATCAAAAATAAAGATGTCGTTAAAAAAACAGGATGAAAAAACAATATGTATGTAAAAAAGCGGGAAAATCCGAAAGTGCACGCCTCGCCATAGGAGTAGCGATGGTACCTGTACTAAACAGTGTTTTTTTTTAAGGAAAGATTTAAACTAACAAAGCAATAAGAGTTTAATGTATTTTAATTCATAATAAATTAGATTTTATATTGATACATTTTATACCGATAAGTCTGAGAACTTGCCATTATTTACTCTTATTATTATCTACTCTTGTATTGTATTATTGCCCAAAGCCAAAGTGTATTAGAAAGAAAAACAAATAAATTTAAATATCTGTATGGCTGGAACAAACATGTAAAACAGGCCCATAGACTAGCTAAACTTGATTATCAATTATACATCATGTACGGTAAGCCACAGGGCGGACCTATTTTTAAAAAAATGCGGGAAAGTTGCATAATATTTAAATCAAAGCAATTTGAATAAGTTTTGTCAAAAAAACCAAGAGCAAATTACGATGGATATTATTGCAACTCAACACTCTAATAAAGCATTCAGTAATTACTGGAAAAGCACTAAAAGGTTAGATCGTAAAGTAACCTTTCCAGTGAGTGTTCAAGGTGCAAGCGGACCAGGGCAAATTGCAAATTGACCAATTTCGAGTAAAACCACATGTGCCGCAATTGCCCAATACTGAGCGATGCACAGTATTGAGCCCGCTTGCCTTCTCAGGTAGAGACATTGCTAATATTATTTCTAAGATGAAGAGAGGGAAATCTCCTCGACATGATGGCCTGAGTGTTGAGCACTTATGTAAAGTGTTGGCAATATTTTTAATTTATGTATGCGTCACTCATATTTACCACCAAGCCTTATCAAAATAATTGTTATTCCGATAGCGAAAAATCCTACTGATGATCTTAGTGATAAGAGTAATTATAGGTCAATTTCTTTGGCTACTGTAGTTTCTAACGTCTTGGATGCTCTCTTTGACAGACGTCTAAGTAGTCACACAACTCTACAAGATACACAGTTCGGTTTTCGGGAGGGACTATCAACTGAGAGTGCGATACTAGCGTTAAAACATACTGTAAGCTACTATGTTGATAGAAAAACTCTTATTTATGCTTGCTTCTTAGATCTGTCTAGGGATTTTGATCTAGTATGTTATGATAAACTGTGGGCAAACCTAAGAGAAGCAGGTGTCCCTGAGGATCTTGTAAATATTCTTTCCTTTTGGCATTACAACCAGTCAAACTTTGTAAGATGGGCAAATATATATTCCGATGAATACCGGTTAGAGTGTGGAGTGAGGCAAGGTGGTTTAACGTCGCATATGCCTCTTTAATATTTATGTCAATCAGTTGATAGAGGAGCTCTGCAGCATGCATGTACGTTGTCACATAGACGACGTGTGTTTTAATAACCTTAGTTATGCTGACGACATGATGCTGCAAAGCCCTTCAATTGGAGGCTTAAGAAAATAACTAGGTACATGTGAGCGATATGCTGTTGAACATGGCTTGAGGTATAATGAAAAAAAAGAGTGTGTATATGATTATTAAAGGTAATAATAAAACTCCAGATAATATACTATTATTAACTCTAAACAGAATACCCTTAAGTCGTATAAAACAGTTTAAATATCTTGGCCACATAATTAACGAGAATTTGTGTGATGACCTAGATATAGAAAGAGAGCGCAGAGAGTTCATAGGTTTGCTCGTTGCACAGCACCATTCAAAATTAGTTTTTTCTAAGCCTACTGCCAATCGTTTTACACGAGCATTCTTTGGACCAACTTCACTCAAAAAGCATACAATGTCCTGCGAATTCTATATAATAATATGTTCAGGGCCTTGTTGGGGTTCCCCCGCTATTGGAGTGCATCAAGTATGTTTGCTGATGCAAAAACGGATTATTTTTACGGAATCATGAGAAAAAAAGTGGAGTCTCTTATACGACGCGTGCGGGGGAGCCCGAACAGAGTCCTACAGATGATTAGCAACACAGTGGATTCTAACCTGCTTGCAAGGTTTATTGAACTGCATATTTTATGAGTTCCATAAGCCGACAAAACAGAAGTTTGGACTCTGTATTAAGTATTGCGTAGGTTTCGTTCAGTTTTTACTAACCTAGCATGTAAGAAAAAATGTACCAATACTAACATATATGGACCTGAGTCTGAAAATAAATGATGAATAATAATTGACCTCAATATGTAGTAATTTTTATAAAAATTATGCCCAAAGTTTTACTTCAGGTTTTTTTTTTATTTTTCACGTTCAAATTTTTATTTTATTTTTGAATAATTTAATTATTAAAAAAACGAATACGAAAAGTTAACAGGCGTCTGATAATTTCAAAGTAATTTGATTTAGGGGATTTTGTTTCATTCTAGGGGATTCTAAGTGGGCGTTTACGGGAAAGTGGATGAGTCTATCTGGCAACACTGGCCGTGCAATAAATCTAAACGGACAAAGTTAATAATTTAACCGCTTCGACGATGGTTTAATTTAAGCAATTTAAGTCAGTGCTTAACTACTAGTTATTATAATCAGACGTTATATGTGTAATATACATAAAATACTAGCGTAAAATAGCAGACAAGTTCTGTTGTTCCGTATGGTGTTTGTTGAGAAAACCTTTAGTAAAAGGGTCTCTGTTTCTTTGTTTCTCTCTGTTAGTTAAACGCATATCTGCATTTGGATTCTAAATCGAAATCTTGCCTTGAAGCCATCCACAATGGAGTCGGAAAGACAAACGCTGGCTTATTTCACTCCTTTGATGTATGCATGACGAACGATGAAGCAAACCGTTTGGTTTCAATTTTTTAGTAGTATGACAATAAAGTGGTAAGTACTGACCGAGCGCCTCGTCGTTCAAAAATGGAAGGGAGAGAAAGAAATTAAGTTATGCAAACGGTAAATTTATTACCACCGAAAAAACACATTCATCGTCCTTTATAGCATTTTATTTATTTTTTAAATTAAATGTAAATTGCAATCTTCATTCAAGTACTTGAAAATAACTTCTATTTTCTTAATATTTTACATAGACGCTTACGTTGATTTTGGGATCATCTGGCTGAATATTTTAACAAAATCTATTCTCGTTGTTATTTTCTTGAAAAATTCTAAAAAGTCCGTTTGGCTAGTTCCCCCGGCAGTGTCATCATTTGGCTGGGACACTTCTTGAGATTCATTATCAGTACGGCCAATAGATGATGCGTACAAAGATTCAATCAAGCATACAAGTAAAAGAACGACTGCTATTTTAGTCTGTGAAAGGAGAAATGTATAAAAGATGAGTATTTTATTTACCTTATAACAAGAAATGCAGATGTACATACATTAAAATATATGTCGCTTAAGTTTGAATAATATAGGCAGTAGCTATATATAATGCGCTCATAGCTAAGCTACTGCTTCGACTCTGGCTATAAAAAATACCAGAAAGACCTCGAAGTCTCCATCCATCTATATCATCATATATAGACAGACGTATATTATCCAGACTGGTGACTGGGAGAACCACAAAGATGCGAGATATCTGTTACTGGCATTCTCAATTTGTCTACCAAGTGTGGCAATATTAAGCAAAAAGATGATCCTGACTCTCCTGATTTGTTTTCCTCTGCCGCATCTTACGACACCCACGGGGCGATATGGGGTAGTAGATAATCTTATACCGCCACTACACGGTTCTTCATGCTCCTTCTAACCTTTACAATGACAAAGAAATTTTTACAACATTCCAAATGAATTATTACACATTAACAATATTAGAAGTGCTTTTTTTTATTTCTATTTATAAACATTAAATTATTTTTGGACGACAGGAACACATACCCTGTACGAATTTGCCAAGCCCTTTAATAATGCCGTTACTAGATACGAGTAACACTGTTCCAATTAAGATTATTATAGTTGTTGTAAATATTATGCACTCGTACTATGTTCAAAGATGCAGTATAACTAATTGATTCTCTTTCAAAGAGAATGAGTTAGTTCATTTCGTTCCGTGAATCGACGTCAAATGTGCGAAGAAAGTATGACGAAGAAAAACATATAATATTTTATTCAAAAGTAAAGCAAAATTTAATAGAGAAAGGGTTATGGAGCAATTTATCCACCGCGCTGACACACTGTGCGTGTTGGCGGATTTCGCATGTCTTTAAATTATTTTTATTCCTGAGACAGGAAGGTTTCCGCACGATGTTTTCTTTCAGCGCCGAGTTCATGCGAAGTCAGTCATTAAATTGCAAATTACTAATATTTCGATACCGGTGGCGATGGATGTTCGCACACTGTGGAATTAGGGGGTGCGCTCAGCCCATGAGTTAATTTAAAGTTTTTAAAATAACTTACCACTGCTGCCATTTTTTCAGTAGTGAATTCCTCGTTGTGTGTTGAAAGCCCGTTGAGTTATTTCTAACATATAATTGAATGTAGGAGGTATTTAAATAGCAGCGAAAGCTAGATAACATTTTAATGGCACAGTAAACCACTAAAGATATCTTAGATTATTTTAATGGGTGGCTTTTATGGCATTTACCCATTAGTAAAAATTTCACTTAGACTAGCTGGATTACGTCACTACAATTCAGTTGAAATCTTCTTTCAACTGCCAGTCCCGGGTTTCAGTTTTAAGTTTTCAGGAACCTCAAACGAGATGTGGTATTACCAGAACACTAGGTACTCTGCCTATTTGGATCATAAAATTTATCGACAGGCATATTCTTTATAAAATTCTGTAATGTTAAACTATTCACAAGAAAATTAAACTTTTTATAAAAAGTAAAAGCCGACTTTAAATACTAATAAAAAAATAATTCCACAGACTAGTTTCTAAAGTCGGTGCTTAAACATAGTGTCTTGATGAATTAACACGTTCCCTGTTCATCGTACAAGGGTTCAAATAACCCCAATTTTCTGCAAGATGATATTATTATGGTTCTTAACTATCAAAAAAAAGTACTTTGCAATGGTCGAAATGTCACTTTGAAATAAAATGAATCCAAATGGAGTCGTTCAGGCGTAAGTTGTCAAAGTAAAAATCTTTATTTCAGTCATTCTGGTTTGTTAGTGTTAATTTCAAATAACCTGATATATTTACTTTATTAGTTTAAAGAAAGAAAAGTGGCAATTTACTGTTTAAATTTTATTCTTTTATAATTTCAGTATAGGTACATAAGAATACACTGTCAGAAATGGCAGAGATTATTTTTTTAATTTCCTCTTCATAAGTCTATATCAACACTCACAAATCCATTAAAAATATTTGCCATCGAGTTGAATGGACTCCTAGTTGTAACTAATTTGTGACTGCATATGGAGTTTTGGACATGAAACGTGTACGTAGCCTTTGAAGTCAGGCCCGGCTTCAAAGGTAGGATTCCTGCAAGTAACGCCTGATTCTATTAATTATATTATGTGAAAATTATTATTATATGTATTTACCTATGAAATTACCATTCTCTAGTACTCGTAGTAGCCATTTCAAATCAAAACTAATTTTTGTTTGGCTAAGAATTCTAATTTCAAATTAATATTATTTGAAAAATATGGAGCTCTTTTTTCCAATATTAGTCAGTTGCTTTATTTTGATAAGCGTTATGTTTTCATCGCATATGTATTTTTTCTTCATCATGGATATGTTAAAAATTGGAGTAAGGTGCTTTGGGGTTAATACGAAAATGGGGGAATTCCGATATTTACAAATTACGGCTTAACTAGCCAATATTTTTTGCTCTGGTAAATTTATTCTAGGCGACATTTTATTTTCCTCCCTCGCTTCAGTCGTTTCAGATAGCTAGTCTCAATAGTGCGCGTGCAAAGTTAACTTTTCAGTGGAAACAGCTTGTTTCAACTGTTTTCGGTTTTCCGAAATTACCCCACGTTCATTATCTTAGGAATTTGCTAAGTAATCTTAATTATTGTTTGATTTTATGATAGATAATCGTTTTTAAAGCTTTATTTTATAGGTTAGGATTAGCCAGCTATTGTTTTTGTGTTTTGTTTTTTCGGAAATACCCCACAGGGTTAATTACGAATTAATGGACTATCGAACTACTTTTCCATTGTAGTTTCCAGTGGCTGTCAATCTTTCGTCAGCATAAATTGTTATTATGGATAAGTTTAACACGTTCGCAAATTTAACCATCAGCCGTGGGCAAGGCAATCCTACCGCAATGTCAAATATTTAGACATAGTCCAGAAGAAATAGGCGCATGAGTACCGAAAACTATTCCACATCAATTTTTTTATGCGATTCCCTTCAAATTGTACTACGGATGATATAAATGCATGTTACCATGGGGCAACTCGGTGTCGTAGGTATTGTTTAAACCTGAATTGTTATTTTCTAACAAATTCTTTGATAAATACGAATAAAAAAAATTCCCGTGACATTTTACGATAAAGTTAATATCTTCTATGAATTGTTAAGGCTTGAAAAATCCCAATTTCGGATACTTTTAACACGGAATATATACACTACGCGAAAAGAAACGAAACGTAAAATCACTAGCGGCTATGTGTACGTGCCTGGATGTGTGCGGGCGCCTTGAGAGGCGCGCGGGGCATGGAACGGGCCGTCGCCGACTGCCCTGGCTGAGGGCTGCGCTTTATACAAAAATAAGGCGTATTCATTTGTTTATAATTATTCTACCTTTATTTAGTTACAATATTTATTTATATGTATGGGACATTTATGTTATATATAATAGTTTTAAAGTATATATTTGTAATTTTATATATTTATATTTATAAAAATATATATCTATATACCCACTTTCATGAACTGGCAAGGAATCTAGAAAGTAGAAAGTATCAGAGATACAATTTTTACTTTCTAGATTCCTTACATTAGATGAATTGGCGATGTTTGTTCCTGGTAACTATTGGTTTTGTCAGCATCACTAAAACATTCTGGTAAGTCATTCAAACTTTTAAAAGACGGTTACACAAATGACTTCAAATTTTTCCATGGAACATTTGTGTTATGTAAATATTGGTAAAATTGCTATTCAAAATATGCCTTCTTCTCAGCACAGAGACTGCTGTTCACCAAACTTTTAGGGTCTTGTATTGAATTTTATCTTGTTCAGTTTTTGCGTGGGGATATTTTTTGCGATATTTATTTACGGTTAATTGTGAACCATGGCAGTTCTTTCTTACGGATAGTTATTACTTTCTTTGTTGTATGTTTGTCAAATAGTTCTAAAATTCATTTGGAAAATATAGAAACCATATCATTCATACAGTTGTACCTAGGAATGTTAATCCAGTTTATGGATTTAACTTCGGACTCAAAATCTGACAGATTAATATTTTATAGGTCTTATAATTTGCTGCCTTAGAGCTACCGTGGGCTTTCTAATTTTAAAATCGAACGATACAATAGCATGACCATCAAGTTCAGGAGTATATTTTACACTAGTATTTGTCATATCGGCGTTCGTGTTTACTAAATCAAGTAACATAGCAGCACACTCTTGTATAAAATGGGTAGGTTGAAAAATACAGTTTTTCAACCTAATATACTGCAAAAAGTGATGAAGCTGTTGCGTTTTGTTGTCACCTTTATCCAAAATATTTATATTGAAATCTCTCAATAAAATTATACTATCAAAATTTGAATTCGAAAGTAAAGCCTCTGTAAGAGAATTAAGGAACCTCTCTACATTTACCAATTGTGACCGATATGCCGTTCCAATCAAATGCTTAATTTTGTTAATTGATAGCGATAGCCACTCCTGCTCCACCTTATCAAAGATAATATTATAGGTATAAGAACGAGCATTAATCCCTCGTACAACACCTCGACCACGTATCCTAGATAGATTACAAGATCGGGGAATGTGATAGCCGGGAACGAATCTCATCTTCACTAGCTCGTAGCCACGTTTCGTTTATCGCCACGATATCATCAGATTCACGTAACAGAGCTACCTGAAACTCATCGCTTTTGCGTCTGATTGACTCTGTATTATAAAAGCCAGCTCTTAAACCTTTAATTTTAGTGGTAGACATATTGTAGTAATATTTTTGTATGTATAGTCATTTCATGTATATAATCGTCCATATGTTCAAAATAAGTAATTAAGGAATATTTTATAGGAACATCTTATATTGTAATAATTTGAACTGGCTAACGTCGGTATGCATATAAAAAATAAAATCATTTTCAAAATATTATGATCAAAAAATAAGGGCAACATAGCGAAACAGTTTACAAAATATACACACCAAAAATAGAATAACAAAGGTAAAAATTTTAAAAGTATTCAGAATAAAAATAACATATTTCTAAACTTGCACTAGCTAACAAAACAAAGTAGAAATATTGAAACTTATCAAATTTAAATTACGTTAAACAATTCCATAAATAAATTAGCAAAATGTTAAAAATGTTTAGGTAATAATGTAGATTCTGAAGGACGAAGGCTTTATTAGCACATAAGGTTAAATATACTACTAAAACACACTCTACTGCTACCTACACCTAACAGTATGAATGATGATGTTATTAAGCTAAAGAATTATCTGCCTTTAACTCCACTGTGAATTGAATTTTAAAGCTTATTGAGTTTCGATTAGATTTTTGATTAAGAATGTAGTAACTTTCTTTGATGGTAAGATTGTGAAAGTATCGTCTATGTACTGCTTGGTAATCTTGGATTTACGGGTGAAGTAAGAGGCTTCTTTTTTAATTTCCTCCATGAATATATCGGCGACAATGAGAGATATAGGCAAGCTCATCGCTACGACATCTACGTGCTTGTAGAACTCCTTCTTCCCCGTTAAATAGCCAGTTGTGACTCAATTTCTGATTAATATACTTAATAAAAATATGCAACAATAAAATTACATAGATATTAAAAACTATCGAAATCTTAGTAAGTCTTAGTAGTCTTTCCACATCTAAATTATATAAAAATGCATTTTTCAATTTCACTAATCAACGTTTCTTTGTTTCTTCTTTGGGCAATTTGAAAATTAATTTATTTAGAAAATAATATTTACAATTAAAACACAATATATTTATTTTAACTATATTAAGTATTTCTATTAAAATCATTAAATTCTCCTTTGCGTAAGTTTTCCTTTGCGGATTAAATTAACATTTTTTTTTTGCTCAAAATCCAAGAATTTAGGCATTTCACCCGCTCTTAATGCCTTAATAAAATTAAATCCAAAGCCAAGCATACCACTGCAAGTATTCAAGATAGTGTAAATATATTCTGCGTAAATCGGACGAAAAACTAATATTTACAATTTGAAGGAGGCCTCCGTTAACAGGACATAAAACACCTCAGTCTCCCCTTCCCGTAACCATATTAGGTGTAACAAAGTGCCCGAAAAGTCGTGAATTTAAAAAAAATATAACGCGATGAAATCCGTAAAAATTCCGTGTATTATTTAATAAGTAGGATTCCCGCAAATATAAGAAAACGTTATGTGAACCAGAACGGGCTGGAAATCTATACATACGAGTATAAACAAACTTGTAAAAAAAAGTGTCTGTCTGTAATATTGAAATAATTTTCTTTATTGGCTTCTATTAAGCTAAGGGGGTTATGTGTATGCTATTAAGACATAAACAGCCATTTAAAAAAATATCAGTCTGCCTGTCTGTTTGTCTGTTTTCCTGTCTGTTTGTCCGGGCTAATCTTCGGAATGACTGAACCAAACGGGATTAAACTTTACGAACAGATACAAAACAAGGAGGGATCTAGGCGTTCTTTTTTAAAGAAAATATATTTAAATAAATGGTGTTTTATTAATTTAAATATAAACAACACCACAATAATAGATCTAATCCAAGCGAAGACAGGGCAGGTTGCTAGTATCATAAAATTCGTTGATTAGAAGATCTCAAGACTATGCGATACCATATTTAAATTTCTTGAAGAGATGCAGAGACCATAATCTCATTACTACGTGTGTCAAAAGATCAAAAATAAAGATGTCGTTAAAAAAACAATATGTATGTAAAAAAGCGGGAAAATCCGAAAGTGCACGCCTCGCCATAGGAGTAGCGATGGTACCTGTACTAAGCAGTGTTTTTTTTTTAGGAAAGATTTAAACTAACAAAGCAATAAGAGTTTAATGTATATTAATTCATAATAAAATAGATTTTATATTGATACATTTTATACCGATAAGTCTGAGAACTTGCCATTATTTACTCTTATTATTATCTACTCTTGTATTGTATTTATTGCCCAAAGTCAAAGTGTATTAGAAAGAAAAACAAATAAATTTAAATATCTGTATGGTTGGAACAAACATGTAAAACAGGCCCATAGACTAGCTAAACTTGATTATCAATTATACATCATGTACGGTAAGCCACAGGGCGGACCTTTTTTTTTTTTAAAAATGCGGGTAAGTCGCAAAATATTTAAATCAAGGCAATTTTAATAAGTTTTGTCAAAAAATCAAGAGCATATTACGATGGATATTATTGCAACTCAACACTCTAATAAAGCATTCAGTTCTGGAAAAGCACTAAAAGGTTAGATCGTAAAGTAACCTTTCCAATGAGTGTTCAAGGTGCAAGCGGACCAGGGCAAATTGCAAATTGACCAATTTCCAGTAAAACCACATGTGCCGCAAGTGCCCAATACTGAGCGATGCACAGTATTGAGCCCGCTTGCCTTCTCAGGTAGAGACATTGCTAATATTATTTCTAAGATAAAGAGAGTGAAATCTCCTCGACATGATGGCCTGAGTGTTGAGCACTTATGTAAAGTGTTGGCAATATTTTTAATTTATGTATGTGTCATTCATATTTACCACCAAACCTTATCAAAGCAATTGTTATTCCGATAGCGAAAAATCCTACTGATGATCTTAGTGATAAGAGTAATTATAGGCCAATTTCTTTGGCTACTGTAGTTTCTAACGTCTTGGATGCTCTCTTTGACAGACGTCTAAGTAGCCACACAACTCTACAAGATACACAGTTCGGTTTTCGGGAGGGACTATCAACTGAGAGTGCGACACTAGCGTTAAAGCATACTGTAAGCTACTATGTTGATAGAATAACTTTTATTTATGCTTGCTTTTTAGATCTGTCTAGGGATTTTGATCTAGTATGTTATGATAAACTGTGGGCAAACCTAAGAGAAGCAGGGGTCCCTGAGGATCTTGTAAATATTCTTTCTTTTTGGCATAACAACCAGTCAAACTTTGTAAGATGGGCAAATATATATTCCGATGAATACCGGTTAGAGTGTGGAGTGAGGCAAGGTGGTTTAACGTCGCCTAGCCTCTTTAATATTTATGTCAATCAGTTGACAGAGGAGCTCTGCAGCATGCATGTACGTTGTCACATAGACGACGTGTGTTTTAAAAACCTTAGTTATGCTGACGACATGATGCTGCAAATCCCTTCAATTGGAGGCTTAAGAAAATAACTAGGCACATGCGAGCGATATGCTGTTGAACATGGCTTGAGGTATAATGAAAAACACAGTGATTATTAAAGGTAAAAATAAAACTCCAGATAATATACCATTATTAACTCTAAACAGAATACCCTTAAGTCGTATAAAACTGTTTAAATATCTTGGCCACATAATTAACGACAATTTGTGTGATGACCTAGATATAGAAAGAGAGCGCAGGGCATTATCTGTGCGTGGTAATATGTTGGTTCATAGGTTTGCTCGTTGCACAGCACCAGTCAAAATTACTTTATTCAAAGCCTACTGCCTATCGTTTTACACGAGCAGTCTTTGGACCAAGTTCACCCAAAAAGCATACAATGTCCTGCGAATTCAATATAATAATATGTTCAAGGCCTTGTTGGGGCTCCCTCGCTATTGCAGTGCATCAAGTCGGATGACTTTTACGCAATCATGAGAAAAAAAGTAGAGTCTCTTATACGACGCGTGCGAGGGAGCCCGAACAGAGTCCTACAGATGACTAGCAACAGAGTGGATTCTAACCTGTTTGCAACGTTTATTGAACTACATATTTTATGAGTTCCATAAGCCGACAAAACAGAAGTTTGGACTCTGTATTAAGTATTGCGTAGATTTCGTTCAGTTTTTACTAACCTAGCATGTAAGAGAAAATGTACCAATACTAACATATATGGACCTGAGTCTGAAAATAAATGATTAATAATAATTGAACTCAATATATAGTAATTTTTATAAAAATTATGCCCAAATTTCTACTTCACGTTTTTTGTTTATTTTTCACGTTCAAATTTTTATTTTATTTTTGTATAATTTATTTATTAAAAAAACGAATACTAAAAGTTAACAGGCGTCTCATAATTTCAAAGTAATTTGATTTAGGGGATTTTGTTTCATTCTAGGGGATTCTATGTGTGCGTTTACGGGAAAGTGGATGAGTCTATCTGGCAACACTGGCCGTGCAATAAATCTAAACGGACAAAGTTAATAATTTAACCGCTTCGACGATGGTTTATTTAAGCAATTTAAGTCAGTGCTTAACTACTAGTTATTACAATCACACGTTATATGTGTAATATACATAAAATACTAGCGTACAAGTAAAATAGCAGACAAGTTCTGTTGTTCCGTATGGTGTTTGTTGAGAAAACCTTTAGTAAAAGGGTCTCTGTTTCTTTGTTTCTCTCTGTTAGTTAAACGCATATCTGCATTTGGATTCTAAATCGAAATCTTGCCTTGAAGCCATCCATAATGGAGTCGGAAAGACAAACGCTGGCTTATTTCACTCCTTTGATATGCATGACGAACGATGAAGCAAACCGTTTGGTTTCAATTTTTTAGTAGTATGACAATAAAGTGGTAAGTACTGACCGAGCGCCTCGTCGTTCAAAAATGGAAGGGAGAGAAAGAAATTAATTTATGCAAACGGTAAATTTATTACCACCGAAAAAACACATTCATCGTCCTTTATAGCTTTTTATTTATTTTTTAAATTAAAAAAATTCATTCAAGTACTTGAAAATAACTTCTATTTTCTTGATATTTTACATAGAAGCTTACGTTTGTTTTGGGATCATCTGGCTGAATATTTTAACAAAATCTATTCTCGTTGTTATTTTCTTGAAAAATTCTAAAAAGTCCGTTTGGGTAGTTCCCCCGGCAGTGTCATCATTAGGCTGGGACACTTCTTGAGCTTCATTATCAGTACGGCCAATAGATGATGCGTATAAAGATTCAATCAAGCATACAAGTAAAAGAACGACTGCAATTTTAGTCTGTGAAAGGAGAAATGTATAAAAGATGAGTATTTTATTTACCTTATATCAAGAAATGCAGATGTACATACATTAAAATATATGTCGCTTAAATTGGAATAATATAGGCAGTAGCTATAATTAATGCGCTCATAGCTAAGCTACTGCTTCGACTCTGGCTATAAAAATACCAGAAAGACCTCGAAGTCTCCATCCATCTATATCATATATAGACAGACGTATATTATCCAGACTGCTGACTGGGAGAACCACAAAGATGCGAGACATCTGTTACTGGCATTCTCAATTTGTCTACCAAGTGTGGCAATATTAAGCAAAAAGATGATCCTGACTCTCCTGGTTTGTTTTCCTCTGCCGCCTCTTACGACACCCACGGGGCGATGTGGGTTAGTAGATAATCTTATACCGCCACTACACGGTTCCTCATGCTCCTTCTAACCTTTACAATGACAAAGAAATTTTTACAACATTCCAAATGAATTATTACACATTAACAATATTAGGAGTGCTATTTTTTTTATTTTTATTTATAATCATTAAATTATTTTTGGACGACAGGAACACGTACCCTGTAGGAATTTGCCAAGCCCTTTAATATTTATAATGCCGTTACTAGATACGAGTAACACTGTTCTAATTAAGATTATTATAGTTGTTGTAAATATTATGCACTCGTACTATGTTCAAAGATGCAGTATAACTAATTGATTCTCTTTCAAAGAGAATGAGTTAGTTCATTTCGTTCCGTGAATTGACCTCAAATGTGCGAAGAAAGTATGACGAAGAAAAATATATAACATTTTATTCAAAAGTAAAGCAAAATTTATTAGAGAAAGGGTTATGGAGCAATTTATTCACCACGCTGACACACTGTGCGTGTTGGCGGATTTCGCATGTCTTTAAATTATTTTCCTCAGAGGTTTCAGCACGATGTTTCTTTTACCGCCGCGCTCATGGGAAGTCAGCAATTAAAGTTGCAAATTACTAATATGTTGATGCCGGTTGCGATGGAACGCGGGTTGTTCGCACACTGTGGAATTAGGGGGTGCACTCAGCCCCTGAGTTAATTTAAAGTTTTTAAAATAACTTACCACTGCTGCCATTTTTTCAGTAGTGATTCCTCGTTGTGTGTTGAAAGCCCGTTGAGTTATTTCTAACATATAATTGTATGTAGGAGGTATTTAAATAGCAGCGAAAGCTAGATAACATTTTAATGGCACAGTAAACCACTAAAGATATCTTAGATTATTTTAATGGGTGGCTTTTATGGCATTTACCCATTAGTAAAAATTTCACTTAGACTAGCTGGATTACGTCACTACAATTCAGTTGAAATCTTCTTTCAACTGCTAGTCCCGGGTTTCAGTTTTAAGTTTTCAGGAACCTCAAACGAGATGTGTTATTACCAGAACACTAGGTACTCTGCCTATTTGGATCATAAAATTTATCGACACGCATAGTCTTTATAGAATTCTGTAATATTAAACTATTCACAATAAAATTAAACTTTTTATAAAAAGTAAAAGCCGACTTTAAATACTAAGACTAGCTGGATTACGTCACTACAATTAAGTTGAAATCTTCTTTCAACTGCCAGTCCCGGGTTTCAGTTTTAAGTTTTCAGGAACCTCAAACGAGAAGATATGTTATTAACATAACACTAGGTACTTTACCGATTTGGATCACGAGATTTATCTGAGGCTGTATACATGTTTGATGACATGTTCTTTCATTGGAAGGGCGACGAGCTATCGGTAGTGATTGAAGGATGTATGAGGATATCTTTAAAGCCATGCATATTCCTTAAGCTTCACGCATATTCTTTATAGAATTCTGTAATGTAAAACTATTCACAAGATTAAACTATTAATAAAAAGTAAAAGCCGACTTTAAATACTAAAAATAAACAAATAATTTCTACAGACTAGTTTCTAAAGTCGGTGATTAGACATAGTGTCTTGAAGAATTAACACGTTCCCTATTCATCATACAAAGGTTAAAATAACCCCCCAAGTCCACTCAATTTTCTGCAAGATGATGTTATTATGGTTCTTAACTATCAAAAAACAAGTTTTTTGCAGTGGTCGACATATTACTTAGAAATAAAATGAATCCAAATGGTGTATTTCGGGCGTAAGTTGTCAGAGTAAAAATTTTTATTTCAGTCAGTTTTGGTTTGTCAGTGTTAATTTCAAATAACCTGATTTATTTACTTCATTAGTTTACAGAAAGAAAATTGCCAATTTACTGTATAAATTTAATTCTTTTATAATTTTAATATAAATAAGAATACACTGTCATAAATAGCAGAGATTTTTTTTTAATTTCCCCTCCATAAGTCTATATCAACCAAGCGCTAAACTCACAAGTCCATTAAAAATGTTTGCCATCGAGCTGCAGGGACTCCTAGTGTTAGCTAATTTGTAACTGTATATGGAGTTGTGAACAAGAAGCGTGTACGTGGCCTTTGAAGTCACTTCAGTCGATTTCAAAGGCTATTATTTAAAAATTTACGATTACCGCAAAGTAACGCCTGATTATATTAATTATATTATGTGAAAATTATAATAATAGGTCTTTACCTATGAAATTACCATTCTATAGTACTGGCCATTTCAAATCAAAATAATTTTTGTTTGGCTACGAATTCTAATTTCAAATTAATATTATTTGAAAAATATGGAACTCTTTTTTTCAAAATTAGTCCGTTGCTTTATTTTGATAAGCGTTATGTTTTTTATCGCATATGAATTTTTTCTTCATCATGGATACGTTAAGAATTTGAGTAATTATATAATATGCGGCACGCAACATCAACGATGTTTACGGAGCGAATACTGCAAACGATCTCACCACCCTTTCTTTAGTTTGCCCTCTTCCGTTCTGGAAATTTCGACCTGAAAAATGAACTCGGTGGTCATCCGAAATCTTTGGTTGACAATGACGAATTAAAGGTGATTGTGACTTTTAACGACAGCAGCTTTTAACGTAGCATCAAAACAATATTGGTTCATTTGCACCAAGTTGGCAACTTAAAAAAGCTTAACAAATGGGTGCCCCACGAACTCAAAGATCACCAGCGCGAAGTATTCGTCAAAACGTAAAGGAATTTTGAACCACATTGTTAGCTGCGACGAAAAATTGATGCTGTTTGACAATTGCCAGCACTCAGCAATTTGGTTGAACCTTAACAATTCCTTAAACAAAAACTCACCCCTAGAAAAGTGGTGGTCACTGTTTGGTGGTCTAGCGCCGGTGTGATTCTTCACAACTTACTACCAAACGGGATTTTTGCAGTTATTGCAGATGTGTACTGTGAAGAATTGAACATTTACAGTGGTGGGAGGATTTTCCCTTTCCTCTATTCACACCGCATCCGAGGTAGAGTCACGGGGAAGAGGAGTGATAGTAGGACGATTCACCACTCGCCCTAACCTCCGTGACCGATACTTGGTTGGCCACGGAGCCATAGACAGCCACTGAAGTCGAGAAGTTCAATCACACATCATTTTTTAATTTTTAAACAAATTACCATTTTATAATTCAAAGTAATCGCTTAAAGTCATAAGTTTGAATTTTTGATTTCAATTCCATGTTTTTTTAATTGCATGTCTACGGAAAATGATCTATATGAAAACATCTGTGATAGACCAACAGACGCTATACAGGATTATTTTGCAATTACCGGCCTAATTTGCAGATAAGGTTCAGTATAAGTAATATGGGCAAATGGTGAAAAAAAATTAATTAAAAAGAATCTCAAACATTCTGTCATTATTATCTTCAAAATTTAAAATGCGTGGTAATGCATAATTTTAGCTGACTTTCATTCATAAATATCTAACGCACACACCGTGTGATCGTAACCTCATTACGTACGTTTCGTTACCAATGACGTAACAAAAATATTCAAACCACGGATACTATGAAATGGTGCGATATTAAATGTTTACCGTATTTGCAAAGACAAGTAATTAATGTACGTGTACCACCAATCGAAGAACAATTTTTGCAGCTAACCAAAGACTGTTAGACTTTGGACAATTCACCACTCCTTCACATGGAAGTGCTCGACTTGGTCATTCAGTAAGAAGCCCGGCTGTCGCCAGCACCAATGATGCAACTCGAGTTGGAAACTTGGGTATCACCCATTTAATTATCAACCTTGAAAACATTTTTATGAATGGTTTCTGTTATTTTAAGTGATTGCATATTTGAGATACAATATTTTATTCTATACAATATTAAAAAAAACTATAATAAAAAACTAATAATTTAATTATCATACGGTCCTACTCTCCGTGGTATCATGCCAAGAACACTGGCTGCGTTTCCTTGCTGAATAGCTATAATTAGCCTTTGAGCAAGAAAAGAACCAGCCCTCTTATCAGCAGCAGCAACGACCAGTCGCAGATAGAGGTTTTTTAGAAACTTTACTGCACGTGGACCCCACGGACCGATAGTCTCTACAGCAAATGCCACACATATGAAGTCATCTCTCAGAGATCCATACTTGCGCCACTTACTCAGTTCAGCTGCCTATGATGCCGCCCCGGCTTTAAACTAGGTACCCTTGAGATGAGAGTGACTACGCAAGTAGCATCCCACACTAGAGCTTTACCTCTCTCCCAAGAGACCAATGTCATCCCATCGGGTCTCCTGCCATCGTCTCTAAATATTACACGAGGCTCTAAAACTGAGGGAATATTTATAGACACAAGAGCCCTTCGGATGATATCGTTCAAAGAATCGTGCCGTGAAAATCTACCAGCACATTCCCTACATGAAAGTCCGTGGAGCCCAAACTTGTTGGCGCTGCTACCACAGTGGCACTGATGGAGTTGACAAATCGCCGCTCCTATTTGGATTCCTACGGCGATACGCAAGCTTTCCCCATCAAGTAATATGTCGAAATTACTTGATGGTAAAGCATGTAATTAGTGACTAGATTCCTTAGTCGAAACAGCTAGAAGGCATGCCTGATCTTGGAAATTATGAAAAAACCTTTCTGCACGTTCTGTACCAACGGATATCCCACTGTTTTTGTTGGTTAACTTTCAGTATAACATTTTCGGCGGGGTAGAGCGTTCGCCATGTCTGCCCTACCCCAAAGCAAAGCAGAGGTCTACTTTATTATTTAAAATCATGTTACATAAATCACTAACACTATGGACGGAAGCAAGGAAAGCAGGCAATGCAATGCTAGAAAGATTTCTCACACACATTTTATAGGTAAAGTAGCTTGAGTCCAGGCTGTATTATTTAAAGTTAAATTTAGAATTTTTTCTAAAGCTGTTTAACACTATTATCAATATCTTTTACAATACCCGAACATTTGCAGACTAGACTCTTGCGAAGCAAGTATGTACATTTATGTACAAGGAGACAATATTTTAAAATATTAAGATCAATGTGAGAGTTTAATTTATACAATTTATCAACATGGTTTAAAAACTAATCAAATTATGTTTTTAAAACAGGTTCAATACTCGTACTGTCGAAAAACAACGGGGCCTACCTAGCAGGTATAGCGATTCCGTACTGACAGTTTTTACATCTGGAGAAATATGATTGAAATTTTGAATTAAAGTGTCTTTATTAGAACTGGATAAATTATTAAAAAATAAAATAAAACATGAATATTTTAATTGTGGTTGTGATTTGCAACCGAGATCCCTTTACATGGAAACGGAGCATTCCATCTTAGTCATTAGGGGTGTACTGTTACCCTGCATTTTGAATTTTAGCCGACGATAGAAATAGATGTCCATGAGCCACAGAATCCACTTACGACCAGGTGGACTGTGTCCTCTTTCTTCACCCTTATCCTTAAAGAATCTTCTAGACTAGACTTGCTACTGTCTTCGTACGGGTTATTTCTTGATTTTGACAACAGCGCTATGTATCAGGTCAAATTATGAATCTAAACCATCCAGGGACCCACTCAAAGACACAAAAAATTTACCAAAGTCAGTCATTTTCGAGTTTTAGCGAGATTTATTAATTTTTATATGTAGAAAGATAATACTTAGTAGAGCCCCGGTGCAGATGTATTTTAGTGTCAGTGTTGAAATAGCAGCATAATGCTATTGTTTTTCGTCTGGCGAGAGTAAGGAACTGAAAAGCCTTTATTTTTATATATTATATTATACTATTATTATAAGCCAAATGTCTATTTGCAAGGACGCACTACCCAGTTTGACAGACAGTATTTCTGATTTTTGTTTCAAGTTTTCGTAGTTGAAGGGTCCATCCTTTCTGAATCATCGTCGGAATTATTATACACCACCTATGGGAGGACGTTCAATGTCTTTAATTGGCACTGAAGTATTTCTATTACCAATTCTAAGAGGAACTATATTTTTTTCTATATTACCACTAACGACAGCATTTCTATATCGCTGTTTATCTTTAATTCTTCTGGTGTTCGACTCCTTAGCGTATATAACATCTCATTTTCTAAAATTTTTATTTTATCTGATATGTAATTATATAGGAGTCTAGTACGTTTAGCACGATCTTTTAATAATAACATTTCTCGAAATTCGCGGCGTACGTTGAATTAGAATAGGAGTATGGCCGAAAACAATTTCGAAGGGAATGCCGGTTGTACTATGTATGGTGTGGTTATATAATTCACAATTGAGTAAGTCATTACAGCAGCTTCGTCCATACACTTTTGTTTGGATATCACCAATCTGTGTATCTCAATAATTATGGAGTGGAAACTCTCTATTATCGCTGTTGAATTCAGGTTATTCGGAGTAGTAATGTGTAGTAGTATGTTATACATAAGTAGTCATAAGTTATTTAATGTGGTTATTATTAAACTCACTACCGGGATCACAAGTAATTTTTTTAGATGTTCCATATATTGAAAAATATTTAATAAGCGCTCTTACGATTTCCAGTGTAGATCTATTTGGAATTTCGATAGCTTGTCCTAATTTACTTAATGCGTCAACCATAGTTAAGTAAAAAACAGATTTGTGAAAACTACTTGAAAAGGGGCGTTTTGGGTTTAAGTTAATTGAAGTAATGGTTTAATGGGTTTTATCTTATACTTCATTTTTCTACAGGCATAACCAACATTAAGTACTGCAGCAATCGTCTCTTGCATGTTCTGCCAATAATAATTTCTTTTAATTATACTCATTGTTTTCTTTATTCCTCTGTGACACGTCTTTCCCTCATGATGTTGCAGTATAATTTCTTTTTGTTATATAACACGCTTCGCACATTCATTAAATTCTACTATTCCCTTTTAGCTGTTTAGTAATTTTAGGGAATTATTTTCTATGCTGAATGATATCGAAATAAATGAAATATTTAATCGTAGGCTTAATGTACTCTTTTAAGAATTTTTTTATAAGATCTTCATTTTTAAGTGCGGAAAAACCTTCGAGAACCTTTTGTTTACCTTTTGATAAGTATAGTGGCGGATGTGTCAGCTATAGTTATTGTCTTAGAGCCATCCCTTTTTTTAGTCGTCAAATCCACAATTTGGTCAGTTAATTCAGTTAGATATTTTTGTAGTTTTTGTTCTTTAGTGTCCAGGTTTACTTCCAATGATTGTGAGTCATCAGAGTCTATAGCATTTAGTTTTATCCGATAGAGGACATCAGCATTACTATTTTGTTTTCCGTTTGTGTATACTATATCGAAATCGTACTCTTGAAGACAAAACCGCCAGCAGGTCAACTTACTGTTTGGTTCTTTGAGCGACTAAAGCCAAGCTAGTGGTCCATGTTTGGTATGAACTTATGTCCGTAAAGATATGGTCTGATGTGTTTTACGTCTCATATTAGGGCGAGTAGTTTACGCTCTATTGTACTTCATCTGGTCTCAGTATCGCTGAGAGTTCTACTGGCGTAAGCAATGGGCTTATCGGATCCTATTGGCCTCTGCGATAAGACTAAATCTAAAACAACAGTAGGAGCATCTGTAGTTAAAACTTAAGGTTTGTCTGGAGTCCATTGTCTATTAGAGTAAAGGTGCATTAGTCAGAAGTTATTTACACTTCTGAAATACATCAATATATTTTTGATCTATTACAATTTTATTTCCTTTTTCTAGGCATGCTGTAAGGAGCTGAGTGATTTTGGTGAAGTATTTTACAAAGCGGCTGTAATAACCGATCAACCCTATTAATCCTAATCCGATAGCTTAATACTGCCTGAATCTTATCGTTAGTTGGTCTAAGTCCGTCTCTAGTAATAACGTGCCCTAGGTATAGTATATACTTCTTATTTT
The DNA here is from genome assembly GCA_963668995.1 of Parnassius mnemosyne. NCBI lineage: Eukaryota > Metazoa > Arthropoda > Insecta > Lepidoptera > Papilionidae > Parnassius > Parnassius mnemosyne. The sequence continues at coordinate 18,472,697 of CAVLGL010000068.1, read as the reverse complement.
CAAGAATTTTGATTTGACAAGTTGTATTTTTAAATTAGTCAAAAACTGTTTTCAATTTTTGTAATGTTCTTGAAGGCTACTGGAGAAAATAATTATGTCATAAGAATGGACAAGGCAATGAATTCCTTGTAAGCCTCTTAATATGTAATCCATGGCTCTTTGGAAGGTGGCTGGAGCTGTCTTAATGCCAAAAAGCATACTAAGATATTCATGGTATCCGTTCTCTGTATTGAATGCCGTTTTTGTCTATCAGACTTGTTTTTCTCAATCCACTAGCTAAGTCCGAAGTTCAAAAGTAAGTACTCTTACCAAATTTGTAAAAAATGTCAGTGATATTGGGTAAAGGTTACTTATCGTCTACAGTTACGTCGTTTAAACATCTGTAATCGATAAGCAACCTGTACTTCATTTTACCAGATGTGTCTCTCTTTTTGGGAACTAAATGGACTGGAGCTGATCAAGGGGAAAAGGATTCCTGAATCACTTTGTTTTTAATTTCATGCGTTTGAGTTGTACGCCTACTAGTGAGGGTTGGGTTTATTTTGAACCAGTAATAGTTTTTAGTTTTTTTTTGAAGCCAGATTAATACTAGTACAACAATTATCTGTGATCATCAGTCTAATATTATCTAATACATTTTCGGTCAAGTGACGAACGATTCCAAATATTTTTGGATCAATAATTTCTACACTTTAACCACATTATATTTCATATATCCAGATATATCAAATTTATTGTCATTCGCCCAAACGCCACCATTTAAATTTATTTTATTTCTAGGTTAGTTCTCCTTTTTTTGATAGTTAAGAACAAAATAACATCATCTTGCAGAAAAGTGAGTGGAATTGTGGGGGTTATTTTGACCATTGTATGGTGTAAAGGGAAAATGTTAATTCTTTAATATCTAAGCACCGACTCCAAACGCGAATCTGTGGAAATTATTTTCTATTTTTAGTATTTTATGTCGGCTTTTAATTTTTATTAAAAGTTTAATTTTTTTGTGTCTAGTTTTACATCACAGAATTTTATATTACTATTATTCATTTATTCTATTAACACTATTTATGCAGCTTTAGAAATATGTATGGCTTTAAACATATCCTCATACATTGTATCGTATACATCGGGATGTGACTCGTTTGATGCGTAAACCCGTACGACCCGTATTCCGGTGAAATAATGTTATCGACGTAGAGTATAGCTGCGTGTTCCATTTTTTTCAGATCTCAGATAAATCTCCTGACCCAAATCAGCTCAATTCCTAGCGTTCTGGTAATAACACATCTTCTCGTTTCATATTCCTGCAAACTTAAAAGTATACTATCGAGACTGGCATTTAAAAGAAGATTTCATCTGAATCGAAGATTTTGAAGAGAGTTTAAATAACTAAATAATAATTGTTATCTAACTAGACAAAGTAATATTTTTGATAATCAGTAAATGCCATAAAATTCATCCATTAATGTAATCAAAGATATCGTAAGTGGTTTAATGCTTCATTAAAATTTTATGTAGCTTTTGTTGGTGTTTAAATAGCTCGCACATTATGTTCTATAGCAGAACAAACTCCAGAGGATTTTAAATTTCAAGATCGCTACTGAAAAAAAATGGCAGCAGTGGTAAGTTATTTCAAAGAAATAAAATAAGTACAGGCGCTAGATATAATTACATAGTGCGCGCAAAAGCCGCGTTCCACCCCTCCCCCCACCCCCACCCACTAATAAAATAGTTATTTGCAATTGTAATTGCTGACTTCCCACTTGCTCGGCGCTGAAAGAAAATATCGTGTGGAAACCCCCATCATCATCGGAGGATTAAAAATAATGAAGGTATGTGAAGTCCACTTATACATACAGTAGGGCAGCGCAGTGGACAAATTGCTCAATAACCCCTTGAGAAATGAGTGAAGGCCTGTGCCAAACTATATAGGATGCAATTTTACTTTTCTTTTGAATATACCTATATTATATTTACTTCGACTTTCTTTTTTCTTCTCACACTTGAGGACGTTTCACAGAACAAAATGTGCTAATTTATTCTCTTTCGGCATCGTATACTTCTACGTTAATATATTCATAACATGTGTCAAGCGTGGCAACCATGGCAAATATCTGTGTTCTTTAACGAATGCAGCAATAAAAGTTTTACTACTCTTTATTTATAGCTCCTAAATAACAATAAAGAGATATGTCAGGATAACCTCTTTGCTTACGACAAATAGCGCAATAATTGTCTCAAAATCTTGTTATTTCTCAGCCCGTAACAGTCCACTGCTAGATGTAGGCCTCTCCCACTGCATGAGGTTTTTGCAATAATTGCCACGCTTGGCAGCTATATTAACAGTCGCAGTATCAGATATCTCGCACGTTTGTGACTTTCCCTGTCACCGGTCTGGATTATTTATCTATATATGAGATAGATGGATGAAGACTCCGAGGTCTTTCTGGTACTTTTTATAGCCAGAGTCGAAGCAGTAGCTTAGCTATGAGCGGATCAATTATAGCTACTGCCTATATTATTCAAACTTAAGCGAGATATATATTAATGTATGTACATCTGAATGTCTTGTTATCAGTTAAATAAAATACTCATCTTTTATACATTTCTCCTTTCACAGACTAAAATTGCAGTCGTTCTTTTAGTTGTATGCTTGACTGAATCTTTGTACGCCACATCTATTGGCCGTACTGACAATGAATCTGAAGAAGTGTTCCAGCCTAATGATGACAGCGCTGGGGGAACTACCCAAACGGACTTTTTAGAATTTTTCAAGAAAATAAAAACGAGAATAGATTTTGTTAAAATATTTAGCCAGATAAACCCAAAAACAACGTAAGCATCTATGTAAAATATTCAGAAAATAGAAGTTATTTTCAAGTACTTGAATGAAGATTGCAATATATATTTCATTTAAAAAATAAATAAAAAGCTATAAAGGACGATGAATGTGTTTTTTCGGTGGTAAATAATTTACCATTTGCATGACTTAATTCCTTCCTCTCCCTTCCATTATTGAACAACCAGGCGCTCGGTCAGTACTTCCCACTTTGTTGTCAACTTACTACGCATTCAAACCAAACGGTTTGTACATTTAACATCATAGATTAATGATAAGTCATCGCGCGCTCTGACCAGATACCGCCGGCGCTCATGTAAAATGCGCAACAAATACTACGCCGAAATCGGCGTACCCGAGCCAGTCGCGTTGCAGGCAACGTGTGAGGTGAACGTAGCGAATGTTTTATTAAATTTTGATCATAATCCGAAGTAAAATACCAGTTTACGTATTGAAACTGTGTAAAAATAATACTACAAGAAATAAGAAAGACACTGGAATCACATACTATCATTAAGTATCATACAATTTCGAAATTTTAACATAAAATAACACGAGCCATAAATAAGTCACAAAATATCAATGACGCTATTCAGTGTTGCCGCGAATGCAAAAATAAAGTTCCCCGTGGCTGAGATTTTTATATGTGAATTTACTGTTACTATATTTTATAATATAATATATTAAACTTATTATAATATAACCTAATTCTATATTATTTAATGTTTATTTCTGTAGTATTTCTCAAATGGCATAATTGCCATTTATTAGGGTTCCGTACCCAAAGAGTATCAACGGGACTCAAGTCTCCACTATCGTTCCGTCTGTCTGTCAGTAGGCTGTATCTTATGAACCGTAATATGTAGATACTTGGAATTTTCATAGAATGTGTATTAATATTGCTGCTATAACAACATAAAATAAAAAAGAAAACAAGTAAAATATTGAAGGACCCAAAAAAATCACGTTTCGTGAAAAAAACGTGATTTTTTCTGTATGTGATATGTGTTTTGTTTACAGACTAAAGCGAAACCTGGATTAACAGGCAATAAAATGATGCTATGTGTATGGTGGAATTGAAAGTTTATCATGAGCTTTTACCGCCGGTAAAACCATCGATTCGGATCTCTACTACCAATAAATAATGAGACAAGCAAGAAATAGAAAAAAAAACGGCTGGCATTGATAATCAGAAAAGGAGTGGTCTTTCATCATGATAACGCCAGATCACAAGATTAGTTATCTGTTTGAGACTTTCAATACACACTAACATTCCTAAAAATCCAGTATTTGTTTGAGTACTTAAAACTGGTTTAAAAGTTTTAGTCATTATTTTCTTTTGTTGCTTGTGTTCTTTAAAAGAAAGCTTTCTGGAGGTTTCAAAATTTAAGTTTATAATTTTTTTTTCATTATAAATGGGATAACTAAATCCAATAAAACTACTAGTCGCATTTTTTAAATCAAAATCCCAAGATTTCTACAGCAACGTTTATTTTTTATTATGTCACTACCTATAAGATGGTGACAAATTATCGAACAGAATGTGGGTCCATTATATATATATATCATAATTAAATGTAATAAAACTTTAAAACAAAAACGTCTTGAATTTGTATACAATATACGAAGAAACTTTTTCCCCAGTCTTATATACTAACTAAAGGTGTAACAAAAGAGTACTTAATAACTTGAACTTGAATGATACTGCCCATCAACATGAATATTTTTATTATGGGATCATCTTTGAAATTTTCAATTTATACGTGATAGACCCATACTGCAGCTATATTACTGTAAAAAGGGTCTAATAAGGATCTAAAAAGGTACAGTAAAAAGAGTCTCCGGTTCTCTACAGTCACCATAGGAAACACAGCAGCGTTAAGCTCCTATTTTACACTGGTATTCTGTGAGAGCGTGGTCCCATCCCGGTCGAGCCGACCCATTCGTGCTACAACAATGATATAGCTGCAGCACGGCTCTACTACGGTATTGTCTTAATCGTCATGGCTGGTGGGTGGATTGGCAACCGCAGTACCAATTGTCTAGCATCAGTTACCGGTCAGGGTATTTGAACTATTCCTACGTCTGAAACGAAACGACTATACTTCCATCTACCAGAAGCTATTCCATAATTGACACCCACGAGTGAGATGGGGTGATTAGTGTCTCTCATGCTGCTACCAAACTGGTCGATAGTGTAATAGTGTAAAAAAATCATATATTAATATACACTCGCCAGCCCATTTTTTTATAAAAAAAAACCGGCTAAGTGCGAGTCGGACTCGCGCACCGAGGGTTCCGAACAAATCCGTAGGTATACAAGTTTAAGATTATTTAAAATATTTTTATTATACGATGTAACTAAAAATTTATGCTTTTCGCAATTTTGCCTTTATCTGTGCTATAAAACGTTGCTTCGTACCAAATTTCAAGATTCTGTGTTCACGGGAAGTACCCTTTAGGTTTTGATTCCCTTGCGAATGTCGAAAATTTCCGGCATAAACGGCTGTATTTTTTGATTACGTTGGCTTAGAAGTTTAATTTTTTCACAGCTCCAAGGGACAGTAGACTTGACTATTTGATATGAATTTCAGCTTGATACCTCCACGCGTTCCTGAGAAAAAGGGTCTTGACAGACAGACAGACAGACGGACAACAAAGTGATCCTATAAGGGTTCCGTTTTTTCCTTTTGAGGTACGGAACCCTAAAATGCAATTTATCTACAGTTAAAATATTCAGGTAGACATAATAAAAGTCTCAATACTCGAAAACTGCGATTAAAAACCCTCTAACTGCCGTTAATTGATAAGTAAAATTAGCGTTACTGATGGTGAATACCATAAAAGTCACCCATAAAAATAATCTACTCTATCGTCACCAATTTACTGGGCCATAAAATTGTTATTTTACTAGTATTTAAATAGGTGCCACCATTAAGTATTTGAATAAACATAAACAGTCTTATTCCAAAAAAATGTTTTAGTACTGGGTTAAGTTTAGGAGTAAGAAGTCCAGGTTTGTTACAATATTCTAGTTAATACCAGCACTAAAACGTGTGCTTATTACAAAACGCAGACTACCCGAGGACCAGTTAATACCAACGTTAGTATTATATTAAATATCATTCACAGATAAAAAACAAAAAATGACACTCTATCATTCGTTCATACAGGTTTCATTCAATGCAACGTTCGGTTTCATAAAATATTAATATTATTTTCACATTTAATTATGCTTAAATAATTATCCATCAATACAAAAACATATCATACATTGTTATTTGTTTACGTTAAAATCTATTGAACAAGCTTGACATATACTTTTGACGCGCTTTTGATTATATCAAGTTGTTTTCAGTTTAACAACTCTAGCGTGAAATGTAGTGAATTACAGAGGTAACGCGAGCGCGGGATTCGAGACGTTCAAAATAGTTTATATTGCAGCCTTATAATAAGTAAATTAAATTATTAATAATTAATTAAGTACTTGCTATTACAGTTATATTTATATAATAATGGAACAAAAGAAAAAACGGGGTGAAAATTGGAGTTCTGAAGAAAAAGTTAGTGAAATATCGAAATTTATTTGTCAGTACGTAGCAATACTCTTATCCTCCTATTATCCTTATTTCAACTAAAAGGAATGTTCTTATTATTATAGGAAATATTACGTACACTTATTTCACAATCAGCACATATAATAGAGAATAAGTCGACAAAAACATCGGTAAATATTCAAAAAATAAAAGAGTGGAAGAATATAACTAATAAGTAAGTACTTATCGCATTTGTTATGTGTACAAATAGTTACGGTATTGTTTACGTGATTTCGTATTTTTTTTTTAGATTTAATGAGATAACAGGTAAACGCCGATCAGATGGTGAATTGAAATTATCTTGGAAAAGAATGAAGTTGTGTGCTAAATCAAACTTATACACATATAGGAGGGAACAATCAAAGACCGGGGGTGGCGGAAAACCTCCATCACCTTCTCTTGAGGACTTGGAAATAATGTCCATTGCCCCTCACGACTTTATCGTTGAAGTTAATAATTATGATAGTGATGCAGTGGTAAATAAAATTACTTACATGTCTTACAAATTTAATTAAAATTAAAGAACTTTATTTTCCATTACTTTAGAACCTAGGTAGTGCTCTGAAATCTACTCTTAAAGCATACAATTTACAATCCAAAATTATTTTCCGAATATTCAAAATTTAATATACTTAGTAACAATTTAACATAAATTTCTTTATAATTAATTATGTTCAAAATTGAAATGTCACAAATTCATATATAGTGGTCTATATAATAAAAAATAGATTATCTACACAGTCCGATTATAATTTTCTATTTTTGTCTATTAGGTATTATAATTAATAATTTATTAAATTACCTTTTGTCTTGGATCATAATAATATTTCTACAACATAGAAAATACCTGATTCAATAAAGGGCAAAATAGAGATGACAGGTGACAGAAAAACATGTTAATAAATGTTTTAATGATTTATTTTAGGATCCAGTGACTGTGGCTACAACATCAAAAGAAGTTGCTGACCCTAAGCCTCGCCTTAATTTTGAAAAAACAGACACAGCTATAGTTAAAAATGTAGAAAATCCAGAACCCAATGTTGTATATGTGCAAGGTAAATAATACGGATTGAATATTTATTAAAAAGCAAAATATATTATTATTATAGTTACAATCATATGCATACAAGTTTGTAAATATTATAAATGTTAATTTTCTAAAACTGTTATATTTATATTAATTTTTAGAGATAGATCCAACTACAGATACAGAAGAAAGTGCCAAAATGGTGAAAATAACCAACAATAAAGATATTATTACTAGGGGTATAACAAAAATTAAAAACAGGAAAAATAGCTTGCAAAATAGGTATGTTGAAAAAATTACATAGTCTGATACATTACATACTTTTTAAAATGTGAAAATTAGTATTTAAACACTGAAAATTGTTTCATGTTTTCAAATATTAAAAGCAAAATTTAATATGAATTGATTTAAAAATAATTAAAAAATATTTCTTTAATTGGTGTACAAGGTTAAGTGCACTTTTATTACTCTAGAATACTTTGTAAATTTCTAAAATAACTACAAAACTTACATTAAGTATTTCATTTCATTTTACAGAAGAGAAGATGTACACCAAACAATTGTAAAAAGTAACACAGATTTTAAAAAAAGACAACTGGAAATGATGGAAGAGGAACATAAATACAATATTAAAATAGCTAACCTAAAAATTAGAAAATTAGAGTTACAAATATTTTTATTAGAAAGTCAGAAAAACACAAGTTAAATAGCAGCTTAATGCTGCTGTGTCTATTATGGTGAGTTTATAGAATGAGAATAGAATAGAATGATTTTTATTAAATATAGATTATTACAGAATACTTATTGAAAGACATTTTTTATTTACCACTGGTTCGGAAAATACCTCAGTCCTGGGAAGAACTAGTAAGAAACCCAGCGGGACTTTTTTATAAACATATTTCTCTTAACAATAATTTTATTTGTACAATTTTTAAATGAATTTTAATAGAACCACCATGGTGGCGATCACCTCAATTCCAGTATTTCCAATATTCTCATTTATGTATTCTTTGATATTATAATAACCTTTTTATAAAATTTTTCTTTAATAAAACATTTAAACTTGTTTATTGACAAATTTTGGATAAATTTTTGTACAAATTTTGTATGAGAGAGACCTCTTTTACAGGAAACGAGGTATTCCATCTTACTCCACACGGGTGACAACGCATCTGCATTTTGATTTGTAGTCGAGGATAGATGTGGACGTCTATGCACCACAGCAGTTACTTAACATCAGATGGACTGTGTGTGTGTATGTGTGTGTGTGGTAGACTGTGTTTATCACCATTATCCTATAAAAAAACTAAATATTTGAGACTATATCAGATACATGTTTGTAAATATCCTCATATATGAAACAATTATTTTCAGGTACTAAATTGCTGCAAATATTTGTACATCTTTTATTAATAATTAAAATAAATAATTATAATTAATATGCATTTTATTTACATAACAATGAAATATAATATACAATAGTAAAAAACTATAATAAAAAAAACTAAACCTAATTACTTAGTCATCATACAGTCCTACTCCCCGTGGACCCGTGCACCTCTGGAAAGGAAATCCGGCTGTGAATGTAGAGGAGGGACGATATTTATTAAAAAATCTAAACATATCTCTAAAGCACTTAAATCTTTATATAATATAGCTTCATATTGATGTGGAATGTGCTGTACCCCGCATCTTTCCCTGAAACACAATCATTTATAGCCTAAATAAAAGCATTTTGCTCAATAAATGAAATATTATCACAATACTCCCCTGAATTTATTTCATATTGGTGAATATGTAGTCGTTATTCTTTGACAGCTGACAACGGCTCTGCAGAAATATTTTCCTTTATAAATGGGTATTATCTCTGAAATCAAAAAGAAATATTATTATAATTGTCTTATACATTTATTGATCCTTAATGTAATTTTATAGCCAAAATTGGCCTCTGAATAACAAAATAAAATAAATTATATATACATAGCTTTAGACAATTGAAAAAAAATTGACAATTTTATAAATATAATTATTAATTTTAATTATAAATAGCTATATAAATATGTAAAAAAAATGTTTACCTACTGAAAATGAGTTTCAATAAACTGTCTTCTTCTAATATTTCCCCTTATTGATGGTGCAATATATCTTTGTACTAAAGGTTCAGATGAATATTGTTCAATGCTATCTCTCTCACCAGAAAACACATCTTCTCTCATGTCGATGGCCATATTGTGTAGTACAGCACATGCAACAATTGTTTTTTTTGCTGTTTCAATATCTCCAAACATACCTCTTAATAGGCAACGAAACCGTTGCTTCCACAAACCAAAACATCTTTCCACTGTGTTCCTGGTACGGATATGGCTCCTATTATATCTTTCTTCTTGTGGTGTTGTGGGGTTCAGCAGCGGTGTAAATAGGTAAGGGGTACAAGGATAGCCACTGTCACCAAGTAATATTCCAGAGAATGCACCAGCCTCAAACCTCTGTTTTAGTCTACATTCTCGGAATATTCTGGAGTCATGTACACTACCACGCCACCTGGTAACAATGTCCATGATTTTCAGGTCAGCGTCACAAACCACCTGTAAAATAAGAGCTCATTAGTACTTTATGTTTTTCTGGTTTATTTTAATATATATTTATTACCATAAGATAGTCAAACAAATTATTTTCTATTATGATAAAGTAAAGTTATTAAGAGACAATCACAGCTATTTAAAATATTTGTATATTACCTGTACATTAATTGAAGAAAATCCTTTTCTATTAATATATAACTGACCCCCATCAGCATTCAATTTCTTTACTCGTATGTGAGTACAGTCAATTGCGCCAATTACTGTAGGAAAATTAGCAATACTGCGAAATTTCCTAATGGTTTCCTGCTGTTCATTTAAAGTAGTAGGCATTTTAATAAATTCTCGGGACTTCCGTGACAAAATTTCCGCTACTTTTTTACATGTCCTACTTACTACTGGTTGAGACACACCATGTAAATCAGCTGTATCGTCTTGAATCTACAAATAAAACAATAATATGTATTATTTGGCTTTTTATCTAGCGTAATGTTAGGTACATTGACCCCACCAAGATTATAAACAGCACTTACTTCATGGCGAGCCCAGTTGCGTAATGCACAAACCACTTGAATTTCAGGACTCAATGGGCATCCTCGAGGGTCGTGCACTAAATCCTCACGTAAGATACCCACTATTTTTTCTCCGAAACGTTTTGAGAACCTATACTTATACCTAAAATCTTCGTCACTCAATTCAAACGGATTCACACGATGTCGATGTCTATCAGGTCGCCGAGTGGTGTCTAGCATGTCCAAATCTTCTAAATCCATGAAGTCAGTCATGTTAATATCCATTTTTAACGATTTTAATAACACCAAATGAAAACAACGCTCACCTCAAATTAAGAAGTACCGAAATTGAGGTTAGTATAGAGTACCACAAACTATATAGAAAGGTTAGTACCATAGCTAAACTAGGGGTCTCGAAAGATTAACTTTAATACCATAGATAATTCTTGAACCAGAGATAATCTTCGTTTTGTAATAACGTTTTTCTTAGTTTATGGTTTAAATATATTACTAACTCCAGTACTATATTAAGTCCGTGTTTTGGAATAAGGCGGACAGAGTTCTATAAGCACTTAGCTACGTACTAAATACCGAAAATGTCAGTTGCGGTAAGTTTTTCTACCAAAACTATCTAATTTTTGTATTTAACTAAGCGACAGTAGGCTGATAATTGTAAGTATGGAAACTAACTGTGGAACTAAAGTTAATAGTTCCGAATTCGCCATTACTTTGACTACCATCGTAAACCTAGCAAAGATATTCCTATCAGGTTGGTTATATCACATCATTTCACTTAGAAATTTTTAACGTGATGTTAAACTATAGTCATCACTAGTTTGGACATACAAAATTACGAGTAACACTTTCACTGTCCGATTTCGGCCAACATATGGACACAATAGTAAGACAATAACAATGAACGAGGAGGCGTCACATACACACAGAATACCAATCTAAAATAGCAGCATAATGTTGCCGTGTTTTATATGATGAGAACCAGATAGCTTTTTTAACTGGTAACCGGGCATTTCATCATCCTCGTCGGGTGAGACAAGGGATCTTCATTTCAATTCTTAACCGAAGATAGATGAAAGTGTCTATCTGTGGAGCTATGGTCTACAACATACATGTCCTATCGAGTAAATTGTGTGTTCGTTTGTCACTTTTTCGTGCATAAAAAAGCGTGGCAGTTACGATAAATGTCCCCAAAATGGTAGATATATTATATGAGTTTAGCTATGGTTTTAAATTTGTTTGTGATGTCATTCGTATAAAAATGTTAATAAAATATGTTTCCCTATTTACAGGCAAAAATTGCAGTCATTATTTTACTTGTATGTTTAATTGAGTCCTTATACGCTGCATCTGTTGACCAAGATGCTACTGAAGAAAATAAGCCTAATGAAGCTAACACCAGAGCTGCTGGCTCTTCGGAATTATTTGAATTTTTCGAGAAAATAAAGACTAAAATCGATTTTGTTAAAATATTGAGCAAATTTACTAGCAAAAGCAAATAAGGAGAAAGTGGAAAAGAATCGTTACATGGAAGACTATACCGCTTTATACCATTAAATATTTTTTGAATCAGCGACTATTGTACTTGAAATTTTAATAAACACTAAAAAAATTACTACTAAATCTTTGTCATTAGACCCCGTAACTGATGAAAGTAGGCGTCGAACAAAGCGCGGTTTTGAGCCACCTGCATTCATTGATTTCTGCGCACCTTATACGTTAGTTTACTCTGTGATTACTCTGCACTGTGCTTCCGATACGCGACCGCTATTCAAGAACCTTTTCTTTCTCATCCTTTATTTTCTGTTGGTTCTTCGAGTTATATTAGTTTACATATTAATTGGACTGTGTCGTTTACTCTTATTTTGTGATAGTTCTCGCGACGGATGAAGCAAGGTTCTACTAGTCATAAAGGACCACCACGCTCACACAACACCAGTTTAAAATAGCAGCTTAATGCTGTGTTTCGTATATTGAGTGTAGAAAACCGAAGATCCTTTTTACTGGAAACAAGGCAATAACAACGCATCTGCATCTTGGTTCTTAACCAAGAAGAGATGTTGATATCAATGAACCACTTAGCGCGAGGTGTAGTATGCTCGTTTTTCGATTATATCACACAAAAAAAGGAAAACTCCAATATTAGATCTTTCTATAACACGCTGATAAGAAGAGTCTCAAAAATAACACTATTTCTCAAATTTAAAAATATGTTTAAAATTATATGCAACTTAGTCTATATCTTAGAAAGTGATAACGACGTCGAGTAAATACAAAAGGTCCATCTCTTACTCTAAAGACCTAAGGGAGCATAGGGGAACTATCATACAGGTACTTTTCATTTTTCCGGGGTATCTTTGTCGCTGTTTGTCCCATAACAATTTCTATGCAAAGAATCATGTTGATACGTTGTTGTGTGAAAAGAGGATAAAACAATACACTCTCGCATTTATAATATTAGTAAGAATATTTAGTATTAAAATTCCAATTTAAGTAGCTTTAGAAGTAATATAATAAGTTTATGCTTTTCTTAGCATCGCTTTTTCAAGGAATTATATTATATTTATCCAACCATCCATTACAGCCTATAAAAGTCCACTGCTGTATGCTTGAAGTCCAAGGCTCCCATAGATTGCCTCATAGATATATTATGCCATTATTGCCACGTATGGCAAGCTGGTTGGCAACCGAAATTTTTAATTATCTTGAGTTGTGATGAGGAAAATGTTGCTGCCGATGATGAGGGAGGAGTTTTTATTATTTGATATTCAAAATATAGTTCTATATTATGTTCTTTATGCAATAAATAATAAAATAATTAATACAAACGACATCGTATCATATAGGCGATCTAGTGTTCTAGTATATTGGGATGGGAATGTATAATATGAATTATGTTTTAGCAAAATATTGAAAAAGGAATTTTATAATGTTTTCTTATATTTACGCGAAGTCTACACATTAAATTAAAATTTTTACGGATTATATCGCGATTAATTTTAACTTTTTTTAATTCCTTACGTTTCGGGTGCTTTACAGCACCCATAGTCACAGGTGTTTCAGAGAGCACGAGGGATCTGTGACAGAAAACATCTGGCCGCCGTGCTTCAGCAAGTCGAGCAAGTACCGTAAGACAACAAGCTATTGTATTAATTTTGCAGCCTTGAATCTTAGAAAGACAGACCTTTGTGGAAGCACATAAGCAAAATCTATTAAGTCCGTTGTGTACCAATGTTCATAATAGTGAAAATAAAAATACTAGCTATAAGTTCCTTTGCTAGCTATTAGTCAGTCATTTACGAAAAAAAACTAAGTACGTAAGATGAGCAGCAAACAAAAGAGAACACCGACAATTTAGGTAGGTAGAGATTGCAGCCGCCAAAATTTAGTAATTAGAAAACTTTGACTGACAGTTTTGATATAACCATATGAAATAAGCGAAACAGCACAGACAGTAGCACTTCAAGAGTAGTCAGAATTGTATTATATTTTATTAATTACAGCATAAATAACGTTTTCTTTTACCAAACAGCACATAGTAAATCAGCATATCAGATTGCTGATTGATTGAGCCGCTAACGCGCCGTGCATTCTACGGCGTGTGTTCAGCCCTGGAGCTACAAAGGCTTGATTACAGTGTCAGTAAAAATGAATAAAATGTAATAGCCAAGCTAATAAATATAAGCTCACACAGAAATCATGTTGTATATAAAAGTAAGGTAATAATACACTCCAGCATACACTCAAAAGGTAGAGACAGATGTGGAACAGACACAAACAGATGCAGATCAGATTTATATAGAACAAACGTATACAGGACGGATTTATACAGAACAGACTTAAACAGAACAGACCTAACAGAACAGACAGAATTTGTAATACAGACAGAAAGGCTCCAAGCCACAGATATATTACATGTATAAAAATAATAACGCAACTTAATTTTATTTGCGTGTAGTCGCGCATTATCGCAATCTTCCACCGGCTTCTCCGCCCAAGCGTTTTGCATAGGTTCACACGGCAGTTCTCGAGTAATTAAGCCACCCTTGGCATTATCTACACTTCTACACTTATATATTTTTTTTATTACTATTATAAAGAGGAAGATCCGTATGAAAACTTCGTTAATGTAACCCAAGGTGTGAAAAAAATTGCAAAAATAATCCTTATATCGCGTACGCTGCGGAAACTATTGATAATAGAGCAAAGTAATATGCTTCAGTTTTATAGAGGATATCAATATCTATAAAAACGTCAGCGATATCATATGTTTAACTATTACAGTTACGTCACAATAACTACTTTTTCATGTTAAAATGTGAAATAGTAACGCCAGTACGAACTAGGCCACATTATTCGTATCAGTACCTGTATCATGCATAACCACCAATTACGTTAACCATGTAATTTTAGTAATATATCTCACTTTTTAAATCTTTGTTAATTCAGCAACCGTCCGTCGTGATGTCTCTCTCGAAGTTCGCATGTCGCAATGCGCAGGCGCGTGATGTACGCGGGTGAAACCGCGGGGCACAGCTAGTAAAGGATAACTCCAAAACTACTGGTAAGATCTTGATGAAATTGAAATGAGATGTGTAAATTATAAGCCCCAGCTTCCAAATAAAAATAGAATCATCAAAATCGATTCACCTAGAAAAAAGTTCTGAGGTAACACACATAAAAATTACAGTTGAATTGAGTACCTCCTTCTTTTTTTGAAGTCAGTTAAAATGATAAATTATATTTTCAGAGTTTCAAAAACGTTCACGTTGTTATAATTTTAATTTTCTTTGATATTGCATATTAACCTTCCTCACTTTGAACAATAAAGTTTTTATTATCAGCAAATTGATGGCTCCGTGACGCAGCGGCTTAGCTATGAGTTGCAAAGCTGAGGCCGCGGTTCGAATCCCACACGGAACAAATATTTGTATGGCCTACAAATAATTGTTCCGTGTCTAGATTTTTGTCCTTGTGGAATTTATGTTTGTTAACTGCCTCCACGATAAGGAGAAAATCTTAGTCTAGGGGAAACGTTTTTTTAACAAAATAAAAATAAATAAAAGAAATAATAATATATTACATAAAACCTCGGTGTATTTTACTATTTACCAACTAATATCAAGGGGTTCAATTTGTATTCTCACAACACGTAACCCTACAGTAGAAGCGGTCTTAACAATGGTGCGTAACGGGCTAAGTGATACAGACTCGCACGCGGACGTTAGGTGCATTTTGATTTATTACGCGCACCGCATAACTTTTTTTCGACGATATAAACGGTAGGCTGATTTCACGAAGATTATTTCCGAGGAGTGCAAAATATTATGAACATTTGCGACGTTATAACTAAGTTTAAGCTAGCTAGTTGGATGCCTCCTGTCCTTCCCCGGGTTTGCTGGATGTTCGGGAAGTGGCCAGTCCTTAGTATGCCGTTAAAAAGTCTGGAGATTTCCACTATCCCTCTTGTAGGCAGTTGCTTAATTTCTATAGTGGTAACTCCATCGAAACCTTGCGCTTTACGGGTGGGAAGGCATATGACAGCGCGCCATTACTCCGTCGGTGAAATAAAATTATCACCCCGTAAGGGCGGCGCCGGATTCAACAGGTATTCATGTATGCGGTCTAATATGCGCACCCCTCCGCTATGCTGTTTGGTGTAAATTGCGTTTCCAGATGCTATGCCATCCTCTCTGCCCTCTTGTGGACATCGTGGATACGTTTTACCCGTGTTGTCCACTAGTGGGCAGACACGTGTCGGTGTCTTCGAGAGCTGTCGGTTGAGAAGGTGCAGGGAGGCGGGTGTCTCCAATGCTTCATCGACACGCCTCTCCCATGCTTCCCTCCTATGCGACCTTACTGCATATGGTAGCTCTTCCGCCAGGGTGTTCAATTTCCTCATGATAAGTGCCCAGAGCTTACGTAGTTTCCACTTCTTGGATAATTTAATTTGTAACTTGTGTGGGAATTTTTCTCTTTGGCGCCCCTTAGAGATAGGGTATGAAAAAGTTGTAGTTGTTCTTGTATGGTATTATTTAGTTGTAAAGCCGCTGTCTCTACGTCTTCCTTGGTGTTATTAGTGGCGCCGAGTTTAAGGTCCTCCAGCGCTTTTCGGAATTTGATCCAGTTGGTCTTCATCCTTAAAGCTCTGAGTACTACAGCGTCCGCACTTGTACGAGTATCAATGGTGAATAACACGGGGAGGGTTGACCGCGATTTAGTCGAGCATCTGAATAGCTTACGTATTCCGGAGCTTTACCTTAATACGACCCTCAGGCCATTGCACGTATTTGTTCTTTTATTTTTATTTATTTTTCAATTCTATATAATTACCAATCGTAAAGTGCTACATATTAATTAAGTAAGTAAATATTTTAAAATAATTAAATATGTTTTTTTATAGAAATAGGGTGACAAACGAGCACACAGTCCACCTGATGGTAAGTGGTTGCTGTGACCCATAGAGATCTACATCTATCCTCGTTTGCGAATCAAAATTGAATTTGTCGGCTCCGCGGCGCTGTGGCTTAGCAATGAGTTGCTGCGCTGGGGGCCGCCGGTTCGAATCCCGCACGGAACAAGTATTTGTATGGCCTACAAATAATTGTTCCGGGTCTGGATGTTTGTCCTTGTGCAATTTGTGTTTGTCAACTGCCTCCACGATACAGGAGAAAATCATAGTGTGGAGGTAACGTTATAATAAAAAAAATGCAGATGCGTTGTCAGCCTTGAGGACTCAGATGGAATGCCTCTTTTCCAGTAAAATGGGTCTCCAGTTCTCTACACTCACCACACGAAACACAGCAGTGTCAAGCTGCCATTTTACGCTGGTACTCTGTGAGAGCGTGATCCTTCCCCGGTCGAGCCGACCCATTCGTGCTACCACTATACTACTAATATAGTTGCAGCATGGCTCTACCACGTATAAAATGCTTTTCCGTACAATTTGTCAATCTATTAAATATAAAAAATATCATATATAATTTAGACTCTTAGATTACGTATAGTTATTCTATTTCAAGATGCAGTTTTGACATTGGTTGTTGTTAACCGTCCACCTACACATTGTCTTAGAGTGCGTAGGCCCCAGGAGCGCTACTCCTAGCACCCGCAGCCTACGCACACTAACATCATGTGTATGTGCACGACTAACAACAACCAAAGTCAAAACTTCATCGTGAAATAGAATAAATAGAACAACATATTTCTATCCTACTCTAATTATATATCTATTGTACTCTATGCTCTGATTGCTTATTTTAGTATTTTACTATTACATAATTATTTCTTATACTAATATTTCAAAGATATTTCTAAACATGATATTCATTAAATATGTTATCTTAGCTGTTTTAAACCATAAGCTTAACACTACGATGACCTTAAACTTTTACGATTACACTTACTAGCTTCACGAATACTATTTTCACATAATCTTGTTAATACGAATACGAACACTATGTTATTTATCATCGCAAACAAATGTAATTTATTTGTGACTTTCAAAGGTTCTAATTGTGTAATCTATTTAACGTTTTAATTGAACGGAAAACTGATAAAAAGAACGCTATATAAACGGCCATATAAATGGTTCATTTCAAAGTTTAAATACTCTACTACACTATTAACACAGTTGAAGTAATGGATATCAAGGTAAATTAAGAGTACTTTAGGAAAATTTTCATCAATAAATAATTTCGTAATTTAATTTCGTACTGAAAAAGTGATTTCATTACGTTGTGTGGTTTGATAGCAAATTCAAAATTTATTTTGACTTTTTTTATCAATTTTCGCTATTTATATTTACGGTTCTGATTCTTTACGTAGCCTCTTTATTATACGAAACGAATGAACATGGAAAGAATCTGCTCCAATAACCCAGTGTAAGTCGGAGGACTTGAAGTGATCAGAAAAAAAGTGTGTGTGTAATGTATGCCCGTAGGAAGTTACACTTCTTTAGCGTAACAAAACAAAAAAAACTTGAGAGACAATTACCCACTGAAGTTGTCGCTTTTAGGTGTCAGTGTGCGCGCGCATCGTAACAACTTCATGATATCGTTTTAAGGGGTCGGTGTGCGCGCGCATCGTAAAAATTCACGCTCATAATTTTTCACAAACGCTCCAAAGAAGTATAACTTCTAAAAATTTTTCATTTCTCGGGCACGCAGATTTTTCAATTTTTTTTCTTAAATCATCACTGAGTTGTGACCTCAAACCAACAATAAAGCTGCGTAAATTTCATTTCAAGTGACACCGAAGCCAAGCCAAACTAATTGTAAGAACACATACTCACGTGCACATGTTATGCTTCTAAATAATTTGCGCCTAACAACTCGGTTTAGGTGCACCATTGCGCTACCAGCAATGAACTTCTACGGGCTGTTAAAGAGAGAAAAAAGAAACGTGTGTGCCTGAGTGCGTGTCAAATTTAAGCATGGTTTCTTGAAATGTATGCAATCTCCGGCTATTTGTTTTGTTGGTCTGAAATTACGATTAACAATTTCCTTGGCTGGCGCAGATCGATCGTAAGAAGATGCTCGCATACATTCTTTAAAACGACGGTCTATCATCAGGACTGACATAGCAAGTTTTATTTAGTTACAGTCTACGACGTCCCACTCATGGGCACGTGCCTCCTCTCATTTCTGAGAAGGAGTAAGGTCTAGAAAAAGTCCACCGCACCGGCAAAGTTTGCATATTACAATGTCCTCCAGACCGAATTTTGGCCACGGCGGCCCCTTTTAGTAGAGACTAGCCTTATGCGTGGGGCAGGATTAAAATGCCCGATTGTATGCACAAGCACAGGTGCACTCTATATTTTATCCGATGGAGACACCGGAGAGAGATGAAGAGCGGGACAAACGGCTTTACATGCTTTTCTAGGCAGTTAGCAAGTAGTAACTATAATTACTTTAAACAGCACTTTCAACTTCCTGACTCCGGGGTTCTACTGAGAATTTCTTGACAGAAAAACTCAATAACCGTTTTATATATTGGCCCGACCCGGGATACGAACCCGGCACCCCAAGTTCAGCAGCCGCGTTTAAGACTAATAACCCAATGAAGCAGTCGAGTCATTTTTAACTGGCATATAACACACCTTCTATTAATAGACTGCAGCTAACTCTTACAGAAGAGTAATTTGAATGCTCCGTTCCACAGAGGGCAGAGGCTTGCCAATGAGTGGCAGCGCTAAGCACCGCGGGTTCAAATCCCGCACGGAACAAGTATTTCTATAGTCTACAAATGATTGCTCCGGGTCTGAATGTTTGTCCTTGTAAAAATTATGTATGTAAACTGCCACAATATAGGTGAAAAATTCTAATGTGGAGGTAACGTTGTTGTCATCATATCATCCACTCTCTTACGTTTTATTTGTTTATCCTCGCCGGCACTAACATAATTGGTAATTGCAAAGCACAATGAACTCTTCCTTGTCTTCAAACCTTCTCATATATGAGAGGAGGCTTGTGCAGAGGGACCTAAATATGTAAAATATTATTACATTTTCTTGAAAAAATAGCATATGCTTTAAGTTTTTTTTTTTATTTCAGATATACCTTTGTCTAATTCTGTGTCTACTAAATTATTTGGGTATGATAATAGCGTCCTGTAAAGACATCGAGTCATCAAGTCTTACGAAAAATATCACCTCCAAATTAAGTGAAACACTTTTAAATCTTAAGAAGCTACATAACAGTCACAATAACAAAGAAGAACCAATATCAATTGATAGCAATGGTAATTTATATAAATTTGAATTTATTTTAAACAGATGTTTATTTTTAAGCGTGTTAGAGCTACGCTATACATTGAAGCTAAAATGGATTAGCTCGACTTGCTCGGTCGAGGAGAGACCACACTCGCTCTTCTCTTGATAACGTATTGTTGTGCTATATTATATTATAGTGTAGACACCTACACCTATCATTGATTAAGAATGAAAATGCAGATACGTTGTCGATCGGCTTTAGTTATAAGTAAAAGCGGTCAATGTTTCTCGACACTCACCGTATGAAATGTTCATGCTGCACCCGAACTAGGTAGTAGGGTCCCCTAACTAGGGGGTAGGACTCCTTTCCTGCCTAGGAGTCCATTTACGTACGTACCCCTCTCTTACTTATTTCTATCGCCAAATAGCAGTGCTTATAGATGTGCAGCAGTCTGAAGAGTATTGAGAGCCAATATAATTAGAGACTATGAAGCTTTGCATCTTAGGCCCGTATTTATAAACGTTACTCAGCTCAAGTACACGTACTTGAGTACACTCTTGAGGTTATGATCTTATTAATAAACATATCTTAAGATGCGGTTAGGTTTACGATATCAGCTGAGTTTCATACTGATTAGTAAACGAAACTCGATTCTCAAGTGTGTGTACTTGAGTACAAGTCACAGAACAGTATTTTTAGTACAGCGTTTTGAGATACTGTTTTTATGTGTTTATTATTTAGCAACGATTTTGAAATGCTGATATCGTGATGAGGGCGTATCAATTGATTGCGGACTTGAGTTCGTCGTTGAGTAACGTTTATTAATACGGGCCTTAGTCTTCAGCGGTAGTAGCGTTCTTTGTTTGAAGTTGGTTTCCGTGGACTGCTGTACCCAATTACCATCAAGACTATAAGTTTCTACAATTCAATTTTATAAAGAAAAATACATAACAGGTTGCAGCGTGACCACCAAATTGTATAAATTATTATTTTTGTCGAATCTTCCATATTAACATGTAACAAAACCCCGTGGTTAATCATCGAAAATTAAATTGAAATAAATATTTATATGCCAATTATATGTGGTTGTAATACTGATTCTGATAATACACTTAACGGGAACCATGGGGTTTTTTTTAAATTTCGTAGTATGATGTAAAAAATTTAGGTAAAGATAACCAGTAATATTATATTTTACAGACGATAAAAGCAAACATAGTAAGAAATGCAAGAAGTGCATGCTTATGCAGAGTATATTCCTTAATACAGAGGGCCACAAACATGAACACTAAAGAAATAAAATTTACTATAATGACATTGAACTTAATGAGCTTGATGGGTACTTATCGTAAGCAAGATGTTAAAGAATACATTTTTATATAAAAAAGTTTGTGCTTGAGTAAGCACGTAGGAAGTTATACTTCTTTAGCGTAACAAAACAAAAAAAAAACACTTGAGAGACAATTACCCACTGAAGTTGTCTTTTTTAGGTGTCGGTGTAAAAATTCACTCACATAATTTTTCTCTAACGCCTTAAAAGAAGTATAACTTCAAAAATCTGTTAAATAATTCATTTCAACTGCAATATATGTATTTTAGTAAAGGCAATCGTCCGATAAAGGTTGTCCATCAAATCGATTATAATCTGGCCGAATATAAAACTTAAACAACTGATTAAATAAATTTTGTCTGAGTATTAAAAATCGACCTTTAATTTTGACCCTTGTTACAGTTGTATTATGGACTTAAACCTTATAAGTCGGTTCAATCGAGAAAGGACGACCCTCACAATATCTGGTATATTGTGAAAGCGGGAAATAACTACAAAAATACAACAGCACTATGTGTTGTATTTTATATCGTGAGTGACACGAACCGGATATCCTTTTACGGGCAACGAGATATTCTATCTCTTGTATAAAAATGTTTATGCACATTAATAATTCTAAGAATTCACATCTACATTAAATAAATTCTGTAAAATGCGAAATAAATATAGTTTCGATAAAATGATTTAATGTTATATAATACCCATGAACTCCATAAGCCAGTAAACTGACTGTTGGCAATTGGCCTCTGCCACATCGTTGATGCCGTTTCCCGTCGTTCATACAAGATCTTTTGGGCAATTCACTAAGGGGTTATTTGGTATATAATATAATGAAGAAAGATTGATAAGTAAGGAAATTCACAAGACTTGATAAATACTTTGATTAGTAGTGAGATTTGTGACTTTTAAGTAGATCTCAATCAAAACGATTCTTGATTAGTATTTCTGATAAATTGAACTGTTCATTCGTCGCAACTTATCAATAGTCCACTGCGTTCTCA
Source organism: Parnassius mnemosyne (assembly GCA_963668995.1). Classification (NCBI taxonomy): domain Eukaryota; kingdom Metazoa; phylum Arthropoda; class Insecta; order Lepidoptera; family Papilionidae; genus Parnassius; species Parnassius mnemosyne. Next base: position 18,450,088 of record CAVLGL010000068.1, on the reverse strand, counting down.
TAGATTACCATACGAATACCCTTTTGCTATAGCTGCTGAGTCATTCACCCATCTCTTGTTTCATTTTCCTCTATTGCCTCTTACGACAGCCACGGTATGACATGGGGTTGCCTTCTACTACATCGTCACTACATTGTGACATTATGTCATAAAACGATATAATAGAAAGAAATAAAGAAAGTAGTTTACATGAGTCTTATTCATAAAAACAGGATTGACTTAGTATTAAGTATTGAATTACAGCAACGAAATGGCTGCCGCTTCAACATGAAGCTACGGCATTGTTACCGCAGCTTCATGATATTGGACGCGTCTTCCTATTATCAACTAAAACTTTTTAAAAACACTGCAGTTGCTAACCCACCTGCTAGGCGTGGAAAGTATGACAAATGTCTCCCGTAGGGGCAATCTATGTTCAGTATTGAACTTAGATAATGTGTTACGGTTACGGTTAAGGTATCGTGTAAGCTAATGGGAAGATAACTAGGAACTTCAGAAACCGGGCAATAAACATGTTTTGGACCAATTGGACAACGATTAGTAATAAGAATAGTGTTAAGGTTGGCCAAAACAGCTTCATAAATAACATTATTTTTGATTAAATTTAGAAAGACAAAAATGACAACTTTGTTCAACTCTGGTAACCGATTGTAGTCATATTTATTTTACACATTATATTATTTGTTATTTAGAGACAGTGGTTCATAGCGTTATAAACAAATTAAAATTTAACAATAGTCAAGTAATTAACAGATTCTATTTATTATGAAACAAAACGAGTTTTATTTGCAATATATTTTAGTGGCATGTAACAAAATCACATAAATACACTGTGACAATCTGGAATATATTGCGTTGTGGCCGAGTTATTAATTGGAAAAAGTCCGGACTAAATTTGGAGTGAAAGTTATGCCGCCACCTACCGGATAAGGGAGAACAACATTTGCTAGTCCAGCTAGTCTCTTAATATAAAAATGTATTATACAGGGTTTTTTTTTCACAGAGTATCCAAATTTAAGCTTAAGTTCAAATATATAAATAATGATATACCGTTATTGCAGTTTTTAAAAATACGAGTAAATAAGGCTTTTCTACTTTTATTTGAAATTATCCCAAATTTGATGTGATTTATGGGTAACAACGTTTTTGCCTACCGGTCGATTCTTACGAATGAGTGCGTGCGCAGCACAATCAGTTAAAATAATACATGACTACGAATATTGAATTTAAAAGATTTAAAAGGGACAGAATGTTTGAGATTTTTTTTATTTAACTTTTCTTTACCCTTTGCCTATATTACTTATTCTGAACCCTCTCTGCAAATTTGGCCGGTTAATGCAAAATAACCATATATACATAAATCTTTCGGAAGAAATTTTCAAAATTATTGTATAAATCGCATCAAAATATGTTGCGTAGTTTAAAAAAATATGCGCACAAACAGACAGAAATAACAACTTTGTTTTATACTATTTAGAGAAGAGAGATATTGCGATTATCACTGAGCCAGTTACATTTTGACAGGAAATGAGCGAGGTAATTAGCGTCATTGAATAATACATTAAACAACGGATAACTTGTTCGCTTAATTGCATTTCTCAGAGATAGGAGTACATACACTAATTAAAGAGTGTTGTATAAGTATTTGATACATTCCTTCAAAGCATGTAATGACGATGTAAGAATATCCTCTACCTCATATCGCCCCGTAGTTTCGTAAGAAGTTACAGAGAGAAAACAGATATTTAAAAAAATGCAGTTGCCAACCTGTCTGCCAACTATGATAGAATCCTCTTTATGCAGCAATTTTCCCTATAGGGCTGCAATAGAATGGATGGGTGTATAAGTAATTGATAGAGTATACTTTTATAACGGGTGAGCCACTGCAAATGAATTTCAAGTGCGATAAATGTGCAATACGTGATGTACATAGAGCTGCATAGTAATCAACCGACGGTACCGTCACGGCAAAGCCAATTGGGATGCACAGTTTAATACTTTTTTTTTAAATTATAAACAAGTGCTTGATACTATCCCATATGACTTAACAACTTGACGGACAAGTCCTACGTCGCAGCTATACAAAACCATGTAGTCGATTTAGAATCTAATATACAAGGAAATCCATAACATTTTGCATATAAAATAAAATTTACGCAAATACAAGGGCCAAGACCGGCCCGCTCGCGCACGTACTGCGAAGAGATGTTGCATCTCTTTGCATTTTCTTTCGCATCTACCATGGGGAGTGCTCTGAGGAATTGTTCGGATTAATCCCAGCCGCCAAATTTCACGAACGAACATCGCGGCAGAACTCCCGATACCATCCACACCATCTGGATGATTGGCGGTCCACCACTGTGCGATTTAGAAGATGTTTTCTTCCTCGCACAACTTCCTTGTGGAATAGTTTACCACCAGGGATTTTTCCGGACCGATACGACTTAGGGACCTTCAAGAAAAGAGCCTACTCCTTTTTAAAAGGCCGGCAACGCATCTGCAATTCCCCTGGTGTTGCGGTTGTTCATGGGCGGCGGTAGTCACTTACCATCAGGTGAGCCGCATGCTCGTTTGCCCCCTCTCCTATAAAAAAAAAAAAAAAAAAAAAAACAAAAACGTACAATTAACGATACTTGCATGCAGTGCGTGCAGCTCGTGGCTACTACATATTATACATCGTAACTGCATCGTATTCAGTATAAAGTCTCACATAGAGTTCCCTAAATTACGTCTATTGCAAAGGAGACGTAGAGCCGAATTGGTTCCCGCGTGAAACATTCTTGTCCCCAACAAGTTCTCCGTATTGTGGAATATATCCTCAGCGGTTTCTATCCTCGTCGTCATAAGACAATCGCGGTCTTTTTCGACATCACAAAAGCTTTTGATAGAGTCTGGCACGAAGGCCTTATCTACAAATTATATAAAATAGGTCTCCACGATCGTCTTGTACGTCTCGTGGCCTCTTACCTGAAGGATCGTATCTTTCGTTTTAGACACGAAGGCACGCTCTCCTCTCAGCGCCCCATCAAAGCTGGTGTTCCTCAGGGCTCAGTACTTGCTCCTCTCCTGTATATCCTGTTCACCAACGATATTCCCATCCCGTCGGAAGGTGTTAAGCTCCCCCTCTTCGCAGACGACACTGCCCTCTATTGTAAAGGTATCTCGCTACCTTTCATACGGAACAAGATCCAAAAGTCAGTTGATGACTTAGCAGCTTGGTTCCAAAAATGGCGCATCGATGTGAACCCGGAGAAGAGCTCCGCCATTCACTTCGATTATAAACGACGCCGCCTTAAAAACACTCCACCAATACGTATGCTAGGGACCCCTGTCCCCTGGCATACGTCTGCCAAATATTTAGGTGTCACCCTTGACACGAAGCTCACCTTCGGGCCCCATGTCAAAAGAGTAACTCGCAACGCAATTTTTATCTGAGTAGGCTCAACAGTATGCTGGGCCGACACAGTAAAATGTTCCTACGAAACAAGCGAACCCTTTATAAGGTCTATATACGACCAGTCATGACTTACGAGGGCCCAATTTTTGCCCACACTGACCCCAAAATCATTAACGAACTCCAAATAGTTCAAAACCTTTTCAGTCGTCGAGCTATGAACGCACCTTGGTACGTCCGTAACGACGACCTCCATCGGGACTTAGAGCTCCCTACAATTCAACAATTTCTAAAAACACTCTCTGATAACTTCTTCAAAGCCTCAGTCTCACTCCAATCATTTCATTCGTGAACCCCCCTCTCGCTATCGAGTCCGCAGACCGAGAAACTCTCTCTCGGACCCGCCAAGCAAACGTTCAACCGACCTGAATTGCCTCCTGGCGGCTCAGGCCGACTCTTCTGAAATTTGCCTTAGTAAGCTCCCCCTTATCGGCCCGTAGCCGCCTGCGCCCCCTTTTCCCAAAAGAGGGCTGCTTCCCATTCGGCAGAAAGGCCTCTTAGGGTGGTTTGGTTAGGTTAGTCACAGTGAGTCCCACATAACCACGACAGCCGACTATCGTGGTATGCATAAAGTATTCACCACCTCCCTCTCGTTTACGGGGGTAGCCCTACTCAAATGCTTCTGGGCGCAAAAAAAAACTACCACTCGGAGCGTTGGCCTCTCCCCGGGCAGAATACCTGCCTGGCGGAAGATTTCCCCTTTTCCTTCCACGGCCACAATAATAATTTACTGCTCATCAGATGTCGCTAGTTGGCACTGAAGTACAACTACCTACAATATTTAACTGAGAGTGAAGAAAACAAAAACTTTTATTCAAATCACAACTTTTCACTTATGTTGTGTAGTTTTACTTCAGTTCCAACTAGCGACATCTGGTGAGCGGTAAATTATTAGCCTTCATTACTATATTATTAGGTTGAGGTTAGGTATTGAAAAAAAAATGATAAAAATACGTGCCAACTTAAAATGTATTATTTTAAATGAAATAGCTGTTATGAAGTTTTATATAATTCAAATAATTTTCTTCATAACATACACTGAACAACATTTTATTTAAACGAAAATCAGTATTAGCCAGCACTTTATTCCTTTGTTATTTTCCTCCCAATCTCTCTCTCTCTCCCGATGTCTGGCAATGGAATGTAAGCCTATGATATTATTGTTTGACTGCCCCGTTGTAAGGAGAATTTGCCTTAATCGGCAAGCTCAGCATTCGGATTGACAATCATCAAGAAGATAAGTAGTCTCATACCGTCGCCAATCTGCGAACTTTGTGTGACGTAATTATTCAACTCTACACAAAATAGAGAGATGGATTCTCTTACTAGATAATATATTTATAACTTGAATAATTTTCAATAAGGTATTTAGCTGGATTATTTATAAAAAAATTATATTGTAAATCTTATATTCACTGCTATAATGTTTAGGCGCGCTTAATGATATTACTATTTTTATAGTCATATGAAAAGTATGGAAAATAAAGAAAAGTATTCAATCCTAACATATGAGGTCCTTACATAAGAAATTGGCGTTTTGTACGGGAGGAATATAAAGTAATTTCTTTTTTGTAAAATATATTTAAATAATCAAAGTATTCACCGCTGTTATCTATGCACTTTTGCCATCTCATAGGTAGTTCTTTGGTCCCTTTACTAAAAAAACCACGGGGGCTAGAATCATTAAACTCTTTGTAAGAATTTGTCCAAATTCCGGAGAAAAATGGTAATCTGTTGGAGTAAGGTCCGGGGAGATTAGATGAGCTACAATCGTGTAGCTTATCTAACTTATTGGTTGTTTGTTGTACAGTGTGTGGTCTTGCGTTGTCGTGAACCAGCAGTAGCCTAGAGCGCTTTACCAATCTCGGTAGTTTAGCAGCTAGTTCTTCCTTCATGGTTTGCAGTTGCTGACAATAGATATCTGCCGTAATCTTTGCCGTAAAAGTGGTTAGTACGACATAACGCTAATTTCATATGAAAGAACCCTTAAATGATTGATAGGTCTTCGCGAACACAGAGCGCGCGATGAACTATTAATAATCTAAGGAAAAGACCTAATAATATAGTAACATAAGCAATATTTTACAAAAGTACTCCGCATCGAAGCAAAAGTATTTTTTCCTTCACGTATTAATATTATATATAGATTCAGTAGTTGGTTTCTTGGAAAGCGCTCTTAGTTTTACTTTCTAAGTTTATCTAGGTAGAAAAATTATATTATTTTTTCGAACGCCGAGCAAAACTCGATCATGCTACATGCATATTTTATATAGTATATCATAACATGTTTACTACTAATTAAGTCATATTTTATAAGGCTAAATGTTAAGGAAAACATGTTTATAATTTAAAAAAAAACTTGAGTGCATTGAAGATGTTAATTAATTAATTACACGATAATACTTATCAAATATTTTTTTTAATTAACAAACAACTTTTACCAATATCAGTGGAGTATATAAAGTAATAGTAATCGGAAGAAATTTCAGTTTTAATTTCTTTTCCACTGAATACCATCACATCACACATCAATATGGCAGCATCTAAAGTAAGTATTTGCTGTAATTATTTATTATAATATAAATATAATATCATTGCAGCCATGAAGCTTAATCAACAAGCCTACGTAACTACTACATCCTGGATTGGAGTCTCAGGTGGAGACAACATTTGACCGAAAACACAAACACTACATTTACACGCTATCCTATCTCCGATCTTATCACATAAACGATACATCGGAAACGACTACAATACAAACACAAAAGAGTGACTGTATGCTATTGAGTACACTTTGCGTTGAGCTCGAAGAGCATGGTATGGGCTACACTTGGCCTTAAATTTCAATGTACGAGATGTCAAAAGACCCGAGTGCAATCTCCATCAGCAGAGCTAGGTAATAATTTAATTTACAATGTTCTCAGTAATTGGATATTTCATTTCTTTTTTGGGATTTAACCATACATAATTTAGCGGATACGATACCGATATCAATTATTATATTACAAAATTGGAGATACCGATACACGCTTTACCTTACGGCGTGAGAGTACTGTTTTTATCTATGATTACGATGCCCGCAACTAGCAATAATCATTTTTATTGATAATGAAAACTATTTTATATTTAATTTTCCTCGGAAGCTCAATCACGCAAAGATAGAATAAGAACGTCAAATGTAACTTATTATTTACTTATTTATTAAGAATTATCATTAAGCAAGAAAAGTAATTAGGAAGTTATTATTTATTACTAGATGAACCAGTACATTATTGCACTATGTCAATAACAAAAGTTCAGTCTCGATCTAGACTCTCGAGAGACTTCAGTTTTAAAAAAGATGTTCTGAAACGACTGAGATTATCATATTGGCAAGACCAGTAGCTTTACACAAATGGGAATTCCCCGCTATAAAAACTACAGCCATAGCAAACACAGTAACGTCGCCAGCACGCGCGGCTCTGCCGCAATGCCATACTTACTGGTCGGTTTCTTTACTCATGTACTTACTGCCTGCGATGAAACGGCGAGTGCGTGTTACTATCTCAATTTTTTACATCGGTATCGATTAATAAATTAACAGCGATCCCGATACATCGGTCACCGACTATATCGGCCGAAATATCATTATTAGATCGATAGGGTTACATCCCTAACTATTATATGCTATTTTATTTTTTTACCTACATTTATAAGAGTTTATTTGTATGATCATACCGTGTAAACAAAATTTACTGTTTATATTATTAACAATATGTTTCTTTTACAGAATAAAATTGCATATTTAATCTTATTTCTTTGCTTGACACAAATCGTTGAACTGGCATTTGTGCAACGAAATACAAGAGACGTCGAAGATTCGGATGCAAATCTTTCGGCTAATGCTGTGGAAGCGGGTGATAAATCCGACGTTAACAATATCGGACAATTCATCACAGATATAACAAAGAGCACTTCATTCAAAATACAATAGTATATTCCGCACTAAGCACGAACCCTTATTTAACACCTCAACAACCATCAGTTTACTCGCACTGTTAGTTAAAATATCGTGGAATAATAATGGTATAATAATTTCTTCAGCCAAAATGTTTGAAAAAGTTATGTATGTAATATAAAAAACTGCTTTACACAACGTATTTTATTGATTTAATTTTAAAAGATACCATTATATTCAAACTGTTTTATAAAAAAGCGCTTCGTTTTAGGAATGGGCGTAAAGATGATTGATATATATGCTTTCAAAAACACCAGCTGTCAGAACTTTGAGCTGGAAGTGTATACGTGGTAGAGCCATGCTGCAGCTATATAAGTAGTATAGTTGTAGCATGAATGGGTCGGGTCGACCTGGGATAGACCTCGCTCTCACAGAATACCAGCGTTAAATAGCAGCTTAACACTGCTGTGTTTCGTATGGTGAGTGTAGAGAACCGGAGACCCTTTTTACTGGAAAAGAGGCATTCCATCTAAGTCCTCTCGGGTGACAACGCATCTGCATTTTGATTCGCAAACGAGGATAGATGTAGATGTCTATGGGCCACAGCAACCACTTACCATAAGGTGGACTGTGTGCTCGTTTGTCAACCTATCCTATAAAAAAAGTAAAGTAAAAAGTATCGCGGCATAAATTTAATATCTGCGATATTATCATGTATACTTCAGCATCATCCACATCTAGTCCACTGCTTAACATAGGCCTCCACTAGGAATGCCAAAAAGCATGGTCTTGAGCCCGCATCAATTGCATTTCTGTAAGACACACCAGGTCGCCACTTTGCCTTTTTTTTTATAGGATAAGGGTGACAAACGAGCACACAGTCCACCTGATGGTAAGTGGTTGCTGCGGCTCATAGACATCTATATCTATCCTCTGTTACAAATCAAAATGTAGATGCGTTGTCACCCGTGAGGTCTAAGATGGAATGCCTCATTTCCAGTAAAAAGGGCCTCCGGCCACCTGCACTCACCAAGCGAAACGCAGAGGTAAACCTCTACTTCACGCTGGTTTTCTGTGAGGTCGTGGTACTACCCCGGTTCGAGCCGGCCCATCCGTGCAACAGCAAAAGCTGCCGCGTGGCTCTACCATTGTTGGTCGGCGGGTTGTGACGGTTGCCTAGTGGAGGACTGCGCTACACTTCCCCTACCGATAAGAGGATGCCACTCTAAATCGTTTCTTCCTTATGGCTATGTAGTAGGCTTAAAACTGGGGACAAATTCTGAATATATATTATATAATGCTGAATAGGCGACGCACCGCCAGTTTGTATTTCTTCTATTACACGAACCATTTCGAGCTATTTTCGAACAGAACACCAGCGTGAAATTACAAATTAACGTTGCTTGCTGTATTTCGTGTATATTAGTGAGTAAGGAGTATAGACCCCTTTTTAATGGTAATCCTTCGAAATAAAGATGCATTTGCATCTTGATTCAGATGTCTATAAGCAACAGCTGGGTTCTCGTTCGTCACATTTCTTTTTGAAAAATCTTTCTTTTTAATTTTAATCTCAGAACAATAAATAAAGCACAGCAATATGGCTAAAATGAAAATTGTGTTACTACGTTAAGTTCCCCTCTATCTTATGGCAATAAAAAAACATGAGAGTGTGAAAAATTATTCATACTTTATTTCACTTTTTTGGGCATGCCACAAAAGGAACTGTCGTTTCAATTCAACTCGAATACAAATTGCCTAGTACTTTATTTCAAACACTGATAATTCGTCCATGGGTCCATATAACTTTTTCGCGTGCTCATTGTTTATATATTTGCCATGATCTCCGTGGTTATTACTGTATTTTAATAACCCCTGACTTGTCATATCAGTCAAAATTTAAATTGCTCTCAAGTGTCAATTTTCTAGAACGCGATCGCGCGCTTGCTAAGTTTTCACTTTATTTTTCTATGAAACCCATACAAAGTTTTTGTTGTTCTGAAGTCTGGACAATATTTGCTATTTGTTATTATAACATTAAATGTAATTTGACTAAAATACTCCACACTTAATATTAAAAGAAACAGATAACTTTGGAACATAGATAGAGGTAATACAAATAAGCGAATAGCTAGTTCGTGTCGCTGCCGCATAGCGGCAACCCGCATTAATTTTTTTTTTAAATAAAAATACTAGTAATGTTATTTAACATTACTAATATTCCCTTTAACCACTTCTGGTAAGCTTTAAATGCTTGTGTTAGAAGTGGTTCACGACAGTAGTCGAATGGCGGATTCGAACCCACGACCTTTCGAGTTCGCGGTCCGCGCCCAGCCATTAGGCTACTGACGAAATAAATACGCCTATATTTTCGCACTCGTAACGTTTAACTACACCTCAGGAGATAATATTTTTATCGTTATATTACACGAGTTATTTGCTTTATTTCTATAATTACTGGGAATGCAAACATTACGAAAACAAAATAATCAAGATCTATTGCCTTTCTATAGGTACTTAGGTTTTTGATAAATAACGTGTTAATTAAATGTGAATTGATAAACAAATATTTATTTTCATAGAGAATTTAGCGATTTTGAGGCAACTGATGTTAATCATGCATAGTGACGTAAATAATGTTATCGATACCTTTATTTTGCTGCTCTCCTAAAGGCCGAGCAATAAAAATTAGTGGCTGAATTGTATTGGTAAACAAAATTGGCTTCTCGGGGGCTTAGTCAAATTTGCTCTAAGCATTTTAATATTTAGTATAAATGGATCAGATGTAAATATAAGTATAATATACGAGAAGATTAACGTTTGCTTTTAATGTTTACTGTTTATTTAAATGAAAAACCTTAATTTAAAACGTTCACAGTAAAACTTGATTTGACATCACAGAAAGTACATAAGTACATATGTACTCATGTACGTATGATATTCTGTAGAAGAAATTGCGTGATGTGGCTATACCAAGCGAGTTGATAGAAATTTTTAAATAAGTACTGGTATTGCTCCCAATTAAATCAGGACAGATGGACAGAGGCAGTCTCCGACGAGTACAGGTTGGAGTGCGTTGTGAGACAAGGTGGTCTGAATTCACCAATGCTCTTCAACATTTATAGTAATCAGTTGATAGTAGAGATCAGCAAAACCGGTGTTGGCTTCTCCATTGATGGGCATTTCGTTAACAGTATAAGTTATGCAGATGACATGATATTGCTGAGCCCATCAATTAATGCACTGAGGAAATTACGGTATGCTTGTAATATCTATGGTGAGACTCACGGTCTTATTTATAATGTTAAAAAAGTGAATTATTGGTCTTTCGCGCTGGATCAAAAATAGAAACGATTCCTCCTGTTAGTTTGAGGAATATACAGTTAAAAAGGATGTTCCAGGTATCTTGGTTACATATTAACTGAGGATCTGACTAACGACGCAGCCATAGAAAGAGAAACAAAGGCATTGGCCGTTCATTGCAACATGCTATCCCGTAGCTTTGCACGATGTTTAATAATTCAGGGTGCTGATGGGACCTCCGCAGTATTGTAGCGCAATGAGGGATGTTTACAGAATACAGTACAGGCTTTTATGACATTATTCTTTTAGCAGACATTAGTTGTAGCACGAATGGGTGGGCTCAACCGGGAAAAGACACGATCTCACAGAATACCAGCGTCAAGTAGCAGCGTAATGTTGCTGTGTTTCGTATGGAGGGTGTAGAGAACCGGAGCCCTTTTTTACTGGTAACGAGGCATTCCATCTTAGTCCTCACGGCTGACAACGCATATGCATTTTGATTCGTAATCGAAGATAGTTGTAGATGTCTATGGGCCACAGCAACCACTTACCATCAGATGGACTGTGTTCTCGTTTGTCACCCTTATCCTAAAAAAAAAGAGTCCCATCCCTCATGCACAGGGTTCATGGAAGCTCCAATAGAATTCTGACGGCAATATCTGATAAATTTATTATCCCATCCTAGGGTACTGGATGCGTATGCACAAGCATGACGCTTGAAGTCGATCGCGCATCACGAAAAAACTTCTAGATAGGTTTCAATTAGGTTTTCTAAATTTTATTTCTCAGACACTTGAACCTTATCGAAAAAAATATTGCGATGTCTTCATTCAATATAAAGTTATTAATGTTTTAAGAAACATCGATTTTTATAAGCACTAGGTGTTCAGTGATGTGTGTTTTCTTGCCGCGGAGAAGTGTGGCAGGCGGTGTAGCATGCATGCGTAGGAGAAAAGAGTCTCGTCTACCTCTGCTTTATGATAAAGTTAGGACTAGCCGCACTTGACCAAGCAACCTGACGCTGTTCAGTTCTACCTTGACTACAGAGGGCAATTACCCCCGTAGTTTCCTATAATTTTCTCAGTATTTTTTACGGTTAAATAAATAATTTACATACAAGTCGTTTTCTTACAGTCTTATTTATATATTTATTATTATTATTAAATCAGACGAAGTCGCGGGTGTCAGCTAGAATTAAAATAAACAATTAAAATTAAATAACATATTTACTAAATAAATAAGATTTACCGTAATAAATAAAACTGTCATAATAACTGATCCATTTATTACATACAGGCACAAGTCGCGTGTCCTTTAAAAATTAGTTTAGCTAGGCTTTTAAAATTTGACATCCACGTTAATGTTAAAAAGATATTAATCATCTGTACTATATGCAAATGTTTAAGTCTTTAAAATAGGATATATTTAAACTTTGTTCACGCCGGGCCCAAGCTTGTATGGAACCAAGTTCATCTCCTTTCCGAGCACTCTTAATATGTCCATTGTTAAGCTACTATTTAAACGCGAAGAGAAACAAAATTTAAAGAACTAAAGACCCATTGCACTTTTCCCAGTTTTGTCAAAGGTATTCGATATGAGTAAGGCCTTTGACTTTGTCAATCATAAGACTCTTCTGAATAAGCTTGAGCGTTATGGTTTGCGATGACCAGCCTATGATTGGATTAGAAGCTATCTCTATTAAAGGAATCAGTTTGTGGAAGTACCAAAGCTAGATGATGGGTGTCAGAATATGACGTACAGATAGGAGATAGCGAATAATTCAGGTGTCCCATAGGGCAGTATATTGGGACCATTACTCTTCATTCTTTACATCAATGACTTTCCAAAGTGTACGAAATATCCTGTCACACTCTATGCTGACAATATTACTATAACTATACATACAAAACCTAGCACTGAATATAATGATGAAATAAATAATGAAATAAGAAATATAACGAATTGGCTAAAATATAATGATTTGAAAATGAATACAAGTAAAGCAAAGTATACACAATTTTACAATAAAAATGATAAACCCCAACAACTATCGGTACACCATGGTAACGATCCCATAGCCATGACCGCATCAGCGACCTTTCTCGGTATTGTGATTGATTCCGAACTCACATAAAAGAATCACGTTGACACTGTAGGCCAGAGAATTAACAGGTTTGTATTCGCTCTGTATCGTCTGTCAAAATTAGCTAACCTTAAGACAGCTCTGATGGCATACCATGGATATGTTGGTTCTATACTTATATTGAGAATTGTATTTTTAATTTTTGTTAATTGAATGATACACATATTTCTCGTGTCTTTATACTACAGAAGAGATGTATACGATCTATATGCGGTGTCGATCAAATTCAATCATCTCTTTAAAAAGTCAAAAATTCTTACATTACCTTCCCTATATATAATATATGAAATTTTAATATTGACCAAAAAATGCTAACATTTTCTCAAAACAACATGATGGTCGTGATGATATAAGAAGGTACCCGTGGAAGTTATCTGTTCCCCAGGTAGCCACAACTTGTTTTGCTAGAAATAGTTATAGCATCTGTGTTCGACTATTTAATTTACTTCCGAACCATACTCAAAACTTGACATTCAATCTTTTAAAAAAATATTTTCGGGATTCTGATTAAAAACTGTTTTTATAACATAAATAAATTCATCAAATTCTGTCGTGACGGTCACCTCAAGGGAATTGTTCTTAATGTTTGAAATTTTAATTAACAAATGAATTAGAATTTCTAAGGTCGACATTATACTAGTTTGACATTGTGCATTATGACATGACCATGCCTTTATAATTTTTTATTTTTTTTCTCTTTTTTACATCCTTTATTAATGACACTTTACTGTTTCATTAAATTTTGATATGAAACGTTATTGTAATTTTCTAATTCTAATTATTCAATTGCATGTTGCCGTAATATTTGCATACCGATAACATGCATGTTCACACATTGTTATGAGAAGTAAAAATGTACCATGTTTTATGCAAATAAATATATTATTATTATTGTTAGATGTTTTTGGCTCGCTGCTCATTTAGCGGTCAGCCAACGCAGAGACAACTACGCCTGAAAATGTCTCGTGTAGAGGCGAAACAATTGTCGTATTGTCGTCAGTGGTGTATCTTTCCTAATTTAGTGGTGTTTGGAGTATTGGTGCTGGGATTAGTGTTGACGGGAATAGTGCATGCAATTGAGGGAGAGCGAGAATTGCGCTTCAAACTAGGTAGACACATAATTTTATTTTATCGAGCGGATGTATGCAAAGTAATTTTTTACCAACTTAAATTAATATTTTTATTGCTTTGTACTTGATTTAACTATGTAAAAATCCGACCGACGATTGGCAATTTGTGGTATACACGCTCTTAATCTTCAATAACTTATATCGGATAATTTGATGCCAAATATAGTTCACGAAATTATTGCTATGCTGATAGCCCGCCAATATATTCCTGTAGTTGAAGCTTCTCTCTTTATCACAGTTTTGTATACACAACATCCAGTATAATAGTTTAGTTAGTTAATTTTCTAAACATGTCGCTATCGGTGAATTTCATCACGACAACAAGCTTTTGACTCCACGCCTACGTCACAGTGACCAAATGAAACCAGGCATAGTCGAGCGTGTGCCTGCTGTAATAGCATAAGATGTCAGAGGAGTCTCAGACAAGACTACATCTTGAAGCGAGCTTCTATTAGAATATTCAGACAGTCACATACCGTCGCCGATCTGGGAACTTTATGTCTGACGTAAGGGAAGTGATTAAACTGCCATCTATTTGAATAGGCGACTATGAGAAATGGCCAAATATCCATAAGATTTTCTGTCATTACCTATAGTCAACTCTACACAAAATAGAGAAATGGATTCTCTTACTAGAGAATATATTTATAACTTGAATATATTGCAATGAGTTATTTAGCTGGATTTTTTATAAAAAAATTATATTGGAAATCTAATATTCGGCGATGTAATGTTATATGCGTGTATAATGATATTACTTTTTTATAGTCATCGGAAAAGTATGAAAAATAAAGGTAAGTATTGAGTCCTAACATAATATAGTAATGTTTAGGCAAGAATATTTATTTTTATTATTTACCTTCGAAACGTATTCTAACGTGCGCGCTTGGCCTCGATATCGAGGTCACCTCCCCCTCCCCCCGGCCGCCTGACATGGCGGGATAGGACTTTTCGAGAATTAGTGTAGAATTTCTTGCGAGCTAGACTGACGTTTTCTCCGCTCCTAACTTGTTGAGAAAGTATCAACCCACGTAAATCGCTGGAGAACCGTATCGTTCATCAGGAACTACTAACTCCGTTAAATTCATTGTGCAATCATAATAGTGATTTACCTCTGAAGTACTACGTGTAGCTTTCCCAATTTTGTGACAACCCAGGAAGAGTGCCTCCAGAGGGGGAAAGTTCCGAAGATACCAGCGCATACCTTCTTCCGGACGGCATTGCGTCATCCAGATCAGGGCCCGTCAACATACACGCACATACAATTACACATACACTCACGACACTGTCATCAGCCGGGCCGGTCTCGGAGGGTCGTCTCCGCTCCTGGAGCAGGTGAGTGCCTTATCGTATTGACATTTCCCCTCTTTGTTTCCATCAGAAATTTCCACGTGGCCACATTGAGCCCGACCTACGTCTGCTCGGGAAGTCTTCAGCTCATGGGCCCCTGAGGATCTGATCCTTTAAGGGAGCAGCCGTAGGCCGTAACAAGTAACATAAGCAATCTTTTACAAAAGTACTCCGCATCGAAGCAAAAGTATTTTTTTCCTTCACGTATTAACATACAGATTAGGTTATTGGTTTCTTGGCAAGCGCTCTTAGTTTTACTTTCCAAGTTTATCTAGGGAGAAAAATTATATTCTTTTTTCCAACGCCGAACATTATTTTATATGATATATCATAACATAATGATTTGTCATATTTGGGCTAAAATACTTTTCAATGCCTAATGCGATTTTTGAATGTTGATTTAGATTTGTAATACTTCAGTTTATAGTAACGATAGCCGTGTAGTGACGGTCAAGAATATCCACTACCCCATATCTTTCCGTGGGTGTCGTAAAAGGCGACAAAGGGAAACAGGCAGGAGATGGGCAGCAGCATTTTCCTGATAGTAGCCGAAATTACAATAAAAATAACTGCGGTTGCCAATTCGCTCGCCAAGCGTGGCAACTATGGCAAATACCCCCCATTAAAGAAAGTAACAAAGAGACGGCCCCCAGTCCCCGGCGGCCCCGCTATTCCTGGCTACGATGGCGCCCACGGTAACGGCGGGGCAGGGGGTGTTAAGAATCTCCGGTGGAGATACGGTTGCCACCTTAGACGACTCGACCTGGCAACGTACAACGCACGCACCCTGAGGACTGACGAGAAGATCGTCGAGCTGGAAGAAGAGATAGACAAGTTACGCTGGCATATTATAGGATTATTCGAAGTCCGAAGAGAGGGGAGGAGACGGTAATCCTCGAATCCAGCAACTTGCTCTATCACCGGGAGGGCGACCATCTGTCCCAAGGAGGTGTCGGATTTATCGTCCACAAGTCTCTCGTTAACAACGTTGTAAAGATCGAGAGTGTGTCGACGAGGGATGCGTACCTTATACTCAGAATCACCAAACGGTATTCGCTGAAGGTCATACAGGTTTACGCACCAACCTCGGCACACCCCGATGAGGAGGTGGAGGAAATGTATGAGGATATCTCTAGAGCCATGCATTCCTCTAAAACCCAATATACGGTGTTAATGGGAGACTTCAATGCAAAACTAGGCACAAGAGAGAACGGTGAGCTGAAAGTAGGTAAATTCGGAATAGGGCAACGGAACCCAAGGAGCCAGAAGCTGGCCGACTTCATGGAGAAAGAGGGACTCTTTATGATGAACTCTTTCTTCCAGAAGCGGCCCCACAGGAAGTGGACCTGGTCGAGCTCCGACGGTTCGACAAAAATGATATTGACTTCATTATGACGACCAGACGACAACTGTACAATGATGTCTCCGTGATCGCGAGGGAGAAAACTGGTAGCGATCACCGACTGGTTAGAGGCACACTGAACGTAAACGTTAAGTTGGAGAGGTCTCGTCTAATGAAATCAACGCTCCGTCCCCCTCGTGCTCTGTTCCAAAGTCCTGGAACCTTTCAGCTCGAGTTACAAAACCGTTTTCAGTGCCTAGAAAACTGCAATAAAGTGTACGATATGAATGACAAGCTAGTGGAAACTGTCCATGCGGTCGGAGCTAAGTTCTGCAAGACCCGCCGCAGAAGAACACAAAAACTCTCCGATCACACTCTTAATCTCATGGCTGTTAGACGGGAGATGAAGCTACATTCTTCAACAGATTTGACAACATACAGGCAACTGAACAGACAGATCTCCAAATGCATGCGGCGGGACTTACGCAACTTCAATACAGCTTGTATTGAAGAAGCGATCGAGCGGAACCAAGACTCCAAAGTCTTTGCCAGAGATCTGTCTGCCAGAAAGAACCAACTGTCAAAACTGAAGACCGAGTGTGACAGCATTGTTTCCGGGGCATCTGAAATTTTGAGTGAGATTGGGAGGTTCTATGGGCAGCTGTATACGTCATCGTTGGAGCCACACGCAAGTGTGAGTAACGATCCAAGAGCGAGTCTTATCCGACACTATTCCGAAGATATCCCGGACGTCAGTCTGAGCGAGATTAGAATGGCTCTCCAGCATCTTTAAAACGGCAAGGCCCCAGGCGAGAGAAGATGGAATTACAGCGGAGCTTCTGAAAGCGGGTGGAAAACCGGTACTTGAAGTCCTTCAGAAGCTTTTTAATTCTGTTCTCCATGGTTGCATTACACCGGAGGCGTGGAGCAGAAATGCGGTGATCTTGTTCTTTAAGAAAGGTGACAACGTTTTCTTGAAGAACTACAGACCAATTTCCATTCTGAGCCGCGTCCACGTGCTGTTTTCGAGAGTCATTACGAATCGTCTCGCGCGCAGACTTGACGACTTCCAGCCTCCCAAACAAGCCGGTTTCCGAAAGGGCTTTAGCACCATAGACCACATACATACCCTTCGGCAAGTTGTAGAGAAGTCCGAAGAGTACAATTTGCTCGTTTTTTTTTATAGGAGAGGGGGCAAACGAGCATGCGGCTCACCTGATGGTAAGTTACTACCGCCGCCCATGAACAACCGCTACACCAGGGGAATTGCAGATGCGTTGCCGGCCTTTTAAAAAGGAGTAGGCTCTTTTCGTGAAGGTCCCTAAGTCGTATCGGTGCGGAAAAATCGCTGGTGGTAAACTATTCCACAAGGAAGTTGTGCGAGGAAGAAAACATCTTCTAAATCGCACAGTGGTGCACCGCCAATCATCCAGATGGTGTGGATGGTATCGGGAGTTCTGCCACGATGTGCATTCGTGAAATTTGGCAGCTGGGATTAATCCGAACAATTCCTCAGAGCACTGCCCATGGTAAATGTGAAAGAAAATGCAAAGAGATGCAACATCTCTTCGCAGTGCCAATGAGTCGAGCCGATCGGAAAGGACTCGGTCGGCGACGATTCGAGCTGCTCTGCGCTTGATACAGTCAAGTGGAAGGAGCTGGCACTGGGGAGCCCCAGCCTAGAGATGGGAACAGTATTCCATGTAAGGCCGAACCTGCGCCTTGTAATGTTGCAGGCGTTGAGCTGGCATGAAATACTGTCCCGCTCTGCTGAGCACGCCAAGCTTTTTAGAGGCCAATTTGGCCTTTTCTTCCAAGTGACCACGAAACTACACGTCACTCGATATGTCGACGTCGAGGATTCCGATACTGGATGAGGCAATAAGGGGAGTACCTTGAAACTGAGGAGATACGACAAAGGGGTTCTTTTTAGCGGTAAACGCGCAAACTTGTGTCTTCTGAGGATTAAACTGGACTAGATTTAGTCGCCCACAATCCGAGACTTTGTCGAGCAAAGACTCAACTTCAGACACAAGTTTGTTCCAGTACTCGGTGACGTTTTCCCGAAAAATATTGGCACGGCCGGTGTATAGAGCATCACCAGTGCTGTCATCCGCATTGCAATGAATGCTACCGGCTTGCAACATATTATTGATATGCAGAAGAAACAGCGTTGGTAATAGCACGCAGCCTTGTGGAACACCAGCGTTAATAGGCTGGTGATCCAATTGCATAATTTCTCGGGAATCCCATAGGAAGGGAGCTTCGAAAGAAGCGCTTTGTGCCAAACCCGATCGAAGGCCTTCGCAATGTCCAAACTAACGGCCAACGCCTCCCCCTTGGACTCTACTGCCTCCGCCTATCTATGAGTTAAGTAGACCAGACGATCACCAGCTGATCGACGCCGACGAAAACCGTACTGGCGGTCACTAATCAGCTGGTGATCCTCAAGGTACTACATGAGGTGGCAGTTTATAACGGATTCCATTATTTTGGAGAACAAGGGTGTGATGGCGATAGGCCTGTAGTTGGACGGGTCTGGGCGGTCGCCTTTTTTAGGGATCGGGTGGACGAAAGCTGTCTTCCATGATTTCGGGACTACGCCTAGGGAGTAGGAGTACCGGAAAAAACGCGTAAGAACCGGTGCCAATTCCGGAGCATACGTCCTCAGCACAATTGGGGGGATTCCGTCAGGCCCACTCGACTTGTGGATGTCAAGGGAGAGGAGTGCTCTGCTAACCGAGCGCTGTGAGAACCGCACCGGCATGGAGCACTCACACCGCGGAATGGTCGGCGGTGTGTTCCCCCCGTCATCAATAGTCGTGTTGGACGCAAAAAAGGAGCCTAAAAGGTCGGCTTTGTCTTTTGCGTCGTGGCGCCAGTGAGTCGTCCTCCCTGTGCAGAGATGGTAGTGATGGCTTACAGAAATTCCCTTGGACAGCCTTGGCGAGAGACCAGAATGCGCGGGTTCCCGAAGGAAGGCGAACTAGTTTCTCGCCAATTCTGCCTATGTGCTCTGACTTTCCCTTGGAAATAACTCTTTTGAAGGACCTGGAGGCGAAGTTATACTTCTTTTTAAGTGTGCTGGTATTTACATCCCGATTCGCCGAAGCCGCAGCCCAGGCTTGATAACACTCCTGCTTACTGCGTAATGCAGTCTTACAGGAGCGACCAAACCAAGGCTGAGATCTGCCTCCGATGGGTACCACAGATGATGGAATAAATAGTTCCATTCCCTGTAGCACCACATCAGTGACAGAGTCAGCAACAGCGCTGGGATCATCCGGCGAGAAGCAAACCCGCCCCCATGGGTAGGAAGCAAAGAAAGACCGCATTCCGTCCCAATCCGCCGACCTGTAATGCCAAACATGGCGGCAACCTGCAGAACGCAACCGCGAGGGGAGCGTGAGTGGCACCACACTCCGGATCAGACAATGGTCCGATGAGCCAAGAGGGGCATCGACGAAAACCTGATATCCGTCCGGATGAGAAGTCAGCAGAAGGTCCAACAGGCAAGGTGTATAATCGTCAACATCTGGAATCCGCGTAGGCGATGTAACCAGTTGTGTCAGACCATATGCCAAGGCAAAGTCATAAACACATCTCCCCGCATGATCGGTTAAACGTGAACGCCGAATGACTTGGTGGGCGTAAAATCGCCAAGGATCACGATCTCTGCGGATGGGACCTGTTGTAGCAAGGAATCTGTAGCCATTTGGACGTGGTCGATGAGTCGGTCTGTTTCGGCATTACCGCTATGGGACCTATAGAGGCACACGTAGACGCGCGGATGATCGTCGCTGTCTACGCGTAGCCAAAGGATGGACAGGTCCGAACCTTCAAGACTGCCGAGGCGTCGAGAACAGATGTCCTCTCTGACATACACGCAAACTCCAGCCCGAGGCACAAAGGAGTGCCCCAATTTGTACCCCGGGTAGGAGAGATATAAAGTATCAGCCGAAGAGGACACCTGCGTCTCGGTCAGAAAGAGCAAAGCCGGCTTCGCCGACTCGAGATGGCAGTGGACGGCGTTTAGGTTCGAGTGAAGTCAGTTGCTCAGTTTGCCCCGAGCAGTTATTGTGTTGAGCGGAATTTTGCCCCCCCCCCCCCACCCCCCCAGAATACGTAAGGCAGCCTGAGCACCCACTCTCAGGAGTGGAATAGCATGGCCGTGGATGCTCAGCGAAGGGATTCTTCAGGGTTACTCTCCACTGGTACCCTCCTGGGGTAATTTATAATGTAATTCCGCTACCATGTTGATGGGGGGGGGGGATAATTGAGCCTCCGGTCACCTGCACTCACCAGACGAAACGCGAAAGCAGAGCTTCCACTTCACGCCGGTATTCTGTGAGGTCGTGGTACTAACCCGGCCCGAGCCGGCCCATACGTGCAACAGCAAAAACTGCTGCGTGGCTCTACCACCGTTTATCACCCTTATCCTATAAAAAAAATGTGAACTATGAGAAAGCCTTTGATTCTGTCGAAATTTGGGCGGTGCTGCAGTCCCTTCAGCGGTGCCAAGTTGACTGTCGGTATATCGAAGTACTGAAGTATTTGTACAGTAGGTCTACTATGGCTATCCGAGTACAGAACCAGAGTACGAAACCTATCCAATTGCAGAGAGGTGTAAGACAGGGTGACGTTATATCCCCGAAACTCTTCACCGCTGCATTGGAAGACGTTTTCAGGCTTCTGGATTGGAAAGGACACGGTATTAACGTCAATGGCAAATACATCACTCACCTTCGATTTGCTGACGATATAGTCCTTATGGCAGAATCGCTGGAGGACCTAAGCACTATGCTCAATGACCTCTATAGTGTCTCCCAACAGATAGGTCTTAAGATGAACATGGACAAAACAAAGATGAAAAAAAGAACCTATGCCGGTAGTTGTTGGAAGCACTAAGCTCGAAGTTTTTTTTTATAGGATCGGGTGACAAACTAGCACACAGTCCACCTGATGGTAAGTGGTTACTATGACCCATAGACATCTACATCTATCCTCAATAAAGACTCAAGATGCAGATGCGTTGTCACCCGTGAGGACTAAGATGGAATGCCTCTTTGCCAGTAAAAAGGGTCTCCGGTTCTCTACACTCACCATACGAAACAGCAGCGTTAAGCTGCTATTTTACGCTGATTTTCTGTGAGAGCGTGGTCCTTCCCCGGTCGAGCCGACCCATTCGTGCTATAACCATAATATAGCTGCAGCATGGCTCTACCACGTGGAGCAGTTGTTGATGAGTATGTTTACCTGGGACAAATAGTCCGACTAGGTAAGTCCAACTTCGACCGAGAGGTCAATCGACCGATTCATCTCGGTTGGGCAACGTTCGAGAAACTACGACACATCTTCTCGTTAGGTCTACCTCAAAACCTGAAAACAAAATTGTACAACCAGTGCGTGTTACCAGTGGTACCTTATGTATCTGAGATGTGGTCCTTAACTGCTGGCCGTGTCATGACGTTCAAGGCAGCTCAGCGAGCTATGGAGAGGGCTATGTTTGGGGTTACTCTGCGTGATAAAATTAGAAATGAGGATATCCGCAGTAATACCAGAGTAACCGACATAGCCCAACGGATTAGAGTAGTGTAGTTGTACCACTTCTAGACCACCTGAGTCAGACGTGGTTCAACGACGTTCGTCGACGCCCGATCCTAAAAAAAAAAAAAAGGTTTTGGCATGCTCTGATCACGAATCCGCGGTCCATTTTTGTGTAGAATGCACGGTTCCGGAGATGTGTAGATCAATTACCTAATATCTATTTGATATCCGGTAAGGGCCTCCACCGTCATTAGCGTCCCATTGTTCCTATTTCTATTGTTCTATTGTTCATTAATCACCCTCATTGCAGCGTGTGCGTCGACTATATCAGTGCTATTGTTTATTATAATTCTTTGTTTATACAACGCTAATCTGAATCATCAATAAAACACATTACATAATTTTGTTACAATTTTTATTTATAAAATACAAAATCTTATTAATTATTATCTATAAAATAGGAGCGAAACATCTCATCCACTAAAATATCGTTGTACAATGTGTTCCTTGTAAATATACTCGTAAAACTATGTATTGAACATCCTTGAAACTTATATAGTAAATACATTAAGCAATATTCGCCACAAACTGAAGTCCACTCATTCTGAATCCTATCAACATTCCAGTTCCATCTTTTACAATTCCTTTTTAAAAACTCTAGATGATATCGTACAGGTGATCGTCCATATGAATCAAAATATTGACCGACGTCATTCGTATCGATATATAAAGCTACCCAATGTGACCCTGGTTTATCATCTGTATCCAAATTACATATTATATACGTTGGTACGTGGGTATACATAGGCAGTCTATTAGCTGCATAAACATTATTTTCTAGACTGGGGTGAATCTTTTTCAGATGTTGTTGTACATCTAGTGTATCCATGATATTACTGTTATTAGTAGATTATTACAGTACCTAGCTACTCAATGAATAACATAGGAATGGCCAATTATAGTGATTTCTACATATTAAATTGCATTTTTGTGATATACAAATCGTACTTGAGTCATTGATCACCAAACAAAACACAATACGAAGAAATGTTGAGATAGGCAACGGAAATGTGAGATAAACTGATATGTTTCTAAATATTAAATTGCATTTTTGTGTTATACAAATCGTACTTGAGTCATTGATCACCAAACAAAACACAATACGAAGAAATGTTGAGATAGGCAACGGAAATGTGAGATAAACTGATATGTTTCTAAATATTAAATTGCATTTTTGTGTTATACAAATCGTACTTGAGTCATTGATCACCAAACAAAACACA
This sequence comes from Parnassius mnemosyne, assembly GCA_963668995.1. Classification (NCBI taxonomy): domain Eukaryota; kingdom Metazoa; phylum Arthropoda; class Insecta; order Lepidoptera; family Papilionidae; genus Parnassius; species Parnassius mnemosyne. The sequence continues at coordinate 18,426,602 of CAVLGL010000068.1, read as the reverse complement.
ATACGAAGAAATGTTGAGATAGGCAACGGAAATGTGAGATAAACTGGTTGACGCATAAAGTAATTATCAACTCATTACGGAAATACTTTAGATTAGAATTTTTACGTACTGGTGGTATATAAGACCAACAAACGCAGTCATCGAGTTAGTGTACGGTCGTTTGGCTACAGTGGATCTATCAATAGTACATTTGTGTTACTTCAATACACCAAAGGCTATGGATGAAAGTGTTTATTCTATTGACTAAATTACTTTTTTTCTGTTATTTTCATGTGTGTGTGTATTATTTTATTTAAATATTGTGTATGTATATGATTAAGCCGTGGTAACTCAGGTGGTTAGCGCTAGCTGTAAATTTCACAGTACGCGACCCGGGTTCGATCCCCGCCAGCACCAATTAAATTGTTAATAGCAATTTTAAGTGCTTATTACCACGTGCTAGGTGGTGAAGGAAAACATCGTGAGGAAACCTGCATGTCTGAGAAAATTTCGAAGGCATGTGAAGGTCACCAACACACATTGAGGGAGCGCGGCGGACATTTCCTTGCTCTAAAACCCTCTCAGAAATGAGAGGAGGCCTATGTTCAGCAGTGGACTTTAATAGGCTGTAACTTTAACTTTTTTAACTTTTATGATTAAGTGTTAACAAATTGATATTAACATGATAACTGTGTTGTTGCAGAAATCATTGAGCTTCGATGAAGATACCTATAAACAGTATTAATACTCGCCACTCTCCCCTCAAGAAGAGAGTGATAACCTCGTCATTAATAATAACACATGCGATGGTGGAAAAAGAAAATCGCAATCGATTGATCATTTTTTTGAAGCTGAATCAAAAATAAAAAAGAGGAAGGGAAAACTTCAGTGAAGTGTGCACCAGTGCTTTTTTCTCCACAATCATGGAAGAGAATACGGAACTATTCAATAGCGAATTAAATCAGGAGTTGTCTAAAGTTTGTGAAGAAATGGAGAGGGGTCAACTGTTCGATTCGTCATACGATGATGAGTTGTATCATCACTGTGCGATGGTTGAAACACAGTTTAAGTATGTAAAATAAACATTCATTTCGATCATAATTTACATATTGTCTTATACAGTTTTTAATAAATTTAAACATTTTAGCAGTCAACCACTACAACTTGGAAGAGGAACGAAGCGAACGTGCAGCAAAGAATCCAAGATCATCAAAAAACCAACAACGGAAGCAGAAGCGCATACCTCTGCAGGGAACAGTATCAGTAACGATGATCAAGTGGAATGTCCAACGTGCCATATATTTATCAAGAAACGGTATTTAGCTAATCATTTTAAAAGTAATGTTCATAAAAATAATCTTTTAAATTCACATAATTCTTTATCAAACGTTAGTGTTATTGAATCTGCTTTTGGAAATAGGATTTTAACTTATAAAATCAAGAGTAGAGTAGATCGTTCGACATGGGTAAATTTTGAAACTCCTGAACTATTTTTAAATTCTATTAAAGATGATATTTTATTTTTATTACAAGAGTGTATTCATCAACACATAATTTTTAAGGTAAACTTCATATTGCATGCTGATTTTGTTCAACAAACTAAAGATATTCATGATACGTTCGATTTTCAAACGCTTAACTATATTATTTGTCAAGGAGATGACTTAAATATTTTTCTTTCATCTTTAAATGATACAATTACTACTAAAATTAGTGCTTTCGAAAAAAAAAGATAGTGGATGGAGTCTAAAAAACATAAAATCTATAGACATGAATGTTAATAAATTTAACCCCCTACGCGGTACTTCATACATAGATCTTCCTCGTGACATAAAATTAAAAAAGGCTGTTATAAATGTAAAAAACAAGGATTATTTTTGTTTTAAATGGGCGTTACTCTCGGCGTTATATCCTGTAAACAAACACACCGATCGGGTATCATCGTACGTTAAACATGCAAATAAACTTAAATTTGATGGTATTTCCTTTCCGGTTAAAATTTCTGACATAGCAAAAGTAGAGAAATTAAATGATATTAGTATTAATGTTTTTGGGTTAGAATATAATAAAGAAAAACGATGTAATTCTATAGTAGGTCCATTATTTTTAACAAAGTGTCGTAAAGATAGACATATCAATTTATTATTTTTTTCCAAGGATACAAAAAATCATTATTGCTTTATAAAAAATTTATCGCGGTTAGTTAGTAAACAAATTTCAAAAGACGGTCACATCATGTACATTTGTGAAGCATGTCTACTTCGTTTTCCATCTCAGGAAAGGTTAAATAACCATGAACAATACGATTGTGCTCACATTTGTACAGTATTACCAAACAGTGAAACTTTAAAAAAAAAGAATTGGTTTGGTCAGCCTATTTCAAATGATAAAATTAAATTTGATAGTTATGAAAAAAAGTTAAAGATACCATTCGTAGTTTATGCTGATTTTGAAGCATTTTTAAAACCAATAGAATCATGTTCTAGCGATCCTTCCAAACCTTTCACTCATAATATTCAGAAACATGAAGTACATAGTTTTGGATATTATATAAAATGTTCATATGATGATAAATTATCAAAATATGTAACATATTGCGGACCCAACTGTGCACAAGTGTTTATGGAAAGTTTATCTAACAATCTAAAAGAAATAAATAGACTTCAAAAATATCCACCACTTCCGCTAACAAATGAAGACAAAAACCAAATTTCAAATGCAACCATTTGTCATATTTGTGAAACTGAGTTGGCAAAACATTTTTATGATTTTGATTGGTACACTGGTAGTTTTATAGGTGTTGCTCATGAATCATGTTGTTCGAAGATCAGAACACCTAGTTATATACCAATATTTTTACACAACCTTAGTCACTATGATGCTCATTTTATTGTTCACGCGTTAAACTTTTGTGATGGTGAAGTCGAAGTTATCCCTCAAAATAAAGAAAAATATATATCCTTTTCCAAAAAATTAAAAGTGAATAACCACGAAATTATATTGAGATTCTTAGATTCATTTAAGTTTTTATCGTGTAAATTAGAAGAATTGGCCAAAAATCTCAGTAATGATCAATTTCAAGAATTACGTAGAAATTACCCTAATGATGAAGATTTCTTTCGTTTAAAACGGAAAGGTGTTTATCCATATGAACTTATGACTAAATATGATAGTTTAAGTCTAACATCGCTCCCTGAACAAAAATGTTTTTATAGTTCACTCACAGATTCACATATTTCAAATGATGATTACAATCATGCTAAAGATGTTTGGGAACATTTTGGGTGTTGTAATATGCTAGATTATTCAAACCTATATTTAAAAACAGACGTTTTACTTTTATCCGATGTATTTGAAAACTTTAGAAAGTTATGTATTAATACATATGATTTAGACCCTGTCCATTATTACACAGCACCCGGTTTAAGTTGGGATGCAATGTTAAAATATACAAAAATAGAATTAGAACTTTTAACAGATTATGAGAAAATTGCATTTATTAGATCAGGTATCAGAGGTGGTGTATCTCAATGTAGTAATCGTTATGCTAGAGCTAATAACAAATACATGGAGGATTATGATACAGGGAAACCAAATTCATATATCACATATTTTGATGCCAACAATTTATATGGTTGGGCTATGTCTCAATATCTTCCTACTGGTGGATTCGAATGGGTAAATCCAAATACAGAATTTAATGTGTCTAAGACATCAGACTTCGGTTTTATTTTAGAAGTTGATTTGGAATATCCAGATGAACTTCATGATTTACATTCGGACTTTCCTTTATGTCCAGAAAACATTTGTGTAGGCAATATTAATGAGAATAAACTAGTCCCAAATTTAAATAATAAAGATAAATATGTAATTCATTACAGAAATTTAAAGCAGTGCATAGAAATGGGGGTTAAATTAACTAAAATTCATAGAGTTTTAAAATTTAAACAGTTTCCCTGGTTGAAGATGTACATAGATCTAAACACAAAATTAAGAACTTTAGCAAAATCAGATTTCGAAAAAGATTTTTATAAATTAATGAATAATTCAGTCTTCGGTAAGACTATGGAGAATATTGAAAAAAGGGTTAACATAAAATTAGTTACGCACTGGGAGAACCAGGGTAAAGCTTTAGGTGCTCAAGATCTAATCGCTAAACCACAATTTCATAGCCTTTCAATATTTTCGGAAAACCTAGTTGCGGTTCAGTTGCGAAAAACGAAGTTAATATATAACAAACCAATTTATTTAGGGTTTTGCATTTTAGATATTTCAAAAACATTAATGTATGATTTTCATTATAACTATATGATTAAAAAGTTTAGTAAAATCAAATTATTGTATACAGATACGGATAGTTTAATATATCATATATTTACAAATGATTTTTACACTGATATAAAACCTGACCTTTCATCATACTTTGATACCTCAGATTATGATACAAATAATATTATTGAATATCCAAAATTAAATAAAAAGAAATTAGGTTTTTTTAAAGATGAAAATAATGGTAAAATCATGAAAGAATTTGTGGGTTTACGATCCAAAATGTACGCTTTTAACTTAGAGAATAAGACTATAGCCAAGGCAAAAGGGGTAAATAAATGTATCACTAAAAAGATGACAATGAATAGTTATAAGTCTTCTCTATTTAATAAAAAAGTGCAATATTATAGTATGCTTAGATTTAAATCAATTAAACACACAATTTTCACACAAAAATTAAATAAGATAGGTTTATCATATAATGACACAAAGAGACATATTTTAGATAATAATATTGAAACATTAGCTTGGGGTCATTATAAACTGCGTTAAGTGTTGATAGTTTTTACTTTTATGTCTGCGTTTAAGAAAAATTTATATTGATTGTAAAATTATGATAATACTATAATATGACGTAGTTTATTACATATTTAAACATTGTTTTATTGTAAATAATTTAAGTTAATTGTTGTTTCTATTTATTTGAGGTTGAGTTAATTGTAAAATTATGATGTACTAATTGTTGTTTCTATTTATTTGAGGTTGAGTTAATTGTAAAATTATGATGTACTAATTGTTGTTTCTATTTATTTGAGGTTGAGTTAATTGTAAAATTATGATGTACTAATTGTGTTAGAAATAGTATACAGATAATTCTGTTTTATATAATTTTTGGAATATATATTAATTGTTTACACCAACACTTTCATTTTTTATTTCACCCCTTTGAACTTTAGACGTGTGTTATGTTTCACTTTATCCATCCGTTCACTGCTATTGTGGCAGGACCAAGTGGGTGTGGGAAGTCAAATTTTGTAACAAATTTCATAAAATCAGTTACAGAAATATGTAATTGTGATTTTAATCAGATCACATGGTGCTTTGATGAAATGCAACCATTATATAATTTACCAAATGTTAACTATCATCAAGGAATTCCAAATCTTAATATGTTTGATGGTGAAAACCCACATCTTGTTATTATTGATGATCTAATGAGAGAGTCCGATGGAAGAATTGTGGATATATTTACAAAAGGTAGTCATCACAGGAATCTTAGTGTATTTTATCTAACACAAAATTTATTTCATCAGGGTAAAGGACAAAGAGACATATCTTTAAACTCAAGTTATATAATATATTTTAAAAACCCTCGAGATAAAACTCAAATAAGATATTTAGCAAGACAAGTATCACCAGATAACCCAAAATTCATTGAAAATGCCTACAGGGATGCAACTCTAGAGGCGCATGGATATTTAATAGTAGATTTAAAACAGAATACCAATGATTTTTGTCGTATCAAGACAAATGTCTTTCCATTTAATGGTTTCTGTACAGTCTACGTCCCCACAAAAGAGTTTAAATACACCAAGAATCAAACAATTGAAATCATTGCTAAATGATGCATCGTCGACTCACAACGTATAAACATTTGCTAACCGCTTTGCATACGCTTAAACCAAAATATCAAAGAGCATTACTTAAAACGTGTGATGAAGAAGAAATTAACTGTATTTGTGAGTGTATTCATAATGTTTTACAAGGAAAAGTACCTCTTAAAGATCAGGATAAACAAAAATTGAATAAACATAAAAACATACTCCGTAAACTAGTACGTAAGTGTAAACATAAACTAAGAAAAAATATAATTATACAAAAAGGAGGGGCTTTCTTACCAACAATATTAGGTGCAATATTGAGTGGATTAGTGAGTGGACTAGCCAGTTAACATGGAAAATGCAAAGAAAATGATACTTATCGAACCTGGATTGATTGAAAAATTAAAACAAGAAAATAAGGTTAATAGTAATTTATCTCGATTAGATATTGAAATGCAAAATATTATGAATAGTAAGACGGAAGACCGAAAGAAATGGATATTATATTTACAAACACTGCAAAGATACCTTCATTTTACCGAAGAGGATCGTCAACCACTCAAATTACCAATTTATTCTGATACATCTAATGAAGATTCAAATGAGTCAAAAATTGGTTTTAAAAATAAAGATAGAGATCTAAAAACTTCAGTTGATATTGAATCTTTGCTGGAGGAGAATCGATCCATTAAAAGTAAAGAAAATGATGAAAATCCACTTTACACACCAACTCAAATACTCAGTTTAATACCAAAAACTTATCATAAAAAAGGGCAGTTATTATTAAACTTAGTTGAAACAAGTAAAAGTAAAATACATTGGGATAACGAAGGTACAGTCATAATTGATAGTGAAAAAATTCCTGGAAGTAATATTGTTGATTTAATAAATGATTCACTAAGACCCCTAAAAAGAAGTGATCCGGTAGGGTGGGTTAGATTTGCTGAAGCATTAAAAGATATTAAAGTACCACTTACTTATATTGGAAATCCAAGGAGATATGAGTTTATTAACCAACTTCAAGCAAAAGATCTGAACAAACCCTCTGAGATTGAAGTTCAAGAGTTTTCTACACCGTGCAGTAGAGATAAAAAGTCTACAACTAAAATACGTAAAGGACTTGAGTGGGAAAAATGGACTCCGTACTAGAAGAAATTAACAGGATTTATTATGATCCATCTAATCCCGCTGGTTTTGATAGTATTGATAAATTATCAAAAGCCATGAAGGGTAAAATGAATAAAAAGCAAGTAAAGGAATGGTTAAAATCACAAGAAACATACACATTACATAAACCCATTCGAAAAAAATTCCCGCGTAATTGGTACATTCTATCAAATATTAATGAACTGTGGCAAGCTGATTTAAGTGATATGCGAACTTATTCTCAATATAATGATGGTTTCAAGTATATACTTTGTATTATTGATGTATTTAGTAAATATGCTTTTGCAAGACCAATGAAAAAGAAAAACTCAGAAACAACTAAAGAATGTTTTGAAAGTATATTTACTGAAAGTAATTTAACACCTACTCACATACAATCCGATAAAGGTACAGAATTTGTTTCAAAAGATGTACAAAAATACTTTAAATCCAAAAAGATTAATTACTATACCACTAACAATCCTGACATTAAGGCCAGTATTGTTGAACGATTTCAAAGAACACTAAAAATGAAAATGTGGCGTTATTTCACTCATAATAATACTTATAGATATATAGATGTTTTACAAGATTTAATATACTCTTATAATCACAGCTTTCACTCTAGTATTAAGATGTGCCCATGTGATGTAAATTCCAACAATATTATGACAGTTTGGACTAATCTTTATGACAGACGGTCAAAAAAACTTTCTTTAGAAAATCCTAAACCAAATTTCAATGTGGGTGATTATGTTCGAATAACTAAATATAAACATGTATTCCAAAAAGGATATGAATCAAATTGGAGTGATGAAATATTTATTATATCTTCAATATTGATAGATCTCCATGGGTTGTTTATACAATAACAGATTTACAAAATGAACCAATAATTGGTACTTTTTATGAAAGAGAATTACAGAAAATCACTTACAACCCCACCTCACAACATAAAATAGATAAAATAATTGACACTCGTTATTCAGGTAACAGAAAAGAAGTATTAGTGAAGTGGAAAGGTTATCCAGATAAATTTAACAGTTGGATTTTAGCTTCTAGTTTAAAAGAAATATGAATAAAGAAAGTTTCTATTTAACTTTGCTCAGCAATAGTTCAATGGAATACTTTCCTGATAACAAGACCACAAATTTTTCAACGAAATTACCAAAAGCTATAAAATTAGAAGGTGAATGGTCGGTTGGAGTTGTCGAGTTTCAATATCCATGTACCATGTTTACTGTTCAAGACCATGAAAATGTTATATACATTACAAAATCTATGTTAATGCCTAATGAAGATAAGCCATCCACAGTGTACTACAAAAAACATATTCCAGCTACCAACTATGATAACGTTGAGCATATTTTAAGAGTGTTAAACGGTATCGGAGAGAACTTGAAATTTCGCTATGATGAAATAACAAAATTTGTGTCTATTTCGGTATTGGATAAAAATATAACATCCGTAACATTATCACCCAAATTAAGTTTACAGCTAGGTTATGAACCAAATAAAAATCTCCTAGAGAGAAATTTTGGAAAGTGTCCTGCTAATTTACACTTAGGGTTACCATCTCAACTATTTCTATATTGCGATATTATCGATCCTCAGATTGTGGGTGATGTTATGACTCCTTTATTAAGAGTCATTTCATTAGATCCCACAAAATACATTGATGGTGCAAATAAAATGCACGTTTTCTCTCAACCTCACTACTTACCTGTTATGCGAAGAGAGTTCGATACGTTGGAAATAGTTATAAGATCGAGTACAGGACAAAAAATACCATTCCAGTTTGGAACCGTGTGTATTAAACTACATTTCCGAAAATTATAATAATGAATTCTCTTCGTGATCATCATAAATGTCCATATGAAAATTATTATACACATCAAGCTGGATCAGGAGTTGGAGTAATTTATAAGGGTTCACCATATCAACGCGGTCATGGTATTGGGAGCTTCTTAGGGGGGTTATTCAGATCAGTTTTACCTTTACTTTCAAGTGGTGCTCGAGTGATTGGTAAGGAGGCATTAAGCGCTGGAGTAGGACTTTTATCGGATATGGTTCAAGCCCGTCCTATGGAAGCCTCAATAAAAGATCGTCTAAAGCAAGTTAGTACGAATTTAAAACGAAAGGCTGATGAGAAAATTGATCAATTTAACATGACTGGATCTGGGTATAAAACTAAAAGAAAACGATTGACATCGTTCATTCCACCATTAACTGCTAAAGTGAAAGCTGCGAAAAAACTTAGTCTAAAACCAAAAAATATCAAAGATATATTTTCAAACTAAATATGTCTTTCCTTCATAATCATTCTTGCGAGTGCGTTAAGTCAGAATTGGATTTGTTTGCACTACCGTCTACACAAACTAGCATTGAAAATGGATTGTGGATTCATTATAAACCAATTTCATCTCTTGGTGATGATGGACCTATCGAGTTTCAAGTTCCTGGGACCGGCGATGACTACATAGATTTGTCTCATACATTACTCCACATAAAGGCAAAAGTATTAAATCAAGATTCAACTAACTTGGTATCTACTACAATAGTAGCACCTGTAAATAATTGGCTGCATTCACTTTTTAGTCAACTTGATGTTTATTTAAACCAAAAACTTGTATCACCACCTAATAATACCTATGCATATCGAGCATACATGGAAACCCTTTTAAACTATGCCCCTGCTGCTAAACAATCTCATCTTACTTGTAGTCTTTGGTATGAGGATACAGCAGGAAAAATGGATTCTACAGATGGTAAAAACATAGGATTTGTTAAAAGACAGGAATTGATTAGTGAAAGTAAGGAAATAGAAATGATTGGTCATCTTCACGGTGACATTTTTAACCAAGATAAATTTTTAATTAATGGTGTTGAAATGAGTGTTAAATTGGTTCGATCAAGAGAGAGTTTTAATTTAATTGTTGGATCAAACGATGTAAAGTTTAAAGTTTGCATTACGGACGCAACTCTTATTGTTCGACGAGCACGAATTAATCCAAGTGTATTACTCGCACATCAAAAAGTTTTAGCTTCTACCACTGCTAAATATCCTATTACTCGAGCTGAAGTAAAAGTTTTAACAATTCCTTCGGGTGTTCAAGGAAAAACTCTTGATAATATATTTTTAGGACAGGTACCGAAAAGATGTATAATTGGATTTGTGAACAATTCTGCATTTAATGGTTCCCTTACTAAAAATCCATTTAACTTTGAAAACTATGGTATTAATTCTTTCAGCTTATATATTGATGGTCAACAAATACCTTCAAAAGCTTTGCAACCATCTTTTTATTAAAAGCATATTTATATCAGCATATCATACTCTATTCTCGGGAACTGGTATTCACTTTCTTAATGAAGGAAATGGAATCTCTTGTGAACAGTATGGCAAAGGTTACTGTCTATTAGCATTTGACTTAACTCCTGATTTATCAGCTAACTCATCAACTCATTGGAATCTCATAAAGCATGGTAGTGTAAGAATAGAAGTACGATTTGAATCCTCATTAATACAAACAATTAACTGTATAGTTTATGCTGAGTTTGATAATATTATTGAGATAGATAAAAACAGAAATGTTACTGTAGACTATAGTAGTTAAGGTTATAATATGTGTTGTGTGTTAGATTTTATGTGTTATGTGTAATGCATTTTGTGTGTATGTAACTATGTGAAACGTTATAAAATCAAATAAAACAAATTGTATGCAATATATTTTTTTTTATTTCTTTATAAATCTTCTATTTAATCTAATACAAAACACTGTTCGAGTTGAAATTTTACATAAGCACACTGACTAAACCACTGAACATGCTGCTGCCAAGGATCATCATCATCTTCCCAATCTTTTAAACCACCCCCACAATGGAAACACTTGGTCCCGTCTGCATGGCCAGTATAAAAGAAACCAGCTTCTGCAAGATCTTCAGGTTTCTGTCGCATAACTAGAGGCCAGTTTTCGAAACTAAGCAAACGGCTAGATTTTGAACTGAAGAATGGATATTCAGCTCTTGAGTACTGCATACTCTTCTCGTTTTCTTCTCCACTCAGTGTTGTAGTTTTGTTATTCAATGATGTGTTTTGTACACGTATGCCACACTCATCTCTTCCTTCCGCTCTTGTCTTCCTGTAATTGAAGTAAACAGAATCACATTCACTAATGATCAGCTAATGACTGTCATTGTTAAAAAAGTATTTTTTAACTTTTTCACTTTCTGCTATTGTCTTTGTTATATTGTATACGAGGGCGTTTGTGTTGTCGTAGATGCTATCCTTATTAGTCTTTACGTAATATTTAATTCTAGTGGAAGCATGTTTCCAATGATCAGTAGTTGGAATCTTGGATAGCTTCTTCATATCGTACATTTCAATTTTGATGAGATGCGTCGCTTGGTCTCCGTCGTCAGAATTAGTAGAAATGTATGATACACCATCTCTAGCGGCTCGTGCTACGGTTGATGATAACAGCTTCCTCTTTTTTATTTTTGATTCAGCTTCAAAAAAATGATCAATCGATTGCGATTTTCTTTTTCCACCATCGCATGTGTTATTATTAATGACGAGGTTATCACTCTCTTCTTGAGAGGAGAGTGGCGAGTAGTAATACTGTTTATAGGTATCTTCATCGAAGCTCAATGATTTCTGCAACAACACAGTTATCATGTTAATATCAATTTGTTAACACTTAATCATAAAAGTTAAAAAAGTTAAAGTTACAGCCTATTAAAGTCCACTGCTGAACATAGGCCTCCTCTCATTTCTGAGAGGGTTTTAGAGCAAGGAAATGTCCGCCGCGCTCCCTCAATGTGTGTTGGTGAACTTCACATGCCTTCGAAATTTTCTCAGACATGCAGGTTTCCTCACGATGTTTTCCTTCACCACCAAGCACGTGGTAATAAGCACTTAAAATTGCTATTAACAATTTAATTGGTGCTGGCGGGGATCGAACCCGGGTCGCGTACTGTGAAATTTACAGCTAGCGCTAACCATCTGAGTTACCACGGCTTAATCATATACATACACAATATTTAAATAAAATAATACACACACACACACATGAAAATAACAGAAAAAAAGTAATTTAGTCAATAGAATAAACACTTACATCCATAGCCTTTGGTGTATTGAAGTAACACAAATGTACTATTGATAGATCCACTGTAGCCAAACGACCGTACACTAACTCGATGACTGCGTTTGTTGGTCTTATATACCACCAGTACGTAAAAATTCTAATCTAAAGTATTTCCGTAATGAGTTGATAATTACTTTATGCGTCAACCAGTTTATCTCACATTTCCGTTGCCTATCTCAACATTTCTTCGTATTGTGTTTTGTTTGGTGATCAATGACTCAAGTACGATTTGTATAACACAAAAATGCAATTTAATATTTAGAAACATATCAGTTTATCTCACATTTCCGTTGCCTATCTCAACATTTCTTCGTATTGTGTTTTGTTTGGTGATCAATGACTCAAGTACGATTTGTATATCACAAAAATGCAATTTAATATGTAGAAATCACTATAATTGGCCATTCCTATGTTATTCATTGAGTAGCTAGGTACTGTAATAATCTACTAATAACAGTAATATCATGGATACACTAGATGTACAACAACATCTGAAAAAGATTCACCCCAGTCTAGAAAATAATGTTTATGCAGCTAATAGACTGCCTATGTATACCCACGTACCAACGTATATAATATGTAATTTGGATACAGATGATAAACCAGGGTCACATTGGGTAGCTTTATATATCGATACGAATGACGTCGGTCAATATTTTGATTCATATGGACGATCACCTGTACGATATCATCTAGAGTTTTTAAAAAGGAATTGTAAAAGATGGAACTGGAATGTTGATAGGATTCAGAATGAGTGGACTTCAGTTTGTGGCGAATATTGCTTAATGTATTTACTATATAAGTTTCAAGGATGTTCAATACATAGTTTTACGAGTATATTTACAAGGAACACATTGTACAACGATATTTTAGTGGATGAGATGTTTCGCTCCTATTTTATAGATAATAATTAATAAGATTTTGTATTTTATAAATAAAAATTGTAACAAAATTATGTAATGTGTTTTATTGATGATTCAGATTAGTGTTGTATAAACAAAGAACTATAACACAATAGCACTGATATAGTCGACGCACACGCTGCAATGAAGGTGATTAAGGAACAATAGAACAATAGACATAGGAACAATGGGACGCTAATGACGGTGGAGGCCCTTACCGGATATCAATTAGATATTAGCTAATTGATCTACACATCTCCGGAACCATGCATTCTACACAAAAATGGACCGCGGATTCGTGATCAGAGCATGCCAAAACCTTTTTTTTTTTTTTTTTTCGTCGACCAACGTCGTTGAACCACGTCTGACTCAGGTGGTCTAGAAGTGGTACAACTACACTACTGATTAGTAAGCTGAAGTAACGACAATGGGCCGACCATATAGCTCGAAGAACCGACAAACGATGGGGAAAAAAGGTTCTCGAGTGGCAGCCTCGTACCGGTAGGCGAAGTCTAGGGTGACCCCCCCCCCCACTCGACGGAGAGACGACCTGGTAAGACTTGCAGGAAGTCGATGGATGCAGGTGGCTCAGGACCGTGCTTTGTGGCATTCCTTGGGGGAGGCCTATGTTCAGCAGTGGACTTATGAAAGGCTGTAATAATGATGATGATGATAGTAACGATACATCTGCAGCGATGATTTTATTGATTTAACTATATTTAGGGCAATTTATACACTAAGGGGTCGTAATTCACGCCAACACTACACATTTAAATAAAGCTAATTTTACGGATTTTATCGCGTATATTATTTTATTTGCATCATAGTTAACCACTTAATCTGAAGGTAGCCGTAGTTAACTATAAATATCATAACACGTTTACTACTAATGAAGTCATATTTTAAAAGGCTGAATGTTGAGGAATGGCATGGTAACAATTAAAAAAAAAACTTGATTGCATTAAAGATGTTAATTAATTAATTACACGATACTACTTATCATTTTTTTTAATTAACAAACAACTTTTACTAATATCAGTGGAGTATATAAAGTAATAGTAATCGGAATAAATTTCAGTTTTAATTTCTTTTCCACTGAATACCATCACATCACACGTCAATATGGCAGCATCAAAAGTAAGTATTTGCTGTAATTATTTATTATAAAATAAATATAATACCATTGACAGCCAAGTAGCCTTATCAACAAACCTACGTAATTACTACATCCTGGATTACGATACATCGGAAACGACTACAGTACATATACAAATGAGTGACTCTATGTTATTGCGTACACTTGTGGCATTATATTATCTCCAAAGCAATTGAGCTCGAAGAGCAAGGTATGGGCCACACTTGGCCTTAAATTTCAATGTACGAGATAGCAAACGACCCGAGTGCAATCTCCATCAGCACAAAATGGTAATAATTTAATTTACAATGTTCTCAGTAATTGGATATTTAATTTTTTTTTTTGGAATTTAACCATACATAATTTTGCGGATACGATACCGATAGCAATTATTTTATTATATTACAAAATTGGAGATATCGATACACATTTTACCTTACGGCGTGAGAGTAATATTTTTCAGGTGTTTATCTGTGACTCTATGATGCCCACAACTGGCAATACTATTTTTTATTGATAATGAAAACTATTTTATATTTAATTTTCATCGGAAGCTCAATTACGCAAAGATAAAATAAAAGCGTAAAATGTTACTAATTATTTACTTATTTGTTAAGAATTATCATTAAGCAAGAAAAGTTGTTAAGTAAGTAATTATTTATTATTAGATGAATCAGTACATTATAACACTATGTCAAAAACAGAAGTTCACTCTCGATCTAGACTCTCGAGAGACTTCAGTTTTAAAAGAGAAGTTCTGAGACAACTGAGATTATCATCTTGGCAATACCATTAGCTTTGCAAAAATAAAAATTCCCCGCTATAAAAAATACATCTTTAGCAAACACAGTAACGTCGCCAGCACGCGCGGCTCTGCCGCAATGCCATACTTACTGGTCGGTTTCTTTACTCATGTACTTACTGCCTGAGATAAAACGGCGACGTGAGTCGTCAATTCGCACGCCAGTGCGTGTTACTATCTCAATTTTTTTTTATATCGGTGTCAATTAATAAATAAGCAGCGATCCCGATACATCGGTCACCGACTATATCGGCCGAAATATCATTATCGGATCGATAGGTTTACATCCCTAACTATTATATTCCATTTTATTTTTACCTACATTTATAAGAGTTTATTTTTATGATCATACCATGTAAACGTGTAAACAAAATTTACTGTTTATATTTATAACAATATATTTCTTTTACAGAATAAAATTGCATATTTAATCTTATTTCTTTGCTTGACACAAATCGTTGAACTGGCATTTGTGCAACGAAATACAAGAGACGTTGAAGATTCGGATGCAAATCTTTCGGCTAATGCTGTGACAGCGGGTGATAAATCCGACGTTAACAATATCGGACAAGCCATCACAGATATAACAAAGAGTACTTCATTTAAAATACAATAGTATCTTCCGCACTAAGCACGAAGCCTTAGCCAACACCTCAACCACCATCAGTTTACTCGCACTGTTAGTTAAAATATCGTGGAATAATAATGGTATAATAATTTCTTCAGCCAAAATGTTTGAAAAGGTAATATAAATAACTGCATTACATAATATACTTTTATTTAATTAATTTTAAAAGATAAACCATTATATTCAAACTGTTTTATAAAAAAGCGCTTCGTTTTAGGAATGGGCGTAAAGATGATATATATATCCTTTCAAAAACACCAGCTGTCAGAAATTTGAGCTGGAAGTACCGCAGCATAAATTAAATATCTGCAATATTATCATGTATACGCCAGCATCATCCACATCCAGTCGACTGCTTAACATAGGCCTCCCCCTAGGAATGCCAAAAAGCATGGTCTTGAGCCCGCATCAATAGCATTTCTGTATGACACACCAGGTCGTCTCTCCGCCTAGTGGAGGACTGCGCTACACTTCCCCTACCGAAAATTAACGTTACTTGTACAAATTAACATTGCTTGCTGTATTTCGTGTAAATTAGTGAGTATGGAGTGGAGACCCATTTTTAACTGGTAACCTTTCGAAATAAAGATGCATTTGCATCTTGATTCAGATGTCTATAAACCTCAGCTTGTACTTACCGTTAATGGAACTGTTTTCTCGTTCATCACCGTTGTTTTAGAAAAATCTTTCTTTTTAATTTAAATCTCAGAACAATAAATGAAGCACAGCAATATGGCTTACATGAAAATGGTGTTACTACGTTGAGTTCCGTTCTATCTGATGGCAATATAAAAGACATGAGAGTGAGAAAAAAAATTCATACTTTATTTCACTTCGTAGCTGATGAAATGTGTATAAACACAACAGTGAAATTAAAAATTCAGGAGAAACCATTCGTACTAGAGGAAGAAACTGATCACACAACGGAAACCTCAGCTCCAAGAAAAATTAAAGTTGTGGTAATAGCTGACCAACAGGGAAAAAGCGTACAACTAGCTTTACAACGATTACTAGATATAAACTTTAAGGCAACATGCTTTTGGAAGGATGGTGCGTGCCTTTAGAAAGTTCTTAACACTTGTAATACAGAACTGTATAGTCTCACGTCGCATGACTTTATAGTAGTTATGGGGGCATGAACGAAAATAAGCCTATAAACATAAAAACAACCCCTTTAAAATGGCTAAATTTAACATGTCACACGAATATTGTTATTTGTGGTTTACCATCTAATGCAAATTAGATTTTTTCTCTTGATAGGGATATAGAACTTATATGTAAGGGCTTCAATCCTTGTGATTTTGTAAGACTTAATTATAATAGATCTTGCCTCGGCTTTAAATACTTCTTGACAGACTTGTGCTTTGGTATATTTCGAGATGTATCCCATCTCAAATATAAGCCATTTCCGGTTAATATACAAGGTCCTGGGGATATAATAAACCATTTCGATTCACCTTGTTTACTAAAATCGGAATCATGTCTCACTGTACTAGGAGAATTTCATCAAACACCAAACCGGAGATAACAGACACTTTCTTTTATAAGGAATGACTCTGTGTCATGCACCAGAACATAGCTGATTTGCATTAGCATGGCTGGTTAGAAATAACACTTAATGAAATGTTGGTAATAATGAAATCCCATACTTAATTTGTCTAACTGAAATGTTTGTTAGGAACCATTGTGAGTTAAACATAAACCCCAAAGGCTCCAAATTGAGCGCTTCATTTTGCAGGTCAAAGCAAAGGCGTGGTGGTTCTTGTATTTTACACTGTAATTCAATCACGACCAAGAAACTACTTTTCTAAAGGAATTAGCATCAGAACTGACTTTCAGATGTTGTGGATTAGAAATCGTAGAATATAAGATAAGAAGTAGAATATAAGACACTCTAACAGTGAACGTAATAATATTTTTTAATAAACTACATCTTCTTCTTGACAAATTAAAATAATTTAAAAAACATATAATCATTATACTGGAATATTGACACTCAAAAAAAAGTAATACGTCGGACGAATTCATATAAATACTATCTAGCTATAATATCGATTTGCATATTAAAACACCCACACAAACAAGAGTCTTGCATAGATCATTTCGCGAGCAATATTAAAGAAGCAGTCGGGTATACTAAAGCCGTGTGCTTATCAGACCAAAATATAGCTCAACTATTGAGTGTACCGGTTAATTGCATAAAGCACGGCTCAAAACTTAGTTTGAAATGAGATTATAGTATTGAAAACTTAAACAAATTCAAATATGTTTTGACGAGCTACCCATGGCGAAAACTTATTGACCTCGAAAATGTAGATGATGATTTCATACTATTTCATAATGCACTTATTCTCTTATATAATTTATGTTTGCCTAAATACAAAATTAAGATTTTCAATAAGTAGTCACCGACTATATCGGCCGAAATATCATTATTGGATCGATAGGGTTACATCCCTAACTATTATATTCTATTTTATTTTTTTACCTACATTTATAAGAGTTTATTTTTACGATCATACCGTGTAAACAAAATTTACTATTTATATTAATAACAATATGTTTCTTTTACAGAATAAAATTACATATTTAATCTTATTTCTTTGCTTGACACAAATCGTTGAACTGGCATTTGTGCAACGATATACAAGAGACGTCGAAGATTCGGATGCAAATCTTTCGGCTAATGCTGTGGAAGCGGGTGATAAATCCGACGTTAACAATATCGGACAATTCATCACAGATATAACAAGGAGCACTTCATTTAAAATACAATAGTATCTTCCGCACTAAGCACGAACCCTTATTTAACACCTCAACCACCATCAGTTTACTCGCACTGTTAGTTAAAATATCGTGGAATAATAATGGTATAATAATTTCTTCAGCCAAAATGTTTGAAAAAGTTATGTATGTAATATAAAAAACTGCTTTATACAACGTATTTTATTGATTTAATTTTAAAAGATATACTATTATATGCAAACTGTTTTATAAAAAAGCGCTTCGTTTTAGTAATGGGCGTAAAGAGGAAACTTTGAGCTGGAAGTTTATACGTGGTAGAGCCATGCTGCAGCTATATAAGTAGTATAGTTGTAGCATGAATGGGTCGGCTCCACCGGGGATAGACATCGCTCTCACAGAATACCAGCGTTAAATAGCAGCTTAACACTGCTGAGTTTCGTATGGTGAGTGTAGAGAACCGGAGACCCTTTTTACTGGAAAAGGGGCATTCCATCTAAGTCCTCACGGGTGAAAACGCATCTGCATTTTGATTCGCAAACGAGGATAGATGTGGATGTCTATGGGCCACAGCAACCACTTACCATAAGGTGGACTGTGTGCTCGTTTGTCAACCTATCCTATAAAAAAAAGTAAAGTAAAAAGTATCGCGGCATAAATTTAATATCTGCACTATTATCATGTATACTTCAGCATCATCCATATCCAGTCCACTGCTTAACATAGGCCTCCCCTAGGAATGCCAAAAAGCAGGGTCTTGAGCCCGCATCAATTGCATTTCTGTATGACACCCCGGGTCGCCACTTTGCCTAGTGGAGGACTGCGCTACACTTCCCCTACCGATAAGAGGATGCCACTCTAAATCGTTTCTTCCTTATGGCTATGTAGTAGGCTTAAAACTGGGGACAAATTCTGAATATATATTATATAATGCTGAATAGGCGATGCACCGCCAGTTTGTATTTCTTCTATTACACGAACCATTTCGAGCTATTTTCGAACAGAACACCAGCGTGAAATTACAAATTAACGTTGCTTGCTGTATTTCGTGTATACTAGTGAGTAAGGAGTATAGACCCCTTTTTACTGGTAATCCTTCGAAATAAAGATGCATTTGCATCTTGATTCAGATGTCTATATACAACAGCTTGTACTTACCATTATTGGAACTGTTTTCTCGTTCGTCACATTTCTTTTAGAAAAATCTTTCTTTTTAATTTAAATCTCAGAACAATTAATAAAGCACAGCAATATGGCTAAAATGAAAATTGTGTTACTACGTTAAGTTTCGTTCTATCTTATGGCAATAAAAAAGACATGAGGGTGAGAAAAATGATTCATACTTTATTTTAATTTTTTTGGGCATGCCACAAAAGGAACTGTCGTTTCAATTCAACTCGAATACAAATTGCCTAGTACTTTATTTCAAAGACTGATAATTCGTCCATTGGTCTATATAACTTTTTCGCGTGCACATTGTTTATATATTTGCCATGATCTCCGTGGTTATTAACGTATTTTAATAACTCTTTCACTTTATTTTTCTATGAAACCCATACAAAGTTTTTGTTGTTCTGAAGTCTGGATAATATTTGCTATTTGTTATTATAACATTAAATGTAATTTGATTAAAATACTCCACACTTAATATTAAAAGAAACAGATAACTTTGGAACATAGATAGAGCTAATACAAATAAGCGAATAGCTAGTTCGTGTCGCTGCCGCATAGCGGCAACCCGAATTAAATACGCCTATATTTTCGCACTCGTAACGTTTAACTACACCTCAGGAGATAATATTTTATCGTTATATTATACGAGTTATTTGCTATATTTCTATAATTACTGGGAATGCACACATTACGAAAACAAAATAATCAAGATCTATTGCCTTTCTAGAGGTACTTAGGTTTTTGATAAATAACGTGTTAATTAAATGTGAATTGGTAAACTAATATTTATTTTCATAGAGAATTTAGCGATTTTGAGGTAACTGATGTTAATCATGCATAGTGACGTCAATAATGTTATCGATACCTTTATTTTGCTGCTCTCCTAAAGGCCGAGCAATAAAAATTAGTGGCTGAATTGTATTGGTAAACAAATTTGGTTCTCGGGGGCTTAGTCAAATTTGCTCTAAGCATTTGAATATTTAGTATGAATGGATCTGATGTAAATGTAAGTATAATATACGATAAGATTAACGTTTGCTTTTAATGTTTACTGTTTATTTAAATGAAAAACCTTAATTTAAAACGTTCACACTAAAACTTGATTTGACATCACAGAAAGTACATAAGTACATATGTACTTATGATATTCTGTAGAAGAAATTGCGTGATGTGGCTATACCAAGCGAGTTGATAGAAATTTTTAAATAGGTACTAGTATTGCTCCCAATTAAATCAGGACAGATGGACAGAGGCAGTCTCCGACGAGTACAGGTTGGAGTGCGTTGTGAGACAAGGTGGTCTGAATTCACAAATGCTCTTCAACATTTATATTAATCAGTTGATCGTAGAGATCAGCAAAACTAGTGTTGGCGTCTCCATTGATGGGCATTTCGTTAACAGTATAAGTTATGCAGATGACATGATATTGCTGAACCCATCAATTAATGCACTGAGGAAATTACGGTATGCTTGTAATATCTATGGTGAGACACACGGTCTTATTTATAATGTTAAAAAAGTGAATTATTGGTCTTTCGCGCTAGATCAAAAATAGAAACGATTCCTCCTGTTAGTTTGAGGAATATACAGTTAAAAAGCATGTTCCAGGTATCTTGGTTACATATTAACTGAGGATCTGACTAACGACGCAGCCATAGAAAGAGAAACAAAGGCATTGGCCGTTCATTGCAACATGCTATCCTGTAGCTTTGCACGATGTTTAATAGTTCAGGGTGCTGATGGGATATCCGCAGTATCGTAGCGCAATGAGGGATGTTTACAGAATACGGTACAGGTTTTTATGACATTATTCTTTTAGCAGACATTAGTTGTAGCACGAATGGGTCGGCTCAACCGGGAAAAGACCACGCTCTCACAGAATACCAGCGTCAAATGGCAGCGTAATGCTGCTGTGTTTCGTATGGAGGGTGTAGAGAACCGGAGCCCCTTTTTACTGGAAACGAGGCATTCCATCTTAGTCCTCACGGCTGACAACGCATCTGCATTTTGATTCGTAATCGAAGATAGTTGTAGATGTCTATGGGCCACAGCAACCACTTACCATCAGATGGACTGTATTCTCGTTTGTCACCCTTATCCTATAAAAAAAGAGTCACATCCCTCATGCACAGAGTTCATGGGAGCTTCAATAGAATTCTGACGGCAATATCTGATAAATTTATTATCCCATCCTAGGGTACTGGATGCGTATGCACAAGCATGCGGCTTGAAGTTGATCGCGCATCACGATTCTAGATAGGTTTCAATTAGGTTTTCTAAGTTTTATTACTTAGACACTTGAACCTTATCGAAAAAAAAATATTGCGATGTCTTCATTCAATACAAAGTTATTAATGTTTTAAGAAACAACGATTTTTATAAGTACTAGGTGTTCAGTGATGTGTGTTTTCTTGCCGCGGAGAAGTGTAGCAGGCGGTGTAGCATGCATGCGTAGGAGAAAAGAGTCTCGTCTACCTCTGCTTTATGATAAAGTTAGGACTAGCCGCACTTGACCAAGCAAACTGACGCTGTTCAGTTGTACCTTGACTACAGGGGGCAATTACCCCCGTAGTTTCCTATAATTTTCTCAGTATTTTTTACGGTTAAATAAATAATTTACATACAAGTCGTTTTCTTACAGTCTTATTTATATATTTATTATTATTATTAAACCAGACGAAGTCGCGGGTGTCAGCTGGAATTAAAATAAACAATTAAAATTAAATAACATATATACTAAATAAATAAGATTTACCGTAATAAATAAAACTGTCATAATAACAGATCCATTTATTACATACAGGCATAAGTCGCGTGTCCTTTAAAAAGTAGTTTAGCTAGGCTTTTAAAATTTGACATCCACGTTAATGTTAAAAAGATATTAATCATCTGTACTATATGCAAATGTATAAGTCTTTAAAATAGGATATATTTAAAATTTGTTCACGACGGGCCCAAGCTTGTATGGAACCAAGTTCATCTTCTTTCCGAGCACTCTTAATATGTCCATTGTTAAGCTACTATTTAAACGCGAAGAGAAATAAAATTTAAAGAACTAAAGACCCATTGCACTTTTCCCAGTTTTGTCAAAGGTATTCGATATGAGTAAGGCCTTTGACTTTGTCAATCATGAGACTCTTCTGAATAAGCTTGGGCGTTATGGTTTGCGATGACCAGCCTATGATTGGATTAGGAGCTATCTCTGTGAAAGGACTCAGTTTGTGGAAGTACCAAAGCTAGATGATGGGTGTCAGAATATGACGTACAGATAGGAGATAGCGAATAATTCAGGTGTCCCATAGGGCAGTATATTGGGACCATTACTCTTCATTCTTTACATCAATGACCTTCCAAAGTGTACGCAATATCCTGTCACACTCTATGCTGACGATATTACTATAACTATACATACAAAACCTAGCACTGAATATAATGATGAAATAAATAATGAATTAAGAAATATAACGAATTGGCTAAAATATAATGATTGGAAAATGAATACAAGTAAAGCAAAGTACATACAATTTTACAATAAAAATGGTAAACCCCAACAACTATCGGTACACCATGGTAACGATCCCATTGCCATGACCGCATCAGCGACGTTTCTCGGTATTGTGATTGATTCCGAACTCACATAAAAGAATCACGTTGACACTGTAGGCCAGAGAATTAACAGGTTTGTATTCGCTCTGTATCGTCTGTCAAAATTAGCTAACCTTAAGACAGCTCTGATGGCATAACATGGATATGTAGGTTCTATACTTATATTGAGAATTGTATTTTTAATTTTTGTTAATTGAATGATACACACATTTCTCGTGTCTTTATACTACAGAAGAGATGTATACGATCTATATGCGGTGTCGATCAAATTCAATCATCTCTTTAAAAAGTCAAAAATTCTTATATTACCTTCCCTATATATAATATATGAAATTTTAATATTGACCAAAAATGCTAACATTTTCTTAAAACAACATGATGGTCGTGATGGTATAACCCGTGGAAGTTATCTGTGCCCCAGGCAGCCACAACTTATTTTGCTAGAAATAGGTATAGCATCTATGTTCGACTATTTAATTTATCTCCGAACCATACTCAAAACTTGACATTCAATCTTTTAAAAAAATATTTTCGGCATTCTGATTAAAAACTGTTTTTATAACATAAATGATATCATCAAATTCTGTCGTGACGGTCACCTCAAGGGAATTGTTCTTAATGTTTGAAATTTTAATTAACAATTGAATTAGAATTTCTAAGGTTGACATTATGCTAGTTTGACATTGTGCATTATGACATGACCATGCCTTTATATTTTTTTTTATTTTTTTCTCTTTTTTACATCCTTTTTTATTGACACTTTACTGTTTTATTAAATTTTGATATGAAACGTTATTGTAATTTTCTAATTCTAATTATTCAATTACATGTTGCCGTAATATTTGCATACCGATAAATGGGTAAAACATGCATGTTCACACATTTTTATGAGAAGTAAAAATGTACCATATTTTATGCAAATAAATATGTTATTATTATTGTTAGATGTTTTTGGCTCGCTGCTCATTTAGCGGTCCGCCAACGCAGAGACAACTATGCCTGAAGATGCCTCGTGTAGAGGCGAAGCAATTGTCGTATTGTCGTCAGTGGTGTATTTTTCCTAATTTAGTGGTGTTTGGAGTAGTGGTGCTGGGATTAGTGGTGACGAAGATAGTGCACGCAATTGAATGAGGTGCACTTCAAACTAGGTAGACACATAATTTTATTTTATCGAGCGGATGTATGCAAAGTAATTTTTTAACAACTTAAATGAATATTTTTATTGCTTTGTAATTGATTTAGCTATGTAAAAATCCGACCCACGAATGGCAATTTGTGGTATACACGCTCTTAATCTTCAATAACTTATATCGGATAATTTGATGCCAAATATAGTTGACGAAATTATTGCTATGCTGATAGCCTGCCAATATATTCAACTACAGAGTATCCAGTATAATAGTTTAGTTAGTTAATTTTCTAAACATGTCGCTATCGGTGAATTTCATCACGACAACAAGCTTTTGACTCCACGCCTACGTCACAGTGACCAAATGAAACCAGCCATAGTCGAGCGTGTGCCTGCTGTAATAGCATAATATGTTAGAGGAGTCTCAGACAAGACTACATCTTGAAGCGAGCTTCTATTAGAATATTCAGGCAGTCACATACCGTCGCCGATCTGGGAACTTTATGTGTGACGTAAGGGAAGTGATTAAACTGCCATCTATCGGAATAGGCGACTATGAGAAATGGCCAAATATCCATAAGATTTTCTGTCATTACTTATAGTCAACTCTACACAAAATAGAGAGATGGATTCTCTCACTAAATAATATATTTATAACTTGAATATTTTGCAATGAGTTATTCAGCTGGATTTTTTATAAAAAAATTATATTGGAAATCTAATATTCGGCAATGTAGTGTAATATGCGTGTATAATGATATTACTTTTTTTTATAGTCATCGGAAAAGTATGAAAAATAAAGGAAAGTATTGAATCCTAACATAATATAGTAACATAAGCAATCTTTTACAAAAGTACTCCGCATCGAAGCAAAAGTATTTTTTCCTTCACGTATTAACATATAGATTAAGTAATTGGTTTCTTGGCAAGCGCTCTTAGTTTTACTTTCCAAATTTATCTAGGGAGAAAAATTATATTCTTTTTTCCAACGCCGAGCAATATTTTAGATGATATATCATAACATAATGATTTCTCATATTTGGGCCAAAATTCTTTTCAATGCCTAATTCGAGCACAAGATTTAAGAAAAAAAAATCGAGATTAACATTTTCTTATTTTTGAATGTTGATTTAGATTTGTAATACTTCAGTTTATAGTAACGATAGCCGTGTAGTGACGGTCAAGAATATCCACTACCCCATATCTTCCCGTGGGTGTCGTAAAAGGCGACAAAGGGAAACAGGCAGGAGGTGGGCAGCAGCATCTCCCCGATAGTAGCCGAAATTACAATAAAATGACTTCAATGCAAAACTAGGCACAAGAGAGAACGGTGAGCTGAAAGTAGGGAAATTCGGAATAGGGCATCGGAACCCAAGGGGCCAGCAGCTGGCCGACTTCATGGAGAAAGAGGCACTCTTTATGATGAACTCTTTCTTCCAGAAGCGGCCCCACAGGAAGTGGACCTGGTCGAGCTCCGACGGTTCGACAAAAAATGAGATTGACTTCATTATGACGACCAGACGACAACTGTTCAGTGATGTCTCCGTGATCGCGAGGGTGAAAACTGGTAGCGATCACCGACTGGTTAGAGGCACACTGAACCTATACGTTAAGCTGGAGTGGTTTCGTCTAATGAAGTCAACGCTCGGTCCCCATCGTGCTCTGTTCCAAAGTCCTGAAACCTTTCAGCTCGAGTTACAAAACTGTTTTCAGTGCCTAGAAAACTGCAATGAAGTGGACGATATGAATGACAAGCTCGTGGAAACTGTCCATGCGGTCGGAGATAAGTTCTGCAAGACCCGCCGCAGAAGAACACAAAAACTCTCCGATCACACTTTTAATCTCATGGCTGTTAGACGGGAGATGAAGCTACATTTTTCAACAGATTTGACAGCATACAGACAACTGAACAGACAAATCTCCAAATGCATGCGGCGGGACTTACGCAACTTCAATACAGCATGTATTGAAGAAGCAATCGAGCGGAACCAAGGCTCCAAAGTCTTTGCCAGAGATCTGCCTGCCAGAAAGAGCCAACTGTCAAAACTGAAGACCGAGTGTGACAGCATTGTTTCCGGGGCACCTGAAATTTTGAGTGAGATTGAGAGGTTCTATGGGCAGCTGTATACGTCATCGTTGGAGCCACACGCAAGTGTGAGTAACAATCCAAGAGCGAGTCTTATCCGACACTATTCCAAAGATACCCGGACGTCAGTCTGAGCGAGATTAGAATGGCTCTCCAGCATATTAAAAACGGCAAGGCCCCAGGCGAAGATGGAATTACAGCGGAGCTTCTGAAAGCGGGTGGAAAACCGGTACTTGAAGTCCTTCAGAAGCTCTTTAATTCCGTCCTCCATTGTGGCATTACACCGGAGGCGTGGAGCAGAAGTGCGGTGGACTTGTTCTTTAAGAAAGGTGACAACGCTCTCTTGAAGAACTACAGACCGATTTCTCTTCTGAGCCGCGTCTACGTGCTGTTTTCGAGAGTCATTACGAAGCGTCTCGCGCGCAGACTTGACGACTTCCAGCGTCCCGAACAAGCCGGTTTCTGAAAGGGCTTTAGCACCATAGACCACAAACATACCCTTCGGCAAGTTGTACAGAAGTCTGAGGAGTACAATTTGCTCGTTTTTTTTTTATAGGAGAGGGGGCAAATGATCATGCGGCTCACCTGATTGTAAGTGACTACCGCCGCCCATGAACAACCGCAACACCAGGGGAATTGCAGATGCGTTGCCGGCCTTTTAAAAAGGAGTAGGCTCTTTTCTTGAAGGTCTCTAAGTCGTATCGGTCCGGAAACATAGCTGGTGGTAAACTATTCCACAAGGAAGTTGTGCGAGGGAGAAAACATCTTCTAAATCGCACAGTGGTGGACCGCCAATCATCCAGATGGTGTGAATGGTATCGGGATTTCTGCCGCGATGTGCGTTCATGAAATTTGGCGGCTGGGATTAATCCGAACAATTCCTTAGAGCACTCACCAGCACCAACAACACCAGCGTTAATAGGCTTGTAGTCGGAGCTTGCACCGTCTACAACGACCTTGATGCTCCGATCTGCAAGAAAACTGGTGATCCAATGGCATAATTTCTCGGGAAGCCCATAGGAAGGGAGCTTCGAAAGAAGCGCTTTGTGCCAATCCCGATCGAAGGCCTTCGCCATGTCTTCTGAGCCGCGTGAATGTCCAAACTAACGGCCAATGCCTCCCACTTGGATTCTACTATCTCCGCCCATCTATGAGTTAAGTAGACCAGAAGATCACCAGCTGATCGACCCCGATGAAAACCGTACTGGCGGTCACTAATCAGCTGGTGATCCTCAAGGTACCGCATGAGGTGGCAGTTTATAACGGATTCCATTATTTTGGAGAACAACGGGGTGATGGCGATAGGCCTGTAGTTGGACGGGTCTGAGCGGTCACCTTTTTTAGGGATCGGATGGACAAAAGCTGTCTTCCATGATTTCGGGATTACGCCTAGGGAGTAGGAGTACCGGAAAAGACGCGTTAGAACCGGTGCCAACTCCGTAGCACACGTCCTTAGCACGATTGGGGGGATTCCGTCAGGCCCACTCGACTTGTGGATGACAAGGGAGAGGAGTGTTCTGCGAACCAATCGCTGTGAGAACCGCACATCCGGTATGGAGCACTCCCACCGCGGGATGGTTGGCGGTGTGTTCCCCCCGTCATCAACAGTCGAGTTGGATGCAAAAAGGGAGCCTAAAAGGTCGGCTTTCTCTTTTGCGTCGTAGGCCAGTGAGTCGTCCTCCCTGTGCAGAGATGGTAGTGATGGCTTACAGAAATGCCCTTGGACAGCCTTGGCGAGAGACCAGAATGCACGGGTTCCCGAAGGAAGGCGAAGTAGTTTCTCGCCAATTCTGCCTTTGTGCTCTGACTTTGCCCTGACAATAACTCTTTTGAAGGACCTGGAGGCGAAGTTATACTTATTTTTAAGTATGCTGGTGTTTACATCTCAAGTCGCCGCAGCCGCAGCCCAGGCTTGATTACACTCCTGCTTACTGCGTAAAGCAGTCTTACAGGAGTGATCAAACCAAGGCTGAGATCTGCCTCCGATGGGTACCACAGATGATGGAATAAATAGTTCCATTCCGCCGACCTATAATGCCAAACATGGCGGCAACCTGCAGAACGCAACCGTGAGGGAAGCGCGAGTGGCACCACTCTCCGGATCAGACAATGGTCCGAAGAGCCAAGAGGGGCATCGACGGAAACCTGATCTCCGTCCGGATGAGAGGTCAGCAGAAGGTCCAACAGGGAAGGTGTATGATCCTCAACATCTGGGATCTGCGTAGGCGATGTAACCAGTTGTGTCAGACCATATGCCAAGGCAAAGTCATAAACAGATCTCACAGCATGATCGGTTAAACGTGAACCGAGCCATTCGGCGTAGTGGGCTTTAAAATCGCCAAGGATCACGATCTCTGCGGATGGGACCTGTTGTAGCAAGGAATCTGTAGCCATTTGGACGTGGTCGATGAGTCGGTCTGTTTCGGCATTACCGCTATAGGACCTAAATAGGCACACGTAGACGCGCGGATGGTCGTCGTTGTCTACGCGTAGCCAAAGTATAGACAGGTCCGAACCTTCAAAACTGCCGAGGCGTCGAGAACAGAGTTCCTCTCTGACACACACGCAAACTTTAGCCCGAGGCACAAAGGAGTGCTCCAATTTGTAACCCGGGTAGCAGAGATACGAAGTGTCAGCCGGAGAGGACACCTGCGTCTCGTTCAGAAAGAGCAAGGCCGGCTTCGCCGTCTCGAGATGGTAGTGGACGGCGTTTAGTTTCGAGTGAACTCCCCTGATGTTGCAGAAATTCACGGATAGCGTGGCAGGGGTCGCCTTGGTCTTGTTGTTCAGTTTGCCCCGAGCAGTTGTTGTGTTGAGCGGAATTCCCCCCCCCCCCCCAGAATACGCGGGGTAGCCTGAGCACCCACGCTCATGAGTGGAATAGCATGGTCGTGGATGCTCAGCGAGGGATTCTCCAGGGGTACTGGTACCCTCCTGGGGTAGTTTATGACGTAATTCCGCTATCATGTTGATGGAGGGGGGGGGGAATTGTGCCTATAAGTATAATAGTAAGAAACCAATCCAATTGCAGAGAGGTGTATTGGAAGACGTTTTCAGGCTTCTGGACTGGAAAGGACACGGTATTAACATCAATGGCAAATACATCACTCACCTTCGGTTTGCCGACGATATAGTCCTTATGGCAAAATCACTGGAGGACCTGAGCACTATGCTCAATGACCTCTGTAGTGTCTCCCAACGGATAGGTATTAAGATGAACATGGACAAAACAAAGATGAAAAAAAGAACCTACGCCGGTAGTTGTTGGAAGCACTAAGTTCGAAGTTGTTGATGAGTATGTTTACCTGGGACAAATAGTCCGACTAGGTAAGTCCAACTTCGACCGAGAGGTCAATCGACCGATTCATCTCGGTTGGGCAACGTTCGAGAAACTACGACACATCTTCTCGTTAGGTCTACCTCAAAACCTGAAAACAAAATTGTACAACCAGTGCGTGTTACCAGTGATACCTTATGTATCTGAGATGTGGTCCTTAACTGCTGGCCGTGTCAGGACTTTCAAGGTCGCTTAGCGAGCTATGGAGAGGGCTATGGGCTTTAGGGTTACTCTGCGTGATAAACTTAGAAATGAGGATATCCGCAGCAAAACCAGATTAACAGACATAGCCCAACGGATTAGTAAGCTGAAGTGACGACAATGGGCTGGTCATATAGCTCGAAGAACCGACAAATGATGGGGAAGAAAGGTTCTCGAGTGGCAGTCTCGTACCGGTAGGCGAAGTCTAGGGTGATACTCGACGGAGAGACGACCTGGTAAGACATGCAGGAAGTCGATGGATGCAGGTGGCTCAGGACCGTGCTTTGTGGCATTCCTTGTGGGAGGCCTATGTTCAGCAGTGGACTTATGAAAGGCTGTAATGATGATAATGATGATAGTAACGATACATCTGCAGCGATGATTTTATTGATTTAACTATATTTATGGCAATTTATACACTAAGGGGTCGTAATTCACGCCAACACTACACATTTAAATAAAACTAACTTTGACGGATTTTATCGCGTATATTAACTTATTTGACGTTTCGAGCATTTTACAACACCTATGATCACGGGGGGGGGGGGGGGGACTGAGTTGTATGACGTCCCAATGTCATAGTTAACCACTTAATCTGGAGGTAGCCGTGGTTAACTATAAATATCATAACATGTTTTCTACTAATGAAGTCATATTTTATAAGGCTGAATGTTAAGGATGACACGGTTACAATTATAAAAAAAACTTGATTGCATTAAAGATGTTAATTAATTAATTACACGATACTACTTATCAATTTTTTTAATTAAAAAACAACTTTTACCAATATCATTGGAGTATATAAAGTAATAGTAATCGGAATAAATTTCAGTTTTAATTTCTTTTCCACTGAATACCTTCACATCACACATCAATATGGCAGCATCAAAAGTAAGTATTTGCTGTAATTATTTATTATAATATAAATATATCTTTGACAGCCAAGTAGCCTTATCAACAAACCTACGTAATTACTACATCCTGGATTACGATACATCGGAAACGACTACAATACATATAGAAATGAATGACTCTATGTTATTCCCTACACTTGTGGCATTATATTATCTCCAAAGCAATTGAGCTCGAAGAGCAAGGTATGGGTCACACTTGGCCTTAAATTTCAATGTACGAGATAGCAAACGACCCGAGTGCAATCTCCATCAGCACAACATGGTAATAATTTAATTTACAATGTTCTCAGTAATTGGATATTTAATTTTTTTTTTTGGAATTTAACCATACATAATTTTGCGGATACGATACCATAGCAATTATTTTATTTTATTACAAAATTGAAGATAGCGATACACATTTTAAATCACGGCGTGATTTTCAATTGTTTATCTGCGACTCGACGATGCCCACTACTGGCAATAATATTTTTTATTGATAATGAAAACTATTTTATATTTAATTTTCATTGGAAGCTCAACTACGCAAAGATAGAATGAGAGCGTAAAATGTGACTAATTATTTACTTATTTATTGAGGATTATCATAAAACAAGTAAAGTAGTTAGGAAGTAATTATTTATTACTAGATGAACCAGTACATTATTACACGATGTCAGTAACAGAAGATCACTCTCGATCTAGACTCTCGAGAGACTTCAGTTTTAAAATAGAAGTTCTGAGACAACTGAGATTATCATCTTGGCAAGACCATTAGCTTTGCAAAAATAGGAATTCCCCGCTATAAAAACTACATCTATAGCAAACACAGTAACGTCGCCAGCACGCACGGCTCTGCCGCAATGCCATACTTTCTGATCGGTTTCTTTACTCATGTACTTACTGCTTGCGATGGAACAGGGAAGTTCGTCGTCAATCCGCATGCCAGTAAGTGTTACTATCTCAAGTTTTTTGATATCGGTATCGATTAATAAATAAACAGCGATCCTGATACTTCGGTCGGAATATCATTATCGGATCGATAGAGTTACATCCCTAATTATTATATTGTTATTTTATTTTACCTACATTTATAAGAATTTATTTTTATGATCATATTGCTTAAACAAAATTTACTGTTTATATTACTAAAAATATTTTTCTTTTACAGAATAAAATTGTATATTTAATCTTATTTCTTTGCTTGATACAAATCGTTGAACTGGCATTTGTGCAACGATGTACAAGAGACGTTGAAGATTCGGATTCAAATCTTTCGGCTAATGCTGTGGCAGCGGGTGATAAATCCGACGTTAACAATATCGGACAATCCATCACAGATATAACAAAGAGCACTTCATTTAAAATACAATAGTATCTTCCGCACTAAGCACGAAGCCTTAACCAACACCTCAACCACCATCAGTTTACTCGCACTGTTAGTTAAAATATCGCGGAATAATAATGGTATGATAATTTCTTCTGCCAAAATGTTTGAAAAGGTTATGTAATATAAAAAATTGCATTACATAATGTATTTTTATTTAATTAATTTTAAAATATAAACCATTATATTCACTGTTTGTGTTCTCAGATTCAACTGTTTTATAAAAAGAGCTTCGTTTTAGGAATGGGCGTAAAGATGATTGATATATATCCTTTAAAAAACACCAGCTATCAGAAATTTGAGCTGGAAGTTTATACATGTAGAGCCATGCTGAAGCTATATAAGTAGTATAGTTGTAGCATGAATGGGTCAGCTCATCCGGGGAAGGACCACGCTCTCACAGAATACCAGCGTTAAATAGCAGCTCAACACTGCTGTGTTTCGTATGGTGAGTGTAGAGAACCGGAGACCCTTTTTACTGGAAAAGAGGCATTCCATCTTAGTCCTCATGGGTGACAACGCATCTGCATTTTGATTCGCCAGCGAGGATAGATGTAGATGTCTATGGGCCACAGCAACCACTTACCATCAAGTGGACTGTGTGCTCGTTTGACAACCTATCCTACAAAAAAAAGTAAAGTAAAAAGTATCGCGGCATAAATATTTATATCTGCGATATTATCATGTATACTTCAGCATCATCCACATCCAGTCCACTGCTTAACATAGGCCTCCCCCTAGGAATGCCAAAAAGCATGGTCTTGTACCACGCATCAATATCGTTTCTGTATGACACACCAGGTCGTCACTCCGCCTAGTGGAGGACTGCGCTACACTTCCCCTACCGAAAATTAATGTTACACGTACAAATTAACGTTGGTTGCTATATTTCGCGTATATTAGTAAGGAGTAGAGATCCATTTTTACTGGTAATCCTCCGAAATAAAAATGCATTTGCATCTTGATTCAGATGTCTATAAACCACAGCTTGTACTTACCGTTAATTGAATTGTTTTCTCGTTCGTCACCTTTCTTTGAGAAAAATCTTTCTTCTAAATTTAAATCTCAGAACGATAATTAAAGTTCCGTTCTATCTTATGGCAATAAAAAAGTCATGAGAGTGAGAAAAATGATTCATACTTTATTTCACTTTTTTGGCATGCCACAAAAGGAACTGTCGTTTCAATTCAACTGGAACAAAATACCTAGTACTTTATTTCAAAGACTGATAATTCATTCATTGGTCTATATCAAGTTTATAAATTTGCCATGATCTCTCATGGTCATTACTATATTTTAATAACCCCTGACTTGTCATATCTGTCAAAATTAAAATTGTTTTGACGAGCTACCCATGGCGAACCCTTATTGACCTCGAAAATGTAGATGATGATTTCTTACTATTTCATAATGCACTTATTCTCTTATATAATTTATATTTTCCTAAATACAAAATTAAGATTTTCAATAAAGATAACACAAAATCAAAATGGCTAACCAAGGGATTAAAATATAATGCCAAACAAAAAAAACAATTACGTTTGTCTTATTATAAAAAACACACATATAATACTAAAAATAAATACCGACCGTACTTTAAAATACTGAGGAAAAGTATACTACTTGCCCAAAAAATTACTAATAACAAATATGTAAACACAGCCAGGAATAAATGCAAAGCCACTTGGAATATAATAATTAACAATGAAGAAGTAAATGACAAACATAATATTGACGTCCTAAAAATAAATGACAAAATTATAGATAATCCTTCAGATATTTCAAACGCATTAATCAATTTATAGCCTCGACAAATGTACCTGATAACTATCAATGTAAGAATAGAATAGAATAGAATAGAATGATTTTGCCGTGTAGTGGCGGTCAAGAATATCCACTACCGCATATCCTCCCGTGGGTGTCGTAAAAGGCGACAAAGGGAAACAGGCAGGAGATGGGCAGCAGCATCTTCTTGATAACAACAAACCAACAATAAAAAAAAACTGCGGTTGCCAACCCGCTCGCCAAGCGTGGCAACTATGGCAAATACCCCCCTATGAATGACAGTAACAAAGAAACGGCCCCCAGTCCCCGGCGGCCCCGCTATTCCTGGCTACGGTGGCGACCATGGTAACGGCGGGGCAGGGGGTGCTAAGAATCTCTGGTGGAGGTTCGGTTGCCACCTTAGACGACTCGACCTGGCAACGTACAACGCACGCACCCTGAGGACTGACGAGAAGATCGTGGAGCTGGAAGAAGAGATAGACAAGTTGCGCTGGCATATTATAGGATTATCCGAAGTCCGAAGAGAGGGGGAGGACACGGTAATCCTCGAATCCGGCAACTTGCTCTATCACCGGGAGGGCGACCATCTGTCCCAAGGAGGTGTCGGATTTATCGTCCACAAGTCTCTATTTAACAACGTTGTAAAGATCGGGAGTGTATCGACGAGGGTTGCGTACCTTTTACTCAGAATCACCAAACGGTATTCGCTGAAGGTCATACAGGTTTACGCACCAACCTCGGCACACCCCGATGAGGAGGTGGAGGAAATGTACGAGGATATCTCTAGAGCCATGCATTCCTCCAAAACCCAATATACGGTGTTAATGGGAGACTTTAATGCAAAACTAGGCACAAGAGAGAACGGTGAGCTGAAAGTAGGGAAATTTGGAATAGGGCAACGGAACCCAAGGGGCCAGCAGCTAGCCGACTTCATGGAGAAAGAGGGACTCTTTATGATGAACTCTTTCTTCCAGAAGCGGCCCCACAGGAAGTGGACCTGGTCGAGCCCCGACGGTTCGACAAAAAATGAGATTGACTTCATTATGACGACCAGACGACAACTGTTCAGTGATGTCTCCGTGATCGCGAGGGTGAAAACTGGTAGCGATCACCGAATGGTTAGAGGCACACTGAAACTAAACGTTAAGTTGGAGAGGTCTCGTCTAATGAAGTCAACGCTCCGTCCCCCTCGTGCTCTAATCCAAAGTCCCGAAACCTTTCAGCTCGAGTTACAAAACCGTTTTCAGTGCCTAGAAGACTGCAATGAAGTGGACGATATGAATGACAAGCTCGTGGAAACTGTCCATGCGGTCGGAGCTAAGTTCTGCAAGACCCGCCGCAGAAGAACACAAAAACTCTCCGATCACACTCTTAATCTCATGGCTGTTAGACGGGAGATGAAGCTACATTCTTCAACAGACTTGACAGCATACAGGCATCTGAACAGACAGATCTCCAAATGCATGCGGCGGGACTTACGCAACTTCAATACAGCTCGTATTGAAGAAGCGATCGAGCGGAACCAAGGCTCCAAAGTCTTTGCCAGAGATCTGTCTGCCAGAAAGAGCCAACTGTCAAAGCTGAAGACAGAATGTGGCAGCATCGTTTCTTGGGGCACCTGAGATTTTGAGTGAGATTGAGAGGTTCTATGGGCAGCTGTACACGTCATCGTTGGAGCCACACGCAAGTGTGAGTAACGATCCAAGAGCGAGTCTTATCCGACACGACACATTCCGAAGATATCCCGGACGTCAGTCTGAGCGAGATAAGAATGGCTCTCCAGCACCTTAAAAACTGTAAGGCCCCAGGCGAGGATGGAATTACAGCGGAGCTTCTGAAAGCGGGTGGAAAACCGGTACTTGAAGTCCTTCAGAAGCTCTTTAATTCCGTCCTCCATGGAGGCATTACACCGGAGGCGTGGAGCAGAAGTGCGGTGGTCTTGTTCTTCAAGAAAGGTGACAACACCCTCTTGAAGAACTACAGACCGATTTCCCTTCTGAGCCGCGTCTACGTGCTGTTTTCGAGAGTCATTACGAATCGTCTCGCGCGCAGACTTGACGACTTCCAGCCTCCCGAACAAGCCGGTTTCCGAAAGGGCTTTAGCACCATAGACCACATACATACCCTTCGGCAAATTGTACAGAAGTCCGAAGAGTACAATTTGCCAATATGTCTGGCGTATGTGGACTATGAGAAAGCCTTTGATTCCGTCGAAATTTGGGCGGTGCTGCAGTCCCTTCAGCGGTGCCAAGTTGACTGTCGGTATATCGAAGTGTTGAAGTGCTTGTACAGTAGGGCTACGATGGCTATCCGAGTACAGAACCAGAGTACAAAACCTATCCAATTGCAGAGAGGTGTAAGACAGGGTGACGTCATATCCCCGAAACTCTTCACCGCTGCATTGGAAGACGTTTTCAAGCTTCTGGACTGGAAAGGATACGGTATCAACATCAATGGCGAGTACATCACTCACCTTCGATTTGCCGACGATATAGTCCTTATGGCAGAATCGCTGGAGGACCTAAGCACTATGCTCAATGACCTCAATAGTGTTTCCCAACGGATAGGTCTTAAGATGAACATGGACAAAACTAAGATCATGTTTAATGTCCATGTCACACCTATGCCGGTAGTTGTTGGGAACACTAAGCTCGAAGTTGTTGACGAGTATGTTTACCTGGGACAAATAGTCCGACTAGGTAAGTCCAACTTCGTCCGAGAGGTCAATCGACGGATTCAACTCGGTTGGGCAGCGTTCGGGAAATTACGGCACATCTTCTCGTCAGGTATACCTCAAACCTTGAAAACGAGACTGTACACCCAGTGCGTGTTGCCAGTGATGACATACGGAACTGAGACGTGGTCCTTCACTGCTGGCCGGATGAGGAAGCTCAAGGTCGCTCAGCGAGCTATGGAGAGGGCTATGCTCGGAGTTTCTCTGCGTGATAAACTTAGGAATGAGGATATCCGCAGTAGAACCAGAGTAACCGACATAGCCCAACGGATTAGTAAGCTGAAGTGGCAATGGGCCGGCCATATAGCTCGAAGAACCGACAACCGATGGGGAAGAAAGGTTCTCGAGTGGCAGCCTCGTACCGGTAGGCGAAGTGTAGGGCGTCCCCCCACGAGATGGAGTGAGGACCTGGTAAGACATGCAGGAAGTCGATGGATGCAGGTGGCTCAGGACCGTGCTTTGTGGCATTCTTTGGGGGAGGCCTATGTTCAGCAGTGGACTTGTGAAGGGCTGTAATGATGATGATGATGAGAATGATTTTTATTCAATATGGATTATTACATAATACTTATTGAAAGTCATTATTTTATTTACCACTGGTTCGGAAAATACCTCTGTCCTGGGAAGAACCAGCAAGAAACCCAGCGGGACTTTTTTTTAAACATAATTTCACTAAACAATTATTTTGTTTATACAATTTTAAATGAATTTTCATAGAACCAGCATGGTGGCGATCACCTTATTCCCAGGGGTTATTTTCATTAATGTATTCCTTGATATTATAATAACCCTTTTTGTACAGTTTTTCTTGAATAAATTTTTTAAACTTTTTTATTGACAAACTTTGAACATGTTCTGGGATTCTGTTGTAAAAGCGTATACATTGCCCCATAAATAAATTACTAATTCTGTGGAGTCTAGTAAGTGGCATTACAAGCTTATGTTTGTTCCTAGTGTTTAAGGTATGAACATCCTTATTCTTATTAAAGCTATTTATGTTTTTATGTATATACATTACATTTTCATAAATATATTGCGATGCCAAAGTTAACA
The DNA here is from genome assembly GCA_963668995.1 of Parnassius mnemosyne. NCBI lineage: Eukaryota > Metazoa > Arthropoda > Insecta > Lepidoptera > Papilionidae > Parnassius > Parnassius mnemosyne. The sequence continues at coordinate 18,388,864 of CAVLGL010000068.1, read as the reverse complement.
TGTTTATTTCTTTAAATTTTTCTCTAAGGGACTCTTTACAATTTAGATTATAAATCGCCCGTACGGCTCTCTTTTGCAAAACCAATATAGCTTCAATATCAGTCGCATTACCCCATAGCAAATTTCCATAAGACATTACGCTATGAAAGTAACTAAAATACACTAACCTAGCTGTCTCTACATCTGTGAGACTTCTAATCTTTCTTACAGCATATGCTGCAGAACTAAGTCTGCTTGCTAATTTAGATATATGGGGGCCCCATTGAAGTTTCGCGTCAATAGTAATACCGAGAAAAACAGTGGTATCCACAAGACTCAACTCCTCCCCATTTAAGAGCACATTGGTTTTCGAATGTTTTACATTAGGTATTGTAAATTTAATACATTTTGTCTTATTGCCGTTTAAGAGCAAATTGTTGGCGTTAAACCAATGTATTAGTTTCGATAGAGCATTATTTACATCGTCATATTTAATTGACTGCCGTTTCAGTTTGAAAATTAAAGAGGTATCGTCAGCAAATAATACTATATCGTGATTGTCCCCTACAAGATAAGGTAAGTCATTAATATAGATTAAGAACAGTAATGGGCCAAGAATCGAGCCCTGAGGAACGCCCATTGATACTACCGATCCGGAGGAATATTTACCATTAATGACGACTTTTTGAGTTCTGTTACTTAAATATGAAGTAATAAGATTAAGCGCCAAATTTTTTACACCGTAATGTTGTAGTTTCCTGATTAATGTATCATGATGAACACAATCGAAAGCCTTGGAAAGGTCACAGAAAATACCTAAGGCATCTTGTGAATTCGCCCAGGCATTAAAAATATATTTCATAAGCTCAACACCGGCGTCAGACGTCGAGTGACCCCTTGTAAAACCAAATTGATATTTATGAAGTAATTTATTTGTATTAAAAAAAAAAACAATTGATCCAAAATTATTTTTTCAAAAATTTTACTGAGAGTTGGTAGTACAGAAATAGGTCTATAATTAGCGGGATCCATTGTACTACCAGATTTAAATAAAGGTATTACTTTACTATACTTCATTAAATCAGGAAACACGCCAGAATCGATACAAGTATTAAAAATAATAGCAAGATGAGGTGCAATTAAATCTATTATGGACGCAATCACTGTAACGGAAATCCCCCACAAATCTGCGGTTTTCTTTACATCAATGGTTTTGAAGTATTTTATAATATTATGCGGTAATACTTTTTCAAATCTAAATTATTTTAAACAGGTATTAACATTCATTTTAAGTAATGACTCGGCGACAGTTGGAGAAGTATTCAATGACTCTGTTGTCAAGATAGGAACATCAGTGAAATATTTCTCAAACACCGCTGCAACTTCTTGATTTGATTTAGTCAATTCATTATTAATGTTTAATTGCTAGTTTGAGTTATGAGGTTTCTCTTTACCGGTTTCGCTGTTAATTATACTCCACGTCATTTTAATTTTATTCTTAGCCGTCTTAATTTTGTTACTAATATGTAATGATTTGGCTGTGGAGCAAACTCTTTTAAACATTTTAGAATAATTTTTTACATATTCTTAAAAAGCATCGGAAAGATTATACGATCTTTCATGGTAAAGGTCATATAACCTTCGTCTGCTTTTATGAATTCCTACGGTCGTCCACTCATTAAATGCCTTGCGACTGTTTCTGGAGAATGTTTTAGAAGTGAATGTTTTATTAAATTCATTGTTTATAAAGGTAAATAATTCTCTATATAAATAGTCTGCATTGTTCTTATAAGAAAGGGATGGAAGGATTTTTAACATATTACTTCTAAATCTCTCCAGGCGTTTTGCATTAATAGGAACAAACACAATTTTCTCAATTACTTGTTTTTGTGCATATAAAGTAACGAAACCAGTTGTACACAGTGATCTGAACTAAGTTTTTGAATTATTGATTTGTTGATTGGTACAACACCTGTAAAAATATTATCAATACAAGTTGCACTACACCCTGCAATACGTGTAGCTTTAAAGAATAAATTATTAAGATTATAGGATTTGAACAAAGAACAAAATTTAATACTGATGGAAGAAGTTTCCAGGAGATTGATATTAAAGTCTCCACACACTACAAGAGATTTATTCTGTTTATTAAGCTTAACTAAAACTTCTTCCATAATTTTTTCAAAAGTATCATAACTTGAACATGGCGTTCTGTAAACACTGACAACAATAAGGTGCTCAAGCTCAACACATGCCATTTCTACAGTACGCTCAACAGAGAGGCTCACAATGTCTTTACAAACTTAAGTAAACTGAAGTTCATCGAAAGTACTTCCGCATCTATATTTTTAAACTCTATAAATGAAAATGAAATAATCAAGATCATCAAATTGTGTTTATAACACATCTAAACAACACAAATTCCATAGGTCATGATGCGATATGTACGAAGATAGTTAGGGCTTGCGCAACTGAGTTGGCACATTTGCTGCCACATTTTGTGAATCGTCGCTTTGAAGAGGGCAAATTTCCGAGCACTCTTAAGATGTCCATTGTTAGGCTACTATTTAAACGCGGAGAGAAACAAAATTTAAACAACTAAAGACCCATTGCACTTATTCCAGTTTTGTCAAAGGAATTCGAAAGTATCATGCAGGACAGATCAATTTATTTTTTCATAAAACCCTGCATAATTAGGGAGAAACAATTTGGGTTTCGCAAAGAAACGTCAACAGCACTGACCTGTTACTCCCTTATTAAGAACATATCGATCAACAAGAAAGCAACAGGGTTCCCTTCTTTTCGATATGAGTAAGGTCTTTGACTTTGTCAATCATAAAACTCTGCTGAATAAGCTTGAGCGTTATGGTGTACGAGGACCGGTCTATGATTGGATAAGGAGCTATCTCAGAGAAAGGACTCATTTTGTGGAAGTACCGAATCTGGAAGATGGGTGTCAGAGTATGACGTACAGATCGGAGATTAGGGCGAATAACGCAGGTGTCCCACAGAGCAGTATATTGGGACCATTACTCTTCATTCTTTACATCAATGACTTTCCAAAGTGTACGCAATATCCTGTCACACTCTATGCTGACGATATTTCTATAACTATACATACAAATACCTACCACTGAATATAATGGTGAAATAAATAATGATATAAGAAATATAACTAATTGGCTAAAATGTAATGATTTGAAAATGAATACAAGTAAAACAAAGTACATATAATTTTACAACAAAAATGGTAAACCCCAACAACTATCGGTACACCATGGTAACCTTCCCATTGGCATGACTGCATCAGCGACCTTTCTCGGTATTGTGATTGATACCGAACTCACTTGGCAGAATCACGTTGACACTGTATGCCAGAGAATTAACAGGTTTGTGTTCACTCTGTATCGTCTGTCAAAATTAGCTAACCTTAAGACAGCTCTGATGGCATACCATGGATATGTTGGTTCTATACTTATATTGAGAATTGTAGTTTTAATTTTGTTTAATTGAATGAGATACACATTTCTCGTGTCTTTATACTACAGAAGAGATGTAAACGATCTATTTGCGATGTCGATCAAATGGAATCATGTAGACCTCTCTTTAATAAGTTATTTATTATTATTTATTTTTATAATAATAAATAACTTATTATTTATTATTATTAACTTCCCTATATATTTACGAAATTTTAATATTGACCAAAAAAATTGCTCACCACTTCACAAAACAACATAATGATAGTGGTACAATAAGATACCCGTGGAAGTTATGTGTGCCCCAGGCAGCCACAACTTGTTTTGCTAGAAATAGTTTATGACGTAAATGAATTTATCAAATTCTGCCGTGACTGTCACCTCAAGGGAATGAGGGCTAATAATTTTCTGCTCACCAGATGTCGCTAGTTGACACTGAGGTAAAGTTTTTTGTTACACAATGTAATTTGATAGAGAAGTTGTTTTTTAATAAAAGTTTATCAGTTTCTAGAGTATTATAAAAATACACAAAACAATGCGTCAGTGGGTTGCTCTTTAATTTTTTGCACATGTTTACCTTTTTTTAATTATTTTACTTTTATGAATATTTGTGGTTTTGTTTATTTATTTTTTATGTTATTATTATAAAATATACCTAATAATACAAAAAGAATCAATAATTTTTACGCAAGTATTTGTTTTATGCAAATAAATATTATTATTATGAGGGTTATCTATATAGTTTTCTCATCTGGTTGGGCTGTATAAATATATCATTGTAAATGAAAATGATAAATATCAACAAATTAAAATAAATACATGAAAAATACATAAATGAATAAACACGCAACCAGATGGAAGCCCTCGGCAGGGTTAGGGGGAAAGGGAAAGAAACCGGCGGACGATGCGGGCGATATCGATGAGCACCGCCTTCTGCATTTGAGCTTGGAGCGGTCCGTGACGGAGTCCCAGTCGCTTCAGATGACCCGAGAGGCTGATTGGGATTAACCCGTTCGCAGAAACGACTACAGGTATAATTTCGACCAGCAGTCCGCCCCACATGTCGGTCAACTCCTGAGCCAGGTCCAGATATTTTGCGCCTATCTGCTTCGGCTTTCACGAGGTTCTCGTAATACGGAACGGTAATGTTGACCAAAAATATCCTTGAATGTGCCCGATCCATCAGCACAATATTTATTTATTTATTTAATTCTGAACAATACAAATTGTGTTGAATCGCCGTTTATGCAAAAATACAATTAAAATGTTTAACAACCAAATTTACAATTATATAAAATTACAATAAAAAATAAATTTGCAATCAATATTAAATTAAAACTAATAAAAATGGATGTTAATATCTTGTATATGGTAGGTAGACACGTTATGGGGTCTTTGCTCGGGTCTGTAGAATCCCGGTCTTTAGGAACCAAATGAGTGATCCCAGTAGTGAAGAGACTCGGGAGCGACTTTTGGTCGAGAGCCTCTTGAAACTGTCGGGCGAGCACAGCGTGACACACCACGAACCCCTTCAGCCAGTATTGATGCAGTCCGTCAAGTCCCGGACTTTTCCAGTTCGGGGCTCTACGGACCGCCTCAGCTACGTCATCCGGCGTTATGATGACGGGGTCTATGGGCGTAACATTCGCACACTGACTTGCCAAAACTTCCGTCCAAGGGCCCTCGCTGTGGTTTACGGGCTCTGACCACAGGCCGCGCCAGAATGCGATAGTGTCGGCGTGATTCGGTGCTAGGCCCTTTCCACGTACCATTGGTCGCTCCAGTGATTCATAGAGCCTCCTCTAACCACTCTGGAAGAGACGATTCTGGTTGAACCGTGTCAACCTCTCGGTATATCGCCGAATCCGCTTCCCCCAAGCAGCGATTCTCTGCTTCAGGTCGTCTATGCGCTCCGTCAGTTTTTGCGTTATATCCGGCTGGGATAAACTGATATTTTTCCCAGCAAATGCCATCCTGACGGTGCGCACGATTCCCGGCCTATTATTGCCCGACCTGAAGCTTATTAGTCTGCCGATGAGGGCCCTTGCCTTTGCGATGTGGTCCTCAATCCTTCTTCTCCATGCTGGGATGGCGCTACTTTATCTAATAGTGCGTCCAGCCGTGGGAACTTTGGCGCCAATAATGCGGCAAACTGCCAGTGTGTCGCTAAAAAAAATTGAGTCCGTCTCGCAAAGGTCCCGGCTGGCTTCAAAATAGGTCACCAGCATTGGGTTGAGAGCCCTCACGACAGCCCGATTCCGCTTGCTTAGGGGCATGCGCGGGAGTCGCGGTCGATTTTCGAGAGGCATACTGCGCGTTGCCTTAATAGCCTCTTCCAATGTACTCCTTATTTCCTCTAGTTCTAGTTCCTGGGTGACTGTTCCATCATCGTCTGAACCAACCATAACTGAAAGATTCACGGCGGCATCCACGTGTGCTGGTTGCTCTGCAACTTGTGGCGCCGCATCCTCAGCCGTAGCATTTTTATCTGATGAGGGTATAGCCTCACGTCGTAGCCGTTTGAGTTCAGTGCTATCGAATATGTTTTAGCGCAAGATATACCGAACTCGGTCTGCCAGGTTTTGCTCGGTGGCGGTTATAGATGGCTCCAGCTCAGCAAAAAGTCGATGCATTCTAGCCCGATACGCAAAACCTCCTATTTCTCCCCCTTTTGCCCTAAAATACGCCCGCAATGCGTTGCTGTTCATCTGCATTGACCAACGCATGCGGCGTACTCCTTATTATTATTATTATATTATGTTTTTGGCTCGCTGCTCATTTAGCGGTCAGCCAACGCAGAGACAACAACGCCTGAAGATGCCTCAAGGAGAGGCGAAACAATTGTCGTATTGTCGTCATTGGTGTATCTTTCCTAGTTTAGTGGTGCTGGGAGTAGTGGTGTTGGGATTAATAGTGACGGCGATAGTGCACGCAATTGAGGAAGGACGGGAGGTGCACTTCAAACTAGGTAGACACATCATTTTATTTTATCGAGCGGATGTATGCAAAGTAATTTTTTACCAACTTATATTAATATTTTTATTGCTTTGAACTTGATTTAGCTATGTAAAAATCCGACCCACAATTGGCAATTTGTGGTATACACGCTCTTAATCTTCAATAACTTATATCGGATAATTTGATGCCAAATTAAGTTGACGAAATTATTGCTATGCTGATAGCCTGCCAATATATTCAAGTACAGAGCTTCCCTCTTTATCACAGTTTTGTATACACAACATCCAGTATAGTCAAGTGTCAAGTACGACATGTATTTATGAATTAAAATGCTCAAAAACTTTAAATTGTAATTAATTTGAGGAGCGATCAGTTGCGTGACAATGGCAGTCTACAAGAAACTACAAAGCACCAACAAGAAATAAAAAAACGCGTGTTGATATTTTTTTGCCACAGGCTGCTGTGGCGAAAATATATCATGTTGGCGCTTGAATACACAGCAGTGTATTCAAGCGCCAACATCCTCCCCGCCGTCAAAGGGTGAAGCACCTTTGATATCTTCCATGAGTAAAGGGCACGAGCACGTTAATGGGCGACGCACAAAGCCCTTGATTGTGTGTATGTCTGCAACACGGGAGATTTGAACTGACCCTGGGTATAGTTTTATAACACGTCCCATTTGCCAACAAAGCGAGGGAGAGTTATCCACGTAAAGTAGCATCAAACCACCAACGTTCAATTTGGATCGGTTGGCCCGCAACTTTGTTCTGGATTGCAGGTCGCTTAGATAATCCTTCGGCCATCTTTCCCAAAAATATTGACGAAGCTTCTCTACTCTTGCATAGCGCTGACGATGTCTGACGGAGTCTCCCAAGCTAGGCGATGGTAAAGAAGTTTGGGATCGGCCTATCAAAAAGTGTCCAAGGAAATCTTTAGGAGAGAAAGAAAATAGGGTATAAATCGCGACTATTAAGAATCGCTTCTTCGCGCGTTATCTAATATATAATATAATCGCGAATTAGCAAACAAAGTTGCAAGTTCTTCGTAAGTAAGGTTATTGTTCCCAAGTACGCGTTTTACATGAAATTTTGCGGGTTTATGCCGGCTTCCCATAAACTGCCGAAGTGAGGTGCACAAGAGGACGAAAAATGAACTTGATTTTTTCCTCACTAGCAAAGTGTAATATGGATTGTCAATTTGATTTTATAAAATTTTAAAAACTTCGACCGTTGTCGTAACAGAGTGCAAGTTCGCAGGGCTTGCAGCGACGTGATATAAATCGTCGAAAACAGAGAAGAAAGGCGTCCTTCGAGAAATCACTGATGACTTCTAGGTGAACAAATTTATAACTCATACATATTGTGACCATGCATTATTATTATTAATAAATAATAATTATATTCAATATAACGACATTTCAAAATATCAAAGACATTATATTTTTAAAGTTCAAATATATTCATTTCGAATATTAAGTATTATAGTACAGTAAAGGCTTAATAATGTTTTTAAAAACCTTTAGGTTTATTAAAACTCTGCTTAAAATATTCAAAATGTATTAAATAATAGCAGCACATGAGTAAAGAAATCGTAAGTTGAGTCAAAGAGATTTAAATATATAATATACGATAGATCGTGCACATTGAAAATTTACATACAAAAACTTTGAGCTCGGGCGTGTTTGACGCTCTCTAGCTAAACAAAGCAAAACTACGCTGAATATTTACTAGGAAAATATTTCAGCTATTCCTCAGTAGACGACGCTAATAAATGTAAAGTATAAACCCGTTTTAAGAATGTTACCGTTTCGACATCAAAGTATCTATAATTTTGAAGGTTACTTACTAAGTTTGTAATGTTCTATGATATAATAATAGGGAATATGCATACTTTTTCATTGTATACATGTATTTCTTATGACTCCCATCATACCAAAAAAATTATATTAACTTTAAAAGTCATTTTAGTGTCATGAAATAAAATATTAAATTTCCAATAACAAAAAATGAATTTAAACAGCAGTCACATTGGTGGCATCTTGGATGATATCATTAGGTCCATTAGACGCTACAATAGTAGCATATGATTGGTCGGTTGGCGCCGAAGGCACATCTAGAAACGTCAAATCCAATAAGAGAGCGCCTCCATGCTTATAAAATTCGTTTCTTTTACATAAATACACTGAATCCCACATATTTTAGAAATGCACTGAGCTTAAAAGTCATTACACAATAAATGATTATGCAAATTTACAAGTTTTCACGTTTACCGCTAAAAAGAACACCATTCAATTTACAAGGGAAGTACCCTAGTAAGGGGGGATGAGTCGCTCGCGTCCGTAGGCTTCGACCACCTAATCCTAGGCCCACCCTACACGTGTTCCCCGGGTGGTGCTAAACGAGCGACAAAGTCGAAACGACAGACTCGGCTCCTCGCCGTATGGTAGCGGCGTAAAATCTACCACCCCCTTAGTTCGCACCATGAGCCTAGTAGAAAAAGAAATGGCCCCGAGTTCCCGGCGCCCCTTTAATGGGGCAGGGGTGCGAAGAATCTCCGGGAGAAAAACCGGCGACGAGGTTCGCCACCCGTCACGTCCCGTCTCCCGGGGGGGCGAAAAGTGGATTGCGGAGGCCCGTCTGGCTACGCTGAATGTATGCGGAGCAATGAATGATAAGATGGATGAAGTATGCGAAATGATGAATGGTAGAGGAATAGATGTGTTATGTGTAAACGAGACGAAACGAAAGGGAAGAGATGTCACTGCACATGGCATGTATACCGCTTACTGGTCTGGAGTAGACGAGACCGAGCGGGCATGCCAGGGAGTCGGTGTCATCCTTTCAGAAAGAATGGGTCAATGTGTGAAAGAGTATGAATGTGTTAGCCCAAGGCTGCTGTGGATACGAATGAAAGTGGGCTTAAAGAAGTTGTTTGTGCTAGGGGTGTACGCCCCAGATATGTCTAAGCCCACTTATATCCGAGAGCAGTTTTGGGACATGGTAAGGCTGGTGTTGATGAAATGTAAGGAAAATGAAAATATTATTATGTTAGGAGATTTTAATGGAAGGGTGGGGGTGAAGAGGTCTGGTTATGAAAGGATATTAGGAACGTTTGGCGATGAAAGAATAAATGAGAATGGTGAAGACCTCCTCACCGTATGTGTGGAAAAGAATCTTTTTGTGGCGAACACTTTCTTTCGCCATAAGAGGATTCACATGTATACATGGAAAAGAGGGAATGATAGAAGCATGATAGATTTTATAATTGTGGATGAAAGAATGAGGAGCAGAAAGGGTTTACCGGGGGTCCAACGTAGGGACGGATCATTACTTGGTCTTATGCCGAATTAATGGTCTATTCAGACGTTGGCGGCATCGGACATCGGTGTCTACCACTGCGTTACAGCGTATAAGAATAGAGAGGTTACAAGATGAAGGTGTGAAAGAGAAGTATAAATGCAGACTGAGGGAAAATATAAGTGGGTTGAATGAATTATGTATGAATGATTTAGAATTGAAGAATGTATGGAATAATATTAAGAGAGTTCTGGTGGATGCAGCCACCGAAGTATGCGGTGTAAGTAAGAGAACGAATGAAAGGAAAAGTAATACGTTGTGGTGGGATGATGAGGTACGGATAGAAGTTGAAGCAAAGAAGAGAGCATGGCTAGATTTACTAGCAACTAAAGCTGGTAATTCTGGCGGTATGAATGATGAGATTGAAAGAAAAAAGGCAAACTTTAGACGTATAAATAAGAGAGTAAAAGAAGTTGTTGAAAGGAAAAAGCAAGAAAGGATAGATAAAAATGATAGAAGGATATCTGATAACTTCCAGGAAAATATTAAAATGTTCTGGAAGCTCGTAAGAACTGCCAGGGGAATTTCAAAACAGCCTAGAATGAATGCTATACGAGACGAGAATGGCTGCATGCTGAATGATGAAGTTTCGAATTTAAAGAGATGGAAGGAATACTTTGAAAGCGTGTTTAAGAGTGAAGAGTCGTCTGAAATAAGTGAAATAGAAATTCCGGAAGAAGTGGAGAGAGGTAGGGAGATAAGTGTAGATGAAATAATGAAAGCAATGAAAAGCATGAAAGCAGGTAAGGCAGCCGGATATGATAGAGTATCACTCGAAATGCTAAGGGCTGGTGAGGGTGTGGTTGCAGGCCTGCTGCACACCTTGTTTAATTTATGTTGGGAACTGAAACGGGTACCGGAAGACTGGTGCAAAGCCGTTATAGTCCCAATATATAAGGGAAAGGGGTCGCAGCAGGACTGTAAAAACTACCGTGGTATCAGCTTGCTTAGCATTGTGGGTAAACTGTATGCTAAGGTGTTAATTGAAAGAGTTATGGAAGAAACTGATGGAAAAATTTGGGATGTGCAAGCTGGATTTAGAAAGGGGATGGGGTGTACGGATCAAGTCTTTTCCATGCGCATGATAGCGGAGAAGTTTTTGGCTAAAAACCAGAAAGACAGAGTGGACAGGAACGTGTTATGGCAAACACTGAACTCATTTGGGTTGAGCGCTGGCTTGATACAGGCATTAAGGTCTCTTTATAGGGACTCTAGTGCTTGTGTCAGGATCAACGGGGTCTACTCGGACTGGTTTGGCATTCATAAAGGTGTCAGACAGGGATGTGTGGCTTCCCCGTGGCTGTTTAACCTATTTATGGACAGTTGTTTGCAAACTTTGAAAGTTGAAGAATGTGGGTTGAGAATGGGTGAGTCAACCGTCAAATGCCTTTTGTACGCCGATGATCAAGTCATATTTGCATCGTCGGCGGCCGAGTTGCAAATGATGGTTACTTTAATGAATTGTTCATTGAAAGAAAGGGGTATGAAAGTGAACGCAAGTAAGACGAAAGTGATGGTTTTTGAAAGAGAAGAAAGTAAAACTTTATGTAAAATAAGAATAGAAGGGGAGTTGATTGAGCAAGTGGATGAGTTTGTATATTTGGGATGTTTATTTAGCAGGGATGGTAGATATGATAAGGATATAGAACGACGAGTGAACGCAGGAAATAGAGTGAATGGGGCTCTACACGCTATTGTGAGGAGTCAGAATGTGTCAACTAAGGCACGTATGGCAATTCATAATGCTGTGTTAGTACCTACTTTAATGTATGGTAGTGAAAGTTGGGTCTGGCAGAAGAAGCATGAGAGTAGAATAAATGCTGTAGAAATGCGTTCCTTAAGGAGTATGCTAGGGCTGAATCTGAATGACAGGGTGAGAAATAGTGTAATAAGAGAAAAGTGTGGTTTGCAAGATGACGTTGTGACAAGGATTAAGAAAGGAATGCTTCGGTGGTTTGGTCACGTAGAAAGAATGAACGAGGAAAGAGTGACAAAGCAAATTTATGTTGCAGAAGTGAACGGCAGGGTCGGGAAGGGACGCCCTAGACGAAGGTTTATCGACCAGATCGGCGATACATTGAAAATGGGCCAGATTAGGAGTACCCTTAACCGACGAGCGTGTATGCGTAGATATATGGATGTGAAAGAGGCGAGAGAGGTGTGTCAGGATCGCGCCAAATGGAAGTCCGTAGTCTCTGCCTACCCCTCTGGGTGACAGGCGTGAGTGTTTATGTATGTTATGTATGTAGCCTAGTAATTCCCTTGTAACCGCAGCCTTAGACGTCGACGTATCGAATGATCTGCAGTGGTGTGGCCATTTGGAAGAGAAAACTAAATTGGCTTCGAAAAATCTTGGCGTACTCAGTAGAGCGAGATAGTATTTCATGCCTGCACAACGTTTGCAACTTTACAAGATGCAGGTTCGTTCTCTAGTATACTGTTTTCATCTCTGGGCCGGGGCTCCCCAGTGCGAGCTCCTTCCACTTGATCGCATAGAGAGCAGAGTGGCTCAAATTGTCGACGACCGAGTTCTCTTTGATTGGCTTGATTCACTGGTGTTGGATACCTTTGCATTTTCTATCGTATTTACCACAGGGTGTGCTCTGAGGAATTGTTCGGATTAATTCCAGCCACCAATTTTCACCAACACACATCGCGACATAACTTTCGTTACCATCCACATCATTTAGATGCTTGGCGGTCCACTACCGTGCGATTTATTAGGAGTTTTCTTCTTCGCACGAATAGTTTTTGGATTCGTTTACCATCGGCGAATTTTACAGACCAATAGAACTTAAGGACCTTCAAGAAACGAGTTTACTTCTTTTTAAAAGGCCAGCATCGCACCTGTAACTCTCCTGGTATTGTAGAATTATATTAAAATATTTAAAAAGAAGCCTATCTTGTTGAACTGATTGACGTAGACTTTTCACGTTAAAACCAACGGCCCTGTGCCCTGACACAGGCCCACCAGATTTTTTTATTTGTATGGGTACAGTATCGTTTAATGTTTCACCTCCTTAAATATTATAGACAATTCAATCTGTATTATGTATATCTTTTATCGATAACACCAATTGATAAACGTCAATCACTAGCTTATTTGGTGTGACGTTACTGTATAACAGAGGGCGCCTAATACAATAATGATAAATTTTCTGGAACAATCCACCAGAAATAATAAAATTAAAAAATTGTTGGGTAAATATACATTATACTTGCGATAATAAACCAAAATCACGTTCAGTTTTTGGTACGTATCGGGACTTACAATACCTTAATGCAAAATTGGGCATATTTTCTTGACAAACATTTTTTTTTTAAATTTAGGAAACGAATGCGAAAATCTTTTGACTATGTCACTAAGTCGAAATGACACAAATCCGAAGTATATCCTATAGGGCATAAGTAAGAGATGACCATTTTGTTGCGTTATCATTTACTTGCGGTATTGCGTCTCATGTCTTATGTTGCTGATGTCCAGTCTATTACTACTACCTACTTAAATGTATTTGGTAAAAGTCTATTATATTGCAATAATAAAAGATAAAGAACATCTATAAAAATAAATAAAATTGAAGTGTCTCTTTGTAATGTCGAAATAACAGCTTTTTACTAATTGCATATGAAAGTTCCGTTTGACGGCTCCGTGCCGCAGTGGCTTAGCAATGAGTTGCTGCGCTGGGGGCCGTGGGTTCGAATCCCGCACGAAACAATAATTTATATGGTCTACAAATAATTGTTCCAGGTCTGGATGTTTGTCCTCGTGCAATTTGTGTTTGTAAACTGCCTTCACGATACAGGAGAAAATCCTAGTGTGGGGATAACGATTTAAAAAAAAAAAGGTTTTACGATACTTTATACAAATCTTTATAAAAATGTATACAAAAAGATGATTTTCGGAGTAAGGAGCTCGCCTTTCTTTGGATATATTGTAAGGGATAACAACGCCGAAACGCATCCGCGAGCCCTAAACGCTATCTTAAACAATCACTATATAAACGATTACCTGAATAGTTATGCCATGCCAGAAGAAGCGATCAAAACAGCGAATCAGGTCACAGAGGTTCACGAGAAGGTAGGCTCCACCTTGGCAAGGTGAAACTTGAACCAAGCAGCCTTGCTAGAGGATAAACCAGAAGATCTGGTGTCACGAAAGTCCAAAAAAGCGGGAGCGACTCATGATGGCCCAAAAAGATTAAAGAAGAAAAACTTAGGTTCATTATGCATGGCTGAAGAAGACGCATTAACGTTTAATACGTCCATGAACGGGGTGCCGTACGAAGTGAAGATGCTCAATTGTTCACCGACCAAGATGGAGACTCTGAGCGCGGTCATTATTTGACCCACTCGGACTGCTCAGCTACCTCACCATCACAGAAAAGATCCTGTTGCAAGATCCGTGGCGGTTAAAGAAGGTCGAATGGGACGATGAAATACGAATGAATTCTAGAGGTGGCTGTGAGTTGTCGAGGAAGTATCACAACTGGGTGCGATTCTATGCTCCTACGGGGGCAGTGGTAGATAAGCAACTGCATGCGTGTATATACATCCGCTTCTGGTAAGGTTAGGACACGTTGGCATCCAGGCGTGTCACTTTGTAAAAATCTGAGGTATGGAAAATGGTGGCGCGATTTTCAAATTTGTTCGCATTACTCGTGGGGTATTAAGGTTTAAGAGTTTGCAGTGTATATACTCAACTTATTTATTGAACTATAAGATGTGGGGTATTGAGGTTTAAGGGCTTGCGATTTATTTATATGGGGTTTGTAGTAATATGCGATTTATTTCCTAATTTCAGCTATGGAATTCCATACCTTGAAAAACTTGAGGTATGGAGTGCTCCATACCTTCCATAGTGGAAGTGACACCCCTGTTGGCATCGGCCAAGTCTCTGATCCATAGGTCATAATTAACAACACGCACTGGTTGCACAATCAAGTTTTGAGGTTTTAAGGTATGCCTGACCTGAAGATGTGTCACAATCTCCCGAACGCTGTCCAGCCGAGTTGATTCCGTCGATTGACCTCTCGGAATTACCTAGTCGGACTATTTGTCCCAAATATATAAACATACTCGTCAACAACTTCGAGCTTAGTGCTCCCAACAACTACCGGCATAGGTGTGACATGGACGTTACATATGACTTTTGTATTGTCCATGTTAATCTTAAGACCTATTCGTTAGGAGACACTATTGACGTCATTGAGCATAGTGCCTAGGTCCTCCAGCGATTCTGCAATAAGGACTATATCGTCCGCAAATCTAAGGTGAGTGATGAACACGCCATTGACATTAATACCGTATCCTTTCCAGTCCAGTAACTTGAAAACGTCTTCCAATGCAGCGGTGAAGAGTTTCGGGGATATAACGTCACCCTGTCTTACCATCATACTGTACAAATGCCTCAGCACTTCGATATACCGATAGTCAACTTGGCACCGCTGCAGCACCGCCCAAATTTCGTCGGAATAAAAGGCTTTTTCATAGTCCACGTACGCACAAGACAAAGTGGCAGATTATATTATTTGGTCTTCTGTACAATTTGCAAAATGGTATGTATGTGGTCTATGGTGCTAAAGCCTTTTCGGAAACCAGCTTGTTCGTGAAGCTGGAAGTTGTCGAATCTGCGTGTGAAACGATTCGTAACGACTCTCGGAAAAAGCACGTAGACGCCACTCAGTAAGAAAAACAGGCTGTAGTTCTTCAATAGAACGTTGCCGCTTTTCTTGAAAATAAAGACCATCGTACTTCTTTCTTCTCGGAATCAGGTTTTAATTCCGTCACTGTACTTAAATAGTTGAAATAAATCGCTTTTTTTAGTTGTCTCATCTTTCTTTAAATAACATAGTTAAACCTTTAGATTTTTTTATCTTGTTAATATCTCTATTTTGTACGTGGTAGAGCCATGCTGCAGCTATATTAGTAGTATAGTTGTAGCACGAATAGGTCGGCTCGACCGAAGAAGGACCACGCTCTCACAGAATACCAGCATCAAATAGCAGCTTAACACTATTGTGTTTCGTATGGTGAGTGTAGAGAAACGGAGACCCTTTTTACTGGAAAAGGGGCATTCCATCTTAGTCTTCACGGGTTACAACGCATCTGCATTTTGATTTGCAAACGAGGATAAATGTAGATGTCTATGGGCCACAGCAACTACTTACCATCAGGTGGACTGTGTGCTCGTTTGTCACTCTATCCTATTAAAAAAAACCCCGTTCTTTTCAATTATTTGGTCAATCGCCGCCAGATTAACGCCAGAGTAAGATCAAGTAATAAGATGGTTGGTCTTTAATAATAACGACAGTCAAGAAGAACGACCATCTGCTGCACACATATTCATTGAGTTTCTAATAGTCTGTTATAGAACGTCGTTGGTCATCATCGAACGTCATATTTTGTTTCTTACCGCATTTAAGCAGACAGTTAGTAACAACTTAACGGTGCCTAACGTTATTCGACTGGTGACGCGACTTGTGGCGGGTACGGCAGGCCGAGGAGCGGCAAACGCTCCGTGAGTTATATCGTAGCTGTTCTATATATATAGAGGCTGAAAGTCGTCGTGTCCGCGTGTGAGCATGATATAGCGCGGTAAATTCGGAACTTTGATAGTGCGATTCAGGCTTCGGTAGTTCCGCTTGTGGCATGACGGCAGCGCCACACATGGGGCTTTTTGAAGAGCGATGACCTGGTGGGACGTGCAGGAAGTCGATAGATGCCGATAGTTAAGTACCATGCTTTGTGGCATTCCTTGGGTGAGGCTGCGTTTAGCAGTGGACTTGTGAAGGGCTGCAATGATAATGATGATGATAATTTTAAATGATACATTACACTTTGTGAACCCTGGTACCTCCACCCCATGTAGTAGCGGGTAAGAATACTCACTATCCCATACCTTCCCGTGAATATCGTAAGAGGCGACAGAGGTAAACTGAGGTAGAAGAGGGGTAGCAGCATTTTTCTGATAACAGAAAAACAACAATAAAAAACTGCAGTTGCCAACCCGCTCAGCAAGCGTGGCAACTATGGCAATATATCCCCATTATAAAAGTTACGAAGAGATGGCCCCCAGTGCCCGGCGGCCCCGCTACTCCTGGCTATGGAGGCGACAATGCTAAGAATCTACGGTGGATGTTCGGTTGCTACCTAAGACGACTCAACCTGACAACATATAACTGGAGGACTATCGAGAAGATCCTGGACCTGGAAGAAGAGATAGACAAGTTGTACTGGAATATTATAGGATTATCTGAGGTCCGAAGAGAGGGGGAGGACACGGTAATCCTCGAATCCGGCAACTTGTTCTATCACTGGGAGGGCTACGATGTGTCCCAAGGAGATGTCGGATTTATCGTCCACAAGTGTCTCGTTAACGGTTGTGTACCTTATACTCAGAATCACCAAACGGTATTCGCTGAAGGTCATACAGGTTTACGCACCAACCTCGGCACATCCCAATGAGAAGGTTACGGTACTGTATGAGGATATATCTAGAGTCATGCATAATGATTTCTTATATTTACTCCCAGGCTATAAATTAAATGAAACTCATTTTTACGGATTTTATCGAAACTTCGAAAATTAAAAAGTTAAATTAAACGCGATTTTCGATAATATTCCGGACGTCGGCCTGAGGTAGATTAGATTGGCTCCCCAGCACCTTAAAAATGGCAAGGCGATGAGGACGGAATTAGAGCGGAGCTTTTGAAAGCGGGAGGAAAACTGATACTTGAAGTCCTGCAGAGGCTTTTTAATTCCGTCCGACAACACTCTTGAAGATCTACATACCGATTTCCATTCTGAGCCACGTCTATGTGCTGTTTTTGAGAGTTATTACGAATCGTCTCGCATGCAGACTCGACAACTTCCAGCCTCCCGAACAACCCGGTTCCTGAAAGGCTTTAGCACCAAAGACCACATACATACCCTTCGGAAAATTGTACAAAAGTCCGGGGAGTACAATTTGCCACTATATCTGGTGTATGTGGACTATGAGAAAGCTTTTGATTCTGTCAAAATTTGGGCGGCGCTGCATTCCCTTCAGCGGTGCCAAGTTGATTGCCGGTATATCGAAGTGCTGAAGTGTTTGTTCAGTACGACTACGATGGCTATCGGAATACAGAACCAGAGTATGAAACCTATCCAACTGCAGAGAGGTGTAAGACAGTGTGACGTTATATGCCCGAAACTCTTCACCGTTGCATTGGAATACGTTTTCTAGATTCTGGACTAGAAAGGATACGGTATTAACATCAACGGCGAGTACATCACTCACATTCGATATGCTGACGATATAGTCCTTAAGACAGAAACGCTTGAGGACCTAAGCACCATGCTATATGACCTCAATAGTGCCTCCCAACGGATTGGTCTTAAGATTAACATAGACAAATCAAAGATCATGTATTACGTACATAGTTTAGTAGTTTTTAGGAGCACTAAGCTCGAAGCTGTTGACGAGTATGTTTATCTCGGAAAAATAGTTTGACTAGATAAGTCCAACTTCAACCGAGAGGTCAATCGACGGATTCAACTCGACTGGGCAGCGTTCGGGAAATTACGCCATATCTTCTCATCAGGCATTCCTCAAAACTTGAAACCGAGACTGTACAACTAGTGCGCGTTGACACTGATGACCTATGGAACTGAGACGTGGTCCTTCACTGCTGGCCGGATGAGAAAGCTCAAGGTCGCTCAGCTAGCTATGGAGGGGGCTATGTTCGAAGTTTCTCTGCTTGATAAACTTAGAAATGATAATATACGCAGTAGAACCAGAGTGACAGACATAGCCCAACGAATTAGTAATCTGAAGTGGCAATGGGCCGGCCATATAGTTCGGAGAACCGACAACCAATGGGGAAAAAAGGTTCTCGAGTGGCGGCCTTGTACCGGCGAACGAAGTGTATTGCGTTCCCCCACAAGATGGAGTGACAACTTGGTAAGACATGCAGGAAGTCGATGGGTGCAGGTGGCTCAGGACCGTGCATTATGGCATTCCTTGGGGGAGGCCTATGTTCAGCAGTGGACTTGTGAAGGACTTGTATTAAAATCGCCTTTTATTTATATGAACACAAAATTATTAATACCCTGTACGATTAGGTTCCTTCGGGCGTCATAAAAACTGGTAAATCACTGGTCGTTTTTTTTTATGTAATTCGTTATTTGGTACAAAAATAAAGTACCTGTTTGTTCTTGAAAAATATAATATCACCTAGCCTAGTAGAAAAGGAATACAGACTTGTATTAAAATCGCCTTTTATTTATATGAACACAAAATTATTAATACCCTGTACGATTAGGTTCCTTCGGGCGTCATAAAAACTGGTAAATCACTGGTCGTTTTTTTTTTATGGAATTCGTTATTTGGTACAAAAATAAAGTACCTGTTTGTTCTTGAAAAATATAATATCACCTAGCCTAGTAGAAAAGGAATACAGACTTTTCAGTGGAAATAAAATTTAAAATAGGGCTTAATACAAAAAAAGCTTTTATTGTTGTCGACAAACTATACGTTACTTCGTTCTCGTATCTCTATACATCTTTTTGTACCACAATAATTTTTTGTTTGTGTTTGCAGCTTAAGCGATTCCTTCTTTACATTGGCATCTCCACTACTATTTTTATCTTCCACTAGATCAGTTGCTGCATCAACTTCTAATAAAGCATTGTCCACAGCAGGTGGCCTTCTTGGGTTTGTAAAAGGACCATTTACATAGCCACACTCGAGTCTTCCACCTCGTATGCGACAACCATTTTTTAAATCCTCAAATGCGTCGTTGTTTTGAAAACCTCCTATGTTCCTATTATATCCGCAAAGTAATCTGTCACCCACAACCTTACAAATATTTGGGTCGAAATCATAAGGACAACATTTGGATCTCGGTTTCACGACATTGTCTTGACTGACTTCTTTATTCAGAAATTCTCTGTTATTACTTTCATTTTTATCGGGAACAACACATTTTGCAAGTGCTTCATTGTGTGTTAATATAAAAACCTAAAATTTAAAATTTATTTGAATAAATCATACGCAGATCTTTTTTTTACTAAAACAGTTGCATTAACTAACCATAACGAATCTGAATGTCATTGCTTTTATCTCGAAACTCCTAAGTCGGTGCATTTTCAATTATAACCAATAATGTACTGTTACCGCAGAAATTTAAAATGTAATTTTACACATAATACATACTTTTAAAACTTACCCAACTGCCGCAAAACGACACATTTATTCTGATCGTGTAGTAGGGTTTAGGAGTCGTAAGATGCGAGAAAGTTAAGCCAGGCGATGTGTAGCAGCGTCTTCCTAGTGACATCTAAAATCATAAATAAACTGCGGTCTAACCCGCCCGCCAAGTTTAGCAATATAATTCATTCTATGGGAGAGGCTTATGTTCAGCAGTAGACTTTAATTAGCTGTAACGGTAACGATAACACATTTATCCCTTAAACACGAATTTCAAACGAGTTTTAAAAGTTCTAGACACTATTCATTCAATTTGACTGATGCACATTACGAACTATGTCAATTTTGTGGTGTTAAAGGCACACACTTATATGAAGGGTGTCTGCCATTCTAATATCCAGAAAAAGGAACTATAGAAGAGATACCGATTTTTTCATCCATCTGTATGCCTGTCTGTCCGTCTGTCTGTGTATTCACGATTCACAAAAAACTTCTAGAAGGAATTTCATGAATTGGGATGGAAGAGGATACCATAGGGGCTACTATTTTCGTTTATTTAGATATTTATTTCCGTAACGGCAGCTGGTTTTAACTTAATTTGTATATGTAGATCCAACCCGGCAATTATAGGTTGACCTATGCTTTGTTATGAGCGAGTTTACCAGTCTCAAAATGTGTGACATAATTAACCGTATATTTGAATGCGCTAAGCTTGAATTTTTACGCCTCCAAGGAGCTGTTTTAAAAGCATAAAAACTTCCTTACTCAGTATTATTTATATATATATATATATATATATATATATATATATATATATATATATATATATATATATATAATATTCATTTCAACTTGATACATCAACTCTTTTCTGAGAAAAGGGACCTTGACAGACGGTCAGACGAATAACAAAGTGATCCTTTAAGGTACCGTTTCATTTTCTTTTTAAGGACCGGAACTCCAAAAAAATTAAGAACGATAAACTGAGATTAACTGATTAAGGTACATTATAATGAACAAAAAAATAATTTATATATATTCACAAAAATTAAACACTAATTTTTTGCTATCCCTACTAGTTGCAACTGCTTGCAAGATTAATTTTCTGAAATTTAATTTCCATATACCAATCAATCAATTTAATAACTTAACTTACTTAACTTAACTTATCTTCACGCACAATCCCTGACGGGGTAGCCAGAGAGAACAGATCGCCAAGTGTTACGATCCTTACAAACCTCTTTCGCTTCTTTCAGATTCATTATCTTCTTCATGCATGCACGTCGAAGTATCCGAGTACTTTTGACCCTACCCTCTTCGAGCAATTTGCTCACATGGTCTTCGAAAGTTAGTCTCGGTCTACCTCGACACCTTTTAATATTAACTTTCGCGCTATATATTTTCTTCACCATTCGGTCTTCACTCATTCGCTCAACGTGCCCAAACCACCGAAGCACGCCCTTATCAATTTTTGTGATAAGGTCATCTTTCAAACCTGCCATATTGCGAATCTTTTCGTTTCGCTTTCGGTCGGCCATGGTAACGCCGCACATTTTACGAAGAGATCGCATCTCCACTGCATTCAACTTACTTTTATGCTTGTTCTGGCATACCCAGGTTTCGCTGCCATATAACAAAGTCGGTACCAACACTGCGTTATGTATTGCAAGGCGTGCACTCTTCGCTACGCCTTGCCTTTTGACTAACGCAGTCAGGGCACCATTGACTTTGTTCCCGGCAGCGACACGCCTGTCCACATCTAAATCACATCTTCCATCCCGGCTAAAAGCACTCCCCAAGTATATAATTTCATTTACCTGTTCTAGACATTCCTGATTTACCCATATTTCACACTTCGTTCTCTCTTCGTCCCTTTCAAATACCAGAACCTTAGTTTTATTAGCATTCAAACGGAGACCTTTAATTTCACATTCCTCTTTCATACACGTGACTAATGCCTGCAGTTCTGCCTCTGATGGTGCAATAAGCACTGCATCATCAGCATACAGCAGACAATTTACTTTAATGTCACCCAATTTCACACCCAAACAGCTATCTTTCAGCTCCTGTAAACAGCTGTCGAGATACAGTATGAACAGCCAGGAAGACATGACACAACCCTGCTTTACGCCCGTTTGGACGTTAAACATGGGTGACAGGTCATGCCCTACCCGCACACAGGCTTTACAGTCACAGTAAAGAGACTGCACAGCCCTTAGCAATTGACCATCCACACCATACCCAGGCAACAGTCCCCACATTTTCTTCCTTACAACCTTATCAAATGCTTTCTCAAGATCCACAAAAGCACAGAAAATCTTCTGGTTAGCAGCCTGAAGCTTTTCCGTGATCATGCGGAGAGAAAACATTTGATCCGTGCATCCTCTTTCAGGTCTAAATCCGCATTGTGCCTCCCATAGAAATCTTTCCGATTTCTCTTGCATCCTACGTGTCAAAACCTTCGAGTAAACTTTACTTGCTAAACTGGTCAAGCTGATCGCCCGATAGCACCCGCAGTCAAAATGTGAACCTTTACCTTTATATAAAGGCACAATCAATTTAATAGATTAATGCATTTACAATGAGCACCCGCAGTCAAAATGTGAACCTTTACCTTTATATAAAGGCACAATCAATTTAATAGATTAATGCATTTACAATGATATGGTCCTAATAGGTGAGTTCTATATTTTATTTGATACATATAACGTTTAGATTCAAGTCTATCAAAAGGCACTAAAAGTATAGTTTCAGCCTAAATACGGTATACTGCTGGGCACAGGTCTTCTTGCATTTATGGAGCTGTATACGCTGGTTTAATACCAACCAAGTACAAATTGTTTGAGTTTTGCACAAAGCTCTAGCTTGAATTCAAACCACAAACTGACGGTGAAATAGGCAGGTACGCTGACGGATAGATCACGAAATTATTATGTATCACGATTAAGAATGCCATCATAAATAAATAATGCTAAATCTAGCAACATCGGACATAATACCAGTATAATACTTTGTAATTTACTTAATGTTAATTTATAGCAGTCGGTTGAGTTTAATATACACTTTGTTACTTCCTTGTTTTTATTTAAACTATAATATACTCTCAAACCAATAAAATGCGAAAAGTTACAAAAGGATTTATTTATAATCTAATAACTAAACAGATAAGTGTTCTTAATATTCAACACGATATCTGTTATTGTAAACAAATTATCATCAATCACTTCTTTACTTTGTTGAACATTATAATTTACTGTATAATTCAACACCGCCCCCTTTATTTTCTTCTTTGATTACTTAATAATAGCCTGTATCAAGATCCCTTGGGTTGATACATTACAATGAATGTATCAACCCAAGGGATCAGCCCAAGGGATGATCCCTTGGGTTGATACATTCATTGTAATTCCTGAATGGGTGATGAATAAATCTTGATCTATCTAGAAATCTTACTCAATAAAGCCAAAAGAATCCCTTGACGTGTCTTCTCAATTTCAGAGCACTCCTCATGTTGCATCAGCCAGCATCAGAAGTCTTGGCGTCTACATATCGAGTGATATACAGTTTCGCAGTCACTTGGAAGGGAAGGCTGAACTGGCCTCTTAAAGGCTTGGCTTTCTTAGTAAATCGAGTGCAATTTTACAAAATGCAGGTTCGGCCTCATATGGAATACTGTTCTCATTTCTGAACCGGGGTACCCCAGTAACAGCTTCTTCCACTTGATCGCATTCAATGAAGAGCGGCCCGAACCGACGATGACCAAGTTCTTTCTGATCGGCTTTATCCACTCGTCTTGCCAAGTCACGTTGCATCTTTTTGCATCTACTAACGCACATACCAAAATGGGGGGATTATCAGAGGAATTATTTATAGCTGCCGTATTTTACTATAATTTACTGCCACAGAAATGAAAATGCTATCTTTATCATGTCGATGGTTGGCGATTCACTACCGTGAGATTAACTCGGAATTTTCTACTACTCATGTAATTTACTGTAATTGGCAACAACTTTTCCGGACCGACTAACGGGCCGGCAACGTGCCTGCAATTCCTCTTGTCTTGCATGAACATCCATAAGTGACGGTGATTACTTACCATCATGTGAACATAAGCTCTTTGCCTCCTCTTCCATTAAAAATTGGGTTTCATAGCAAGAGTTCCGTTCTGATGCGCTAGCCTATTTAAAATTGTAATACCTAATATCATACATTGTATCATATAATTAATAGAATCAGGCGTTACTTTGCGGAAATCCATTATATAAAAGCTTTTACAAAAATTTACTTCGCAAATATCCGCGTTATAAAATAAAATGATGTGTCAATTCTCAATTCCTCAATTGCGTGCACTATCCCCGTCACCACTAATCCCAACACCGCACCGGAGGTGGCTGTTGTGATCGGGACGAAAGATAACATCGTTAAAAGTTTGGTAGCTAATGAAATTCGGGCTGTGCCCGCGTCTTCCCATTTCAATCCTGAGTTCCCTGTTTTTAAGTCCCTAAAGCAGAGAATAAGGGAAAACGACCTTATTGTTACTAAAGCCGATAAAGGCAATACTGTTGTTATTATGGAGAGTAGTGGGTACAGCCAGAAAGTTAACGATGTTATCCAAGGTGATGACTTTGAGCTATTGGAGTCTGACCCAACCAAAAAGTTTACTTCGGATATTAAGTTATGTATACAACAGTCATCATATGTTTTTCCCGATCACAACTTGTCTCGGAGCAATCTTGTTCCAATGAATCCTCAAGCACCCATTTTATATGGGTTACCAAAAATACATAAAGAACATGTTCCCATTCGTCCAGTTGTCTCATATATTGATGCACCAGCTTATTTCCTTGCTAAAAAATTAAACTTCCTCTTTCGAGAGAAATCTGGATTCAACCCCACTTACAGCCTAAAAAATGGCTTAGATCTCATTTCAAAAATTAAAGATATTCGTCATCATTCATCATCATCATTACAGCCCTTCACAAGTCCACTGCTGAACATAGGCCTCCCCCAAAGAATGCCACAAAGCACGGTCCTGAGCCACCTGCATCCATCGACTTCCTGCATGTCTTACCAGGTCGTCACTCCATCTCGTGGGGGGACGCCCTACACTTCGCCTACCGGTACGAGGCTGCCACTCGAGAACCTTTCTTCCCCATCGGTTGTCGGTTCTTCGAGCTATATGGCCGGCCCATTGCCACTTCAGCTTACTAATCCGTTGGGCTATGTCGGTTACTCTGGTTCTACTGCGGATATCCTCATTCCTAAGTTTATCACGCAGAGAAACTTCGAGCATAGCCCTCTCCATAGCTCGCTGAGCGACCTTGAGCTTCCTCATCCGGCCAGCAATGAAGGACCACGTCTCAGTTCCGTATGTCATCACTGGCAACATGCACTGGGTGTACAGTCTCGTTTTCAAGGTTTGAGGTATACCTGACGAGAAGATGTGCCGTAATTTCCCGAACGCTGCCCAACCGAGTTGAAACCGTCGATTGACCTCTCGGTCGAAGTTGGACTTACCTAGTCGGACTATTTGTCCCAGGTAAACATACTCGTCAACAACTTCGAGCTTAGTGTTCCCAACAACTACCGGCATAGGTGTGACATGGACATTAAACATGATCTTAGTTTTGTCCATGTTCATCTTAAGACCTATCCGTTGGGAAACACTATTGAGGTCATTGAGCATAGTGCTTAGGTCCTCCAGCGATTCTGCCATAAGTACTATATCGTCGGCAAATCGAAGGTGAGTGATGTACTCGCCATTGATGTTGATACCGTATCCTTTCCAGGCCTAAAAGCTTGAAAACGTCTTCCAATGCAGCGGTGAAGAGTTTCGGGGATAGAACGTCACCCTGTCTTACACCTCTCTGCAATTGGATAGGTTTCGTACTCTGGTTCTGTACTCGGATAGCCATCGTAGCCCTACTGTACAAGCACTTCTACACTTCGATATACCGACAGTCAACTTGGCACCGCTGAAGGGACTGCAGCACCGCCCAAATTTCGACGGAATCAAAGGGTTTCTCATAGTCCACATACGCCAGACATAGTGGCAAATTGTACTCTTCGGACTTCTGTACAATTTGCCGAAGGGTATGTATGTGGTCTATGGTGCTAAAGCCCTTTCGGAAACCGGCTTGTTCGGGAGGCTGGTAGTCGTCAAGTCTGCGCGCGAGACGATTCGTAATGACTCTCGAAAACAGCACGTAGACGCGGCTCAGAAGGGAAATCGGTCTGTAGTTCTTCAAGAGAGCGTTGTCACCTTTCTAGAAGAACAAGACCACCGCACTTCTGCTCCACGCCTCCGGTGTAATGCCACCATGGAGGACGGAATTAAAGAGCTTCTGAAGGACTTCAAGTACCGGTTTTCCACCCGCTTTCAGAAGCTCCGCTGTAATTCCATCCTCGCCTGGGGCCTTACCGTTTTTAAGGTGCTGGAGAGCCATTCTAATCTCGCTCAGACTGACGTCCGGGATATCTTCGGAATAGTGTCGGATGAGACTCGCTCTTGGATCGTTACTCACACTTGCTTGGATCGTTGCTCCAACGATGACGTGTACAACTGCCCATAGAACCTCTCAATCTCACTCAAAATCTCAGGTGTCCCGGAAACGATGCTGCCACATTCTGTCTTCAGCTTTGACAGTTGGCTCTTTCTGGCAGACAGATCTCTGGCAAAGACTTTGGAGCCTTGGTTCCGCTCGATCGCTTCTTCAATACGAGCTGTATTGAAGTTGCGTAAGTCCCGCCGCATGCATTTGGAGATCTGTCTGTTCAGATGCCTGTATGCTGTCAAGTCTGTTGAAGAATGTAGCTTCATCTCCCGTCTAACAGCCATGAGATTAAGAGTGTGATCGGAGAGTTTTTGTGTTCTTCTGCGGCGGGTCTTGCAGAACTTAGCCTCGACCGCATGGACAGTTTCCACGAGCTTGTCATTCATATCGTCCACTTCATTGCAGTCTTCTAGGCACTGACAACGGTTTTGTAACTCGAGCTGAAAGGTTTCGGGACATTGGATTAGAGCACGAGGGGGACGGAGCGTTGACTTCATTAGACGAGACCTCTCCAACTTAACGTTTAGGTTCAGTGTGCCTCTAACCATTCGGTGATCGCTACCAGTTTTCACCCTCGCGATCACGGAGACATCACTGAACAGTTATCGTCTGGTCGTCATAATGAAGTCAATCTCATTTTTTGTCGAACCGCCGGGCTCGACCAGGTCCACTTCCTGTGGGGCCGCTTCTGGAAGAAAGAGTTCATCATAAAGAGTCCCTCTTTCTCCATGAAGTCGGCCAGCTGCTGGCCCCTTGGGTTCCGTTGCCCTATTCCTAATTTCCCTACTTTCAGCTCACCGTTCTCTCTTGTGCCTAGTTTTGCATTAAAGTCTCCCATTAACACCGTATATTGGGTTTTGGAGGAATGCATGGCTCTAGAGATATCCTCATACATTTCCTCCACCTCCTCATCGGGGTGTGCCGAGGTTGGTGCGTAAACCTGTATGACCTTCAGCGAATACCGTTTGGTGATTCTGAGTATAAGGTACGCAACCCTCGTCGACACACTCCCGATCTTTACAACGTTGTTAACGAGAGACTTGTGGACGATAAATCCGACACCTCCTTGGGACAGATGGTCGCCCTCCCGGTAATAGAGCAAGTTGCCGGATTCGAGGATTACCGTGTCCTCCCCCTCTCTTCGGACTTCGGATAATCCTATAATATGCCAGCGCAACTTGTCTATCTCTTCTTCCAGCTCCACGATCTTCTCGTCAGTCCTCAGGGTGCGTGCGTTGTACGTTGCCAGGTCGAGTCGTCTAAGGTGGCAACCGAACCTCCACCGGAGATTCTTAGCACCCCCTGCCCCGCCGTTACCATGGTCGCCACCGTAGCCAAGAATAGCGGGGCCGCCGGGGACTGGGGGCCGTTTCTTTGTTACTGTCATTCATAGGGGGGTATTTGCCATAGTTGCCACGCTTGGCGAGCGGGTTGGCAACCGCAGTTTTTTTTTATTGTTAGTTTGTTGTTATCAAGAAGATGCTGCTGCCCATCTCCTGCCTGTTTCCCTTTGTCGCCTTTTACGACACCCACGGGAGGATATGGGGTAGTGGATATTCTTGACCGCCACTACACGGCAAGATATTCGTATTCCTCCTAAATCCATATTGTTATCTTTAGACGTTGATAGTCTTTTCACAAATGTCCCATCCCCTGACTGTTTGCCTATACTCGCAGATCTCTTTGAAAAACGTCGTCTACATCCCGGGGAAACAAATGATCTTCTTAACTTAACCTCTCTCTGTATGAAACAAAACTATTTTCGGTTTAATAACCGTTTCTATCTACAAAAAGTAGGGTTAGCTATGGGGTCCCCTCTATGTCCCCTTATGGCGGACATTTTCATGGATAATTTCGAAAAACAACATATAGTTATCAATCAAAATATCTTATATTACTATCGATATGTAGACGACATAATTATTTGCTGGACTGGCACAAGGAGACAACTGGATGTTTTCCTCAATAAAATAAATAGAGTCCATGACAAAATTAAATTTAAACTTGAATTGGAACAAGATTGTTCCCTTAATTTTCTCGACTTAACAATAACAAGAAAAGAATCGTCACATGTTTTCCAAATTTATCGAAAGCCAACTCACACCGACACGGTCATCCCCGCGTCATCATGTCATCCGTGGCAACATAAAGTAGCCGCTTTTTATTGTTACATTAACCGTTTGTTCACTGTACCATTAAGTAAAGAAAATTACTTAAACAAACTTAATATAATTTATCAAATAGCGGTCTCTAACGGTTTTTCAAAAAATCTCATTAACAATTTAATTAAAAAGAAACAAAAGCATGTTATTCGCAACTCTCTGTACGCGGTTCAACCTCAAAGTGTTCATCGATATATGAACAGTTTAACCTACTTAGGCCCCATATCTGAAAAAGTAGCTAATACTCTTCGAAAAAACGGCGTTCATGTGGCGTTCAAAACAAACAATTCTCTGTAATAGTAAAGATAAGTTGGATATTCGTCAAAAGTCAGGTGTTTACAAACTTGTTTGTGACGAATGCCACGCCGTTTACGTGGGTCAGACTGGTCGCAATCTCGAGACACGTTATAAAGAGCATTTAGCCGCGTACAGGAATTGCAATCCCGATAAATCCCATTTTGCCAAACATCTTTTGGACACTGGACACAACCTAGCCAACGACCACTCCCTTAAAGTCTTACATACGTGTAATAAAGGGCTGTGGCTGTGTGTGCTGGAACAGTTAGAGATATTAAAAAGTAATAATAATACCGTTGCATTGCTGAATGAACAAACAAATGTTACTAACTCACCTCTCTTAAATATCTTCAAGCCTGCTCTCTAATAATAGAGAGCCTCGCAATATGGTCGTTTGTCACCCTCACGGTGATCGGCGATTGGTTGCGTGGTTGGAGGGTGGGCGTTGCGCGGCGGTTTGTTTTTAATTTTACAAACGGCTGCGTTAGTCCAGCGGTGATTGGTCGCATATTTTATCGCATGACGCAGTCGCTCGCTCCTTAAGTAGAGAGCGGTTGCATCATCGGTCTGTATAAAAGGCACTTGTTTTGACTCGCCGCTCACTTAGCGGTTAGCCACCGTAGAGTCTATATCACCTGAGGATGCCTCGTGTAGAGGCGAAACACGTGTCGTATTATCGTCAGTGGTGTGTCTTGCCTAGTGTAGTGGTGTTGGGAGTAGCGGTGCTGGGATTAGTGGTGACGGGGATAGTGCACGCAATTGAGGGAGGGCCGGAGGTGCTCTTCGTACTAGGTAAGATACATCATTTTATTTTATAACGCGGATATTTGCGAAGTAAATTTTTGTAAAAGCTTTTATTCATTGTATCAGCTTGGATCAAATTGAGAGGATATTGGTCCCTCCAACATCCTCCCAATTGGAGAGAAAAAGTATATAATTGAATTATACGTTTGTAATTGTTTTATACGATTTGCAAGTAATAATCAAAACGAGCCAATAGCCTTGCTTTAAAAAAGTCCTTAATGCCAAAATCGTGATAATGTAATTTCCAGTCGCTCAATCAATTGCTATGATTTCTATAAGTAGAGCTAACACATCCTGACTTTATTTTCTTAACTGTTTCAATTTCCCTATCTTGCTCTCTGTCAAGATTATTCTTCTATTCTCCTCCAGCATTGAAACGTGGTCCAAAGTGATCTACCTGAATGTACAAGATGTTTTATTTTACAGTTATTTTTGGCTACGATTAAATTATTTATTATTGTGAGAGGTGCTCCAAAAATAGGTCATTTATTGTTTCATCCATCAGTTTTTGAAGCCAATAATTCACTGGCACAGATTGCACGTGTCCATGAAAGTAAGTACTAAAAATCAAGTAAGTACAAATTTGCGATCGAATAGTATGGCAGAAGATTATTCACATAAAGAATACAAACAAAACAGTTACGATTTCGACGAACCTATTTGTAAACAAAAATGTGATAGAATTCTCTGATCTCTCTGATATGATTCTCTCTCGCTATAATAAGAATAAATACGAACTTAACACTAAGGAGGAAACAGCAGGTTTAGATAGTGGATGTCAAATACGAGGTGATAGACTGGAATGTGGATATTTTATTGGCCCGTTTACTAATCCTCGACACCCACCTGCAAGCGATAATGTGATTAAGAAATTACATATGATCTGGAACAATACAGACTATAAGTTAGTTAGTAAATTATATTCAAATGCAACATCAAAAACATGTCTAACACTTAAAAACGAAAATAAGAAAACTTCTAAGGCTACATCTAAAAACCTTACTACATATCAATCGGTTGGATCTACATTAACAAGTTCATTTATCAACAATTCCAGACTACATACGCTTATTAATATGGACTTTTTCACAACTGAACAAGTAGATTTATTCTCAAAAAACGCATCAAATAAATTTTACATAAAAACTTCATCAGTATCAACAACAACAATATCGCCAATAAATAAAACGAATACAACTTTAGCAGGGTCTAGAAAATGTGTTGAGAATAAAGATCAGATATTCTGTCTTCCTTGATCACCTAAATTAAAAAAAAATTTAAACTAGTTGTTGCTCGTGGTGAAAATAAATTATACCGCGATAAAACTTATCCTTCGTTCTTATCTAAAACAAGCTCTGTTTACGGGTATTTCAAATTTACTCAGTTCTGTTTATACGTAACCCAATTTGATATTCCTATTTATTATACAGAATGGGATCCCTCATATATGCAATAAATGAAACCACAAGTCATATATATATATTATATATATATATATATATATATATATATATATATATATATATATATATATATATATATTGGTAAATCCAATTGGGCATACCTTAAGCGCATTAAAAAATTTGAAAAGTTTAAAAACATTTCGGCAGCACTATCGGCTTCAACACCCTCGAAAACCATGAAAATGACACCCATGATGAAAAATTGGTACCTACTTCAGCCGCCATCTTGGATTTACATTTCGACAGCACTATCGGCTTCAACACCCTCGAAAACTATGAAAATGACACCCATGATGAAAAAATTGGTACCTAATTCAGCCGCCATCTTGGATTTACATTTCGACAGCACTATCGGCTTCAATTTGATTGAATCAATTTCATTGATTCTTATTGAAAGTCATTTTTACTTTACCACTGGTTCGAAAAAAACCCTCTGTCCTGGGAAAAACCAGCAAGAAACCCAGCGGGACTTTTTTTTAAAATAAATTTTACAACATAAATTATTACAAACTATTTACAAAATTTATTTTAGAAACTGCTTGGAAGCGACCACCTCATTCCCAAGGGTTATTACCAGTATCAACCATGTATTCATTTATACTATAATAACCCTTTTTATATAGTATCAGCTTAACAAAACATTTAAACTTGGTAATAGAGAGAGCCTGTACACTTTCCGGGACCTTATTGTAATAGTGTAAATATTGCCCCAAGAATGAATTACTGACTCTGTGGAGTCGAGAAACCCAATGCCAAGAAATACAGTGGATACAAAAGGGCGCAGTTCCTCCCCATTTAAGAACACATTGGTATTCAGATATTTAACATTCGTTGTTGTAAATTTAACACAATTAGTTTTTATCTCCGTTCAAATATAGATTATTAACGTTAAACCAATGCACTAATTTTGATATAGCATTATTCACTATGTCACATATAAATGAGTTTAAAAATCAAGGAAGTATCATCAGCAAATAATACTATATCACGATTATCTGGATTTTAAGTGTTTATGGTACTAAAATAATATTATGTTATTACATAGCTAAACGTTCCTTTTAAACTTTGACCAGTAACTTTCGAAATCTTTATTCATTTCATTGAAGACAAAAAACACATAACCTGTTATTTTTCTAAGTTGAAATAGAAGTAAGTACTCTAAACTAAAACGGTATAAATAGGACTTCATGAACAACTACCATCATCATTGTTGAAGGAAACTTGCCAACATGAACACTGTAAGTCAACATACTCTTATTAATGATTTCTTATATTTACTCGAACACTATACATTTTTAAATAAAACTAATTTTACGGACTTTATCGCGTATATTAATCTATTTTTATACCTGTATCTCCTGTAGTCGCCGACATATTCATGGAGGACTTTGAGGAGAAAGCCCTTCTTACTGCTCCTGTAAATCCAAGATTCTAAGCGGTACGTAGACGATACTTTCACAATTTTACCATCTGACAAAGTAACTGCATTTTTAAACCACCTTAATTCCATAAACCCTAAAATACAATTCACAATGGAGTTAGAGGCAAACAATACTTTAGCTTTCCTAGATGTTTTAGTCATCCGAAATCCTGGTAACACTATTGGTCATACTGTGTACAGAAAAAATACCCATACCAACCGATATCTAAATGGTGAATCTCACCATCATCCTTCACAGTTAGCTACCGTGGGAAAATCTTTGTTTCAGAGAGCACGAGGGATCTGTGACAGAAAACATCTGGCCGCCGAGCTTCAGCACGTCGAGCAAGTACTGCAAGACAACAAGCTTCGGGTCCCGCGCCTACGTCACAGTGACCGAGTGAAGCCAGCCACAGTCGAGCGTGTGCCTGCTGTACTACCCTATGTCAGAGGAGTCACAGACAAGGTTGGCTACATCTTGAAGCGAGCTTCCATTAAAACATACTTCAAGCCGCTGAAGAAGATTGGTCAATTTTTACCATCCGTCAAGTGTCATATCCCTCTACAAGATGCAGGAGTGTACAAGCTGGATTGTGAATGTGGTCTCTCGTACATAGAACAAACAAAAAGATCTATTAAAACCCGCGTTAAAGAACATATAGCTGACGTGAAGCACCGACGTATCGGGAAGTCTGCAGTTTGTGAACATGTTCAAGATCGTCCCCGCCATTACATTAGATTTGATAGACCACAAATCCTCGCAAAAGAACACCGATTCCTCCCAAGGATGATTCGCGAGGCTATTGAAATTAAAAAACATCCTAATTTCAATAGAGAAGATGGATGGGTGCTGCCATCTGCTTGGGATCCCATAATTAATAAAATCAAATCCAAACCCAAGTATACCACTGCTAGACTTCAAGATACTGTAAACTCATTCTGCGTAAATCGGACCAAAAATTAATATTAAAAAACTGAAGGTAGCCGGGCTAACTATGACAGCAGGACATCAAACACCTCAGTCCACCGTGACCACGGGTGCTGGAAAGCACCCGAAACGTCGGGAATATAAAAATAGATTAATATACGCGATAAAATCCGTAAAGTTAGTTTTATTTAAAAATACTCTTATTATTTACATAACATTTAAAGTTACATCTATTATCAATTATGAATTAAATCGCAAGCAATAAGACAGAATGCCTTGTTACCAGTTCAAAGGGTCTCCGGCTCTCGTCACTTATCATACGATTACATTGCCGCTATTTCACGTTGACATTTTGTGCGAGTGTGTTCCTTCCCCGGTTCAGTCGACCCATTTGCGCTGCAGGGATATTAGATTGCAGCGTGGCTCAAACACTAAAATGTTAATGTTGTTACACTAAACATGTTCAGTGTAAAAGTTTTTAGATATTCCTAAAACTATTTCACTTACAGGTCCTGTATCTTGCTCTTTTGTTATTTGTATGCTTGGCATATGCATTGGCGCTACCGTACCCGGATGAAATGATAGCTCAACCAAAAGGCCTGGAAGCGGAAGCATCCGTAAATGGAGGTTGGGGACACGGAGGAGGTGGCAGGGGACACAGTGGCGGGGGATACGGTGGCGGCTATGGACATGCCGCAGTGATGGTGTAACGGTATATCTGAATGCACCCTTACCAATAATTATAATTAATTAATCCTAAATAAATAATAGTATAGATCTAAGTTTTGAGGTATATCTGACGAGATATACCTCAAAACTTGAAAACGAGACTGTACAACCAGTGCGTGTTGCGAGTGATTACCTATGGAACTGAGACGTGGTCCTTCACTGCTGGCCGGATGAGGAAGCTCAAGGTCGCTCAGCGAGCTATGGAGAGGGCTATGCTCGGAGTTTCTCTGCGTGATAAACTTAGAAATGAGGATATCCGCAGTAGAACCAGAGTGACCGACATAGCCCAACGGATTAGTAAGCTGATGGGCTGAATGGGCCGGTCATATAGCTCGAAGAACCGACAACCGTTGGGGAAAAAAGGTTCTCGAGTGGCAGCCTCGTACCGGCAGGCGGAGTGTAGGGCGTCCCCCCACTAGATGGAGTGACGACCTGGTAATATATGCAGGAAGTCGATGGATGCAGGTGGCTCAGGACCGTGCTTTGTGGCATTCCTCGGGGGAGGCCTATGTTCAGCAGTGGACTTGTCAAGGGCTGTAATGATGATGATGATGATAGATATAATCTTTAATAAATAATAGTAATATAGTATTCTAATCTAAAAATAAAAAGTAACAAATTATTACATATTGTTAATATAAAATAGTTATTCTACGGAACCATAGACTAGTTAATTTAGTCCGCGCAGCGTGAACCATTTTGCTCACCGATCTCTAAAACAAAAGACTCGGTAGGATTCGGACACGACGACGAGTCTCCGTTCGGGCCATTCCTCTTTCATTTCTACCTGAGACCGCTTCAAGTTCACAACGCGCGTGACCCTCCTACTAACGACCGTTGAAGCTGCTTACATTATTTATATTGTCTTAAATTATTCGAGGTGCAGTTGATCCCGCTGAGGTGAGTTCTTATTTATTGAAACATTGTAACTGTTCTGCTTAATTATCATCGCTTCTGCTGAGGTTGCTTAGTACTTAGCTTTAAGAATTTTTTAACTTCCTAGAAGGGGTGCTGGATTTGACTAGGGCGCATATAGTGCTATAGGAAGTTTCCCTAATGCTGGCCTCCGTCTGGGATTTCAGAATCTACTGCTACCTAGCATCTACTACCACCTAGCATCTACCTGCTACCTGAGCATCTACCTACTACCTAAGCATCTACCTGCTACCTAAGGGCTACTGCTTACCGAGCCGCGAGCTGACGGAGTGTTGGCCTACCCTCCTACTAACGGCCATCATCACTGTAGGGCTTGGGCTTCACCGGCTTCTTCTGCTAGCTGGCGGCTGTCTACGGCCCTGGGGGAACAGCGCTTGGACTTTTCGCCCCTACGTCAGGCCAGTGATCCCCTTCATAGAAACTTACTTGTACGTGTGCGGAAGTAAGATAAATAAATAATTTACAATAAATCTCGGCTTTTTAAGAACCCACATATTTCTGTACCCTAACAGCACAGTGGCGCTCAACGTGGTTAATCTTACTTCCAAACATTCCCTTTTTTTATCTCGCTTTGCTGCTGTCAACTTATTTTTTTTATGAACGAGGAGGTGTCTACAACAGCGAACTGGTACGTTTTTTTATAATTTAATAAGCGTTCATATCCACCAACTTATTATAGTGTCGATTGTTATGTAGAATATTACTATTACTTACCTTTTTTATAGGAGAGGGGGCAAACGAGCATGCGGCTCACCTGATGGTAAGTGACTACCGCCGCCCATGAACAACCGCAGCATCAGGGGAATTGCAGAAGCGTTGCCGGCCTTTTAAAAAGGAGTAGCCTTTTTTCTAGAAGGTCCCTAAGTCGATCGGTCCGGAAAAATCGCTGGTGGTAAACTATTCCACAAGGAAGTTGTGCGAGGAAGAAAACATCTTCTAAATCGCACAGTGGTGGACCGCCAATCATCCAGATAGTGTGGATGGTATCGGGAGTTCTGCCGCGATGTGCGTTCGTGAAATTTGGGAGGTGGGATTAATCCTAACAACTCCTCAGAGCACTCCCCGTGGTAAATGCGAAAGAAAATGCAAAGAGATGCAACATCTCTTCGCAGCGCCAATGAATCGAGCCGATCGGAAAGGACTCGGTCGTCGACGATTCGAGCCGCTCTACGCTGGATGCGGTCAAGTGGAAGGAGCTGGCACTGGGGAGCCCAGGCCCAGAGATGGGAACAGTATTCCATGTGAGGCTGAACCTGCGCCATGTGAAGTTGCAGGCGTTGAGCCGGCATGAAATACTGTCCCGCTCTGCTGAGCACGCCAAGCTTTTTAGAGGCCAATTTGGCCTTCTCTTCCAAGTGACCACAAAACTGCACGTTACTCGATATGTCGACGCCGAGGATTCCGATACTGGCTGAGGCAACAAGGGGAGTACCTTGAAACTGAGGAGATACGACAAAGGGGTTCTCTTTAGTGGTAAACGCGCAAACTTGTGTCTTCTGAGGATTAAACTGGACTAGATTTAGTCGCCCCCAATACGAGACTTTGTCCAGCAAAGACTCGACTTCAGACACAAGTTTGTTCCGGTACTCGGTGACGTTTTCCCGAGAAATACTGGAGCGGCCGGTGTATAGAGCATCACCAGTGCTGTCATCCGCATAGCAACGAATGCTGCCGGCTTGCAACATATCATTGATATGCAGAAGAAACAGCGTTGGTGATAGCACGCAGCCTTGTGGAACACCAGCGTTAATAGGCTTGTAGTCGGAGCATGCATCGTCTACAACGACCTTGATGCTCTGATCTGCAAGAAAGCTGGTGATCCAATTGCATAATTTCTCGGGAAGCCCATAGGAAGGGAGCTTCGAAAGAAGCGCTTTGTGCCAAACCCGATCGAAGGCCTTCGTAATGTCCAAACTAACGGCCAATGCCTCCCCCTTGGACTCTACTGCCTCCGCCCATCTATGAGTTAAGTAGACCAGTAGATCACCAGCTGATCGACCCCGACGAAAACCGTACTGGTGGTTACTAATCAGCTGGTGATCCTCAAGGTACCGCATGAGGTGGCAGTTTATAACGGATTCCATTTTTTTGGAGAACAAGGAGGTGATGGCGATAGACCTGTAGTTGGACGGGTCTGAGCGGTCGCCTTTTTTAGGGATCGGGTGGACAAAAGCTGTCTTCCATGATTTCGGGACTACGCCTAGGGAGTAGGAGTACCGGAAAAGACGCGTTAGAACCGGTACCAGCTCCAAACCACACGTCCTCACACACTCACGCACAATTGGGGGGATTCCGTCAGGCCCACTCGACTTGTGGGTTTCAAGGGAGAGGCACTCCTCTGAGAACCGAGCGCTGTGAGAACCTTACATCCGGCATGGAGCACTCACACCGCGGGATGATCGGCGGTGTGTTCCCCCCGTCATCAAGAGTCGAGTTGGACGCAAAAAAGGAGCCTAGAAAGTCGGCTTTCTCTTTTGCGTCGTGGGCAAGTGAGTCGTCCTCCCTGTGCAGAGATGGTAGTGATGGCTTACAGAAATTCCCTTGGACAGCCTTGGCGAGAGACCAGAATGCACGGGTTCCCGAAGGAAGGCGAACTAGTTTCTGTGTGTGCTCTGACTTTGCCTTGGCAATAACTCTTTTGAAGGACCTGGAGGCGAAATTATACTTCTTTTTAAGTGTGCTGGTGTTTACATCCCGAGTCGCCGAAGCCGCAGCCCAGGCTTGATAACACTCCTGCTTACTGCGTAATGCAGTCTTACAGGAGCGACCAAACCAAGGCTGAGATCTGCCTCCGATGGGTACCACAGATGATGGAATAAATAGTTCCATTTCCTGTAGCACCACATCAGTGACAGAGTCAGAAACAGCGCTGGGATCATCCGGCAAGAAGCAAACCCGCCCCCGTGGGTAGGAAGCAAAGAAAGACCGCATTCCGTCCCAATTCGCCGATCTGTAATGCCAAACACGGCGGCAACCTGCAGAACGCAACCGCGAGGGGAGCGTGAGTGGCACTACACACCGGATCAGACAATGGTCCGAAGAGCCAAGAGGGGCATCGACGGAAACCTGATATCCGTTCGGATGAGAGGTCAGCAGAAGGTCCAACAGGGAAGGTATATGATCCTCAACATCTGGGATCCGCGTAGGCGATGTAACCAGTTGTGTCAGACCATATGCCAAGGCAAAGTCATAAACAGATCTCCCCGCATGATCGGTTAAACGTGAACCGAGCCGTTCGGCATGGTGGGCGTTAAAATCGCCAAGGATCACGATCTCTGCGGATGGGACCTGTTGTAGCAAGGAATCTGTAGCCATTTGGACGTGGTGATGAGTCGGTCTGTTTCGGCATTACCGCTATGGAACCTATAGAGGCACCCGTAGACGCGCGGATGGTTGTCGCTGTCTAGGCGTAGCCAAAGGATGGACAGGTCCGAACCTTCAAGACTGCCGAGGCGTCGAGAACAGATGTCCTCTCTGACATACACGCAAACTCCAGCCCTAGGCACAAAGGAGTGCTCCAATTTGTACCCCGGGTAGGAGAGATACGAAATATCAGCCGGAGAGGAAACCTGCGTCTCGGTCAGAAAGAGCAAGGCCGGCTTCACTGTCTCGAGATGGTAGTGGACGGCGTTTAGGTTAGAGTGAAGTCCCCTGATGTTGCAGAAATTTACGGAGAGCGTGGCAGGGGTCGCCTTGGTGTTCTTGCTCAGTTTGCCCCGAGCAGTTATGTTTTTGAGCGGAATTTTGCCCCCCCCCCCCCCCCCCCGAATACGCGGGGCAGCCTGAGCACCCACGCTGAGGATCAGAATAACATGGTCGTGGATGCTCAGCGAGGGATTCTCCAAGGGTACTGGTACCCTCCTGGGGTAGTTTATGATGTAATTCCGCTACCATGTTGATGGGGGGGGGGGGGGGAATTGGGCCTCCGGCCTCCTGCACTCACCAGGCGAAACGCAGAAGCAGAGCTTCTACTTCACGCCGGTATTCTGTGAGGTCGTGGTACCAACCCGGCTCGAGCCGGCCCATACGTGCAACAGCAAATACTGCTGCGTGGCTCCACCACCTATTCTTTTGTTAATATAATAAATGTAGATATTGTGAATTATTAAAAGTCGTAATTATATACGTAACAGCTCGCATCCAAACAACTGTTGATTTTGCTTTTTAATTGTGTAAGTACCTACATTAAAATTAGTAATAGTTTACACCGAATCGTAGTTAGACTTTATGTTGTAGTTTTTTGTAAAGAACAGAATTGCAGTTGTATAGTTTTAGATGCGGTAATTTTATGCTTGTAGTATCCTGCTGTTCTTTTTGTCTTGTTTTTAGCATTTTGTTGTAAATACACAATGGGAACTCACCCTATTAAATATTTTCTGATTAATAAATAGGAGTTAAATACGAAGTACTTATTAGAGGCGATGAACCGGCTCCTAATGTATTAGGCTTACGGAAACAGAAATCAAAACGTATTTCGTTAATACCTAATGACGATCTTTTTGAATCGGGTCTTGATATAACGGTTGATTATGAGGGCGTTCAAAGTTTTATAACTGAACTGGCTACCCGAATGAACTCCTTAACTGAACAATATGATTATAATCTTTTTGAGCGAACCAAAGCCTTGCATAATCATATGTATCATCGTTTAAGACGAATAGACAAATCTAATCCTTCAGTCGTAAGAAAGATAAATTCTTCAAACAAAGAATTCGACATCTTATCGACAAAATTATTTTCTATGCAAAAGTTAGACTCTGCTAATAATACCGCATCCGAGCAAACTAGTTCTGCAAACTTGTCTTCACTACGTGACGGCTCGCCCATTGTGCTCACATATCGGTACAGTGCGTACATTCGAGTACTATCGAGCTGTACGGTACAACTTGCGTTCGTGCGTTCATACAAAAGATAAAAGAGTTTCAAACTGTTAGGAATTTACCTTCAATTAAATTATTAATGTGTGCATCGGAATTATTTACTGATAATGCGCTTCATTGGTATCGTAGTGTTCGTGATACAGTAAGTACTTGGGAAGAATTACTTAATCTACTAAGCGAGGATTTCACACCTTTTGACTACGATTACAAACAAATGTCCGAAATTCGTAACAGAACACAGGGTGAATCCGAGAACATTATTATATATTTATCAATTATGTCTCAACTCTTTTCACGTCTATCTGCACCACTTTTAGAAAAACCTAAATTAGATATTCTGTTACACAACATACGACCGTGCTATGCGACTGTTCTCACATCCCTGTGTTACCGGTGTTGATTCTATAGCCACACTTCGTAAAGTATGCCTTAATTATGAAAAAATTCAGTGCCTATCGTCTCAATTTCATGAACCTCCGAAACCGTCAAGTAAAACCCTTGCCCCTGATTTAGCCTATACAAAATCAGAACCAAGCTTTTACAAAAATAATTACTTTATAATATATTTATATATATATATATATATATATATATATATATATATATATATATATATATATATATATTACATTATAATAAAAAAATTTAATACCCAGTCAAATAATAATTTCTATCATAATTATAAATATCACCTATTGAATCTAACCCTAGTACTTCAACTCGAACACCGGTTTTCTGTCCACGTTGCCGTAATAATGACCATTCGTTGAAACAATGTAAACAGGAACGTTACCCAGTCTGCTTTAAATGTGGCTTAAAAAAATTATTTACCCTAACTGTCCTCAATGTAAGTCTGAACAGAAACAAAAAAACTAGATAGCTAAGATTGTTGCATGTCAGCGGTAAATGATAGATCGAAAACTGCTTCTAACTTCGATATGGAAGACTGAAAAAATTGGTTAACTACAACAAAAATTTACTTCTCGAGTTATTCTATTGCAACAATCTTCGATAAAAAACCTAACTCTGATGTACGCCCTAATGCTACCATCACAGTAGGAGACAAACCTATGTGTGGGTTGCTCGATTCTGGCTCAGCTGTTAC
This sequence comes from Parnassius mnemosyne, assembly GCA_963668995.1. Classification (NCBI taxonomy): domain Eukaryota; kingdom Metazoa; phylum Arthropoda; class Insecta; order Lepidoptera; family Papilionidae; genus Parnassius; species Parnassius mnemosyne. The sequence continues at coordinate 18,347,625 of CAVLGL010000068.1, read as the reverse complement.
AATACTAGGTAACAACTCTCATCTTGACCTACCTTCTTCATCTAACTTCCATTATCAAATGCGACACCCTTCAATCATTTATTTCAGCTAGTGGTCATATTATCTGCAGTCGGGTATATTAATCTTCCCGTTAAATTTGAAAACCAACTTAATTACCTAAAAGACTATTATTCCGTCGGTTACATCACCACTCATTTTGGGTGTAGACTTTTGGAAGAAATTTAAGCTATTCCCAAAGTTCTCTAGGTCTATTTCACTATCTCATACTAAAGAGCAGCAAATATCTTCTTTTAATAATAAATCTATAGCCTTATGTTCTTATGATGATCTTAATGAAGTCCAAAAGAATTCGGCAAATAATTTTAGACTTGGACGCACTCATCTGATAGAACATCAAATTTATACCGGAGGTTCACTGCCTATTCGCCAGCGGTACTATAGATTGGCACCAGATAAATTACGCATCATTTTCAAATTTTCAAAAACATTTTCAAATTACGCATCATATCATCATATCGAACAACTAGACAAAATGCTTAAACTCGGTGTAGTGGAATCTTGCGAGAGCCCGTGGTCTTCCCCTATACTACTAACGCCCAAGAAAGATGGTAAATTAAAATTCTGCCTGGACAGCCGTAAACTTTATTCTATTACTCGTAAGTATGAGGAGGATGGTTTCCGAGATATAAGATAACCTTAAAAACGCTAAATATTTGAGCAGTATCGATTTGTCTAAAGCATTCTGGCAAATATCTATTTCCGAAAAAGACCGTGACAAAACTGCGTTCTGTATATCTACTCGCGGTACGTATAGATTTGTCACCATGCCTTTTGGATTAAACAATGCTCCCGCTACGCAACAAAGGCTGGTCGATCAGTTGTTTAATAATAGTCCCGAGTTCGATAATTCTGTTTGTTTTTCTTGACGATATAATTTTAATATCACCTAACTTTGACGATCACATTTTGCTTCTTACGAAAGTCTATGATAAAATTAAATCCGCTAACCTAACAATTAATTTAGAGAAGTCAAATTTTTTTCGTAACGAACTTAAATATTTAAGCTATGTTGTCAACTCTAAAGGCTTACTCGTAGATCCCGGCAAGGTTGAGGCAATATTGAACTTTCCTACCCCTACTAATAAAAGGGAAGTCAAAAGATTTCTTGGAACTTCTTCATGGTACCGAAGATTTATTCCCAATTTTAGCCCAATCGCTGGTCCACTTAACAAATTAACTTCTACTGGAAAAAAGCTGCCCCATTTTCTTGGTCTAAAAAGGCTGATGATTCCTTCAAAAAATTAAAGGAATGCCTAATATCCGCCCCAAACTTATCCTGTCCGAATTACGGCAAGCCCTTTGAAGTTCACACAGATGCGAGTGATTATGGTATAGGAGCCCTGCTCACTCAAACAGTTGATAATGTGGATCTTGATCAGCATTTAGTTTTGACATAAAAAATCGTCGCGGTGCTGACAATGTTATTTCTGACGCTCTTTCACGCGCATGTCCAGTATCTGCCATGGATTATCATCCTAATGCTACACAAACTACGTATCAGTGGTATCAAAAAATCTACACAGGTTGCCAGACTTCCGCTTCATCCTTCCCTAATTATTTTATCAAAAATGATAAACTCTATAGGCTTATGAAGAGTAAGTGCCTCTTACAAAAAGAGTGTGAATGGAAGGAAGTATGCTGAACAACGTAATTCAACTATTAAAGAAAACCATTCAGAACCTACTGCTGGACACTTAGGAGTCTTCAAGACCTACAAACGCCTGTCTCTCCGATATTACTGGCCGGGTATGCACGCCGATGTCGTGAAGTTTGTTCAGTATGCGATACTTGCATAGCACATAAGCATCAAAATCACGTTCAGTTAGGTGTTAGGGTACACACTAAGGTATGTTCTAGACCCTTTCAAACAGTTAGCGTGGACCTTGCAGGACCTCTTCAACCGACGAGAAAGCAAAATTGCTATACATATTCGTGGTTACATGCTGCTTTAGCAAATATTGCCTCGTATTTCCTATAAAGCGAGCCACAGCTGAAATAGTAAGTAGAATTCTGGAAGAAAGTGTATTTTTAGTACATGGAATTCCCTCCACCGTAACACGGTAATACTAGACAACGGTAAACAATTCTTTAGCGCTTCTCTAAAGAACACCCTTTCTAAGTATAAAGTACCTAACCTACATTATACGCCCATATACTCACCACACGTAAACACAGTAGAACGTTATAATAAAACAATAATTACTGCGACGAATTTTTGACATATATTGAAAATGATCATAGAGTGTGGGATAAACTAATTCCTCAAATTCAGTTCGCAATAAATAGCGCAGTTAATGAAGTAACTGGCTACACTCCCTCTTTTCTCGTATATAGTAAATAATTAGTTTCTTGTGGTTCTCACTACGCCGATGCTGAGTCCGATGACATTATTTATCACCCTCGAGACTCTAATTGTGAAAATTTAGGTTGCCTGTTTTCTTGTGTCTTTCACAAAGTGCAAGCTCTTCTACTACAAGCACATTCCAAAAATTGTCATACTTATAATTTACGTCGTCGGCCTGCTGAATATAATATAATAAATTCGTAGGGGACATAGTATGGAAGAGGACATTTTATAATAGTGATAAAGATAAATACTTTAATAAAAAATTTGCTCCAAAATTCACTAAATGCAAAATTATTAGTAAGAAATCACCACTTGTGTACGAATTATCTGATATGACCGGTAAATCTATAGGATATTGGTAGGTACATAAAAGACCTAAAACTTGTAAATTATACAAAATAAATATTTTCCTGAGTACCTAGTAGACTAGAAACAGATAGACGGATTTTACTACTAAAGACGCAAAATCCTTCTTCAGTTGGCGTGGTACTGTAACGGTACATCTGAATACACACTTACAAATACTTATAATTATTTAATCCTAAATAAATAATAATATAGATATAATCTTAAATAAATAATAGTAATATAGTATTCTAATCTAAAAATAAAAAGTAACAAATTATTACATATTGTTAATTTAAAATAGTTATTCTACGGAACCATAGACTAGTTAATTTAATCCGCTCAGCGTGAACCATTTTGCTCACCGATCTCTAAAACAAAAGACTCGGTAGGATTCGGACACGACGACGAGTCCCCGTTCGGGCCATTCCTCTTTCATTTCTACCTGAGACCGCTTCAAGTTCACAACGCGCGTGACCCTCCTACTAACGACCGTTGAACCTGCTTACATTATATATCTTGTCTTAAATTATTCGAGTTGCAGTTTATCCCGCTGGGGTGAGTTCTTATTTTTTGAAACATTGTAACTGTTCTGCTTAATTATCATCTCTTCTGCTGAGGCTGCTTAGTACTTAGCTTTAAGAATTTTTTAACTTCCTAGAAGGGGTGCTGGATTTGACTAGGGCGCATATAGTGCTATAGGAAGTTTCCCTAATGCTGGCCTCCGTCTGGGATTTCAGAATCTACTGCTACCTAGCATCTACTACCACCTAGCATCTACCTGCTACCTGAGCATCTACCTACTACCTAAGCATCTACCTGCTACCTAAGGGCTACTGCTTGCCGAGCCGCGGGCTAACGGAGTGTTGGCCTACTAACGGCCATCATCACTGTAGGGCTTGGGCTTCACCGGCTCCTTCTGCTAGCTGGCTGTCTACGGCCCTGGGGGAACAGCGCTTGGACTTCGCCTCTACGTCAGGCCAGTGATCTCCTTCCTAGAAACTTACTTGTACGTGTGCGGAAGTAAGATAAATAAATAATTTACAATAAATCTCGGCTTTTTAAAAACCCACCTATTTCCGTACCCCTAACGGTACAATGGTATGCATTTGTGTCATTCAAAATATATATAATTCGTTTTTATTTGTCATTATTTTTAACAGAAGATAATTCTTTTTTATTTGAAAGCAAGTGCTTCACATGTGGTTCCATATAAATTTGATGAATGTCTGACCAATAATTTTGGAGTAATTCTTAATAATTTACATTGAAATCGGTTGTACATTGTTTTTAATTTTTAAATAGTACCACTTGTATTCTGTGATTTTAATTTAATTTAAAACTAATATGACCTTAATATGATGGATTTCATTATGTACCACCATGTTAATTAATGTTAATTATTATTTAGTGTCGTTAGAGCATCTGAAAATATTATCTCATTTTTTTTAGATGCTAAGATATGCAGGTTTTCTTGCGATGTTTTCTTCGCAGCCAAGATCGTGGTAAATGGAAACATCAAATAGCAATTAAAATTTGAATCGTGTTAGCGTGGATCGAATTAGAGTTTCTTACGCACTATGAAATTTACGTTTGGACTGGATCGATTACCGGCTTTGACAAATGACTTTTAAAATTCTATCATTGAAGTTTTACTTACAGTTATAATTAAAATAAAACTGTGTTTTAGTAAAAGAATTATTTGACATACAATAGTATTTTTACTCAAGAACCTGTTTATTTACATATATAATTATATATACTCCTATGAGCTAAAAAACCATATCAAAATATATAAAAGCTATCTTAATAAATGACACAATGTTTAAAAGATCTCATTAAAAGTAAAAATGTAAAGTAGCAGCTTTAAAACGACTGCGGACCGGGTTCCTCATTACCAGCAGTATTTTTTGGGCAGGAAATAGCCTTCCGAAATACGTAGTAGCTCAAAATGCTTCATACTTACAAGATTAGGTTTCCTTACGAAGCTATTCTTCACTACTTTACCGCCAACCATGTCGGAAATCAGCTCCTAGAATTTCCTACAACAGCTTCATTGGTCCTCGCGGGAATGGTAAACGGATTATTCCCATAACCTGAAATCGTACGGCTAACTAGACGGCTCTCGTTAAATAAAATTCATAAAAACTAAAAATAAGCTTCTTCTCGTTTGTGGACCACATATACCTATTGATTAAAAACAACGAGCAACTATTGCAAATATAATAACTACACGGTCATACGGATTGGCGGTCGTAGTACGCTGACTTGGACACTACTCTTTAACAATTATGGTTATATCTAAATCACACTATAGATATCACTTATTGAAACTTATTGCACATATTGAAGTCATTGGCATCGATTGAACCTATCAATCTTCCAAATCTACGGAATATTTTAAAATAAATCACGTATTATTTCATTTGTTCCAAATACATGCGATCTTAAATTTGCCTTGCTTAAGATTCATAAAGTTTTAAAGAGATAAGAGAGATAAGAGTTCTGTCTATTTTAAGAATTTACGAGTACGATTTACAATCGCGGAGGCCCTTATTACTGTAAACAAAGTAGTTTTTACGTGGTAGAGCCATGCTGCAGCTATATTAGTAGTATGGTTGTAGCACGGATGGGTCGGCTCGACTGGGGAAGGACCACACTCTCACAGAATACCAGCGTAAAATAGTAGCTTAACGCTGCTGTGTTTCGTATGGTGAGTGTGGAGAACCGGAGACCCTTTTTACTTGAAAGGAGGCGTTCCATCTTAGTCCTCACAGGTGACAACGCATTTGCATTTTGATTCGTAATCGAGAATAGATGCAGATGTCTATGGGCCACAGCAATCACTTACCATCAGGTGGACTGTGTGCTCGTGTGCTACCCTTATCGTATAAAAAAAATCCATATTAGTCCACATGGGTGACAACGCACCTGAATTTTTCTTCGTAATCGAAGATAGATGTAGATGTCTATGGGCCACAGCAACCACTTACCATCAGAGCACACAGCTCGTCTGTCACCCATATACAATTAAAAAAAAATTAGTTTAAATAATTCCTTTGAAGTGAAATTAAAAGAATCGCTCAAATGCTCTTCAGCAGATCGTTTCCTTTTGAATCGAGTAGTTAAATATTCGGTTTAGCTTAGCACTAACTTAACTTATGGCATTCGAGTCAGAGTCCTATTGAACTTGTTTTGTGCATGGAGGAATAAACTGAATTTTATTTATACAAAAATCACTATATGTAGCTTATGAATCGGGGCAGATAAAGTACGTCTACCGTTAGCTACTGTAGTGTTTGCTTATATGTAGTATACAGTAAATATTGTTATTTGTTTTATTTACTAATAATTTACCATGCACAAAAACACAAACATACATTTATATATAAGTCACTGTCTCGAGCGCACCGCGTCAGTTACACGAGAGCCTCGGGCGAGAGTGGACGTGTTGTTTAGTTAAAGTGCGTGCCGAGCCTGTGTTACACTACAGTGGTTAGAGAAGATAGCAGACATTACAAGTGGCGACGAGGAAAAAGATAAGTACCTATTTAGTATAAAGATATAATCAAAAATAGGTTAGCAATGTGCAACTATTAGCATTGCAATTGTAAATTAATTCCTAGAGTACCCGCGGAACAAAAACTGTGGATTATGAATTATGATTTATTGTTTTTAACCCTGTTCTGATCATTTTAATAATTTATATAAAATATATGTTCGCATTTGACCACGCTTATGGTGTGCTAAAATTTATTTTCTTTATGTAGCAATGATAAAATAATGATTAATTTTAACATATGTCTATTAGCACAACTTTTATATAAAAAGATTTTTGATGGAAAAATAGTAGATGTTACTAAAAACTCCTCTCGATTCGAACCGAAATACAATATCGTTAGCTAAATTTTAGTGGCATTTAACATGTAGGTGTGATATTTATCGCCTTTAATGAAAATACTATTTTACTGCTTTCATGGCATATATAAGTCTTACAAAAATTCGTAGATACTTCACGACTTCTGTACATTGCAAAGTAGGTAACTAGTAATACTGTTTATTTATTTATTTGCTTTTTAAGGGAAACATACAGTGCAATAATAAATTACATAATAAAACATATAAAAGTAATCCTAAAAACCAATGAAGTTTCCACAGATATCTAATACATAATAAAAGCAAACCACAATATTATGTTGTATAAAATTAAAAATATAAAACAATAAAACAAGCTAAATGGTATTCATAAATTAAAACATTAAGTAGTAAGTAGTTAAAAGTAACATTATATATACAACTCAAAGTGATACTACCAATTATATATTAAGTTTTACAATATTTTCTTTGCAACTATCATATTCAAGGTGAAAAATATGTAATATTTACAATATTTTAAGTTAAACTTTTTGCATGTACGAGATACAAAATTATTTGAGGCATTTTTTTGTTTTAACTTTAGGTAATGCAAAAAGTGGTTTATTTCGTGCACCTAACCTGTGACACGCAAGATTCACCTTGCCTAAAAGTAGGGGAGAGTCGATGATATTATGAAGCAATTTGTACAACAACATTTGATCTCTTATATTACGGCGTTTCTCGAGGGTATTGCTGTCTAAGTTATCAATAATGGTAAATGCGCAATATAGGTATTGAATTTACCCAAAGCCTAAATGGCACAGCGATGGAAGTAGTCGGTATAACAAATAAACCGAAAGAGAAGGGCGAGTGTTATGGAACATATTATTATCATGAAACTGAGTTTGGGTACCAAGATACCAATCATTAAATTGAGTTGGGTACTAAGATACCATCATTAAATTGAGTTGGGTACTAAGATACCATCATTAAATTGAGTTGGGTACTAAGATACCATCATTAAATTGAGTTGGGTACTAAGATACCATCATTAAATTGAGTTGGGTACTAAGATACCATCATTAAATTGAGTTGGGTACTAAGATACCATCATTAAATTGAGTTGGGTACTAAGATACCATCATTAAATTGAGTTGGGTACTAAGATACCATCATTAAATTGAGTTGGGTACTAAGATACCACCATTAAATTGGACTTTGGGTTCTAAGTTACTACCATTAAATTGGACTTTGTGTACTAAGTTACTACCATTAAATTGGACTTTGGGTATTAAAATACCAGCATTAAATTGGAAAAAAAATATAAGAAACTGTTTCAGTTTACCCCTAAAATAATAATAATAATGATACCGTTATCAGCTTTAATGTGATAGCACATCTATGGCTATAAGGTGTGGAAAATGGAAAAGGTCTCTACTAATCTATCTGGACGTAGCTGAAGTTATATCAGCACTCGAGAAACGAGCTACGCTATTGCATTTTGGTGGCTCTGGGATAAAAGAAACCGTTGATGTATTTTAAGTAGCCATAAAAAAAAAAACTCTACGAGTATTTTCAACCTAAACGGAGCAAAGTTTATGAGCGGCATGTTTTTCGATTGCTAAAACAGAAAAAAGGAGAGACATTTGAGAAGTTTTTGATAAGATTGCGTCAACAAGCCGAAAAGTGTATCGAAAAGCAAGATGATCATTTCATAGATCAAATTGTGGAAAAGTGTAATTTGAAATTGCGCAAGAACCTTATATCTTACAAAACGTGGGAAGAGTTAAAAAACAAAAAAGTATATGCTTTTAATCAAATGTAAAGACCAGACAATTAGCATATGGTAGTAACTCTCCTTTGGCAATAGAGGGTTCATTTGAAACTATACTCCAAGTCGATGGACGAAAGGAACATACAACCATTTACGTGATTTCGGGGGGTACTAGAAACCTGTTTGGTAAGAAAACAGCAGTCCGACTGGGTGTCTTAAAACTTGGTATCGGGATAAATCAAGTGGAGAGTAAAAGCAAGCCGATCCCCTTTAAAGAGAAGGTTGCAATCAAAATTAAGAAATCACTAAAGAGTGATATAATTGAAGAAGTGCAAGGCCCGTCTAAATGGGTTTCACCAATGTTCCAATCATGAAAGAAAATGGTGAATTACGTTTGTGCGTAGATATGAGATATACGAACGCCGTTATATTGCAAGAAAACCACCCCCTGCCTACTATGGACCATTTTTGCCTAAAATGAAGAAAGCTAAATATTTTAACAAATTAAGACATAAAAAAATGCCTTCCATCAAGTGGAAATTCACTCTGAATCCAGACACATAACGACTTTTATAACCCCCAAAAGAGTATATAGATATAAAAGAATAATGCTTGGAATTACCTGCGCTTTCGAGATTTTTGAGAAGATCATTGAAAGGATGCTGATAAACTGTGAAGGGGTCGTCAATTTTATTGATGATATCCTGGTATTCGGGAACAGTGAAGAAGAACATGACGCATGACTAAAAAAAGTTCTACAGGTACTTAGTAAAAACAACGCCGTGCTGAATAGCAATAAATGCATATATAAAACGCAGGATGTAAATTTTCTGGGACACAGGCTTACACATGAAGGAGTAAACCCTTCAACAAGTACGTTGAGAGCATTATGAAATTTAAGGTCCCAAAGACCATAGAAGAACTCCAAAGTTTTTTAGGACTCTTAAACTACATAAACAAATGGATACCTAACTTGGCCGCCATGACAGAACTTCTGAAGCACCTGTTAAGACAGAAGATGAGCAAAAGGGAGAGCTTGGAAAAACAATGGTCTGGAGAACAAGATAAAGCATTCCAAAAACTCAAACGGATGCTCACGGAAATACAGATTTTAGGGTATTATGACGTCAGAGATGCAAGACAGGTGATAGCAGATGCTAGCCCTGTCGGACTTGGTGCTGTCCTTGTACAAAATGATACAAATGGCCCTAGAATTATTGCCTATGGTAATCGAGCTTTGACAGACTGCGAGCGCAGGTATAGCCAAACGGAAAAAAAGGCACTAGCATTAGTTTGGGGGGTCGAACATTTTAATATGTTTATTTGGAAAGCCTTTTGATTTAGTCACTGACTACAAGCCGCTAGAGATATTGTTCGGGTCTAAGTCAAAACCATGTGCGAGGATTGAACGATGGATACTGAGGCTACAGTCTTATTCATTCAAGGTTATATACAAGCCAGGAAAAACAAATATAGCTGATCCCTTGTCACGATTATGTAACTATCCTGATAACCCACCAAAAGGAAAAGACCAGCATGTGTACCAAATAGTGGAAAATTCTAGACCAGTTGCTATACCAATGAGTTCCATTGTAGCATATTCAGAAAAAGAACAAGAGATTTACAAAGTGAAAAAAGGTGTCCATCAGAACGACTGGGACGATTCGATTAAGAGTTACAAATTTTTTGAAAACGAGTTGTGTTTCCATGATAGCATTCTACTTCGTAGAAATAAAATTGTAATACCACAGCAACTCTGCAAGAGTGTATTAGATGCTGCATACGAGGGTCATCCAGGTATCGTAGCAATGAAGGGACGCTGGAGATCAAAGGTATGGTGGCCCCGTATCGATAAAGACGTAAAACAATTAGTAAAGGCTTGTAAATGTTGTACGTTAGTGGGTTTGCCAAACCCAACTGCACCAATGAAGAGACGAGAGTTGCCTGCAGCTCCATGGATAGATGTCACAATGGATCTAATGGAACCATTGCCAAGTAACGAGTATCTGTTAGTAGTGGTCGACTACTATAGTCGATACAAAGAAGTAAACAATTACAAAAACATCACAAGCTTACAGATTATTAAAATGGTAAAAAAAATGTTCAGTAGCCTTGGTTATCCTATTTCTATCACCGCAGACAATGGCAAGCAGTTCGTGAGTGAAGAGTTTCGATCCTTCTGTAAAGAATGTAACATTAAGTTATTTAGTACTGTACTATATTGGCCTCAAATGATCGGCGAAGTTGAAAGACAAAACAGAGATATTTTGAAACGTCTTCGTATCAACCAGATCGAGAGGAAGGATTTATAAGAAATGTTTATGGGAGTATCTTCTAATGTATAACAGCACCCCTCCTTACAGTTACCGGGAAGTTAGCGTCTGAACTGTTTTTTCACCGAAAAAGTAGGGATAAAATTCCATCAATAGGTGAAATAAATTACAGACAATCATTTAGATTCAGATATCAGGGATAGAGACAAAATACAAAAAAGAAAAAGGAAAAGAGTATGTATATAGAAAACGCAGAGCAACTCGCTCAGATATAATACAGGGAGATAAGGTTTACGTAAAAGCAGTGGAAAATAATTAATACAGACAATACAAGCTGCTTTGTGATTGTTATGAGTTATAATGAAAAAAAGAAAAAAATCTTGATAAGAAAGAGATGTAGTGTTTGCTTATATGTAGTATACAGTAAATATTGTTATTTGTTTTATTTACTAATAATTTACCATGCACAAATACACAAACATACATTTATATATAAGTCACTGTCTCGAGCGCACCGCGTCAGTTACACGAGAGCCTCGGGCGAGAGTGGACGTGTTGTTTAGTTAAAGTGCGTGCCGAGCCTGTGTTACACTACAGTGGTTAGAGAAGATAGCAGACATTACAGCTACACAATACTTATACGTTACCTATATGTTACCCCTTTACTTTGTTATTTGACACTTTTACTTTTACACTCTTATTGGACAAGTCACACGTCTAACCGTTACCGTCAACCGGGGGGAAATCTATATCGAAAATATTGAAGGAGGAGGATGATGTAGTAGAGTACGAAGAGAAACAATGTTAGAGCGATTTTCACAATTTGAAAGATTTAGACCTTTCAAATTGTGAAAATCGCTCGAATCTAAAATTTGCGACCTCATGGTAATTCATCATAATCATTACGAAATATGACAAAGTTTCAATGTATTATGCATGCATGTGCTTTTCGTATTATGCGATCTCATAATAAGCGAAGGTCATACTGTCTGGATGTTACAACTTCGACGCGGGTAACACCGCGGGGAGAAAAGCTATTTATAGTATTTTCGTTTAAATTCATCGCATTTTTACTGTCTTCCAGCGATTTTGTCATAACGGCTATATTGTCGAAAAATCGAAGATGAGTGATGTACTCGCCATTGATGATAATACCGAATCCTTTCTAGTACAGTAGCTTGAAAAAGTATTTCAATGCAGCGGTGAAGAGTTTCGGCGATATAACGTCACCCTGTCTTACATCTCTCTGCAGTTGCATATGTTTGGTACTGTGGTTCTGCACTCGGATAGCCATCGTAGCCCTACTATACAAACACTTCAGCACTTCGATATACCCACAGTCATTTTACTTAATCCCCATAACATCACGTTTTAAATTGTTTCGATAATTAAACAAAGCAAGGAGGAAAATACACATGATGAATTCATCAAAAAAATCATGTCAGATTAAATTCATAATTCCGTTACATTTTTTAAGCGTACTTATTTTTTGAAAGGTGTTGTGTACTGTTGTAATAATATATATGCTGTTTTTTTTTTGGAATCCAAGGCTAAGTATGTATAATCCAACTGCTTTCTCACAAAACTAGAGGTTGTTATAAAAATTCAAAACATAACAATTAGAATACAAAACCAATTCAGAGTATATTTTTGCGGTGATGGTATTATTAAGAAACTTGTTTTTATAAGTTTTTGTACTTGTAAAAGCTCAAATCGTTTTTATGGTCGTTCATTAATACAAATGTAATAATGAGAACAGTAAAAAATGCGATGAATCTAAACGAAAAGACTATAAATAGCTTTTCTCCCCGCGGTGCTACCCGCGTCGAAGTTGTAACATCCAGACAGTATGACATTCGCTTATTATGAGATCGCATAATACGAAAGGCACATGCATGCATAATACATGGAAACTTTGTCATATTTCGTAATGATTAGGACGAATTACTATTAGGTCGCAAATTTTAAATTCGAGCGATTTTCACAATTCGTACTCCACTACATTAATCCTCCTCCTTCAATATTTTCGATATAGATTTCTCCCCGGTTGACTATAACGGTTAGACGTGTGACTTGTCCAATAAGAGTGTAAAGTAAAAGTGTAAAATAACAAAGTAAAGGGGTAACATATAGGTAACGTATAAGTATTGTGTAGCTAACGGTAGACGTACTTTATCTGCCCCGATTATACATATAGTGATTTTTGTATAAATAAAATTCAGCGTACTCCTCCATGCACAATACAAGTTCAATAGGACTCTGACTCGAATGCCATAAGTAAAGTTAGTGCTCAAGGTAAACCGAATATTTACCTACTCGATTCAAAAGGAAACGATCTGCTGAAGAGCATTTGAGCGATTCTTTTAATTTCACTTCAAAGGAATTGTTTGAACTAAAAATAACTCGCGGGCCCAGCTAGTTAATGAATATAAAAATGTTGTTTTTAATAAATATACATGTTTTATACTACAATTTTCTGAAATTTCAGAAAATTTAAAAAATTAGGTGACACTGTCGTCAGCGTTGTTATTTTATAACTTGTTTTTGAAAGATATATGCGCAAATATGCCATATTATGTAATACGTAAGTCACTCAATAAGTTTTGAGATGCTCGAAATTTAAAATGTGCCGTACCCGTGTTATATGTTTCTAAAAAGCAAATTTATTTAAAAATAGTACTCCATAAGTAAATTGCTCAGTATTAAAAAAAACAATTTCTATTAATTTTACTGCAACGATTCCCGCGCTTTTCATTTAAAAAGATTGATCTTAACCGTGAACATTTACGCGCTATGATATATTATTATTTTAAATTTGGTTTAACCGAACAATTAAGTTTACAACGATTACAATCAGCAGTAAGGGACTCAGCTCCATCACGCGCAACAATTTTTAGGTGGTTTGCTGAATGGAAAAGGGGTAAAATTAATCTTAAAGATGACCAAAGAACCGGAGCCCCGCAAACAGCAGTAACGGCAGAAAATGTATGAACTACTGAAATGTTGGTGCGAGAAGACCCACGAATCACATATACGGACATCGAAAAGATTGTAGGCAGTTCGGGGAGCATTCATACCATCCTACATCAACGTCTTGGATTGAGGAAGCTTTGTTGTCGATGGATCCTTCGTTTGCTCTCCGAAAGCGAAAAATAGACTCGTATGGAATGGTGCCATGAAACGCGTCCTACGTTTTGAAAACGGGGCATCTAGGCGTGTTTAGACATAGACATAGACATAGACATGCATTTATTCAGCAACATACACTCATACAGTTTTGATACAGAAAATAAAATAAAACATAAAAACATCAAAGATAAAAGTAAATAACAAAAAACAGTCATAAAATGATCCGATTGCATGAGTGATGTGATGCTGAAAAGGGCACTGACTCAACGTAATGCTATCGCAGGATTGCGGTAGCGTTGGTTTTCAGCAATGCCCATTGAGGTTGGACTCGCCCGCGAGGATAGTATGTTCGCTTTATTTCTATTTTCGAGAAAGATGTTATCAAAATAATAAAATAAAATAATGGAAACAAAAAAGGATGGGAACTTTATTTATGCAGTAGGTATATATAAATGTATATAATAAATAATATAATGAGTATATACAATAAAACAATATAGATATTTATATAATACTATGAAAATATAATGCAGCTATTTTATCTGCCCTAAATATTAAAGTGACAAAAATATTCTTTTATTTTTACCTTGAAAAGGCTGATGGTATTTAGTTGGCGGATAGGTGGGGGCAAGTTGTTCCAGCATTTAGTAGCTGCATATCGGAAACTACCGCGGAATGCTGCCGTTGTGTGTTTTGGTACTGAAAGGACATTTGATTTTGTTCGAATGTCCTTGAAATTACCATCCTTGCGCCATTTTAGTTTTTCTAATAGATACTCGGGCTTTTTGTTTTGAAAGACACCGAACATTAGTGTTGCTAAATGTAGTGCTCTTAATTGGGACATTCTTAATAACTTCGATTTATTTAAAAAGGGACTGACGTGAGTTCGTGGGGGTATGTGGTGTATATACCTGGCACAAGCATTTTGGATCCTCTGAATTATTCGATCAGTTTTCGAAAGTAGCCTTGGTCCATATACCGTATCGGCATAGTTTAGCCTGGAGAGTACAAGGGAGTTGCAAAGCTTAACGCGCAGATCTTCACTCAAAAAGTCACGTATTCGGTATAATACTTTTAGTCTGTAAAAGCAATTACGTGTGATCTCGATCACGTGTCTCTCAAAGCGAAGCGCGTCATCCATCAGCAACCCCAGATTCTTAGCTTCAGTCACACGATTTATCTTCTCCCCGAGGACACACAGATCAGGATTATTTGCAACTATTCTATTTATCTGTCGCTTTGATCCCAATACTATGTATTTTGATTTGTCTGGATTAAGTACAAGAGTGTTGGCTTCTGACCACTGGGCGATTTTCGTTAGATCTCTATTTAAGTTATTAACAGCCCAGTTAGTTTGACTTGGTACAAAGGAAAGATATACCTGCAAATCGTCTGCATACATATGATATTTACAGTTCTGAATGGCTGTACTAATATCTGCTATATATAGTATGAATAAAAGAGGGCCTAGTATGGATCCTTGGGGAACTCCTCTCGTTACAGGACAAGGACTTGATAAGGAATGTGTACCATCTTTTTTAATTATTTTAACCAACTGCATGCGATCATTTAGATAACTGGAGAACCACTTGATTGCCGTCGGATCAAATCCATAATAGGAAAGCTTGGACAATAATAATTCGATGTTAAGAGACTCGAAAGCCCGTGAGAAATCAAGTAGTGCCATGATTGTACCTTCACCTTTATCTTGAGATGCTAAAATATTGTCCACTACATCTAATAGTGATGTGGTCGTGCTGTGATGCTTTCTAAAACCAGACTGCAGTTTCGGTAGTATGTGATTACTCTCCAAGTATGCTTCAAGCTGTATACATACTACTCTTTCCAGTATTTTCGACAAGCAGGGTAGGATGCTGATAGGGCGCAGGTCTTTGAAACTTATAATGCTATTGGTTTTTGGAATTGGTGTAACCAAAGCGGTTTTCCAGACGTCAGGGAAATAAGACGTGGTTATCGATCTGTTAACTATCGCGGTGATTACTTTTAGCGTGTAAGGAAGTGTTAAAACAACCATATCCAGGCATATACCGTCAGCGCCCAAAGCGTTTGACTTAAGGGAATCAATTATTTTGGCTATTGTGTTTTCGTCTGTAACATTTAACTTAAATGTTGAAGAGCAAAATCGATGGGAGCCAAAGAAAACATGTTCTGAATCGGGTGCTGAATCATTTCCAGGTATAGTGCAAAAGTGAGAATTAATCAAATCCGGGTCGTTGAGTTGGTCAGGAATTACATAGTCTCTAGATTTTTCTGATATGTTTATTGTCCGTTTAAGATTGTTCCAAAGAGCTTTAGAATTAGTTATATTGCGGTTTATATGTTGATTAAAATAGGCCTGTTTTTCGCGGTATAACGCTGAGTTTACAGCATGCTTAAGTTCTTTGTAATAAGTTTTATGCTTTTCTAATCTAGTTAAGCGAAAACGATTATGTGCTTCGTTCCGCAATTTTATCATTTCGCGAATAGTAAAGGTAATCCATGGATATGTACGCTCCTTTACTTGCTTAAGCTTTAGTGGCGCGAATTGGTCGAACAGGCTTAACACTGTTAAATTGAATTGAGAAACCATATCATTTACATGAGGTAATTGAGCCATAGAATCCCAGTCGATCCTTTCCATTTCGAAATTAAAACTATCACGATTTATGTCTTTCACTGGGCGATACAAAAACTGAATTGGTTGACATTTTGGCTTACTGATTTTAAAGTTACATGTTAAGAAAGCATGATTACTTAGAGTTGGTATGTAATCGACGGTTACGTTAGAGATTGGTAGGTCGGCGCATATTAAATCAATTAATGTAGCACTGTAAGGAGTAAAGTGTGTAGGTTCATTTACATATTGGATTAAATTTAGGCATTTTGTAAAATTGTCAAATTTATGAGTATTGTTGTCAGTTACCAGTAAATTTATGTTAAAGTCACCCAAGAGCACAATATTATCGCGATGGGCAAAAGATGATACTGAATCAGTAAGTGCGTCAAAAAATATGTCTACGTCAAGCCATGGTGGTCGATAAGCAGTACCTATTATCAGATTTATGCCGTTAACAGTTAAGTTAAGCCACATTTGTTCAACTGATATTGCGGCAGGAAATACACACGTTTTTACGGCGAGACCATGACGTACATAGAATCCAACCCCACCACCGCGTGCGCGCGTGGTACTTGAACGTGGAATATGGCGCAAGAGGTAACCGGGGATAGATGGCGCGCGACCTTGTTCTCCATCACGTAGCCAGGTCTCGTTTATAGCCATGATATCTACATCATGCTGCACCATTGCCACAATGAATTCTTCATGCCTTGTACCCAAAGAACCCGGATTTAAAAAACCAACCTTCAGCTTTTGAGTTTTAGGCGCCATTTTGCACAAAGAGCATAATATATATATATGAACATAGGGACACGAGCAACTTCAGTATATGCATATAAACATACATATACATACTTATACAAACACACTCACATATACACATATACACAAACAGAGCAGCACCGTTACTATAGCTATAGTTGTATAACAAATCAAATTTCATGTTATCTAATATTTTTCTGAAAAGTTGAATATCATAATTTATATTATAGTTAGTGTAATTAAATATCGGTGTTGTATAATATATTAAATAGTTGTTTATGAGATAAATTATTATGATAATATTATAGGATATTATAAAATATGGGCAAAAATAAAGAGAGCATTTTAAACCGGAAAATATGAAACATATAACATGTATAATATACGTATATACAAAGTAATATGCATTGTGTATCATCAGCGTCACAGCACTTACAAATAATTTGTTCAATAATATCAAAAAGTGCAGTACAGTATAATTAAGCGACATAAGCGGATACATGACAAAATGAGTAGGGCATAGACATATTAATCTAAAAATCATTTTCGAAAAATTTGTTAAATATGCAAGCGCCAACAGTTTAAAAAATAGGTTCAGCAAACGGTTAAAAAAACAACAGGAAAGCAAAAGCTCCAAGTCTAGCCAACCACCGGTTCGCCAAAAAACTTGACAAGATCGATTTCACATCTTATTCTGCGTGCCTCCGTGTTCTGATCTCGTCGCGCGTAAATGCGACCGTCTCGTGTCCACACATATTTCCAACCGCTCTTAGAGCCCATTTGACGGGCCTTGAAGAATAACTGGCGATTTATACGGGTAAGACGCTCATTTATATAGAACTTTTTCGGCAAACCCGGCAGGCCAAAACCTGTAGTATCGGCACTGCGACGGACACGCGCGCTTTGTAACAGACGGTCGCGCAGCGTTCGGCGCGCCAAGCGCACAGCAAGTGGTCGTGGCTGAACAGCGCCTTCTCCTTCTATATAACCTCGCAGTGGACCCATTCGCTGGATGCTTACAATGTCCTGTTCTTCAATTTTCACGTTTAATTTTTCACCAATAAGCATAACAAGTTGAGTCACGTTCTCACCCTTATGCTCAGGTATACAACTTATTTCTACATCAGTAAGGAGCTGTTCCTGATCACGATCATTCAACTCGAACTTAAGACGCTCCAATGTGTCGCTAAGCTTTTTGTTCTCATCCTTATATTTTTCCATGCATTCGTCTTTTTCGAGATTAGCCACTCGACTCTCTATTCCATCAACTCGCTTACTTAAGTCGCTGACGGCAAGGTAAAGCCTGTCGAACTTTGTTCCAAAGTTTACAAATTCGTTGCGCATAGCGACAATTTCCGTACGTAACTCCTCTATCATCTTACTTGTAGCATCACAGCCACTGCAACTAGAAGGTGATGAGTTCGAGGAACTACTCTGGCTTATTTCTGTTTGCACCTTAATCGGAGTCTCCGTATTATCTTTTCGTGGTTGTTTAGAAGTACAGCCCGGACAAAGCCATTTTGGAGATACTTTATAGCTTTTGGATAACTTTAAACATATTCTGTCATAAATATTAGCACAACTGCTACATTTAATAATGTCAGCCGGACTTACAAATTTCCCGCAAGCAGCGCACTTCGACATTCTAGCGTTAATATTTTATAAGGAGTTAAAATTAAATGAAGTTATGAATGTCGATGACGTCAGTAGTGAGCACGAAGTCGAGCGTAATTTTGCAGTGCGCTTAAGCAACTCTTTAGCGCGTTCAGTACAGCGGTGATTCACGATCAAAACGAACGGGGTTCGAGATTCTCGAATGTATGTACCCTCAAGTTATCACTTATTCAACTTAGGAACTGCGCAGACATATACTATTTCACTCTAAGACCTCCCACTGGGCGGAGTTAGTCCATATACACTGCACTAGAGTAATAAGGAATTGAAATTTGATAAATTGACCAATCACAATTTTTTAAGAACGAATTTTGATAACAGAATTTGTAGCAACTAGACACACGAACGTATTCCACGCAGGCGCAGCACAAACTCACTCGATACTGGTGACGAGACATGGCTCTATCAATATGATCCGGAAAATAAAAGGCAATAATCGGTATGGGTCTACTCAGAAAGACAGTTACCGACAAAACTGCAAAGACCTCGGAACGTCGGTAAAAAAAATGGTGGTTTGTTGTTCTTCGCGGAGCGGACATTTGTTGACGTCAATGGTGAAAAATTGTAGGTCAGTCAACTCTGAATGGTATACTCAGTTGCATTACCCAAAGCTTTTCAAGCTGTGCGGGAGAGAAGACCAAAGACCGGGCTTCGGGGAATCATGCTGCATCACGATAACGCCTCTTCACATACCTCCCTTAGAACAAAAGCATTTATTGAGGAATCTGGTTTTGAAACTCTAAGTCACCCGCCCTACAGTCCTGACTTAGCTCCTTGTGATTTATTTTTGTGCCCAAGTGTCAAAGAAAACATAAAAGGCAAGTTTTTTCAAGTGCCGAAGAAGCCGTGGCTGCCTACGAAGAAGCGATTCTCGAGCTGTCAGATCAATACTGGCAAAAGTTGATTTATAGTTGGTTTAGGCGAATAGAACTTTGTATAGAGCATGATGGAGAATATTTTGAAAATATGTAAAATAAATATTAATAGTTCAAAATCATTGAGTTATATGAACTACGTACTGGAGAAGCTATTCCAAACAAAAATTGTGCGCTACTCTATGCCTTCGCGCATGCACGGGAGACAGTAGAGTCGCGCATGCGCGAAGACTTTAATTTAAATATATGTCGGAGATTTACAACAGGGGATTCCAATTTTGATCTTGGAAATACATCAGGATAGCGTTAATTGTTAAAAATAATAAAAGTGTGAGAGCGGATGTTCAACTTGCTCTCTTGCTTACGCAGTTAAATCATTATCAGTAATAAGACAACGTAACGCACTATACATTCAGTATCGTGAAATTACAGTTTGACCACACCGTAACACGTCTCCGCCACAATCACACACTAGTGTGACGTGAGGTACGTAATTACATGATAACACCAAAATATGTAAACCAACAGCAACACTACTTATCTCAATGTAACACGGGGCAGCCTCTCCTTGCCTGCAC
Organism: Parnassius mnemosyne; assembly: GCA_963668995.1. Taxonomy (NCBI): domain Eukaryota; kingdom Metazoa; phylum Arthropoda; class Insecta; order Lepidoptera; family Papilionidae; genus Parnassius; species Parnassius mnemosyne. The sequence goes on along the minus strand of CAVLGL010000068.1, from coordinate 18,327,336 downwards.
TAGAAGAATTACAACAACGAACAGAACCACGACACTATCTTAGCACTACCGTAGAATGACCACACTCGTTGAATGACTTAGGCGGAATCTCCCGCGCACGGCACCTACAGTGAACTTTATACTACAGACACAAGAGGGGGTTTCTCGATATAACCTCCATTCTACCTCGATCCAACTGGGTATTTTATAGACGCTCCGACACGGCCGTTCTGACGTACGGCCGTCCTCGGGCGTGTATTTTCATGCATCCTGTAACAAACACTATTAGTCCACCAATTCGTCCGCTCGTCCGTCCTGGAGTAGTACATGAGTAGGTACATATTATTAGTTCGCAAAACTAATCGTTAGATGGCGATGCTTGTTGCACTATGGCGCCATCAATCTACGACACGGCCATCCCTTACCAGCACCTGTCCTTGGTAGTGCCTGTGGACAGAAATATGCTTAGGGATTAATCTAGCTCGGCTATCCTGCCAATCGAAAGAAGATCGATTCCAAATGGTACTTTACTTCTCCTAAGTCTAAGTACAATAGTCAATTGTCATAATTGACACTGCCCTGTTATTAAGGCTTCTTACAGAGTGTTTCCTGCACAACATGATTTATTGTGAAAGGTCCGATCAACAAGTTACAACACAGTAATTCTAACAATTTCGTTACTCTTTACCATAATTCATAAGCAATGAATACTCAACTCGGGAAATATTCATTGAAATCTGTGCACCAACACAGGCCAGAATCACACCAACGATTCTTTACATATCTGCCGTCACATATGCCAGAATCGCACCAACGATTCTCCACATATCTGCCGCCAAACATGCTACAACACATGAGGGACTCTGTGCACCAACACAGGCCAGAATCGCATCAACGATTCTTTACATATCTGCCGTCACACATGCCAGAACTGCACCAACGATTCTCCCCATATCCACCGCAAAACATGCTACAACACGTGAGGGGTTTCGCGCACCAACACAGGCCAGAGTCGCACCAACGACTCTTTACACATCTACCGCCACATATGCTAGAATCGCACCGACGATTCTCTACATATCTGCCGCCAAATATGCTACAACACATGAGGGGCGCTTTGCTCCAACACAGACAAGAATCGCACCAACGATTCCCTAATGTCCCATCACCACATATTACTCATAAGGTAGGGTCTAAAGTTTTGGAGTATGAGTATACAAGCCATTCTTTATCAGATTTGATCTCACTACCGCTGTCATCAACAATGACATCTAATTCTCGAGTAACTTGGTGATCAGAGATCTTCCTCACATGATCATGGGGGTATTTGTAGGGTACTTTGCACACTAACATGACCGATTTCGGTTAAACTTACAATATTTACACTTTTGCCACTAAACTTTGGCGCAACACAATCTTTGATGGGGCTCTCTCATTTGACACCAGAATCGTAATAAAATGGGTACGACTCGCCAGTATTCATCAGCACACCGCTGTGATTGCTCACATAGCAGACGTAAACACATCGCTCACTGCTCGCCGCTGCGGCAGGCATAAGGCAAGTGCACGTGGCTATTAAAACAAACCAACACAGCTATAGTTAGCTGCCATTAAGCAAGCTCACGTGACCAAAATAACAGCACAGGGCGTGCCGCACTCGCACACCGATTCGTTGCGCCGCACCAGCGCCAGCAAGACGCTGCGCCGCACCACGCACTCGAAGCGTCAAAGGGAGCAGCAGGAGCACCTAAGAGTTCACAGGCATCGTCAGGGTTGTCGTCATCGTGATCTGAGTGAAAAAAAAATTGGTTAATTATCAGGACAACATACACCGTTGCCTCTCCTCTCATCTATCACGCATACGAGGTCGTCTAATAGAAATACGCCTCTCATACCGCTGACTATAATAAAGCACTTTGCTTTCACAAGTATGGTTACATCTTCATACAAAGTATCTCACACATATTCGTACTTGAACTTACGAGATCCCACATTAACCACGTGAACCAGGTTAAAAACATGAATCAGGACAGCGCCTGTCAGGACAGAGCCTGATGCATGTTCAGAGAACACTACTGCGCACACAGAGTATAAAACTTCCGCGCACACAGTGTATGACTTCCGCACATACAGAGTACACGACTTCCGAGGCATCACCATGCATTCACAGCATACGCGCGCTCCGTGATGGCGCCTGGGTATACGCGCATAAGCGTCTGCCGAAACCAGGCCATGCTACAGCTGGACCTGGCAGTCCGTTCCGACCAGCAAGGCACACACTCGCGCACTTGTAATCACATCACACGTGCTACTGTAACACATAAAAGAAAACATTAAAAGTATTCAAAAGGAACTTTTTTTCGAAAAATGCAGCACTACTTTTGGGACAATATTCGCTTTTCTAGCGCACCATATACTGAGCTGTGGCTACACGACAACCTCTGGTACGGTTTGATCCTCATGTAAACTTAAATACTCTCTTTAATGTCAGAACTAATTTGCTCTATTTCAATTTCGTCAGCTATGCTTTGGTTATCCGACATTTTTCGCAACCGATTAAAAAATAAAACACTTATTCTTACAAAATATTTTTAAGGCAAATTTACTTTCCTCGTGTATCAAATATTAATCGGTAGCAGCGACAAATAATGCGTCCGTGGCCAACCAATAAAGCCAACAGTATACTTTCACTCAAGAGCGAGCGCTACAGCACACGCCTTCCACTAAACCCAATTTTATCGACCACATAACACTCTGACTAAACTGTAACACTTGTCAACACATTAGAATACAAAATACTACTTAGTGTTTTTAATTCATAGCGCATTAGGGTTAACCTTTTTTTTTCGGTACATCGTTTAAACAAACGAACAGAACCACGACATATAAAATAAGATATTAATATAGAATACTATTATCAACTATATATAAGAATATAATATAAAATACTCTTATTTTAATCTAAGCAAACATATTTCTAAATAAAATGTAATAACAATAATTATCTTATGGAATTCACAAGTCTTCAATTTACGCAATATTTAGTTAAGTGTACGGATTGCAGTACAGTTCAGTTGAACATAGTCAATGTTCGGAATGCGAAATCTAGTGTGTATTACATATATATTGATGTAGTATCTAGAATATTTTTTGTATATCTCAAAACTTATTGAGTGATCTACGTATTGGAATAAAAAATGAGAATACTCTATGAATTACATGAATAATGGTACAATTTTAATAACGACTGAACATCGATAGGTCCGAACACGTCCAGGTAGTGTGACTACGTCATGTTATTCGAGTAGCAGATAACGAACGGTAATGTCCGAAATTTAGTACTATTATGAAGAGTATTTTCATAATATATTAATGTGTCTCGGAACAAGTGACTGTAACTATGCAGCTTTTGCGTTTATTAGTCATTATTTTCAACGAACCAACGACAAACTGATAAATAAAGCTTGATGTCAACAGAGTTCAAAGCGTGATCACCAAAGAGTATATTTGTAACTTCTTCGTTTTAGTGACCACTAGAAATTGTTACGCGACAATCACCCGTGCCGCGGCATGTAAGTTTTCCTATATTATCATTTAAGTTTTTTGCGGGGTGAACAGAACAATATTACGATTCCACGATACCTAAAAGCACCGTCATGTGTAGGACAGGGTAGAGACAAATGCATATTGCAGCAATAACCTCACATATTGACACTTACATATTGTAATAACGATAATTTTATTACAGTACTAGGTTTTGCCCCCGACATCGTCCGCTTAGAAGAAAATAGTTCTAATAGGACTTTTAATTGGTTTCTTACGTTATTAATTTTGTTATAACATATAAATTACGATGTAGAAAGTTTTGAATACTTATAAAATATAACAATCTTTATTATAGTGTAGGTATTTAAATGTTAAATAAACATGAAAATAAAATACAATTTTGTTATATTTCATGAATACCAAGCTCGGCCTTTGATCTGACGAAAGTGACGCGGGGTATTATCTTTTTACAACGAAATCGAAATACGACACCTACCTCAGTATTTCTTTGTAAACAATATTTTTTGTACTCTAGAGCATGCCACATACAACTGACCGTGGGAGAAGCAGCTTTCTTTCGAGTCTACTCCCGCTACCTTAAGAGTTTCACCTTGAGCTTTGTTTATGGTTATGGCGAAGTAAACTTTTATAGGAAACTGCACTCTGTTGAATTCGAGGAAGTAATTTTATGGTGTTAGGGGCATCCTATGAATAAATACAGCCTCTACTCGAGAACAACTTGTCAGTATTGTTGTCTCTATTACATCATTCATCATTACAGCCTTTCATAAGTCCACTGCTGAACATAGGCCTCCCCCAAGGAATGCCACAAAGCACGGTCCTGAGCCACCTGCATCCATCGACTTCCTGCATGTCTTACCAGGTCGTCACTCCATCTCGTGGGGGGTCGCCCTACACTTCGCCTACCGGTACGAGGCTGCCACTCGATTACATTGCGATGCAATGGTTTTTCAATTTTAATATGTGAATTGGGTGACCGCTTCTTCACCGAGGCTTCAGTGTATTCAGAAACTCGACCGGATTATGAATGGCTTCATCGGTGTTTATCACTGTGTCGATGGATTTATATTGATATTCGACCCTTTCGAATGATCTCAAGAGTATTTCATTTATGGCTGAGGCTTGTTCGTTTTTTGGTGTTAGGATGGCACGCTCGTATAACCATTCTGTAGGTTTATCGTAAATATTATTAGTGTTTGGATAAATTTTAGCTATAAGTTCTTCTACTGTGGAAACAATTGTACCTAACTCTGTAGGGAGAATTATATTATTATCCAGTTCCGGGAAATCACCATTTCCTATTTTAAGCAACAGATCCGAGAACTGTCCGGTGGTAAGATCTCCCCTAAGATGGACTCTCATATTTTTGGTAAAGCTCAGTTTTGTCACTGAAGGTCACAAATGAGACCACTTTAGCACGCTTTAACTTCTTCCGCTCGCCTTCCTTTGAGTACTACTCGTAAAGTCTGCCGGAAATCGCCTGCTACTAAAGATGTATTTAGGGCTTCCAAACCCCCTTTATGAGCCATAGTACTCTAATACCAAATAATTAATTTCGTTTTGCGGAGTATTGCCATATTACATTGTTTGGATATATAGCAGAGTGGGGTTTCGGTTTGTATCAAATCGAGAGGAAGTTTAAACGCGGAGCAGAGTAGCAGCATAGTAGGCAAAAGCTCCGTACATCACATTCAATTTTGGATATTTCCAAATAAATAAAGGAACCTTATATATGCGAATTTTTTAAAACTACAAAACGTGTATGTCAGTATTTATATTTTGAACTTAATTATTAAATTTGGCTTGTCTTTGAAAAATAACCCTGTATAATGTTATTTGTAAACGGCCTAAACGGCCTAAACGCCCTAAATTTAAGTAAAATTTTGTGTTTAATTAATGTTTTTACCATAACCATTACATCCTATCAAAAGCCCACGGACGAACATAGGCCTCCTGAATAGATTGCCTAGTTAGTTGTACGGGTTGGCAACTGCAGTATTTTATTTTATTTAGCTGGTATTTAGATCATGCTGTTGGCCATCTCCTGGTTCAGTTTCCCATCTCGCCTCTACGACACCAACGATATAGAATGGGGACATTTATATTCTTACAACGCCATTACACGCTTGAATGTTGTTATATTTCTAAGTTTATCCGGATAGAAAAATTATATTATTTTTAACGCGGAGGAAAATAAAATGAACATGTACTTTACTAATGAACTCATTTTCATAATGATAAATATTAAGGAAATATGGCATGGTACAATAAAAAAATGATTGCATTAAAGGTGCTAATTAATTAATTACACGATAATACTTATCAAAATATTTTAATTACCAAACAGGTTGTAGCAATATGAACTAAGTATATATACAGTAAGAGTAATCGGATGAAATTTCAGTTAAAATTTTCTTTCCCCTTAATACATCATATCACATACACCAATATGGCAGCAGCTAAAGTGAGTATTTGCTTAAATTTTTATTATAATATGAAAATATGTTGACAGCCCTGTGGCCTAATCAACATAACACCTAGCAACTAAATTCTGGATTGAAATCTCAGTTGGAGCCAAAATGTGTCCGAAACCAGAGTTGGCACAGGAGGATAATATCAAATATACAAAAAGTTTATCAGCTTTTTATTATATACCTATGATAGAATATTTTTAAATACTACTTACTTGTTTTTCAATAACTTGTCCTACCCAAAGAATCCTTTGAATTCACAACAAAAATAGGTCTAATAAGCTCAACTCCAGCGTCAGTCGTCGAGCGACCCCTTGTAAAACCAAATTGGTTTTTATGAAGCAGTTTATTATTATTAAAAAAAACTTAACATCTGATCTAAAACAATTTTTCAAAAATTTTACTAAATGTTGGTTGTAGAGAAATTGGTCTAAAATTGGCGGGGTCTAATGTACTACCAGATTTAAATAAAGGTATGACTTTACTATGTTTCATTAAATCAGGAAACACGCCAGATTTGACGCTTGTATTAAATATAGTGGCTAGATAAGGTGCAATTGTACATATTATAGATGAAATAACTTTAACAGAAATACAATCATTATATAATACACTCTACATGCAAAGATTCACATGTCAAGTCCGTACAAAATGGTCATACTTTACTATCCATGGATAGTAAAGCATTACGTGGAACTTTCTTTAATTAATTGGTGAGATCTTACAAAAATTGTTTTTATTGTTATTTTTTTAATATAAAAAAATACTAGTAATGCCATTAAACATTACTAATATTCCCTTTAACCCTTCTGGTAAGCTTAAAATGCTTGTGTTAGAAGTGGTTCACGACAGTAGTCGAATGGCGGGTTCGAACCCACGACCTTCCAGTTCGCGGTCCGTGCCCTGCCATTAGGCTACTGACGCTGCAAGTGCCAAAAATGATACTGAATGTGTATTTCCATTTATAAATTTCGGCTTTTCTATTGTTACATTATGTATATTATATACAATATTTTGTCTAGGGTCATTTACATAAGAGGTGCTCGCCGAGAGAGGGGTCCGGCCCTCTCCTTGATTTAAGGTCACCAAGTTAAAACCTTTGGTTTGGTTCATAATTTTTCCTCGAGGTCCTTCCTTCACTTGGTTTGAGTCTATCCACTTATTTCACTTTAAATTTTATTTCGCTCAGCTATGCACACACCTTCCATATTAATAATCAATTTTAATATTTAAGCCCCACCCCCAGACTCTCAACCACCCCCAGCAAACACTATTCTCCAAGACACCTCTCCATTTCACAGAAAACAAATTGTAGGCCTACCTCATGATTAACGGCCACCTATTTAAAATTTAACCTCTATCCTGGTCAGCACTCACCGCCCTCTCTACTTATTTTTGTCTTTCTTTAGAATCTATATCAAATTTACGTGACCTGTATATTAACCATATATTGATATTTCTAAAGGTTTCAATATTATAGTCCATTTAATACATTTATGGCGTAAACGTCTTAGTTATGACCCTTATTTACGTTCTATTTGTATAGTAACTTAGTCCTTTTAGGTGTCTCTTGGATGAATGAATATTCACGAGAGCAATCGAAAGCTGTTGGTTAAGTTTCATAAGCTAAAGAACCCCGTTCACGAAGACAAAGCTCAAAAAGACGTTAAGAACAATAAATTGTACCTATTCCACTTGTATCAGGTTCACAACAGTCAATTCCTTATTAATTAATCCCTTCCCGCTTGGAAAAGGCTCACAATATTTATATCAAATATCGGATACAAGAGCTTCGCTCTCCAATATTTAAAAAAAAATGTGTGGGAAGCACACGGCTCCATACACGCCGTGCGCGGTGAGTGCCAACTATTTAACGCGCTCCACCCATAGGTAACGTTAAGTTGGGAACTGGACCGTAGTCCACAGCAAAATAACTGGCAAACCAGTAAAATAGGGCTTGGCCCCTTGATAGTGCGTAAGCACAAACATCGACCGAAGTCGCGCATGTCAATGCGTGTAAACGCCATACAGAATACGATCAAATCCAGTCACAGTGAATGTACGTCACACAGGTTAGGCAACAATAGGCACACTGGCCATAAAAAGCCCTCCATGAACGCCACAACCTGCCAGAACACCGTTCCTGCAGATGTCATGTAATTGTAAGGCATCACCACCAATTGCAAGATCATCATGAGCCGCAGAGCGTGTCATGAGTCAACCGCTCACCTCAAGGGAATGGCGTTCCACGTTGCGCGGCTTTCGGTCGCAGCGTTAAGAGCCTCCTCAGATTCTCCCTCCAGCTACCGCCCGCATGAGGTCGACACATATGCTCCACCAATCAATACAATGGCAGATATAGCCAATAGGCGGTTATAAGATAATAGTAATAATTCGCCATCAGAAAGGGTTTGTGTCACTGACGTTAAGTATATGCATTTTTCGATCATGTTTGTCTCACCCAGCAACACTACAAAAGACCTCAACGTATTTTTTTTCTAACCGTTTTTTTTTAGCAATAGATAAGTAAAATTATTTTTTAGAAAATATAAGATAGATTAATAAGAGTGTTTTCTTGATATACACCTACTCATACTATCGTATAGGTGCAATATGCTTATGATAGAGGCATTTTTAAAACTACAAAATTGCTTGACCTTAACGTGTCGAGAGTAAAACACTTCCTCAAAAACGTCTCATTATGAGGCGTTCAATAAGTGTATCAAATCAAAATTATTATTTTTATTCATCAAGAATAATTACTAAGCAAGCACAGTAAGGCTGAAATGATGTTAATGATGAATCATTAACATCATTTCAGCCTTTTTACAAATCCACTGCTGATTATAGGCCTCCTTCAAAGAATGCCATAAAACATGGTCAGGAGCTACTTACATCCATTGACTTCCTGCATCTCTAACCAGGTCGTCACTACATCAAGAGGAGCGCCACCCTACGTTTCTTATTTATCCTTAATCAAACTAAAGAATTAATTCAAAATGTCAATAACCAAAGTTCAGTTTCGATAATTGAAATTGGTAGATATTGTTACATCCCATAATATTATATTTTATTTTACACTCTTACATATCTACTTTTCTCATGATATATAACGATTATATGGTGCATTTATGATATATAACTAACCATTTTTTTACTTACAGAATAAAACTGCGTATTTAATCTTATGTCTTTGCCTGATACAAATCGTTGAACCAGCATCCGTACAACGAAATGCAAGACAGATTGAAGATTCGGATAAAAATCTTTCAGCTAATGATGTGCAAGCGAGTGGCGGCTCTGATATCGCCAATATCGGACAAATCATCAAAGATGTAACAAAAATCTTCACAATTAAATCACAATAATATTTTCACTAAGTTCAACCTTGATCAGCAACTCAACCACCAATAGCTTACACGCGCTATCTATATCTCGGAATATTAGCGGTGAACTGATAAGCCAGGAATGTTTTATATACTTATATAATATTATTATAATAAACTGAATTACATAACGTGTTTTATTGAATTAATTTTACATAATTTACAACTAATATTTAAACGAACTTACCTTAAGTACAGTTCTATCATAATTATACGAGGGGCTTCGTCCGGAGAGATTAGTAACAGGAACTTAATAAACACATGTAGTATCACGTCTAGGTGAATCAACTATAGTTGAGAATCTAAAATTTAAGACCCCTCCTTTCCTCTTCTTCTTCGGGACACGGGAGTGCGGGAATACCCTACTTCTCGTACCATCCATAGACTCTGCCCTCAATATGTCATTAAGTTTAGAGCTAATCACAAAAATTTTGATATTTCCTGGTACCAGAAGGACGGGCGGGAATGTGTTACTAACCTCTTCGGACGAAGCACCTCGTATAATTATGATAAAACTTCACTTAAGGTATGTTCACTTAATCATTAATTCTTCGTGCTAGGTCCTCTAGATTAGTAACAGAAACTTATTAAATATATGATATTGAGAGCAAGAACAGGAATTATCAAAATCCGTATATTAAGAGTAAAACTATTTTGTATTTACTGGCTATCAAAGATGTGACAAATACATGCTTAGTAGTATTTGTGCTATATATTATAAATTTATTAGGTTACTATTGTACAGTATTACATATTGTGTGTACATTAGAGTGTTGCATATTACATAGAGGAACAATTTTAAACATAAGTTAGCTTCATTTACCCTGAAAATCAATTAAGGTAACGCAAACAATCTATAACAAAAGTATTTTAGCTAGAAACAATCTTTATGATTAATAAAGGCCCAGGCAAGAATGGAATTACAGCGGAACTTCTGAAAGCGGATATACAATATAACATCATCATCATCATCATCATAACAGCCTTTCATAAGTCCACTGCTGAACATAGGCCTCCCCCAAGGAATGCCACAAAGCACGTTCCTGAGCCACCTGCATCCATCGACTTCCTGCATGTCTTACCAGGTCGTCACTCCATCTCGTTGGGGGTCGCCCTACACTTCGCCTACCGGTACGAGGCTGCCACTCAAGAACCTTTCTTCCCCATCGGTTTTCGGTTCTTCGAGCTATATGGCCGGCCCACTGCCACTTCAGCTTACTAATCCGTTGGGCTATGTCGGTTACACTGGTTCTACTGCGGATATACTCATTTCTAAGTTTATCACACAGAGAGACCCCAAGCATAGCCCTCTCCATAGCTCGCTGAGTGACCTTGAGCTTCCTCTTACGGCCAGCAGTGAAGGACCACGTCTCAGATCCGTAAGTCATCACTGGCAACACGCACTGGTTGTACAATTTCGTTTTAAGGTTTTGAGGTACGTCTGACGAAAAGATGTGTCGTAGTTTCCTGAACGCTGCCCAGCAGAGTTGAATCCGTCGATTGACCTCTCGGTCGAAGTTGGACTTACCTAGTCGGACTATTTGTCCCAGGTAAACATACTCGTCAACAACTTCTAGCTTAGTGCTCCCAACAACTACCGGCATAGGTGGGACATGGACGTTAAACATGATCTTTGTTTTGTCCATGTTCATCCTAAGACCTATTCGTTGGGAGACACTATTGAGGTCATTGAGCATGATACTTAGGTCCTCCAGCGATTCTGCCATAAGGACTATATCGTCGGCAAATCGAAGGTGAGTGATGTACTCGCCATTGATGTTTATACCGTATCCTTTCCAGTCCAGAAGCTTGTAAACGTCTTCCAATGCAGGGGTGAAGAGTTTCGGGATATAACATCAAACTGTCTTACACCTCTCGGCAATTGGATAGGTATCGTACTTAGGTTCTGTACTCGGATAGCCATCGTAGCTCTACTGTACAAACACTTCAGCACTTCGATATACCGGCAGTCAACTTGACACCGCTGAAGTGACTGCAGCACCGCCCAAATTTCGACGGAATCAAAGGCTTTCTCGTAGTCCACATACGCCAGACATAGTGACAAATTTTACTCCTCGGACTTTTACACAATTTGCCGAAGGATATGTTTGTGGTCTATGGTGCTAAAGCCCTTTCGGAAACCGGCTTGTTGGGGAGGCTGGAAGTCGTCAAGTCTGCGCGCGAGACTCTCGAAAACAGCACGTAGACGCGGCTCAGAAGGGAAATCGGTCTGTAGTTCTTCAAGAGAGCGTTGTCACCTTTCTTTAAGAACAAGACCACCGCACTTCTGCTCCACGCCTCCAGTGTAATGCCACCATGGAGGACGAAATTAAAGAGCTTCGGAAGGACTTCAAGTACCGGTCTTCCACCCGCTTTCAGAAGCTCTGCTGTTATTCCATCCTCGCCTGGGGCCTTGCCGTTTTTAAGGTGCTGGAGAGCCATTCTAATCTCGCTCAGACTGACGTCCGGGATATCTTCGGAATAGTGTCGGATAAGACTCGCTCTTGGATCGTTAGTCACACTTGCGTGTGGCTCCAATGATGACGTGTACAGCTGCCCATAGAACCTCTCAATCTTACTCAAAATCTCAGTACAACATATATAATTTTTTATCACTAATTCAATTTCGAGTCGTTCAGAAAAAGCAAAATATAAAAAAAATACCAGAGTCAACTCTTTTGCCTGACGTTGTTTCAATGATATATGGCTATATATCTTACCATAGTATTTCAATGATTAAAATTCATTGTTACGCGAATAATCAGTAAAAATATTCAAATAATCGCTAAAAATTTTCAATTAATCGAATCTTGAAATGATTTCATTTTTTATTTGTTTATTTAAATTTTATTTTCAGAATTGCTTAAATTATATGAATCACGAATCAAACAAGTTTATTTATTTTAAACTTCCCTCTCTATCAGTAAAAATTTATAGGCAAAGAAATTCATATGCAAAGCCGCGCTGAAAAAACACTACGTAATTCCAATATTCTGCCATTTTGAGAGCTTACTTTTGTGATTTTATGTTTATCTTGTTTTGTGACTCGGCTATAACTTTTTGGACTGATTCTATTATATTCGTTACCCTTGACAAGTTATATACATAGGAATATCATAAACAATAATATCTCATATTATTATTTATGATATTTTATAAATAAGAACATTCTACTGCGGCTTACAACTGGCAAGAAAGTTTAGTAGATGGCGGTTTATACAATGGTAGTCTTTGAGAACCATTTAAAAAAGCATGCGCTTGGGATATAAAATAAATGATAAACGCAAAATATTTTTTTTCTTTTGTTGTTTTGCCGGGTTACATTCATAACAAATATCTATTATGAATTTTGCAAACAGTTTCAGACAGACCCACATTATTATTAGTTTGTAGTACCAAGCTCAATATCGCGTCGTATCGTTACGGTCCTAGATTTTTTTTTAGTTGATTGGTCCTTAGATAACAGATTAAAATAATGATTATGTATTTATTTTTAAATTTGTTTTATTATGTTATTACATTAATAATTATTTATTTATTAATTAAATATTTATCATTAAAATAATAATACTCTATAAAAAAAGAATAGAAATAAATGTAAGTATAATGTTTAAAAATTGGTAAACATGCATATGAGCCGTGGTAGCTGAGGCGGTTAGCGTTCGTTGTAAATTTCACAGTACGGATCCCTGTCGGCACCAATTAAATTGGAGTGCTTTGAAATTAGGTAATATTTTTTCACCTTCCTGGTTATTATCGCTTACTAAATAGATTTGTTGTTATCTCTTGTTTATGAATAGTTTCTTACGTGTTATCTAATGCAAAATTTTTGTAATGATTGGTTATTTGCAAATGTTCTGTGTTATTCGTTTTGAGTTTCTTTTATTTCCCAAAATTATTATTGAATTAAATAGTTTACGCCTACAAATATAACTTTTATTTTTATAACATAATCGTAAAATACTGGTATTCAGTTGAATCCGGTTGGTTTGGGAGCCAACCCCAATATAGTTGGAAAAAAGGCTAGACAGATGATGAATCGTACATAATATATTATATAGATCCCATACAGAAAAAAGAAAAGCATTTTTTTCATTCACGCCATCTAGTGTTCAATATTTGTTATCTCTGTAAAGTTCCCACCTTGGAATGATTGAAGGCAACTTGATGGTAAAATGCATAATATACGAATAAAGGCGAATTTTAACTATGCATCTTATAACTGCCTTTTGGCTACATCTGCCATTGTATTGGTTGGTGAAGCATATGTATCAACCCCATGCTGGTGGTAGCTGGAGGGAGAATCTGAGGAGGCTCTCTGCAGCCGAAAGCCGCGCAACGTGGGACCAAATTCCCTTGAGGTGAGCGGTAGACTCGTGACGCGCTCTGCGGCTAGTTAGCCGTGCTGATCATGCAATTGGTGGTGATGCCTTACACTTACATCTCGTCTGCAGGAACGGCGGTCTGGCTGTGTGTGGAGCTCACGGAGGGCTTTTTATTTTTGTGTGTCTATTTTTGCTAATCCGTGTGACGTACATTCACTGTGGCTGGATTTAATCGTATTCTGTATGGCGTTTACACGCATTGACATACGCGACTTCGTCTTTTGAGTCCTCTAATAATGAGGTAACCAGATAAGAAACCAGGTATTAGATTATTCCTGAGTAATTCACTTGAATCTTTCTTTTTATTTTCATTTAATATTATTTTATTCATAAACATTTTACGAAATGAGATCTCTTCCGAGCTTGGAATTTTTATTTCTTTTCTTTTTCATGTTTACACGAATAAAATATGAAGGCATATGAAGTTTTGTAGAAGTTTTGTTTTTTAAGAATCGTAACATTTTTATATCATTCCAGGACACTGGGTTATGTTCATCTTCATTGAAAGTGTAGCCCTATTGATTGTGTAAAAATTTCAAAGCAATTAAAATGTCATAATTTAACTCCAAGTCTTTAAAATGTTTGCCAGATATTTTGGCGTTTTTTATCAACGTCATATATTGATGGAATATATATATATATATATATATATATATATATATATATAGCAACAGATTTTAGGTTTCTTTTTATCTCCTCCTCGGTTAAAATGTGAACATTATCACCTTCATTCTGGGTGTGTCCATGTATTAAATATTTGTGAGTGATACTTATAATATTAACTAGGTAAGTCCAACTTCGACCGAGAGGTCAATCGACGGATTCAACTCGGCTAGGCAGCGTTCGGGAAACTACGACACATCTTCTCGTTAGACATACCTAAAAACAAAATTGTACAACCAGTGCGTGTTGCCAGTGATGACTTACGGATCTGAGACGTGGTCCTTCAGTGCTGGCCGTATGAGGAAGCTCAAGGTCGCTCAGCGAGCTATGGAGAGGGCTATGCTCGGGGTGGCTCTGCGTGATAAACTTAGAAATGAGGATATCCGCAGTAGAACCAGAGTAACCGACGTAGGTCAATGGATTAGTAAGCTGAAGTGGCAGTGGGCCGGCCATATATCTCGAAGAACCGACAACCGATGGGGAAGAAAGGTTCTCGAGTGGCAGCCTCGTACCGGTAGGTGAAGTGTAGGGCGACCCCCCACTAGATGGAGTGACGACCTAGTGAGACATGCAGGAAGTCGATGGATGCAGGTAGCTCAGGACCGTGCTTTGTGGCATTCTTTGGGGAAGGCCTATGTTCAGCAGTGGACTTGTGAAGGGCTGTAATGATGATGATGATGTAGACTTGTAATATTTGGAAATTGAGACACAGCATACGAGTACAGACAAGCAATTAACTTGTTTTTATTTTGCCGGCAGCAATTATCGGAGTAAAAATTATATTTAATTGTTTATCAGGATATTTTTCATTGTCCGTTTTCAATTAAGCAATATCCCATTTCATATTCTCACCTTTTACCCTGTGTTTATCCCAAAAAAAATTATAAACAACTCCATAAGCGCCAATTCGCTTTCAGTTATTCTACTCACTCCTGGGTTTTTTGCATTTGTATTTTTATTGTGGTGATAAATAGCAGGCAACTCAGCCATGGTAAAATTCAAAAAGTAGAGTTTAGATATTTAATAAAAATAACTGCAGTCTCTCACACAACATTGCATGATAACCTGAAAATCATAGATGGTGCAAATATTATAGCCATTGCAAATCATCCCATGATATTTTTTTCAATGTGACAAAGATCTTTTTCTTTTATATGGTTCTTACACTCCTTTTGCAAGTTTGCTTTTTAGTCTACATATGCCATCTTACATTTTAAATAAAGATCACAACAATAGTTTTTTTGCTGAAAGAAGCCGATAGTAAAAATTTTATTAAATACTTCATGTTGGCGCTAGAATACACTACGCGCCTGTGGCAAAAAAATATCAACGCTCGTTATCTGATTTCTTGTTAGCGCTTTGTAGTTTCTGTGTACTTGTAAGACTGACATGGTCACGCGATTGATCGCTCCTCAAACTAATTACAATTTCAAAAGTTTTTGAACGTTTTAATTGACATCTCCATGTCGTACTTGACATGATTTGGCGACCGTGACAGGACATAGTTCAAACCATAGACTTAGGATATACTGGCGTACGTATATCCTAAGTCTATGGTTCAAACATACGAATAAAATAAGTTTAAGAAGTACTTTTCTGTCCCCGGTAAGTTTACAACAAAATTGTCAAAGCTGCAGCGGACGGTGGACCTACTGATATCAGACAAGTACCATACTTCTAAACCTAAACCTTCTTTCCGTTTCTCTTTTATGTTCATTCTATTTTGTACAAACTACGTTTAACTAATCTATTTGTGCAAACAATTTCGGCCATTACCCACAAACGTAAGTTTACAAAGTTAAATCTATCACCTTTAAACTAGTCCCAATAACCAAATTCTTGGTTAATCTTGCCTTCTGTTACTCTAAAAACGATAACATTTCATAAACTACTTGTCAGTTGAACGATTCTGATTCTATCGATAGCTTGGAACTGACGTATTCTGAGACATACTTGGATGCGTAAAACACTCACTCGGCTCAAGTCGCCATATTTTACATTATTCAAAGTTAAGATGGTTGATATCAGGCCCTATACCTCGTACGGATTATCAATCATCTGTTGCTCAAACACATCATGACTTTCAATTTTATCACAGTCAGGTCAATCTATCTAGCAACAATATAGTCTCCATTAATTCCCAAAGCTTATTCAAATTATGGGAGTTAGAGGCTGTTCCCTAAATCGATTTATCGACAATACAAATCGACTTCCTTGTGGGAGATTTCGCATGCGTCTTCCAGATATTGACACTCTGGTTTGCCTTGGTGACACTCATGAAATAGCAAAAAAAGTTTTTTCTTCTGCTTCGAAAGGCGATTCAGAAAGCGTCCCGAGATAAAGTGGCAATACATCCACTTTATGCGTGAATGCGCGAGCTAGGGCATCTTTCAGACTCACGTGTATAAATACCAATTCCCTCCTATTTTTTTTTTGCCAGCATGGCGTGTGAAACTAGTGAGTCCACCAAATTAAGAGTCGTCGTAGTCTTTCGATGAAGACCTACAAATAACAGGGCCTACGATTCAAGATTCTATTTTCTCAATATTCATTTAAGCTCAGTTCTATCTATCTATCATCGAAAAGATGTATCGTCGAATCAATGTTTACGAGGATACCGAAATCTTCAACTAATTCTTTGAAGATAGGAGGAGTCTCAGTCCTTGAAAACTCTACGTCTCAATACTATGACTTACGGTTGAATTAGCGGCAGTTATTTGATTACGAGATGTCTTTGGCAGTTGGGCGAAGAATGTAGAGATGTAGATGTTAAGGATATTATACAACTCTTCTTTTGTATAGATGATCTAATCACAGGGTCTAATTCAGAGAGCGATTTGTTCTACATTCAATCTTCTGTCGCTGAACCTCTCAGAAGGCTGTTTTTCTTTAAAAAAGTATCGTTCCAACTATAAGTTAATTCTTGAAGCTATAGCATATATATTAAGTAATGATCTAACTATAAATGAATCTTTTAGCGCTTTTATGTTTAGATTGGAGCTCTAACACCGATCATTAAACTTTAAAATTAATTATATCTCCAAAGCGACTCAAGTTGTTACCAAGCGTTCTATTCTATCACGTCCTTAAGCTCCATACAGCCAAAATTAAAACTCCAACAACTTTGCAGTGAAAAGTTTGACTGGCCTGAGCCCGTTAGCGACTGTCAAGGGCTTCATGGCACAATTTTATAAACAATATTTGTACTCTTTCTACCAGTCGAACACCCCGATGCGTGTTATTTTCATCTCAAGACCTAGTAGAGCTCCAGACATTCAGCGGCGCTTCACAAAGGGCATATGTTGCCTGCATTTACGTAAAATGTATAAACTCAGATTCCGTTATGGTCAAACTCTTGTGTTCTAAGTTTAAAATTGCCCCAATAAAGCCAGTAATAATACCTCGTCTAGAGCTTTGTGCCGCTCTACTTGCAGCCAAACTCTACCAGGCAGTAATTTCATCTTTGAGATTTGAAGTAAATAGAATTGGTTTACTGGTGCGATTCAAGCACATTTCTAATTTACCTCAACACTAATGCTATAAAACTAAAATGATTTGATTTTTTGACAAAGGAACACCCAGTCCACCTGATGGTAAGTGGTTGCAGTGGCCCATAGACATCTACATCTCTACATATCTACATAACGATTCAAAAAGCAGATGCTTTGTCACCCGTGAGGACTAAGATGCAATGCCTCGTTTCCAGTAAAAAGGGTCTTCGGTTCTCTATACTCACCATACGAAACACAGCAGCGTTGAGCTGCTATTTTACGCTGGTATTCTGTGAGAGCACGGTCCTTCCCTGTTCGAGCCGACCCATTCGTGCTACAACCATAACATAGCTGCAGCATGGCTCTACTACGTATAAAATCGTTTGCAAAGCGGGTTGCAGAAATTGGCGAGCTCACTAAACTGTTTCATTGGCGATATGTCTATACTGCTGACAACCTGGCCGATCTCATCTCCAGACGTATTCTAATAAAATACAATTCTCCTAGTTGTGGTGGCCAATTTCAAATAGAACTCCTGAGAATCTTTCTGTAACTGAAATAAAAGTTACTGTGGCAACAGTAAAAGAGTTCAAAGTTCAAAGAGTTCAAAAGAGTCATTGCCAAGGCAAAGGCAGAGCACATAGGCAGAATTGGCGAGAAACTAGTTCGTCTTCCTTCGGGAACACGTGCATTCTGGACTCTCGCCAAGCCTGTCCAAGGAAGTTTCTGTAAGCCATCACTACCATCTCTGCACAGGGAGGATGACTCACTGGCCCACGCCGCAAAAGAGAAAGTCAACCTTTTAGGCTCCCATTTTGCATCCAACTGGACTCCTGATGACAGGGGGAACACACCGCCGACCATCCCGCAGTGTGTGTGCTCTATGCCTGATGTGCGATTCACACAGTGCTTAGTACTCCTTGGACATTCACAAGTCGAGTGGGCCTGACGGAATCCCACCAATTGTGCTGGGGACGTGCGCTCCAGAGTTAGCACCGGTTCTAACGCATCTTTTCCGATACTCTTATTCTCTAGGCGTTGTCCCAAATTCATGGAAGACAGCTTTCGTGCACCCGATCCCTTAAAAAGGTAACCGCTATGATCCGTCTAACTACACGCCTATCGCCATTACCTCCTTGTTCTCGAAAATAATGGAGTCTATTACTAACTGCCAGCTCATGCGGTACCTTGAGGAACACCAGCTGATTAGTGACTGCCAGCACGGTTTCCGACGGGTTCGCTCAGCTGGTAATATTCTTGTTTACCTAACACAGTTTAAACAGTGGTAGAGCCACGCGGCAGCTTTTGCTGTCGCACGGATGGGCCGGCTCGAACCGGGGTGGTATCGACGACCTCACAGAATACCAGCGTGAAGTAGAGGTTTACCTCTGCGTTTCGTTTGGTGAGTGCAGGTGGCCGAAGGCCCTTTTTACTGGAAATGAGGCATTAGTCCTCACGGGTGACAACGCATTTGCATTTTGATTCGCAAACGAGGATAGATGTAGATGTCTATGGGCCACAGCAACCTCTTACCATCAGGTGGACTGTGTGCTCGTTTGTCACACTTATCCTATAAAAAAAACATAGATGGGCGCAGGAGATCGAGTCCACGGGGGAGCCATTGGCCGTTAGTTTGGACATAGCGAAGGCCTTCGATCGAGTCTGGCACAAAGCGCTTCTTTCGAATCTTCCTTTCTATGGGATTCCCGAGAAATTGTGCAATTGGATAACCAGTTTTCTGGCTGATCGGAGCATCAAGGTCGTAGTAGATGGTGCATGCTCCGATTATAAGCCTATTAACGCTGGTGCCCCACAAGCCTACGTGCTATCACCAACGATGTTTCTTCTGCATATCAATGATATGTTGCAAACCGGTAACATACATTGCTATGCATAAGACAGCACTGGTGATGATCTATACATCGGTCGTGCCAGTATTTTTCGGAAATACGTCGCCGAGTACCGGAACAAACTTGTGTCTGAAGTCGAGACTTTGTTGAACAAAATCTTGGATTAGGGGCTACTAAATCTAGTCCAGTTCAATCCCCAGAAGGCACAAGTCTTAGTCTTCACGGGTGACAATGCATCTGCATTTTTAATCGTAATGTAGAGATGTAGATGTATATGGGCCACAGCAACGACTTAACATCAGGTGGACTGGGTGGTCGTTTTTCACCCGTATCCTATAATTATCCCGTATTTTTTACTAATCTTTTTTAGTTTTACAGCATAAGTGTTCAGCCAAATTAGAATTGTGCTCGTATCGCACCAGTTAACCACTCTACGAGTATTTACTTCAAATCTCAAAGATGAAATTACTGCCTGGTTGAGTTTGGCTGCAAGTAGAGCGGTACAAAGTATTATTACTGGCTTTAATGGGGCAATTTTAGACTTAAAACACAAGAGTTTGACCAAACCAGAAACTGGTTTGGTCAAACTCTTGTGTTGTATGGACCTCTACTAGGTCTGGAGATGAAAATAACACGCATCGGGGTATTCAACTTGTAGAAAGTTCGTTGATAAAAAGAGTATCAATATTGTTGATAAAATTGTGCCATGAAGCTATTATTTACACTGTCACTAACGGGCTCAGTCCAGTCAAACTTTTCACTCCAGAGCTGTTCGAGTTTTAATTTTGGCTGTATGGTGTAGGAGCTTAAGGACGTGATAGAATAGAAGGCTTGGTAACAATTTGATTCGCTTTGGAGAAATAATTAATCTCAAAATTTAATAATCGGTGTTAGAGCTCCAATCTAAACATAAAAGCGCTAGAAGATTCATTTATAGCTAGATCAATATTTGATTTAGATGCTATAGCTTCAAGAATTAACTTACAATTGGAACGATACTTTCTTAAGGAAAAACAGGCTGCTGATAGAGGTTCAACGACAGAAGATTGAATGTAGAACCAACCGCTCTCTGAATTAAACCCTGTGATTGGATTGTCTACATAAAAGTCGAGTTGCATAATATCCTTAACATCTGCATCTCTACATTCTTCGCCCAACTGCCAAAGACATCTCGTACTCAAATAGCTGCCGCTAATTCAACCGTAAGTCACAGTATTGAGACGTAGAGTTTTCAAGGCCTGAAACTCCTCCTCTCTCCAAAGAATTAGTTGAAGATTTCGGTTATCTTCGTGAACGTTGATTTAACGATACATCTTTTCTATGATAGATATTTATAGGTCTGAGCTCAAATCAATATGAAGAAAAGAGAGTTTGAATCGTAAGCCCTGTCATTTGTAGGTTATTCATTGAAAAATCGAGAAAAAGACTAGAACGACACGATGGTCAGCGATTGGTTGCATAGTTGGAGGGTAGGCGGGCATTGCGCGGCGGTTTGTTTTTAATTTTACAAACGGCTGCGTAAGTCCGACGGCGATTGGTCGCATGTTTTATCGCATGACGCAGTCGTTTGCTCCTTAAGTAGAGAGCGGTTGCGTCAGCGGTCTGTATAAATAGCAGTTATTTTGGCTCGCCGCTCACTTAGCGGTTAGCCACCGTAGAGTCTATATCACCTGAGGATGCCTCGTGTAGAGGCGAAATACGTGTCGTATTGTCGTCAGTGGTGTTTCTTTCCTAGTGTAGTGGTGTTGGGAGTAGTGGTGATGGGATTAGTAGTGACGGGGATAGTGCACGCAATTAAGGGAGGGCGGGAGGTGCTCTTCAAACTAAGTAAGACACATCATTTTATTTTATCGCGCAGATGTACGCAAAGTAATTTTTTGTCAACTTTAATATCTGATAGTAAAAAATTTGGCGCTTAAACTTATTACTTCATATTTAAGTAACAGAACTCAAAAAGTCGTCATTAATGGTAAATGTTCCTCCGGATCAGTAGTATCAATGGGCGTTCCTCAGGGCTCGATTCTTGGCCCATTCCTGTTCTTAATCTATATTAATGACTTACCTTATCTTGTAGGGGACAATCACGATATAGTATTATTTGCTGACGATACCTCTTTAATTTTCAAACTGAAACGGCAGTTAATTAAATATGACGATGTAAATAATGCTCTATCGAAACTAGTACATTGGTTTAACGCCAATAATTTGCTCTTAAACGGCAATAAGACAAAATGTATTAAATTTACAATACCTAATGTAAAACATTCGAAAACCAATGTGCTCTTAAATGGGGAGGAGTTGAGTCTTGTGGATACCACTGTTTTTCTCGGTATTACTATTGACGCGAAACTTCAATGGGGCCCCCATATATCTAAATTAGCAAGCAGACTTAGTTCTGCAGCATATGCTGTAAGAAAGATTAGAAGTCTCACAGATGTTGAGACAGCTAGGTTAGTGTATTTTAGTTACTTTCATAGCGTAATGTCTTATGGAATTTTGCTATGGGGTAATGCGACTGATATTGAAGCTATATTTGTTTTGCAAAAGAGAGCCGTACGGGCGATTTATAATCTAAATTGTAAAGAGTCCCTTAGAGAAAAATTTAAAGAAATAAACATATTAACTTTGGCATCGCAATATATTTATGAAAATGTAATGTATGTACATAAAAACATAAATAGCTTTAATAAGAATAAGGATGTTCATACCTTAAACACTAGGAACAAACATAAGCTTGTAATGCCACTTACAAGACTCCACAGAATTAGTAATTCATTTATGGGGCAATGTATACGCTTTTACAACAGAATCCCAGAACATGTTCAAAGTTTGTCAATAAACAAGTTTAAAAGTTTTATTAAAGAAAAACTGTACAAAAAGGGTTATTATAATATCAAAGAATACATGAATGAAAATAACCCCTGGGAATAAGGTGATCGCCACCATGCTGGTTCTATGAAAATTCATTTAAAATTGTATAAACAAAATTATTGTTAAGTGAAATTATGTTTAAAAAAAAAGTCCCGCTGGGTTTCTTGCTGGTTCTTCCCAGGACAGAGGTATTTTCCGAACCAGTGGTAAATAAAATAATGACTTTCAATAAGTATTATGTAATAATCCATATTGAATAAAAATCATTCTATTCTATTCTATTCTATTCTGATGAGAGTCTTCAAGGAAATCCAGAGAACAATGTCTCCCATAGAGAAGTCGATTTATATTGTCGATAAGTCGATTTAGGGAACATCCTCTAACTCCCAAAATTTGACTAAGCCTTGATTGATGGAGACTACATTGTTGCTAGAGCCGTGGTAGCTCAGATGGTTAGCGCTCGCTGTAAGCTTCACAGTACTCGAGCAACCCGGGTTCGATCCCCGCCGACACCAATTAAATTGTTAATTCCAATTTTAAGTGCTGATTTACCACGTGCTTGGCAGTGAAGGAAAACATCGTGAGGAAACCTACATGTCTGAGAAATAAGAAAAAAAAATATTTCGAAGACATGTGAAGTTCGCCAACACGTATAGGGGCAGCGCGGCGGACATTTCCTAGCCCTAAAACCCTCTCAGAAATAAGAGGGGACCTGTGCCCAGCAGTGGGACGTAAATAGGCTGCAACTTTACTTTACATTGTTGCTAGATGGATTGATCTGACTGATCTGCGCTTTTTTCACACAATTATTATCAACAGTGAAGTCAGTTTTGTACTCTAAATGAAACTGTTTAATTTTAACTTTAAATTTTCCACGTTTCAGGTTCTTTACAGCAACTATGAGTGCTAAAGAAGCACGGTGCATGCATGTATTTAATTTTTATCAAATAGCACGCGCTTCCCCGTCTGCCCGCGCGCGCTCATTGGTCAAATCAAATAGCGCACGCTTCCCCGGCTTTTCACAAAATCACTCCCACAGACTGCAGGAAACCGATAGGAAAATGGTTACGGCAGTGAAGTGGTAAATTAATATAAGTAATACGTAAGTAAGCACAAGCGTATTATTATTAAAACAATTTTTGAAAGTAATGAAATTAAAGACAATAATTAGCTGCAACTTTTGTCACCAATATCTAAATCTAAAGTAATTTCGTTTAGGAGATGACCCTGTTTGAAAGTTAGCTCCTGATTTAAGGTTGGCCGAAGACTCTTAAGTATGTCACGTAAAGATGGCAGACAATCGTTAACGCACATTCACGATCCACCATCTTTTTGAGATGTTCTTTCTACCGTAGTGCAAGTGCTGAGTGCTCGCATAAAATTGTATTAAAATTTTTCACTACAGAAGAAAGCAGAGTTTGATACATAACGAAACCAATAAAATTAATAATTTCAATACTAAGCAACATCGTGGTTACACTTGTACATCTGTAAAATTAGGAACATATTTATTATGCAGTCTGCCAATTCGGATAGGAGCATTTCGACGGAATCTTTCTTACTGCATAACTCCCTGAGATTAAATGTTTGTGAATACTGTGAGACACAAGACACTTATAAACAAACATAAACATAAATACTCACGCCAGTCACCCAGAAGAGTAAGCAGAGACCACGGACTTCCATTCGGCTCGATCCTGACACACCTCCTATACATCCATTTCTATTTTATTTTGATATTGGTTCAAGCCTCTTATAATTGAAAATACCCTGCGGTAAGGTACACCATTTAAAAAAAACCATTCTTCTTCTTTGAAACACAGACAACGAAACCAAATTAGCCCTTATTGTTTTGCAAAATAAACTTGTTCTATACCTAATGTGAACAAATTATTGTACCTTAAATTAAACTGCTTTTACGGATTTATCGCGTTTAATTTTAACTTTTAATTTTAGACGTTGCGAGTGCTTTACAGCAACCATGGGTGCTGTGAAGAAGCATGGTGCATGCATGTATTTTATTTTATTCAGCTGTTATTGAGATGATGCTGCCCTTCTCCTCATTCAGTTTTCCTCTCTCGTCTTCACGACACTCACGGGATGATATGGTGTAGTAGATGCAGGGCTCGGAACCGGTTTAAAAAGAGCGGTTAATTTCGATTAATTACCGGTAAATTTATCGCTCCTTCAATTACCGGTTAAAAAATTAACCGGTTTTTATTAAACCTAAACGATAAAGGTTATCGGTTACTTAACGGTTTCGATACCCAAATTAACCGGTTAATTCCGTAAAACGTAAAGGCGAGGTGCTTATGCGGCATCGCCGCATGCGGGCACACTTATCAATTATCTGCCTTTACATTGTTTTAGTCGCGATCAGGGTGTGTAGTGGAAGTTTGGCGTTTACGAAAAACGTGAAAGTATTAGAGAAGTTTTGAAGCAAGAAAGGCAGTTATTGTGTTTGGTTTATTCGTTAAAACTGGACTTGTCTCTTAATGAAGAAAATAATTTATTCTTGTGTATCGGTTGTTCATTTATGATGGGCAGAAAATAAGTAACTACCCCAGGGGGGTACCAGAATCCTGGTGACGGAGAATCCTTCGCTGAGCACCCACGCCCAAGCTAGCCTACTGTTCCTGAGCATGTGTGCTCAAGCTGCCCCGCGTGGAGGATCATGCGCCTTCCCTGTTGGAACTTCTGCTGACCTCTTATCCGGACGGATATCAGGTTTCCGTCGACACCCCTCATGGCTACTAGGGCCATTGTCTTGTCCGGAGGGTGGTGTCACTCACACTATCTTCGCGGTTGCATTCTGCAGGCAGCCGCCGTGTTTGGCACTATAGATTGGCCGATTGGGAAAGGATGCGGTCTTTTTTTTGCATTCTACCCTTGAGGGCGAATTTGCTTCTCGCTGGACAATCCCAGCAATGTTGCTGATTCTGTTGCTGATATGGTACTTGAGGATATGGAACTTTTTATTCCATCTTCTGTGGTGCCCATCGGAGGCAGATTCCAGCCATAGTTTGGTCGTTCATGTAAAATAGCATCACACTATAAGCAAGAGTGCTACCAGCACTGGGCTGACGACATCTTTACATTCCGAGACGTCGATGTATCGAGATGTAAACACCAGCGCTCTTCAAAAAAAGTATGATTCCGCCTCCAGATTCTTCAAAATTCATTGCCAAGGCACAGTCAGAGCACATCAGCGGAGTAGGTGAGAGGCTAGTTCGCCTTCCTTCGGTAACCCATGCATTCTGGTCTTTTGCTAAGGCTATCCAAGGGAACTTCTGTCAGCCATCTCTGTAAAGAGAGGGTGACTCACTGAGTCCATGCCACAAAGGAGAAAGCCGATTTGTTATTCTCTCTTTTTGCGTCCAACTCGACTCGCGATAACGGAGGAATACACCATCCCGCGGTTTGAGTGCTCCATGCCAGATGTGCGGCTTATACAGCGCTCGGTTCCTTCCATTGTGCTGAAGACGTATGCTCCGAAGTT
Organism: Parnassius mnemosyne; assembly: GCA_963668995.1. NCBI lineage: Eukaryota > Metazoa > Arthropoda > Insecta > Lepidoptera > Papilionidae > Parnassius > Parnassius mnemosyne. Next base: position 18,301,174 of record CAVLGL010000068.1, on the reverse strand, counting down.
GGAATCTGTTTTAACGCGTCTTTTCCGGTACTTCTACTCCTAAGGCGTTATCCCAAATTCATGAAAGACAGCTTTGGTTCACCCGATCCCTAAAAAAGGCGACCTCTCAGACCCTTCAAACTACAGGCCTATCGCCATCACCTACTTGTTCTCCAAAATAATGGAATCCATTTTAAACAGTTTTCGTCGGGGTTGATCAGTTGGTGATCTTCCGATCTATCTAACTCATATATGGGCGGAGGCAGTAGAGTCCAAGGGGTAGGCATTGGCCGTTAGTTTGGACATTACGAAGGCCTTCGATCGGGTTTGGCACAAAGCGCTTCTTTCGAAGCTCCCTTCCTATAGGCTTCCCGAGAAATTGTGCAATTGGATCACCAGTTTTCTTGCTGATCGGAGCATCAAGGTCGTAGTAGACGGTGCATGCTCTGATTACAAGCCTGTTAACGCTGGTGTTCCACATGGCTGTGTGCTATCACCAACGCTGTTTCTACTGCATATCAATGATATTTTGCAAACTGGTAACAACGACAGCACTGGTGATGCAATATACACTGGCCGTGCCAATATTTCTCGGGAAACGTCTCCAAGTACCGGAACAAAAGTAAAGTAAAGTAAAGTTGCAGCCTTTATACGTCCCAAGGCTAGGCACAAACCTCCTCTTATTTCTGAAAGGGTTTTAGGGCAAGTAAATGTCCGCTGCGCTGCCCTAATGCTTGTTGGCGAACTTCATATGTCTATGAGATATATTTTTTTTAATTCTCAGACATGCAGGTTTCTTCACGATGTTTTCCTTCACCGCCGAGCCCGTGGTGAATCGGCACTTAAAATTGCAATTGATAATTTCATTGGTGCCAGCGGGGATCGAACCCGAGTTTCTCACGTACTGTGAGACTTACAGCGAGCGCTAACCATCTGAGCTACCACGGCGCTACCGGAACAAACTTGTGTCTGATGTCGATTCTTTGCTGAACAAAGTCTCGGATTAAGGGCGGCTAAACCTGGTGCAGTTCAATCCCCAGAAGACACAAATTTGCACGTATACCGCTAAAAAGAACCCCTTTGTCGTATGTCCTCAGTTTTAAGGCACTCCCCTTGCTTCTTCAACTAGCATTGGCATCCTCAGCGACGACATATCGAATAGTGTGCAGTTTTGGGGTCACTTGGAAGGGAATGCCAAATTGGCCTATAAAAAGCTTGGCGTGCTCAGTAGAGCGAGGCAGTATTTCATGTCGGCACATCGCTTGCAACTTTACAAAGCGCAAATTCGGCCTCTCATCTCTGTGCCGGGGCACGCCATTGTCAGCTCCTTCCACTTGACCGCATCCAGCGCAGAGCGGTTCGAGTCGTCGACGTCCGAATTCTTTCTGATCGGCTCGATTGATTGGCACTGCGTAGAGATGTTGCATCTCTGTGCATTTTCTATCGAATTTACCACGGGGAGTGCTCTGAGGAATTGTTCGGTTTAATTCCAACCGCCAAATTTCACGAACGCACATCGTGTCAAAATTCACGATACCATCCTCACCATCTGGATGTTTGACGGGCCACCACTATGCGTTTTACTAGGAGTTTTCTTCCTGGCACAACTTCTCTGTGGAATTGTTAACCACCGGCGATTTTCCCGGGCCGATACGACTTAGGGACATTCAAGAAAAGAGCTCACTCCTTTCTTAAATACTGGCAACGCACCTGCAATTCCCCTGGTGTTGCGGTTGTTCATGGGTCACTTACCATCACGTGAGCCGTATGCTCGTTTGCCCCCTTTTCTATAAGAAAACGTACGACGAGAAAACCCAAAAATCTAAGTGCTTGATTGAGGGCTGAATACGACTATCAGGGTGGTTTCTAGAACACTCATTATACCCAAATTAATCCAATAACGGTACTTGCCACGACCTGGGACATGATTTAATCCCAGGACCAAATCATGATTCACAGTCGCGCTAGTAACCACATACAGACAGACAAAATTATATACTTTCATGATATGTATTTAGTAAAAATCTGTTATTTTGACGTTACGAACAGACACTTGAATTTTATTTATTTGAATAGTTTCGTATTCGTAAAGTATGAAAGTTTGTAAAAAATTCGAAAGTCATTACTATATTATTTTGATCTTGAGGCGTCAGAAAACTTGGCTGCACTTTTATTAATTCTCTTTTATAATTCAATACATGATCGTAGATATCAGTGTGATTTATACTGATGATCTAGTTAATTGGGAGTTATTAATAATTATAATTACTTTAAATAAAAGACAGGATTTTTTAATGTATGTATTTGTTTACTGTCGACAGCAAAGTATAGCCGAATTTAATCAAAATGATTCGTTAGTTTCAAAATTATTTTTCTTTATTAATTTCAGTATCAGTTAATTTAATTTCGTCTATGTGGTTACCTTGCACTCTATTTAGAAAAGCTACTATTTTTGTTAGCATCTTGTACGCACAACATGATAAGATTTGCTCCAATTCCTCATTAATGAGATGTGAAAAATGGTAATTTCTTTTGTTAGAATTCTCTGAATATAACAAATAATTTTTATCGTGTTTAGACATGACTTCTAGTTAAACTTAACACCTCAGAAGTGGTCATTATTCATTTTGCAAAGACGGAGATAGAGGTTGGTCGTAAGTACGAGCTGCTGAATTTAAAAATAAATCTGGTAATCTGCCTCACTTTAGTCCTAAAAAGAACAAAAATACTATAACATATAATTTCATAAACTTTTAAAAATATTGTGTTCTGTTAAGAAAGTTCATCATTTATTGCGATATATTACTAAAACTAATGACATTGAAATAAAGATGCATAGCGTAATTTTAATAGAAAACGTTAAATATAGTTAAAGTCAATTTAAATATATAACGTCAAATTAAACTTGATACCGAAACTTAATTTTAAAGTGAAGATAACGCATAATTAATTTAAAACAGAACTTACATCTGTTATTTATAATACGATCGTTGCTGAAAGATGAAAAAATATGAGGGAGTACGTCACAAGGCAGTCGCGTTGATGCAATGAATATATCGTGCAAGTGTCTAAAAACATCGGGAATTAAACAGAGGCAGCCGTACAAAGATGGGTGCAAGCGGGGTAAGGGAGAGGGGGACATTACAAAACTTGGTTTTAACCGGTTAATTCTTACTACCTAAACCGAAATTTGTGAAAAACCGGTATTCCGCAAAAACCGGTTTTGGGGTCAATGACCGAAACCGGTATAGAATTTCAACCGGTTTCCGAGCCCTGAGTAGATGTGCTTACCCCGCCACTACACGGTTAAATGTTTTTGTTCTTCCAAGTTTATCTCAGTAGAAAAATTATATTCTTTTTTCTTCTGTCGAGCAATATAATAATATGTACACTACTAATTAAGTCATTATTTACATTGATAAATGCTAAGGTGATATGACATGTTACAATAAAAAAGTTGATTGCATTAAAGATGTTAATTAATTAATTACACGGTAATACTTATCAAAATATTTTTAATTAACAAAGAATTTGTATATAAATTAGTGGAGTACATATATATAGTAAGAGTGATCGGATGATATTTCAGTTTACATTTTCTTTCCACTAAATACAGCACATCACACGCAATAATATGGCTGCAGCTAAAGTGAGTATTTCCTTAAATATTTTATTATAATATAAAACTATGTCGACAGCTCTGTAGCTGAATCAACATACCATCTAGCAACTAAATCCTGGATTCCCACTCATTTGGAGTCAAAATTTGTACGAAAAAACAAACATACCACTACTCATTTGTAATAACCCAGCTGTTTCTTATGTATCGTTTGCATACGATCGGAGATACATTTTGACGCTGTTCTATCTCCGATCGTATATTTTATAAACGATACATCAGTAACAGCTGGGTTATTACAAATGAGTCGCTCAATATTAGTGCGTTCGTTTAATATTTAATATTCATCAGAAGCGAAAGTATAAAAAAAGAGTACTTATCAAATCAAAATTAATAATTTTCTTTAATCAAGAAATATCATTAAGCAAGCGATGAAAGTAAAAGATTTATAATCATCAGCATTACTGCCTTTTGACGTGGCGCACAGACCTCCCCCAAGGAACGCCCTAAAGCGTGGTCCTAAGCTACCTACATACATCGATTTCCTGCATCTACCAGGTCGTCACCACAGACTAACTAGTAGATTCTACCCGAATCAGACGGACATCTCACGAACTAAACTTACTCGACTTAACTTCTGCGTCCTGATAGGTTGTAGCGAAATGATATATGACTTTTTTCTTAATTTGAAGCAGCTATACCAGGCAAAGGTCGTCTCAAATAACAGCCAATTAAAAAATTAATATTATTATATTGAAAATAAAACAAGGTAAATACAAATGAAACAATGTTGAAATTTACTATTTTTTTATTAGTTATTAATATTTACTTTACAATAATTTTGTGTACAAATTTAATAATAATGATATATATATATATATATATATATATATATATATATATATATATATATATATATATCATTTTAACTTTACAATAATTTTGTTTACAAATTTAGACATCCTTTAAGATAAAAGAATGCCTTGTTACCAGTAAAAAAGGTATCTGGTTCTCACTACTAGACATGTAAAGCACTTCAGTTTTATGGTGCTATGTATTATATTAATATATTTAATAAAATAATCTACATCGACATCTACACTATTCTACACTATATATATATACACTATTATAAAGAGGAAAGATTTGTTTGTTTGTTTGAATTGAATAGGCTCCGAAACTACTGGACCGATTTGAAAAATTCGTTCACCATTAGAATAACTACATTATCCCTGATGAACATAGGCTATATAATATTTTCAAAAGTTAGGGATCCGTATGAAAACTTCGTTAATGTAACCCAAGGTGTGAAAAAAATACCAAAAAGATTCCTTATATCGCGTACGCTGCGGAAACTATTGATAATAGAGCAAAGTAATGTACTTCAGTTTTATAGAAGATATCAATATCTACAAAAAATTCTGTGATACCATATGTTTAACTATTACATTTATGTCACAATAACTACTTTTCATGTTAAAATCTGAAATAGTAACGCCGATACAAAATAGGCCACATTATTCGTATCAGTACCTGTATCATGCATAACCACCAATTACGTTAACCATGTAATTTTAGTAACATATTTCACTTTTTAAATCTTTGTTAATTCAGCAACCGTCCGTCGTGATGTCTCTCTCGAAGTTCGCGTGTCGCAAGGCGCAGACGCGTGATATACGCGGGTGAAACCGCGGGGCACAGCTAGTTAATATGATAACTTACAAAATGCAGAGGTATAATTATAGGGTCCTTCCACGGTTTTACTAAATACAGGAACATAATTCTTAACCTGTAAACAATTCATAACAATTTGTTTAGGAAAACGTGTATTACACATACAAAAAGTAATTGAAATATAATTACAATTATATTATACCTTAATTTTCTTTTCCAGGAATAACATGTTTGTCGTTAAGTTTGTGTAATAACCGTGTTTCTGTATAATGATTTCTTATATTTACAACGAGATCTATTAAAACCCGCGTTAAAGAACATATAGCTGACGTGAAGCACCGACGTATCGGGAAGTCTGCAGTTTGTGAACATGTTCAGGATCGTCCCCGTCATTACATTAGAACACCGCAAAAGAACACCGATTCCTCCCAAGGATGATTCGCGAGGCTATTGAAATTAAAAAACATCCTAATTTCAATAGAGAAGATGGATGGGTGCTGCCATCTGCTTGGGATCCCATAATTAATAAAATCAAATCCAAACCCAAGTATACCACTGCTAGACTTCAAGATACTGTAAGCTCATTCTGCGTAAATCGAACCAAAAATTAATATTAAAAAACTGAAGGTAGCCGGGATAACCCCCCGTGACCACGGGTGCTGGAAAGCACCCGAAACGTCGGGAATATAAAAATAAGTTAAAAATAAGTTAATATACGCGATAAAATCCATAAAATTAGTTTTATTTAAAAACGTGTTTCTGTATGTTCACAGTCGTTCTTATCTGTCCATGTAGAAATCTTTTCTTGGTATTGTACATTTTTTGTTAAAAATTGGGACAAAACAAAACAAACAAAAACAATATGGCCGCGACAGTTTGCAGAAGCATGGAGTATAGAGTAGTCTACTCTATACTCCATGCTTAGAAGGGATGGTGAGAGGCGAGGGCTGATGTTAGCTGTCCTATATCATCTTGCTATGACGTTTCCCATGTCCAGTATTTTCTCTATGAAGATTACTGCCCGTGGTCATCACTCCATCTAAAGTCGTATTTTTAATTAAAGGAAGCTGCCTGACGTTTACTGGGTTGTCAGGTTTTGATGAATCAAAAAAATAGTGTTGTAACTAAATGACTGAACGGAAAACAAAATGACTGACTGATAAAGAAAACGACTCAATGGTATTTTTTTGAACTGAAGGTTTTAAAAATTACATCAAGATTTATTTAAGGTACATCCTTGTTGTCAGTTCATCAGGCGAAAATTATCCCTAGTGTATGTCGTCAAAAGGATTTCATAAAAAAAAACTATGCTTAAATGAGTTATGTGATAACAATGTTAATTCTTTTTGTAGCCTATTTATTTAAATAATAAACTATTTATTTTACATTTTTTAATAATTATTTCTCCCAACAACAATCCCAAAATTCAGACCTTTTCGAATTTTGTCCAGATACTCGTATTTTGATCTTCCGATCTTTTCTCCTAGTCGGAACGTCAACATCCGTCGTCGATTTGCACTCTTTTCAAATTGTTCTAATATTAGCCGATATAATATGTCGGTATCGAATTGGCATTGTTATATCTCTTATTATTATATTTCATTTTACACTCGTACCTACCTACCTTTTGCATGACATATAACGATTATATGGTGTATTTATGATAAAAAATATTAATATTTTATTTTCTTTACAGAATAAAACTGCGTATTTAATCTTATTACTTTGCCTGATACAAATTGTTGAACCAGCATCCTTGCATCGAAATGCAAGACAGATTAAAGATTCGGATGCAAATCTTTCGGCCAATGTTGTGGAAGCGGGTGATGACTCTAAAATCAACAACATCGGACAAATCGTTAAAGATATAACAGAGAGCATCTCATTTAAATCACAATAATATCTTTTCTAAGTTCAAAGTAATCAGCACCTCAACCACCATTAGTTTACACGCACTGTTAGTTACATTATCACGGAATAATAACCGTATATTAATGTATTTAGTCAAAAATGTTTTAATTAGTTTCATATTACAATAAACTGCATTACGTAACGCATTTTTATTTAAATAATGTTGAATCATATAATTTTATATCTTAACTGTTTTATACAAAGTTGATTGCAATAGATGTTCATGATAATTTAAGGAATAGTGTAAAGGTGATTAATACATATCCATTCAATAACACTGAAATTTTAATGAATACGTCGTCATCATCATTATATTTTGTAGCCTTTCTCTTGTCCACTGCAGAACATAGGTCTCCCCCACCCGATCCATAGCATTGATTTTGGCCCATCCCGGAAGTCGAACTAGGAGCTTCCAGCTTACAATCCTACTAAATATTTATTAAACCCAAAACACTTTCATCATCATCATCATTATTAAAGCCCTTCACAAGTCCACTGCAGAGCATAGGCCTCCCCCAAGGAATGCCACAAAGCACGGTCCTGAGCCACCTGCATCCATCGACTTCCTGCATGTCTTACCAGGTCGTCACACCATCCAGTGGGGGGTCGCCCTACACTTCGCCTACCGGTACGAGGCTGCCACTCGAGAACCTTTTTTCCTATTGATTGTGGGTTCTTTGAGTTATATGGCCGGCCCATTGCCACTTCATCTTACTAATCCGTTGGGCTATGTAAATTACTCTAGTTCTATTGCGGATATCCTCATTCCTAATGTTATCGCGCACAGAAACCCCGATACTAAAACACTTTACATAAAACATAAACCAATAAAATTATACTGACAAAACTTTATTCAACTCAATACTAGTTTAGGGTATTTTTAACAACCGTGCTAGATCACAGACCTATGTTACGGCTGCTTAGCCCAAAATCTCAAGTCAAAAAATTTGAGTACTCCAGAGAAAGGTTAAATTTTATATATATTTAATTATGGTAAAAAAATGTCTTAAATATCAGCGATAGCTCACATGTTATACGACAAAAAATAGTTTTCTTTTCTTTAGTCAAACAATAGTGTTTTTTTTATAGGAGAGGGGGCAAACGAGCATGCGGCTCACCTGATGGTAAGTGACTACCGCCGCCCATGAACAACTGCAACACCAGGGGAACCACGGGAATTGCAGATGCGTTGCCGGCCTTTTAAAAGGGAGTAGGCTCTTTTCTTGAAGGTCCCTAAGTCGTATCGGTCCGGAAAAATCCCTGATGGTATCAATTCCATAAGGAAGTCATGCGAGGAAGAAATCATCTTCTAAATCGCACAGTGGTGGACCGCCACTCATCGAGATGGTATGGATGGTATCGGGAGTTCTATCGCGACGTGCGTTCGTGAAATTTGGCGGCTGGGATTAATCCGAACAATTCCTCAGAGCACTCACCGTGGTAAATGCGAAAGAAAATGCAAAGGGATGCAACATCTCTTCGCAGTGCCAATGAATCGAGCCGATCGGAAAGGACTCGGTCGTCGATGATTCGAGCCGCTCTGTGCTGGATGCGGTCAAGTGGAAGGAGCTGGCACTGGGGAGCCCCTGTCCAGATATGGGAACAGTATTCCATGTGAGGCCGAACCTGCGCCTTGTAAAGTTTCAGGCGGTGTGTCGGCATGAAATACTGTCCCGCTCTGCTGAGCACGCCAAGCTTTAAGTGTAATAAAATTTCTAATATTTATTTTTTTATTTCATTAATTCTTATATCCTATTGTCTGATTTAATACAGTAACTAATTGACATTATCGATTATGCAGAAATTTATAATGAAACGATCAAAGAAAGGGTAAGGTACAATTATTTTTTTTATAGAATAAGGGTGACAAACGAGCACAAAGTCCACCTGATGGTAAGTGGTTGCAACGGCCCATAGACATCTACATCTATCTTCTTTTGCGAATTAAAATGCAAATGCGTTGTCAGCCGTGTGGACTAAGATAGAATGCCTCTTTTCCAGTAAAAAGGATCTCCGGTTCTCTACACTCACTATACGAAACACGGCAGCATTAAGCTGCTATTTTACGCTGGTATTCTGTGAGAGCATGGTCCTTCCTCGGTCGAGCCGACCCATTCGTGCTACAGCTATGTTATTAAGCTGCATCATGGCTATACCACGTATCAATATCAATATCAGATATACGACAAGCAGAGTTCAATCCACACCGAAACCACTGAAATTGATGATTGCAACTCAAAGTCCTAATTACTACAAGTTCGTTGTTAAAAGTCAATATCGAAGGGAAAAAGAACGCCTTGAGTAAATTGAGAGCAGGCTGGGGCTATTAGGTTACTCTTACTATTTTTTTTAAATATTTTCTATTTATCTTGTCTTTACAATGGACCGTTCACTGCGACTGTGAACATCATTCCTTCAATGCAAACAATATTTATGTCATGTTTTAACCGGATGAAAACAATACCAAACTAATTAATGAAAGTTACCCAAAATTAAATCTAAAAATGTACAACCATTCATGGAAATGTTTTTATAAAATAAAGTTCATGTTTAAAAACTTAATATATGTTGTTGATGACAGGAAACAATTAAAACACCCTATAGTATTAGATGACACAGATACTAATAATCAATTAATTACTTAACAAACTTTGCAAAATATTTTTAATTAACAAATAATCTGTATCAACATCAGCATCGCAGCGTAACCGGGTACATTTTCGGTTTTCAGTTTTTTGGTTCTTTTCAACGAAAATTTCAAAAACATCGATAGTGCTTGTATTCTATTCTATTGTAATTTTATTAAATTTTGATAAACTCGTAGCTTAGTCCATAGATTACCTAACTAGCTCCTAGGTCTTGGTATTTGAATCCTACCCAAGGCCTATATTTGTCCGAAAACATAAACTTAGGTTTCAATACTATTACTTAACCTCTCTCTCATCTTATAACTGTACCTCAACCTCTTCTCGAGGTTTCGAGTCAATGTTGACTCATTTTCTAACTATGCATAGTATTTTAATGTGGTTATATTATTTTTTGAACGTTTGAACGAGAATTAGCTATTAATATTTCCCAAAGAACTTATGTCTATAGAAATAAATAAAATTAATGTGTCTGTTTGTAATGTCAAAATTAAAGCTTTTACTAAATGCATATTAAAGTATATACGGTATTAATAACAAAAATACAATTTTTAAAGTTTTTGTCGGTCTGTATGTCCGTCTGTGCGTCGGTCTGTCTATTTGTTCCGGCTAATCTCCGAAACGGCTGGACCGATTTTGACGGGATTTTCACTGGCAGATAGCTAATCTCACAAGGAGTAACTTAGGCTACTTTTACTTTAGAAAAATAATTAGGGTTCCGCGCAAAAAATTGAAACCCCTAATAACACGCAGGCGAAGTCGCGGAGAACAGCTATTTAACAAGATAATACAACTGTATCTTTTGTGACGTTATAATTATATGCTAATAAATTTATTAAATGATAATATATTTATAATTTTTTTCGTTTCACCTGTCGCATTTGATAATTCTATCATACCGTATTCTGAAAGCGTTAAAAATCTGGGTATCTATCTATCTACTTTGACACAACCTTAAGTTGGTGCACCCAAATTCAGATCATCAGTGGTTCTGTTTTTGCTAAGCTCAGTGCTTTGAGTCGTTTCAGGGACTTCCTTCCGGCCAAGGTAAAGATAACTCCGGTGTAATCTCTTATTTTCTCTATCATTGACTATGCTGATGTATGTTTTCTTGATCTCAATGAGGTTTTTCTTAAGAAGCTGGATCGTCTCGTCAATAACAGTATCCGTTTTATTTTTCATCTTCGCAAGTTTGATCATGTATCCTCATTTCGCACTCAGCTTAAATGGCTTCCAATTCGTCAGCGAAGGCACATTAGGATACTTAACACAGTTTTTCCTATTTTATTCGACAACCATTATTTAAATTTTCTAAAACATAAGTTTCACTTTCTGCTTTCTGACATTCATGACAGACAGCTTCGTTCATCGGAGACTCTTGCTCTCTTTATACCCCTTCACCGTTCGAGTTTCATATCCTCATCGTTTGCTGTTCAAGCCACGCACCTATGGAATGACCTGCCTGAAAACTTAAGACAATACTGGATCGTCTCGTCAATAACAGTATCCGTTTCATTTTTCGTCTACGCAAGTTTGATCATGTATCCTCATTTCGCACTCAGCTTAAATGGCTTCCAATTCGTTAGCGAAGACACATTAGGATACTTAACACAGTTTTTTTCTATTTTATTCGACAACCATTATCTAACTTTTCTGAAACATAAGTTTCAGTTTCTGCTTTCTGACATTCATGACAGACAGCTTCATTCATCGGAGACTCTTGCTCTCTTTATACCCCTACACCGTTCGAGTTTCATATCTTCATCGTTTGCTATTCAAGCCGCGCACCTATGGAATGACCTGCCTGAAAACTTAAGACAATATCTAATAGCTGTAATCTCTGTATATTAGTTTCATCAGTATATTAGGTATCTTTATGTATCTTGTATTACCTATATTATATTTTCTTATAATATATAAATTTATATATTGATGTATGTATAAAATGTGTATGTATATGTCTATGTATACTTCTTTGTAACCGCCTTCGTAGTTCTATCACTGCCCTAACGTTGACTGGCAGAGAATGCTTTTAGCATTAAGTCCGCCTTTTCTTTCTGTACATCAAGTACGTACGTAGTGTAAGGTTCAATAAAATTTAAACAAATAAATAAAATGTTTAAAACTGAACATAATTCTATTTAGGTTACTATAATATATTATGATATACTATGTATATTACGATGTGTTGATATTGAATCAGCTTGTTTCGTAATTAACCATTATACTGCGCCGTGAATCATGTATACATTTCAATTGCTTAATTATTGTGTCTTTTGCGAACAGGGAAACTGTTATAAACATATTGATAACTTTGACGATATAATTAATTAACATATTTAATATAATTAAATATTTTAATCAATACCTGTTATTTATAACATTTATCGACATATAAAATACGACTTTATTTTGAAATGACGTTCCCATAATATATTATTATTAGCCTTGTTTTACGTTTTATATACATTAATGTATTGTACAAAAAAAAATTAAAACTAAAGTTAAAGTTGGAAAAATTTACTTTGCCAATACGCGCTCAATAAAATAAAATGATGTGTCTTACCGAGTTTGAAGAGCACCTCCCGCCCTCCCTCAATTTTTTTTTTTTTTTTTTTTTTTTATAGGATAAGGGTGACAAACGAGCACACAGTCCACCTGATGGTAAGTGGTTGCTGCGGCCCATAGACATCTACATCTATCCTCTGTTACCAATCAAAATGTAGATGCGTTGTCACCCGTGAGGACTAAGATGGAATGCCTCATTTCCAGTAAAAAGGGCCTCCAATTGCGTGCACTATCCCCGTCACCACTAATCCCAGCACCAGTACTCCCACCACCACTACTAGGAGAGACACACCACCGACGACAAAATGACACGTGTTTCTCCTCTACACGAGGCACCTTCAGATTTAGTAGACTGTGGTAGCAGACAGCTAAGTCCCCTGTCTAGCAACGGAATTTAAAAGGCTCACAGGAAAAAGAACGATTTATTGATTCCGCTACCAGGACCGTCTCCACACGTGGTGGAGCATAATATGGTAGATAGTTTTACCACTTGCAGCCAAATGGAATAAATCACTATTTAATTATTAAAATAACCGGTTGCCAACTCGCCTGCCAAACTAACATTAGCAATTACCCTAAACGTGTTCTCTGAAAGATTTTATTTTCTTCTTTAAGTTCTAGTAAAATGTCTCTTTTAGAAAAGCCGTATGACATACTTATTCATACATTTTTAGATATTCTGTAGAGACTATCGATCGGTGGAGTCCACGTGTGGTGAATTTCCTGAAGGTCATTTCTGCTGGTGAAAAGAGAGCTGGTTCTCTTCTCCCTCAAAGGCTAAGTATAACCTTTCAACAACTAAAAGCAGCTAGCATTCTTGGCACTAAATTATTAGATTTTAGTTATGTAAATGAATGATAATTTTATTCAAATATAATATAACTAATAACTCAGAAAGTAACATTAGTTTATACACTTTTCTACATATTAACTTCCCCGTTATAAAATTTGAGCATAAATTGATGATATATGAATACCCTGGCCCATACACATCTAAATATATCCTCGATTAAGAATTAAAATGCAGATGCGTTCTCATCGCGAAGGACTAAATTAGAATGCATTGTTCCACAGATTTTCTTTTTTTTAGAAAGTATCAAAGAAAATAATTCTCATTTTTTCTTTGTTATTTTTTTAATAGAATAAGGGTGAAAAACGTGCACATATTCCCCCCGATAATAAGTGAAATTTGAGGTCCATAGACTCCTACATCTCGAAAATGAACCAAAATATAAATGCGTTGTGTGTACTAATATGGAATTATTCCTTACGTGTAAAACAGGGTATCCAGTTCTCTGCACTCACCATTTGAAATATAGCAGCACTAAGCTGCTATTTTACGCCGGTATTCTGTATACAGAGCCCTACGGATTAATAAGCGTAAGTGGCAATGGGCCGGCCATATAGCTCGAAGAACCGATAACCGATGGGGAAATAAAGGTTCTCGAGTATAAAGCCTTATTAGCCTTGTACCAGTAGAAGCAGTGTAGGGCGGCCTCCCACTAGATGGAGTGACGACCGTTTAAGACATGCAGGAAGTTGATAGCTGCAGGTGGCTCAGGATCGTGCTTTGTGGCATTCTTTGGGGGAGGCCTATGTTCAGCAGATGTAGAGCCATGCTGCAGCTATATTATGGTTGTAGCACGAATGGGTCGGCTCGACCGGGGAAGGACCACGCTCTCACAGAAAACCAGCGTAAAATAGCAGCTTAACGCTGCTGTGTTTCGTATCATGAGTGTAGAGAACCGGAGACCCTTTTTACTGGCAAAGAAGCATTCCATTTTAGTCCTCACGGGTGACAACGCATCTGCATCTTGAGTCTTTATTGAGGAAAGATGTCTATGTCTATGGGTCACAGTAACCACTTACCATCAGGTGGACTGTGTGCTCGTTTGTCACCCGATCCTATAAAAAAAAGCAGTGGACTTGTGCAGGACTGTAACGATGATGATGATTCCTTGAGAGGGTGGTCGTGTCCTAGTCCAGACGATCCATTCGTGCTACAACCATAATATAGCTGCATCATAGCTTTTCTTTTATACTTTATTGTTGTTGGAATTACTATTATATCAGAAGGTTTCGGTATGGGTGTAAAAGACGCGGCAAGTGTGGGGAAATATTTTAAGCTGTACAAGACGCATTTATGATAGCAATCTAGCAATGGCTTGAAAATACGAATATACTTAAATATTAAATAATAAGGGGGGTTTGCCTTAAACGTCACGTTTGACAAGTAGATTGGCAGTCCTGTTACTAGAAGTTTCATACCCTTCCATTGGCGGTCAGTGTAATTTACATCTGGCGTATTTATGCGAGCCAATCAAAAGTACATTTCTGAACAAAAGCCCGATTGATTGGTTCTAGGTGTGCAGTATGTGAATAATTTTTTAAATAATTTAAAGTTATCTAAATAATAGATTTTTTTTACGTGGTAGAGCCATGCCACAGCTATATTAGTAGTATAGTTATAGCACAAATGGGTCGGCTCGACTGGGGAAGGACTACGCTCTCACAGAATACCAGCGTAAAATGTCAGCTCGATACTGCTGTGTTTCGTATGGTGAGTGTAGAGAACCCTTTTTATTGGAAACAAGGCATTCCATCTCAGTCCTCAAGGGTGGTGGCGCATCTGCATTTTGATTCTTAATTGAGGATAAATGTAGATGTCTATGGGCCACACCATCCACTTACCGTGAGGTGGACTGTATGCTCGTTTCTCACTCTTATTCTACTAAAAAAATACATGAGAAAATCCTAGTGTAGATGTGACGTTTTTCAAATGGATAAAAGAGGTATCTAAATATTTAAAATCGCATCCAAGGTGTGAGATGTCTGGTAATACAATCGTCAATTTTTTCAACTATTCGACACTTAAGGGCTGTTGTTCTTGATGATGATTTGCCATAGTTACCACGCTGAATCCACGGTAGGTTTTACAGTCCTTCTGAGACACTTTTCCCTCATACCTGAGCTTTGCAACGGTCTCTTATTGTTACTCGTGTACCACCACTGCTTCTCCAGCCCACTAATATAATAAAGTCACAAAAAAGCTTTTTTGGTTGCTGCCATATTTATGAGTTAGTACTATGTGTAGAATTAACTATTCCTCGCGACTTCGCCCGCGTTCAATTTAGGGTTTAAGTTTTTTGCGCGGAACCATAATTCTTTTTCTAAAATAAAAGTTATTTCTTATAATAACTTTTATTACTAAGTTACTCCTTATAATATCAGCTATCTGTCAGTGAAAGTCTCGTCAAAATCGTACCAGCCATTTCGGAGATTAGCCGGAGCAAACAGACAGACAGACAAAAAATTTAAAAATTGTGTTTTGTTATAAGTATCGTATACACTTTTATATTATGTACTTAGTAAAATACCGTTTTTTTTTTTTATATTACAAACAGACACTTCAATTTTATTTATTTGTATAAATTTGTAGATAGTGTAATGACTGCCTCCTTGGCTTAGTGGCAGTGAGCGCGACTCTTGAACACGTGATCCCGGATTTGAATCCTGGGTCGGGCAAAATCAGTTATTGAATTTTCCTGTCAAGAAAAATTTCATCTTGACTCGGAAATCAAGTCATGCCATTGCTCTTATCCCTGATGTCTTATCTCTGGTCGTGTTAAATTGTTCACCCATCGGACTGTAATGATGAAAACAACTGTGCGCCAGCACAGTTGTTTTCTCATTACTCGTGCTCTATAATTCTAACCTGCGTAGATAGCTAGTTCTAGTTGAAACTGGCCCTGTGACTGAAGTTCGGTCTGGAGGGCATTATTTAGTGGAAAAAAAATTAATTTTATTCGATATTGATTACTTTTCTTTTGAACACTAAACTATAAAATCGTCGCCAAGCATGACAATTAATGTAAATCTTCCGTACACCGGTAGAAACCTATATCCAGCAGTGCAAATTTACAGGTTAATTGTCGCTGATGATGAAGACGAAGACTGTAATAAAATATAAAAATCCAAAACAATTTAAGTGTAGTATAATATACTTACAAACACAGGAAGTCATAAGACCTTTATGGCATTTCCTATAACGGCTTGTTATTACACAAAACTAGGTTAGATATAAAGTCAACAAAATCGAATATCGTTGTCTCTTAAAAAATTGTAACAGTAAAATTTATCACAAAAGATACTATTTTAATTGATGAGATATTTTGAATTTGGCAGATGAATGTCTTATAACTGTGACTATCTTTTTCGTTAAATAGATAAAAGGTTTGATTCAAGTAAATCTTTAAAAAAAAAACAACTAAGAATATAGGTCACTTGTCTGAAGGCTAAAAGAATTTACTTTACAATAGTCTAAGTGTTTATTGCTTACCAGTAACAATCTGCAATGTATACCCCGCAATTAACATCGCTTTCAAACGACCAAAACTATTATGTTATTTTGTTCTAGTCAAAGTTTGCGAGGCCAAAACAATAAAGATAGTGCTAAAATTACTGGTATTCCCGATTGGTAACAGATAACCATAATTAAACATTACTCATACGGTGGAAGAACTAAGCATTTAAAAGCGCTGCAAATGTCTCGAATAGTTTTCTTTAAGTTACGCATTAGAAATGGATACATCTACAATAATATTGTTTTTGTCCCACATTTTTATTTTAAATGTAGTTTTTTGTGATCATTACGAAGAAAGTCAATTATATGGAGGAGAACATAGCGCTGAAAAAACATATTGGAAACCTGTATCTGGTCCTTACGGGGATAGATTGAAACCTGCGACGGAAAAGGAACTTAAATCAGATGACAAAGTTGGCGTAGTACAACCATTTCTGCAGTCTTCTTATATCTCCGGACTCTACACTTACCCTTATTATTCGTACGGAAGTTTACCTGCACATTACCATACTCCTATTTATTCTTATCCCGATATCAACTATTTCATTAAAAAGACTCACAAGGAAAAACCTTATGTCCCATACTATAATAACTAATGGAAAGTAAACTATTCTGTAACTAACAACTGATTCATTTGCATTTGATTTTGTTATTCAATTGTCACAAAATCTGGTATATTTTCGTTAAAAATAAATTTTTATTTCAAATATGTTTTGTTATTATTTTTGCCTTTTTCATAAGAAGTAATTTATATTCATCATCAAGAAACTTAATTGTTGAAGTTGGAGAAGTAACTGGATATCTTACATAGGTTAAACTGAATATAGTATTTAGTTTGCCTGACGGCACAAATTAAATAATGTTACGGTGCTAACGGTGTTATTATTCTAGATACATAGAGTCACGTTATTATGGATATAAGTTAGAAAAAGATTCTAGTAGGGTAGTCCTACCTTGAAAGGAATTTTAGGAGTCAATGATAGTATTATATTTAAATATTAATTGTTTTATCGAGTGTCGGCGACGTAAGAGGAATATGTCTCTTCATTTCGGCATAAGAGGCGGCTATGGAAAAATCCAGAAAAACCTTTTGGCTGAATGATGTAAAAAAACCACAATACCGACGGGACGCAGTGTCAGAGATGCGAGACTTCTAAATGTTTCCACGATGCCTAACAATGAAGCACGATTATGTAGATGACGGCTACTAGTCTTGTGAATGTTTTAAGCTGAATTGCTTATATTTATATGTAACTATGTGAGATATAGTTATAAACATTTTGCCTTCAAGAGAAAATTTATGAAAATCTGCTGTTAGGAGTGGTCGGTCTGCTATTTAACGAACAAATAGCTGTCACTTGTAAAGTATTGAAAGAATTATGCCTTGTCATCGGAAGAATCAGCTCTACGCTTATTTATCGCCTTGAATGGTCTAAATCAGGTGCAGGCAAGAGCAATACTTTCTAGAAATTTGTCACCTGCAATTCTTCTGGATCACTTACCAGTGTAATTGTATCAAATACCAGATACAAGGGCTTCGCTCTCCCACATTTAAAAAAATGTGGGGAACCGTGCGCGGTGAGCGCCAACCATTTAATGCTTAAGTTGGGAACCGGACCGTAGTCCACAGCAAAATAACTGGCGAACCAGTAAAATATGACTTGGCCCCTTGGTAGTGCGTAAGCACAAACATCGACCGAAGTCGCGCATGTCAATGCGTGTAACCACCATACAGAATACGATCAAATCCAGTCACAGTGAATGTACATCACACTGGTTAGGCAATAATAGGCACACTGGCTATAAAAAGCCCTCCGTGAACGCCACCACCTGCCAGACCGCTGTTCCTGCAGACGTGATGTAAGTGTAAGGCATCACCACCAATTGTATGATCAGCACGGCCAATTAGCTGCAGAGAGTCTACCGCTCACCTCAAGGGAATGGGGTCCCACGTTGCGCGGCTTTCGGCCGCAGCCTTGAGAGCCTCCTCAGATTCTCCCTTCAGCTACCACCCACATGAGGTCGACACATATGCTCCACCAACCAATACAATGACAGATATAGCCAATAGTAAGTTATAAGATAATAGTAATAAATCGCCATCAGAAATGATTTATGTCACTAACGTTGGGTATATGCATTTTTCGATTATGTTTGCCTCACCCACCAACAAGTTGCCTTCAATCATTCAAAGGTGGGAAATTTATAGAGATGTTATGTTGTTATATAAAACATCACGGAGGTCAGACAGTCTGCAGCTCTGTAATAAAGAGGGCACTTGGGCAAAGCTACTTGGGTTGTGATTCAAACCAAGACGCAGGGAGCGCCATTGAGAATAGCGACCCGCCAAACAACTATCGCAGAGACGCAATACTGCAGACCGCAACAAGCATCAATACGACTATCGTCAGCTTACACCATCCCAAAGTCCCACATACAGCCCCAGCAGACATCACCACCCGCATACCTCCATCGACCAGAACCACAAGATGCGTCGAATCAGGTGCAGCATACCCGCAAATCCATCACAAGACGCAATACCGCAAGTAGCAGTAAGCATCAATGCAACTATCATACGGATGGTGAACACTCACAACACATTCACATGATACCTATCGACTTTGGTAACAAAATTGATAATGTTGTTAACTAAAAATACCACCTACGTATCATAATAGCACGCTACTAAGACGTCAGTAGCCAAAACTCCACGTATCATAGCGCTATTGCACTAACATATGGAGTTGAGTATGCTTGCTGCACTTAAAAGTACTACCAAACACACTCACCCTAATCCGAAAGATAGTCAACGTATCATAACGCTATGCACTAAGACGCTGCCCACAAACGGTAGGGGTGTGCGATGTCCACGGGCAAGTCGTATTGCTACAACAAACCCGATTACCACTGGCACTAAGATGATATCTCTAGGACACACACACAGTACTTCAAGGACTTCAAGTCATAACTCTACTATCATAATACTTATGCATAATAGAGACCTTCTGTATTAATGCTTTGGTTCCATAGACCTTACTACTTTAAGTCCCTAATATAGGACTAGTCATTGTGCAACACTCTAATAGTAGTCGGTCACCCGACCACCACATGTCCCACTTCTTTCAATATAATGCTTTTAAATATTAGAGACCTTCCACATATTTGCTTTATATCATAGACCATACTATTATATGTCTTATACATATGGGACTTCAAGTCATAACTCTGTTATCATAATGATTATACATCATAGAAACCTTCTTTATTAATGATTTCGTTCCATAGAACTTACTGTCATAAGTCCCTAATATAGGACTAGTGATTGTGCAACAATACTATTAGCAGTCGGTCACCCGACCACCCCATATATATATATATATGTACAAACTTGGGTATGTGTCTCTTATAAGGAAACATTACATGAACACCCTCATCAACTTTTTTGAAATTTTTGATCCATTTTTTCAATTATATTACAAATGTTATTTATCTTTATTATTGCAATATAATCGACTTGTACTTATATTAATTAATACATTTTAAATATTTTAAACAGAATTTTAATAAATTTAGAGATTTTTAAAGACAATTTTATGCATTTACTATACTATAATTTTCAATATTCCAAATGAATATATTTGAACTTTATGCTTATTATTGTATGGGTATTTTAATTGTTTAAATTATTATTTCTAAGATATTTTAAAATGTCTTTATATTAAATTTAATTATTATTTATTTATAATAATTATGAGGCGTCACACCATCATATGCTTGTTCGCCGCTCTCTTATATAAAACTATTGTTGGGAGCGTTAGAAAGGCCTATATCTGGCAATGTATATTAAATGATTTTAAGGTAGAAGTAGATTTTAAAAAGATTAACCACAGCTTATCTATTTAAGTAGTAATAACAAAAAATAGAATGATTTTCTACAAAGATAATCGTGCTTGCCCAATTAACCTTCAGATGATATTAAACTAAAGTTCAAAAACCTTTATTTTCATATCACTATAAGGACGAATGAAATTAAGTGAGTAAATCTATTTTTTTTCGTTACATCATTAATTTAAAATATTAATACAAGTTTTATACAGATTTTATAGGTAGGTATCAATTATGTTATTCCCACTCACCTTGAAACCCAATTCTTGAGCAATAATAAAATGCCACGAATAACTCTGCTCAACCACGGTTTTATAGGAAATCACCGTGAACTTGCAGCATAATGTTGCAGTTTTGTATGGTAAGTAACGGGAATACTAGACCATTTTTACTAGTAACTAGGCATCATTCCATCTTAGTCCTCAGGGTCATAATGACGCACCTGTTTTTAAATTTTTAATCAAAAATAGATGAGATTGGCTGAAGATCAGATTATCTCCTTACCATTAGGATAGTGTGCTCGTTTGTCGCAATTACTAGTGCTAAAATTATAAACATGATAAAGCCAGTTGTAGAAAATACCAGTAAATAATTTGATGTAGTTTGTTAGTGATAACAATATAAAATCAGCAAATAATGTAAAATCCATTTTAGGCATCGACAATACGTTTACGTATAAGTGATCACTTGCCATGAAATGAAATGTATCGCCTTAAAATACTCTCATCATTATCATCATCAACATGTCTAAACAACTACTGGTACACATGGGATCCACTCTTTCTTCATCGTCAACCCATAATCCAACCAAAATTCCATCTCTACTGATATGGTATGGTAATAAAAGTTTACTTAGACAGAAAAAGCATTTTAGAGTAGTTATTAAGAAATATATTAGAGTTGATTCTAAATGATAAGAGGGATTTTCTCGGGTACCGTGGGGTTAGTTTACATACATACATTTTACAAGGACAAACATCCAAATCGGAAACAATTACTTGTGGGCCATACAAATACTTGTTCCGTGCGGGATTCAAACCAGCGGCACTAGCGCTGCAATTAATTGCTAAGCCACTGCGATACGGAGCTGTCAATGCCGTTAGCCGGCCGTTTTTACGATATATTAAATTATTTTTTAAATAGAATTGTTTTCTAACTTTTTTTATTTCGTTATAACTACGCAGTGTATAGAATTGTTTTCTAACTTTTTTTTAAATTCGTTATAACTACTGAAGTGTTTGTACAGTAGGGCTACGATGGCTATCCGAGTACAGAATCAGAGTACGAAAACTATCCAACTGCAGAGAGGTGTAAGACAGGGTGACGTTATATCCCCGAAACTCCTCACCGCTGCATTGGAAGACGTTTTCAAGCTGCTGGACTGGAAAGAATGCGGTATTAACATCAATGGCGAGTACATCACTCACCTTAGATTTGCCGACGACAGAATCATTATGGCAGAATCGCTGGGGGACCTAAGCACTATGCTCAATGAACTCAATAGTGTCTCCCAACGGATAGGTCTTAAGATTAACTTGGTCAAAACAAAAATCATGTCTAACGTCCATGTCACACCTATGCCGGTAGTTGTTGGGAGCACTAAGCTCGAAGTTGTTGACGAGTATGTTTACCTGTGACAAATAGTCCGACTAGGTAAGTCCAACTTCGACCGAGAGGTCAATCGACGGATTCAACTCGGCTGGGCAACGTTCGGGAAACTACGACACATTTTTTCTTTAGACATACCTCAAAACCTTAAAACAAAATTGTACAACCAGTGCGTGTTGCCAGTGATTACTTACGGATCTGAGACGTGGTGCTTCACTGCTGGCCGTATGAGGAAGCTCAAGGTCGCTCAGCGAGCTATGGAGAGGGCTATGCTCGGGGTTTCTCTGCGTGATAAACTCAGAAATGAGGATATCCGCAGTAGAACCAGAGTAACCGACATAGCCCAACGGATTAGTAAGCTGAAGTGGCAATGGGCCGGCTATATAGCTCGAAGAACCGACAACCGATGGGGAAGAAAGGTTCGCGAGTGGCAGCCTCGTACCGGTAGGCGAAGTGTAGGACGACCCCCACTAGATGGATTAACGACCTGGTAAGACATGCAGGAAGTCGATGGATGCAGGTGGCTCAGGACCGTGCTTTGTGGCATTCCTTGGGGGAGGCATATGTTCAGCAGTGGACTTATGAAAGTCTGTAATGATGATGATGATGATGATGAACTACGCATTTAAATTTAATTTAATTCATATCAGTTTTCATATCTGCTAACAGCTAAGCAAACAATTCAAATCGCCTCATATGAAAGTTGTAATGAGTTATATAGACAAGAAATTATTTAGTAAAAAAAAGAAATTTGTCTTCATCCAAATCTTATTTCATAATTATCAAGTTAAATTGCATCCAATATGTAGTACCAATAGCAATAATATGTTGCAATCGAAATTTAGGAGAGAGGATTTTACATTAAAACCGGCTATAATATTTAAAAAATTATATTATATTAGTTTCAATTTCTCATTGGATTTGTTATTTTAGACATACTTTCATTCATTTTAGACATTCTTATGCTTCAATTCGGACGAAAATAATATAAGTCGTCTTAAAAATCCTTCCGTCTTCCGATGCACTATATACCTAATATCCAAACCAACAAAACTTTTTCTATTTCTTTTCCAAATTGGTATTTGATCTGGAAATAAAAATAATAATAGATAAAATTAATTCCATTTCGCTAAAGCATCAATTTAAAATCTTGATAATGTCAGACACGATGATTTCACTTAAATAAATTACGCAGAATCTAGTGTATCACATAATATCGTAAATATTTACTCAAACTCAGAATCGTGGAACTCGTTTACTCACAACCTTCTGTCTTAATACGTAAAAACTGATGTAAAACTAATCCAAAGAATAAAATTTACTTTAGCTGTAATTTATATTTAAGCGTAAGTTTTAGTTATATAAGTTAGTTAGCCTAAGTAACAATGGGCCATCCCTATGGCCACATTGCAAAAACAAACAACAGCGGATGGGAAAGAATAAATCCTATGTAACAGATTATGTATTTTGTGATGCAGTCTTAAACTGGCAAGTAGAACGTATTCATACATTACACAGTCCTTGAAGAAAACCATCTTACAGCTGTGGCCTTATTATAGGCTGTAATGATTTTGATCAAGATAAGATTGGCTCTAAGGAACCTTGGCAATTCGAGTATTTTTTTAAATACAAACCAAAAAAAACTGCATATTGATATTGTCGATGGTTTATCTATCGAAATAAATAAATAAAACTAAATTACTTAAAAAACTGTTATTCTTTTTCATGACTGTAGATTGTTCTTAGAAATTGATCGTTAGAATAGAATAGAATAATTTTTATTCAATATAGATTACAAGAATACTTATTAAGTCAGTGACGCTTTACCACTGATTCAGGGAAAACCTGTGTTCTGGAAAACCAGCAACAAAACTAGCAGGATTATTCAAGAAATTAATAATAATTTACAATATAGTATTATACAAGGTTATTTTTCAAAGAGTATCCAAATTTTAAACTTAAGTTCAAACATATAAATAATGATACACCGTTATTGTAGTTTTTGAAAATACGAGTAAGTAAGGCTTCTACTTTTATTTGAAAAATATCCCAAATTAAAAGTCATTTATGGGCAATATGCCTACCGATCGATCCTTACGAATGTGTGCGAGCGCAGTAAAATCAGTCAAAATATAGCATTACCACGTATTTTGAATGTAAAAGATAAAAAGGGCAGAATGTTTGAGATTTTTTTTATTACATTTTCTTCACCATTTGCCTATATTCTGACCTTGTCTGCAAATTTGACCGGTTATTGCAAAATAACCCCGTATACAACTAGTATGAAAACGTTTAGAAACAGCATAGTAGCGATCACCTCATTCTCAGGGGTTATAATCAATTAATTAATTAATTAATTAATCAATTAATTATTCCCTTACTAAACAATTTTTGCTTAGTAAAAATTTTAAGCCTTTTTATAAATAAGGCCTGCATATTTTCTCTAACGCTATCCTCTCTTATTATGTAGTAACTGTGCGACCAAGCGTTTTTCGGCGTTAGAAAAAATGTATTTAATTCTGTCACTCTCCCGGTTAAACTTTTAAAGTAAAACGTTACATATATATATACGTACAAAATTTCTTCCAAATCGTTAGAGCTCTTTCCGAGAAAAATGTAAATATACCGTTACATAATAATTTTTGAAATCATGTCAGTACCTACCACTTATTAAGTAAGTGTATTGTGCCGTTAGGAATATTTATTTAATTCAAAGTGTTTATAAGTTCGTTGTGTTAATTTAATTTGTTAT
This sequence comes from Parnassius mnemosyne, assembly GCA_963668995.1. Taxonomy (NCBI): domain Eukaryota; kingdom Metazoa; phylum Arthropoda; class Insecta; order Lepidoptera; family Papilionidae; genus Parnassius; species Parnassius mnemosyne. Next base: position 18,276,170 of record CAVLGL010000068.1, on the reverse strand, counting down.
ATGCAAATTAAATAAGGATACAAAATCTAGCAGGTTCTTCGTTCATGTTGGGCATCTAGCCAGTTGTTCTCAAAGTATGAAATTATCGTTATTCATAAATTAAATTATATTTAAGCCAAAATTATTAAGTTGTACTGAAATTAAAACACTATTTTGTTTGAAATATTTATTAAGATTGCTTCACAAAATACTCAAATTAGAAAAAATCTATAACAAAAATATATTATTACCTATTTACAGGATCTAATTGTAAAATACTAATTAAATCTTGATAATTCAAAATTAAAAAAAATACAATAAAAATTAATAACAACAGTAATAGAAAAAGTTTACTAAATAAATAGGCATAAGGCTTCAAAACATCCATGACGTGATATAAACATAACATAACGATTTAAAACCGTCGTCATTGTAACTTTATTTAATAATAAATAATTTAAAATAACAAAAGTAAAGAAAAATATATTTCACATTCGTCATGAAAACCCTAACCTCAGTCTAACCCAACTAAGATGGTCAGGTACAAAGTAAACACAAAGTAAGGCTAATAAATTATATAAAAAATAAATTAATTTATTTTTAACAGTTCCATGGTCATTATGGTTCATGTTACCTTTTTTATATTAGAGACAAGTTTTATTATTTCGACGCTTTAAGTTTGAACATCATCGTGTGTCTAATATCATAGCAAAATAACTGGTATTATACTCGTACACCATAAATAATCCTCGAAATATTTTATCTGCCCAATATTTAAACGAAGTCAAGACGAACTTTGTTCAGTGTCAACTGGCAAGTTAAACTAGAAGTCAAAACAAGAATGGCGACGTTTAAAGTAAGTTTATTTGACGTTTTTGTTAAATTTTACTAAAAATTTAGGCGTACATGACTTGGAAGGAAGTCCTTTACTTAATATTTATAATAAATAATAAATGTAAATAATTTGTACAAAATCATAAAACCATAATATGATAAAACAAACATCATCATCATCATCATTATAGCCCTTCATAAGTTCATTGTTGAACATAGGCCTCCCCCAAGGAATGCCATAAAGCACGGTCCTGAGACACCTGCATCCATTGACTTCCTGCATGTCTTACCAGGTCGTCACTCCATCTAGTGAGGGGTCGCCCTACACTTTGCCTACCGGTACGAGGCTGCCGCTCGAGAACCTTTTTTCCCCATCGGTTGTCGGTTCTTCGAGCTATATGGCCGGCCCATTGTCGTCACTTCAGCTTACTAATCCGTTGGGCTATGTCGGTTACTCTGGTTCTACTGCGGATATCCTCATTTCTCAGTTTATCACGCAGAGTAACCCCAAACATAGCCCTCTCCATAGCTCGCTGAGCGACCTTGAACGTCTTGACATGGCCATCAGTTAAGGACCACATCTCAGATACATAAGGTATCACTGGTAACACGCACTGGTGGTACAATTTTGTTTTCAGGTTTTGAGGTAGACCTGACAAGAAGATGTGTCGTAGTTTCTCGAACGTTGCCCAACCGAGTTGAATCCGTCGAATGACCTCTCGGTTGAAGTTGGACTTACCTAGTCGGACTATTTGTCCCAGGTAAACATACTCGTCAACAACTTCAAGCTTAGTGCTTCCAACAACTACCGGCATAGGTTCTATTTGTCATCTTTGTTTTGTCCATGTTCATCTTAAGACTTTTTTTTTTCGATTTTGAGGTCATTGAGCATAGTGCTTAGGTCCTCCAGCGATTCTGCCATAAGGACTATATCGTCGGCAAATCGAAGGTGAGTGATATACTCGCCATTGATGTTAATACCGTGGCCTTTCCAGTCCAGTAGCTTGAAAACGTCTTCGAATGCAGTGGTGAAGAGTTTCGGAAATATAACGTCACCCTGTCTTACACCTCTCTGCAGTGGATAGGTTTCGTAATCTGATTCTGTACTCGGATAACTATCGTAGTCCGACTGTGCAAACACTTCAGCACTTCGATATACCAACAGTCAACTTGGCACCGCTGAAGGGACTGTACCACCGCCCAAATTTCGACGGAATCAAAGGCTTTCTCATAGATGAAAGAATTTTGAATAAAACTACTTTTACGGATTTTATCGCGTTTAATTAACTTTTTTTATTAATTCCTGAAGTTTTGGGTGCTTTACAGCACCCATGGTCACGGGAGACTGATTGACGTTCCGATGTCAAAGTTAACCCGGAGTACCTTCAGCTTTTTTAATTAAAATCAATGTGTAGTGTTCGCGTAAATATAAGAAATCATTATGAAAGAATATTGTAATAACATTCCGTCATCTTTGTTTCAGACATGTCTTTCAATAATCGCTATCACATTACTTTTAGTTAATGTGGTAGCTAGCTATGGTGATTACGGTTACGGAGGAGGCTACGGTGGACAAGGCTCCTATGGTCATGGAGGCTTCGGGCATGGTGGATACGGTGGCCAAGGCGGCTTTGGACACGGAGGGTATGGTCATGATGGGCATGGCCATTACGGGCATGACCATTACGGGCATGACCATTACGGACATGGTCATGGCGGCTTTGGACAAGGAGGATTTGGAGGATTTGGAGGTGGTTACGGACGTTAATATATTTAACTAATAAATCATATAAAACTTAAACCAGTACTTGTACTCACTGAGTGTATGTGTGTGTGTGTATCAATTAAATCTTAAGTTTGTCCAGCTTTGTTTTTTTTTACAATGTTGTAGCATCTTGTCCTGAGAAATTGGCAAAAGTAAAACGACCACTGGAAAGATATTGCGATAGCATTCGTAGTAACATCGACCCAAAATACATGGCGAATCTTGAACCTCTTATGATAAAATTCTGATTCTCCTCCCTTTGGAGTGGCAGTATCGCTTTTTGTTCATCTTTTACTTTAACTGGTGATATATTCAGAGTTCGGAGAATGTTAGTATAAAGTCCAGGTGGTAGATTATTTGGAGGTAAAATAGGTCCTATACTCGTAGGTAATGGGGTAGTATTTTCAGTTGGTGCAGATGGTACATTTTGCTCACCTGGTATTGCAAGGAATGACTGAACTGGTTGTATAACTTCAGCAGGTGGTTCCACTACAGGAATCATTACAATATTTTCAACCACATCTGGAGGAGGCTTCTCAGGACTTTCTAAGGGCTGAACAGTTGACAAAACGGCAACATTCTGCGCAGGTGATGGAAGAGCTGTAACAGATTCTTCCTTCCCAGGAAGCACTTCTAATTCTTTTTTGATATTAGAAGGTAACATTGATAAATTACCACTAAGATCAATCACACTATTTAAATCCCTTTTTTCAATTTTATGCTTTATTCCAAACATTTTAAATTTTCCAAATTTAGACCACTTTTCAAATATTAACTCGAGAGATTTAAACGGAGTTGGACTAAACTCTATTTCAAAATGTTTCTTGAAATTTATTCCAGGCGACGGTTTTAAATAAACAATTTGTATACTTAAAAATAATACTGCCATCTGTAAAAAATAACACTATTTTAATAACAAGTTTCACTGATTATTATAATATTAATACAAGTTTTAACTTCAAACATATAATACCTCAACAAAATATTTCATATTTCACCAATGAACTAAACCAATTGAAAATCCAAATAACAATGAATGTTGGGTAAATATGTCTTTTCATTTAAAATAACTGATAATCTAAACAGTTTTACTGTGACCTTAAGAGGAACACGCTAGGACATTTCAGACTTCAATAACTAGGACAAGGTATCGTGTACTATATTTTCATAATTTTTCAACTCTAAGGAAAAACAACAAATAATATGGACGGCTACGTAGAAAAACAAAACGTTTGGATGAAGACATTTGTCCAATAGTACCACAATATGACAAACAATACAAGTTTCTATAAGTTAAAAAAATAATTTAAAAACAGTAGAAATAACAGAAAACTACATGTTGTATTTCAATGTCAACTGCATTATATGTGTTGTGTTGTTTGCACTGCATATGATCCTGTATTCGCTCTTGTCTCATAGGTATTACATCAGACCTGGGTAGGTTAAGACGACTAATTGATTGCTTCTAAGTTATCCTGCGTACCTGTAGCAATAGCTACATATAATAAATATTTCGAGAGTACTGAAGAGCTACAATTTTATATTAAAGTCGTCGCCATAACCCAAAAATGGTCAAAGTTGGTCATTCAAGTCGCTTCAAATTCATATTTTTTCAATAAAATAAATTAACTTTCATGCTATTTAAAAAATAAAAGTAGGTTGTCATCATGCTTCAAAGTGTCTTGCTTCGAGAATACGTAATAAGATCGAAACAATGTGAAGTTTTTGAAAGCGATATAACTGGTTGTGTAAACACGTTCGGAATATCAATTTGTCACCTACTCGTACCAGCACAGATTCCTTTGCAGACGCTTATTAATGAACCGCACATACAATCCGAGTTTCGCGTACTTACTAAACTAGTCTTATATATGACAGTGCTTTTGATATTAGTATATAATATAGTAATTGTTTATGTATTATATCAGTAGCAAGAATCTAGCTGGACCGAAGAATCGCTCCTATACGCGGTATACGAAAAGAAGTTATATAATATTTACATATTAGTTCGATACTAGCAATTTTTAACATTTTTAACCTTACCCTTAAACTTAGAATTTCTTTTGTATCCAGGAGGCATTTATAAAATAGTATAGATGTAGTCAACCGCCGAGGCACGTGCACGCATACGTTCTAATCCATCCACGCTGCATCGGATTCGTCTCATACAAGTTTCAAGCGAATTTTTCCGGTTATTTCTTATCAACACCAAAAAGCTGATGGATTATACTATAAAAATCTATACATATTACATTTGAAGGTTGTTTAATGTGTACTGTAGCATTTTGAAAACTTATCCGCAAACTAGAATTTTCTTTTGCCTCGTAAAAGCGTTTTACATACATAAATTTCACACGGACAAACATCCAGACTTGGATAATTATTTGTAGATCATACAAACACTTCTTAGGTGCAGGATTTGAACACGCAGACCCGCAGCGCCGCAGCCAAATGCCGCGACTTGCCACTGCGCTACTGAACCGTCGTACGATCATCACCAACTTTCACTTGCACAAACTTACAGATGAGTAGAAAGACGGTAGGAGTGGTGCTAAATGATATACATAGTAATTCAACAAAGCTAGGAAAAAATATTTATTGGGCACACTGGGCAAGTGCCCAGGGCCCGGCGATGCAGGAGGCCTCTAGTCCCTAACAGATTTTCAACCTTTTTTTAATATTTCTTTTTTTTAATATTTTCTGATAATACTAATCTGCTTTTATAGTTATATCGTAAACAATGCATTTAGTACTGTTGACTCCTATTTTTTTTAAATTATTTTCTTTCTAGAAATTACCTTTCACATTAGTCTTTTTTTCTGAAATGCATTTTCAAATTTGTATCTTCACTGCATATAACAAGGCACCAATTTTATAATTTAATATATAAAAAACCAATTTTCAATTGAAAGTTTTTTTTAATTTATAGTATTATTTATATTATATTACTATAAAAGAGCATAAATCTGAATATTTAGGAGAAAACACCTTAAATTTCTTAACGAATCATCATTAAATTGCAATCAAATATTGTAGAGACAATGTTTTAAATGTTTCGGGAAAGTATGCCGTTCTGCAAGCTTAATTTAAACCATGTCCGGTACATTCCCTAAACTTAATAAATTTTCAAGCAGCTGGGTGAGTAAAAGATAAAACAAGTTCTTCAAATGGTTCAGAAACCAAACAATTTTTTTTGGGTTATACCCACGGATAGAATACACTGACAAAATATGTAGGTTCAAAAAGTTTCAAGTCTTCCTGAATCCAGATGATCTGCGCAAGCTGATGTAGTATAAGCGCCATACATCTAGATCAACAACAAACTATACAAGCCTTGACGTCTGTTGTAAAGGATATAGAGCTAAAACCAAAAAAAAAAATGGTGAACCTGAAGTTTATTAAACTTACTGACAAATTTGAAGTACCATATTATTGGCAAAAATAGACAAAACAAGTATGATACATTCAACAATACCTTAAGAAAAAAGCAATAAAAATGGACATTGCAATTCATTTGTTTACTTCATTTGATAATTTTATTATCGATCTCGGGGATAAATTTGATTACTTTGAACTGTCCGCCAAAAAGAAATGCCAAAGTCTGATAACAGGGTCCTGTCCTAAAGAACAATTGGTAGAAGCTCAATTTAGGCATTCTTTTATTGCTCCATACCATCAGCCCAAACAACCAAAAGAGAAATTCTAAGTATAATCTTTTCTCCCTTTAATTGATGATCTGAGTATGCATATAAAATAATGATTAAATTCGTACAAGGAAATAAGTAAATATTCGGTTCCATTTTTTATCTCACCTAAAACTTGTGTATTAATTGTCAAATCAAATCCACAAAGAATTTGCTAAATCTTTTGCTCTATACTTACATATAAAAACTAAATTGAGGTATTTGTCTATAATTTTGAAATAACTAGCTTCTATTTGACTCAAGGGGTTATTTGCACTTTGGCTATAAGATATAAATACCAATTTTAATTTTTTTTTCCGTCTGTTTGTCTGTCCGGGATAATCTTCTGAGTGTCTGAAGCGATCGTGATGTAACTTCATGAATAGATAGAGAGCAATGCCTGGAGTGATTAAGGCTATATTTTATCCAGAAAACCCACAGGTTCTTTTTTGTAAAATTAATAAACTGATAAAATATTTTTTTTTATTTCAATTTAAAAGATTTTTTTGTAGTTATTTTTGAAGTTTCCAATGAAACTTTTTTAGTTTGCAACTTTAACGACGACTTTTGTAGAATCGACTACCACCAGTTATTTTTTCGTACCGATAGTACATAGGTACCTTCAAGAAAAGAGCCTACTCTTTTTTCAAAGGCCGGCAATGCCTCTGCAATTACTCTTTTTCTTTTTTTTTACCATCAGGTAAGCCGCATACTCGTTTGCCCCCTCTTATATAATAGAATATTGTGTAATTAATAGCTCTTCAATTTTCAAATTAAATAATTTCTGATATCGCATATAGTTTTCGCGATAATAGTTAAAAAACTGAAGTGGGAGACAAAGGTGGTATTACGATAACGGAATTATTTGACCAAAAAATACTATTAGGTACAATATATTATACAGGTTATTATTTAATTTCTACGCGAAGACGCGGGTAAAAGCTAGTAAAGAATAAATATTATAATTTTTGTGTATCTAGTTTCTTTTGGTATAATCCTCGTATTCTGTACAAATACCAGCGTATATTTTTCAGATATAAAATTGATGTCACAAATGAACTTGCAGTTCACCCGATGGTAAGTGTCTACTGTTGACCATGGCTCCCTATTGCCTCCAGACTGGAACATGCTGTACAAGCACTGCCATTTGGCAGGAGAAATATATAAAAGGATGATACCTACCCAGACGAATTCCTAGGCAGAAAATGAAACCTGCCACCTAGAAAAATTACAGCATAATGTTGCTGTGTTTCATAATATCGGTTAACAGAACCGAGACACTTCTAAAGAATATATATATATATATATATATATATAGTATAATATATATATATATATATATATATATATATATATATATATATATATATATATATATATATTATACTGGGTGGCGATTAGGTTATCACATTCAATAATAGAGCGGTATATACTAGTTAATATATGTCGATTAAAATAATAAAAGAAATAATTATACCAAAAATAAAAAATGCGTCTTTCAACTAATATAAATAGCGTAAAAATTGACACGAAATAAATCACCTTGATAATATTATTTTACTGGCCAGAAGTGACATGTAAAAGCAGCAACAGTGCGGCAGGTACGCAGTGCTCACGCGGCATCGACATAGGTAATTATTTACCTACACTTTCTCGTTCATAAGTAATGAGCCAAAAAAAAAACGAAAAAAGGGCTATTGCCACTTTCTAGTCGCAATAGCCCTTTTTTCGTTTGTTAATTGTTATATATTTTTTTAGTTGTGTATGTTCAAAGAACGTTATATAGGATAAGTCTTTTCATTTAATGTGATAACTTTATCGCCATCCCGTATAAAATGTTGACAAACGAGCACACAGTCCGCCTGATGGTAAGTGGATGCTGAATTCTATAGACTTCTACATCTACCCTCGAATAAAAATCAAAATACAAATGCGTTGTGGCCCCTGGGACTATGATGGAGTGCCTTGTTTCCAGTAAAAAGGGTATCTGGTTCGCTACACTTATCATACCAAACACAGCAGCATTAAACTGCTATTTCACGATGGTAACCTGTGATAGCGTGATTATTCTACCCGATCAATTCTATCGATTCGTGCTTCAACGATAATATAGCAGCAGCACGGCTCTACCACGTAACATACGTAACGGGGATAAAAAAGCGTGTGTTCATAGGCCACAGTAGCTACATACTTACTTACCATAGGCTGCATGCTCGTTTATCATCCATTATCGTATTTAAAATGTCTTTACTTTTAAAATAAACAGATTCTTACAAATTACAACATTTTCATTGAGTATTAAACGTATATACAAAATGTTTTATTACATAGAAACATTAATCAAACGGCCCAGTATTTACGAAAGCAATCACCAAATTAAATTTGCCATATTTTAAAGCATTAAAATTAAACTTTCTATAAGTCTTAAATTGCTTTGTATATAAATTTGAAATTGCGTAATCATTTCTTTCACTACTTAGCAGAGATGGAAAGTTACGCTGGTGGTAATTCGTGGCATCGCGTGCAACAGATCGCAAAGGACGCAGTGTAAGGTTGACTAGCGGACATACCAATGTCAATTAAGCGTCATAGAATTAAACTGTGCTCTGTGAAATTATGAAAGTGCATAAAATATTGCAACCTTGTTGCGTAATTTTGGATTAATAACTATACTTATAATGTTTTGGTAAGAAACAAAATTATATTAAAATTTATCAAACTTTAACATTAAGTCAATTTAAATTAAATACCATTTAATGAGTCAATAAGTACATCTACATCGCTTCATTAATTTCAATTGATGAAAACGAACAATACAAATTTTATAGTTTTATTAGTGTTAATAAAAAATGTACTAATTTACTGCCGTTGCTTCTGGAACACAGCCAAATTAAAATATTTATTTATGATCATTAACAAGATTATTTGTAGTTAATGTTCATAAAACATCAAGAATCATTCCTCTATAATTCATAAATATATTGAATTTTTGGCCATGAATACGACAAGATTGATGAATTTATCTAACATTGGGAAATTTTATACTTTCATATTAAATTAAATCTCCTGAAGAGCCATATTAGTTTAGGCGATAAGCACTCACATAAAAGGTTATGACAACTACGTAAACAAAGCGATCTGCGCAGGCATCTGTGAAATTGTTATTGCAATTTTGAGCGTTGACCATCGTGCGGAAACCTACGTGTTTACAAACATTTTGGCATGCGTTTTCTACGTGGTAGAGCCATGTTGCAGCTGTATTGGTGGTATAGTTGTAGCACGAATAGGTCGGCTCGACCGGGGAAGGATCACACTCTCACAGAATACCAGCGTAAAATAGCAGATTAAAATTGCTGTATTTCGTATGGTGAGTGTAGAGAACTGGAGACCCCTTTTTACTGGAAAAGAGGCATTTCATCTTGGTCCTTACGGGAGACAACGCATCTGCATTTTGATCTGCAAACGAGGATAGATGTAGATGTCTATGGGCCGCAGCAACCACTTGCCATCGGGTGGACTGTGTGCTCGTTTGTCACACTACCCTATAAAAAAATTAAAACCCTTTTCAGCACTAAGACGCATACAGAATAAAGATGTAGATAATTAAAAATTAAAAATTTACACAACCGTCTCCAATATAAATGATTAAGAATAACTCAAAAACTATTAGTCAGATCTTAATCAAATATATATGGGACTACATGTGAAGCACCGGCTTTTAAATAAAGAAAGATTCATGGAAATCTGTTCACCCAAAAAATTATGAGAGCCGAATTAAGTACCGTCTCCTTTTTGAAGTCGGTAGAAAATGTAGAGGTGTACCTCTACGAGTATATGCAGTGTCTCTAATTTACTGTATGTAACGCGTATGTAGTTTCATTTAATTTATATTTCGTTTAATTTTATGTCAAAAAATTCTACTAATAGTATAAAATGATGTACATTATACTGTGTATATTAGTATTAGTATTATATTCCTATATTAAATATATAGTAAGTATTTTTATTAAAATTAAGTTCTACATTCTCAGAAATTTAATCATCGTATTTTAAGTATACTTCTCCAGCTGATCATGGGCTTTTTCTTTTGTATTTGCCACAAATTACAAGACAATAAAATGTGTTATTTATTACAACTTCATATAAATTTAATTAAAAATTTTTCAACAATATATAGTTATTCTGCTGCGTATTAATTTATGCATCAAAAGGTAATAAAAAGACACCTAAAGGTAAATTCGTAATTGAATTCTACATCATTATCGTCATTATAGTCCATCACAAGTCCACTGCTGAACATAGGCCTCCTCAGCAAACACCACATAGCGCAATCCTAAACCACCTGCCTCATCTCTCACCAAGTCATTGCTCCATTTATTTAGCACCATTTGGTATTAAGTCAGGTTTATAATATTTAAATTATAATAAACGATTCATATTTGCGAAATGATTTGATTTGAGATGATACCAGTCAAATACCCTTATGTAGGAAAACGTGTTTTTGAAACTTAAAAAACTAATTACTGTTTGAGGCCGAAATTTTTGTTATAAATCACAAGCATTCTCTTTTCGATGTTGAAGTAGTATTTTCTATTATTTTTACTTAATATCAGAAAGATGTTGCTACCCATTTTCTATTTCATTTCTCTGTCCCTACACTATCCCTATCCACAGGATGATATCACATATTTGGTAGAGGAATCTTTAACACTGCCATTACACGGCATCGTACATAATTATATCGTTGCACTTGAGAATATATTATACAGTTAGTTACGGCGATGTTCACCAGGTAAGTTGACGGTGCTTAATTCACAGGAAGTGTAATTTGCAGTTGTAGGTATCTACTGGCTGCAGATCAATTATTAAGAATAACATCTATAGAATATATACCTACGGTTAATTAAAATTTGATATGAAATTATATTTTATAGTACAAGTGACTTAAAACCACTTTTTAATCGAAAAATTGTAGAATACTAAATGACTATAAAAACAAAAATGTTCATTTGCACAAATTCAAGAAAAACATTATTTGAAATTAAAATCAAACAAAATTGTTCTTTCTAACAATTTTAGATCTAAAATATCACATCATGTCCGAACGAAGAAGTTAATAAATACAGACAATCAAAACGTTTCAGTACAAGAATTACAACATCAATCTAAAGATTTAATTAAACGGGACCAAAGGCACAAGACTCGATTTACAGAAGTTTTGTAAATGATTAAAAATACAGTTCAAGCTAAAATGTACAAAAAATTTCAATGACTATATGTCAAGTATTTTTTTAAATTTCCCAATCAAATGATTTAATGTTTGGTTTGTAATTTAAAGTATTGTAATAGATGTTAGTAATCAAAGTATTTGTATATGTTATTCTATCTTATATTAGGTTTCGATAAATGTTGAAATTTTTCAAAAATTATAAAATATTATGCGTGATTTAAGTAAAACATACCGTACAATAATCGGCTAGTTAAGTCCCACATGAGCGTGACTTAAACGTGGTTTTGAGTCACCGTGTACATTAAAATAATGTGCGATACACGGGTAACCGATTATTAAAACGTATAAAGTTAGTGTGCATTCGCTTCGCTCGTGCGCTAACTTCACACGGTTCAATGGTCGGTTACTTAAGTCCCTTGTATCATAATGTACCTATTATTAATAAAAAAATCTATTAATTCTTATTTGTCACCCTAAGTAAACTTAAAATGCTTGTATTAGGAGTGGCATAAGACTATACTATACGGCAGTTATAGAGTGACGAATTCGAACTCACAACTCGTGTTGTATTGCACGCCCAATACATAAAGCTTCTGTTTGTTGAATAAGACATGGACATTTGCAGTAAATGAATAGATCCTTATATTGAATAAAAAACATTAAATGTGTCGTGGAAGCTTAATTTATATTATGTAAACGACTTATTTATGCGCTCTTAAAAATTAAAAATAATAAAAATAAAACCTATTTAAATAAAAGTTATTTAACGGATTTTATCGCGTATATTAACTTATTTTATATTCCCGACGTTTCGAGTACTTTACAGCACCCATGGTCACGGGGGACTGAGGTGTTTGACGTCCTGATGTCATAGTTAGTCCGGCTACCTTCAGTTTTTTAATATTAATTTTTGGTTCGATTTACGCAGAATGAGCTTACAGTATCTTGAGTCTAGCAGTGGTATACTTGGGTTTGGATTTAATTTTATTAATTATGGGATCCCAAGCCGTAAATATAAGAAATCATTATGAAAACTCCTATTAATATTAATTGACTATGTAGTGGCTGTATAAGAATATTCACTATACCAGATCATCCCATGGGTATTGTAAGAGGTGACAGAAAGGAAACAGGCGATACTCTTACTAAATAATAACTAATATAAAAAATTCGGTTGACAACGCACCTGTCAAGCATGGTAACTATAGCAAATATTCCTCCTATTAGGGAATCTATGGGGGAGGCCTATGTTCAGTTGTTGATGTTGATAGGTTATAATGGTATTCAGTGTTTTTTTTTTGGTTTTGAAGACTAAAACTAAACTTCTTAATATTATTTTATATTTATTCAGTAAATAGTTAAAGAACTCGTACAACGATACTAATAAATAAACAAATATTGTAATTATGACGTAAGTATATAGGTATCACCCACTAATGTACAAAACCGGTCGTTTAATGGTAAAATTATTGACATTCCCAACTTATTGCGGTCAATATTTAGATTTCCTCTTATTCGGTTCATACTATAAGACTTACTTCCGTAAACATTTTTCATATTGCAGACAGTGTTACCATAGTTTAAAAACAGTATGTGTTACGCTTTTATTGTAATTATTATATAACTATCTTTTTCGGTTATTTGTTACCTTTGAATATCATCACTCTTACTAAACACTGTTTAGCAAAAAATCAGATTAGGTAATTACTAATGATTTCCTTCTTTCTCAGTCCCTCATTACAGATATGCCTCTCCCACTATAGGGAGGATTTGCCATAATCGCCACGCTATCGGGCGGGCAAGTTGGCGATCGCAATACCTGACTTTCTATACGTAGTAGAGCCACGCTGCAGCTATACTATGGTTTTAGCATGAATAGGTCGGCTCGACCGGGGCAGGACCACTCTCTCACAGAATACCAGCGTAAAATAGCCGCTTAGAGCTGCTTTGTTTCGTATGGTGAGTGTGGAGTACGGGAGACCCTATTTACTGGAAATGAGGCATTCCATCTTAGTCCTCACGGGTGACAACGCATCTGCATTTTGATTTTTAATTGAATATAGATGTCTATGGGCCACAGCATTCACTTCATGTGGTTCAGGTAGACTGTGTGTTCGTTTGTCAACATTAATCTATAAAAAAATCTTTGAAACTGCTCTCCGTCGCCGGTATGGATGTTCTACGTCTGGCGTTAAGGGGCTACTCCATGCGAACGACCTTGAGCATTTTGCCGGCGGCACGCCGCTCGCCTCAATATATTGCTTATTTGAAATATGTACGACGCCACCACCTATTGTAGGTACGAACGTAGTATTATTTTTTCAACATCAATGAACTAATTTATGGAAATACACACAGCGTACAACGATAAATGTATTTTAATTTTTTTATTCGGTATATTAGTTGCATTATATTAGAATTATGTATTTTCATATATTATCTAATTATGAAATTTTATAATTAATTATATATTAAAAATGAAGCATTGAAAATTGTGAGTTTAAAAGATACCTATTCACTATAGGTAAATAAATATATAGCTCGCCTTTTGTACAAATATTTGGTGCAAGAAAGAATAAATAAATAAATAGGATGTTTCGTAGATGTGTTTTTGATTATTGTTAATTTTTACGTGTCACGCATTGAAAAGTAATATACCTAACTACGAGTACTAATACAAAAATCAACAAGAAGTATAAGGGTTCAATCTTTCAATTTCAATTGTAAAAAAACGGTACCCCCACACTAGGATTTTCTCCTGTGTCGTGGAGGCAGTTTACAAACATAAATTGCACAAGGACAAACATCCAGACCCGGAACAATTATTTGTAAGCCATACAAATACTTGTTCCGTGCGGGATTAGAACCCGCGGCCCCCAGCGCAACAACTAATTGCTAAGCCACTGCCCCACGTAGCCGTCGCCGGGTTATAGCTAAAGTGACCACACGTCCCGTTTTGAACGGGACTGTCCCTTTTCTCGGTCACCTGTCCCATTGTCCCCAAACAAAGCTCCGGGACACAAAATTGTCCCGTAACTCGTTGGATGGAAGTATTCAAAGTCAACAATCTTCAACATAATTTTTTTTAATCGAATATATTTTATGTCTACCTGCTACGAATGCTCCGGTAGAAAGAGTATTTTTTTTATTTTGAATAAATTGTGGACGTCTGAAAGAAACACTTACGGTTCCAGAGTTCTAAAGGCGATGTTGTTAACAAAGATAACAATAAAAAAACTTGAGCAGAATTTTATTTTTATTTAAAATCATCACCAACTTTATTAAAGAAAATTTAATCCACTGACAAATGTAATTAATAATTAAGAAAAATATGTTGCATTTAATAATTACCGTCTATACCGAATATAATTTTACAGTGAACACTAATTGTATAAAGTTATAGTTTTTAGAGTATAAATAAACCCATGTCCTGTTTTGAGTTAAAAAATAAATGGTCAGTTTAGTCTTTTTAGTTAAATTTAGTTTTAAAAATTTTTAGTAGTAAAAAGTAGGTATATTAGTACCTACTTAGATACTTTTTACCGAGTTATAAGTATAGAACACCTTATGTACTCAATTATTTTTTGAAAAAGAAGAAAAAACAAGCAATAAATAATATACTATATTTTAGCAAAAAACTATAACTTGGTAATACTAATTATAACTTAGAACATAAATGAAAAACTCATAACTGACAGGGCTCGACCCAGGATTCGAACCCGGGACCTAATGATCAGCAGTCGCACTACTACAACCACTAGACCAACAAGGCAGTACTGTACGTAATAAGATATTGTGGTTGGGTGATAATATTGAATTAGCCTTTTATTGTGTAAATTATAATATTTATCGAAATTTTAATTATGGATTCGAACCTTACATGCCAATGGTGCTTCATTTTTTTATTTGCATTTACTTCAAAGAAAATACACGCAAAAAGCTTCATCGCGCAGTAAAAAACACAACAAATATATGTATAACTAATACGAAAAATTATACCCAAAACAAACAAATAATACTACCTATAAATAACCTAATAAGTAATATTATTTATCGACTGATGTTACGTGAGTGTATGCGGCGCTGGTCGACGCTCTAACGACACGGGCTTCGCGTCGAAGAGCTCAGGGCTCACTGACTCTAGCAAGCCCGTGAGCAGTGAATATGCCCAGATTTTAAAATAATTTCTTAATAAAATCAAATTTTGGTCTTTTGAAAAAAAATTTACTATAGAAATGTTTATTAATAAATTGTCTATCCATTGGTGTAAATCGCAAAATAAAATAATACTTACTTTACGAGGAGATCCATGTTATCAATAATAATTTCACATTTATGTGGTTTCGTTGTAAGGAGATTATATTAATATTTATTCGTTTTAAAAAAAATTGGATATAGCTTTTATGGAATCAAGATTATGTAGAAATATAATGTGTTTTTTATTTGTTGATATATCTTTTAAATAAAAAGTAGATAGCTTCTAAAAACCGCACAAATAACGACTAGCGCGACATTTTGCTCAACCTGCGCCTTAACGAGATAGTTTTTCTATAATCACGCAGTAGCAATAAGATTTTTCTGACATTTTCCATATTCGCTTTTTATACGAAATTGGGTAGTGAATATTCTTACGCCGCCAACACACGTTAAATTAGAAACGTGACAAGATTTATTAGAAGTATTATAACAAACTGCCGATCCGGTCCAGCTTCGCACGGGTGATTTCTGAATCTAGACAACAGCGCCACCTGCCGGGTACAATTTGAAATCTGAACCATCCAGATACCCTCTTAAATACACACAAAATATTTCATCAAAATCGTTCGAGCCATTTTCGAGTTTTTGTGAAACTAACACTAATATTGTATATATATATATATATATATATATATATATATATATATATATATATATATATATATATATATCATGTTTAAGATGAACATGGACAAAACAAAGATCATGTTTAATGTCCATGTCACACCTATGCCGGTAGTTGTTGGGAACACTAAGCTCGAAGTTGTTGACGAGTATGTTTACCTGGGACAAATAGTCCGACTAGGTAAGTCCAACTTCGACCGAGAGGTCAATCGACGGATTCAACTCGGTTGGGCAGCGTTCGGGAAATTACGGCACATCTTCTCGTCAGGTATACCTCAAAACTTGAAAACGAGACTGTACACCCAGTGCGTGTTGCCAGTGATGACATACGGAACTGAGACGTGGTCCTTCACTGCTGGCCGGATGAGGAAGCTCAAGGTCGCTCAGCGAGCTATGGAGAGGGCTATGCTCGGAGTTTCTCTGCGTGATAAACTCAGAAATGAGGAAATCCGCAGTAGATAGAACCAGAGTGACCGACATAGCACAACGGATTAGTAAGCTGAAGTGGCAATGGGCCGGCCATATAGCTCGAAGAACCGACAACCGATGGGGAAGAAAGGTTCTCGAGTGGCAGCCTCGTACCGGCAGGCGAAGTGAAGGGCGTCCCCCCACTAGATGGAGTGATGACCTGGTAAGATATGCAGGAAGTCGATGGATGCAGGTGGCTCAGGACCGTGCTTTGTGGCATTCTTTGGGGGAGGCCTATGTTCAGCAGTGGACTTGTGAAGGGCTGTAATGATGATGATGATATATATATATACACACAATATATTTATCTATATATAGATATATATATATATATAGATAAATATATTGTAATTGTAAATCGTAAGGGTGTAAGAAGGGTTGAACGCATCTACAATTCTTCTGGTGTTTCGCATGTCCGTGAGCGGTGGTAGTCACTTACAATCAGACGAGGCGCATGCTCGTTTGCTCCCGAAAAAGAGACGAAATTTGTATTTGGGGGAAAAGTTAAAAACATCAATCTTCCCACCAAATATCGACCTTGACTTTTTCACTTACATCAAGGTTATTGATATCTCGTAGCAGCATCGGGCGTCCGCCAAACTGAGAAAAACAAATGCTGAGACCAAATTTCATTAGAATTTTGATTTTTTTTTTATTTAAAAAAACGTTAATTGAACGAAAAGCATAACCAAGAATATGTTGAAGCAATGACATAACTTTTATGACTTTCAATAAGTGCTTTGTAAAAGATTTTATTACTGTTGCGCTTGTAAATCCGCCTGCCCCTTACAATACGTCGGTTTTTTTTTATTTATGTATGTACACCGATTACTCGAAGACGCCTGAACCGATTTGAATAATCTTTTTTTGTTTCAAAGGGTATATATACTTCGCAGATAGTCCAATTTAAATTTTATCGAAATCTATCGAAAGATTTTTAATAAATCAACAATAAATTATATTTATATCAAAGTGCGTTGTACAATTTTTTTTAATTTTACCACTTGTTACAGAACAATGATTCCTGTAAGAAAAGCTATATTAGTTATGTTAATAATGGCGCTCGCAATGTGTCATGGAAATGAGAACTGGCTGGAACATTTGTTCGAAGTACCAAGCGCAGAAAAGAGGAGCATGTCCGACGTCATAGTCGACTTTCTAGATTACGTATTCCCCAAAGACGATTCGGAATCATCGATAATGAAAGAGATTTTCACAATGTTTGCAGAAGACGGCCCACCTGGAATACAAAGCGGATTGGCGGCGTTGGAATACCTAATTGATCGATAAAAATACCGTTCATTTAGTGGAAACGTTGCAAGAGTTTCTAAAAGAAATCATTTAATTGCAGCAATTATGTAATTAGAGATCTTCACAAACATAAATCGCTGTCACAGATATCGTTTAAAATGAGTAGTTTCGTTTTAAAATTAAGTTTTTCTAACGTTAAATTAAACTGACAATATTTTTATAATACGAAAATTTTATAGCTTTTCAGTGTGTCGAGATATATATGTCGCAAAATGTGTTTCTTTATTTAATTAAAGTTAATTTATTTTAATGGCAATGTTACTTTTATTATGTAGTGGTGTTAATCGATTTTTTTCTAGTATAATTATTTTGGAAAACAAAGGTATTTTGGAGAAGAAAGTTTCTCAAGTAACAGTGCGAAGTGTAAGCCCCCCCCTACCCCCCCCCCCCCCCCCCGCCCACACCAGAAGAAGTGACAACCTGTATAAATCAAAGAAGGCAGGGAGTTGATAGATGCAACTGGCTCAGGACCTTCTGACTAGCTTTGTAATGGTGGTGTGAGTACCCATCACCCCATATTATCACCCCGTGGGTGTCGTAAGAGGCGACAGTGAAAAATAAATCAGGAGATGGGCAACAGCATCTACCTAATAATGACTAAAATAAAAAACAATGGTTGCCAACCCGCCTTGTAAGCGTGGCAACTATGACGAATAGCCGCTCTATAAGGCAATCTATGGGGGAGGCCTGTGTTCATAGGCCTACTTTAATAGTCTAAATGGTAACGGTAGCACCGCTTGCACCTTTACACGGCGCAGGTTTCGTCTCACACAAAATATTATTCTAACCTCAGGTCGGAGGCACTTCAGTGCCAGATCCTCCTGCTTGACCACATGCAGTGTAGAGCGGCTCAAATCATTAAAGAACGAGTTCGTTCTGATCAGCTCGATTTACTGGCGTTGGGAAGAAATTTTGCTTCCCTGTGTTCTATCGCATTTATCACGGGGAAGGGGATTAATTCCATCCACCGAATTTCACCACCGCATATCATGACAATATATATGATACCATCCAAATCATCTGGATGCTTTACAGTTCATCACGGTACGTTTTACAAGGAGATTTCTTCTTCGCCCGACTTCTTTGTGGTATCGTTTACCACTGGCTATTTAAGCACGCCAAGATTTTTGAGAAGCCAATTTAGCCTTCTCTTCAAAGTGACCTCGAAACTGCTCGTTATTCAATATGTCGACCCCGAGGATTCCGATGCTGGACGACTTATTGCATCTAAAATGGATGCTAAGGTGTATTCGCTGATTTAATGAAACAGTCAGTTAATATATTTATTTAAATATGGGAACTGTTTACCGTGCCAATTTTAGACCTATTTCTTTTCTGCTAACAATTATTTTAAATTTTGTAAAAATATTCTTAGTGAAATTTATTTTTTTAATATAAATAATTTACTTCATGAAAATCAATTCAGTTACACAAACGGTAGGAGAATATTTGCAAATAATTATGCATTTGCTCACACACACACACACACACACACACACACACACACACACACACACACACACACACACACACACACACACACACACACACACACACACACGCACGCACGCACGCACGCACGCACGCACGCACGCACGCACGCGCACACACACACACACACACACACACACACACACACACACACACACACACACACATACATACACACACACACACACACACACACACACACACACACATACATACACACACACGCACACACACACGCACGTACGCACGCACACACGCACACACGCACACGCACACACGCGCACGCACGCACGCACACACACACACACACACACACACACACACACACACACACACAAATAATACTTACCTACTACTATTAGGCAAGAGTGAATAGTTTTTTGTAAAGTCTATGCAATTCACCATCTTACATTCAAATTCTCATCGGCTACATAACCACTTACCGGTGGGATTGTAGTTGCTTTACTACTTGCTGGGTAAAATTAGTAAAAAAGAAATTTACCCTGTTAAACTTTGTATGTAGATATAATTATTCTAACCAACCATAAAAATATGATGAGAATATGCATACAAGTATAAAGGTTGCCTTACACGCGACAGTAATAATATAATATTATATCTTCCATTATCTACGCATGAAAACTTTTAAAATCTATGAATTCCAAGGTATGTCCATATTAAGAGGCTGAATAGAGCCACATTTATATGCATGGGGATCGTTTTGTAATTTCACGCCGTTATCGACAAAAAATGTACGTATTTCGGGTGGCGGTTTGCAAAACACGGTTCCACAAAAATTCACTCAATAGAAAATAATTGCAAAGTTGCTTCTGAAAATACTTAAATTTTCAACTTCAATTTTTTCTTACGTGGTAGAGCCATGCTGCAGCTATATTAGTAGTAGGTATAGTTGTAGCACGAATGGGTCGGCTCGACTGGGGAAGGACCACGCTCTCACAGAATACCATTGTAAAGTAGCAGTTTAACCCTGCTGTGTTTCGTATGGTGAGTGTAGAAAACCGGAGAACCTTTTTACTGGAAACGAGGCATTACATCTTAGTTGTCACGGATGACAACGTATCTACACTTTGATACGTAATCGAGAATAGATGTAGAAGTCTATGGGCCGTTGCAACCACTTACCATCAGGTGGACTGTGTGCTCGTTTGTCACCCTTATTCTATTAAATAAACCTTTCTGAGATTTCAGTAAAATAATGTTAATTATTGTAAGTACTCGTAAAATTATGGGTCTCATGTTAATAAAGCTATTGGGCTATTTTGATTTTATTAATAAAGTGATTTTACTTTATTAAATTAATAATGTATTTACCCTTCTATATCAAGAAGCGTTTTTTCTGTCACTCCTATTGAATTTGACAGTGCTTGCTGAAATTTAGCATCTTTAGATGGATCTGAATCGCGCACTGATCCGGCTCTTAGATATATATGTAGCAAAAATAATCGAAAACATTTATTTTTACTTTCATGCCGAACACTACCTTGATTTATTTAATTACGGTCAGATAATATTGATTAGGTTATAAAGCAAGTATTTACAAATGTTTTCATAATTTTTTTATTCTATTGTTTACAGTTATTATCACGTTTTAGCATAGCATTTACATTACAAATTCTTGGTGGGATACGATGTAACGAGGATACCTTATTTTCGTCAAGAACTATAATATATATATTTTTTTTACCAGTAGAGTTTTAACACAATCTTAAAAAAGTTCAATGCATTAAAAAATGCCGATAATTATATTTGTTTTTATAGGAGAGGGGGCAAACGAGCATGCGGCTCACCTGATGGTAAGTGACTACCGCCGCCCATGAACAACCGCAACACTAGGGGAATTGCAGATGCGTTGCCGGCCTTTTAAAAAGGAGTAGGCTCTTTTCTTGAAGGTCCCTAAGTCGTATCGGTCCGGAAAAATCGCTGGTGGTAAACTATTCCACAAGGAAGTTGTGCGAGGAAGAAAACATCTTCTAAATCGCACAGTGGTGGACCGCCAAGCATCCAGATGGTGTGGATGGTATCGGGAGTTCTGCCGCGATGTGCGTTCGTGAAATTTGGCGGCTGGGATTAATCCGAAATATTCCTCAGAGCACTCCCCATGGTAAATGCGAAAGAAAATGCTAAGAGATGCAACATCTCTTCGCAGTGCCAATGAGTCGAGCCGATCGGAAAGGACTCGGTCGTCGACGATTCGAGCCGCTCTGCGCTGGATGCGGTCAAGTGGAAGAAGCTGGCACTGGGGAGCCCCAGCCCAGAGATGGGAACAGTATTCCATGTGAGGCCGAACCTGCGCCTTGTAAAGTTGCAGGCGTTGAGCCGGCATGAAATACTGTCCCGCTCTACTGAGCACGCCAAGCTTTTTAGAGGCCAATTTGGCCTTCTCTTCCAAGTGAAATATAATTTCAAGTCGATGTTTTACATTTGAAAATCAGTTAAAAAGTAAAGTAAATAAAGTAAAAATTTTTATTTTGATTAATTTAATTTCAGACAAAAGTAAATGTGAAAGGGCTTTTATCTGGAATAATAATGTTCATCAAAAATAACATAGACTTATAAAAGTCATACACACGGTCAATCATACTAAAGATTATCAATTGTACTACAAGATATTTAAAAGACTATTTCCAGTATAATGACCCGAATATCATCATTAATGTTTGACTGGCACACTTAAAAGTTTTATCAGATGGCTAAATGATTCACTATTATATTTATGACAAGGTCATGGTTTTCCATAAAAAGCTGCAAGAAATTTTAAATCACGGACCTATTGGTTTGTTTTACTATTCACTTAATTAGTGAAAAACACTGATCTAAAAGTTTACTTTCTTGTGTAAAAAGTGCTATTTAGAATTTTATGCAAATGATAATTAAAGTTTTTATGTAAATAAGTGTAACATAGCGGGTGTTATATTCAATGGTAGCGGCCATCCATATTTGCAAAGCCAGCAAAGCCAGCATCATTTTCTGTATAGAAACCGGCAAAGTGTTGCTCAAGGCACTATAAACAAAGCAGCTGATAAAAATGTTACACTCATAACTGTTAACAAAAACTGTTTCTGCAAATGGTCTTATAGATAATTACTATTATTTGAAGGAGAAGAGGTAAAATTTTGTTTTAGAGATGCGCAATCAATATTGTTTTGTCTGCAATTTAGCATAAAATAAAAAATAACTTCAGCCAAAGAGCACAACTGGCATTATACTCAGGCCGATCAATTGGTATGAAAAAAAATAATTTTACCAGGTTTCAAAAAATCAATCAAAATTCAAAAAAACATAAATATTAAAATCAAACAATGTATATTTGTATGTCTATACATACATATAATTATTTATGTCCACTTAGTAACTAACGGTTACTCAATATAACATCATACAGTCACGCCGAATGTAAGAGGAGTGAATCACTGTAGAAAAGGTAATAATTTATTGCGGAAATTTTGTGATAAAATTAAAAATTACAAACTTATCCAAGATAGCCTATGCGTTACAAAAAAACGTTTTAAGTTTTCGTCGCCTCAACATGATATTTTTCGCAGCATAAGGTACCCTTCTGTATCTGAAACGAATATGAATATTGCAACAAAGTAAAGTAATTGGCTATACAAGTCTCTCTACTGGGTACAGGACTCTTTTTATTTCTGAGAGGGTTTTTGGGCAAGGAAATGCCCGCCGCACTGCCCCGTGCGTGTTGACGAAAATAAATTTCATTCGTGCTGCCGGGGATCAAACCCGGGAAAAATTTACAGCGAACGCTTTGACCCAGAGCTACTAATACGATTTAATACATATAATAAAAACTCTTACGTCCTTGAAACTTGAACACTTGATAGTTCGTGATGCCTACCGGACAAAGCTACAGCACCACACCGTGCAATGTAATTGAAGATGCGGAACCGCGACATAATTCTCAGTGATGCGCAAGCATAACAGGCAGTATGTCACTTATATAATTGTTACCTCTGCAGTCTATTAATCTTTACACTTTTATAGGTAATACTGAACGAAGTCGCTAGACGGTATTGATGGTGTGTTAATTCATTCTTGGGAGAATGTATAATTTTACAACAAAATCTCAGAAAATATACCAAATTTGTCCACCATCAAATTCAAAAACTTTATTAAGCATACATAGATTGTATAAAAACTGTTATTATATTATTAAGGAATTTTTTTATAGGATAAGGGTGACAAACGAGCACACAGTCTACCTGATGGTAAGTGGTTACTGAGCCCATAGACATCTACATCTATCTTACTTACTTACTTACTTACTTATCTTCACGCACAATCCCTGACGGGGTAGCCAGAGAGAACAGATCGCAAAGTGTCACGATCCTTACATACCTCTTTCGCTACTTTCAGATTCATTATCTTCTTCATACATGCACGTCTAGGTATCCGTGTACACTTGACCCTCCCCTATTCGAGCAATTTGCTCACATGGTCTTCGAAAGTTAGTCTCGGTCTACCTCGACACCTTTTAATATTTACTTTCGCGCTATATATTTTCTTCACCATTCGGTCTTCACTCATTCGCTCGACGTGCCTAAACCATCGAAGCACGCCTTATCAATTTTTGTGATAAGGTCATCTTTCAAACCTGCCATATTGCATCTATCTTCGTTTGCGAATTAAAATACAGATGCGTTGTAAGCCGTGAGGACTAAGATAGAATGCCTCTTTTCCAGGAAAATGGGTCTTTAAAGTCTTTTTCCTCCCTTTTTAGAAATGATAATAACGTCTGGGAATGAGTAATCGCTACCAAGCTATTTCTAATTTGTTTTTTTTTTTCGAACTAATGAAGATTGAAAATAGGAGAGAAGACAACACGCCACGTTGCGATACACCGGCATTAATCGTACACCAGTTAGAGAACGAGTCATCTACACGTATCCATTTCCGGCGACCAAACAAGTCAATCACTTCAGGAGATATGTAAAGAGAAGCTAAGATAGCTAACTGTAGATCAAAATCCACATTGTTAAATGCATTACTAAGGTCAATTAAGGTCAATACTGTTACGTGCTGTTTATTCATACTTAGACGAATATCCTCTGTAATCTTGACTAAGTTAGTAGTCGTACTATGACCAGCACGGAAACCGGATTGGAATGAGTTGAAAAGAATCCACCTAGATAAGTAGATGCTCAATTATCGATGAACTATACGCTCAAAAACTTTTGAAAGGAATGGAATTATGGATATGGGGCGGTAGTCAGAGAAACTGGAGGGATTTGCTTTTTTGGGTATAGGAGTAATCTGGATTTCTTTCCAGGAAGAGGGAAAATTTCCGGACGAAATAGAATAATTAAAGATGGATTTTATAATATGAGTCAAGATTTCCACAATAGGGATAATCATTTTACGACTAATTCAGTCTGTACTAATGGTATCACAATTTACCTCAACAATGCTTTTCTTAACATCACTATCAGTGATTTGACTAAAATAAACACAGGATTGTCAGATTTAGGTAAAGCTGAAATTTGAGTTTTAGTTTGTATTTTTGTGACATCACCTATGGCACAAGAAGAAGAGAAATGCTGATTTAGCTGGTTTAAGTCAATATTTTTGGGGCTACTATTTTGACTCGCTTTACCAACTCAAAGAGACTTAAGAAATTTCCATCCTCTGCCGGAATCATCTTCATCGAGTATAGATTTATGAATATAGCGTCGTTGTTTATCTCTACACAACCTGTTGCAGTGATTCCGAATATTTTTATATTTATCTCTATTTGTATCACGTTTATACCTGGCTTTAGAAAAATTATTTTTACGCTGCAAATTTTTGATCTCCTGAGTAAGCCAGGGAGCAGGCAAATGCTAAATCCGGACCGGCCGAATTGGAGCATGAACTTCGTAGAGTTGTATTAAAAGAGAATTAAAGCTATCAACCCTTTCGTCAATGCTAGCTCCAGTAAGAACAACATTCCAGTCGATCATCGCAGCCTACGACGATCTAAATCCATACCATCAAAATTACGCAGCAGAAGGATTCTCGATTTAGGTTTAGGTGGTCGTAATTTGTATGCTAAGTTAATCAAGTCGTGATATGAAAATGCATCAGCAGGACACTGACCATATTTATCAGCATGATCGATGGAAGAAACAAGAATAAGGTCCAGAAGAGATCGGGAGCAATTTGGAAAAAAGTGAATAGCAGAAAGAGGGAGAATATGTAAGTCCTCGTCCCGTTCGCTCCCGAGTATACTTTCGTGCACTAAATTGTACCACTTGTTTTTATTGAGTTTTTGGTACTTCTTATTTGTATTGAGATTTTTTGTTACATGTTATTGTTATAAATTGTTATTGTTTTGTTTAAATATTTAACTTTAACTGTAATGCCACGAACAAGTTCTGTTTTACATGGAGATGCCAGAAAAATGGTTTATGATGTGTACTGTTATATGTAAAAGGAAGCAAAAACTTAGAAAGAGACTGTAAAATGGACTGCGGAAGCTACCAAAACCTCAGAAAGGACAGTAAGACGTATAGTCAAAGAAGGCACAAAATCTCAACGTTTTTAGGACTCCGGGAAAAAAGACACACAAAAACTGATCACCGAGATCGATAATCTTAATCTGTTTGCAATAAGAACCTGCGTACATAATTATCACATTACAAATAAAGAGCTACTCACAGTAGAAAAGTTTTGAAGAAAGTTAAAAGAAGATATTAATTTTAATGGCTGTGAGCGAAGTCTTTTTTTTTATAGGAGAGGGTGACAAACGAGCACACAGTTCACCTGATGGTAAATGGTTACTGTGACCCATAGACATCTACATCTATCCTCAATAAAGTCTCAAGATGCAGATGCGTTGTCACCCGTGAGGACTAAGTCGGAATGCCTCTTTGCCAGTAAAAAAGGTCTCCGGTTCTCTACACTCACCATACGAAACACAGCAGCGTTAAGCTGCTATTTTACGCTGGTTTTCTGTGAGAGCGTGGTCCTTCCCCGGTCGAGCCGACCCATTCGTGCTACAACTATAGTACTAATATAGCTGCAGCATGGCTCTACCACGTATACAAAATAAACGTCTACGCAGAATTTTAAATAACTTGGGCTTCCGGTGGAAGAAACAGAAAATAATAGAGAAATATTAACAGAAAAACGAGTATTAGATTACTTAAAATTGAGTACCTTGAAAAAATAATTAAATACAGGTGAGAAGAAAGACCTATCATATACACAGATGAGTCGTATGTTGATTCATCTCATTCAGGTATGTGACAATTACCATCATCATCATCATCATTATAGCCTTTCATAAGTCCACTGCTGAACATAGGCCTCCCCCTAGGAATGCCACAAAGCACGGTCCTGAGCCACCTGCATCCATCGACTTCCTGCATGTCTTACCAGGGCGTGACTCCATCTCGTGGGGGTTCGCCCTACACTTCGCCTGTCAGTACGAGGCTGTCACTCGAGAACTTTTTTTCCCCATCGGTTGTCGGTTCTTCGAGCTATATGGCCGGCCCACTGTCACTTCAGCTTACTAATCCGTTGGGCTATGTCGGTCACTCTGGTTCTACTGCGGATATCCTCATTTCAGAGAAACCCCGAGCATAGCCCTCTCCATAGGTCGCTGAGCGACCTTGAGCTTCCTCATACGGCCAGCAGTGAAGGACCACAATTTCGTTTTAAGGTTTTGAGGTATGTCTAACGAGAAGATGTGTCTTAGTTTCCCGAACGCTGCCCAGCCGAGTTGAATCCGTCAATTGACCTCTCGGTCAAAGTTGGACTTACCTCGTCGGATTATTTGTCCCAGGTAAACATACTCGTCAACAACTTCGAGCTTAGTGCACCCAACAACTACCGGTATAGGTGTGACATGGACATTAAACATGATCTTTGTTTTGTCCATGTTCATCCTAAGACCTACTCGTTGGGAGACAATATTGAGGTCATTGAGAATGGTGCTTAGGTCCTCCAACGATTCTGCCATAAGAACTATATCGTCGGCAAATCGAAGGTGAGTGATATACTCGCCATTGATGTTAATACCGTATCCTTTCCAGTCCAGAAGCTTGAAAACGTCTTTCAATGCAGCGGTGAAGAGTTTCGGGGATATAACGTCACCCTTTCGTACACCTCTCTGCAATTGGATAGGTTTCGTACTCTGGTTCTGTACTTGGATAGCCATCGTAGCTCTACTGTACAAACACTTCAGCACTTCGATATACCGACAGTGAACTTGGCACCGCTGAAGGGACTGCAGCACCGCCCAAATTTCGACGGAATCAAAGGCTTTCTCATAGTCCACATACGTCAGACAAAGTGGCAAATTGTACTCCTCTGACTTCTGTACACCGAACGGTATGTATGTGGTCTATCTTGCTAAAGCCTTTTCGGAAACCGGCTTGTTCGGAAGGCTGGAAGTCGTCAAATCTGCGCGCGAGACGATTCGTAATGACTTTCGAAAACAGCAAGTAGACGCGGCTCCAAAGGGAAATCGGTCTGTAGTTCTTCAAGAGAGCGTTGTCGCCTTTCTTGAAAGATATGACCACCGCACTTCTGCTCCACGCCTCCGGCGTAGTACCACCATGGAGGACGTAATTAAAGAGCTTCTGAAGGACTTCAAGTACCGGTTTTCCACCCACTTTCAAAAGCTCCGCTGGAATTCCATCCTCGCCCGGGGACTTTCCGTTTTTAAGGTGCTGGAGAGCCATTCTAATCTCGCTCAGACTGACGTCCGGGATATCTTCTGAATAGTGTCGGATAAGACTCGCTCTTGGATCGTTACTCATACTTGCGTGTGGCTCCAACGAGGAAGTGTACAGCTGCCCATAGAACCTCTCAATCTCACTCAAAATCTCAGGTGTCCTGGAAACGATGCTGCCATACTCGGTCTTCAGCTTTGACAGTTGGCTCTTTCTGGCAGATAGATCTCTGGCAGACTTTGGATTCCGCTCGCTTCTTCAATATAAGCTGTATTAAAGTTGTGTAAGTCCCGCAGCATGCATTAGGAAATCTGTCTGTTCAGTTCCCTGTATGCTGTCAAATTTGTTGAAGAATGTAGCTTCATCTCCGGTCTAACAGCCATGACATTAAGAGTCTGATCGGATAGTTTTTGTGTTTTTCTGTAGCGGGCCTTGCAGAACTTAGCTCCGACCACATGGACAGTTTCCACGAGCTTGTCATTCATATCGTCCACTTTATTGCAGTCTTCTAGGCACTGAAAACAGTTTTGTCACTCGAGCTGAAAGGTTTCGCGACTTTAGAACAGAGCACGAGGGGGACGGAACGTTGATTTCATAGAAGAGACCTTTCCAACTCAACGTTTAGTTTCAGTGTGCCTGTAACCATTCGGTGATCGCTACCAGTTTTCACCCTCGCGATCACGGAGACATCATTGAACAGTTGTCGTCTGATCGTCCTAATAAAGTCAATCTTATTTTTTGTCGAACCCTCGGGGCTCGACCAGGTCCACTTCCTGTGGGGCCGCTTCTGGAAGAAAGAGTTCATCATAAAGAGTCCCTTTTTCTCTATGAAGTCGGCCTTGGATTCCATTTCCCTATTCCAAATTTCCCTACCTTCAGCTCACTGTTCTCTCTTGTGCCTAGTTTTGCATTGAAGTCTTCCATTATAACCGTATAGTGGGTTTTGGAGTAATGCATGGCTCTAGAGATATCCTCATACATTTCCTCCACCTCCTAATCGGGGTGTGCCGAGGTTGGTGCGTATACCTGTATGACCTTCAGCGAATACCGTTTGGTGATTCTGAGTATAAGGCACACAATCCTCGTCGAAACACTCAATCTTTACAACGTTGTTAACGAGAGACTTGTGAATGATAAATCCGACCCCTCCTTGGGACAGATGATCGCCTGGTGATAGAGCTAGTTGCCGGATTCGAGGACTACCGTGTCCTCCTCCTCTTTTCGGACCTCGGATAATCCTATAATATGCCAGCGTAACTTGTTTTATTCTTCTTCCAGCTCCACGATCTTCTCGTCAGTCCTTAGGGTGTGTGCGTTGTATGTTGCCAGGTCGAGTCATCATAGGTGGCAACGGAACCTCCGCCGGAGATTCTTAGCACCCCCTGGTCCACCGTAACCATGGTTGCCATCGTAGCCAGGAATAGCGGGGCCGCCGGGGACTGGGGGCCGTCTCTTTGTAACTCTCATCATAGGGGGGTATTTTCCATAGTTGCCACGCTTGGCGAGCAGGTTGGCAACCGCAGTTTTTTTATTGTAATTTTGCTGTTATCAGGAAGATGCTGCTGCCCATCTCCTGCCTGTTTCCCTTTGTCGCCTTTTACGACACCCACGGGAAGATATGGGGTAGTGGATATTCTTAACCGCCACTACACGGCTAACAATTACAATACATTAACAAATTAAAAAAAAATGTCCCGCTGGGTTTGTTGCTTTGTTTCTTCCCAGGACAGAGGTTTTTTTTGCGAACCAGTTGTAAAAGTAAAAAATTACTTTCAATAAGTATTATGTACTATAATCTATATTGAATAAAAATGATTCTATTATATTCTATTCTCTTTGATTGCCTCGGTGGTCTAGTAGCTTGCTTGTACGACTGCAGATTGTAAGGTCCCGAGTGCGAATCCCAGTTCTGGCCATAAAGATGTTATTAGGATTTTCATACTAAAAATTCTCAGTAGCAGCCCGGAGTCAGGAAGTTGGTGGTGTTACACCGCCGTGTTTAAGGAGGCACATAAAACCGTGTGTATAAAATTATTCATTATTTTATTATTTCAGTTTCAAAAACATCGTCAGATGGATCATTAAAGGGACTCGAAAAAGCTATATCATAAGGACAAAGAATCATTATAGTGCATGCCGGATCTGAAACTGGATTTGTACCTAATGCGCTACTTTTATTTTAAGCAGGTACAAAATCTGGTGATTTTCATGATAACATGAATTACGATAATTATGAAAAGTGGCTTCGCATAGCATACCCAATCTGCCACCAAATGCTGTGTAAGTAATAGACAACGCATCGTATCATAATAAACAATATGATCCAGCGCCTACTTCAAATGCCAAAAAAGCAGAAATGCAGAACTGATTGGCAGAAAAAGGCATACAATACGAGAACAGTGTGTTTGAGCCTGAATTATATAAATTAATAAAAAAGTACAAAGAAGAACATAAAAACACAACATAAAAATACAACATTGATAAAATACTTGCTGAACATTATCATAGCGTTCTGCGATTTAAATCCTATAGAAATGGCATGGGCGGCAATCAAAGGATATGTGGCCAGCAAAATATTACTTGGAATGGCACCAATATAATAGAATTAATAAAAGAAAAAGTAGCATTAATAGGTGCCGATATATGGTCAAAACTTTGCAATAAATGAAAAAAAAATATGAGGCCGATTACAATTAAAGTGACCATGATGAAGTCGATTCAGTCACTGAACAATTTATAATTTACGCCAATTATAACAGCGACTCGTCGGACAGTGGAAGTGACGACAGTGATATTGAGGATGAGGAGCCAACCCCTTCCACCAGCTCTGCTACTTCTGCCAGCTTCGGTTTCATGCCAGAAGTAACACTTTTACAAAGTAATAGTGACAACGATGCCCCATAGTATTGTCCCATAATGAGAATATACGATTTTATATAAATTTCTTGAGTTGATTTTAATATAATTGTTTGTATTTTATTTATTACACATCATATATTTCATGAATTCCTCTTCTTAACTTTCAACAAAAAAAAGCTTTATTTTTAATATTATGAAAGTAACAGCGACAATTTTTGGTTGCACGAAAGTGTATATGCGCAAACTTTCACCCGCTACGCCAAAACCTTGCCAAGTTAGTTGCCGTATACTATACGCTGTGCTATAAAGTTCTTTCAGGTGACATAAAAACCTGGTAAACCACTGGCGTTTCTATTTATGGAATTCATTATATGGTACAAAATTAAAAAAAAAACCATTTGAAGCCATGCCATTTGAAGGAGCTGGAGGCAAAGTTGTACTTCTTTTTGAGTGCGCTAGTGTCTGCATCCCGGGATGCCGATGCGTTTGCCCTGACCTTGTAACACTCCTCCTTTGACCACGACGCAATTTTGCAGAAGTGACCAAACCAAGGCTGGGATCTGCCACCGGTAGACACTACAAATGACGGGATGAAAACGTCCATCCCTTGAAGTACCTTATCGGCGACAAACTCAGCAACGATGTTGGGATCATCCAACGAGAACCAAATCGACCCCATGGGTAAGATGCAAAATAAGTCGGCATCCCATCCCAATCCGCTGACGGCTATAGTGACCTATCCACATATGGCGACAGCCTACAGATTGTGTCTGCAATGCGCATGTGATGGGTATCATACTCCGGATCAGGCAGTGATCCGAAGACCCAAGACGGGCTTCGACGGGGACCTGATATTCGTCCGGATAAGAGATCAGTAAAACTTCAGACAGGGAAGATGCATAATCTTCCACATCTGGAATCCGAGTGGGTGAAGTAACCAGTCATATCAGACTACATGACAAGGAAAGTAGTAAACAGATCTCCCCGCATTATCGGTAGTACGTGCACCGAACCATTCGGCGTGGTGAGCGTTGAAATCGCCAAGGAACACTATCTCTGCGTAAGGGATCTGTTGTAGCACGGACTCTGTAGCCATTTGGACGTGATCGATGTGTCGGTCTGTTTCGGCATTACCGCTGTGGGACCTATAAAGGCACACATAGACGCGAGGGCGGTCATCGCCGTCTATGCGTAGCCATAGGATGAACAGGTCCCTGCCTTCAAGACTATCGAGCCGTGGAGAACAGATATCCTCTCTATCGTACACACAAACTCCGGCCTGAGTCTTTATTTCAGCCAGAGAGAACTGCTACTCGGTGGAAAAGAGTAAGTCGACTTAGCAGACTCGAGATGTTGGTAGACGGCGTTAAGGTTTGAATGAAGTCTGCAGATATTCATAGCGAGCTTATAGGATGGGATGCCGTAGTGTTTTTTTTTTGTTTGCCTGATGTAGAATGTGTACAGAATGGAGTTTTAAACCCCCGCAACCTAGGAATACGCGGAGTAGCCTGAGCACATCCACGCCCAAGATGAATTTAAAAAAAAGTCCAGTGAGGGATCTTCTACGATTATCGATACTGGTACCCTCCCGGGATATCTATTTATTTAACACCGCTTATAAAAAATCCCCAAAATGTACCTATCTTTGTCATATTTTGCAAAATTTCTTCAAAATGGCGCAAGCACTTTAAATAGTTTTTACACTAAAAATATATTCGCGCAAGCGTGACTGCTCCGTCGCCTTCTTATCTCAGCGAGCTCTATTACAATCCGTTCTCCGCTAGGAGTAAAAGTATTCTGTGAGTCCGTTTTCGGACATATTCGAGGTTGGACCGCGCGTCGGTGTTGGTGACTTCCTTCAAATATATTTTAGTTTTTCAAGAGTTTATACTCAATTATAAATATTTTTTAATACTTAATTTAGTTAATATCTGTACATTGGTAACTGGTAATATTGTTTTCTAAATAAATTTTATTTTTAAAGCGTCCAAGGAAGATGAAATTTTCGCAGCGACATTGATTAGAGTAATTGATAAATACATTTTTATATAATTTAGATGTGGAACGACCAACATGCTCTCGTTACTTAGGTTTCGATAGTTTTTAATACTTATGTAATTTTATTGTAGCATATTTTTATTAAGTAGGTGGTACTGAATTTTATAATTCTGTGTTAGAATAAAACGCTTATTTTATGAGTATGACTTTAATAGAAAATTATTGGGGAGGGAGATCTAGATACAGATACTTATATTTAGGTACACTATTATAAAATTAAATCAAACAATTTAAATAAAAAATGGGGCTTCCCTACGTGCTATATAAAGATATTCTTGGGTTTAAGTTTTCTTTAAATGTTAGACAAACTATCACCAAAAAAATGTAAAACTTTTAAATTGGAGAGGGATTTATCTGTGTGATAAAGTTATATAAATGAGTATATACCAACGGATTATTAAAGTGAAATGACAATGGGCTGGTCATATAAATTGAAAAACCCATAAACAATAGGAAGAAAGGTTATCAAGTGGCAACCTCGTACCGGTATGCGAAGTGTAGGCCAGCCTCCCACTATATGGAGGGACGTCATGGTAAGATATGCAGGAAGTCGATAGATGCGGGTGGCTTAGGACCATGTTTTGTGGCATTCCTCGGGAAGACCTATATCTATATATATATATATATATATATATAGGCCTTGTGAAGGGCTGTAATCATGATGATAATGAAGCCAAAAGTACTTACTACGAATACTCGATCTTTATTCTTCTTCACGTATTCTCATACGCTTTTCTTCACACACACACAAATAGGTCGCAAATAATACTTACATACTACTATTAGGCAAGAGTGAATAGACTTTTGTTGAATCAGTGCGCTTCACCATCTTAGGCTGCATAACCACTTACCAACAGGTGAGATTGTAGTTGCTTAACTACTTGCTGGATAATAATAGTAAAAAATAAATAAATTTGCCTTGTGAAAGTTTGCATGTAGATATAATTTTTCTAACCAACCTAAAAATGTATTACGTGTAATAGGAATATGTATATAAGAATAAAGGTTGTCTCACACGGGACAGTAATAATATAATATTTCTTCCAGTATATGCGCAGGACACTTTTAAAATCTCTAAATCCCGAGGTATATCTATATTAAGAGGCTGAATAGAGCAACATCGATCAGCATGGGGCTCGTTTCGTGATTTCACATCGTTATCGAAAAAAATTGTACTTACAATTGAGCATATTTCAGGTGGCGGTTTGCAAAACACGATTCCACTAAATTCACTCATTAGAAAATAATTGCAAAGTAGTTTCTGAAAATACTGAAATTTTCAACATTTCAACATCATAAAATAATGTTGAGTATAATAATTACAATTAAGTGTCACATGTTAATAAAGCTATTGAACTATTGTGATTTTTAGTAAAGTGATTTTACTTTAATTTCAATAATTTATTTTGCCCATCTATATCAAGTATCATTTTTTTGGTCACACCTATTGAATTTGGGAGTACTCGCTGAAATTTAGGGTCTCAAGACGAATCTGAGTCACGCGCTGACCCGGCTGTTAAGATATTGCAAAAATAATCGAAAATATTTATTTTTACTTTCAAGGCTATCTTTTTCTATTTTATTATGATCAAATAATATTTACGGTTGTTACGCAAGTATTTGTTTAGAGAGTGGATATTGTTAATTTATCTGTTAACAAATAACATAGCAGAATAGGAATTTCGTTTATATTCGACAGGGCGATACTCAATTATGAATAATTCTTCCTCATTTAGGACGTCCGTTCATGATAAAAAGCGTGTGGCACACTGTATATTCCACATATGATGTGTATGTTTTGCTCACTTCATGCGTCCGTTTATGACGGAAATGATGTGCCACTCTGTATATTTCCTGTATATGGTTTGTTTTGCTCACTTCATGCGTCCGTTCATGACGGAAATGATGACTCACTTTGTATATTCCGGATATAATGTATGTTTTGCTCACTTCATGCGTCCATTCATAACGGAAATGATGTGGCACTCTGTATATTCCGTATATGGTTTATATGTTTTGTTCATTTCATGCGTCCGTTCATGACGGAAATGATGTGACACTCTTTATATTCTATATTAGTATATTATAATATATTTTTTATATGGGGTAATTGTTTTGTTTTTTTTTCCCTATCCCATATGAAATCATAGCAGTTTTCGTAGTGCAACTATTATACTTGATGAGCTGTCGAAAGTAAGATTCCTTGCAAAGAAATCTTTGTCATTTTTTTTATAGAAGAGTGGCCAGACGAACATGTGGATCACCTAATGGTAAGTTTCGACTGTCGCCCGTGAACATCTGTAACACTAAGGGAATCGCAGATGCCTTACCGGCCTTTTAATAAAAGAGTAGGCTCTTTTCTTGAAGGTCCCAAAGTCGTATCGGTCAGAAAAAAACATACTATTGCATAAAAACAATGACTATAACCAAAAGAAAATTATTCAAAGGAATCGTGATACAAAACAAGAATCTTCGAATATTATGCCAAGTACATCAAAATACACAGACAAACAAAAACAACCCTTCAAATATAAACCTATTTAAGGAGAAAGTTCTCACGTGTCCTCGACAATAAGTAACGAAAATAAAAGCGCACTTTTAGCCACGGCCTTAGTACGCACATTCACCATAGATGTCAGCCTACAAATATTGCGAGTTTAATGTAAGCAAGGCTCCAAAACGTCATTTTGTACCGAAAAAATAACTCAGCTGTTAAACTATCCCAGGAAGAAAATTAATCCTGAAATAAAGGGCTTCGCTCAAGACAAACCCAAAACCTCAAACTACACCATAGACCATAAAACCTCGATTCCAAAGCGACTACGAATCAAAAATATTATTAATAGTTTTACCTAAACTGACGAGTTCATTGCTTAAATATGAACAACAAATTATTTAAAATAAGACACCTGACAACAAAATAATCGCTGACTCGCCTTATTACAAGAAAGGCCTAGTTGATTTCATCATCATTATCATCATCATCATCATTACAGCCTTTCATAAGTCCACTGCTGAACATAGGCCTCCCCCAAGGAATGCCACAAAGCACGGTCCTGAGCCACCTGCATCCATCGACTTCCTGCATGTCTTACCAGGTCATCACTAGTGGGGGGTCGCCCTACACTTCGCCTACCGGTACGAGGCTGCCACTCGAGAACCTTTCTTCCCCATCGGTTGTCGGTTCTTCGAGCTATATGGCCGGCCCACTGCCACTTCAGCTTACTAATCCGTTGGACTATGTCGATTACTCTGGTTCTACTGCGGATATCCTCATTTCTAAGTTTATCACGCAGAGAAATCCCGAGCATAGCCCTCTCCATAGCTCGCTGAGCGAACTTGAGCTTCCTCATACGGCCAGCAGTGAAGGACCACGTCTCAGGTCCGTAAGTCATCAATGGCAACACGCACTGGTTGTACAATTTTGTTTTCAGGTTTTGAGGTATGTCTACCCAGAAGATGTGTCGTAGTTTTCCGAACGCTGCCCAACCGAGTTGAATCCGTCGGTTGAACTATTGATATTAGGTGCAAAAGAATACAACAAAATATTACTAAATGGGCTCGAAAAAGTGCAAGACGGCATAACTGCTCAAAATACAGAATTTAGATAAAGATAAAGATAAAGATAAAGATACATTTATTGCATAACTGTGTACAATATGATCTTAATAGAAAAACATATAGTTTTAGTTTCAACAGTCTACCCATGTCGGATATGCAACAATGAAAAATAAATTTAAAATTAACTACTTAATAACATTGCTTTTACTAAAATACTCATTGAGATTGTAAAAAACATTTTCAATTAACAATTTCCTTAATTTTGTTTTGAACATATTTCCATTTAATTGCTTAATAGCTAGTGGTAACTGATTGTATACACGGATAGCAGTAATATAGGTACTTTTATAATAGATCATATTTCTAATAATAGGTAAATTTATATCATATTTATATTTTTCGCGAT
Organism: Parnassius mnemosyne; assembly: GCA_963668995.1. Classification (NCBI taxonomy): domain Eukaryota; kingdom Metazoa; phylum Arthropoda; class Insecta; order Lepidoptera; family Papilionidae; genus Parnassius; species Parnassius mnemosyne. Next base: position 18,238,954 of record CAVLGL010000068.1, on the reverse strand, counting down.
GGTTTTTCTTTAAATCAGCTTTCAAATTAAAATATTGCATGTTGTTTTTTACAAATAGGCATAATTCCAGGATAAAGATTAGGTGAATTTTGTCCGGTTACTGTTCGACTTAAACAAATAATGGACTAAAATTTGTAAGTATGGTGACAGACACAGTCGAAGTTAAACAATGGACTAAATTCTGGAAGTTAGAAGAGGGGGACTTTAAACGACGAAAACGCAAGATAAGGTTAGGGGTCGGTTACAACTTTCAGAACTGCCCTATAATCAAAAACATCCGATATTGTTGCCTTACAATCAACGCGTAACTGCTATAATAATAAATAACGCACACTTATAAACGCTATACGGTGGCAACAGACTCACACTAGCATACGAGTACCTACGACAGCAATTTTGTGTGCTAGGTAGAAAACAATATATTAATAATATAAATAATAAATACGTTAAATGCATAAAATAGATATAAAGCGATGACCGTTTGTTCCGTTTTGTTTTCTTTTATTATTTACAATAAATAGTACAATGAATACTCGCAACGCAAAGACGCGCTAGTTGGAGAACCAACTCCAGCTTGCGCTTCAAGAACTTAAGGCGTCCAAGGAGCAGTGTGAACTATTGCTTAAGGAAAGGGATGACAATAAGAAGAAAATAGTTGGCATAATTGCTAAAAATACACAATTAAAATGTGATACGGCTAAGTTATATACGAACTACACAAGTGTTGTAAAAGAAAGAGATCAGCTAGAGGGAACAGTTAGTGAGTTTGACCAATGCAACAAAGAATATTAGGAAGCTCTCAGCTTTATTGCTGCCTTGAAGTTACAGTTGAATGAGGCTAATGAGAAAATAGCACCGCAGAACAAAAAATGGGGGCACTACCTAAACCAAGAGTTACGTCGATACCTCATTTTATTCAAACAGACATGGACTACGCAAAAGCCGACTTATTCACAAGGGTCTTGACCTTCAAAAATCAAATAAAACATATTAGAAAAGGTTAATTTATTTTTTAATTCCGCTGCCGATAAACGAAATTTTTTAAATGCAAAAAAACAATCATAACGCCTGTTCATTGTACCACAGCAATTATTAATGGCTGCACAAAAAACAAAAGAAACAAGAAGATAAAGGAGCTATAAAACGATACTTTGAATTGAATAATGATCAATTAAAACAATGACTCAATAATAATAATAATAATAATTACATTTGTTTTCCGGTCGCAGTCAATAACATGCAATCAAAAAAAGATTGAGTTGTTTACAAAAATAAGACTGATATTCAACGCGCTAATAAGACTTTTGGCACGCTACACTTTTGGGTAAGCTTCCAACGTACGGCTTATCTCCTGGTCTGATTGAATGGGTAAAGAACGACTGGTCATCCAATCATGAGGCGACTAACGCCGGTGTTCGTCAGGGGTCAGCTCTCTCCCCAACTCTCTTCCTGCTGCATATTAATGATCTGCTTATGCTCGGTATCTATGGGTATATGGTACAGTTGTGAAGAGATACCAACCAAGTCTTCGGGCCGGACGGGATTAAATCCAGTGCGAAAGAGAAGCTATGATAGAGCGTGTGAATCTTGGCTCCGAAATGTATCACTGGAATACACCAAACGGCTTCAGTTGGGGGGGGGGGGGTTGAGATATCCACAAAGCTAAAATTCGGGCTGTTGATTGACTCCAAGGCCAAGAAGCTGCAAGGAAGCTTTGTAAAGGTGCAGCGATACTTCATGCCGGAACAGCTGCTTACTTTATATAAAACGAAAGTCCAGTCGTGCATGGATAATTGCTGTCATATATGGGCTGGTGCTGCAAAGTGCCACCTAGTAGCTTTGAACTCAATGGAAAAGCGTGTTATGAGGCTTATTGGTGACGCAAATTTGGTTAAAACCAATCTTACCAGCCTCGAACACAGGCGTAAAGTAGCCAGCCTTTCGGTTTTCTACAGGATGCATTTCGGAGAGTGTGCGCAGGAATTGCATAATTTAATTCCTCCCTCTACCTTCCACCATCGGACAACCAGACGTTCCGCCAGTCTTCAATCTTTCGTTGTTGACTTACCACGCATTTGAACCAAACGGTTTGCTAACTCGTTCATGATTCGTACAGCATAGGAGTGAAAGTAGCCAGCATCTGTGTACAATATGGGTGTCTTCAAGGCAAGAGTGAATAGGCTTTGTTAAGTCAGTGTGCTTAACCATCTTAGGCAACATCACCACTTACCATGAGATTGGTTTGTAGTTAAGCTGGATTAGTATAATATAAAAAACAAAATTTCCCAAATATGTAAAAGCATAATATTGGTAGAAATAGGACTTGAAAAAGAATATTATAGTGGCGTGTAGACTGCTTCACAGTGTCCGAGATCGAGGTAAACTTGGACTCGCTAACCGATATATCCTAGGCATATCATCTTAGTGCCGTGTGTTAAGCAGGCTCGTTGTAGCAATATGACCTGGCAGTGGACACTGCACACCCCTACCGATTTTGGGCGGCATCTTCGGTCATACTCGTAGTATTATGATACGTTGGCTGTTTTTTGGATGAGAGTGAGTGTGTTTAGTAGTACTTTTGAGTGCAGCAATCATACTCAACTCCATGTCTTAGTGCGATTCGCTATGATACGTGGATTTTTGGCTATTGACGTCTTAGTGGCGTGCTACTATGATACGTTGGTGTTATTTTTAATTTACAACAAAACCAATTTTGCTGTCAATTTCGATAGGAATCCTGTGGGTGATATTGCGTCTTGTGATGGATCTGCGGGTGTGCTGCACCTGATTCTACGCATCTTGTGATTCTGGTCGGTGGAAATATGCGGGTGGTGATGTCTGCTGGGATTATATGAGGGACTTTAGGGTGGTGTAAGCCCAACGATAGTCGTATTTATGCTTGTCGCGTTCTGCAGCATTGTGTCTTTGCGATGGTTGTTCTCAATAGGGCTTTCTGCTTCTTGTTTTGACTCACAACCTAAGTAGTTTTGCCCGAATCGGGTCCCTTCATTACGGGGCTGCAGCCTGTCTGACCTACATAATGTTTTATATAACAAGTAGTAACATAATAATATACCTCTGTAAATTTCCCAGTTTTGAAGTTCCTTGATGGTGAGTGAGACAAATATGATCGAAAAATGCATATATTCAATGTCCATCACACAAACCCTTTCCGATGGCGAATTATTCCTTTTATCTTATAACTGCCTTTTTTATGACAAAAGAGAAACAGAAACAGGAGATGGGCAGCAACATCTTCTTCATAATTATAATAAAGAAACTGTTGTTAGCAAACGTGGCAACTATAGCATAAACTTTATATATACCATTGATTGAAAATTTATCAGCAGTGAACTTGATAGGTTGTTATAGATTATGACAAATGTGTGGTAATAGCATCGGTATTTCCAATATTTTTATCCAACCAAAGGCTTCTTCGAGTGGGAAAAAGACAACTTGACTATATATACATAAGTGCTTTGGTGTAAATGGTGAACAATAAATTCACCATTTGAGTGAACCATTTGAGTGCACCGCAATAATTTCGGAGGTTGCAAGGATGCAGTGTCGAGATACGGGTAGGTATATTAGAGCACAATTTGCACCAAAAACTAACAATTGTATTTTTGTACAAATAATAATTTAACCTTAGATTTAAACCTAGACATCTCGGTCAGCCACGATACGAAATACAGCAGCATTGCTGCTATTTCATGCCGGTATTTTGTGCGAGTGTGTCCCTACCCCGGATCAGTCACCCATTCGTGCTGCAGGATTAGAGTGCAGCGTGACTCAAACACTATACTGTTACTGTTGTTACACTAAACATATTCAGCGTAAAAGTTTTTACATATTTATAAAACTATTTTACTTACAGGTCCTGTGTTTTGCTACTTTAGTGTTTGTATGCTTGGCATATGCATAGGCGCTACCGTACCTGGCTGAAATTATAGCTCAACCAGAAGACCTACAAGCGGAAAAATCTCTAAATGAAGGTTGGGGATACGGTGTAGTTGGCGGGAGACACGGCGGTGACTAATACCACAGCGGTGGGGGACGTCATTGATAGGAACGCGGCTGAATAATAAAAAGGGAAAATACCTTGTGAGTTTTATATATTTGTGCCATTTCACGACCTTGCGAATTTTATAAATTTGTTCCAAATTCACGACCTAATTTCTTTAAAAGAAATTTTTCAAAAACAAATCTTGAATTACAATAAGTTGAATGGCATAATATCTTCTCAATTCATAATGATATTTATAGCATCACTAACGCATTTTATGCGAAGGTCAGGAATATTATTACAAAACATACAACTACCTATGACGAAAATAAACAAAATATTATCCGGTTTGTTTCACACCTGCTTTAAGGCAACGCTTAGAAAAACACGGAAATATCATAATCGTTTCAAAAAATATAAGCATTATCGAGATTATATTTTCCATGTTAAGTAACAGATGTAAAAAAACTGATCAGTAGTGACTGTAAAAAACTTCGTCTGTCGAATCTTCTTCAGATGATGATATTAAATTATTTTGGTGTTGTTAATGATAAGAAAGATAATTCTAATACTTAGCTTAGATGAAGTATGGTAATCACATCTCTTCCGATAAAAAATTATATTCTCACAATCAATTATCTTATCGTAGTAATGGTGACTTAAATGATATCGTGATCACACAAAAAGAGATACAGCAAAAAAATTTGGAAATTCGACCAAAGAATAGGCTCTGGACCAGACGGACTTCCTCCTTTAGTTATTCATAAATGCGATAAGGAATTAGATAATCTCTTGTATGTTACTCAATGCATTAAAGGATGCAGGTGTTTTCCATCGGTATGCAAATTAGTTCATATTGTTCCGATTCATAATTCTGGGGACAGATCCAATTGCGAAAATTATCGATCCATCAGCATCTTGCTTAAATCATTGCTGTATTATTCTCTTTATCACCATTTTCAACCCTTCCTATAGCTTAGATAATAAATCGATAGTAAACTTACTAAGAAAAAATCGACGACTTCTAATTTACTTGAATACAAATATTATCTTTGCAGTGATTTCGACAAGAGAAAACAGGTCGATTGGTCTATATACCGATTTTTCATAAGCTTTTCACAAAGTGGATCACTATATTTATATATCAAGTTAGCATGGTACGGCATTATTAATTAGCATCGCAATTTTTAAGATGGACGTGTGAAATTTTATCTAATTTAAACAAATAACGATAACAAGAAACATATAGGGTCGAGGAAAAAACATACATTATAATTGAATATAATTAAACAGAAAAAATGCCTTGAATTTGTATATAAAATACGAAAAAATTTTTCCTCGACGCAATAAGCTTCTTGTTATTAATCAGAAAAACTTTAATCTGATCACTTTTTTTACAAATCAAATCAAATCAAAATTATTTATTCGTTTTCACAGGTATTGAGGTTGACAATATTATAATTTTTAAGTATCTCCGTGAAATGCTTTTTACAGCATACGAATGTGTATGTATATTCACACATTATAAAATTAAATATAAATGAAAAAATCAAAATAACAGTTAAACTAAGTAAACAAAGTCAAAAAACACAAAATTATTAAATTAGATATTATTTAAATCATTAGTAAATAGGAATTAATTGACATTATAATAACATTTATTTATAAGAAAATTACTTAGAGTACGTTGAAATTTTTGCGCATTATAATATTTTATATGATCAGGTAATTTATTATATAATTTAGGGGTCATTTCAAAACATAATTTTACATACATTTGTCTGGATTTTTTGTTTCCGAGGACGAAGGTTAACAAAAGATTGTTGTACTCTCATATCAAAAAGATCCGGATTGCATTTTAAAAACATACATGATTCTAGTATATACATACAGGGTAGTGTTAACAGATCTAAAGTATGGTATGCAACTTTCTGTAGGCTTTATCCCACATATAGCTCGAATAAACTGTTTTTGAGCTTTCATCATTAATTCCCTGTATGTTGACAGTCCCCAAAATATGATACCATATCGCAGGGTCGAAGCCACAAAGCCATGGTACGCTGTTAGAACAGTCTTTCGGTCAGTTATTTCTGACAGTTTATATAAAGCAAATGAAAATTTATACATTTTATTACAGATTTCTATTGAATGCGATTCCCATGACATGTTGTTATCTATAAACAGCCCTAAGAATTTAGCAACTTTTGTTTCAGAAATAGTTTTATTCCCATAACTTATCGTTTGAGTTGGGGTACTTTTTCTTTGTGTAAATTGCATTATTTTTGTTTTTTCCAGATTAACTTTTAGATTATTTGCTTTTAACCATTTAATAATATTTTCAATAGCAAAGTTAATATTATTTTGATATTCTGCTACATTGTCACATTGTACAAAAATAGTGCTATCGTCTGCAAACAGTATCATTGGGTATTTACAAGATTCAACAATATCATTAATATATATTATAAATAGTAAAGGACCCAAAACACTACCTTGAGGAACGCCATGCTTTATCGTTCTATTATTAGACGTATATATTTTTTCTTGCGTAGTAGAGATACAGATATGACTGATTACAGTTCTTTGTGTTCTACCTGTTAAATAAGATTTTATTAAGTTAAGTCCATTACCTCTCACACCATAACGGCTTATTTTTTCTAGTAATATGTTATGGTCTACATAGTCAAATGCCTTCGTCATGTCCATATAAATGGCGCATGATGGGATTCTTTTATCTAAACAAAGCACTGATTTTTTTACTAAGTCATATATTGCTGTTGCAATTGTAGTATTTTTGCGTTATCCTTTTTGCTGTTTATTTAAAATTTTATGTTTTTCTAAAAATGTGTAAAGCTGACCATGAATAATTTTTTCAAATATTTTTGAGAAATTTGAAAGTAATGCAATTGGACGATATTTATTGGTAATTTGTTTATCACCTTTTTTAAATGATGGCTTTACTACAGCTGGTTTTAAATTGTTTGGGAATATACCTGTAGTAAAGCTTAAATTTATAATATGACTCAAAGGTCTAGCTATTGTAGAGCTAACATGTTTTATTACTTTTGTACAAACGTCGTCAAAACCAACCTGTTAGTATTTTTTAGACTATTTCTAATTTTACAAACTGTGTCAGGTGTTGTCGGGCTTAAAAATAGAGATTTATAATTATTATTGAAACGAAATAAATGATTTGAAGTTACATTATTATTACAATTATTGTTGGAATTGTCATTATTATTATTATTTAAAGAAATGTCAGTATTAATACTATAATTGTCAGGTTTTATGTCATCAATAAAAAAGTCATTAAAGGCATTAGTGATGTCAATAGGGTTAGTAAGATATTCATTACCTAATCTTAGCTTCTGTATTGGTTCTTTGGGAATACTTGTTTTGGATTTATTTATAACAGACCAAGTTGCTTTCATTTTATTTTTCGACTTATTTATATACTATTCATTTTGTGAACGTTGTGTGTTTTTTATTATTTTCTTTAATTTTGATGAATATTCTTTTAATAGTGATAGAGCATCTTTGCTTTTATTTCTCCTAAAGTGCCAAAGTAAATCCCACTTTTTTTACAACATGCCTTCAGCCCCTTTGATATCCATTTTTGCTTAGAATTAAGAGTATTTTTTATAATTTTATAGGGGAAGCATAGATCATACAAGCATTTGAATATGTCAAAAAAACCATCGTACGATGTGTTTGGATCCGAAGGATTAAATCTATCTTGGAAACTTAGACTATCAATACATCTTTCAAATGTTTGAAGATTTTTTTCGTTGATTTGTGGTGTTAAACTTTTTTTTGTTCAGGCGGAAACTGTAGCTGCGAGAAATAAAAAGAAAACAATGTGAGCCCGCTCAACAAGTGTGCTATTGATATCTACGTAGATGATCAACAAGCATTGCTTCGTTATGATCCAGAAGTTAAACATTTGGCTCTCATCGGCGTCAATCTCCTCAGTAACATCATCGCTTTCCAACGATTACAGTAGACTAAAAGGATAATCGATTTGAACATAAAAAGATATCCAGATCCGACGTTTATGGAAGCATATACACCCACTGAAATTGCTTCGTTATATTTTTTTAGTAAGTATAAGGGTAGTGCACATCTACGACGTAACAGTAGCCGTAATAGTAGTCATACCTCAACACGAGGAGTCAGTTAGTTACTATAAAATGTTTCCAATCCTCACCCGCTTCTGTCCTTTATTTTAATTAAATTTATTAATGGCCTTGTAAATAAATTAACATTTCCACGCCTGTTATATGCAGATCATTTAAAGCTCTTTTCTGTTATCGATACAGCTAGCGATTCGTTAAATCTTCAGCTCAATTTAGACTCCATTCATAATTGGTGTAAAGAAAACAGCATACATCTGAATACAAGAAAATGATTAGTCTTATCATTTAGATTTAAAAGATCTCAAAAACTAAAAAAAAAATATTGCCACTTCATAGCGTCTGAAGTTTATACATATTTTTTTTATTTCACGTAACGGCACCAATTATAATACGGTGAGACGAAGTATTGCAGACACTGGCCATGGCAACGCACTAACAGATCTTCGTACAGCACGTGTAGATAGTGATGCATGGTGTCGTGAAGCGACAATAATAAATCTAACCTAAGAACAACAAAACAACAAAAATACAACAAAAACAAAAATATATTCAAAATTCAAAGATATTAACAATTTTATTAAAAAATGAAATGAGGATGATGATGAATGAAGTGAGAGTACAATTAGATTACAAAAAAAAATATAAAGGTAAGAGAATAGGGGAATATAGAGATGTAGTGGGGCCTAAAAGTCGAAGCGACACACGTTGCGATTGTAGAGGTAGGTTTCTTAGCAGCGACGACACGCAGCGCCTGAAGCCAGCACACGCCGGTTGCGCTTGTAGAGGTAAGTTTCTTAGCAGCGACGGCACGCAACGCCTGGAGCCAGCACACGCAGCGTCCGGAGCCGGCGCACGTAGCGCCTGGAGTAGGTGCGCTCAACGCTTAGAGTCAGCAGTTGCAGCGCCCAAAGGTAGCGCCGGCGGTAGGTGCTCTCGGTGCCTGGAGTAAGCAGTTGCAGCGCCAAAAGGTAGCGCCGGCGGTAGGTGCTCTCGGCGCCTGGAGTAAGCAGTCGTAGCGCCCGGAGTAGTGTGGCCCCCGCGCTTGTAGTAGACTTCCGACGACTTCCGAGGTAGATGGAGGCTTGTAGGATTCCGGAGTGGTGCGGCTCCGCGTTTGAAGAAGGCTTCGCCGAAGACTTCACGTGTAGGTGGAGGCTTGCAGGATCCCGGGGCAGTGCGGCCCCGGGATAAGGCCTTTAGGAGATACTTCCAATTCGCGAACTGAAGCGAGACTGCCTTTCTTCACCGATTGTTCGGCTTTTATACCTTTCTAGAGAGAACGGAAAAATTATTTAAATTAAACGCAATTTTTTTGTAAATGGTCAAGAGAAAAGAGTATTTATGTGGAATTATCGAAATAGGAACAACAGATCGGTAGCAAATTTGAATATAATTACTATGGAAACGAAATAAATAACAATGTCAAAATATGTCAAATTTTGGTTTTAGGTTTATAATAAGAAAACGGTAAGATTTAAGTGGAAAATGAGATATTATTGATATAGGAAAAAAGGTAGCGCAGCTGCCCACACAAAGCCCGAGATTGTAGAGTTACGGAAAACTAGCTAAAAGATCGAAAAAAGGTAGACTCCATTGACACCAATTTAAAAGTGCTGATAATGTGAAAATACGAAGTAGAAATGATTTGTTATTGTGTTCTTATGGTTTAAAATCGTTACAGGATCCTATGGAAATAAAGGTGATGTAAAATATCCAGTTTTGAGGTGAATGCAGAGAATCGAAACAGAATGGAAAAATGAATTTAAAATAATGTAAAATGATATGTAAGTAGCATAACACTACATTTTCCCCCCGACCCTGGAAAATTTTTGACTCAGCAAAAATTTTGATATATATATTCTAAAATAAACCATAAAAACACAGCTTTGCAGAAACAGACATCACCAGGCAAAATCAGATATACCATCTCTTACATTCATCATCTGCCATTCAGGTAAGGGTGGAGTTCACATTCTATGACTACCACTCTAAAAGTGTGTTTTCAAAACGACATTAAGGCTTATTTAAGGAGTAGTCATCCGCTCCTGCGTGGAAAAAAAATAAATTAGTCGAAGAAACACCACTCTTAAAAGTGTGTTTTCGAAAGGACATTCAGGCTTATTTAAGGAGTTGTCATCCGCTCCTGCGTGAAGATAAAAAAAAAATTATTAAGGGAGTAGTCAGCCGCTCCCAAGTGAAGATAAAGATAAAGAAATCAATCTTAAGCAAGCTTTAGTCGCTATGACTTAAGTAAAGATTAAGAACGGCCAGAGCGGTAGGGCTCAAAGCCAGAGATCAGCAACATCACTAGCGAGATGTGTCTGAAATAAAAAGTGAAGATTAACCAACGAAAGTTCGAGGTCCTAAAGCAAGATGTGTTGAAGAACACTGGATCATCAAACAAACAAACAAATTAAAAGAAATAAAAATAATAAGGTGAGAATGATGGTGATATTTATACATATATACAAATTAACAGTTAATAAATGTTTAGATATTTATACATATATACAAATTAACAGTTAGTAAATGCTTAGAAAAGTTATGAATCGTCTCGCTTCAGCTTTGAAAAACAATTTTATATAAAGTGTAAAGTTCAAAGTTAAGTTTAAGAAATAAAGATTTAATTGAAAAGTTATACCTCTTTAAGTTACCTAGATATAAATATCACCATCATTCTCATCTTATTATTTTTATTTCTTTTAATTTGTTTGTTTGTTTGATGATCCAGTGTTCTTCAACACATCTTGCTTTAGGACCTCGAACTTTCGTTGGTTAATCTTCACTTTTTATTTCAGACACATCTCGCTAGTGATGTTGCTGATCTCTGGCTTTGAGCCCTACCGCTCTGGCCGTTCTTAATCTTTACTTAAGTCATAGCGACTAAAGCTTGCTTAAGATTGATTTCTTTATCTTTATCTTCACTTGGGAGCGGCTGACTACTCCCTTAATAATTTTTTTTTTATCTTCACGCAGGAGCGGATGACAACTCCTTAAATAAGCCTGAATGTCCTTTCGGAAACACACTTTTAAGAGTGGTGTTTCTTCGACTAATTTTTTTTTTCCACGCAGGAGCGGATGACTACTCCTTAAATAAGCCTTAATGTCGTTTTGAAAACACACTTTTAGAGTGGTAGTCATAGAATGTGAACTCCACCCTTACCTGAATGGCAGATGATGAATGTAAGAGATGGTATATCTGATTTTGCCTGGTGATGTCTGTTTCTGCAAAGCTGTGTTTTTATGGTTTATTTTAGAATGTATATATCAAAATTTTTGCTGAGTCAAAAATTTTCCAGGGTCGGGGGGAAAATGTAGTGTTATGCTACTTACATATCATTTTACATTATTTTAAATTCATTTTTCCATTCTGTTTCGATTCTCTGCATTCACCTCAAAACTGGATATTTTACATCACCTTTATTTCCATAGGATCCTGTAACGATTTTAAACCATAAGAACACAATAACAAATCATTTCTACTTCGTATTTTCACATTATCAGCACTTTTAAATTGGTGTCAATGGAGTCTACCTTTTTTCGATCTTTTAGCTAGTTTTCCGTAACTCTACAATCTCGGGCTTTGTGTGGGCAGCTGCGCTACCTTTTTTCCTATATCAATAATATCTCATTTTCCACTTAAATCTTACCGTTTTCTTATTATAAACCTAAAACCAAAATTTGACATGTTTTGACATTGTTATTTATTTCGTTTCCATAGTAATTATATTCAAATTTGCTACCGATCTGTTGTTCCTATTTCGATAATTCCACATAAATACTCTTTTCTCTTGACCATTTACAAAAAATTTGCGTTTAATTTAAATAATTTTTCCGTTCTCTCTAGAAAGGTATAAAAGCCGAACAATCGGTGAAGAAAGGCAGTCTCGCTTCAGTTCGCGAATTGGAAGTATCTCCTAAAGGCCTTATCCCGGGGCCGCACTGCCCCGGGATCCTGCAAGCCTCCACCTACACGTGAAGTCTTCGGCGAAGCCTTCTTCAAACGCGGAGCCGCACCACTCCGGAATCCTACAAGCCTCCATCTACCTCGGAAGTCTACTACAAGCGCGGGGGCCACACTACTCCGGGCGCTACGACTGCTTACTCCAGGCGCCGAGAGCACCTACCGCCGGCGCTACCTTTTGGCGCTGCAACTGCTTACTCCAGGCGCCGAGAGCACCTACCGCCGGCGCTACCTTTGGGCGCTGCAACTGCTGACTCTAAGCGTTGAGCGCACCTACTCCAGGCGCTACGTGCGCCGGCTCCGGACGCTGCGTGTGCTGGCTCCAGGCGTTGCGTGCCGTCGCTGCTAAGAAACTTACCTCTACAAGCGCAACCGGCGTGTGCTGGCTTCAGGCGCTGCGTGTCGTCGCTGCTAAGAAACCTACATCTACAATCGCAACGTGTGTCGCTTCGACTTTTAGGCCCCACTACATCTCTATATTCCCCTATTCTCTTACCTTTATATTTTTTTTGTAATCTAATTGTACTCTCACTTCATTCATCATCATCCTCATTTCATTTTTTTATAAAATTGTAAATATCTTTGAATTTTGAATATATTTTTGTTTTTGTTGTATTTTTGTTGTTTTGTTGTTCTTAGGTTAGATTTATTATTGTCGCTTCACGACATTTGGCGCCAAATGTCGTGAAGCGATGCGAATGTTGTAGGATTCCGGAGTGGTGCGGCTCCGCGTTTGAAGAAGGCTTCGCCGAAGACTTCACGTGTAGGTGGAGGCTTGCAGGATCCCGGGGCAGTGCGGCCCCGGGATAAGGCCTTTAGGAGATACTTCCAATTCGCGAACTGAAGCGAGACTGCCTTTCTTCACCGATTGTTCGGCTTTTATACCTTTCTAGAGAGAACGGAAAAATTATTTAAATTAAACGCAAATTTTTTGTAAATGGTCAAGAGAAAAGAGTATTTATGTAGAATTATCGAAATAGGAACAACAGATCGGTAGCAAATTTGAATATAATTACTATGGAAACGAAATAAATAACAATGTCAAAACATGTCAAATTTTGGTTTTAGGTTTATAATAAGAAAACGGTAAGATTTAAGTGGAAAATGAGATATTATTGATATAGGAAAAAAGGTAGCGCAGCTGCCCACACAAAGCCCGAGATTGTAGAGTTACGGAAAACTAGCTAAAAGATCGAAAATAGGTAGACTCCATTGACACCAATTTGAAAGTGCTGATAATGTGAAAATACGAAGTAGAAATGATTTGTTATTGTGTTCTTATGGTTTAAAATCGTTACAGGATCCTATGGAAATAAAGGTGATGTAAAATATCCAGTTTTGAGGTGAATGCAGAGAATCGAAACAGAATGGAAAAATGAATTTAAAATAATGTAAAGTGATATGTAAGTAGCATAACACTACAATGGACAACAGGGTCCGCTGCTGCACCCACCACAGCATCCACCACAACATCCACCACAGCAGTCGTCTTGTGCCTCTTCTTCAAGTAACACAAGCGCAGCCAAAAGTGTTCAATTTATATCCATTTTATATACAAATATCACACACAACCACACGCGAGCACTGTCAGCTACTTAACTGTTGTGTGTGTCGAGATGTCGTCCGCTGCTAAGATATGTATTGACCGCCGACGCTGTGCCTGGCGTTCAGACGCCGATTGGAACTTTTACGCTGAAGTCGGACGTCGCTTATAGCATTTAATAGGGGACCGTAGCCTAAATTACCGTCAATAAATAAGTTCAAAGTCTCTTTAAGTGAATATGGAAATAACTTACTATTAAGTTATTACATATTTTAACGTTCCTTTAAACCTTTGACCTGTAACTTACCAAAACATACTTGATTTATTTTTATCTTAATGCGACGAAAACATACATACATACCGGTTATTTTCCTAAACCAAAATATTCAGAGGCAGAAGTAAAGCGGTATAAATAGGACTCCATGAACAACTACCGTCATTATTGTTAAAGGTGACTAGCCAACATGAAAACTGTAAGTGAACCAACTCTAATTATTTGCATCATATTTACTTATTATTATTTATTTATTTTTAAAAAACATTTTGCTAACCAAGTGATATAAATTATTTTAAAATAAGGTTGACAAGCGAGCACACATTCCATCTGAGGGTAAGTGGATACTGTGAACTATAGTGATCTATTATTATCAATTAAGATATAATTTGCAGGCAAGGACCACGCTCTCACAGAATACCAGCGTGAAATAGCAGCTTAATGCTGCTGTGTTTCGTGTGGTAAGTATAAAGAACCGGAGACCTATTTTACTGGAAAAGAGGCATTCTATCTTAGCCCTCACGGCTGACAACGCATCTGCATTTTAATTCGCAAGCGAAGATAGATGTAGATGTCTATGGGCCACAGCAACCACTTACCATCTGGTGGACTGTGTGCTTGTTTGTCACCTCAATTCTATAAAAAAAAGGTACGTTTTCACCCTTAAGGAATAAGACGGAATGCCTCGTTACCAGTTCAAAGGGTCTCCGGCTCTCGTCACTCACCATACGACTACATTGCTGCTATTTCACGTTGGTATTTTGTGCGAGTGTTTTCCTTACCCTGTTCAGTAGAGCCATTCGTGCTGCAGGGATGTTAGATTGCAGCGTGGCTCAAATACTAAAATGTTAATTTTGTTACACTAAACATATTCAGCGTAACAGTTTTTAGAAATTCCTAAAACTGTTTTACTTACAGGTCCTGTGCCTTGCTCTTTTGATGGTTATATGCTTGGCATATGCATTGGCGCTACCGTACCCGGATGAAATGATAGCTCAACCAGAAGGCGTGGAAGCGGAAGCATCCATAAATGGAGGTTGGGGACACGGTGGAGGGCACGGCGGAGGGCACGGCGGTTATGGCCACGGCTGAATAATAAAAAGTACTTGGAGAATTTTATATATTTGTGCAACTCAAATTTAATTTTTTTTGTCATTATTTTATTCCGTCGTTTTAATTTGATTAAATACTAATATTACTTTTATATGTTGAATTTCATTACCTCTATCTTATTTAGTGTAAAGTATTATTTAGTGTCGTAAGAGCATCTTCTTCTCAGACATAGGGTATGGAAACAGGATAGATGAAAATATTTTCCGAAATATTGTTTAACTAATCAGATATGCAGATTTCTTCGCGATGTTTTCTTCACCGCCGAGAATGTTGTAAAATGATACATCAAATAGCAGTTAAACTTGGGTGGTGTCGGCGTGGATCGACGTTCATCACCTAAGTTGAAATGTACGTTTGGACTGATATGTATGTAATTATTCTAAGGACTAATTCGATTACTGCCTTTGACAAACGACTTTTAACATTCGATCAGTGCAGATTTACTCACAGTTAAAATTAAAATAAACCTGTGTTTTGGTAACATTTATATTACTTTCATTACGTGAGCTATTAAATCTTAATATGTCTAAACATATGAAAGCTATATTAATAAATTGCAAACTGTTTGATAAGTCTTATTGAAAATTAAAAAGTATAGTAACTGCTTACAAATGTGTCACGACTGCGCACAGGGCTCCTCATTACCCGTCGTGTATTTTTTTAAGAGACTTAGAAATCTAGATTTCCCCACTATGTTATTTTTTACAACTTCGCTGTCAAATACGTGATAAATCAACACCGAAATGCCATAAGTGCTTCAAATGTAATGTGCTTAATTTTTGGTTTTGTATTATGATTGCATTTTTTTGTATAAATAGTGATAAAAATTTTGAAAAATCTATTATATATCGTGAATTATCTGATATATAATTTCAATTTAATCATATATTTAATACAGAACATTTAATACATAACCTTTTTTAAACTAAACAACAGAATCAACATTAAAAAAAATCAATCTCAAATTGTTGAAATTCCAAATGGTATTAAAAATTACACAGGTGCAAAGTTACCTCTTAATCTCTTCTGTATTCTTCTTGGCTCAAATTTCATATTCTTCTGGACTAATCTTGCAAGAGTACAACGGCTTCTTCCCTTTTTAAATTAATCTGCCTTTTCTTGAATGTTTGGCTTTAGTCATTATAATATTTAAGACAAATCCACATTTATTTTCCTCATTGTTTCTTATCTGCCTTTATAGTACTTTCATACATATACATTATATTACTTCATAAACGAGTACATTATTCTTTTCAATTTTTCAGTCTACTTCTATATTCATTTATTTTTCATACGCTTTCATATGCTATTCATACGCTTACGGAGCTCGAATCGAGCAGTCGTGCCTGTTAGCAATAATACAAGTGTTTTTTTTTTATAGGAGAGCGGGCAAACGAGCATGCGGCTCACCTGATGGTAAGTGACTACCGCCGCCCATGAACAACTGCAACACCAGGGGAATCGCAGATGCGTTGCCGGCCTTTTAAAAAGGAGTACGCTCTTTTCTTGAAGGTCCCTAAGTCGTATCGGTCCGGAAAAATCGCTGATGGTAATCGATTCCACAAGGAGGTCGTGTGAGGAAGAAAACATCTTCTAAATCGCACAGTGGTGGACCGCCAGTCATCCAGATGGTGTGGATGGTATCGGGAGTTCTGCCGCGATGTGCGTTCGTGAAATTTGGCGGCTGGGATTAATCCGAACAATTCCTCAGAGCACTCCCCATGGTAGATGCGAAAGAAAATGCAAAGGGATGCAACATCTCTTCGCAGTGCCAATGAATCGAGCCGATCGGAAAGGGCTCGGTCGTCGACAATTCGAGCCGCTCTGCGTTGGATGCGGTCAAGTGGAAGGAGCTGGCACTGGGGAGCCCCTGCCCAGAGATGGGAAGAGTATTCCATGTGAGGCCGAACTTGCGCCTTGTAAAGTAGCAGGCGGTGTGCCGGCATGAAATACTGTCCCGCTCTGCTGAGCACGCCAAGCTTTTTAGAGGCCAATTTGGCCTTCCCTTCCAAGTGACCACGAAACTGCACGTCACTCGATATGTCGACTCCGAGGATACCGATACTGGCTGAGGCAAGAAGGGGAGTGCCTTGAAACTGAGGAGATACGACAAAGGGGTTCTTTTTAGCGGTAAACGCGCAAACTTGTGTCTTCTGAGGATTAAATTGGACTAGATTTAGTCGCCCCCAATCCGAGACTTTGTTCAGCAAAGACTCGATTTCAGACACAAGTTTGTTCCGGTACTCAGCGACGTTTTCCCGAGAAATATTGGCACGGCCGGTGTATAGAGCATCACCAGTGCTGTCATCCGCATAGCAATGAATGTTACCAGTTAGCAACATATCATTGATATGCAGAAGAAACAGCGTTGGTGATAGCACACAGCCTTGTGGAAGACCAGCGTTAATAGGCTTGTAGTCAGAGCATGCACCGTCTACAACGACCTTGATACTCCAATCTGCAAGGAAGCTGGTGATCCAATTGCACAATTTCTCGGGAAGCCCATAGGAAGGGAGCTTCGAAAGAAGCGCTTTGTGCCAAACCCGATCGAAGGCCTTCGCAATGTCCAGACTAACGGCCAACGCCTCCCCCTTGGACTCTACTGCCTCCGCCCATCTATGGGTCAGGTAGACCAGAAGATCACCAGCTGATCGATCCCGACGAAAACCGTATTGGCGGTCACTAATCAGCTGGTGATCCTCAAGGTACCGGATGAGCTGGCAGTTAATAATGGATTCCATTATTTTGGAGAACAAGGAGGTGATCGCGATAGGCCTATAGTTGGATGGGTCTGAGCGGTCGCCTTTTTTAGGGATCGGGTGGACAAAAGCTGTCTTCCATGAATTCGGGACTACGCCTTGGGAGTAGGAGTACCGGAAAAGACGCGTTAGGACCGGTGCCAACTCCGGAGCACACGTCCTCAGCACAATTGGGGGGATTCCGTCAGGCCCACTCGACTTCTGGATGTCCAGGGAGAGCAGTGCTTTGCGAACCGAGCGCTGTGAGAACAGCACATCCGGCATGGAGCACTCACACCGCGGGATGATCGGCGGTGTTTTCCCCCCGTCATCAAAAAATAAATTTTAAATATAAAAAAAGTTTAAATATTTTCAATAAAATTGTGACCTAGATAAGCCATTGGGCAATTTCTGCTAAGTTGTGATTTTACAGTAGTAAATAACAAATTATAGCGAAAAACATTTGAGAGAAATCATGTCTAATACATACGAAAATAGCCCTTTCAAACGGAGCACCATTACACCTCGGAGTTCGCCCAGCACGCCTCAACTACTTCAGCATGATGCTGCTGACCCCATTGAGTTTTTAGCCACCAGTGAATTTAAAAATTGGATGACCTTAATCGAACAGTGCCTTAATGAAGTTTGCCAGTTACCCAGGAGGGAAAACTAAACTCTGAACAAAATGTGAGAATCAATTCCATATCACGAAAGGTCGGTAATACAGCCTATCAGATTGCAGTATTCAGCCAATCGTGGAAGCAAAAGGTTATTTATATACACATCTCTCGAAGCACTGAGAGAAAAACAAGACCTAATGGAGTGCCTTAATAATTTACGAAAATCTCTTATGGAAACTATTCAAAAAAGCTGCGCCAAACCACCGTTAGAAAAAAGGTCCTTTGTTGATATGGTCAATACAAACAAAAATAATTACTTGCGCCCCAAAACATTCCATTGCAATTTACTCGGAGAATAAATTAAAAACTAGTGAAGATACAAAATCTCATGTCCAAAAAATTATATGCCCCGAACAATTGAAAGTACGCGTAAGAGAACTACGTAAAACTCAATATGTAGGCGTTATTATCGGCACTGAAACAAAAGACGATATTGAAAAGGTAAAAAGATCTAAGGTGGCAGAGCATCATAAAAAGAAGACCACGAATCATAGTCTTACGTATACCTGCCGCCCTTAGTGAACGAGAAGAGTTTGATTGCATTTATGAACAAAATTTAGCCGATACGCTCCATAATTTAACGCGGAAATCTTTTTTGTCCTTTATAAAGTTAATTCATAAATCGGGTAATACTCGTAAAAGCACTTTTATGCAACTTTATTTTGGAGCTGCCAGCTGGCATCAGAAAGGCGCTTATCAACCAGGAGCGAGTCTTCATAAATTGGACGTCGTGCCCAGTTCGAGACTTCACACTTGTTACCAGGTGCTTTTTATTTATAGGATAGGGTGACAAACGAGCACACAGTCCACCTGATGGTAAGTGGTTACTGTGACCCATAGACATCTACATCTATCCTCAATAAAGACTGAAGATGCAGCTGCGTTGTCACCCGTGAGGACTAAGATGGAATGCCTCTTTGCCAGTAAAAGGGGTCTCCGGTTCTGTACACTCACCATACGAAACATTGCTGTGTTTCGTATGGTGAGTGTAGACAGTAGTTAAGCTGCTATTTTACGCTGGTTTTCTGTGAGAGCGTGGTCCTTCCCCGGTTGAGCCGACCCATTCGTGCTACAACTATACTACTAATATAGCTGCAGCATGGCTCTACCACGTACAAAAAAAATTCAAATGTCAACAATACGGACGTGCTGCAAGAAAGTGTTTGCCGGGAAACCATCGATATCTTACCAACCAAAATGACGATTTAGTAGTCTTTGCGAAAAAAAATAGAAACATATTAGTCGAGTAGAACATGATAAGCTAGATTGTAGTAGGTTATTGGTGAAAGTGGGCCATGAAAGTGCTATCCCTGCTATTTAAAGACTTTGTGGTTTTAAACAAATAGACAGTTTTATCACGTCATTAATCAATACACTAAGGCAACTGTCGTCATTCAAAAATATAGTGATAATGGGTAATATGAATATAGAACTCAACCCAGAAGACAATCATGGCGGAGCAAAAGACTACATACCAAGGCCTACCTCCAGCACATTTGATCCCTACTCAACTAAGTGGTCCCTGTTTAGACCACACTTTACTAAAAACTAAGTTACCATCTATAACCCTTGTAACCAATCCTATAGTAACCGATCATAGTGCTGTCATTCTTAACTTAAGCCTTAAAATACCTAAACCGAAGGGTAAATACTATATTACTAAAACTAATATGAAAAACCTCCAACATCCAATTCAAAATATTGACTTTAGTCCAGTTTATAATACCGATGACGTAAGCATTTCTTTGCCTAATTTAAGGGGCTACTCCACGCGAACGACCTTGACCATTTGGTCCGCCGACTACTCGCTACAATATATCGCGTAAGAAATATGCCAGACGCCACCTACTGTACGATCGTAGTATTATTTTTTGAACATCAATAAACTATTTTATGGAAATACACACGGCGTACAATGATAAATGTATTTCAATTTTTTTATCAGATATATTAGTTGCAATATATTAAAATTATGTATTCTCATATATTATCTAATTATGAAATTTTATAATTAATTATATATTAAAAATGAAGCATTGACAATTGTAAGTTTAAAAGATACCTACTCACTATAGGTAAATAGATAGATAGCTCGCCTTTTGTACAAATATTTGGTGCAATAAAGAATAAATAAATTAATACGATGTTTCGAAAATGTATTTTTGATTATTATTAATTTTTACGCGTCACATATTGAAAAGTAATATACCGACCTACTAATTTTTGAAGTGAGAACCTTGTAACTTAGCCTGCTTAGGTGTTTCTACTCACCCCAATGATTGATGAGGATGAAAAACAAAACATGTCTGTTTTCATTTTTATTCAATTTTATTTCTACATACGTAATTATATTTATTTATACATAAGGGTAACTTTAATAAAGGTAATACAAAAATCAACAAGAAGTATATAAGGGTTATAGGTAAAGTGACCATACGTCCCGTTTTGAACGGGAC
Organism: Parnassius mnemosyne; assembly: GCA_963668995.1. Lineage (NCBI taxonomy): Eukaryota > Metazoa > Arthropoda > Insecta > Lepidoptera > Papilionidae > Parnassius > Parnassius mnemosyne. The sequence goes on along the minus strand of CAVLGL010000068.1, from coordinate 18,218,044 downwards.
TGTCCCTTTTCTCGGTCATCGTCCCATTGTCTCCAAACAAAGCTCCGGGACACAAAATTGTCACGTAACTCGTGGGATGGAAGTATTCAAAGTCTTTCGCACCAACAATCTTCAACATAATTTTTTAATGGAATATATTTTATGTCTACCTGGTACAAATGCTCCAGTAGAAAAAGTATTTTTCTATTTTGAATAAATTGTGGACGTCTGAAAAAGACACTTACGGTTCCAGTTCTATAGGCGATGTTATTAACAAAGGTAACCATAAAAAACTTGCCCATAATTTTATTCTTATTTAAAATCATCACCAACTTTATTAAAGCAAATTTGTTCCACTGACAAATGTAATTAATAATTTAAAAAAATATGTTGCATTTAATAGTAACCTCTATACCGAATATAATTTTATAGTGAACACTAATTATATAAAGTTATAGTTCTTAGAGTATAAATAAACCCATGTCCCGTTTTGAGTTAAAAAATAAATGGTCAGTTTAGTTATAGGGGTTTTTGGGTTGTAATTAGGGCTGCCATCTCCTAAAATGAAAAAGCCGGACTCGGCGCTCCAAAAGCCGGACTTTTGGCCCTAAAAGCCGGACAGCCGGCATGGTGGTTGCCCTGGCAGTGCGGACAAGGCCGCTGGTGCGGGCAGTCTCGTTGGAGATGCCTTTCCAAGCACAAGTAGCACTAGCGGCGCTCCTTGGCGATAGTTCGCCTCGCCGGAACCGGCTTGCCCAACAACTTCGGGCATGACGTCACCCGGTGCTCGGATGCTCGACAATAGGAGCAGGGGGGTGCCTCCCTGGCCGATAGGCCGCTGTAAGATGGTAGGGGGCGGCGCCCTCCCACGGGAGCTCCGATCGGTCTTAGGGGGGTTGGCGCCGACTTGCCCGGCGGATTCCGCCTCTCCCTGGGCACAGCTCTGTTGGCACCTCGTAGGTCGTCTACGGTGCCCGCTACGTTCTCGATCTGCCGGCACTGCTCCTCCAAGAACCGCAGCAGGTCCCTGAAGTGCGGAATATAGGAGGCTCCGTCCCCACCGTACCTCTCCTCAAAATGGATCCGAAGGTCGAGAGGCAAGCGGGACAGCACGATGTGGAGCAACAAAAAGGACCATTCGTTCACCGGTAAATCCAGTCGCCTCAATGAATTACAGGCCACCACTACTGGGTTTACGATGTCCGGACGTAGTCTGGCCCGGTCCCTAAGCAGCGGGAGGTTTAGGAGCTGCTTAACGTATTCGTCCGCAATTCGCCAGACGTTGGCGTATCTTCCGGCGAGGAGGTCCCGGGCAGTCCGGTAGGTGTCGATAGACAGTCTCAAATGGCCGACGACAGCAAGGGCCTCCCCCTCCTGTGAGGCCAGGAGGTACGCCATCTTCTGGCTTGGTGTCAAGTCCCTCCGAGCGTTCCAGTAGGCTATCCAAAAGGCCAACAAAGGACAACAATTGCGATGGCATCACTACTAAATACAATTACTACGCGGCTCAAATACAAATTAATTAACAAATAACAAATACAATTACTATCAAATCAGGTTAAATACAAATTACTATTTATTAAATTAAATACAAATCACACTACAAATAAAAGTGCACACTACAGTCGATCAGCAAAGATGCCTAGCTCAGACAACCGACCCCTCAACAATCAATCTACTATAATTATACGAGAACGACAATTATCCGATTACGTGATAACAATTATCTACCTACTCAAAATACCTGACTCGTATGCCCTAACAAACTCCGCTGGCGTGGTTTCACTTCTATCCGCTAACAAAACAAAAAACAAAAATATTTAATTTTTATTACGTACTATTTTTATCTATATTACGGCCGGGAGATTGGAGAACCAATCAACCACGCTCTGCTACCAAACTTTGTTACGGCCCTCAGTTGCCCCGACAAAAGTCGACTGGACCAGGGCCCATGAGTGATCCACTCGACGGGCAACCAGAGGGTTCGGGCCCAAATGGCCTTATGGAGAGTTGACTTACACGACAGTGATAAAGATAGGCAAACCAATAGCACTTACCTGTTCAGAGGCGAAGAAGGATCTCAAGGCTCGTTCAGGTGTTAATTGTCGTGAATGTAAGTAGTGTGGGAGAAGTGTAGGTATGTGTAACCTGAATTAGCCCGCTTTTAATCAGCAGCGACCCTGACTCCAGCACCGCCACCCTATGTGGTGTCACTCCAGCGGCGTCACTCGGTATCACTCAAAGTCTAGCGTCCATTAGCACAAATCTATAATCTAATCCGAACGCTTCTCGCGGGGCACAAAGTATAGCGGTTTTAACCGACACAGGAAAATCTCTCCGAGTTAAATCAAAATGGCATCAAGCAACTCGTTGACGCGAATTAATATTGTCAAGCACTTCAACCGGCAATTACTATACAATTTACGTAAATTACTTGCCAACGAATTTAAGTTAAACAATCAAAATATTACTGCTTCGTTATCGCGCGAACGCACTAAAGATAACCAAAAACTAGAAGCGAAAACTTCCAAAGTAAATTCTACACGTCCTTTCGACCGGCAGTTGTTCACACATAATCTCTCGAAGCGTCTCGAACCGCCCGACCACGAGTAGAATGCGAGCGGGGAGGGGCCGGCCGTGACCTTCGTACCGTGTGATAGACGCGCCGCGTCGCGAATAATAAATTCAATTTTCAAAGGGTTAATTTGGGCCTAAACAGTAGTATCATACGATTTATTACAGAACACATCATTTTCAATATCCAATCTAAGTAGTATAATTTTATTATTATTTTGTTGTGTTTCACTGTATTCAAAATAAATTATTTTAGATCTTATTGTGTATTTAATAGAATGTTATTTTTGGAATGTAAATTAAAACTGAGAAAATTATGAAGGAAAGTTTACTTCACCTATTCTGAAAAATTATACCCACTTTCTAGATATGGGATAATTTCTTTTGGCGTATGGGTAAAACCACTAACTATAACCACAAGTGTGGCATAAAATATAAAAGTTTAATTTTATAGCAAATAAATGTTGCAATCCTTATTTTTAAACATGTAGACCCTAAATTTAAGTGTAATAAATTAAAATAATATATTCTTTAGAGTGAAGGAGTAAAAAATACTTTGTAATAGCGCCACCTACTAGATTCTATACGTAAAGTGATTTTCTCGAACAAAAATTGATTAACTCTCAAGGTGGTACGTGCGATATACGCTAGATGGCATAAACACGACACGATCCAATTTAATATTCTATTTCATTATCTCGCAGGATAAATCCTAATGATATATGTATGTTACTTTTTATATTATAAGATACTTTAAGAATATTTCTATTACATAAATAATACAATATATCTATAAATCTTTATATGGAAATTCGTTCATAAATCGCATATCACCATGTGAATACCGACTTCTATTCAGAACGAAGATATTAACAAATATATAGATATTGAAATATATAGATACAAAATCGGATTTTCATATCTAATACATAGGTACGATTTGATATAGGGTAAAAGTGATATTACCCATGCCTACTGACTTCAGCTAGCCCGTGGGCAGTGGATACGCCCAGTTTTTAAAATAATTTCTTAATAAAATCAAATTTTGGTCTTTTGAAAAAAAATTATGATAGAAATCTTCATTAATAAATTGCCTATCCATTAGTGTCAATCACAAAATAAAATAATGCTTACTTTAGGAGGAGATGCATGTTATCAATAATTATTTCACATTTATGTGGTTTCGTTGTAAGGAGATTATTTTAATATTTATTCCTTTTAAAAAAAATTGGATATGACTCCTATGGAATCCAGATTGTGTAGAAATATAATGTGTTTTTTATTAGTTAATATATCTTTTTAATCAAAAGTAGACAGCTCCTAAATACCGCACAAATAACGACTAGCGCGACATTTTTCTCAACCATGTGCCTTAATAAATAACGTACAAATTGCCTTAATTGGTCTAATTAGGTGCATGAAACATAGGGAGAAACTACACCTAATGGCAAAATCTTCTTCAGATAATTCCGTCTTACAAATTACATATAAAAGATATAGGATTTTTCGTAACAATATATTAAAAAAGTTGAAGTATTTTTTATTGATATATATATTATTATCTTACAAACTTACTGGAAAAGTCTGGTAGAGACAATAAAAAGATTTGGCGGCATGTAAAAGATATTGCATTTATATCCAAACAGCATGAATCTTCAGCCGAATTATTACAAAATATATTCTCGCCGCTTATCAAGCAAATAATTACATTGTGAACGTTGTTAAAAATCTTGCTGAACAGATAATTAACAATTCTAACAATAATCATGAATACAGGGCCACTTTTTCAACTCAAAGAAACTGCCAATTGAGCTCGTTCGCATTATTTAGATATGGACGCTACTGAGGTAGAAAGTATTATAATGGGACTGAAACAAGTGCGGTTGGTTGGGATGGCATACCCACTAGTACATTAAGAATATTTAAACAAATTCTAGTACCACAATTAACTCATATTTTTCGAATTTGTCTCTCTGAAGGAATTTTCCCAGATTGTATAAAAAATCCATTGTAGTTCCAGTATATAAATCGGGGACAAAAACGTTTCCAATCATCAGCCTATCTCAATATTCTCATCTACGTCTAAAATATTAGAAAAATTAATTAACAATAGATTAATGAAGTATTTACAAAGTAATTCCATATTATCGAATATGCAATATGGTTTCAGACCAAAACTGTCCACTGCTGATGCTGTGCAGGTAATGACTGATTACGTCTCTCAAGAATTAGATAAAGGCAACCAATCAATTGGCATTTTCCTTGACCTAGCAAAAGCTTTTGATAAAATTTCTATTTCTATCCTATTAAATAAGTTAGAGAGCATAGGTATGCGAGGAAAACAGCTTTAACTTTCAGTCTTGTTCTGAGCACTTTCTAGGCTGGACGTGTGCCGTATTATTGTCCGATTAGAGTAACTTAACTAATTAATTTTGCGTTCTCTGTAATTGTATATTGTGGGTGAAATTCGCTTGTGTCCCTATCGCGTGTGACGTGTGAGAGGACCGGTCTTCCGTCCCTGTCTCTGTTCTGTCGGAAGTTTTCGACGGTCTTCGTCATAGACATCGTGCGAAGCAGAAGCGACACTTGGATTTGCTACCTAACTCCTTTCTCGCTACATCCGATAATATGAGCGTACAAAGGAGTCCAACCAAAACCAACTCACAACCAGATCGAAAATAAGCGATGGTGACTTCCTAAATATAACTGCAAGAAAGAGAAAAACGCCTGACTGTCACTGCAACCAACAGCAGCTCATGGATGATTTTTGTAATAGAATGATGACTACGCTCACAGCAAAGCTGGATTCTCAAAACAATACCATAAAGGGTGTTTTTAATGGCATTCGCGAGGACATCAATTCATTTAAGAAAGAGATTAGTGACGTAAATTCTTCAATAAAAAAATTGGCTGACGAACAAGCTATTGTGAAAAAAGATGTTTGCGAGTTGAGTTCTGCAACAGGTTTAATTACCCAGCGTGTGGATCTAGTTACAAGTGAGATTTCCGAGCTGCGATCCATAACAACTAATCTTACTGACCAGCTGAAAGCGAAGGAGCAACTTGGGAGGATTAATAACGTGGAAATTTCTGGGATACCACTTTTGAAAAGCAAAAATTTAAATAATATTATATATAACATCGCTACAAAGATCGGTTTTACGTTATTGCCGACAGATATTGATTACATTCACCGTGTCCGACGTTTTAACTCGACAAGGAACGACATCCCTACCAAACACGATGGCAGTACCTCTCTAGACTCATCTTCCATACCGAACATCATCATCAGATTCTCACAAAGATATCGCAAGAATGAATTTTTGGCTGCCGTGCGCGCGCGACGTGGATTAACAACTGCTGACGCGGGCTTAATCGGGCCCACCAGTCCTATCTACTTCAATGAGCACCTCGCGCCGCACAACAAACAATTATACAAGCAAACCCGCCTTCTTGCCAAACAGAAAGAATACAAATACGTGTGGTTGTCTGACTGTAAGATTTTATTGCGTAAAAATGAGACGTCTAAAGTTCAACTCATATCATGTTATGCGGATCTTAGTAAAATTAAATGACTGTATGTCGTTATCTATTTTAATGTTTTGATAAAATTTTTTTTTGTTACAAATACTTACATGTTAGAACACATTACCTGTTAAAAAGTGCTGTAGAATAATCTCACGTAACTTAAAATACTGTCATTGGTGTTTTCTATTATTTGTGAATGTTAGTGGAACCCATAATATTTCATTCTGTGATATTACTTTGCCGTATTTTCTATATAGTGGTTTATAACAATAACTTGTCTATTTACTACCAAAACGTGAGGGGCTTACGCACAAAATCGCACGATTTTCTGAAGAATGTTATGTGTAGTAATTATGATGTGGTATGTATCACTGAATCATGGCTTAATAGTAATTTCTATGACAGTGAATATTTTGACAGTCGATACGAGGTGTACCGTTGTGATCGCAACGTAACGGTTAGTGGTCGCGGGATGGGTGGCGGCGTACTGATCGCAGTGCGGTGCGACCTATACCCGTCGCAGCTCCCTCACGAGTGCCCGCCGACACAGGCAGAAGAGGTTTGGTTATATATCCCATTTATTGAAACATTGTCGCGTGCGGGCTATGTGACGTCATCGCACGAGTTTTACACTACTCGATCGCCGGCTCAGCGCCGCTTACATATTATAGCAACTTATATACCGCACGGTTGTAACCACGAATCACAATTGACATCGTTCTATACCAGAGTAAGCGATTTTATAATATCAAATCCCGACGATACTTATCTAATACTGGGCGACTTCAACGTCACTTATGCTGACTGGTATTTTAATTCCTCTAGTGATTGCATGGAAATACGTACAAACATTAATGGTCTCGCATGTCTTACTACCGATTTTATGAATATATCGGCACTATTACAATACAACAATCAATTTAATATTAATAATAGATTATTAGATTTAATTTTCAGTAATACTACATGTAATGTTGCGCGACCTGAATTTCCGTTAGTACCCGAGGACGCGCACCAAAAATCCCTAGAAATTAGTTTGAATTTAAAATCCGCCGCCCCACTACCCTCCGCCAAAATTAAGAAAAAAAACTTTTATAAAGCTGACTTTAGCTCCATTAAAATTGGACTTAACACTGTTAACTGGGAGGAAGTTTTTAATACCATGACGGATATTGATTCAATGACGAGTTATTTTTATAAAATTTTAAACAATTTGATAGATACATACGTACCTACTCAAAATCTTTGTAGCGAAAATAAACGCCCGCCGTGGTTTACTTCTTGCCTCATAAAACGAGAAAAGGAAAAGCTTAAGTATCATAATAAATGGAAACTTAATAATAACTTACGAGACTACCAGACCTTCTCTTGTCTTCGGAAGAGGTTTAAGAGGATGGAGGCAGAATGTTATAAAAAATTCATTGAACTTTCTAAGGATAATATCAAAGCCAGTCCAAAGTTATTTTGGTCTTTCGTAAAGTCAAAAAAAGCTTCTAGTTGCATTCCTGAAAAAATGATATATAAAGGTAAAATTATTTCCACAGGCGGTGAGATATGCGAGGCTTTTAATGATTATTTTCATTCAGTCTTCATCCCTTCTACCCGTCAAAGTTCTGATCATACAATTCCTTACTCAGGCAGTTCAGCCGTAGACATACACTCTATTAACATCTACCACGATAATCAAAGAACTGAAACAAGTAAATATTCATAAAGGTGCAGGGCCCGACGGGATCCATCCTCTTCTCATATCTGAATGTGCCAAAGAACTCGCAATACCCATTACAATCATATTTCGTTTCTCTCTCCAAACTGGGGCATTTCCCAATTTATGGAAAGAGTCTTTAGTAACCCCCATTCCAAAAAATAAGAGACGTGAATGTATAGACGAATACAGACCCATATCAAAACTTTGTATCTTTGGCAAAATCCTAGAAAAGATAGTAACCGCTCAAATGTCATACTCGTTTCGCAATCACATTTCCCAGGAACAACATGGTTTCTTTAAGTGCCGTAGCGTAGACACTAATATGTTAACTTTTAGTGACTTTCTGTTGCGTGCCATGGATGATAACCTACAGGTGGATGCCGTTTACACCGACTTTTCCAAAGCTTTCGATAAAATAAATCACGATCTGTTAATAAAGAAGCTTGCGAGGGCCGGTGTGCATGGTAACCTCCTTAGATGGATCCAATCCTACATAAGTAATAGGAGTCAAGCCGTCTTTGTAAAGGGTTATTCCTCACAATTTCTTCCAGTGCCTTCTGGTGTGCCTCAAGGGTCTCATATTGGACGTTTACTGTTTTCAGTCTACATAAATGACATTGGTAATGTCCTGAAACATAGTCACCATCGCTTGTATGCTGATGATACTAAGTTGTATAGAATCATCAGATCAATTAGTGACTGCCACAAATTACAAGAAGACCTACACCGATTACATGCATACTGTGAGTCCAACCATCTGTTCCTAAACAGCGATAAATGCTACACAATATCGTATACTCGCAAAAAAAATCCAGTTACTTACGACTACCACATAAATCAGAGGGCCTTGAATAGAGTAACCACAATCAGGGACTTAGGCATAATTATGGATTCGACCTTATCATTTATTCCACACATTGATCACATATTAGCTTTGGCTTTTAGAAATCTAGGTTTTATACTACGAATAAGTAAACCCTTTAAACGTCCCGAAACTCTGAAAATTTTATACTTCTCTTTTGTCAGATCTTTCCTTGATTTTTGCAGCACTGTTTGGAGCCCTTGTTATGAAGTTCATATTAGGAGAATAGAAAGAGTTCAAAAATTGTTTATTAAATCCCTAAATTATCGCCAAAATATTTTAAATCAGTCATACACCGATTCATTAAAAAAGTACAATTTACTTTCTCTTTGCAATAGGCGTAAAATGTTTGACATAGTATTTCTATACAAAATTATTAATAACTTAGTCGACTCCTCGTTGTTACTTAGCAGATTGTCATTTGTCTCCAGAGTCCGTCTGCCAGTGCGCTCCTCACGTCCAAAACCACTTTTTGTAACTCCACGATATCATAAAAATTATACACGTAACTCATTTGTGTATCGTTCCACTAACATCTACAATAAAAAATTCACAGATATTGATTTATTTAATACATCAGTATCAAAGTTTAAATCCGCTCTCTTTCAATGTTTGGCTTGTGAATAATCTAGTTACCCATCACTGAAAATGATGCAGCACTCAATTCGGTAATTGAATCTGAATTGAATCTGTCAGTGTTATAATAATCAGATTTTTAACATAGGTGTTTCTTCTGTATTTTCCTTAATTGGACACCAAATGTTAACTAGTTACCTTATCTTAGAACTTAGTGTATTAATAAATAAATAAATTTATTATGTCCTTTAGTCCTAAAAGTGGCTCAATAAGTTTAAATATTGTAAAAGTTTAGTTAAAGGCACTATAGGTCTTTAGTTATATTAATATTTATCCATGTTACTATCTTTATACATGACTGTTTGTTGCCTTAAATAAATTAAAAAAAAAACTTTTTGCGAACTATTTAGAAAATCGATATCAATCCATAAAAATCGATAAGATTATTAGCTCTGAACAAAAACATACTCATTTTGGCGGGCCTCAAGGAAGTGTATTTATGGCCAACCCTTTTTTTTTGATATATATAAATGACCTTTGTAATCTTGGACTTAACTCAGGTAAAATAATATCTTACGCAGATGATATCGTGCTCCTTTTTTTCGCAAATACAGTAGACAAGGTTTATTTATGTGCACAGCAAGATTTTGACAGCGTTAATAAATAGCTCCAACAAAACAAATTAACACTGAATACGGAACACAAAATCAAATATATTAATTTTTCTAAGCGCAGCTCAAGACTGCATCTAACCATTCCAGAAATTTATGAACATAAATGTTGCTCAGTTGCAGAGTCTAATTGTAACTGCTCAGTTATTTTTAATACAAAAAGTATTAAATACCTTTGCATGATTATAGATTCTACTCTTACATTCAAAAACCACAGACCAATAGAGCCCGTAAACTAATGTTTGTTTTTAAAAAGATTCGTTCATTTGGTGATATTAAGGTAGTACAGCAAGTATATTTCACATTATGTCAGTCAATTATCACCTATTGTATAACTTCATGGGGAGCAGCAGCTAAAACTACACTGCTACCACTGGAACGCGTTCAAAGAGTTGTATTAAAAGTCGCAACATTTCGCCCTATCCTATTCCCGTCCCATCTCTTATATAAATCCTATAATGTACTCTCAGTGCGCCAGTTATTCGTTATGAGTATGTTACTAAAACAGCACTTAAAATTGCCCTACAGAAGAGAGTCACTGATACAAGACGCAAAGATAAAGTCGTTGAAACTAACATTAGAATAAGGCATTCTTTCGTGCATAGATTTTTTTCATTCCTTGGCTATTTTCTGTATAATCACGTCAATGCAATTTTGTAAATGTATCCATTAAAACGGCTGATTGTAAAAATGTAATTCGGACATGGTTACAAAATTTGTCATACGATGATATGGAAAAGTTTCTGATTGTTTTAAATTAATTAAAATCATAAGTAAATTAATGATAATATATTTTACTGAAATAACCCTAATTATTTAGTATGTTATTCATTTTACATAAGAAACAAAAAATATTTGTAAATGTATCTATTAGCACATACACCTGAGATACACGTTTATCCTAGTTCAGGTGCCTGTTATTGAAGACTGTTTTAAATTAAGACATTATTTGAATTAATTGTATAGTTTCTTGAAATAAATTATTATTATTGTTAATAATAAAAAATTATTTCAAATAAGTATACATAAATTATAATTTATTATAAAATAATTTCCTATAACACTTACACATAGACTTGGCTCTTCATCTGTCTGAATCACAGTTTTAATATAACTATAACGTATTCAAGTAGAAAGCGAAACGCAGAGGTAAACCTCTACTTCACGCTGGTTTTCTGTGAGGTCGTGGTACCACCCCAGTTCGAGCCGGCCCATCCGTGCGACAGCAAAAGCTGACATGTGGCTCTACCACTGTTATTACTTAATATTAAGAAGTTTATTACACAATGAAATTATTGTGTAATAAACTTCATTTGAAACTTATTGATCATATTGAACTCATTGGTATCGTTTAAACCTATCAATTTTCTAATATAAACGAATATTTTAAAGTAAATTACGTCTCTACTTTATTTCATTCCGAATTCGAGCTTAAATTTGCCTTGGTTTGAGACTCATAAAGTTCTGAAAAGATTAGAGTTCTACCTATTTTAAAAGTTCCCGATTTACGATCTTTAAATGCATAAAGTGAGACTTATTCAACTCAAATGCAGTGATTGAGCGAAACCAAGACCCCAAACCCTTTACCAAAGATCTATTCGCCAAAAACTCCATTCTCGTCACAATATAGTATAGTATATAGTATGCATACAATGAGTATGTATCACCGGAGAAAAATTCTGCTTTTCATGGAATAGCTGAGGCTTCTGAAGTTGACCTAAAACAGCAAATTCTACAACTGTTGCATAAGTATCTAACTCATATTACAGATGACTCTCTCAAGAAATGCCACAGACTTGGTGTTCAATCCAGTACCTGTCCAATGCACATTCTTGTGCACTTTAACGATCATAGCACTAAGTCTGCGATTTGGAATTTAAAATCTAAGTTTACAGGATCTGCCATTTCAACGTGTGTATTCCTCACTAAATTTCGTCAGTCCACTCATAAGAACGCCCATAAGCATTTCGGAATTAGAAATGTCTGGACTATTGATGGTGCAATCTATGTAAAGCACTCGGGAGGCCGAACAAAGATTTCCACTGAGGAGGAATTGGAAGATCTAATAGCCAAGTACCCCATGGGTGGTTCCCCTGAGAGTTCTAACAAGGCCCTTAATACAAAGGTCATTCCAACGCAGCAGGGCTCTTCGAATCGGCAAAATAATGCAGCACGTCGCACTCAAACTTCAGCGATAACTCACATTGATGACGTAAAGAGATCTAGACGACTGGTAGGCAATAAGTAATTCCTACATTGCTTTTAACTTTACAAGGTATCCTTGTTATTCTTATTATCATATTTTGATTATGTTCATCTCCTTTCGTATTTTTTATCCTTCTCTTAAAGTTTACTTTGTGTGGTAACATAATAACTATTTTAAGCTTTATAAGCGGTCAGCATTAGACTAGAATATAAATCGATCGTATTCCAATTCTATGTAAATAGTTTGCTATAACTTGTCTTAAGTATTCCCTTTATTCATATTCCAATAGTTTTATGTTGATTATTAACTAATTTTATTATTTGATTTTTATACTGTATTAAACTTGGCTTAGCTTTCCATTGACGTCCGTCGAGTTGGGTTTAATATTTTTTTTACAGAAAGGTTACATTATTATAAGCACACACGCAAAGCTTCAACATGCGGAAAAGCGTACTTTTTGAGAAAAAAATAATTGAAAATCAATTATTTTTGCAATATTCATGTCTTCTTCTTCTTTCTTAGTTTTATGGCCCCTCTTTTTAGAATTCTGCCAATGTCAAGTCAGTCATGGGAGTGACAAATATTCATGTCAATTCCTACGGTAAAACTGACGCTATTTTGTATTGTCATTGTCATCGTCAGTAAGGATGTCGATTTTATCCGAAAAAGATCGATTTTTAACGATTTAAAAATATCAACCCCCAATTCGATGGACGTCAATGGAAAATCGTACCTTAAACTTTAATTGTATTTTAAACTTTAGTAAATTTGTTTGTGTTTGTCATTTTCATTATGTAAAAGTGTTAAAATGTTATCAATTACCATAGATAAATGTTATTGTAGTCCGTAGATGCTAAAGCTAGACATAGACAGTGGTAAAGACAAGGCAAAGACTATTGACCATAGATAATAACTTTTACTGTCAACACAGTAATGGTAACATGGGCACAGATCCCATTGCCATACAGCCGAATTTTGTACTTTTGTTGATTTAAATTTTCTTAATGTTTTTAGGTACGTAATTTGTTTTCAAAGTATTGAGTTATTTTAAGCTGATTTTTATTGCTAGTTTTTTTTTGATTATAATAATACTGTAGTGCCCTGCTGTTTACATATTTGGTTTTCTTTTTATTTTTATATTTTTATAATTGATGTTCATAATTGGAATCACAGTGTTGGCTTGCTATTTAATTACTTAGATTATGTTTTTTTTATATATACAGGGTATTTTTGGAACGCTCCCGAAAACTAAGACAGGCGACAGCACCAAGTATACCTTTGATCATGGGTCACAAATAAATTCGATCCTGATGAAAAAAAAAATCATCTTTTAACAACGTTTTATTAGCTTTATTCACGCGCCATCATGTTAGTACAGTTAAATGAAACGATAATTTCATAAAAAATATCATGAAAATACTGAAACATAAAACCAGCAGTGGAATGACTGAATTGTATCACCTGACTAAAGGTCAATGTACTCGCGAACGCAAATTCGCGCGGCCCGCAACTAGCGGGCCATACCACTACATACGCTAATGAAAAAATACTTAAATGAAATGTAACCAAGGTTGGAGTCATGCGTTTTTATTCATCGTGTAGGTATGTTTATTATTCTCATGTATTCAGTTATGTACCTATTCAGATTAGTTCAGTACTAAGTTATTTAAAAAAAATAGTTATGAAACAGCTTACCGCTCTAAATCATCCGTGGTTTTATGAGATGCAGCTCAAATTGTGCTCCATTCATTTCAAGGTAGATTTGGGTGCAGGCGGGGCATCATCGTGTGGTCTTCGACACAGTCCGTACATAGTTTCTCGAAAGCATCCACGATCCTTTGGCGCATTTTGTCAGCACTATCACACTCACGATTAAAAACCCTTTCTTTCACATACCAAAAAGAAGTCTAACGGGGTCAGATCTGGTGAGCGAGGTGGCCAAGCGTGTGGTCCTAGTCTGCCGATCCAGCGATCATCAAATAGCTCATTGAGGCGCTCACGGACGAACCTCACGACATGGTATCGCTGTCTGTTCAGTCGCTGTGGCAGAAACACTGGTCCCAGTATGCGATCCTTAAATAAACCTGCCCATACGTTAACCGACCATCGGGTTTGGTGCCCGGTTTGTCGAACAGCGTGCGGGTTAACCTCTGAATACACGTGTGTATTTCTTCGGTTCCACAGGCCGTTTCTGGTAAATGTCGACTCATCCGTCCAGATAATGTGCTCAATGGAACCAGGCACACGTTGTCGCTGGTATAATAACCAACGGCAGAAAACTCGTCGGCGGTCGTGATCGCCGGGAACTAAAGCTTGCACTTTGTGCAATTTGTATGGGCGCATTCGGTTACGCTTCAACACTTTGTGCACTGCACAGTATGACACACTTGTTCCATCCCGACGTCTTAACAATTTATTTAGCGATACTTCGTGTACCTAGGTTCGGATACATAACATGTTGCCGTATTCACAATCACTATAAACGTACGCGTTAAGCATTATTAAAACAAAAAACGTAACAACAAGAATAATAACAACACGTAATCACAAGTAATAAAAATTTAATAAACAATACGATTGAGCTGTCGCTCGCGCACGCGTGTACAAAATCAACACGGAACTGTTTCAAAAACTACAATTAATAACGAACCCCGACAAAACTGAAACCTACTGCGTCACAGCGTGAGGCGACACGAGCCGGCCGGGTTACATTCTGCCGTCATAATAAAGAAGGACGCAACTAACAAAAACGTAAAATGGAAATAAAAAATAAATTGATGAATTTTTCTTTCAGACCCCGTGTCTAAAGTATATTAAAAGGTATCTATATGAAAATTGAAATATATACGTAGAGACATGAAGATTTTAAGGACGAACTTATTTTTTTGATAATTTGTTTATTTATTTAAATAAAACTAATTTTCCTTTTCATCTTAGATTAAAAAATACACCTGGCAACACAAGAACATCGAATGAAAGACGCAATAACTATTTACGTCTTCCCAACCTAATAAATAAAAAAACTGCCATTCATTTAACATTTTTACATATTTTGGAAAGGTCATTTGAACTTGAAAGGACGCTAATAGTAATTTACTACTTTTTTCTTAGTAAATATTAGAAAAGCATTGGTAGTGAGACACAAAAAATAACAACCCGATAGTAATTTACTACTTTTTTCTTAGTAAATATTAGAAAAGCATTGGTAGTGAGACACAAAAAATAACAACCCGCAACTCTTGAGTAATGATTTTAAAGGGGATATCATACAAGACTTACTACGATAATAATTAATAATTAAAAATTTTGTACAACCGACTTTAATATAAATAATTAAGGATAACTCAAAAACTATTGGTCTGACCTCGATCAAATTTATATGGGACCACATGTGAAACACCAGCTCTTAACAATAAGATATAAGCTCTTAATAATAAGATATAGAATAATAAGACGAGACCAAGAATAATTGAAATTTAAGTAATCGATGCAAATATTGTTAAAGATGACGTAGCAACTGGTTAAATAAGTCTTTTCTTTTATGTTGAATTTGTATAAGTCTTTTCTACTAAAAAAGTCATCTGTGATCAACAGTTACGTCTAAAATTCTTACGATAATTTCTAAAATATTGATATTTGTGAATATTAAAAAAATTTAGTAGATCGCCTTCTTATCATGAATCGAATGGTATATTTAACTCATTTATTCATAAATTGTTAGATGCGCCCTTTTTTCTTACGACCGCAGCATTGTTTCGTACCGAGCTAGATACAGGTCGACAGCGGAGGGGGTGTGGGTACAGTTGCGTTCTAAAGTACTACATGGTATTGGGCTATTGTTTTATAATATTATAGTAATTAATTGTTTTAATGTAGAATCATAATAGGTGTTTGGCTAGCTACTTAGAACTTTGGAAGAGGTGGGAATTAAAAATAGATAATGTTTACTTGAGCATTGTTTGTTATTTCTATCGTAAAATATAAAGTAGTTTGTAACAAGAAAACTTTAGCTAAGGGTAACACGCCGTCCATTATGACGTCTTGGGTCACATGGAAGCCAGATGTTAATGGTGTGTTGGTGTTACTGGATGCTACTTCATCATCACTTTCATCTTCGCTTGAGCTTCCGTCATCAGGTCGATCACATGGTAATTTTTTCGGTATTCTTCCTCCACACTTTTAACTTTACTGCACAATTTTCCCCATTCACCTTCTCCTATCATATTTACCTTTTCGATCACTAGTTTAGTCATAAAACAATAGATATAAATAATTTTTCTTTCCTTCCTTTTTAAAACATCGTCGCGAGTCGCAAAGTAAGCTGTGTATGCGACTGTAGTTTTGGAGCGAACAAAGCGCGGGAACCAATAGCATGCAGGCACACTAATACTGGCGGATTGTTCCCCCGTCGCGCGCCTTTCGTACCAATATGTGATAAATCGCTCAGTGCCCAAGTTCAAGGCCAGCGTTTGTTTTTCACCGTTCGCGCGTACATTAACCTCCATTAGTCAGGTGATATCAATTCAGTTTCCACTGCTGGTTTTATGTTTCAGTATTTTCATGATATTTTTTATGAAATTATCGTTTCATTTAGCTGTACTAACATGATGGCGCGTGAATAAAGCTAATAAAACGTTGTTAAAAGATGATTTTTTTTTCATCAGGATCGGCTTTATTTGTAACCCATGATCAAAGGTATACTTGGTGCTGTCGCCTGTCTTAGTTTTCGGGAGCGTTCCAAAAATACCCTGTATATATTTCCTTCGTGCTTTAATTGATAGTTCAGTAGAATTGTTTTTTTGTGTTATTTAGTACTTATTATATCATGTAAACAGTTAACTGGTGGGATGACGTTTCATGATTTATTAATATTTAAGTCATTGTTTTCTATATTTTGCTTATAATTTTTTTCTTTTTTATATATTATCTATAAACATCTTTATTTAAATCGTATTTTTATATATTTCTATTTTATTTTATTTTATATTGGGTATATTATGCTATTTCTATTAACTTATCATGTCTGACTCTCATTCTTTTTTATTCTATTGAGTCAGAGAGTTCTTTTGTATCTTTTGATGATCTAATAAATTATAGTGTGCCCTCTTTAAGTAGCCAATTGAATAGGATTTTTCACTTTTTCTATAAAACGTTAAATGTTTGCCATATTAATGCACAAAGCATTCCCAGCCACTTTTCTGAGCAAGAAGCATCATTCAACAATATACATGTTATCTTAGTTTCAGAAACTTGGTTGAAACCGTCTTTACATTCGGCATTGTATCATCTTCCTGGGTTTGTGCTGATTAAGAATGATCGTATAGACAAAGGAGGAGGTGGATTTGCAATATATCTCCACGCTTCAATTTCTTACAAAATCATATTAGCATCCCCTTCTCCTTATACTGCTTCCGCTGAATTCCTTTTTATATAACTTGATGTAAAGGGCTCAAGGATGATTCTTGGAGCAGTTTATTGTCCTCCTTCCACTGATTACTTCGCCAATTTAGAAGTGGCTCTTGATAACATTGGTTCTGAGTACGCTCACTGCATTATCATGGGAGATTTTAACACGGATTTACTGAAAAATTCAGTCCGGTCTCAAAAGCTTCGTAAAATCATTGAGTCTGTCAATCTCAACATTCTTCCTTTAAAGGCAACTCATCATAATATCGACACTGATGACTCTCTGATTGATCTCATCATAGCTGACTCCTCTGACAGGGTGCTATCATATTGGCAACTTGAAACGCCTGGATTTTCCCGCCATAATCTTATTCATGTGTCATAACAGTGGTAGAGCCACGCGGCAGCTTTTGCTGTCGCACGGATGGGCCGGCTCGAACCGGGGTGGTACCACGACCTCACAGAAAACCAGCGTGAAGTAGAGGTTTACTTCTGCGTTTCGCTTGGTGAGTGCAGGTGGCCGGAGGCCCTTTTTACTGGAAGTGAGGCATTCCATCTTAGTCCTCACGGGTGACAACGCATCTACATTTTGATTTGTAATAGAGGATAGATGTAGATGTCTATGGGCCGCAGCAACCACTTACCATCAGGTGGACTGTGTGCTCGTTTGTCACCCTTATCATATAAAAAAAAATATATAACCTTATTCATGTGTCATATAACCTTAAACCTCCCAAATATCAACCTACTGTACTGTTCTTACGTAATTTTAGTATAATTAATATGGATAAGCTTTTGAAAGACGTATTGCTTATAAATTCTACGCCATTAGTAACTGTTTCCACTGTAGATGATAAAGTAACTATTTTCAATAACATAATTCATGTTTTGTATGATAACCATGCTCCTGTACGTAAAGTAAAACTACGACGTCCACCAGCTCCCTGAATGACTGAAGAGATACGGAAGGCCATGACCAGGCAAAATCGAGCCTTTGCCCGCTTCGAGACGAGCAGATCTGAGAAAACTGGTTATTTAAGAAGGCCAGAAACAGATGCAATCAGATGGTACGTTCTGCAAAACGCCGATTTATTCATAGCAATATAATAGTAATTCTTCGCCAGCTGATGTGTGGAAATTCCTTAGTTCTCTAGGTAAAGGTAAAACACCTTCTTTGGATTGTGGTTTATCTCTTTCTCACGATGATTTAAATCTTCATTTTGCTTCTGCTTCTGCATTGGACCTTTCAGTCCGATCCCAAATAGTCTCTTATGTAGCTTCAATTCCGTCTCCGCACATACCAGTCTTTCTTTTTAACCCTGTTGATCAGGATGCAATTACGAAGACTTTTCAGGCAATAAAATCCAAGACTGTCGGTTGCTATGATTATAGTAGAGACATGATTATTAATATTCTAGAACACATTCTCCGCGCAATTACTCGTATTGTTAATTTTTTGCCATACTAAATATATTATTATATTAATATAGCTGCTATTTTACGCTGGTATTCATGATAATGAATACCAGCGTAAAATAGCAGCTTAACGCTGCTGTGTTTCGTATGGTGAGTGTAGAGAACCGGAGACCCTTTTTACTGGAAACGAGGCATTCTATCTTAGTCCTCACGGGTGACAACGCATCTACATTTTGATACGTAATCGAGAACAGATGTAGATGTCTATGGGCCGTAGCAACCACTAACCATCAGGTGGACTGTGTGCACGTTTGTCACCCTAATCCTATAAAAAAAAAAATACTCGGGTCAGTTTCCGAGTCAGTGGAAAAAGGCTTTCGTAAGACCCCTTCCTAAGGTCCCATATCAGTTTTACCTTTCCTATCTAAAGTGCTGGAAGCCTGTGTTCATAACCAAACTTCCAATTTCATATATAAACATAACCTGCGGAGTACTTTTCAGTCCGGGTTTCGCCCTCGTCATAGCACTATAATTGCCTTACTTGAAATAACTGAAAATATTAGAAAAGGAATGCAAAACAAGAAAGTTACAGTTGTGGTACTCGTTGACTCTTCTAACGCTTTTAACACAGTTGACCATGATATACTTCTTGCTATTCTTTCTCATTATAGGTTTGCAGCGTCAGTCCTGGAATGGTTCTCATCTTATCTTTGCGGTCGTCAATAGTCTGTCCACTTGGAGCAAATGACTTCACAGTGGGTTGACCTGGCGTACCGCAAGGCGGTATACTTTCTCCATTAATCTTCTCTATTTTTATTAATTCCATCACATCTAATATTGATTGTTCGTCTGTATGCTTATGACCTACAATTTTATGTACAGTCTGACATTTGTGATATCCATAAGGCGATTAACAAATTGAATTCCAATCTCAAGTCAGTCTGTTATTGGTCCATGTGCTTTGGAGTATCTGTCAACCCTATGAAATGCCAAACGGTGATTATGGGTAGCTCAAGGATGCTTAAAAATAGATACCGCTAGCCTACCTCCCGTCTATTATAATGGTCGCCTGATACCGTTCTCTTCCTTAGTTAAAAATCTTGGTCTCTATATTGATAGTACACTGTCCTGGGGGGTTCATATCTCCGAAACATGTCGTAAAGTCTCTGGTTCTTTACGTTCTCTTTATCTCTTGAAAAATTTTCTCCCCTTTAAGGCTAAAATTATGCTTGTACAGTTACTTATACTACCGATCACTGATTATGCTGACGTGTGTTACCCGGATTTAAACCAAAATCTTCTTAACAAGCTAGAGCGCCTACTCAACAATTGCATTCAGATACATTTTCAATCTTCGTAAATTTAATCATATCTCTCACTATCGCTCTCGCCTTAAATGGCTCACTATTAAACAGAGGCGTGACTCTAGAATTTTGCTTGTTCTCTTCTCTATCTTGAGTGATCCATCCACTGCTTTTTATCAAGGAGAAATTTGAGTATATTTCCTTAACACATGATAGAACTCTGCGGTCCTCATATAATAATAAACTAAGTATCCCACTACATCTTACTAATTTTGTTGGTAAATTCTTCACCATTCAGGCTGCACTGCTTCTCTCAAGATCTTTCTAGAAATTTCCATGAAAAAACTTTCTAGAACAATCGACACCTAGTCAATCGGGGCCGGTATGTACTCGAACATTCTAGTTGTTTCTATAGTAGAAGATTCTGGAACTATCTGAGGCCCTATATAAGGCGGTATAGACCACGACCGGAGTCCGTGTTGAATTGCCGATACAAGCGAATACTTTAAAGCGATACAACTGCGAACTAAAGTGATCAGTAGCAAAGAATATATACACTACGCAAAAAGACACTTAAGCATGTGTGCACGTAAAATCACTTGCGGCTATGTGTGGGTGTCTGAATGTGTGCGGGCGCCTTGAGAGGCGCGCGGGGCGTGGAACAGGCCATATATAAAAATAATGCATATTCATTTGTATATAATTATTCTACCTCTATTTAGTTACAATATTTATTTATATGTATGGTACATTTATGTTATATATAATAGTTTTAAAGTATATATTTGTAATTTTATATAGTTATATTTATAAAAATATATATTTATATTTTGTTATTGAGGACAATAAACAGTTGTATAATAAAAATTACAATTCAAATGAAAATGAAAAAAATGTATACATATACATATATATTAATATGTATGTATGTATTTATTTTATCTATGTACTTATATACCATTCTGTATTTCTATTTTATGGCTTTAATAAAAATAATGTTATTTTTGTCGCCAAACCACACACGTTTTTATTGTTTTCTTGCAATCCTGTCCATCCAAAGGTTGTCTGGAAGAGATCGCTCTTAGTGATAAGACCACCCATTACTTACCTTCCTCTTTCTCATTTTTTGTTAATATTTATGTTATTTTTTGGCGTACAATTAAGTGTTATCTATCTATCTATCTATGCTTCCCTATGGATTAAAAGCTTTTATATAATGGATTTCCGCAAAGTAACGCCTGATTCTATTCCCTATGGATTTTCTAAAAAAATTGTATATACGGCTACGAATTTTTTCAATTGTTAGAAATAATTATAAAAATTATAAAAGTCATTGAAAAAGTACAAAATATATAAGAGTAAGTAATTTTTAAAGGGTACTAAATGTACTAAGTGTAAAAATACTAAGTGTTGGTTAATTATTATTTAAGTTTACCATTAACTGTCGTGCATATTTTGTTTTGCCGGAAATTTTAATTTTCCCCATCTGTAAAGATATTTAACCTCTCAGACCTTGACATTTTATTGGACATACTTAGTTAGAACTATGGTCAAGCCAAAGAGTATAGTAGGTCAGGCCAGACGATTTTTTAAAAAAATGGTAAAAATAACTTAGAGTCATTACTATGTTCATATCCAAAAATAAAAAATTATCAACAATTAAAATATCGAATTATTTATATGAAGGTCAAGTGAGCGCTAGAGTGATGACGATTGCAAGACGATTTGTTGATAAATGAAATGCTTCGAGAAATTATCAATTACTGTGTAGTGGCGGTGTATGAATATTCATACTATTCCGTGGGTTTCGTAAGAGGCGACTGATCCACTGTTCAATACAACAAGGTACGTGTACCGTGGAACAGAACGTGGCAACTATGACAAGTATACCCTCTATGAGGAATATAGTGGAGGCCTATGTTCATTGGGGGTTTTTATAGGATGTAACGGTCCATCACCAGCAGTGGAATGAAACTGTAAGGAGAGGGAGGGATTAATTGTATTATTTAAAAAAATATTTTTGTGTTTTTTTTTATAGAAGAGGGGGCAAACGAGCATGCGGCTCACCTGATGGTAAGTGACTACCGCCGCCCATGAACAACCGCAACACCAGGGGAATTGCAGATGCGTTGCCGGCCGTTTAGAAAGGTGTAAGCTCTTTTCTTGAAGGTCCCTAAGTCGTATCGGTCCGGAAAATCCGGACTTTGTGGGATATGAAAATTTGTGTTTATTACATGATTTATTGTGATAACTCACACTTTTTATTTACTTTTCAGTTAATTCTGGCTATTAAATATAGTGATACGTGAACGACACAGTATTTGAAATGGCAATTTTATAAAATATATGAAATTGTTACGAAGCAAAATATAAGGAATTAAATTTTAAAACAGTGTAATTACTTACCATTTGTATAAAAACTAACAAAAAAGTTTCTATTGTACCCACTTATTTTTTTGTAAAATTTCTAGTTGCCTCTTACACTCACGCGGCGAAGGATATAAGACTAAAGTATGTGACGTAAACGCGACGCCAGGCGGAAACTCGTCATTTGAAGTAAATTCTGTTAATTTAAAGAAGCGTAATTTAATAACGAAACTAATTCTAATAAAATTTTAGTTTTATAGTTCATCTAAATAACATTTAAAAAATAATTGTTATGAGCACAATAACTATGGTTCTGACTAAACGTAGTGTAGTGATCATATACTCTTTGGTTCTGAGGGGTCCTTTCTAAATATTACCGTACTCTTTGGAGCGTTCTACAAAGTTGACCTTGGATTGCCTCATGTGTACTTCAAAGGCTTGACAGATTAATAAAAGTTGATTTAAAATTGATCGTATCTTTCACTATCTAAATACATAAGTTTACAATATTTCATTTCGGTTCGGTATCAACCCTAGCGTTACACGCTCCGGCCTAATGTCACTGGCGCTTCAACTCTCACGTACAGAGAGTGTCACTGCTGTGTTAGTAGTACAATTGTGTTTTAAGTGTGTGTAATTCACTCGGTAGTTTTTAAGTGTCTCGAACCCCAAGCTCGTAACAATTAATGTCAGAAGTGGCATCAAATCATGCTGATTTTACCTAAGGTCAATATGGAGGGTATCCGTACCCGAAGTCAACGCCAGCAGGAAACGATTACCAGAGACGATTTGTTTGTGCAACGCCGCAGACGTCGGATGACAAGCTGCCGACCACGGAGGCCGGCCCGTCAGCAGCTGCTGGATCTGCAGTACCTGACTCAGATGCTCTGACGATGATGCTACAGGAGCAGGCTTGCATACATGAGGAACTTGTGTGTGCAATAAGTAACAGCTGTCTAATTTGCTCTTATATTTGATTTACATTTAAATTATTTTAAACTAGTGTTTGGACTATATTTACATACTAATTACATTTTACTACCTTTTCTTTGGAAGTCATATTAAAATATATGTCCAGATAAAATATTTGTGACTTACTCATACCACTAATCAGTGTAATTTCTTTTTGCAAACTATATCACTCACAAGCACTTCACTTTGTGTTCACTGATATCACTGAAAATATTGCAAGCAATGGCAAAAGTACCTGGTGTGGAGGTCATGCAGAGAGAACTGGTACTGGCACAGTTTTCGATGACAAAAAGTTTACTAAAACAGATGCGGGCCTATATTAGTAAGACTTTTACCGTATTGAAATAAATCTACATTATGAAATGTTTTTGAGAAATGTGGGTTGTGCCCATTTAGTCCAGACAAAGTGGATTAAACAAAGTGTCCGGTGCCCTCGAAATCACAGCAAGTCATTTTAG
This sequence comes from Parnassius mnemosyne, assembly GCA_963668995.1. Classification (NCBI taxonomy): domain Eukaryota; kingdom Metazoa; phylum Arthropoda; class Insecta; order Lepidoptera; family Papilionidae; genus Parnassius; species Parnassius mnemosyne. The sequence continues at coordinate 18,194,017 of CAVLGL010000068.1, read as the reverse complement.
ATGATCACCGTTCCTTGCCATTACGCCGAATTAACAAATATTTTAAGAATAACGACTAATAAAGTCTGAATCAGTAATACTTTTATCAAATTTGCCTTGTCTCCTTTCACTTAATAATGGTTTATCAGTACCAGAGCGAATACAACCTGTAGAGACTTTTGTTGAGTATCAGAAAGAAAACTAACCCTTATGTTTTTCATCAACTAGGCAGCAAATTTAGAAATTGTTGGAGGTGAATGGGTGATTGTGGATGTCGAAATAAACTAAAATATTTTAGAAAGCCCTAAAAATATTTATAGTTTTTTCGGCTTAGCTTTCCATTGACGTCAGTGGAGTTTGGTGTTGATACGAAAGAATCTTATAAATGCAAACATGAAAAAAATATCGATATTTTAGAAATCGATTTTTTGGGAATCGATACATCCGCTTACGATTTGAATCGATTTAAAAATCGACCTTTTTCGGAAAGAATCGACATCCCTATTGACGTCGACAATGACATTACAAAATGGCGCCAGTTTATTAGCAGATTAGACATAAACATTGCAAGAATAATTGATTTTCAATTATTACGCGTTACAAAAATTACGCGTTTCCGTATATTGAGACTCTGTGTGTGCTTATAACAGTGTAATCTTTCTGTAAAAATACGTATCAACACCAAACTCCACTGACGTCAATGGAAAGTCGTACCGTTTTTTCCATTGCCAAATACGTATCAAAAAGCAAAAAGCAGGTAAACAACGCCGTTATTTTGTGCTAACAAGTAAAGATCCGGAAGCAGCGGAGCTAAAAAAAATAATGGAAAAATTGGGTACAAATGGAAAATGCAGAATTGAATTAGTCAGCCAAATATAGGAACAAACTGACAAACAAAACGAGAAGAACGAAGCCAAAAACTCTGACATTATAATACTCTCTAAATGTTTAATCTAAAAAACCGAAATAAAGTTCTATTTCTACAAAATATCGAGAAAATACGAAAGGTTTTACTAAAAAAGTCACATTAAAAATGTATACGAAGAAAGAAAAAAACATGGTAGACAAACGAAACCGCTTTCAGATGAAGACCTAAGGAAAATTTTTGAAGATTTGTTCAAAATAAGTGTGATAACAATAAGATGGAGCTTGGAAAGATCTGGGTATAACTTTTTAAGACTTCCAATGGTGCCAATGATTATACTTAATTTACAGTGCCATTCACTATGCTAAAGTGCCAATGATTGTAACATTCCCTAGAAAAAAGTTTTATTAGATTTTTAAATTAATTAAACATATCTTTTTAAACGTAATGCGTTATTTTATTTATGGTTATCTAAACTAAAATCCAACAAAACAATAAAAAATATAACAATTTTTTTTATTTACGATAATTAACCACTTACAAATAGAAATCCGCTTAAAGTGCCAATCATTATAATGCTTACCCTATTATAAACTCCTTTGGAATGTTTGTCCTTTTAAATCAAAATAGATTTTAATCATGTTTCATGTATAGTATATAACCTGCATAATATTAGTTTTCTTTGTTTCTTAGTAGTCTTTCTTATTTAGCAGGTTTATCTATGATATGCATGTTAACGGTAATAATCTAATTATAGTCATCTTTATAATTTCTGCTAACAATACTTATCGTTTTTTATTTTTATAAATGCACCCTAAAAACCAAAGAGAATATAACCACTACGTTTACTAAAAACTGTACTTAATATTTTCTATTTCATTTTTAATTTTGACATTACTTTTTTAGTCCTTGATTGACAAAGGACAAATGTACCATTCAGCCAATATCAATTTTGTACTTTGATTTTATAATCGATTTATTATGGTAGACATTTTTATTATTTTGTGTGATACCTATTCAGGAACATTAATATTATTAGACAAAAATATTTTGCTACTTCAGATATTATATATAAGTTTGCACATAAAATTTATTTATCTTAAGTTTACTTTGTAAGCGGTTAACTGATGGGATTGTTGATGGTTGTTTATATTTACTACGCTTTAGCTTATGAATTAGTTTTATAGTTAACCTTACTTACGATATATATTTTATATATCATTTTTTTAGTTTTTTTTTTATATTTATTTAATTTATGTATTATCGTAGTCTATGAATTATATCCGAATGTTGACTTAGCTCTGCAAATGATTCTTCTGCCATATCATTTTACTCTTGTGATGATTCTTTCAACGAAAGTGCGCTTGATTTACACCAACTGCTTAAAGGAGTTTTACGTCTTTTAACACTTTATATTCCCTACCTGGCTTTGTACTTGTTAGGAATGATCGGGTTGGAGAGCGTGTAGCCACCTACACGCATCACTTCCTCATAAACTTGTTTTAGCATCTCCTTCCTGCTATTCTGCCTCTTCTAAGTTTTTATTTTTGGAACTTGATGTCAAGGGTATAAGGAGGCTTCTAGGGGTAGTGTACTCTGTCGAAGGGGGGCACCCTTCGACAGAGTACTTCGCGACTTTAGATATGGCTCTTGTTGATATTTGTTCTGAGTACGCACTCTGTATAATCATGGGTGACTTCAATACAGATTTGTTGAAAAATTCTCCTCATTCCAAAAAGCTTCTTTCAATTGTTGAGTCGGTCAATATTTCTATTCTCGCTTTAAAGGCTACTCATCACAATATTTGAATCGATGACGCATTGATTGATCTTATCTTTGCTGCTTTTCCTGATCATGTGATGATGCACGGACAGTTACCTGCTTTGGGCAACTCACATCATGACTTAAATTAATGCTTCGTATAAGCTTAAACCTCCCAAATATTCCCCTTTTGTACTTCATATGCGCAGTTTTTCTAAAATAGACTTTGACAAACTAAGGCATGACGCTCTTAATCACGAACTAGCCTCATTTATTGCAGCACCTACTATTGCCGACAAAGTATCTATTCTTAACCAAAATATTCTCAGCCTTTAGTTCAGTTCACAAGGTTAGATTAAAGCATCCTCCGGCCCCATGGATGACAGCAGGCGTAAGACCGGCAATGTCTAGACGAAATCGAGTTTTTCTTCGCTTTAAGAGAGAACGTACCGAAGAAAATTGGTTGTCTTTTAAAGCAGCTAGGAATAGGTGCAATCAAATGGTACGGACAGCTAAATGCCGATATTTTTATAATTGTATTAGTAACTTTTCTCCCGCCGAAGTGTGAAAATTTCTTAGATCTTTTAGTCTTTGCAGGTCAGCTACATTGGATTGTGGTCCTTCTCTATCACTTGATGAAATCAACCAACATTTCGCATCTGTAACAGCAATGGACCTTACAATTCGCTCTCAAACTGTGGCTTCCATTGCTTCTGTGCAAATTCATAATATACCACTGTAGCAGGTGGAAGGAAAAGGGGAGATCTCCCACCGGGCAAGGTGTTCTGCCCGGGGAGCGGCCAACGCTCCGATTGGTAGTTCGGAGCTATTCTATATATGCTGCTTTAATTTCGGAACTTTGATAGCGCGATTTAGGCTTCGATGTGTTTCGCTTGTGGCGCGACGACAGCGCCGCCACATCACCCCCCTGCTCAGACCGGAGGTCGATAGTGCAGTCTGATTGCCGGTGCGTCCTTAATGCCGGTGGGGAATGCATGCTGTGTGCGTAAGGGCAAGTGACGCCGGTGCGAATGATATGCCGGTGTGTAATGCATGCCGTACTACGCACTTGCAAGTGATGCCGGTGAGAACGATGAGCCGGAGCAAGTGCCAGGGATTGCCTTGTAGTCTGCGGTGAGTCGAGAAGAAGGCAAGTAATCTGCGAGAGTGCCGTGAAGCAGAGGCGAGCAGTAAGGCTCAGAGCCGTGCCGAACACTGTAGCGCAGAGAGTAGCTTGAAGGAACAGGAAACATTATTATTCCAGTGCTGCGATGAACCTTTGTAAAGCTAGATGGCTTGCAGAATGTGAAGACTGCAGACAATATCTGCTCGGGAGCGAATGAATGGGGTACTTGAGGACGATGACGAAGGTTTGAAGTTGTAGTTTCCGAAGGTTATTGGTTGCGTGTTCATATCACGTCGGGGTCACCACTGTGGAGGGTGGAAGGAAAACGGGAGATCTCCCGCCGGGCAAGGTGTTCTGCCCGGGGAGCGGCCAGCGCTCCGATTGGTAGTTCGGAGCTATTCTATATATGCTGCTTTAATTTCGGAACTTTGATAGCGCGATTTAGGCTTCGATGTGTTTCGCTTGTGGCGCGACGACAGCGCCGCCACACCACCTTTAATTTCTCTCCTGTTTCTCAGTATGATGTCAAATAGTCTATTTTAGCAATTCAGTCCAAGGCGGTGGGTTAGTAGACACATGGTAGTAGTTATACTAGAGCACCTTCTTCCGGCAATTTCCCATATTACATTTTTTTCTCTTGATTCAGGTCAGTGCCCTAATCTTTGGAAAAGGGCTTTTATAAAGCCCCTCCCAAAAAAGTCCTACTCCCATTCTTTCCAATAATTTTCGCCCTATCCTGTGAATTCTGTGTTTACAAGAAAATTTCTACATTTATTTCGAAACATAGTCAACTGAGTACATACCAGTTTGAGTTTCGCCCTGGTCATAGTACCAGTAGTTCTTTAATTAAAGTTACAGACGATATTAGACAAGCTATGAAAAAGAAGTAACAGTACTTTTTTTTCTTGTTGTTGAGTTGATTCCTCAAATAAACACAGTTGATCATGAAATTCTTCTTCCCTTACAATCTCATCTAAGTTTAGGCTCTACAGCATGGTTTGCATCTTATCTTCGCGGTCGACAGCAGTCAGTCTGTGTGAGGCAAATGACCTCAGCTTGGACTGTTGTGGAAGCTATTGTGCCGCCAGGCGGTATTCTTTCTCCTATAATATTTTCAATTTTTATAAACTTTATTACCTCCATCTTCGGTTGCTTATACCGTCTGTATGCCGATGACCTTCAGCTATACGTGCAAGCTGAAATTGGGGATATCCATAATGGGATTAAAAAATTAAATGACAACTTATCAGTTATCAAAATTGGTCTACTCGTTATGGAGTGTTGGTCAATACTTTGAAATGCCAAGCTATACTGGTGGGTAGCTCAAGGATGCTAGCCAACAGGCGTGTCACTTTGTAAAAATCTGAGGTATGGAAAATGGTGACGCGATTTTCAAACTTGTTCGCATTACTCGTGGGGTATTAAGGTTTAAGAGTTTGCAGTGTATATACTCAACTTATTTATTGAACTATAAGATGTGGGGTATTGAGGTTTAAGGGCTTGCGATTTATTTATATGGGGTTTGTAGTAATATGCGATTTATTTCCTAATTTCAGCTATGGAATTCCATACCTTGAGAAACTTGAGGTATGGAGTGCTCCATACCTTCCATAGTGGAAGTGACACCCCTGCTAGCCAAGTTTAATCTTGCAGACTTACCTCCTATTTATGACAATGGGATTAAAATACCGTTCAGTAAGTCTGTAAAAAATCTGGGCCTACACATTGACAGCACGCTAAATTGGAGAATTCAGGTTTCTGAAGTGAGTCGTAAAGTCACTGCGACGTTACGTTCTCTGTATCGTTTAAAAAATTTTCTCCACACAAAGCCTTAAGATCATGCTTGTCCAATCGGTCATATTACCCATAATTGATTATGCAGATATGTGTTACCCAAATCTGTCCCAGGATCTTCTGAACAAGCTGGAACGCCTTCTCAATAACTGTATAAGATTTATTTTTGGGCTTCGTAAGTATGACCATATTTCGCAATGTAGATCTAAGCTTAATTGGCTTATAATCCGGCAGAGGCGTATTTCCAGAATATTACTGGTTTTTTTTTACATATTAAATGACCCTTTTTCGCCTTCTTATCTTAAGAGTAAATTTCACTATCTCTCCTTATCTCATAATAAGGTTCTACGTTCTTCTTCTAACAGCAAAATATGTATTCCAGTTCACTTCACCGAGTTCTATGGTAACTCCTATAGAACTATACGCCTTTGGATTTGAAGCTCCCAATAAGTTTGCGTTTAAAAAGTTGATGTATAATCATCTTTCACAGACAACGCTTCTTACATGAATCATCCATATCATTTATATTGTTAGACGTATATATTCATAGTTGTTTATATGTACTATTTATATATGTATGTTTACTTATGTATATATTAGTAAAATTGTTCGCGACGGTTTAAAGACTTTAAGCAAAAAGTGATTAAAGAATATTAAAGTGTTTTAAAAAGTGAAATTAGCAACAAAATCGAATAAATTGTGTTTTAATATAGTTTACAGTATGTGTTCGAGACGGCCAAAATGACTGTTTACAACGGCAAAAATGACTTTAAACGAGAAAGTGATTAAGAAATATTTATTTGTTTAAAAAATGAAAATACGGAAAAATTGACTAAATAATGTATTAAATATAGTTTTACCATGTATTTACAACTCTCAATATGTTTGTATAGAAGGTCGATTTGACAATAGTTAATATAAACAACTTTATTTTGTTTAAGAAAATATCGACCAATCACAGCGCGCCGCGCTATAGAACTTTCTGGAAATTTAAATTAACTGCGTAATAGTTTTAAGCAAAAAATTAATGAGAATAATTTTATGTCTGAAAAGAGTTGTAAATATGGTATTTAGTTAGCATATGATGTATAGATCGTTATAATAAAGAAATATTTTGTATAATTAAGCACGATTTAAAAGTTATAGGATAATTAAAGAATTAATATGGCCAATTAGTGTAAAAGTTTAGGACATTTCAATGAATAACTTTGTTAAATGTAAATATATTAATTATCCTTTATCGCATACTAATGTAGAACAAAAATGTCTATTTAATGATGTATAGCATGTTAGAGTTAAGATTTGTATTATATAGAAAAGTTGCAATTTGTGCCATTTGCATAAAGAAAAATGATTGAAAATAAAGAGGCAAATGGGAATTGGCAAGCGGCTCTCTATAGAGTATAGCCGAAGTCTACCTTATGGGGGCAAATCACAGTAACATTGTAGTAGGAAGAACTACCAGTAACAAGCAGCAGTATCCGGTAGTAGCTGAAGTGACTAGTAGCAGAACACAGTGAAAAGTTAAAGTGAAATAGAAAAGTTTAGCTAGCCGAAAAAGGTCGTAACTGAAAAATCGCAGTTACACATAGTCGGAAAAAGTGGCAACTGAAAATTCTCAGTTGCACATAGAAAAATAGTGTCAGCTAGCCAAAAATAGTGGTAACTGATATTCGCAGTTACATATAGTGAAAAAGTGTTGGCTAGCTGAAAAAAGTGGTAACGGAAATTTCGCCGTTACATTTCGTGAAAAGTGTTAGCTAGACGGAAAAAGTGGTAACTGATATTCGCAGTTACAAAAGTGTTTAAATTCAACTAATTTTAGTTGATTAATAGCTGCTAGTCAGTAGTGTTAGAAAACCAGCTGCTACCAATAGAAATTTTGGATACTACCAATAGAAATTTGTTACTTTCAATAGATATTTAAAATTACCAATAGAAATTGTAGAGAAGACCAATAGAAACTTGTTACTGCCAATAGAAATTTGATATTACCAACAGATATTTTAAAAATACGAATAGAAATTTTAGAAAACCAATAGAAATTTTAATATTACTGTGTGTTTAATTAAATCTGTGTTTTAAAATATATAGTGAAAAATCATAGTTGAAAAATAGTGATAAATAAATAACAGTGTAAAATCTCGCGACAAATTAATTAGTCGATCCGCTGGCCACTCCCTTGCTATTTTAATTTACAAATCGTGCATTTTAATTCTGAACCTCAGTCCACAGTTTATTCGCAGCAACCAAAGAGACGGCAGTGAAAGACGGCAGTTGGAGGAGTCTGGAACCTACAGGTGTAGGACGTGAGCGACTCGCGGGGTATCTCCGACAACATTTACTCCGGAGAATTACGCCCGTCCGGCACATTTTATGGTCCTTCGAGCCGGATTCTTCCACCTGTACTGCCGGCTGGACCATTTTATGGTCCTTTGAGCCGAATCATCCGTATACACCGGACCACATACGCTGGTCATTCGAACGGGATTCGTCAATCCGTTAGTATTTCGGAACCGGGTAAATAATCACTACCGTTTTAAAGTTGCTGAAATTTCAGAATTAAGATGCCGATCACTCGTTCGCAAGGAAGGGGAACCATGGCGTGGACTGTCGGTCTGGATGATGGACCGTCGGACAATACCGACACCGTCCGCCACCAGATGCCACCACGCTCACCATCCACAACAGAAGGCGCTGAGGCGCCAGCTTGCCCCCGCGATGGGGGGGTACTCCTGCCTGTGCCAGCCATTGTTAAAGCCGGTACACCGAAGCAGAGAGAACAGATAGCTTGCCCCTGCGATGGGGGGGTACACCTGCCAGTGCCAGCCGTTGTTAAAGCTGGTACACCGAAGCAGAGGAAACAAATAGAAGGCAACGATGACATTCGCTGTGCATCACCGCCAACAGCCCGGGTATATTCCCGCGCCGAAGAGCCACCAAGGGGCCACACCGATAAAAGTACAAGGTCAAAGAAGACCACTCGGCCCAATAAAAAGGTTTTGAAGGCTCGTGAGGAAGTGCTGAGAATAAAATTGGAACTCGCACAGATCTCATTACAAATGGCTGAAGAAGATGATGAATCGGACGACTATGATGAGGATGGTCACTCCAAAAGCGAGTATGTCCGATCTTGGCTCGAAAATTCTGTAGCCAAACAAAAGCCAACGCAAGGCGCAACCACCGGTGGGGAGGCCCCACTTAATAAAAACATCACAAAGCCACCCCCGGAGGTTGTCGACCTCAGTGAGCCGCCGATGAAGCTCACAAACAAGGATTCGAAGGTTGATGAAGAAAGGGAGCTCCTACCTGCTGTATCAGAGCTCACCTACCAGGATCCCAATGCTGAAAATATACCGAAGAGTCCCGTACCTCAGAAGGCTTGCCAGGACTCCAAGGTTGATGAAGACAGGGGGCTCCTACCTGCTGTATCAGAGCCCGCCTACCAGGATCCCCAACCGGAAGAAGCAACCAAGAATCCCATAATAAAAAGACCTAACCAGGCACCTGTCAGCAATGAAGACAGGGTGCTCCGACCATTCATATCGGAGCTCACGTCCGCTATAGCCGCACTCGCTGATAAACCAAAACCAGAGAGTGCATCGTCAAATACTTTCGCAGCATCAAAAGCGATAATGACACTGCCGAGCTTTAGCGGAGCACATACTGAATGGCTTTCGTTCCGTGCCATTTATGAAACAACCCGAGGCTACTTCAATGACATAGAAAATACTGCTAGACTACGAAGAAGTCTACAAGGAAGAGCCTTGGAAACAGTTAGTTCGGAACTCATCGGGCATGCTAAACCAGATGAGATTATGCGAGAACTGGAGCTACAATTTGGGCGTCCAGATTCAATCGCGCAAGCAGAAACCGATAAATTACGGGGATTGCCACGCTGTACAGAGGCACCCAGAGATATTTGTACATTCGCGAGCAAAGTGAGGGGAAGCGTCGTCACACTTCGAACACTCAAGCGAGACCATTACCTCGTTAACGCAGAGCTGCTACGACACCTCACAGACAAACTGCCAAACTCTATACGCGCGCAGTGGTATAGAATTTATACAGAAAAGTATGACTCAAGACCAGACCTCGGTTCCTTCAGTGAATTTATCACCGAACAAGCTCGCTACTGTAGTGCATTTGCGCCTCCTGAGATCATAAGCGGAGCGCAAAATAATCGTCCAGTGCATAGGACGCACACGGCTACCACTAAGCCGTCTCCGAAATGCAGTGTGTGCGAAAAAGAGGGTCATTACGGATCCGACTGCAACAAGTTTAAAGAAGCAGATATTGATAAAAGATGGCAACTCGCCAAGCAAAGGAATTTATGTTTCCGGTGTCTGCGTTATAGAAGTCAGACACACAGATGCAAAACCACGAAGTGTGGAATAAAAGGATGCAACGCGACACACAATCGACTCCTTCATAATAATAGAAAGGAAAAGACAGAGGGCCCACTAAAAGAACCTCAAGAGACAGTGGCAAACTCATTCGCTGTATCAAAGCATCAAGCCTATTTGAAGATAATTCCAGTTCGAGTAATTGGACCGGCGGGAGCAATAAACACACACGCTCTGCTGGATGATGGGTCGACAGTCTCGTTAATGGATCAAGAGATTGCCGATCAAATTGGAGCTAAAGGGCGGTTGGACCCATTCAAGATCACAGCTATCGGGAACACTACCCTCGATTCGCCGGACTCCCAAAGAGTCAAAGTGTCACTGAAGAGTCTCCATAGAAAAAGGGTGCCATTCAGAGCACGCACGGTCGCCAGCCTAAACTTGGGGCCGCAGACTGTGCGTGCAACAGACATAGAAAATTGTAAGCATTTGAAAGGCTTAAAGGATCAATTGACATATGATTCAGGCAACCCTAGGATCCTGATAGGACAAGACAACTGGAGACTCTTAATAGCCACACAAGTACGCAGAGGTCCACCGCACCAGCCAATAGCCTCGCTCACAGAACTGGGATGGGTGCTACACGGGGCGCACACTAAAGCCCCGCATCAGCGCGTCCACGCGGCCAATGAGCTGCACAAGAGCGAGGAAACCATAGAGGACCATAGTAAAGTGGATGACTGGCGCTGGCACCGTAAATTGAATATAGCTGACACCGCTACGAGGGACGTACCACCCAATTTCGACTCTAACCACGAGTGGTACAGTGGCCCATCATTTCTATACAAAGAACCGTCAGCATGGCCAACAGAACGACCCACGTCATCCGAACCTACTGGTGAAGAAAGATCTCTCACCATCACAGAAAGATATAGAGCTCCGCTATATAAAGAGGCCATTCCCGATCCGACGAAATTTTCGAAATGGGAACGCTTAGTGCGAGCTACGGCCAGAGTGCTTCAATTCATAACACTCTGCCGCAAAACAACCGACAGGACCTTTTATAAAAGGACAAAAAAAAATAGAGAGGAAGACCCCGACTGGAGGAGATCGAAGTGCAATCCGCGACGTCTCGCGCAGCCTCCCAGTCAGGTGAAAAGCAAAGATGTAAACAAATACATCACACTGGAGGCCGAATATATAAGAAAGGCCGAAAAGCTCCTGGTACATGTCATCCAGGAAGACTCCTTCACACAAGAGATAGCCGATCTCCGTAACGATAAGAGGGTCGCCCATGATAGCCGCCTACGACCACTACAGATACAATTGAAAGACGGGATCATTGCGCTACGAAGTCGAATAGCCGCTGTAAAAGGAGTCTCTGAAGATATGAAAGGGCCAGCTATATTGGATGGTGATCATCACATCACCCAATTGTATATTGATTGGACGCATCGTAGCCTGCATCATTGCGGGACCGAACCAACCATCAACGAGGTTCGACAGCATTACTGGGTAATCAGACTAAGACCCACTACTAAAAGAATAGTAAGCCAATGCGTTCAGTGCCGCATAAGAAAGGCACAACCATCCATGCCAGCCACCGGTGATCATCCCAGCACGCGTCTCGCACATCACCAAAGACCGTTCACGTTCACCGGCCTGGATTATTTTGGGCCACTCTCCGTAACAGTGGGACGTCAGCATCAGAAGAGATACGTGGCGCTCTTCACCTGCCTTACATCACGAGCTGTACATTTGGAAATTGTGAAAGATCTCAGCGCAGACTCTGCCATACTGGCATTAAGAAGATTCGCAACGCGCCGAGGATGTCCCACCGAGATTTACTCGGACAACGGCACCAATATGCACGGTGCCGACAAGGAGCTTCGAGAGGCCTTCCGAGAAGAAGCCAGCCGACGAGGCATAGTCTGGCGATTTATAACCCCCTCCGCGCCTTTCATGGGAGGGGTGTGGGAACGGCTTGTTCGATGCGTGAAGACGGCACTATACACCGTCCTTCATGAGAGACATCCGCACGAAGATGTCTTGACCACGCTGCTCTGCGAGGTGGAATATACAGTAAACAGCAGACCATTGACTCACATCTCAGTAGACAGCAAAGACAACGAGTCCATCACTCCAAATCACTTCCTATTGGGAGGATCTGCGAGACTGCCAACACCTGGAGTTTTTAGTGAAAAAGATGCGAACAGCAAAAAACACTGGCGGCGCTCCCAGATACTCGCTGACATGTTCTGGCAGCGTTGGGTCAAAGAATATCTGCCGGAACTTCAAAACCGGCGGGAGGCCCACGGTCAAGGCCCCGATCTCCAGGTGGGCGATCCAGTCCTCATAGCTGACAGCCAGTTACCTCGTAACACCTGGCCACGAGGAAGTATTGAAAACATATACCCCGGGGCGGACGGACAGATCCGCACTGTGGAGGTACGCACAGCGAATGGACTAATCAAGAGGCCAACCAGAAAACTCGTGCCGCTGCCGAAGTAGAGGCAACGTCTCTCACCGAAATTATGCAGCGCCGCTGCGACGGGTCTTCGCGACGCTGCACGGCGGGAGAAATGTTCGAGACGGCCAAAATGACTGTTCACAACGGCAAAAATGACTTTAAACGAGAAAGTGATTAAGAAATATTTATTTGTTTAAAAAATGAAAATACGGAAAAATTGACTAAATAATGTATTAAATATAGTTTTACCATGTATTTACAACTCTCAATATGTTTGTATAGAAGGTCGATTTGACAATAGTTAATATAAACAACTTTATTTTGTTTAAGAAAATATCGACCAATCACAGCGCGCCGCGCTATAGAACTTTCTGGAAATTTAAATTAACTGCGTAATAGTTTTAAGCAAAAAATTAATGAGAATAATTTTATGTCTGAAAAGAGTTGTAAATATGGTATTTAGTTAGCATATGATGTATAGATCGTTATAATAAAGAAATATTTTGTATAATTAAGCACGATTTAAAAGTTATAGGATAATTAAAGAATTAATATGGCCAATTAGTGTAAAAGTTTAGGACATTTCAATGAATAACTTTGTTAAATGTAAATATATTAATTATCCTTTATCGCATACTAATGTAGAACAAAAATGTCTATTTAATGATGTATAGCATGTTAGAGTTAAGATTTGTATTATATAGAAAAGTTGCAATTTGTGCCATTTGCATAAAGAAAAATGATTGAAAATAAAGAGGCAAATGGGAATTGGCAAGCGGCTCTCTATAGAGTATAGCCGAAGTCTACCTTATGGGGGCAAATCACAGTAACATTGTAGTAGGAAGAACTACCAGTAACAAGCAGCAGTATCCGGTAGTAGCTGAAGTGACTAGTAGCAGAACACAGTGAAAAGTTAAAGTGAAATAGAAAAGTTTAGCTAGCCGAAAAAGGTCGTAACTGAAAAATCGCAGTTACACATAGTCGGAAAAAGTGGCAACTGAAAATTCTCAGTTGCACATAGAAAAATAGTGTCAGCTAGCCAAAAATAGTGGTAACTGATATTCGCAGTTACATATAGTGAAAAAGTGTTGGCTAGCTGAAAAAAGTGGTAACGGAAATTTCGCCGTTACATTTCGTGAAAAGTGTTAGCTAGACGGAAAAAGTGGTAACTGATATTCGCAGTTACAAAAGTGTTTAAATTCAACTAATTTTAGTTGATTAATAGCTGCTAGTCAGTAGTGTTAGAAAACCAGCTGCTACCAATAGAAATTTTGGATACTACCAATAGAAATTTGTTACTTTCAATAGATATTTAAAATTACCAATAGAAATTGTAGAGAAGACCAATAGAAACTTGTTACTGCCAATAGAAATTTGATATTACCAACAGATATTTTAAAAATACGAATAGAAATTTTAGAAAACCAATAGAAATTTTAATATTACTGTGTGTTTAATTAAATCTGTGTTTTAAAATATATAGTGAAAAATCATAGTTGAAAAATAGTGATAAATAAATAACAGTGTAAAATCTCGCGACAAATTAATTAGTCGATCCGCTGGCCACTCCCTTGCTATTTTAATTTACAAATCGTGCATTTTAATTCTGAACCTCAGTCCACAGTTTATTCGCAGCAACCAAAGAGACGGCAGTGAAAGACGGCAGTTGGAGGAGTCTGGAACCTACAGGTGTAGGACGTGAGCGACTCGCGGGGTATCTCCGACAACATTTACTCCGGAGAATTACGCCCGTCCGGCACAGTATGTTTACAACTCGTAATATATTTGTATAAAGTATCGTTTTAATAATAAATTGATATAAACGACTTTAAACATTAAATAAAATTTCGACCAATCACAGCGCAGCATATCGTGGAACTTTCTAGAAGTTAATTAACTGCGCAATAGTTTATATGAAAATAATGAGAATATTTTTATGTTCTGAAAGAATTATAAATATGATATTTAGTTAGCATATGGTGTATAGATTGAAATAAGTAAATAGATAATTTATGTAAATAAACGCATTTGATAAATATAGTAAATTTAAAGATTTAATGTGCACTTTTGTTATGTAAATTAGGTACATTTTCATTAATAACTTTTTTGAATGTAAATATATTAAGTAACCCTTATCACATAGCGATAAAGGACCAAAATGCCTATTTTATAGTGTATAGCATGTTAGAGTAAAAATTAGCATTATATAGAAAAATTGTGATTTGTGCAAATTACATAATGAAAATGTTTGATAATAAAAAGGCAAAACCGGAAATTGGCAAGCGGCTCTCTATAGAGTATAGCCGAAGTCTACCTTATGGGGGCAAATCACAGTAACATTGTAGTAGGAAGAACTACCAGTAACAAGCAGTAGTATCCGGTAGTAGCTGAAGTGACTAGTAGCAGAACACAGTGAAAAGTTAAAGTGAAATAGAAAAAGTTTAGCTAGCCGAAAAAGGTCGTAACTGAAAAATCGCAGTTACACATAGTCGGAAAAAGTGGCAACTGAAAATTCTCAGTTGCATATAGTAAAATAGTGTTAGCTAGCTGAAAAGAGTGGTAACTGATATTCGCAGTTACATATAGTGAAAAAGTGTTAGCTAGCCGAATAAAGTGGTAACGGAAATTTCGCCGTTACATATAGTGAAAAGTGTTAGCTAGACGGAAAAAGTGGTAACTGATATTCGCAGTTACAAAAGTGTTAAATTCAACTAATTTTAGTTGATTAATAGCTGCTAGTCAGTAGTGTTAGAAAACCAGCTGCTACCAATAGATATTTTGGATACTACCAATAGAAATTTGTTACTTCCAATAGATATTCAAAATTACCAATAGAAATAGTAGAAAATACCAATAGAAACTTGTTACTGCCAATAGAAATTTGATATTACCAACAGATATTTTTAAAATACGAATAGAAATTTTAAAAAACCAATAGAAATTTTAATATTACTGTGTGTTTAATTAAATCTATGTTTTGAAATATATAGTGAACAACCATAGTTGAAAAACAGTGTTAAATAAATAAATAAGTTATAATATTTCGTAACTAATTAATCAGTCCAACCGCTGGCCACTCCCTTGCTATTTTAATTTATAAATCGTGCATTTTTAATTCTGAACCTCAGTCCACAGTTCTCCAACAGCATACACCAAGGCGGTAGTGAAAGTATCCTCCTGAACCTATAGGTGTAGGACGTGAGCGGCTCGCGGAGTATCTTCGACAACATTTACTCCGGAGAGTTACGCCCGTCCGGCACATTCGTTGGTCCTTCGAGCCGGATATTCCGTTTTACATCGAGCCGAGTCCAGCATTCGCTGGTCGTACGAGCTGAATACTTCCGGTTATACTTCGAGCCGAGTCCAGCATTAGCTGGTCGTACGAGCTGAATCCCTCATCCGTTTGTATTTCGGAACCGGATACATAAACACTACCGTATTAAAGTCAGCAGAATTTTCAGAATCAAGATGCCGATCACTCGTTCGCAAGGAAGGGGAGCCATGGCGTGGACCGTCGGTCTGGAAGGAGGCCCGTCGGACAATACCGACGCCGTCCGCCACCAGATGCCACCACGCTCACCATCGACAACAGAGGGCGTTGAGGCGCCATCTTGCCCCTGCGATGGGGGTGTACTCCTGCCCGTGCCGGCCGCTACAACCGGTACACCGAAGCAGATGAAACATATAGAGGGCAACGATGACATTCGATGTGCATCACCGCCAACAGTCCGGGAAGACTCCCGCACCGAAGAGCCACCAAGGGGCCACCGAAATAAAAGTATAAAGTCAAAGAGGACTATTCGGCCCAATAAAAAAGTTTTAAAGGCTCGTGAAGAAGTGCTGAGAATTAAATTGGAACTCGCACAAATTTCCTTGCAAATGGCTGAGGAAGAAGATGATTCGGACGACTATGATGAAGATAAAGCTCTCTCTAAAAGCGAGTACGTCCGATCTTGGCTCGAAAATTCCGTAGCCAAGCAAAAGCCAACTCATGGCGTCGCCACCGGAGGGGAGGCCCCACTAAAAAAAACCATCACAAGGCCACCCCCGGAGGTTGTCGACCTCAGTGAGCCACAAAAGAAGCTCACAAACCATGGTTCGAGGGTTGATGAAGAAAGGGGGCTCCTACCAATCGTATCAGAGCCCACCTACCAGGACCACGATCCGGAAGATGTAACCAAAAATCCTGTGCCACTAAAACTTAGCCAGGAATCGAAGGTTGATGAAGACAGGGAGCTCCTACCAGCTGTATCAGAGCTCACCTACCAGGATCCCCATCCGGCAGATGTAACGAAGAATCCCCTGCCAACGAAGCCTAACCAGGCATCTGTCATAAATGAAGACAGAGGGCTCCGACCATTTATATCCGAGCTCACATCCGCTATAGCCGCACTCGCTGACAAACCAAAACCAGAGAGTGCATCGTCGCATACTTTCGCAGCATCGAAAGCTATAATGACACTGCCTTGCTTTAGCGGAGCACATACTGAATGGCTATCGTTCCGTGCCATTTATGAAACAACCCGAGGCTACTTCAACGATATCGAAAATACGGCAAGACTACGAAGAAGTCTACAGGGAAGAGCCTTGGAGACAGTTAGTTCGGAACTCATCGGGCATGCTAAGCCAGATGAGATCATGCGAGAACTGGAGCTACAATTTGGGCGTCCAGACTCAATTGCACAAGCTGAAACCGAGAAGTTACGTGGATTGCCACGCTGCACAGAAGCGCCTAGAGATATTTGCACATTCGCAAGCAAAGTGAGGGGAAGCGTCGTCACTCTACGGGCACTCAAACGAGACCATTATCTCATCAACGCAGAGCTGCTACGACACCTCACAGACAAATTGCCCAATTCTATACGGTCACAGTGGTATAAAGTTTATACCGAAAAATACGACTCTAGGCCAGACCTCGGTTCTTTCAGCGAGTTTATCACCGAACAAGCTCGCTACTGTAGTGCATTTGCGCCTCCCGAAATCATAAACGGAGCGCAAAGCAATCGTCCAGTACATAGGACACACACGGCTACCACTAAGCCGTCTCCAAAGTGCAGAGTGTGCCAAAAGGAAGGCCACTACGGATCCGACTGTAACAAATTTAAAGAAGCGGATACCGACAAAAGATGGGAACTCGCAAAACAATATAATTTATGTTTCCGGTGTTTGCGATACAAAAACCAAACACACCAATGTAAAACCACGAAGTGTGGAATAAAAGGATGCACCGCGACACACAATAGACTTCTCCACCATTATAAAAAGGAGAAAACGGAGGTCACACAAATAAAACCTCAGGAAACAGTTGCAAATTCATTCGCCGTGTCAAAACATCACGCTTATTTAAAAATAATACCAGTCCGAGTAATTGGACCGGCGGGAGCTGTAAATACACACGCCCTGCTGGATGATGGGTCAACAGTCTCATTAATGGATGAGGAAATAGCCAAACAAATTGGAGCAACAGGGCGGTTGGACCCCTTTAAGATCACCGCCATCGGGAACAATACCCTCGATTCACCGAACTCCCGACGAGTCTAAGTTTCGCTCAAGAGTCTCCACAGGAAAAGGGTGCCATTCAGAGCACGCACGGTCGCCAGCCTAAACTTGGGGCCACAGACTGTGTGTGCAACAGACATAGAAAATTGTAGACATTTAAAAGACCTAAAGAAGAAATTAATATATGACTCCGGCAACCCAAAGATCTTAATAGGACAAGATAATTGGAGACTCCTGATAGCCACTAAAATTCGCAGAGGCCCGCCGCACCAACCAATCGCCTCGCTCACAGAATTAGGATGGGTGGGGCACACACTAAAGCCCCGTATCAGCGCGTCCACGCGGCCAATGAGCTGCACAAGAGCGAGGAGTCCATAAATGATCAACTCCGTGACTATTTCGCGCTGGAGTCTCTCGTAATCAATCCGAGAAGACCAGAATCTGATCCAGAGAAGAAAGCTGAAGACATACTAAATAACAACACCCGTCAGTTGGAAGACGGGCACATAGAGACGGCGCTTCTCTGGAAGAAGAAAGATGCCGAAATGCCTGGCAATTATGAAACAGCCGTAAAAAGGCTCGTTTCAATCGAGAAAAAATTAGATCGAGACGAAAATCTAAAACAGAAATACAACGAACATATGAACTCCCTAGTACAAAAGGGATACGCCGAGATAGCACCAAAAACCAATACACCAGGAAGGACATGGTACCTACCCCATTTTGACTTTCACAACCCGATGAAGCCAGAGAAGTTCAGAATAGTGCATGATGCCGCAGCCAAAACAAAGGGGGTGGCATTGAACGACTTCCTGCTCACGGGTCCAGACCTACTGCAGTCGCTACCAGGGGTCATGATGCGTTTTCGTCGCCATAACGTCGCTGTCTCGGCGGACATAGCCGAAATGTTTATGCAGGTCAAAGTTAGACCCGAAGACAGAGATGCCTTAAGATATCTCTGGAGAGGGAATCGACGTAATGAGGCACCCCAAGAATACAGAATGACGTCGATTATTTTCGGTGCAGCTAGTTCACCCTGCACAGCCATATACGCAAAAAACTGGAATGCTAAAAAATATGTTGAAAAATACCCAGAAGCCGTAGAGGCGATCATCCAAAATCATGGATGACTATCTTGACAGTTTCCAGTCAGTAGAAGATGCGATGAGAATATCAAAGGAAGTACGCGATATACACAAAAACGCGCACTTCACCTTAAGAAAATGGGTTTCCAACGCGCCCGAAATTGTGAGAGAATTGGAACCTGACCGCGAGGCAACTGAGTCAGTTGACCTGAGCAACAAGGAAAACGAAGAAAAAATACTCGGACTAATCTGGAAACCGAGTACCGATCAGCTGAGCTTCAATCTAAAGCTCGCTCGACTTCCGATCGATGTGCTCCATAAAAAACCAACCAAGAGGGAAGCACTGAAAATAGTGATGTCGCTGTATGACCCGCTCGGCCTCGCCTCCCCAGTTACAACTCGAGCAAAGCAAATACTGCAGGAAGCATGGAGACGAGGAACAGACTGGGACCAGGAGTTGGACGAAGACCTAACTGAACAGTGGTCCGCGTGGATCCAACACCTAGAACGACTTAAATTGGTGAGCATACCAAGATGCTACCCAGGATTCAGCGACGCATGTTCACTACAAGTCCACGTGTTTACCGATGCCAGTGAGAGCGCCTACGCAACGGCAGTCTACTGGAGGGCAATGACACCTGATGGGAAGGTACACGTGAGCCTCGTCATGGCCAAGGCGAAGGTAGCCCCACTCAAAGTAACCTCCATACCTCGCCTTGAGTTACAAGCCGCCATGATGGGAAGTCGCGTAGCTGCTGCCGTCATCCAGGAGCATCGCGTAAAGCCCGAAGCTGTCACATATTGGACTGACAGCAAGACTGTCCTCACATGGATACAAAAGGGGTCCAGAACTTATAAACCTTTTGTTGCGCACCGAATAGCAGCAATCGAGGACAATTGTAAAGTAGATGACTGGCGCTGGGTACCTACCAAATTGAACATAGCTGACACCGCTACAAGGGACGTACCACCTAACTTTGACTCGAACCATGAGTGGTACAGCGGCCCATCGTTTCTGTACAAAGAACCGTCAGCATGGCCGACCGAAAGACCCACGTCATCCGAACCCACCGGTGAGGAAAAATGCCTCACCATTACAGAATCACATAGAGCTCCGGTAATAAGAGAAGCCATCCCAAATCCAGCAAAATTTTCGAAATGGGAACGCTTATTGCGAGCGACGGCCAGAGTGCTTCAATTTATTACACTCTGCCGCAAAACAACGGACAGGACCTTCTACAAAAGGACTAGAAGGAATGAAGAAAAAGATCCCGACTGGAGAAAAGCAAAAAACAATCCGCAACACCGCACACAGTCCTCCAGTCTAAGAAAAACCGCAGATGTCAAAAGACACATCACACTTGAGGCCGAATTCATCAGAGAGGCCGAAAGGCTCCTAATATGTGTCATACAAGAGGACTCCTTCAGACAAGAAATAGACGATCTCCGTAACGATAAAAAGGTCGCCCATAATAGCCGCCTAAGACCACTACAGATACAATTAAAAGACGGGATCATCGCGCTGCGAAGTCGCATAGCCGCCGCGAAGGGAGTCTCTAAAGATATGAAAGGTCCGGCTATATTGGATGGTGATCATCACATCACCCAATTGTACATAGACTGGACGCATCGTAGCCTACATCATTGCGGAACCGAACCTACAATTAACGAGGTTCGACAACATTACTGGGTTATAAGACTTAGACCCACGACGAAAAAGATAGTGAGCCAATGCGTGCCATGTCGCATCAGAAAGGCGCAACCATCTGTGCCAGCCACCGGTGATCATCCCAGCACACGTCTCGCTCATCACCAGAGACCGTTTACTTTCACCGGTCTGGACTATTTTGGGCCACTCTCCGTCACAGTGGGACGGCAACATCAGAAAAGATACGTGGCTCTATTCACCTGCCTCACATCTAGAGCTGTTCATTTGGAAATTGTTGCAAATCTCAGCGCAGACTCCGCAATATTAGCTTTGAGAAGATTTGCAGCGCGCCGAGGGTGCCCCACCGAAATTCATTCAGATAACGGCACCAACTTGCACGGCGCAGATAAGGAACTGCGGGAGGCTTTTAAAGAAGAAGCCAGCCGACGAGGCATAGTGTGGCGTTTTATTACCCCCTCCGCGCCTTTCATGGGAGGGGTATGGGAACGTCTCGTACGATGCGTGAAGACGGCACTATACACCGTCCTTCACGAAAGACATCCACAAGAAGAAGTCTTAGCCACGCTGCTCTGCGAGGTGGAGTATACAGTAAACAGTAGACCACTAACTCACATCTCCGTGGACAGCAACGACAACGAATCCATCACTCCAAACCACTTCCTATTGGGAGGATCAGCAAGACTGCCGACACCTGGGGTATTCAATGAAAAAGATATAAATAGTAAACGGCACTGGCGACGCTCCCAGATACTCGCTAACATGTTCTGGCAGCGTTGGGTGCGAGAATATCTACCGGAACTCCAAAACCGGCGGGAGGCCCATGGTCGAGGCCCCGATCTCCAGGTGGGCGATCCAGTCCTCATAGCCGACGGCCAGTTACCTCGCAACACCTGGCCACGAGGAAGAATTGAAACTGTGTACCCCGGTGCGGACGGACAGATCCGCACTGTGGAGGTACGCACCGCAAACGGCCTAATCAAGAGGCCAACCAAGAAACTCGTGCCGCTGCCGAAGTAGAAGCAACGTCGCTCACCGAAATGGATGCAGCGCCACTACGATGAGATCTTCGCGACGCTGCACGGCGGGAGAGATGTTCGCGACGGTTCAAAGACTTTAAGCAAAAAGTGATTAAAGAATATTAAAGTGTTTTAAAAAGTGAAATTAGCAACAAAATCGAATAAATTGTGTTTTAATATAGTTTACAGTATGTTTACAACTCGTAATATATTTGTATAAAGTATCGTTTTAATAATAAATTGATATAAACGACTTTAAACATTAAATAAAATTTCGACCAATCACAGCGCAGCATATCGTGGAACTTTCTAGAAGTTAATTAATTGCGCAATAGTTTATATGAAAATAATGAGAATATTTTTATGTTCTGAAAGAATTATAAATATGATATTTAGTTAGCATATGGTGTATAGATTGAAATAAGTAAATAGGTAATTTATGTAAATAAACGCATTTGATAAATATAGTAAATTTAAAGATTTAATGTGCACTTTTGTTATGTAAATTAGGTACATTTTCATTAATAACTTTTTTGAATGTAAATATATTAAGTAACCCTTATCACATAGCGATAAAGGACCAAAATGCCTATTTTATAGTGTATAGCATGTTAGAGTAAAAATTAGCATTATATAGAAAAATTGTGATTTGTGCAAATTACATAATGAAAATGTTTGATAATAAAAAGGCAAAACCGGAAATTGGCAAGCGGCTCTCTATAGAGTATAGCCGAAGTCTACCTTATGGGGGCAAATCACAGTAACATTGTAGTAGGAAGAACTACCAGTAACAAGCAGTAGTATCCGGTAGTAGCTGAAGTGACTAGTAGCAGAACACAGTGAAAAGTTAAAGTGAAATAGAAAAAGTTTAGCTAGCCGAAAAAGGTCGTAACTGAAAAATCGCAGTTACACATAGTCGGAAAAAGTGGCAACTGAAAATTCTCAGTTGCATATAGTAAAATAGTGTTAGCTAGCTGAAAAGAGTGGTAACTGATATTCGCAGTTACATATAGTGAAAAAGTGTTAGCTAGCCGAATAAAGTGGTAACGGAAATTTCGCCGTTACATATAGTGAAAAGTGTTAGCTAGACGGAAAAAGTGGTAACTGATATTCGCAGTTACAAAAGTGTTAAATTCAACTAATTTTAGTTGATTAATAGCTGCTAGTCAGTAGTGTTAGAAAACCAGCTGCTACCAATAGATATTTTGGATACTACCAATAGAAATTTGTTACTTCCAATAGATATTCAAAATTACCAATAGAAATAGTAGAAAATACCAATAGAAACTTGTTACTGCCAATAGAAATTTGATATTACCAACAGATATTTTTAAAATACGAATAGAAATTTTAAAAAACCAATAGAAATTTTAATATTACTGTGTGTTTAATTAAATCTGTGTTTTGAAATATATAGTGAACAACCATAGTTGAAAAACAGTGTTAAATAAATAAATACATACATACATACATATACATAAACACTCACGCCTGTCACCCAGAGGGGTAGGCAGAGACTACGGACTTCCATTTGGCGCGATCCTGACACACCTCTCTCGCCTCTTTTACATCCATATATCTACGCATACACGCACGTCGGTTAAGGGTACTCCTAATCTGGCCCATTTTTAATGTATCGCCGATTTGGTCGATAAACCTTCGTCTAGGGCGTCCCTTCTCGACCCTGCCGTTCACTTCCGCAACATAAATTTGCTTTGTCACTCTTTCCTCGTTCATTCATAAATAAATAAATAAGTTATAATATTTCGTAACTAATTAATCAATCCAACCGCTGGCCACTCCCTTGCTATTTTAATTTATAAATCGTGCATTTTTAATTCTGAACCTCAGTCCACAGTTCTCCAACAGCATACACCAAGGCGGTAGTGAAAGTATCCTCCTGAACCTATAGGTGTAGGACGTGAGCGGCTCGCGGAGTATCTTCGACAACATTTACTCCGGAGAGTTACGCCCGTCCGGCACAAAAATGTATAATATATGTATACCG
This sequence comes from Parnassius mnemosyne, assembly GCA_963668995.1. NCBI lineage: Eukaryota > Metazoa > Arthropoda > Insecta > Lepidoptera > Papilionidae > Parnassius > Parnassius mnemosyne. The sequence continues at coordinate 18,170,399 of CAVLGL010000068.1, read as the reverse complement.
TAATTAATTATCATTTTTATTTTGTTTTTATTCTATATTGCTACACCTACTTCAAATTCTCACCACTCCATGGGATGACTTGTAGAGAATGACTCAAAGCATTAAGTCCGCACTTTGTATTCTTTTAGATTAAGGAATGCAATAAAGAATAAATAAATAAATAAATAAGCCCGCCGATAGGAGGAACATGCTCGCCGACAGGAGGGACAGGTTTGTGGGTTGGAAGAGCAGCTGCAACGAGGACATGAGGAACAGGCTCGTCGTTTGGAAGAGCAGCTCAAACGCGATAAGGAAGAGCAGATGTTCTTCATGAAAGACCTTCGCGCTACCTTCGGGAAAGAGATAAGGGAGGCAAAGGATAGGATAGCTCAACATGACAAACGCTTGTTGGAAGCTGAAACTCGAATTGACCAAGTGAACAATCGCGTATGGAATTACAGCTACCGTGGTAGTTACAACACCTTCGCTACGTAGATTCAAAGTGCCGCCGTTCAACGGGCCTTCTTCCTGGACGGCATACAAAATCCAGTTCGAGGCTGTCATGAAGGCGAACGGCTGGAATACAAGTCGGGCCATGACTCCCCTCACCGTAGGCCTGTGCGAGCAATCCTTAACTGTTTTGGAAGCTCACGGTAAGGATTTGGCTTACGAGCAGCTCCTTGAAGCATTGGAGGGGAGATATGGCGACGCTCAACTGGAACACGTCTTTCGTGCGCAGCTCAAAGATCGCGTGCAACGCAACTACAAAAACTTGCAGCAGTGGACCTTTGAGGTGAAGAAGCTGATTCGAAAAGCATACCAGTCTGTACCTGCGCTCATTGACGGGAACCTGGTGCAGACATTCATCGACGGCATCCGCAAGACGGTTAAGGACGCATTGATTCATGCACTGGAGGTGGAAGACGTGCAGCAGGATCATCATTCATATCGCGTCAGGGAGGTTGCAGCAGCTGCAGTTCGCGACCGCAATAAAGAATACAGCCCTAGGTGCTACGGTTGTGAAGAAAGGGGCCATATTCGATCCAGCTGCCCTAAGTGAACTGTAGAAAATGAAGGTGATCGATATCGAGAGGGTAGTGCGACTAACAGCACCGCCCAGCAGCAGCAAAAGCCAGGACTGCGCGGTGGGTGCTGGCTGAGGTTAAAAGAGCTCCAAGAATTACGATATAATGGACGACTGCATCCTGGGCCAAGACTTATAAGGAAGAATTTATGTGAGAGCGACGTTAAGTAAGGTGTTTTGAAATGTGGACAAGAGGAACTTTTCGTCGAAGGGGCGTTACCAGGGAATGTGTACAACCTTAAGAAAATTGTCCTGCCGCCAAGATCGGAAAAGATTGTGCCGGTTAGTCTTCCTCAGAATCCTAGGCAAGCTCACCGTTGTGTGCTCATGGAAAGGGTATACAATGGCCACCCATGGAAAGTGGATCGAGCCTTGGTTAGATCCACCCACATTTCAGGAATATGGGTACTGAACATTTGTGATCAGGAACAGATTATAGAAAAAGGCAAACTAGTTGGTACTTGTGAGGAAGTGGATTGGTTGCGTCGGTGTCAATATCTATCGACTGAGATCCCCAGCAAGGATGTACAAACGAGAGTGACTACATTTTTAGAAGATTGTCGCAGCGTTCTCTCCCCGAATGAAATGGTCAACGCGAAGAAGTTGTTACTTAAGTACGCAGATGTTGTCTCATCAAATGATGCTGACATAGGAAAGATAACTTAGTTCAACACAAAATAAACACAGGAGAAGAATTTTCTATCCGTCAGCGGCCAAGAAGATTTCCGGTAGCACATGAAAAGGAAGTGGAAACCATGATTGAGGTAATGGTGAAGGATGGTGTTATTGCACCTTCATCTAGTGCATGGTGTTCATCTGTGGTGCTGGTAAAGAAGAAGGACGGCATCATGTGGTTTTGTGTTGGCTACTACCGTCTGAACGACGTTACGAAGAAAGACAGCTATCCCTGCCGAGAATTGATGACACGCTGGACATGCTTACAGGAGTAAAGTGGTTTAGCCCGCTGAACCTGAAAAGTGGCTACTGGCAGGTTAAAATTAACCCTAAAGTCAAGGAGAAAACTACAGGATATCATCATCGTAGGCCGTACGATTGAGGAAAACCTTCAAAACCTGGAACGCGAGTTCTTGAAGATCCAGAGTGCCAACCTCAACCGTTTTTGCTGTTCACGAAAGTACATCAGTGACACTAGCTTTTGCAAACTTTGGAAGAGAATTACGGCTGCCTGCAGACCTGATCACCGGAATACCACCTGATGCCTCACGCATTGTAACCGATTATGCAAATCACTTGCTGAACAAAATGAGTGACATTTATGAGTTCGTCAGACAATCGGGCCAACAAATGTCTGAAAAGATAAAAACCCGGTATACCGCAAAATGAACAACAAAGGGATAGACCGTACCGGATTGTGACAAAGATCAATGACGTAACCCCGGATACAAAAATGTGCAAGAGGTATTTCTAAAATCGTCCATGTGGATCGATTGGCGCGTTATTATGGGCCCGATAATGGTAGGGACGAGCATGTCTTAGGAGGGGGCAGTGTTGCGCGCCACCATTGATGACTTGTACATGGCCACACTAGTTACCACTAGTATTGAGTAGCAGAACTTGGAGAGTCAAGATCCGTCTAGAATTTTCCATGGAAGTACTTTCTAGAACTATCGACACCCAGTCAATCGGGACTGATTGGTACTCGGACATTCTAGATGTTTCTACAGTAGAATATTCTGGAACTATCTGATATAAGGCCGGTATAGACCGCGACCGGAGTCAACTAAAGTAATCAGTAGTACAATTGTGTTTTATTATTAGTGTGGTTTTAAGTTGTAATTAGTGTCAATTTTTGTAATTCACTCGGCAGTTTTTAATTGTCTCGAACCCCAAGCTCGTAACATTTATATATCAAGTTAACATGTTACGGTATACATGGCAGGTTTTTAAGATGTACTGAATCATACCTCAACATGAGGAGTCAGTTAGTTACTATAAAATGTTTCAAATCCGCACCCACTTCTGTGACATTTGGTGTGCCAAAAGAATCTCGTTAATAAATTAACATATCCATGACTGATATATGGAAACCATTTAAAGCTCTTTTCTGTTATCGATACATCTAGCGATTCGTTAAATGTTCAGCTCAATTTAAACTCCATTCATAATTGGTGTAAATAAAACAAGCATGCATCTGAATACAAGAAAATGCTTGGTCTTATCATTTAGCAATAAAATACACAGATTTACTTTTGATAATAAAATAAATGCACAGGTACTTGATAGAAAATTCGTAGTTAAGTATACTGTTTACTGAAATTCTTTGTTCCGCAAACAATACGATCATGTATTCTTTAAGTAAAAACTTATTAGTTTCATATTTAGAATTGTCAAGATTTAAAATCCGCGAGGCTTTCTCATTTTGCACAACTCCCTAGTACGCTGTATTTTAGAGTATAACATAATCATTCGTTTTCCATACTACACCATCCACGTAGATCGTATTCAAAAAAAAAACTATGAATTCTGTGCTATAGGTATGGTTTAAATTCAAGTAAAAGTTTAACATTATGTCACTACTAACTCGGTGTAAATATCAGGATATGACTTGCCTTTTCAAAACTATTCATTCTCTTATTAACCCGGCGTCATGGGGGTTGGGTCTGTGCGACCCGTCATATTTTATTGCGCTTCTAGTTCGGTTACTATGCGTGCGACGTTGCCGTTCTTATCAATAGCTGGAACTGTTGAGTTGTTCTATGCGTCTCAAGCAACATGTTAGTCGTGGCACAGCCGCAGTGGGAGTTACAGGTGCACAAAATTGAATAAGGTACGTGAGACCCATCCCCGCAGTCAGTGTAACAATTTCACGCCATTTTGTATAGATATTTTTTTACTTATTATCTGTGTTTTTATCCTTTTATATTTGATTTTTTGTTGTTGCTTACAATTGTATTTACTGATATATATAGTTCAATGTATTTTATTTGTATTTTTGTAGGTACTTAGTAAAAAATGGATCGCGAAGAGATAGAACGACAGTGTATTTTCGCAATTTTACAAGAATCTGACTCTGATTCTGAGTTGTCAGACCAGGATGTGTGTGACGAAGAAGATCACTTGAGTGAGCGTAGTAATCCCAGTGACACAGAACAAGATATCTCAGAGGCTGATGATGATGACATTTCACTGTCTAGTCTATTGCATAGAAGTCGTTCGCGAGAAGAGCAATGTACATCCGAATCGTCTAGTTCTTCAAACGCAAACCGTGAGTGTCCTTCGGGTTTTTATATTGGCAAAGACGGTACGATGTGGTATAAGACGCCTTTTCGACAAAATGTCAGAACCAGAACTGAAAACATAATCCATCAATTGCCAGGTGTCGTCCCAGAAGCAAAATCGGCGATGTCTGAAGTGGAATGCTGGAATATTTTCATTACTGAGGATATGCTGCAAATCATACTTATGCATACTAATGCACGCATTATACCTAAAATACGAGTAGCTTCATGTACTAATTTATCTAAGTACACCCATGTAAAAGAATGTACTATAATCGAATTGAAAGCTTTTATAGGCCTCCTTTATTTAGCTGGTCTCTACCGATCGGGAAGGCAAAATTTGATTTAAAAATTGATTTATGGGCTACTGATGGCACAGGTGTGGATATTTTTCGGCTTGTAATGTCTTTGCAGAGATTTCATTTCATTCAGAGTTCTTTGACGTTTGATGATTATTCTACTCGTGGGCAAAGACAGCAACTAGACAATCTGGCTCCAATTAGAGAATTTTTTGAAGCATTAGTTAAAAATTGTAAAAAAACTTATACACCAAGTGATTGTCTAACAATTGACGAAATGCTTGTAGCTTTCCGAGGTAGGTGTAAATTTCGTCAATATATACCTTCCAAACCTGCTAAATACGGGATAAAAATCATTGCATTTTTTCATTTTTCAATCATTGACGCAAGAAATTTTTATATAAAAAACTTAGAGATATATCCTGGGAAGCAGCCTGAAGGCCCTTATTCTGCCAGTAACAAGCCATTTGATGTTGTTGACCGGATTGTACAGCCAATTACAAGAACAAACAGAAACGTTACTTATGATAACTGGTTCACTAGTTATGAACTGGTGCAGCATTTGCTCAAAAAACATAACTTGACATCAGTTGGTACCCTGCGCAAAAATAAAAGACAAGTTCCAGTAGAATTCACTAAAACTCGCGGAATTGAAGTTTTCTCATCTCGATTTGGTTTTCAAAAGGATGTCACACTTGTCACTCATGTGCCTAAAAAGAACAAAATAGTATTGCTGATGTCTAGTTTACATCACGACAACAATATTGATGAAACAACAGGAGAACAGCGCAAACCTGAAATAAATACATATTATAATACGACAAAATGCGGTGTGGATGTAGCCGACGAGCTATGTGCTACGTACGACGTAAGTCGTAATTCTAAAAGGTGGCCATTGACAATTTTTTATGCCTCGTTGAACGTAGCTGCTATTAATGGCCTAATAATTAACAAAGTAAATAATAATTGTTCAAAAACAAAACGAAGGCGATTTATAAAACAACTAGGTCTCAGTCTTGTTATGGAACACCTAAAACTTCGCCAAAATGTATCAGTGCTTCCACGAGAGTTGCGACAGAAAATTGGACAATTTGTTTTTTGCTGGTGGTTCCCCTGAATCTTCAGGGGAACCACCAGCAAAAAAGCCTAATGTTCGCAAACGTTGCCAAGTGTGTTCAGCCAAAAAAGACCGTAAGACAAACTACACCTGCGAGAGTTGCAACAAATATATCTGTGTAGAACACATAGTACCTTTTTGTGCTGACTGTACCAAAGATACGAATTGACTTTTTTTACTTAAGTTTATTTAGTTTCCTACAAAAAAGTGACATTAAAACATTAAGGCTGATTGTTAATTAATAATATAATTACATTTAAATAGAAGAGAAAACTTTTGTTGACATTTGTCGTTCTTTTTTTAAAGTTCCATTTAATGTAATTAAAACATAAATATAATATGATATTTGTGTTTCATTTATTTACTTAGATACCTATAGAACTAAACATGAATAATATTAACTTTATTATTTATACAGTATTGGAATAATTTTGACATTAATAAACGGGTCGGTGAGACCCACCCCAACGTCCGTGTAACACTTTTCCACCCCCATGACGCCGGGTTAATTTCCTCGCCTTTCTTTCATTTATCAAGATTAATATTAAGCCCCATCATCGGTATCGCCTCTACAATGACTTATTGATTAATAATAGTACAAATATCGGCATATTCAATAACAAAATAAACAAGTTCAAAATACGTTTTAGATATACTTTGTAAATAAGGAGTTCAAGGCTTACAATTTAAATGTTAATATAAACATACAATGTTTTTATAAACATTTAATTTTCCTAAATATTCCACAACATATTTCGCTATACATATAGGTTATAAGTACTTGTGCTGTAAATTCGTTACCCTTACCTAGATCATGTCGTGTGCACATGTTTTGGAGACATTAAGTTACTTTGCACTTATTATGTTTCTTATATTGTTCATGTTTTGATGTCATCTGTTGTGTGTACCTAATAATAAATAAATAAAGTATTTCCATAGGAAATGTTATTTTGCTTAGTGAATTGGCTCTTACAGAACCAAATATCTCGAAACTTCGACGATGCTCACTGGGTGGTTTGTTTACATCTGTCATAGACGAGGTAGTATACCGCCATTAATAGGAGTATACGTGAACTTTTTGATATTTTAAAATATAAAAGTGAACTATGAATGAAAAACCGACTTCAAAAATTACAAAAATTAAAATTTCCACTTTATAGCGTCTGAAGTCGATGCTAAAACATAGTGCATCGAAGAATTAATGTTCCGAATTCAGAAGCTATTTATAGCTCATATACGAAAACTATTCTATCCTTTTTAATTAATTAATTCAGTTTATTCTTTGTATTAAAAGCTTAATATTTGTACCTTGTGGTCTAAGGAATACCACCGAATTAAGCGTTTTTTTTTTTGTTTACCTGCTACCAAATTCAGGTAAATCGGTAACTTGTGTCTCCTTTGTGGGCTAAAATGGAATATCTCACAGGCTGATTTTTTTATAGAAGGCGAGGCAAACGAGTATACGGCTCACCCGATGGTAAGTGACTACCGCCGCCCATGAACAACTGCAACATCAGGGGAATTGCAGCGGCGTTGCTGACCTTTTAAAAAGGAATAAGCTCTTTTCTTAAAGGTCCCTAAAGTGTTTAAATAGTATAAATTACCGTCAATGGAAGGTATTTTAACAGATGAAAATTATAAAAATTAACACGTTAAAAGTCTCTTTAAGTGTTTATTGCGATAACTTGTTATTATGTTGTTGCATGTATTAACATTCCTTTAAACCTTTGGTCTGTAGCTTACCAAAACATGCTTGATTTATTTTTATCCTAATGCGACGAAAACATACATAACCGGTTATTTTCCTAAACCAAAATAGTCAGAGGCAGAAGTAAAGCGGTATAAATAGGACTCCATGAACAACTACCATCATCATTGTTAAAGGTGACTTGCCAAAATGAAAACTGTAAGTTAACCAACTCTAATTATTTGCATCATATTTACTTATTATAATTTATTTATTTTTAAAAACGAGCAAAAACATTTTACTAACCAAATGATATGAACTATTTTAAAATAAGGTTGATTAGCGAGCACACAGTCCATCTGAGAGTAAGTGGATACTGTGACCTACAGTGATCTATTATTATCAATTAAGAAATAAATTGCAGGTGCGTTGTCACTTCTGAGGAATCAGACTGAATGCCTCGTTACCAGCGAAAAGGGTCTCTGGTTCTCGTCACTCACGATACGACTATTTTAAAGCTTTTAAAAAGTTACCGCTAACCGTCACCCACCGCAGAGTCTACATCACCTGAAGATGTCTCGTGTAGAGGCGAAACACGTGTCGTATTGTCGTCAGTGGTGTGTCTTTACTAGTGTAGTGGTGTTAGTAGTAGTGGTGCTGGGATTAGTGGGGACGGGGATAGTGCACGCAATTGAGGGAGGGCGGGAGGTGCCCTTCAACTAGGTAAAATACATAATTTCATTCTTTCGAGCGGATATACGCAAGGTAACTTTTTAAAAGGTTTAATATAATGGATTTCCGCAAAGTAACGCCTGATTCTATTAATACGACTATTTTGCTGCTATTTCACGTTGGCATTTTGTGCGAGTGTGTTCCTTCCGATTCAATCGATATTAGATTGCAGCGTGGCAAACACTAAAATGTTACTGTTGTTACACTAAACATATTCAGCGTAAAAGTTTTTAGAAATTCCTAAAACTGTTTTACTTACAGGTCCTGTGTCTTGCTCTTTTGATGGTTATATGCTTGGCATATGCATTGGCGCTACCGTACCCGGATGAAATGATAGCTCAACCAGAAGGCCTGGAAGCGGAAGCATCCATAAATGGAGGGGGTTGGGGACACGGTGGAGGTGGCGGGGGACACGGAGGGGGACACGGCGACCATGGTCACGGTGGCTATGGCCACGGCTGAATAATAAAAAGTACCTTAAGAATTTTATATATTTGTGCAACTCAAATTTATTTATTTTTATTTGTCACTATTTTATTCTGTGGTTTTAATTTGATTAAATACTAATATTACTTTTATATGTTGAATTTCATTACCTCTATCTTATTTAGTGTAAAGTATTATTTAGTGTCGTTAGAGCATCTTCTTCTCAGACAGAGGGTATTGAATCAGGATAAATGAAAATATTTTCTGAAATATTTTTTACAGCACATATGCAGATTTCTTCGCGATGTTTTTTTCGCCGCCGAGAATGTTGTAAAATGATACATCAAATATTAGTTAAACTTGGGTGGTGTCGGCGTGGATCGACGTTCATCACCTAAGTTGAAATGTACGTTTGGACTGATATATGTATGTAATTATTCTAAGGACTGATTAGATTACCGTCTTTGACAAGCGACTTTTAACATTCTATCAGTGCAGATTTACTCACAGTTAAAATTTATGAATGAATGAAACCACAATGTATCTCACAAGTAATACATACTATATTAAATTAGATTGTTTAGTGCGATTGCCAAGTCAATCTATTTATTTAAAACATAAAAGATTTTAATATTGATATGGTCACTATGTTGTTAGATTAGCTAATTACGTAATAACTTAAGACAGAAGGACCCTTAAGTAGGGACTGAATAAATTAACCGACTTGGTATTACATGGATCTCACATCTTTTTACGCTAGAAGAACTGAGTTGCGAGACTTAGTTTTTTTTACAAGTTATGTTTTTGATGGCATATCATTCCTTTTTGTGGATAGTTATATTTAGTTACCTATCTACACCTATTATTCTATTATATTATACATATACAGGTACTCTGATTTATGCACTGCAAATGTAACTTTGTAATCCTATATATTTATATGGGTTTACAAAGTTAATTATGCAGTTGATGAATCTAGAAAACGATTAAAATTGCAAAATATTTTATTTTTTCCTTGATTTATACACTAAACACTAATTGTATTCTAAATTTGAAGCTTCTATGTCTGCTAGAAGTGCCTTAGAGTTTTGATGATCGGTCAGTCAGTGAGTGACAAAATTAAAAAACTTTGACTAGTTATAATTCTTAAACTACTGGTTCAAATTGAATGAAATTTGAAATATACCGTGTTTATACAATGCTTGCTTGGTTACTGAATTCAGGCTACTAGTTTTATCCACAACGAAGTTATAGGGCGTCGAAATTGGCCTGAACTGCTTCGAGAAAAGGATGGTACGGCCTTGCCGCTATTTTGCACAAACCTCAGAAATTTTTATTTTTTTAATTTTTTTATTTTTTCATTACAACCGTTATTATTTTAGTGTAGTAGTAGTAGTGTAGTAATTTAACTTTTATGGCAAGAAAAGGATGGTACGGCTGTGCCGCTTTTTTGCTCAAACCTCAGAATTTTTTATTGTTTATTTTTTTATTACTACCGTTATTATTTTAGTCAATTTAACTTTTATGGCTATATACTTTTTTACAGGTGGAATTGTACATTTTATAAATTGGAACGAATGCTTAAAATACAGGATTCGATTTGCTTGTTCGCAAGTAAACACAATATCCCACAAATATCTCCTGAAGAATGGCTGCAGCTCAAGAAACTACTGACCATACTTCATCCTTTTGAGGAGATTACATGAAACACGAGCGACAGTAGCACAAGTATCTCATTAGTAGACATCGGATTATATGCACTAACAAATTGCCAAAATATGCACTCAAAACTGTTGATATGTCCAAAATATGCACAATGCAAAATCAAAAAACCATTTAATATATATATATATATATATATATATATATATATATATATATATAAATATAAATAATATATATTTTAATTAAAGACTGTACAAAACAGCGAAATGTTCTTAAAATTATGCATACTTTTATAAAAAATTACAATTATTGTTTTTCCAAATTTTTGAGCGGAAATTTGTGACGTATGTCACATGAAAACGATCTCTTTACATCAAATGACGTTATTGGACGAAATTTTAAATTTGGCCAGTCACAGTCAGTTTAGTCAGCGACTACGCTCGCGCCCTACACGCCTTCGCACCTAGGCACCTCCCGCTACGTACGTACCTCCCGCTACTAAACGAAATATGCACGATTGGGAAAAATACAATACAAATACACACATTAAAGCATTCGTTACAAATAGAAGACAATAAGCCAGATCAAATAAAAGAACTGTAATAAAATATACTATCGACCAATTGAATTCAAGATTTGAAGACCTAATAAATTGTTTGCAATAGCTACATATCTGGATCCTCATCACAAAGGAAAATTTTTCAACGAAGTGATTAGGGAAGAGGTTGAATCTGAATTTATAAGTTTACTTAATGGTGGAAATAAATCTGAAAATGAGGTTCAAAATATTGACGTTCCTGCAGAAAAACGGTCAGACTACTAATAATTGTAGCAATGTAATAATACATCCAAAAACATGCAGTTTTAGACAATTTTTATATTAAAGAGTTTGCTTAGTGAGTAATAGAGAGAAGAACGGATTTCTATCAGTAACGATCCTTTATTATGGTGGAAAGAGAATACAAAATTTCAATCACTGAACTCGATTGTCCGCCAATATTTATCGTCTCCACCAAGCTCAGTAGCAAGCGAACATCTTTTCAGTGGTGATAGTCTAATCTATGACCTGTTAAGAAATAGAGTGGATGGAGATAAAGAAGGTTTTGTTTATTAAATATAATTTGCTTCTTTTGGAGTCACTGCATTTGATTTTACTTTTTTTACTTTACTACTAGTACTGTTTAAGATTTAAAATTCGATTGTTTTAATTTTTAATAGTTATAAACCTACCTGTATTATTTTTGAACTGATAATAAGAATATAACTAATGAATTATGTGTATAATTTACTACCGACTACAAAAAGGTGGAGATACTCAATTCGACTGTATGTTTTTTTATATACACTACCTCATAATTTTTTTTCTGTGTGAACCGATTTCGATAATTCCTTTTTTTTTTACTTGAAAATTGGTTCATTTCGTGTGATCCCGTATAAATTTGATCAAAGATTGTCTAATAGTTTTTGAGTTATACTTTATAATTTAAATTGAAGTCGGTGGTACAAAATTTTTAATTTTAAATTATATCTCTATAAACATGAAAATAAACTAAAATTTTGTTATATTTTATGAACACGAAGCTCGGATTTTGATCTGATGAAAGTGACACGGGATATTATCTTTTTACAACGAAATCGAAATGGTACACCTACCACAGTATTTCTTAATAAACAATATTTTTTGTATTTTCCATCCGGTGCTAGAAATCACCAGGCTACTCTGTGCGCTTACTCTGGAGCATACCACATACCGTGGGAGAAACAGCTTTCTTTCAAGTCTACTCCCGCTACCTTAAGAGTTTCACTTTGAGCTTTGTTTATGGTTATGGCGAAGCAAACTTTGATAGGAGACTGCACTCTCTTGAATTCGAAGGAGTAATTTTATGATGTTAGGGGTATCCTAGGGATAAATACAGACTCTCCTCGAGAACAACCTGTCAGTATTGTTGCCTCGATTACATTGCGATGCAATGTTTTCACTTGTAATCTGGTGCCATTGCATGATTTTGGTGGATTTTTATTGCGCAGCAACATAATTGGCGCGCCAACTCTCAATTGCATGCCTTAAGCGCAAAGCGCGCATGTATGTTCTGCTAGGGTCTAAAAATTAAGATTCCAACGTTTTGTCACATGAATGATGTCGTATCTAGCAATCATATTATACACATAAATGATATAAAAAGTACATTGTCAGAAAGTTAAATGATTTTTGAACTTATTTTTTTTTAAATCGATTAAATGCTATTTTTACATAAAAAGGGGTTTGAGTGGCTTATGGTGTTTATAAATTATGAGTATGTAGCATTTCTTGTAATTGCCTTACCAAGCCAGGTTTTACACAAAGAAAGTTATTGCATCTCAATTGAAATTCTCTATCGTCCTAACCAGCAAAATATATCTGTAAGAACAGTGGTTCTATACAAAAGTGAACGGTATTTATACAAATAAACTATATTACATGACTATTCTTCTTCAAAGAGGGCGCCACCTTGCCACTATAAAAATTAGCTACAAGTTTTAAAAAATAAATAAGCTGCATTTGGCGAGTGTAAGTGTTAAGTGTCAAAAAATAGTGTGAAAAATATCATATATTGGAGGCAAAGACAAAAGTGATCAATGAAGTACAATTAATAACAAAAAATTGACGACTGTGTCATCATTAATGCTTTCTTTTCTTGAAGACTTTTTATTAATAGCTACATATTTAATACAGTGTAAAAGTGTAAATAAACATTACAGTGCAAGTTTTACATTATATAAACAATCTTAGTGTAACCTGGATACCAAACATAATCTCGAATTGAAACGAATAGTAATTTCGAATAGCCAAGCAGACGTTAGCGAATAAAAGCATAAGTACAACGCCATCTCTTGTAAGACGCAAATACTAGCTCATACCGCATCAAAATATATTTACTAATATCGAACTGCGCGTTCAACAACACACAGACGAGATAGTTTAAAGACAGACTACAAGAGGGTGCCTTATTAACCAAAACAAAGCAAAAACAACTAAGTTTTTAAAATCACGGAGGAAATTATCAGTGCTCTTAAAAACATACAAAAAGAACTGACTAAGACGCCCAAAAAACAGAAATTCGGAAAAGTTGAGAGAATATAGCAAAACAGGTTACACAAAATATCAACAAAATTCTGGATGAAAGATTCTTCAAATTGGAGGAAAATAATGAAAAATTAAAATAGAAAGTAGAAAGTCAAGAGAAACGAATATACTTCTTGGAGAAATAGGCGCGAAAGAGGAATATTGTTTTCTTTGGAATCGAAGAGATGGAAAAATCATATGATAACTTACAAAAAACTTAATCAACTTTATAAATTAACGCTTCGCTTTTAATATAGAAGCCAGGGATATACAAGAGATAAAACTAATAGGGAAATTAGGAGAATGGCCTCGTCCAATAATTGCAACTTTCACAAAACTCGGTACAAAGATTAGCATTTTCAAGCAGAAAGGAGTTTTAAGGGACACTCAATATTATTTGAAGGAAGATTACCCACAACAAGTATTATAGAAAAGAAGACAATTGCAAGAGCAAGGGAAATTGGAGAAAGAGAAGGGTAATATATAGTGAAAATGAAATATAATAAACTGGTCGTACTAAAATCCAATAATTAAAGGCTACTCCCCATCCCACCGGTAAATAATTCCCAACTACAAGGCAAAGCTAGCATACAGGCCAATAAAAAGAACAAAATATTGAAAACACATCATCCTGCGCGAAGATCGAATAGTGTATCAGAAGGAGTTCTGAATCGTAGCATGTTAAGTTTATTCATCATCATCATTACAGCCTTTTATAAGTCCACTGCTGAACATAGGCCTCCCCCAAGGAATGCCACAAAGCGCGGTCCTGAGCCACCTGCATCCATCGACTTCCTGCATGTCTTACCAGGTCGTCACTCCATCTCGTAGGGGGTCGCCCTTCGAGTACACTTCGCCTGCCGGTACGAGGCTGCCACTCAAGAACCTTTCTTCCCCATCGGTTGTCGGTTCTTCGAGCTATATGGCCGGCCTTCTGCCACTTCAGCTTACTAATCCGTTGGGATATGTCGGTTACTCTGGTTCTACTGCGGATATACTCATTTCTAAGTTTATCACGTAGAGAAACCCCGAACATAGCCCTCTCCATGTCTCGCTGAGCGACCTTGAGCTTCCTCATACGGCCAGCAGTGAAGGACCACATCTCAGATCCGTAAGTCATCACTGGCAACACGCACTGGTTGTACAATTTCGCTTTAAGGTTTTGAGGTATGTCTGACGAGAAGATGTGTCGTAGTTTCCCGAACGCTGCCCAGCCGAGTTGAACCCGTCGATTGACCTCTCGGTCGAAGTTGGACTTACCTAGTCGGACTATTTGTCCCAGGTAAACATACTCGTCAATAACTTCGAGTTTAGTGCTCCCAACAACTACCGGCATAGGTGTGACATGAACATTAAACATGATTTTTGTTTTGTCCATGTTCATCCTAAGACCTATTCGTTGGGATACACTATTGAGGTCATTGAGCATGGTGCTTAGGTTCACCTAGGTGCGATTCTGCCATAAGGACTATATCGTCGGCAAATCGAAGGTGAGTGATTTACTCGCCATTGATGTTAATATCCTATCCTTTCCAGTCCAGAAGCTTGAAAACGTCTTCCAAAGCAGCGGTGAAGAGTTTCGGGGATATAACGTCACCCTGTCTTACTCCTCTCTGCAATTGGATAGGTTTCGTACTCTAGTTCTGTACTCGGATAGCCATCGTAGCTCTACTGTACAAACACTTCAGCACTTCGATATACCGACAGTCAACTTGGCACCGCTGAAGGGACTGCAGCACCGCCCAAATTTCGACGGAATCAAAGGCTTTCTCATAGTCCACATACGCGAGACATAGTGGCGAATTATACTCTTCGGACTTCTGTAGAATTTGCCGAAGGGTATGTATGTGGTCTATGGTGCTAAAGCCCTCTCGGAAACCGGCTTGTTCGGGAGGCTGGAAGTCGCCAAGTTTGTTCTCGAGACAATTCGTATTGACTCTCAAAAACAGCACGTAGACGCGGCTCAGAAGGGAAATCGGTCTGTAGTTCTTCAGAAGAGCGTTGTCACCTTTCTTGAAGAACAAGACCACCGCACTTCTGCTCCACGCCTCAAGAGTCATGCCACCATGGAGGACGGAATTAAAGAGCTTCTGAAGGACTTCAAGTACCTGTTTTCCACCCGCTTTCAGAAGCTCCGCTGTAAATCCATCCTCGCCTGGGGCCTTGCCGTTTTTAAGGTGCTGGAGAGCCATTCTAATCTCGCTCAGACTGACGTCCGGGATATCTTCGGAATAGTGTCGGATAAGACTCGCTCTTGGATCGTTACTCACACTTGCGTGTGGCTCCAACGATGACGTGTAAAGCTGCCCATAAAACCTCTCAATCTTACTCAAAATCTCAGGTGCCCCGGAAACGATGCTGCCACACTCGGTCTTCCGCTTCGACAGTTAGCTCTTTCTGGCAGACAGATATCTGGCAAAGACTTTGGAGCCTTGGTTCCGCTCGATCTCTTCTTCAATACAAGCTGTATTGAAGTTGCGTAAGTCCCGCCGCATGCATTTGGAGATCTGTCTGTTCAGTTGCCTGTATGCTGTCAAATCTTTTGAAGAATGTAGCTTCATGTCTCGTCTAACAGCCTTGAGATTGAGAGTGTGATCGGAGAGTTTTTGTGCTCTTCTGCGGCGGGTCTTGCAGAACTTAGCTCCGACCGCATGGACAGTTTCCACGAGCTTGTCATTCATATCGTTAACTTCATTGCAGTCTTCTAAGCACTGAAAACGGTTTTGTAAATCGAGCTGAAAGGATTCGGGACTTTGGAACAGAGCACGAGGTGGACGGAGCGTTGACTTCATTAGATGAGACCTCTCCAACTTAACGTTTTGGTTCAGTGTGCCTCTAACCATTCGGTGATCGCTACCAGTTTTCACCCTCGCGATCACGGAGACATCACTGAACAGTTGTCGTCTCGTCGTCATAATGAAGTCAATCTCATTTTTTGTGGAACCGTCGGGGCTCGACCAGGTCCACTTCCTGTGGGGTCGCTTCTGGAAGAAAGAGTTCATCATAAAGAGTCCCTCTTTCTCCTTGAAGTCGGCCAGCTGCTGGCCCCTTGGGTTCCGTTGCCCTATTCCAAATTCCCCTACTTTCAGCTCACCGTTCTCTCTTGTACCTAGTTTTGCATTGAAGTCTCCCATTAACACCGTATATTGGGTTTTGGAGGAATGCATGGCTCTAGAGATATCCTCATACATTTCCTTCACCACCTCATCGGGGTGTGCCGAGGTTGGTGCGTAAACCTGTATGACCTTCAGCGAATACCGTTTGATGATTCTGAGTATAAGGTACGCAACCCTCGTCGACACACTCTCAATCTTTATAACGTTGTTAGCGAGAGACTTGTGGACGATAAATCCTACACCTCCTTGGGGCAGATGGTCGCCCTCCCGGTGATAGAGCAAGTTGCCGGATTCGAGGATTACCGTGTCCTCCCCTTCTCTTCGGACCTCGGATAATACTATAATATGCCAGCGTAACTTGTCTATCTCTTCTTCCAGCTCCACGATTTTCTCGTCAGTCCTCAGGGTGCGTGCATTGTATGTTGCCAGGTCGAGTCGTCTTAGGTGGCAACCGAACTTCCACCGGAGATTCTTAGCACCCCCTGCCCCGCCGTTACCATAGTCGCCACCGTAACCAGGAATAGCGGGGCCGCCGGAGACTGGGGGCCGTTTATTGTTGTCATTGCTCATGGATTTGCCATAGTTACCACGCTTGGCGAGCGGGTTGGCAACCGCAATTTTTTATTCTAATTATGCTGGTATCAGGAAGATGCTGCTGCCCATCTCCTACCTGTTTCCCTTTGTCGCCTTTTATGACACCCACGGGAAGATATGGGGTAGTGGATATTCTTAACCGCCACTACACAGCCTTAACTTTATTAGTTTATAAAAATGCCAGCAATATAACACTAGAGCAGGACGTTGAAAACAGAGAGAACAACATATAACAATCAAGGCTCCCCCTCCCGCACGGATCATATGAACAAATCAATTCAAAAAAGCAACAATAAACATCTTGCAACGCAGTTGGTCCCCGTGGAAGATTATGACCAAAACCTTCCAAAGAAAACAAAAAATATAAAAATACCAAACTCTATATATGGAACAACAAAAAAATTGTGATTCAATACATCAAAATTTCGTACCATACCCGGTCTGTTTGACGAAATATAATCAATGTCATTTTTGTACTCTCCATTAGGTGAACACCACGTCCATCTACGGTTAGGTTTTGTTTTGAAACACATATTTAAAATTGCTATTTTATTTTCGAGCGCGAAGCCGATAAGTCTTTGTTTGTCCTCTGTTATTTCTTTTGCCAGATCCGTTTGATTTCATTACCAAGTATTCATCTGCTCTAGGTTGGCCTATTTTGGCATTTAAGTCGCCCATAATTATATAAGTATTATGTGCAAGGTCAAAGGCTTTATATAAATTTGCATAAAAATTTCTATCTCATCCTCTCTGGCTGCTTCTGTGGGTGCATACACTTGTATAAACGACATTTTGTTGCCCTGTATATTTAAGTTTAGTAGTGCGACTCTATCAAAGATACCAATAAAGCTTTCTATGTTTTTCTCTTGATATAATTTTATTAAACAAAACCGACTCCATATTGTCCTTGTGTGAGTTGTGTATGACAGAGTAGACAATTTTCATATTCTTCTATTTTTGTGCCCAAGCGTCGCGTTTCTGATAGTCCCATTATATCAAAGTTTACATTTTTACTGCTTCTGTCAGTTCCAGTAGGCGTCCATAAAAAGACAAGGTTCTGACGTTATATGTTAATATCATTCCAATTAACAGTTTCAAAATTTGATATGACAGCCTCGTTGGTCTATTGGTTGTAATTGTGCGACTGCTGATCATGAGATCTCAGGATCGAATCCCGGGTCGGGCCAAAAGATCAGTTATTGAGCTTTTCCATCGAAAAACTCTCATTAGCTGCCCGGGGTCAGGAAGCTAGCGGTGGCTCACCCCCGTGCCTCGGAAAGCACGTAAAGCCGTTGATCCTGCGCCTGATCTCTCTCCGGTCGTGTCGGTTTACCGTTCCATCGGACTATGAGAGTGAGGGAGTAGAGAGCGCACCTGTGCTTGCGCATACACTTGGGCACTATAACCCTGTCCTGCGCCGATGCCTAATCTCCGTTGACATTGGCCGCCGTGACCGAAATTTGGTCTGGAGGACATTATTATTATTCAAAATTTGACAATGACAAATAATTTAAAACACTAACTTCACTATTATCTAACAGTGGATGTTTAAAATTACTTTTATCATCAATTAGGTTTCTTGATATAAGTCTGCAGGGTTATTTTTTGAATTAATACGACGGACACAATAGTTAAAGCCTGACAAAAATATGGCCCAATGCTGTAAACGTTTGCAAGCACTTTTGGTATTCCCTTTTCTGCCGACTTCCAAAAAGGTGACGGTACTCAATTCGGCCCGTATGTTTTTGTTTTATGTGTGTTACCTCATAACTTTTTACCTATTTCGATGATTCTTTTTTATATGAAAGATGATACTTCTCGTGTGGTCCCATATAAAATTGATCAAGATCAGACCAATAGTTTTTGAGTTATTCTTAATAACTTATATTGAAGTCGGCTGTACAAAATTTTTAATTTTTAATTATTTACGACGAGAGCGGCATTATCAGTTTCTAATTCAAATATTCTTGCAAATAGATATTCATAAAATTTTGTTACTCCAAATTCCATCCTCGTCGCCACTGTTCCATTTGATTTTTCTGGTTATTTATATTATTAGGTTAAAATAAAAATTTGATAGTGCAATTGCAACGTGAAATTAATTAATTCACGGATTTTTATTTACTGCATACTTACATTTGCTTAACATATTCTGGGACAGAGAGAGAGTGTTGCCCATACCATTTTTGTAAAGTTCCCCATTACGTGTTACCACACTGTGCATCCGAGAATTGATCACAGATGCGACCTTGAAATTACATTAAAGAATCATTGAACGTAGTATTTAAGAAATGGTCATTAATATTTTTTGTTATCAGTGTTTTAGAACATAATTTAGGAACACGGGATTTAGAAGGTTTAATAATTTTCGTGTCATTTAAATTACGATAATAATTATTTGTATTATTTAAATTTTTATGATTTGATGAATTAGAATTAGAGTTAAGATGATGAAAGTTAGGATAAGAAAACTTTGCATTATTTTTATAACACTCGGAAGAACTACATATGTCCAAGTGTGTTGATTTGAATAATTTTTCTTCCTCGATAGCATATGTAATCGCTTCGGATAAAGTTCGAGAGTTCCTACAGCATACAATATACGAATAACTAGGATTCATGCGCAATAAGAAAGTATTTAAGGCTAAGTCTTCCATTTCTGCAAGTCTACCTAAAAGTTCTTTTTCATCACTGTAGTGAATAGCGGATTAGATCCGCGTAAGGCATGATTCAATCTTTAATAAATAATATGTCACATCTTCAGAAGGCTAAATGTTTACAAATTTGTAGGTCTACGAGTAAATGCGTTGAATGTTTTTTTTCTCTCCGAATGTCTGGATTTAAGAAATTGTTTTAATTCGGACCAACTACTAATTTTTTTTAAGCAACAAGCTAATTGTGCCTCTCCTTCAAGTTGGAACACAATATATTTAAAAAAACATTAGGTTGGTCTGTATTTGCTAATGAAATGGCGTTTTCACAATATGTAAGAAATGCGGTCAAAGACTCGCGATCCACGTTAAAGGATTTAATAAATTTAGTTAGAACCGAAATAGTGTTTTTTCAAACATTTTGATTTAATATTTTTCAGTGTTGGATTTGGTCCTGACAAGGAACTATCTGTAGTGATACAATTTCTTTTCTTGTCTCGCCGTTTCCGGTCACTTGTACCAAGTACACTATTCTCTCCGCGACAGCTCACTTGTACGATGTTTTGGGACTTTTCAGTCCAATAATACTTTACGCTAAATTATTAATTAAAACCTTGTGGGTTCTTAAACTTGACTGGGGCGAGACTCCACCCGCTAATATTGTTAATATATGGCAGCAATATATTTCAGAATTACCTTTAATCTCACATTTACAGTTCTCACGTCATATAAGCTTAAATGAAAATTGGCATGTGTCGCTACTCACCTTCGCCGACACTAGTGAGGAGGCTTAGGGGTGTGTCAATTATTCGCACGTTGTGAACGGAAATAATACTCGCATTATAACACTCATCTGTTCTAAATCTTGGGTGTCCCCATTAAAAACTATAACTTTAGCTAGGCGTAGTCCAACTACGTAACTAAATTGGTACTTAGATAGCAAAACTAACTTTTACGATTCTTTGTCACTGAAGCATCTGATTGACAACATTTACGCATTTTCAGATTCGGGAGTCGCACTCTATTGGGTGTGCTCATCACCGCATAAGTTCAACACCTTTCTTGTTATTTATTACCGGATAATTTTTATCGTCAGAAAATCCTTCAAAACATATTTCGCGTGAACTGTTACCATCGCAAATTTTCAATTGCGAACTTTAGCTACATGGGCCTCCGTAGGTTTCCTTGTCGTGTAAAGAATGGCCTGTATAAAGGGTTACACCGATAAATTTAAGCTAACCAGAAGAAAATATTGTGCCGTTTGCAGTTATTGAGATGGAAGAACACCCATTTATCTCGTTAAGCCTAAAATTTTCTAATTGTTATAAATATCTAAGATCCGTTGTTCATGTTTTAAAGTTTTTGAAAAAATTACCGCGCGTCAATAAAGTTATAGCCGCGTCCGATCTAGAGATTTCTTAAATCACAATCATTAAAATTGTGTAAAGTATCAATTTTGCCGAGGATATAAAAAATATTAAAAAGGGATATAATGTTGATCTTATAATAGATTGTTATCACTATAAGAGTTTTCTCGCCGGTCCTTGGCATTTACTTGATGTATTACGGGGGAAGTATTTAATATTATCAGCTCGCCACGTAGTTATATACCGCATTCATAGGTGTAACATCTGTTTTAGATGTAAACCTAAACCTACTTATCCTATGGTCTGCTTTACTTGCTTGCCGCTTAGAGCAGTGCAATGCATTTACCCACACAGGTGTGGATTATTCGGGCTTGATTTATATTACAGAAGTCTTATTTATATTTATTCGTATGCCAGGTTACTAAGGCAGTGCATTTAGAACTAGCAACGGATCTAATTTCAGCAAGTGTTTTAGACACCTTTAAGAGATTTATCTCTCGGAGAGATCCGTGTTTTGCATACAGCGATAACGATGGTAATTTCGTCGCCTCGCGATCATATTTACATGACTTTCTATCTAATAATTTCTATCTAATAATGATTTTACAAGAAACGAGAACGATGAAAAGTATATTCACACATAGGTTTAGACGGCATATTGTTCGTCGGCATATAACGGAACAGGGGGTTCGATTAGAACGTTGCGTAGCCTCCGGAGGGTTAGCGTAACGTTCGGAGTCGGAGCGTAGGTTCGTTGTTTTCAAAACCCTCTCTGTTTTAAAAACTCCCTCTGTTCCTATTATATTCGCAAAGTAATCTATCACCCACAATCTTACAAAAATTTGGGTTGAAATTATAAGGAGAACATCTGGATTTAGTTTTCACGACTGACTTCTATATTCAGAAGCTCTCTGCCGACACTTTTACTGTTATCAAGAACAACATATTTTGCAAGTGCTTCATTGTTGCTAATATAAAAACGTAAAATTTGAAATTAATTTGAATAAATCACCAACCAGATCCATAAAGCAACACGGGCCGCCGACGTACCGGACAGGAGCAGCCATACGCAGGCGTTACCCGTACTAGTAAAAAAACTGACAAGAAAAAAAACAACAATAAAAAAACTAGTAGCAACCCCATTGTTAACTAGACTAAATATAGTTGCACGGCTGCATCAACGTCCTACAAAAATGCTAAATTGCTCAGGTTTCTGCTGCAAAAAGAGATCTGCGACACAACAAATTTACAAAGAAATGGCGTTACCTTTCATATGTAAGTAAATCTTAATGACATTAGTACTTACTATTTACTTCTTTTTAATCTTAAAAATTACAATAATAATGGTCGATAGCGACGGTCGTGTTGATTCGGATTCGTTTACCAACAGAGGCCGCTCGTCCTCATACAATATGCGGTTCGGTCGAGCGATAGATCCGAGTCTGTATCCGGAATTGCCGCTGCTACCGAGTTTTGATCTCTCGTTAGAGAATATTTGTGTAATTATATTGAATAATTGTGTTCTGTTTTTTTTTTATAGAAATAGGTTGACAAACGAGCACACTGTCCATCTGATGGTAAGTGGTTGCTATGGCCCATAGACATCTACATCTTTCCTCGTTTGCGAGTCAAAATGCAGATGCATTGTCAGCCTTGAGGACTAAGATGGAATGCCTCTTTTCCAGTAAAAAGGGTCTCCGGTTCTCTACACTCACCATACGAAACACAGCAGCATTAAGCTGCTATTTTACGCTGGTATTCTGTGAGAGCGTGGTCCCTCCCTTGTTGAGCCGACCCATTCGTGCTACAACTATATTATAAATATAGCTACAGCTTGGCTTTACCACGTAATAATAATTCTGTGGTTTTGATATACCGGTTTGCGAATAGATTTCAATAAAAGTGGCAAAACTATATGGTCTATATGGTCTGTGTAGCCATGTCTCTCATGTATATAATCATTTTTTAGATTATGTTTTCTGATTTATTTAATATATATATATATATATTGTGTGCTTTATTATAACATAGTTTAATATTAAAATTGCATCAAATTAAATATAATACAATAGTTACGAATATTAGGTAATATATTATATTAAAATAGCTATGTGTGGATTTCGAACAGATTGCTTTTTATTTATTTATTGCAGGATTTCTAAAGATCAGAGTTTAAGGGATATATGTAAGTGATTTTTTTGTAATAACAGGCTTACTTGGCTTCCGACAAACAACAGTGACATTTGCTCAGATTCCAGACCTCTGACTTTCAAGTGTTGGCGAACAATAGAAGGCGATTGATCGAGGGCACCAAGCCAATTTTAATAGCACACTGTATTTGTTCCGTAAGTTTTTTTTTTATATCAGGAAAATGCAAACTAGCGTACAGTCAACCTGATGATAAGTAATCTGTGGCCCATGGACATTTACGATCTCAAGGCCAACAAACCGCTACAGATTGCAAATGCGTCACCAACCCTGAGGACTAAGATGTAATGCCCCGTGTTACCCGTAAAATGTTAAATATTTAGTATAGTGTATTGTGTGGTTAGTCATAGTTGTGAGATGAACCTCAGATTTGTCCACTTCAAAAAATGTAATGTTAAATCTAATTTTCCAGAGCCATCAATTATCCGTTACTCAACCTGATGAGACTATCATCTTACGATGCCATTAGTGCCACTCTCACTATTCCTGATTCACTGAAATCTGCATCTTGTACAAATCAACTCCTCTACAGGCGTGTTCTTTTTATTAGTTTACTGTAGATTATTATTACTATTAATTTCTACTATTTTATTATTGAGATTGAGTAAGCTGCATAGAACGATGATAGCAACATAATATAGCCTATTTTATTTTTCAGGCTCGGTCAAAGGAAACATCTGAAAATAATAATACGATTCTCAATTACAATTTTTGAAGAAAGAAAATAGAAATTGAAAGTTTTCTGAATCTGTATGAAAAATGTTTGATAGATAAAGGAGAATGCATGGTTCATGAAAAAACAGAACTTAATAACTTAAGAAAAAAATTAAAAGTGAGAATCTCTCACGAGCTAAGTATTCACCACAAATGCGATGTTTTGCTTTCATTCTCTGTACGGATACAAGAATTTCTTTCTTAGTGCAAAAAGCATACCCACAAAAAAGAATTCACTATATAATACAAAATTAATTTATTTTTCTTCTATGTTTATTTGTTAAATGATAGGTAATTATAGTAGTAACAAATTGTCCTATCTCTATTATAATATCTACCTTTTTATCGACAATGTGTATCGACAGTTATTACAGTCACTGCTGTATGCAACTCGTCAATGTAGTTGCGTCACTCCATTATACTGTTACTTAGACTATTCAACCAAAGGACAAGTAATGCGCCCTCTCGGTAGAGAATAATTCTGTGAATGCACCTAATGCTACGAACAAAACAAGTCTGTCACTTTTAGTGCGGGGCGAGGAAACACTACATAGACAGTACACCTACTCAATAAAATCTCGTGTCATTGTGACGCACACAAATCTAAATCTCCAACACTATTACATTTTACGCACACATATAGGTTAAATACATCAAAATAGAAGAAGTTATAAGTGTAAGACAGACGAATTAGGTGAGATCTACGATATCGATATTTTATATCGATAGTTTCCCTAAGCGAAAAAAAAAACAATCAAGCTAATCGCATTCAAATATTTAAAATCCTCTTAACTCTTTATCAAGTATTTTTAGGTTTCCGTAGTAAAACAACAAGGAACCATTATAGTTTCACCAAGTCCGTCCGCTAGTCCATCTGCCGCGGCTTAGCGTGGAGACTCTAAATAGCTATAATTTTGCATGGTTATATATACCAGCAATCAAAAAGGCTCTAAATAGCAAAACAAAAATTGGTGGAAGTGGGTTGCCTCAAAAAACAATCCAAAAATTTACAAGTACATAACATGAATAACACTTACAACATCTGTTGACAGTAATGTTGGTAAAGCATTACAGACTAATTTGCTACGTTTACTAGGCAAAAATTGAAATTGGAAGGAATCAAATTACATCGAACAGATAGTACTTGTGCGGGTTGGTTCCCAACTCCTTTTTTGATTGCACAATTGTACCCACTTCATTTTTAAGTGAGGGTCTTTTGGAAATCTGTAACAAAACAAAATGATAATCCATACCAATATTATAAATGAGAAATTGTATTGCAGATGAACGACTGCAACGAATGGTATCTATGAGGATTTCCCCATGAAAAAAAGATTAGGTTAGGTTTGGTTAGGTTTCCCCCCGAACGGGTTCTAGCCTTGTCGTGGCGGGGGGCTTAATGGCCGTGGCTTGGTCACCCGCGGTGAACAAAGAGAAACCCCTTGGCTGGCCCGTGGTGTAGGGCCGGCCCGAGGTGGCCAATCCGAGTGGGCTTGGCGAGCCGACTTCGGATCGGTGGGCTGCGGTGCGAGGGGTGTCCTCTCCCCCTGCCGCTGCAGCCGAGGTGGAGTCGCGGAGGAAGAGGAGTGTTGGTATGGCGATGCGCCACTCACCATATCCTCCGCGACTTTGACGGGGCCACACCGTTGATGCGGTGGTGGTGAGGCCGCGGGGGAATAGCAGTGTCGGTATTGCGTGGCGCCGCTTTCGCTACTCCCCGCGGCCGAAACTTGGTAGGCGGCGGAGCCAGAGACCAGATCCGCCGCGCCGCTGGGGTCGGGTAAGCGGGTGCTACTAAACGCTCGATTTTCCTGGCTCCATGGCCTCCGCGTATCGGATTCGAGGGGGGGGGGGGGGGGCAATACGCAGGTGGAGTTGGAGGCCGTGGATTTCTGGTGTGCCTTGCCTGAGAAGGAGAATGGGGAGGAGAGGAAAGCGTTCCCATGGGGTTTTAGTCAGTGCGACATAACCCGTCCTTGCTCCCGCGAGGCGGGTATTCGTAGGCATTTCCCATGTAAATAAAAGCCAGGCACGTCGACGGATAGATCACAAGACCATTATGTATATTATGTATCTATCATATTAAGAATGCCGTCATGGATAAATAATGTTAAATTTAGTAACATCGGACGTAATACCAGTATAATACTTTGTAATTTATTTAGTGTTCATTTATATCAATCGGTTGAGTTAAATGTATCCTTCGTTACTTCCTTGTCTTTATTATAGTTCACTGTGAAAAGTGTTAACATAATTTATTTATAATCTAATTCTAGACATAGGTTCAATAACTTCGCTCAGGTATCCTCTAATTCCTGATTGGGTGGCGACTAACTGTAGTCGTTTTATTCCCAAAACGTACAAGTTAGCGTGGTTAAACTCATGGATAAATAATGTTAAATTTAGTAACATCGGACGTAATACCAGTATAATACTTTGCAATTTATTTAGTGTTCATTTATATCAATCGGTTGAGTTTAATGTATCCATCGTTACTTCCTTGTTTTTATTGTAGTTCACTGTGAAAAGTATCAACATAATTTATTTATAATCTAATTCTAGACATAGGTTCAATAGGTTCGCTCAGGTATCCTTTAATTCCTGATTGGGTGGCGACTAACTGAAGTCATTTTATTCCCAAAACGTACAAGTTAGCGCGGTTAAATTCTCGTGCCAATTTCAGGGCACTCCTTGTGTGGTCTCAGCCAGCATCGGAATCCTTGGTCGAATCCGAAATATCCTGTGACGGACAGTTCCGCAGTCACTGAGAAGGTAAAGCTAAACTGGCCTCTTAACAGGTTAGTGTGCTCAGTAAATCGAGGGGGTATTGCATGGCCGACAAACCATTGCAGCTTTCCAAAGTGCCGGTTCGGCCTCATTAGGAATACTATTTCCATTTCTGAACCGGGTTTTTTTTACTATTCTAAGCCAGCGCTTAACTACAATCCCACATGATGGTAAGTGGTGATGTAGCCTTAAATGCTGAAGCGCACTGATTTAACAAAAGACTATTCACTCATGCCTTGAAGACACCCACATTGTAATCGTGTTGAAAGACGCTGAGATGCTGGCAACTTATTTCACTAATAATAACGCACTTTTTAATTTTTAACATTTTTTGTCACAAAGAACCTTATTGTGGTTTATGTATAAGAAATAGGACTATGGTATCGCGGTTTTTTTAGATGGAGGAAAGATAAATATTTTTGTAGGACATAGTATTTACGTATCACTAACCTAATCACTAACGAGTGCACGCGGATTAAACACTTCGGGAGCGCTTTTTCGTTCGACTTGCTTAACGAAAATCAACATTTAAGGCTACCTGAGCGCTGTAGCCTTATGCTAGTAGATATACTATTACTCGTGAATCTGGCTATCATATACAAAAATAATTTATCAAATCTGACCGGTAGATCCAGGGATTATTTAAAAAAACCTCTTTTGCTTTATTATATTAGTATAGATTCTATCTCATTCTCTCCTATATATTTATATATTTGTCTCTTTTTAGTGTCGCTTATTCGTTTTTATTTGTTTCAAATCACAACGATACTAAAGAATTTCCAATGCAAAAATTTTTTTGAAGGCATGCGAAGTTCGCTAACACGCAATTGGGACAGCGCGGCGGACATTTCCTTGTTCTAAAACCCTCTCAGAAATTAGAAGAGGCCTATGCCTAGAAGTGGGACGTATATAGGCTGTAACTTTAACATACGTACAATTGTTTTGTGGGAGATTCAAACTTGAGGCCCATAGCGCTTTAGCCAAATGTTTATGCTATCTATTTAACCATGGTTATTTCTCAGCAAAATGAAATCTATCAACGCGAATCCCCGTTAACTTCTGAACGAAATGAGCTTCTTTTGTTACCTGATTTGTAGATTAGGACATTTACCTACATATTTAATGCATATAAATGAGTTTTAAATAATGATTTCTTAGTTAAAATATTATTTTTGTTCTTAAGTATTATTGTAATAAAATGTTGTGTAGGTACATGTCCTCGTATTTTAATATCAAAACACTTCATAATTATGCATAATAATTACCTTATTATTCAACCTACCGTTGCATCCTTAGTTTTTCCTTGTATCTGTCAAACTAATATTAAAGTAAACCTTGATTAATAAGTAACTCAAATCTCTACATAGTATAAAACAAAGTCGCTTCCCGCCGTCTGTACGCTTAGGTATTTTAAATTACGCAACGGATTTTGATGCGGTTTCCATCTATAGACAGAACGATTCAAAAGGAAGATTTATATGTATATTACATGCATATTAAATATAATATAATTCTTTGTGACTGAACTCCTTAACGGCTGGACCGATTTTGATGAAATTTTGTGTGTTTGGATCCGGTAGGTGTCGTTGTTTTCGAGATCCAGAAATCAACCGTGCGAAGCCTAGACAGATCGCTAGTATACTATAATAAGTACTAGAATTTGCCCAGGCTTCACTGTGTGCCTGTGTACATAAACAACAATACAATATCTAACTTGATATTGACATAATTAGGTAATTGTTAGAATATATAATAAAATAGGTAAATCACGCGACAAGCATTAATATCATACAAATTCTGTTATGTAGTAAATTGCTGTCTTATGAAGAAGTAAGAACTAAGAACCAAAGAGAATATAATCACTACGTTTAGTAAGACCGTTGAATATGAAGTTACTTACATCATCAATGTAAGTGATGATATTTAATTATGAATAAACAACAAGATTCATATAAAGTTATTAGGTGCCACTTATTACCATATTGCATTAAATTATTATCATTTTAATAATATAAAAAAATACTTCAATTATTATTTACTAAAAGTAATTAATTACTTATGTCGTTGTACTTGTGCGGTTGCATTAAACATTTTGTAAATATGATACAGACCTTAAACTGTCTACTATTATGTACTTTGAATTAACAATTTTATTAATGCATAGTAGAACAGAAGAACAATATCTTCCTATTAGCCGATACGGGTGTGGAACAACTTTTGAATACATTCGGAACCTGTCGCAAAAAATTTGATAGTGCCAATAGTGTATACGACGACAACAAGCACTTCCTCGTAGGTTGAAATCTACCTGTAGGCTAAGCAATGGTCACGCAATAACTTCGGAAGTTATAAGGATGCAGTTTCAGAGACAGGTACATTTAGAGCGCAGCTTGACCCAAAAACTAAAACTTTGTATTTTTGGACAAGTGATAAAAATGATAACTAAAGCTTAGATTTGAACCCAGACAACTCGGTCAGCCAAGCCAAGCTACTCATACCACCAGGCCACGGTCATCACAGCACCGACAGATTAACATCTCTGAGGAGGTATCGCTGTTACCATAATGCTAAGTGAGTGTCCATTATCATTGTTATAATCGAATGTTATATTTAATCATTTGTAATAATTTCTTTGTGTTTTATTATTATGGCTAGCTAAAGCTATTGAATCAGGCCGACAACAAAAAACTCATTCGTCGACGATTCTCGCCGTTGTGGTTTTGGCGTCTCAGCCCAGAGATAAAAACAGTACTCCGTATGAACCCAAACTTCCGCTTTGTTGCAACGGTTGCCCCTAAATGAGAAGAACCCGAAGGGATTCTTTTCAGCGGATAAAAGAGGAAAGTTTTTGATCTTAAATTACATTTTCTTTATTCGAACTCATGTGAAATGCAATCAGAAACAGATATTGTGAAAGAAGTCATTAAAATGTAAGATACACTCCAAATCTATACATATAATAAATCTGTAGAAAAGTGTCTGTAATTCTAAGATATTCTTGAAAAAACAAGTCCAGGGGACTAAATAAAGGGTTCTGAAGCCAAATTAATGGTTTTTAGAGTTTTTGTCTGTCTGTCGGTCTGTCTGTCTGTCTGTCTGTATGTGTATTCCGGATTCACGCAAAAACTATTGGACCGATTTACATGAAATTTTGGATGCAGATAGTTACTAACCCGAGGCGACTTCTATAAGTCAAATTATTTTACCAAGGTTACAACTATATTTTAAACATTAATTATAAATATGGCCTTTATTTGAAAAACACCCGTCATTTCGCCTATAACTAAAATATAATAGAAAATTAACAACCAAAGGAAGAAAAATACTTAACCTTCTTTTTTTTGAAGTACCTTAATTGGATAAAAAGACGCATTGTTTTTCAAATAAAGACCATATTTATAACTAAAGTTTAAAATATAGTTGTAACCTTGGTAAAATAATTTAAATGAAAACAGTAACAAAACATCTATCATTAAATGGAATCAGTAGTATATTTTGCCTTCAGTTGCTAATAAATTAAATAATATAAATATCTTACATTTATATGTTTAAATAATTAGATTTTTAAAATTATTAAACAGTTCTGAAGTTTAGTTTTTTAGTATTTTTGTTATTTTATTTTAAAAGTGTTAATTTTAATAGATAATAGTGACGTCTATCAAAAATATGAAATTTGATAAGGTTTTAATTTCAATTACTAATCTATATGTAAACTGATTAAAACCGGTCTGTCTGCAATAATTGCAAAATTTTTGATTAACAGTTTAGTTTTATATAATGTACACGACATATATAAAAATATTTTTATATATGTCGTGGCCAGATAGTAGAATTAATCACATATCATAAAGTAGTCTATCATTTTGTGATATTTAACACTGTTTGTTGACCATGTCATGATATAGCTTGACCAAATAAATGAATATAAGTCGTTTGAAGATATTAATAACTAAACACAACGTTGCTATATCATGATAATTATGGTCATATGACGATATCATTAATTCGTTTTTCACAGTTAGCAGCGCTGATAGCGTAATTTTTAACAGAAACAGAACTTTTAACAGAATTGACTTCACTTTATACATACATACATACATATAATCACGCCCCTTTCCCGTAAGGGTAAGCAGAGACCACTTCTTTCTACTTGCTACGATCCTTACATACTTGTTTCGCTTCGTCCACTTTCATTATTCCCTTCATACATGCTCTACGGTTTAGGGTACTCTTGACCTGGCCTTTTTTCAAGACGTCCCTGATTTGGTCTTGAAACGTCCGCCTAATCTACCCCTTCCAACACTTTAATTCACACTCGCCTTTCATTCACACTACACTTTTTTCGTCAATCGTTCTTCATTCATTCTCTCGAAATGGCCAAACCATCTCAGCATACCTTTCTCAATTTTTGTCACTACATCTTCTTTATGCCTTATTGATATATTAAATAAATGTTCGCTTCTATCGTTGATATTGCTAGATACTATAGTTTTGGCTTTCATTATTTCATCTAATAATAGCCATCTATTACTTCTAAATAAACTAAAATGGTAAGTAGCTGATAATATTATATAATAGAATGCGACTGAATATACGATGTAAATAATTAAAATTCATTCATGGCATCGTTGGATCTGTAATTACTAGGTAGATGTGGTCAACAATCATGCAACAAATGTTCAACAAACAAAGGTTCATTTTATTTTACTTGTCAAAGGCGGTAATCAGACTGATTAAAACATAAAATTTCATGGTACGTAAGCATTATTATATATTTTAATTGCAATTGGAAGTTTCGATTTACGTTCTCTGCGGTGAACGAAAACCTGCACATCTGAGAAGTTTCCCAGTTGAGCTCATCCCGCATTGGATTCAGCGAAACAAATACCTTTTTTTCCAAAAACTCTCTGCGGCCTGTTCCCAAAGCTGCTACTCTTTTACTTTTTATGGGCAATATATGCAGTTTTTATTTCATTCATATTTACGGGGATGTTACTTTTTTGTTTACACTCTACCGTAAATATTTACGGTTGTAAAGATGAGTAGAACTCATTATCGTCAGCCTATCAAAAGACCACTAAAATGAACATAGGCCTGCTCCATAAATTGTCAAGTAGCTGGATATTTGCTATAGTCGCCACGCTAGGCAGGCGGGTTGGCAGCCGCAGCTATTATTATTTTGATCTGTTGTCAAGAAGTTGATGCTGCCTATAAAATATCTTGTTTGTTTTCCTATGTCTCCTCTTACGACGGGACAATATGAGGCAGCGGATTCACTAAGAATAAATTTAGTAAGGAATAAAACTAATTTTAAGGATTTTATCCCGTTTACTTTTAACTTTTTTAATTCCCTATATTTTGGACACCCATGGTCACGGGACGACTGAGGTGTTTGACGACTTGATATCACAGTTAAAATAGTAGAATAGTATGCTTGGGTTTGAATTTAATTTTATTAATTAAGGGGTCCTTGGTAGATGGTAGCACTCAACCATCATCCCTATCAAAATTAGGATGTTTTTTTTTAATCTCAATAGCCTCCCGAAACATCATTGGTAGGAATCGGTGTTCTTTTGCAAGGATTTGTTGTCTATCAGATCCGATATAATTGTTGGGGCCATACTAACATGATTATAATACATGATAGATGATAGATAACATGTTGACATACTTTAGACTACCCGGATCGTCGGTGCTTCACATCAACGATATGTTCTTTTACGTGGGTTTTTATGAATTTTTCATCCGAAGATGCGTAAAAACCCCACGTAAAAAAGATAAAATTAAACGTGACAAAATCCGTAACATTAGTTTTATGCCATGTGAAGTATATATCACTAGCTCGCCAGGCAGACCTTGTTCTGCCCTTTCCAACGACCTTTCCTATAAAAATCCTTAAATTCGCAATTAAAATTTTGATGGTCATTTATCGGGATAAAAACTATCCTATCTCTCAAGTTGGACCAAAATGCACACAGTGTGCAAAATTTCATTGAAATCAGTTCAGTAGTTTAGGAGTCCATCGCGGACAAACAACGTGACACGTAATTTTTATATATAAAGATTATAGAACTGCATTTATGAAATTTTGAAGTCTACTCGAACGAAAAAAAATTATCTACATCTATTTTATGGTGCGAATCAATATTAAATAGGACCAATGACATGAATAAAATATTTCAACTAAACATTATACCGTAAATTGATAGAAGACCATGAAGTTCATCACTATTTTTAAAACTAAATTGACTTTAATTATTAATGAATGTAAGGAGTAAAACGTAAATAATAATAATAAATTTTGATTTCAAGTCAATTTACCGTTCTTATGGATACATCGGAAGACACGCCCGATATAAATAATAGTAGGTGTTGCTAGAAATATATATTCACGTATTCCTGTAGCACATTATATCTATGACAAATACCAATCATCTACGTCTAATAAACTTTTAGGATTAAAAAAAATCTTTGACAGACATAGAGACACAGATACCGAGGTGACTAAAAGTGATCGAATTTTGCTAAATTAGGCACGGAACAGCATTTAATGATGTTCCCGAATTCAAGCCGAATTCAAAAGAATAAGTTTAAAGTTTCTTTACATCCTTTCCGCCCGAATCCGAATTCAAATGAATAAGTTTAAAGTTTCTTTACACCTTTTACCTGTACCTTGTCAAAAACAACTTTATTTATTTTAATCGTATTAATATGAAGATAATGCGACTAAATGATACATAACCGGTTATATTTTTTTACGTCGAAATGCTTAATCAGAAACAGAAGTGCTCTGATCTTAAAACGGTATAAATAGGACGTCAAGAATAGCTATCATCACCATTGTTAAAGGAACCTTGCCAACATGAATACTGTAAGTTACCATACTCTCATTGTTTAATTCATATTTATATAGACATATACTTGAGGCAGCATATAAATATAACATTAATTAAACATTATTATTGTATTTATTTTTAAAATCGTAGATATATATTTACTATCCAAAAGATATAAGCTATTTTTTATATAAATAAGGGTGATAAACGAGCACACAGTCCATCTGAGGGCAATTGGATGCTGTGAACCATAAACATCTTTCGTTAATTAATAATTAAATTGTATGTGTGTTATCATCCCTGAGGAATAAGATGTAATGCCCCGTTACCACTCAAAATTGTCTCCGGTTCTCGGCACTCAACACAACATTGCTATTTCACGCTGGTATTTTGTGCGAGTGTGCTCCTTACCCGTTTAAACTGAGTCATTCCTGCAGCAGGAATAACAGAGAGCGTACCCCAAACAGGAAAAACTTAATGTTGTTACACTAAACATATTCAGTGTAAAAATGTTAGATATTAATAAAACTATTTTATTTACAGGTCCTGTGTTTTGCTCTTTTGGTGTGTGTATGCTTGGCATATGCATTGGCGCTACCGTACCCGGATGAAATAATGGCTCAAGCAGAAGGCCTACAAGCGGAAGAATCCAGACATGGAGGTTGGGGTGGAAATAATTGGGGACGCGGTGGAGGTGGCTGGGGACACGGCGGCGGCTATGGACTAGGAGGAGGCTATGGTCGCGGTGGTGGCTGGGGACACGGCGGCGGTTGGGGACATCATGGATAGGGACGCGTCTGAATAATAAAAACTACCTGGACTACTGAAATTTTATACATCTGTGCCATTAAAAATGGCATTCGTTTTTATTTGTCATTACTTTATTCTGTGATTTTAATTTTATTTAATACTAATACTACTTTAATGTGTTGAACTTCATTATGTTCCTCTATCTTAATTAGTGTAAAGTATTATTTAGTGCATAGTATTATTTAGTGTCGTACATACACCTACTTCCCAGACAAAAGGATATGAATCAGGATAAGAAGCAGTACTTTCCTGTTAACAACTCAATATAATAAAAACTTCGGTTGCCCACCCGCCAAATCTTCTGTCTACTTGTAAATCTATGGGGGAGGCCAGTATTCAGTAGTGAACTTTTGATAGGCTGTAATGATGACGATGCTGATTTATACTTATCTTTATTACCCTTAATATTTACGGTAGAATGAGAACAAAAATGTAACATCATCGAAAATATTAATAAAATAAAAACAGCAGAATAGAGCAGCAGCCTGCATACTGGCCAAAAATAGAGTTCGCTGCGCTGACCCCAACGAAGGAATACGTACTTCACATTATATAAAAATATTTTCTGAAATATTTTTTTAAATTCTCAGATATGGAGGTTTCTTTGCGATGTTTTTTTCATCGCCGAGAACGTGGTAAATCGATGAAATAGCAATTAAAAATTAAATATCTATAGCTAATATTAATAGCTAATACCAGCTCAGGGTCCAAACACTCGCTGTAAATTTCACAGTAAACAACATATTTCAACGTATCAATAAAAACCGACAGCCGATAGTGCAGAAAGATTATCGAGTCTCACCAAAAAGATCATGTCAGTTTGAATTTATAATTCCTACTTTTTACTCGCTTATATTATATTGCTATTTGCTATATTATTACTTAGTTTATTAATTGCGTCAGTTTTGCTATTGTATGTATATACAAACGGGTGTTTTAGAATTCAAGGCCAAGTATAATACAATTGTTTTTTCTTAGAACTCAACGATAAAATCTATTTCAAAACAATAAACATAATTCAAATACACAGCAAATTCACAGTATATTTGTCTGTTGATGGTAAAACTGTTTTTATAAGTTTTAATAGTAGTAAAAGCTCAAATCGTTTTTATAGGTATTTATTTAGACAAATGTAAAAATCAAGGCACGTAAAAAATGCGATATCAAATTTTGCGCCTCCGATCCTCAGACCAACAGAGTCCACTCAAATTAGCGATCAACCTCGGAATGAGGGATAATAAGCTGAATTTTCGTATAATCCTTCATTTTTGCGTTCTAAAAGTTTTCTCAAAAGTCTCTTAGTTAGTGTTTTAGTTATTCAAGGTAAAAGGTAAAAAACCAAAGTTTTTCGCGATTATCTCGGTTCCAATGTTCTAATGGTGTTAACATTTATTATAAAAATTGTAGGACACAAAATTTGTGACAAATTTTTTACGCTTACCGGTCTCTGTCGCAAAAACAACCGTTTGAGACCAGTAAGCGCGCAGCGCTCAGCCATAGGGTAACTGTAATGCAACCGTGAATATCTGTGAATACTACCTTGAATTTTAAATAATTTGTAATATTTATCAGTTTATACATTGTACTTAATAATATTTTTATATATTCATTTAATAATATTTACCTACTTTATCTAATTAAAAACACATTAAATGAAATACTACTTGCTGTATATTTTAATTCATGTACGCATACAATGGTCCTAGACCTAATGACGCATTTTTCATGAAGTGTTCGATGCATCATGAAACTTTGTTGAAAACTATCAGTCCACTCAATAAGCAAGTATTTGACTGTTTGCCTGGCCTACATGGGTATTATATTTTATTAGATGAAAATTTCAAGAAGTAAATATTTTTTTTATATTCTACTATGCCAGCGCATATCTACGATCCCACCTGATGGTAAATGGTGATGTAGCCTAAGATGGTGAAGCTCACTGTCTTAACAAAGCCTATTCACTCTTGCCTTGAAGACACCCACACAGTAATCGGATGGAAAGACAGATGCTGGCAACTTATTCCACTCCTTTGCTGTACGTCTGATGAACGACGTAGCGAACCATTTGTTTCGAATACGTGGTAAATCAACAACTAAAGGGTGGAGACTGGCCGAACATCTTGTTGTGCGATGGTGGAAGGGAGAGGGAGGAATTAAATTATGCAATTCCTGCGCACACTCTCTGAAATGCATCCTGTAGAAAACTGGCTACTTTGCGTCTGTGTTCGAGGCTGGTGAGATTAGTTTTGACCCAATTCGGGTCACCAATAAGTCTCTTAGCACGCTTTTCCATTAAGTTCAAAGCTGCTAGGTGGCATTTTGCAGCACCAGCCTACATATGGCAGCAATAATCCATGCACGACCGGACTTGCGCTTAATATAACCTAAGCAGCTGCCGCACCTTTGCAAGGACTCCCAGCTTTGGCCTTGGACTCAATGAACCGCCCGAAGTTCAGATTTGAGGATATCTCAAACCCTAACAACTGTAGGCAGTCGGTATATTCCAGTGATACATTTCGAAAAGAAGAAGCCAAGGTGAGCTAGTTCCTTTTTGCAGTGAAGAGACACGCTTGTGTTTTGGAGGCGTTGAATTTCACAAGATTGATATCGCTCCATTCGGAGACTGCCTGTAGTGTGAGATTCACACGCTCTACCATAGATTCTCTTTCGGACTGGATTTGATCCCGACTGACCCGAGGACTTGGTTGGTATCTATCTATTGTGGAGAGATATTTCGGGCATAAGCAGATCATTGGTATGCAGCAGGAAGATAGTTGCGGAGAGAACGGACCCCTGAGGAACACAGGCGTTAGTCGCCATAGGTTTGGATGAGCAGCCATCGACGACGACCCGGAGAGACCATTCACTTAGAAAGTCCTTTACCCATTCAATCAGACCAGAGGATAAACCGTACGCTGGAAGCTTACCCAAAAGGCTAGTGTGCCAAACTCTGTCAAAGGCCTTCGAGACATCAAGGGAAACAGCAAGTGCTTCCCCACTGTTCTCGAGTGCCTCGTCCCATATGGTGTGGCATACGCTACAAGGTTCCCAGCTGACCGATTTCGGCGAAACCCATATTGCCGGTCACTAAGGAGGTCATTCTGTTCTAGGTATGCCATCGAGCAGGCGTTCAATAATCTTGCAGGGTATGGAGGTAATTGAGATTGGCCGATAATTTACAGGGTCGGCACGGCTGCCTTTTTTTGGAACAGGCTGCACGTTGGCCAGCTTCTACGATTTTGGCACTATTTGCCTGTGATGCACATAAATTTAACTACAGATAAACCAATTAATAGAGAGCCTTGTCGGTTAGCTTATAAGGAAAGAGATATTGAACCAAAAAAAAAAGGAGTTCCTTGAAGGTAATATTATAAGAGAAACTAGCTTAGAATATGCTTCGCCTATTATCCTTGTGCGAAAAAAATGGTAATTATCGGTTATGCGTAGATTATAGGGATCTTAATGCAATAACGGTTAAGGAAAGATTTCCTTTACCTCATATAGATGACACATAAGCACGATTATCAGGAAAACAATTCTTTACAAATTTGGACTTATAATCTGAATATCATCATATCAAAATTGATGATGAATCTGTACGTAAGACAGCGTTTGTTACCCCTGATGGATTATATGAATATTTAAGAGTTCCATTTAGACTTGCTAATGCCCCATCAGTTTTTATGCGCGTTATACAGAAACTAGTAAATCTAGTAGGAAATTATGAAATTGTTGCGTTCATGGATGACATGTTTTTATCTACAGTCTCAGAAGATGCTGGATTATAGTTGTTACAAAAAGTTTTTGTT
The DNA here is from genome assembly GCA_963668995.1 of Parnassius mnemosyne. Classification (NCBI taxonomy): domain Eukaryota; kingdom Metazoa; phylum Arthropoda; class Insecta; order Lepidoptera; family Papilionidae; genus Parnassius; species Parnassius mnemosyne. The sequence continues at coordinate 18,132,176 of CAVLGL010000068.1, read as the reverse complement.
CAACTACGAAGATGCGATCTTAAGCTTAATATAAAGAAATGTCCATTTTTAAAGTCCGAGGTATCATTTTTGGGACATGAGATAAATGTAGAGGGCATAAGGCTCGATAGCTATAAAATAGAAGCGGTAGAAAAATTTCCTGTAGCCACAAAACACGAGCTTTGGATATTTTTAGGACTGTGTAGCAATTTTAGGAAATACATATGTCAGTTCGCTATTTTAGCAAAACCGCTTACAGACTTAACCAAAAAAATTCCGTTTGGTTTCGAAACGATATTCAGGCGCAAAGTTTTAATACATTGAAAGAAAAATTATGTTCTAGGCCAGTTCTAGTCTTGCTCGGTCCTAATTTATCATGTGAAATACATACAGGTAGAAGTAAGCTTGGAATAGGTAGTATTTTATTACAGATTCAGTATACTGGCGATCTAAAGCCTGTTTCTTACTTTAGTAGAGTAATGTCACGTGAAGAATCAAATTTTCACAGTTACAAGCTAGAACATTGGCAGTAGTTGAGTCTTTAAATCAACATCAATGGCGAGTACATCACTCACCTTCGATTTGATTTGGCAGAATCACTGGAGGACCTCAGCACTATGCTCAATGACCTCAATAGTGTCTCCCAACGGATAGGTCTTAAGATGAACATGGACAAAACAAAGATCATGTTTAATGTCCATGTCACACCTATGCCGGTAGTTGTTGGGAGCACTAAGCTCGATGTTGTTGACGAGTATGTTTACCTGGGACAAATGGTCCGACTAGGTAAGTCCAACTTCGATCGAGAGGTCAATCGACGGATTCAACTCGGTTGGGCAGCGTTCGGGAAATTACGGCACATCTTCTCGTCAGGTATACCTCAAAATTTGAATACGAGACTGTACAACCAGTGCGTGTTGCCAGTGATGACCTATGGAACTGAGACGTGGTCCTTCACTACTGGCCGGATTAGGAAGCTCAAGGTTGCTCAGCGAGCTATGGAGAGGGCTATGCTCGGAGTTTCTCTGCGTGATAAACTTAGAAATGAGTATATCGACAGTAGAACCAGAGTGACCGACATAGCACAACGGATTAGTAAGCTGAAGTGGCAATGGGCCAGCCATATAGTTCGAAGAACCGGCAACCGATGGGGAAAAAAGGTGGTGGCCTCGTACCGGCGGACGAAGTGTTGGGCGTCCCCCCACGAGATGGAGTGACGACCTGGTAAGATATGCAGGAAGTCGATGGATGCAGGTGGCTCAGGACCGTGTTTTGTGGCATTCCTTGGGGGAGGCCTATGTTCATCAGTGGACTTGTGAAGGGCTGTAATGATGATGATGATGATGATGATGAGTCTTTAAAACGTTTTCGTATTTATTTTTGTGGTAAGCCTATTAAAATATTCACCGACTGTTCCACTGTACGCTATACGTTGTTAAAAAAAATCTAGTTCCTAGGATTGCCCGTTAGTAGCTATCTATCCAAGAATATAATATTCAAATAGAATATAGACCTGGTAATCGTATGGAACATGTTGATGCGCTAAGTCAAAATTTAAAAAAAATGTTTTTCTTCTCAACGAGAATACAATAGCTCTAACCAACGCAATTATATTGTAAATGTAAATCAAATTTCAAGTGAAGACTGGTTTTCATCTATACAGATAAATTAAAAAAAAACTTAATTCTAAAGTTGACGGAAGGCAGTGCAAGTAGTGGGTTTGTTCATAACTATAAAATAAAGGACGACGGGATATATCGAATCACTCTCAATGATGAGAAACTTGTAATAGCGAACGAGGGCGCTATATGGAAATACATGCAAAGATTTCACGATAATATAGGGCATGTGAAGCTAAAACGATGTGAGGAATCATAAAATCGGATTATTGGTTTCCAAAGATGACACGCTTCATAAAAAAGTAAGTCAATTCATTCTTCTTAGAATGTGCTTATGGGAAGGGAAACTACAGAAAATCGTCAGGTGAGTTGCATCCTATTCCTAAGCCTGATTTATCTATGGACATAATCAATATTCACCATTTGGGACCTTTTAGTAAAACTACAAAGGGATTCAGTATATTTTAATGATCGTAGACTCATTTTCTAAATTTCTGTTGCCTCGCTCATCTCGAACTCTCAATTCCTCCGAGACTGTGAGAATATTAAAAGACATGTTCAGCATGTTTGGTTACTCCATGCGAATAATATACGACAGAAACTTGGCATTTATGAGCAGGTTTTTCAAAGAATTTATAACGCAGCACCAAATTCATCATACATTAAATCCCATAGCATATCCGCGATCAAAAGGTCAGGTTGAACGCTTTAACCGGACTTTACTTGATGCTTTACGTGCCCAATCTGAGGATGCCAATATGTGGACTGAGTGTTTAGCCGATATCATGTGTATCATAAATAACACAATAAATGAAAATTTGGGGTACCATCCGTATGAAATTAGTTAGTTCAGTCATAAGGGTAGATTACTTCTAAATTTATCAGGCAATACAGAGTCTGTACCTATTCAACAAAAGAGAAGTATTGAGCGGAAACTATGAAACGTATTTATGATAAGCGTCATAAACCTGAGCTAAAGTTCAAAAAAGGGGACTTAGTTTTGTGGAAACAAGCTCCCACTAGTGGACAATTCAAAAATGTTAATACGAAACTTCAAGTTTTGTACTCAGGTCCTCACTCTATACAGAAAGTTCTTCCTCATGGTGGGTATGAGATTAAAAGCATCAAGGGTATGGGGGGTTATAAAAAATTTACTGGTGTAGTTGCTGCAGATGCTCTACGTATATATCATAGTGATTGTAGTGAAACCAGCAGTGATGAGAATATTGTAACTAGAGATGATTTGATTGACCTTTTAGAGAGCTAGTATGATTTTATTTGCACCAATTGCGGTGCACTTGTTACAGGACGGCCGACTATAATAAAGATAAGAGGGGTTGTATTGAAAAGGTGTCACGTGGTGCGGTGTGCTGTCTTGGGTGACGTGGCGTTGATTTGTGATTGTTGAAGCGGAGGGGAGAGATAAATATGACGGCCATTTTTTTGGTTGTAAAATTTCATTATAAAGTTTCATGGACATTGCATATTTTTATAAATATATTAAAATTTTATTATAGAAAGCCAAGAGTTGTTTATTTCATTTGAAAAGTAAATTACGACGTTACAGTTTTTAAATTACTTACCCCTGGAGAAACTGTCTGTCCTTTTGTGAGATTTTTTTATTATATACAGTAAACACACTGTAAATCTGGTAGATTAAATCAAACATGTTTTAAATTTTTTGAAACTACTACTTTGAGGTAGTCATTATTATTATTTGATCAAACACTTTTTTTTGGGCTAATTTTTTTGCAACTAACCTGTATGCGCAGACCCAGGTAGGCCAGGCAAACGGTCAAATACTTGCTTATTGAGTGGACTGATAATTTTCAACAAAGTTTCATGTTGCATCAAACCCTTCATGAAAAATGCGTCATGAGCTCTCGGACCACTGCTTCTACTTTAACAGAGGGGAATATATGTAGGTTGCCTCGTAGGTAGTATATTTGCCTTAGTTAAATTATTTTAACCGTTTAAAACGTTTTATAGTTATATTCTGATGGTTTTTACTCAGATTAGCTTACGTAGTAGAGCTATAATGCAGCTATATTATCGGTCGGCTCGACCGGGGTGGGACCACACTCTCACAGAATATCAGCGTAAAATAGCAGCTTAGGGCTGCTGTGTTTCGTATGGTGAGTGTACAGAACCGGAAACCCTTTTTACTGTAAACGAGGCATTCCATCATAAACGTATCTGCATTTTGATTCTTAATCGAGAATAAATATAAATGCACCCATATCATACAAAAAAAAATTATTTGAGTCCCAAAACCAAATAATACACAATCTTTAACCCAATGTACACATGAAGTTAGCATAACACATCGTTCAATTTTGTTTCTAGTAAAATTAATCTCATTAAAACGTCCCATTATTTGCACAGACTTAAAATTTTTTTGACAGTTATAGAACAATGTAATGTAATTTGCCAGGAGAGCAAAACTTACCATTCACACAATCTTTTTGTAAGCGTATACTATTTATAAGTAGAGCTGAGATTAATCTAACATTTCGCGTTTGTATGAAGATTTTTTATTATTTCAACACTTTTTATGTACTAAGTTTAAAAACGGCGGACTTACTGCGATATGGCATTTTCTATCAGCCAACCGGAAAGTTAATGGAAGAAGCGTGTACTGCTGTGAGCAAGGGTGAAAAACCTAATATTGATAAAAATACACACTTAACGCATACATATACATACACATGCAAACACAGGTGTATGTCATACTTAGTATCTATAATATATTTATTAATTAATTTTACTATATTAAATGTAATATATTTTTAAATTGTTTTAACAATGATAACCCTTGTAATGTAATGCCCATGTGTTTTGTAAATTAGCCTTAAAAGATTATATATGTTATTTATTTTAAGCCATTATAGTTCTTGACGCATAAGAAAATAACATAAAGACTCATAAACGTGTCAATGTTTTCCTTGTTTTACTTACGCAAATATATTTCGTAGTTTCTTTATAGCCCATTCGCATTTTATCGCATTCTGCAAATCAGTTTATTTACTAATGTGGCATATTATGTATGAAGTCACGCAGAAGTTTAGATCTAATTTCTTTACTAATATCATAATATTAATACATAGCGCAGCTACAACCATATTATGACTCCAGCACAACAACAAATATTATCTTTTTCACTTTTGATTTTCTTTGTGACACTCTGTGGTGCCCATCGGAGGCAGATCCCAACCATGGTTTGGTCGCTCCTATAAAATAGCAACACTCTATAAGCAGGAGTGCTACCGGGCCTGGGCTGACGCATCAACGTCTCGGGATGTAAAAACCTAGCGCTCTTAAAAAGAAGTATAATTCTGCCTCCAGGTCCTTCAAAACCGTTATTGCCAAGGCAGGGTCTAAGCACATCGGCAGAATTGGTGAGAAGCTAGGTCGCCTTCGTTCGGGAACCCGTGCATTCTGGTCTCTCGCCAAGGCTGTCCAAAGAAACTTCTGTCAGCCATCTCTTCCATCTCTGCACAGAGAGGACGACTCACTGACCCATGCCGCAAAGGAGAAAACCAATCTGTTAAGCTCTCTCTTTGCGTCCAACTCGACTCTAGATGACGGGGGGGACTACACCGCCGACCATTCCGCGGTGTGAGTGATGGCTGGGTGTGCGGTTTACACAGCGCTCGGTTTGTAAATCACTCTTCTCCTTGGACGTCAGCAAGTCGAGTGGGCCTGATGGAGTCTCCGGAGTTGGCACCGGTTTTAACGCGTCTTTTTCGGTACTGCTACTCCCAAAGTGTAGTCCCTAATTCATGGAAGATAGCTTTGGTCCACCCGATTCCTAAAAAAGGCGACCGCTCAGACCCGTCCAACTACAGGCCTATCGCCATCCCCTCCTTGTTCGCCAAAGTAATGGAATCTATTATAAGCCGCCAGCTCATGAGGTACCTTGAGGTACATTGAGGATCACCAGCTGATTAGTGACCGCCAGTACGGTTTTCGTTGGCGTCGATCAGCTGGTGATCTTCTGGTCTACCTGACTCATAGATGGGCGGAGGCAGTAGAGTCCAAGAGGGTGTCTGGCACCTGGTGCTACTTTCGGAGCTCCTTCGTCGAATCCTCGGCGTCGACATATCGAATAGTGTGCAGTTTCGTGGTCACTTGGAAGGGAAGGCCAAATTGCCCTCTAAAAAGCTTGGCGTGATCAGCAGAGCGAGACAGTATTTTATCCCGGCACATCGCTTGCAACTTTACCAAGCGCAAGTTCGGCCTCACATAGAATACTGTTCCCATCTCTGGACCGGGCCGCCCCAGTGCCAGCTCCTTCTACTTGACCGCATCCAGCGTCCGAATCATCGACGACCTAGTTCTTTCTGATCGGCTTGATACACTGGCACTGCGTAGGGATGTTGCATCCCTTTGCATTTTCTATCGAATTTACCACGGGGACTGCTCGAAGGAATTGTTCTGATTAATTCCAGCCGCTAAATTTCAAATTTCAAAAACGCACATCACGTCAAAATTCACGATACCATCCTCACCATCTGGATAATTGGCGGTCCACGACTGTGCGTTTTACTAGGAGTTTTCTTCCTCGTACAACTTTTTTGTGGAATTGTTTACCACCGGCGATTATTCCGGACTGATACCGATTAGAGACCCTCAATAAAAGAGTTTACATCTTTCTAAAAGGCCGGCAACGCATCTGCAATTCCCCTCGTGTTGCGGTTGTTCATGGGTGGCAGTAGTCACTTACCATGACGTAAGCCGCATGCTCGTTTGCCCCCCTCTTCTATAAAAAAAAAATATTATTGAAAAATACATAGGAGGGAATTTTGCCATAATTGCCACACTTGGCGGAGTGGCAATTGTTTGGATAGGTTTATTTTACTTAGAAAATACATACCTTCATACAAACTTTCATGTCCTATATACCATTTTCGGGATGGAATTTCCAAAAATCTTCAAATACGTATTTCTCTTTTCAACTAAAAGCCCAAATAACAATCGGCGCCACGAATTTGTAGAACAAACAAGCGGAACCAAGGCTCCAAAATCTTTTCCAGAGATCTGTTTGCCAGAAAGAGCCAACTGTAGAAGCTGAAAACCTGACATCATGGTTTCAGGGACACACAAAACAAAGGTCATATGTAACGTCTACGTCAAACCTATGCCGGTAGTTGTTGTGTCTTGTTTACAACAACATTTTGTCTTGCGACAAATACTTCGACCGAGAGGTCAATCAACGGATTCAACTCGGCTGGGCAGCGTTTGAGGATTGCGACACATATCGTCAATTATACCCCAAAATCTGAAAACAAGATTATACAACCAGTGCATGTTGCCAGTGATTACTAATGGATCTGAGGCGTGGTCCTTCACTGCTGGCCGTATAGGGAAGCTCAAGGTCGCTCAGTGAGCTATGGAGAGGATTATACTCGGGGTTTGCATGCGAGATAGACTTAAAAGTGAGGATATCCGCAGCAGAACCAGAGTAACCGAAATAGCCCAACGGATTAGTAAGCTGGGGCGGCCCCTCACTAGACGGAGTGACGATCATAAAACATGAAAAAATGTTATGAGACTGACGTAGAGTGCCTTAAATCAGAAATATTATCCCTTACAAACTCCCTTCAAACTGTGTCCAATAAATATAAATCAGTACAAAACGAAATAAAAGAACAAATACTGGCTATGGATAACATGGTAAAGACAAGTAAATATAATGAGGAGCATTTTGACTCCTTAGTTAAACATCAATGTGAGTGTCAGCATTCAATACCAGCTCCTTCAGAGTCGATGTGGGCTGATAATGTTATACCACCACCAAAACTCTATGACAAAGCCATAGCAGAGGAGCTTAAAATAAAAAATAACTCAAATATTAACAAAAATAATATAATTGTGTATAGCGATGACATGGGAAAAATCTAGGCATAACTTTAAGTTACTCTTTAAAGAGACAAGAAATTTCAAATTGCTGCATGCCTGGAGCATATTTTAGTGACATCCAAAATAAAATTATACTTACTAAATTTTGCCCAAATAGTACAATAATAATTTTTGTTGGTAGAAAAGGCAGTGTAAACAACAAACAGTTGTTAGGATATATAACAACTTAATAACTAAATGTACACAAAATTGTCTTGTTCACACTGCCTTACATACAGGGATTGTCACAGGAAAATAATCTAAGACATAATTTAAATATGCAAATGAATAATTTAATAGATAACAATAATTTAAGTTTGACATATAATTGTAATGATAATAATGACAAATTTCATTTAGTTGGCATAAATAATTTAATAAAAAGTTTTGGACAAAAATAGGTATTACTTATCCAAATATAATTTAAGACGGGTAGCAAATGTGTTATCTTATTATTTACTTTTTAACTCAGCCAAGTTTTTGGCTACCAAGACTGCTTTTATTGAGCATGATAATCATTTGATATTTAATTTGGAATCTGTTTCAACTAATTTAAATTAGTAAATGTGACAATAGAGGCAATCTCTAGCAATAATAGGAGTTTAATTAACTTTGAATGCAGCCTACAAATAAGTAATAAAATTTATTTACACCTGGTGCATCAAAATATACAAGGCATGATGGGCAGATAATTAGAAGTTGAATTGTTTTTAAATACTAACAATATACATATCCTTTGTATTACTGAACATTGGCTAAAAGATTATAATTTCATGTTTAATTTCAGAAATCACCAGGTGGTCAGTTCCTTCAATAGAGAAAAAAGTTTACGTGATGGCTCCTTAATACTAGCAGATAAATCATTATTATATAAAGAACGTGAAGATATAGTGAGCCTCTCTGTTGAGTGAACTGTAGAAATGGCTTGTGTCAACCTCGAGCACCTCATTGTTGTAAGTGTTTACAGACCCCATGTGCTACTTATGACTATTTTGAAAGGATTGTGGAAGAAGTTTTGCTCAAACTCAGTAAACAGAACAAGTCTGTTGTAATATGTGGAGACTTTAACATCAATCTCCTTGAAACTTCTTCCATTAGTATTAAGTTTAGCTCATTGTTTAAATCGTATAATCTTGTTAATTTATTCTTAGAACCAACACGTATTGCTGAGCCTAGTGCGACCTGTATAGATAACATTTTTACAGATGTTAAGCCCTTGCATAAATCAATTATTTAAAATTTAAGTTCAGATCACCATGGACAGTTGATATCATTGCCTTACATACACAGGAAACAGAAAAATAATAAAGTTGTGTTTGTTCCAATAAATGAACATCGCTTGGAGAGGTTTAGAAGTAATATAATAAAAATACTTCCATCACTTTCATTTAAAATAGTGCTAATTATTTGTATATATTTAATTTGTATTTAAAATTATAACTTGTGAATTTAGTAGGATATTTACTTCTAAAACTTTCTCTTTTAATAGTCACAAATCATTTAATGAATGGGCGACAGTAGGAATTTATAAAAGAGCTTTATAATGAAAGATCATAAGCTACTGCAGAGTCTGTTAACAAAATTATCCATTCATTAAGCACTAAGAAAGCTCCTGGTTTTGATGAAATAAGAATTATTGATGTTAAAATTAGAAGTGATAAAATTGCACCCATTATAGCTAATCTTATAAATATATCTGTGCAAAATGGTACATATCCAGCAGAGCTAAAAACAGGTATAGTACGTCCAATCTATAAAAAAGGTAGTCCTAAAGATTATGATAACTATCGTCCAATCACGATACTGCCAATAATTGATAAAATTATTGAAAAATTTATCAGACAACAGTATCATAACAGAAAAACAGTTTGGCTTCCAACCCAAAAAAAGCACTACACAACTATTAAGTAAATTTTCAGATTCCATACACACACATCTTAATAATAAAAAACTACATGTTTTTTGTATAGTTGTATTCGTCGATTACAGCAAGCTTTTGGTACCCTGCGGCACAGTACGCTTATAGAAAAACTTAATGACTGTGGAGTAAGAGGCCCTCTCAACAAATGGTGTCAGAATTATATGCAAGACAGAACCCTATATATCAAGGTTGGAGAGGAACTCAGCTCTATGGTGAGAGTATCAGAGGGCACAGCATAGGGCTCTGTTTTGGGGCCAGTGCACTACATCACATATGTTAACGATCTGATTAACCTGATTAACAACTGTGAAATCTATCAATTTGCAGACGACACATGTTTAGTATCCGCAGACGTTAACATAAATATCGCACTACTTCGGCTCCAAACGGACTTCACCCTTCTAACAAAATGGTCCCATGATAGTGGGCTTGTTCTTAACGCCAACAAAACTAAGCTTATGTATATCAGCTCCAGCCAAAATAGGATTAATACAAGTCCTCAATTAATCGTCCACGATCACGCTTGCCTTCAATAGTTCACTCAGACCATATCAACTGCGCATGTGAACCCGTAGAAGTAGTAAAAACGCAAAAATATCTTGGACTAGTCATTGATGACCGCTTTAAATGGACCGATCACATTAACTCTGTTTGCGATAAATTGAGAGCAATTTTGGCAAAATTTTTACTAATTAAATGGAAAATACCCTTTTCAACGAAAATGCTGCTGTACAAAGCATTAGGAGAATCTGTCATATCCTACGGGCTGAGTAGTTATGGACGGACATACAAATCGCACCTAGACCTAATTTATCAACTCCAGCTAAGAATTCTTAAAGCCATCGTTTCACCTCACGTAAAAGACAAGTACAGAAACAATTATGATGGTCGATTTAGTTACTGTAAGATTATTCCCGTCCCTGAGAAAGTTAAATTAACTTTACTTAACGAACAGTATTTTAATAAAGATATACAACACTTAATTGATCATAAAAAACAGACTCGCAGTGTGTCAAAGGCTTTGCTGACAATACCACGATCTCAAAATCATTACGGAAGACAACGACTTGCCTATATTATACCCAAACTAATAAATGAATTACACTTTACACTTAAAAATGACATTACTATGCAAAATCTTCTTCTTCTTCTTCTTCTACCTAGCGTTATCCCGGTTGCTCATCCCGCCCAGCGCGGGAGAACCCAGGGTCCGCTTATTACTATGCAAAATATAAAAAGAAAATTAAAACTACATTATTTAGATGAAATAAAAAAGCATCTTACTAAATAACTATATCATATTTATGTAAGTAAAAAATGTACATATTATAAATAAATATCGATGATATTCTATGTGTTATAATACTACATTATCAAAACGGAGATTAACTAGCAACCATAGTACAGTTAAAATCTATCGCTTGTAAACACCCTGTGTACGTTCATTTGCTAGCCGGTTTTGTGCGTCTGAGTAATGACATATTTCTACTACCCGTCAATATACGTATTGTGAGCGTGTGGATCTTCGCTACGATTTTAAAGCATATTATAAGTATTTACCGTAATATGTAAAAGACAATGTCCGTACGTAGGTTAAGCAGCACCGAGTGCCGTCGATGAAGCATGGTGTACAGATAAACCTTGTTAGGTTTTTGCGACACCGTGTTTGATTAATTTAAACTTTTTTTATGTTGATTTATTAAATAAAAAAAAATAAAAAAATATATAATAGTAGTGTTATATTTAGAGATTATGTAAAAACAAATTCTAAAAAATAAATATTTACAACATTAATTTAATCTAAATTAATGTTGTATATCTTATATATCATTAATTTAAACTAAATTGGCGATACAATAATAATAATAATAATAATAATAATAATATATAATATAAAAGGACCTTCACGCTATCTTCGGGAAAGAGATAAGGGAGGTGAAGGATAAGCTTGTTCAATATGACAACCACCTGTCGGAAGCTGAAACCCGAATACACCAAGTGTAAAATCGGGTTGACACCGTGATGGCTGACGTGAAGAAAACACTGGACGACCTCAAACTTGGAGATGGAGTTACAGCTCCCGTGGTAGCTACAACACCTTCGCAAAGTGGATTCAAAGTGCCGCCGTTCAACGGGACTTCTTCATGGTCGGCCTACAAAATCCAATTCGAGGCTGTCATGAAGGCGAACGGCTGGAATAAAAGTCAGGCCATGACTGCTCTCACCCTAGGCCTGCGCGACCAGGTCATAACTGTTCTGGAAGCTCTCGGTAAGGAAGTAACTTACGAGCAGCTTCTTGAGGCATTGGACCCTCACCTGGAACACGTCTTTCGTGCGCAGCTCAAAGATTGCGTGCAACGCAGTAACGAAAACCTGCAGCAGTGGGCCCTTGAGGTGGAGAAGCTGGTTCGAAAAGCATACCAGTCTGTACGTGCGCTCATTGTAGGGAACCTGGTGCAGACATTCATCGACGGCATCCGCGAACTTGAAGTCAGAGCTGCTGTAAGGCTCGGGCACCACCAGACGCTTAAGGATGCCTTGACCTATGCACTGGCAGTGGCAGCCGTGCGGCAGGATCATCGTTCCCATCGCTTCAGAGAGGTTGCAGCAGCTACAGTTCAGGACCGCAATAACGGCTACAGCCCTAGGTGCTACGGCTCTGGGGAAAGGGGCCATCTCCGATCCAGCTGCCCTAAGCAAACTGTAGAAAGGGAAGGTGATCAATCTCGAGAGGGTAGTGCAGCACCACCCAGCTGCAGCAGGGAAACGAGTAAAAGCCAGGACTGCGGGGCGGGTGCTGCCTGATGTTAAAAGAGCCCCAAGGATTTCGATCTAACAAACCCATGATGGGAACACCCTAATCATCAAGGGCGAGGTCAACAGAACGCCGTTTAAACTGACCATAGATACTGGAGCCTCTCGCACGGTTGTCAGTTCCCAACTTATAAATCAATTCCTTGGGGACTCGATCGAATCGAGAACGCATTAATTTGGTGACAGCCACCGGTCAGCGCATACCCGTCTGTGGAGAGAAGGAGATGGAGTTGAAGCTAGGCAACATGACCTACCTGCATAATGTCATCGTGGCTGATATAATGGACGGTTGCATCCTGAGCCTAGACTTTATGAGGAAGAGTTGTTGTGAGATCGACGTTCGTGTGAGAACAAGGGGTTTTGAAATGTGCCAGCGTAAAATAGCTTAGTGCTGCTGTGTTTCGTATGGTGAGTGTAGAGAACCGGAGACCCTTTTTACTGGAAAAGAGGCATTCCATCTTAGTACTCAAGGCTGACAACGCATCTGCATTCTGATTCGCCAACGAGGATGGATGTAGATGTCTATGGGCCACAGCAACCACTTACCATCAGGTGGACTGTGTGCTCGTTTGTCACCCTATTTCTATAAGAAAAAAAAAAACGTGTGCTGAACCTTTGTGATCAGTAACAGATTATAGAAAAAGGCACATTGGTTGGTACTAGTGAGGAAGTGGATTGGTTGCATCGGTGCCAATATCTATCAACTGGGACCCCCAGCAAGAATAGACAAACAAGAGTGACCACACTTTTAGAAGACTGTCGCAGCGTTCTCTCCCCGAATGAAATGGTCAAGGCGAAGAAGTTGTTACTCAAGTACGCCGATGTTTTCTCGTCAAACGAAGCTAACATAGGAAAGACTGGCTTAGTTCAACACAAAATAAATACAGGAGAAGAATTGCCTATCCATCAGCGGCCAAGAAGATTGCATGTAGCACGTGAAAAGGAAGTGGAAACCATGATTGAGGGAATGGTGAAGGATGGTGTTATTGAACCTTCATCTAGTCCATAGTGTTCACCTGTGGTGCTGGTAAAGAAGAAGGACGGCCGCATGCGGGTTTAAGTTGACTACCGCCGTCTGAATGATGTTACAAAGAAGGACAGCTATCCCTTGCCAAGAATTGATGACACGCTGGACATGCTTAAAGGCGTAAAGTGGTTTTTCATTATATGCTTGATAGGAGATATTTCTAAAGAAAAAGCTGTGGTCACGGTCTTGACGTCTCACATCTCATATTTATCTTATTTGGAAGGTGCATTAGGGAATGAAACAGTAATTTATCTTCGTAATTTCCACATAAGAGTGCAAGGTTGAAACTTTTACTACTTTCATATCACTTTCCCTATTGGTTTCTTCTCTCTTGATTCAAACTATAAAACTGGTAATCGTAAGTACTTTAATGGTATCTCACATGGTCGTGCCATTATTAAATAAATAAATAAATATATATATATATATATATATATATATATATATATATATATATATATATATATATATATATATATATATATATATATATATATATATATATATATATGCCAAATAGCAATAGTTATCTAGTTATAAAATAAAAATGTTATTTCGCTTGTTCAGACTGTTTTTGTACTTGTTATTGGGCCGTCTTTACAGATATTTTTATTACTTCATTAGAAAGGTTAAAAACCATTTCCTCATTCGACTGAGATAAAGAATTGCAAGACTAATTATTATCTTAAGTACTTTAACGATATTTCAAATAGACGTATCATTATAAAATATAAATACCAAATAACCAATAGTTATCTAGTTATAAAGTAAAAATGTTAGTTCGCATAAAACGATTATCTGTTTGGTTAAGACTGGATTTTTACTTACATGTTTTTGTACTGTAGTTACAGATATTTTTATTAGTTTATTAGGAAAGTTAAAAACCTTTTCGTATGGAGATTGTATTTATATAAATATAAGTGCAAGATTCAAAACCTATCCAACTGCAGAGAGGTGTAAGACAGGGCGACGTTACTTCCCCGAAACTCTTCTCTGCTGCATTGGAAGACGTTTTCAAGCTACTGGACTGGAAAGGATATGGTTTCAACATCAGTGGCGAGTACATCACTCACCTTCAATTTGCCGACGATATAGTCCTTATGGCAGAATCGCTGGAAGACCTAAGCACTATGCTCAATGACCTCAATAGTGTCTCCCAACGGATAGGCCTTAAGATGAACATGGACTAAACAAAGATCATGTTTAATGTCCACGTCACACCTATGCTGGTAGTTGTTGGGAGCATTAAGCTCGAAGTTGTTGACGAGTATTAGTAGTAACTTCGACCGAGAGGTCAATCGACGGATTCAACTCGGTTGGGCAGCGTTCGGGAAATTACGGCACATCTTCTCGTCAGGTATAACTCAAAGCTTGAAAACGAGACTATACAACCAGTGCGTGTTGCCAGTGATGACCTATGGACCAGAGACGTGGTGCTCGACTGCTGGCCGGATGAGGAAGCTCAATTTCGCTCAGCAAGCTATGGAGAGAGCTATGCTCGGAGTTTCTCTGCGTAATAAACTTAGAAATGAGGATATCTGCAGTAGAACCAGAGTGACTGGCATAGCCAAACGGATTAGTAAGCTGAAGTGTCAATGCCGGCCATATAGCTCGAAGAACCGACAACCAATAGGGAAAACAGGTTCTCGAGTGGCGGCCTCATACCGGCGGAGGAAGTGTTGGGCGTCCCCCCACTAGATGGCGTGACGACCTGGTAAGACATGCAAGAAGTCGATGGATGCAGGTGGTTCAGGACCATGTTTTGTGGCATTCCTTGGGGGCGGCCTATGTTCAGCAGTGGACTTGTAAAAGGCTGTAATGATGATGATGAAATACAAGATAAAATCAGAAATCACTTTTTCTTTTTACCTAAATATCAGATTACTTCATTACTGTCATTGCGAATCTGTTCCCCGAAGATTTATCGATAAGTCATATGTACATATCATAGCACTAGTCAGTATGGAGTACAGTCGCATTCACCCCAAAAAAATTAAAAAATGTTTTTTTGGAAACTGAGCCCTGTTACCCACGGCTAGATACCATTTTCGAATAGTTTTATGTTGAAACTAGATATATTCTTATTCCTAACATCTAGTTATACATTTACAAGAGGGTATAATCACTAATAGTTGCATTAACCCCAAGGTGGGGCTAATGTAACTTTTACCTCTCTTATTGATTAAGAATGTAAATTATTAAAAAAAAACCTTCGCCTATTTGTAACGTATTTCATGTAAAAAATGTTCATTGAAAGATGTGAAATTCAGTAAGTTTATTCAAGTAACCCTTCTTATTAAGTAGCTCATGGTGGAGGACAGCAATGTTATATTTCTTTTTTAGTTGCTTTCACCCGGTTGACCTTACCGTCACATGCTTGGAAATTAATTTTAAAAATATTGATTTAAAATAATTTAAATTACAATTAAATCTTGTAGTAGCGGTGTAAGAATATCCACTACTCCATATCGTTCATTGGGTGACGTAAGAGGCGAAGGCAATTGAAACAGGAGACGAACAGCAGCATCTTCCCGATAACAACTCAAAATTAACTGTTGTTTAAATAAAACTAATTTTACGGATTTTATCGCGTATATTAACTTATTTTATATTCCCGAAGTTTCGAGCACTTTCCAGCACCCATTGCCCATGGTCACGGGGGTTCTGAGGTGTATGACGTCCCAATGTCATAGTTAACCACGGCTACCTCCATATTAAGAATTATTAATTTTTGTTCAAACATGGAAATACATGTACTTCGTACAAACTGGAACCCGCACTCTCGAATGATATAAAAAATACAAGAAAACGACCTTGAAATTTTTCATTACCCCTTAGTCTCTTTCTAATTACGGTGAACACAAAATACAAGAATTTGGGATATTATGGGGAAAAATCAGTTTATTTATATTATATTTATTTATAAAAAAATATTTAATTGAAATCAGTAGAGTTCCATTGAAACGCATGATATTAGAAAAATTAATAAGGACGAAGCTGCGGGCGGAAGTTTATTAATTAATATTATTTACATATACAAAACTTTAACCATGAACTCAGACCATCATCCTGAGCAAAATCTAAAATAATTTTTGTCCGAAAATGAAAAAAAATATCGTTTTCCCATACAAAATGTATCGGTCACGTGACCAATTTTGTATGGGAAGTCAAAAAATTATTTTAATTTTCACAAAGAAATTCCTTCACAACCTTGCTCAGCATGATGATCGTGATGAGTTCATGGTTAAAGTTTTCGGAAGGCTGTCTTTACATCCCTTATAATGTAACATTAGGAAATAATAAAACTAAAATAATAATGGTTTTTATTTACATTTATTATTACAATAGCAATAGTGTCTACAAATTTAAAATATACAATAATAATAATTAGAGGTCAAGGTTTTTACAACACAATTTTTATACATGATTGAATAGTTTTGTGAAGTTTTTGTCGCTTGGTACGAACATCACTCAACTTTCGGTCCATAAAATTTTTTAGATGCGTTCTGAGACGCATGGTCTAAAAAGAGTTTGAAATTCACAGCAACCACTTACCATCAGGTGGACTGTGTGCTCGTTTGTCACCTTATCCTATAAAAAGATAATTTTAAAATTCTAGATTAATGAAATTCAAACCAATTAATAATGTCATCCATAGGGTGATTTTTTATGGAATAAGGATGAAAAGCGAGCACACAGTCCACCTGATGGTAAGTGGTTGCTGCGGCATATAGACATCTACATCTATCCTCGATTACTAATCAAAATGCAGATGCGTTGTCACCCGTGAGGACTAAGTTGGAATGCCTCGTTTCCAGTAAAAAGGGTCTCTGGTTCTCTACGCTCAACATACGAAACACAACAGCGTTAAGCTGCTATTTTGCGCTGGTATTCTGTGAGAGCGTGGTCCTTCCCCGGTCGAGCCGACCCATTCGTGCTACAATTATACTACTAATATTGCTGCAGCATGACTCTACCGCTTATAGAATACACTATAGAATACATATAAATAAAACATTGATCGCAACTGTGGTGTGAAGTGTTGAATAATAATACTGATTAATATATTTTTAATATTAGGTTGACTCAGACTATTTGATGCCCTTTTAAATATTTTATCCGCAAAATGGACAATTTTGTACACCTTTGCGGATGGAATAAGCAATTTACCTCTATTTACAAATGTTGAAGATGGAGGTAAATTGATGCATTTATTTACATTCAAAACGTATAAATGATCAGTTTGTAAATGATTTGCAGCAATTAGCAATTTTTACAATCGTTACATTTCAGCTGTTTGACAATATTTTTTATTATATAACTGGTAATATAAAAAAGAATAGTTTTCTTATAATCCGTATGGGTGTTTTGTGATTCCAAAGCCTGCAAGTGGTTTTAAAGCGAAGGATTTCACTTCATAGCTATACCTTACACCTCGTGGTTTTTTAGATTTTTAATTTTTTTTTTACATATATTGGCCAAATTTCCTAAAATAATATTTTCTATGTCACTATTCTCTGAATACGATTTTACAATTTTTGGAACGAAGTTCTTTTATACGGTACGGATTTGGCGAATGGGGGCTAGGCGACAAAAAGTGTAATATTTTTCCATCACGACCCCTTCTGACGTAGATTACGGCCTTGACGGCTATAAGGAAGCGAGATGGAATAATATCCATCTCCGTCGCACTTTTTCTTATCTTGGCCATGAAAGAAATTTTATTTTAAATGACGAGTCTATTTAATAGACGCTAGTAATTCATTTATTGGTATTTGTTAATCAATAACATACGAAATTCCTGCAGTAGTATATTATTATTGATTAACCAATAATAATATACTACTGCAGGAATTTCGTTGCAACCGAGTGTTCCACGATAATCATGCATGTTTTATTTTATTAAAGATTTCAAATTAGTAACAGTTTTGTTGAGGCGAAATACTTTTTAAACTAATGATTTGTTTCTTATCATTAACTCCTTTTCTCGTGATAATTTAATCCTTGCTTGCACACTTATAAGCACAAAAGATTTGAATGGGGGAAGTGCTTTTGTCCATGACCTAAAAGAGTTAAAAGCTCTTACAACGAATATTTTTATAATGGACTACTTAGTTGTGAATGAATGCTATAGTCAGAACTAAAATCACAATTGAACTTTAAAAAACCACATATTACGTCTAAATCTGAAAAAATTTAGACGTAATATGTGGTTAACAATTTAATAGACTAACACAGCATGCTGAAGAAATACTATTTTGGATGTTACAATATCATCGATGTTCATATTTTCTTTTTCCGTTTCCAAAATGTTTCGAAGTAAAGACCGTGTTTATTTTTTACAAACAGAAACATTTACATTTTCTGTTTTAGCGTCACACAGCGGCCAAGATTCCTGATAAGACACAAAAATCTGATTTTCCAACACTGAATAAACAATATATTTATTACACATTAAGATAGCAATTTTATAATAATAATAATCATTTATCTCAGGCAATATTACATTACATGACCTTAATTAATGTAAACAGAAGCCCATAGATGAATACCTTATTGACCAACATACATATTTATTATAAAAATTTAAAAACATGTTAATGGCTAATTGTGTAAATTAAAAGAGCACTTACATGACTGCAAGATGGCACGTCTAACATAGTTTCCCAGGATCGTTTAGAAGTTGCACTAGTTGCATTTTCGTCATTTGACTTCAAATATAATTACGTATTAAATTAAACCTGTGACTATGTTTTCTCATAGTTACTTTAAAACATACATACTTTTATTAAAATATTCGACTCCTCATCATCCTGAACCGTATCAGGTAAATCTGATGGTTGATTTTCTTTGTTTACTATGTGTCTGAAATTAACAATATAAATTTGGTAAACAAAAATATAAAAATTATAGGAAGTTAATTAGAACTACATTTAAAAACATTAATTAACATAAACCAAAATTGTTTTTTTTTATATTTACATCTTTATTTATAGCGGTAGTGCTTATAGAGGTGTATCAAAATTATCAAAAAAATGGATTTGCTGAGACCGCAATTTTGATTAAATATGTGTAAATTTTCTTAAAAAAATCAAATACAATTAAAAACTTAGCAAAAAGTTGTACAAAAATAGCTTGTTATTATTTTTACAAATTGTAACCTTGTGATATAACATATTAAGCTGTTCCTATTTACTAGGTAACAGAATGCATTTTTCATTCTTTCTCAAAGAAATATTTTTTTGCGATTTTTTTTAAATTACTTTTCTTCCCTTGGAAACAAAACATCGCTTTGAAATAAGAAATAACAAGTACCTAACAAAAGTTCATACCTGTTCCACAGAACAATCTGCTATTTCATTTAAAAATGGTGTGACTCCTTGTCTCAGTTGTTCCCCAGTAATCATGTATTTGGTTGATATGAAATAGATTACAAATCTTTGATTTTTCAAAAAAGGGTTTTTCACACATTCCACATTATTAAACCATTTATTACTTTCACTTAGATTGGAAGGAAACCTGCAAAAAATTGAGTAATAAGAGATATAATTTTATTTTAATTTTGATGTTTCAGTGTATCATCATTCGTGTAAACAACGTTTCGAAATTTCATGCAAATCGAGCAGAGAGACCAGTCGAGAAAACCTTTTCCGTTTGTAATTAAAATGAAAATACATTACAATGTATGGTCACCCTAGTCGAAGTTATAATACAAACATGAAACATTAATTATTAAGCAAATAGCGAAGTATAATTGGAAATACTGAACCAAAATTTACATCTAAACCAAAATAACCATTTGTTTATTATAAATAACTATTAATAATAGCAATTAAAGTCGAAATATCACTAAAAATCAGTTTCACATGATGCGCAGTATTTGCATTGTGGTTCGTACTTACAAATGAAATATAATATTACATTCTGGATGCCACTCACTTTTGCAACCGCGCATAATACATTTAATGACCATTTTACTAGTTTTGCCTCTGCATTATTCTAAAATTCAAAAACAAACTTGCGAAATGAATATAAACATCATCCGCCATATACATTAATAATTATTTGACAAATAGATTTTGGGTTGTCATATAACGGCTTTTAAGAATAAATCTGAAATAGGGGAAATATGTAGGAAGCTAGGCATATAGTTCATAGTAAATCTTTATTAAGTGTTTAAAAGAAAAAGTAAACACTTGCGTGAAAATCGTTTTCATCAAGTTTTGTTATCATTTTTGACTTATAATTCTTGCCATACTGACAATTAAACTTACACTGAAATTCATGATGGCTGCCAATGGGGTAATATCAGTCGTCACGTTGGCTACCCTGTAGGGAAAACAGGGGTTACTTAAGGTCATTTGCTTATTCCTAATGTTGATATTAGGAGTGTGGGTTCCAGTTTGTCTATACTTCCGTGTGTTCAAATCTACTTTTATCGATCTTTTTAATCTGGAGGTAGCCGTGGTTAACTATGGGACGTCATACACCTCAGTCCCCCCCCCCCCCGTGACCATGAGTGCTGGAAAGTGCTCGAAATAAATCGAAAATATAAGAAATCATTATTTACTGTGGTTGTAAGCACACCTGCCAAGTGTGGCAACCACAGCAAATTTTTGGGGAGGCCTATATACAACAGCGTTTTATAGGCTGTAATAGATCGATGGATAAAAAATTCAGCTATATTTATAAACGAGTACACATAACATAGAGTCAGGTAATATGGGATGTAGCAGTCGACACGAGAACGACACAACTCACCGAGATCTAAAAATGTTTGTTTTTGCAAAAATGTTGGTTTCGATTTGGATTGGAACCCTAAACCCCAACTTAAGTTATAAGTTACCCTGAACTTGGAGGCACAGAATCACTAAGTTAGCAAGAAAATCTGAGAATTTTAACAAATATTAAAAAGGTCAAATGATATCACTGGACTGACCATTTTTTGCAGTTTAATGCCTAATTTATCATTTTTTAAACTTCGCAACTTTGTTTTTTGTGAACATATATGCAAAACCTAACCATGTTTAGTCACTGAGCTTAGGCTACTTACAATAAATCAACACAAAATATTTTTGATATTTAATAAATTTAATCACAGAGAAGAGTACGAAGTGGTCACAGTAGGTTTAGAGAACAGTAGGCCGACAAGAATCTGGAGCAACGGGCTGAGGGGCAGGTGCACGCAGCAACAGTAATCGAATTCAAATGAATGAAGGAATAACCTCAGCAGGTTACTTCGGATGTCTGCTTTTTTGAAGTGCTTCTTGGAGAGTTAAAAACCATAATTAGTAATTTAGACCGCCTACTTTAACAAAGGTAGTATCTTGAGATACTTATTCAAAATCATTGAATTTTCTATTTACATATTCACCATGTTTAAGAAATATGACATTCCAATTTTTTCGTACTGTTTTATAGTTATTTTTATTCGACCATGAAACGCATAGAGCAACACAGGCCACCGGCGGATGAAATGCAATATTCAACGTACAAGTATAAATAAAAAGGATATACTGTGTGGTCGGCAGATTGTATAATAAGTTATTATACACAAATCTCGTCTATTTGCAAATGCTCACTAGGGTTTTGCCTAAGGTATATTTCACATACATGTCTACCTACGGCTTACCACAAGTTTCTTCCGCTGATATTTCTTGATAGGTGATTTCGTGCTTTTGACAAAGTCAACACTTTAATATTATTTCATCACCAATAGTTACCATTTTTGCGCTATATTATACTTTTTTGCGTTCAGTTCATAATATGTTATATTGTATTATGCAAAATAACACTACATATAAGCAACGTAGAGAATTAAAATTAGATAGAATAATTAAACGCGATGAAATCTGCAAAAGTGATTTTATTCAATAAATATAAGAATTTATGAAAAATAAGATATTTGAAAATATGCGATTTGTATATTTGCCTAAGTCGTGCCCCGTCAAAACAGCCCCGACAAAACAGCCCCCGACAAAACAGCCCCGACAAAATAGCCCACCGACAAAACAGCCACCGTCAAAACAGCCCCAGACAAAACAGCCCAAGTCAAAATAAATACCATACATATCTATAGAATTTATAACTATACTTATACCGTGTATCTACTTCAGTTGGCGATATATGGGAAACTTTTCTATTGTGAGTTTTAGCAAGAAATTATTCCTTATAAAAATTTATACTTTACAATTTGTTCATTCCAACTATTGCAAATGTATCTGAATAATGTTTTCTACAAATGATATCAAATTTAAAATTGTAAGTGGTGTAAAACGAATGTTAATACTTTACGTGACTTTTTTTGGTTCATTTTATGTATTTTTTGTTTCGAAATCGCCCCTTCTTGGAACCTACTCATAATAGGTAAGTTAATTAAATTGAAAGCTGAATATAAAATTCCACAATATATTCACAGAAATAATTATTATTATTATATTATATTTTCATTATGTAATATACTCTGAAGATAAAAAGCACGATTATCAATGCAACTAGCAAAGTAATAATATTATACTAACTGTTTACGGGCTGTTTTGTCGGGGGCTGTTTTGACGGGGGCTGTTTTGTCGGTGAGCTGTTTTGTCGGGGCTGTTTTGTCGGGGCTATTCTGTCCGGGGCTGTTATGTCGGGGAACCTGCCTAAGTAGCACAGGTACCTAATACGTCCCAGCCCTTGTAGAAAAGTTGAATTATTTTACAATGTCTATCGATGCTGTACAAGTACCACCAGAATACATAATAATAGTAATATTATATGGAAGGAAAATGGTAAAAATAAAGCAATATTAATTATTTATTACTTATTATATGGGATTAAGAAATAATCTTAAAAATTAAATAAAAACAACCATTCACACAATTTTTTTCAATTATGGTCGTGGATGTATTGCCCGCCTAATTGTCACCGACGCAGTCCGGTACTCCCCTGATACTCTGCGTGGCTAAGTAATGTCACTCTAGTAAGAAGTCGGCAGCGAAGTTGAAGGTCACGAGGATGTTGTGTTCTCAAGGTACGCGGAAAATTTTACCGAAGCTCTTTGGATCCCAATGTAATGTGACGACAAAACAAAAATAACTTACTCCAAATAGAGTTTAAAATAACCTGCTTATAAAACATCCACGACATAATTATGCAAAATTAAAAAAAATATAATTAGAATCAAGATCGTTTTAATAAAATTATTAATTTTCAATTAATATTCCATGAAACTAAACCACTAAACTAAAACCACCCGACATCAAAATCACCCGACCGGGGA
This sequence comes from Parnassius mnemosyne, assembly GCA_963668995.1. Classification (NCBI taxonomy): domain Eukaryota; kingdom Metazoa; phylum Arthropoda; class Insecta; order Lepidoptera; family Papilionidae; genus Parnassius; species Parnassius mnemosyne. The sequence goes on along the minus strand of CAVLGL010000068.1, from coordinate 18,108,654 downwards.
TCGAAGGAAGGAAACAGTCGTGCTCATCGATGTTCATTGAACTTTAAAAAAGTGCACATAATATAGTAAATAAACTGAGCTATGTAAATAAACGATACTAATTAAACTATTAGGACAAATATAAGTAGTAAGTACTACTTGTATATATGTGTAATACATATACAAGTAGTAGGGGTTCACATATTTGATATATTGATAAAAACACAAGAAACTCGTTCAGATATACACATGTATCTTTTTAAGAACTTCGAGTACCTAGTTCTAGTCAGTCTATATCTACATAATATATCTATATCTATATACTATAGTAAAACTAACACGACGATTTCTGCACATTGAATATTTTTTTTTTAAATTTAAATAGGGTATACTATGTTATCGATACAAATGCCAAAACAATGTTTTTTGGAAACGTCTGTCTGTCTATCTGTCTATATAAGCATCACACGAAAACCTGTGAATGTATCGTGAATCATCACACTGTCTATCATAGGAGCTGGGCAGTATACATAATCTTCCCTTTTGCAGTTACATAAAGTTTTTAGCAGTTGTTGTACATTGTCGTGAAATTGAAAAATTACATTATCAGATTTTGAGTTCTTATATTATTCCTAGCCGTTATTTGCTAATCATGGTTTTTATTTAGGTGTAATAATCAGTTAATTACTTTAATTTTACAAAGAAGGAGTTATAGCTATTTTAAAGCACGGAATGGTTTTATTTTATGCAAGTTATGATATAAGACACCTATGTAATAGTTGGTGCCTTCAACGCTATGGTCTCATTAGAGCGGGAAATGTAATTGTTCTACTTTTATCTGACAAAGCTGATACAAAGAAGGTGTTCGTTTTTTGCTGTTCATGTTTATATTACTCATTATTACTCATAGGCGAAATAGCTCATTAGTTCATATACCAATGTTAACTTTTTAAATATATTGACTCTACTAAACTAAAGTCTGTAAAGACTAAAGTAAATTCGTTGTGATATATGTACAGTTTGTTTAACAGCGCCTATCTGTTAAAAGAACAAAAAGAGTAAAGACTTCAATGAAAAAATAAATTGACAGCCTGTACATGGCCCACGGCTGGGTATAGACATTTTCATATTTCTGCCAGTAGCTGGCCGACTTCATGGGGAAAGAGGGACTCTTTATGATGAACTCTTTCTTCCAGAAGCAGCCCCACAGGAAGTGGACCTGGTCGAGCCCCGACAGTTCGACAAAAATTGAGTTTGACTTCATTATGACGACTAGACGGCGACTGTTCAGTGATGTCTCAGTGATCACGAGGGTGAAAACTGGTAGTGATCACCGAAGGGGTAGAGGCACACTGAACCTGTATGTTAAAGTGGAGAGGTGTCGTCTAATGAACTCAACACTCCGTCCCCCTCGTGCTCTAATCCAAAGTCCCGAAACCTTTCAGCTCGAGTTACAAAACCATTTTCAGTGCCTAAAAGATTGCAATGCAGTGGACGATATGAATGACAAGCTCGTGGAACTGTACATGCGGTTGGAGCTAAGTTTTGCAAGACCCGCCGCAGAAGAACACAAAAACTCTCCGATCACACTCTTAATCTTATGGCTGTTAGACGGGAAATGAAGCTGCATCTTCAGTAGATTTGATAGCATACAGGCAACTGAACAGACAGATCTCCAAATGCATGCAGCGGGACTTACGCGACTTTAATACTGCTCGTATTGAAGAAGCGGTCGAGTGGAACTAGGGCTCCAAAGTCTTTGCTAGAGATCTGTCTGTCTGTCTCGAAACTGAATACCGAGTGTGACAGCATCGTTTCCGGGACACCTGAGATTTTGAGTGAGATTGAGAGGTTCTATGGGCAGTTGTACACATCATCGTTGAAACCACACGCAAGTGTGAGTAACGATCCAAGAGCAAGTGTTATCCGACACTATTCCGAAGATATTCCGGACGTCAGTCTGAGCGAGATTAGAATGGCTCTCCAGCACCTTAAAAACGGCAAGGCCCCAAGCGAGGTTAGAATTACAGCGGAGCTACTGAAAGCGCGTGGAAAACCGGTACGTGTAATCCTTCAGAAACTCTTTAATTTCGTCCTCCATGGTGGCACTACACCGGAGGTGTGGAGCAGAAGTGCGGTGGTCTTGTTCTTTAAGAAAGGCGACAATACTCTCTTGAAGAACTACAGACCGATTTCCCTTCTGAGCTGCGTCTACGTGCTGTTTTCGAGAGTCATTACGAATCATCTCGCATGCAGACTCGACAACTTCCAGCCTCCCGAATAAGCCGGTTTCCGAAAAGCTTTAGCACCACAGACCACATACATACCCTTCGGCAAATTGTACGGAAGTCCGAGGAGTACAATTTGCCACTTTGTCTGGCGTATGTGGACTATGAGAAATTCTTTGATTCCATTAAAATTTGGGCGGTGCTGCAGTCCCTCCAGCGGTGCCAAGTTGACTGTCGGTATATTGAAGTGTTGAAGTGTTTGTACAGTAGGGCTACGATGGCTATTCGAGTAGAGAACCAGAGTACGAAACCTATCCAACTGCAGATAGGTGTAAGACAGGGTGACTTTATATCCCCGAAACTCTTCAGTGCTGCATTGGAAGACGTTATCAAGCTACTGGACTGGAAAGTGTACGGTATTAACATCAATGGCGAGTACATCACTCACCTTTGATTTGCCGACAATATAGTCCTTATGGCAGAATCGCTGGAGGACCTAAGCACTATGGTCAATGACCTCAATAGTGTCTCCCAACGGATAGGTCTTATGATGAACATGAACAAAACGAAGGTCATGTATAATGTTCATGTCACCTATGCCGGTAGTTGCTGGGAGCACTAAGCTCGAAGTTGTTGACGAGTATGTTTACCTGGGACAAATAGTCCGACTAGGTAAGTCCAATTTCGACCGAGAGGTCAATCGACGGGTTCAACTCGGCTGGGCAGCGTTCGGGAAATTACGGCACATCTTCTCGTCAGATATACCTCAAAACTTGAAAATGAGACTGTACAACCAGTGCGTGTTGCCAGTGATGACCTATGGAACTGAGACGTGGTTCTTCACTGCTGGCCGTATGAGGAAACTCAAGGTCGCTCAGCGAGCTATGGATAGGGCTATGCTCGAAGTTTCTCTGCGTGATAAACATAGAAATAAGAATACCCGCAGTAGAACCAGAGTGACCGACATAGCCATAGTAATATTGGCTAACTCCTCTCTACAAAAAAGAGATTTGATAAAAAAAAATTTAAATAATATATTGACTGTATTTTGCGATTTCGTAAACTAAATACCAAAAAAAAAATAATAAAATAAATAAGTATTTATTAATAAATTACCTTTGTGGCTAAATAACGATCATCGGGACCTTCGTTCAAAAACCTTTCCACTTCATTCGATGTTAGTATTTTGACTTTTTAGTTGTAAAACCGTCTGATTGTCGTTTTAAGAAAGCATGTAGTTTTTGGGTATTCACTTATAGATAGATAGATAAAGCATTTATTTGTTTCTCCAATCACACACGTAAATTCAGTAACTAAACTAAGTACATAGTAACATATTACGAAAAAAATAATTTACAAAAACTTAAAATCTAAATGTACATGTGTGTTGCAGTTTGACAAATGGGCGATTAATATAGCTCATAGAGCAAACACTGATTTTCAGCTATTACCCTCGAGATGACGAGAAGAAAATGAGCACAGTAGTTAATCAGTGTTAATATGTATATTTGAAAGATGTGTCCTTTCAGCCCTACGATTTGCATCCTGGGCTTAATTTAGTAAAATTACTGAAGGGGCGTGTAAGTGTGTAAGTTTGCGTACAAATTAAAAGTAATACCTAAAAGGCTTAGACAGCCATGATGAGTTAGTAGGAACAAAAAATGTCGTGGTTTATAGCTGGCAAACAAAGTGTTTGGGTACACTTATATCCACGTTGTTCCTTATTTTCAGCATACTTTTTATCATCGAAAACTTCGACCATAACGTAGAAGGTTTTAATATTGCTCAGAGTTCGGAGAAGTGTGCCAATATAACATTTTCTGAAAAACTATTTGCTTCTTTCTCTTCTGTCCACGCAATAAATTTGTCGTATGTATATATGTAGCGACTTTTTGACTTTTCCGGTAAAATGTTCTCCGAAGCATTTTGTGCAATTATACTGAGTTCCGGTGGTGTTAATTCAAAAAAAATATCGTCGAAATTACTCATTTTGTGCAACAAACAACTAAACTCGCAAAGAACATTTTTGGAAAATTGCGCCAACCGTAAAAGAATATAAGCAGAGATTATATTTGTTTTAAATGAAAATTAGTACCCCTATATTAGGATTAAAATATTGATTTGTTTTTTCACAGTTACTAAGTCAATTAGCGGTCAACCACCGCAGAGTCTAGATCACCTGAAGATGCCTCGTGTAGAGGCGAAACACGTGTGGTATTGTCGTCAGTGGTGTGTCTTTCTTAGTGTAGTAGTGTTGGAAGTAGTGGTGCTGGGATAGTGGTGACGAGGACAGTACACGCAAATGAGGAAGGGCGGAAGGTGCTCTTTAAACTAGGTAAGACACATCATTTTATTTTATCTAGCGGATGTACGCAAAGTAATTTTTTACCAACTTTAATGTATGGACACTGGACTTCCGCAAAGTAACGCCTGATTCTATTAATTATTTTTAATTATCTTCTAATTATCATATTAAAACATAGATTACCTCCTAACTATGTATTAAAAGTACTCATTCCACGCGAACGAAGTCGCGGCACATCTAGTTGATTAAAAGCCTCTTCCCTGTATTCCTCAACTGGAATTCACCTTTGAAATAGTTGATTAATTGTCCATTATAGTATTTTATTTTATAAGGTTTTAGTAGACCGCAATAATCCGTTTAAGGATTAATGAAAATTAAAATTAATTTATCTAAATGAACCATCTCACGTTATTTACCTGTAACTTACCAAAACAATGTTTTATTTATATCATTCATAATATGAAGGTAATGCGATGAAAAGATACATACCGTTTATTTCCTACGTCGAAGTGCTTAGTCATAGGTAGAAGTGCTTCTGATCTTAAAGCGGTATAAATAGGGCTTCTTGAACAGCTACCATCATCATTCTTGAAGGAAACTTGCCAACATGAATACTGTAAGTCAACATACTCTCATTATTTTTTACATTATATTTATAGTTACATACTTTCGGCTAAATATATACTTAACATAATAAAACTATAATCTAAAATAAAATAAAATATTTTTTTTAAGTTTTTAAAAACGAACAAAATCATTTTACTAACCAAATGTTAAAAACTGTTGATTTTTTAAAAGGCTGCTAAACGAACACAAAGTCCATCTCGGGGTAAGTGGATACTGTGGCCCATAGACATACATTTATTATCATTTTTTTATATTATTCTAAGTTAGCGCTTAACCACAATCCCACCTGATAATAAGTAAGATGGTGAAGCGCACTGATTTAGCAAAAGCCTATGCACTCTTGCTTTGAAGACACCCACTTGTAATCAGATGAAAAGACAGATGCTGGCAACTTATTCTAGTCCTTTTCTGTACGCATGTTGAACGATGTAGCAAACCGATTGGTTCGAATGCTTTTTTTTATAGAACAAGGGTGACAAACGAGCACATAGTCCACCATCAGGTGGACTGAGTGCTCGTTTGTCGCTAACCATCAGGTAAGTGGATGCTGTGGACATAGACATCTACATCTATCCTCGATTACGAATGAAAATGCAAATGAGTTGCCACCTGTAAGGGCTAAGATGAAAGCCTCGTTGCCAGTAAAAAGGGTCTCCGGTTCTCTACACTCACCATACGAAACACAGCAGCGTTGAGCTGCTATTTTACGCTATTATTCTGTGAGAGCGTGGTCCTTCCCCGGTAGAGCAGACCCATTCGTTCCACAACCATAATATAACTACAGCATGGCTCTACCACGTGGGAATTCAACAACGAAAGGGTGGAGACTAGCCGAACGTCTGTTTGTCCGATAGTAGAAGGAAGGGGGAGGAATTAAATTATGCAATTCCTGCGCACACTCTCCGAAATGTAGAGAACTGAAAGGCTGGCTATTTTGCGACTATGCTCGAGGCTAGTAAGATTAGTTTTAATCAAATTCGGGTCACCAATAAGCCTCTTAAATCCAAAGCTAATAGGTGACATTTTGCAGCACCTCCCAGTGACAACGCACCTTCAATAAATTTTTATTGAAGGTGAATTGTCACCCCTTGACGACTAAGACGGAATGCCTCATTACCACTAAAAAGGGTACCCGATTCTCGTCACTCGCCATACAAAATATAGCAATATACCAAAAATAGCAATATATTGCTGGTATTTTATGCAAGTGTGTTCCTTCCCTGGTTAAACCAGCTTATTCGTGCTGCACGCATAATACGGCGTAGCGTGGCTCAAACTCTAAAATGATAATGTTTTTAAATACTTAACATATTCAGCGTTAACATTTTTAGATATTCATAAAGCTATTTTACTTCCAGATCCTATGTTTTACTCTTTTGATGTGTGTATGTATGGCATATGCATTGGCGCTACCGTACCCGGATGAAATAATGGCTCAAGCAGAAGGCCTACAAGCGGAAGAATCCAGACATGGAGGTTGGGGTGGAAATAATTGGGGACGCGGTGGAGGTGGCTGGGGATACGGCGGCGGCTATGGACGAGGAGGTGGCTGGGGCCACGGTGGTGGTTGGGGACACGGTGGCGGTTGGGGACAACATGGATGGGGACGCGGCTGAATAACAAAACTGCCCGGTGAATTTGAAACATTATTGTCATTAAAAAATTTATTAATTTTTATTTGTCATTTTTGTTTCTATGATTTTTATTTGATTAAACACTAATATTACATAATTATATATTTGCTTTCATTACTCCTATCTCATTAAGCGTAAAGTATTATTTAGTGTGGTAAAAGCATCTACTTCACAGACAAAGGGAATTAAACGAAATAGATAGCAGCATCTTCACCAACCCACGTGTCAAGCGTGGTACCTAGAGCAAACATTATATTTACACCGTCATATTTAGCAGATAGATTAACGGCCAGTACGCTTCCTTGAACGCTGCTATTTAACAATTATGGTTAAATTTAACAAATGATATTGAAGTCATTGAAATCGATTAAACCTATTATTTTATGTAAAATTAAGGAATATTTAAAAGTAAATTACATATTTGCTTAATTTGTTCCGAATACATACCAGATAAATTTGCCTTGTTTGAGATTTCTGCCTATTTTGAGAGTTTACGATTTACGACCTTCAAAAGCATGCCACGGGAGTTACCAAACTTCAATACAGCTCGTGTTACTTCAACACGAGCTGTATTGAAGTTTGGTTTCGCCCAATCACTACTTGTGATTGAGCGAAACCAAAACTCCAAAAACCTTTACCACCGATCTGACTGCGGCCGCGTTATTTTCGGACACCTGTGATTTTGAGTGAGATTGAGAGGTTCTACGGACAGCTGCACACATCGGCGTTGTAGTCACACGTAAGTATGCGTAACTATCTAAGGCAAGTTTCATCCGACAATTTTGCCATGATATCCCAAGCGAGATTAGAATGGCTCTCCAGCGCCTAAAATAGGAAAGCCCAGGGCAAGGATAAAATAACAGCGGAGTTTCTGAAAGCAAGTAAAAAACCGGTACTTAGTTCTTCAGAATCTTGTCAATTCCGTCTAGTGGCATTACTCCAGAGACATAGTCTTGTACTTTAAGAAACACGAAAACTCTTTATTGAATAACTACAGACCGATTTACTTTCTGAGCGCCTACATGTTTTTTTCAAAAGTCATTGCGAATCGGCCCTTACGCAGACTTGACAATTTCAAGATTCCCGAACAAGCCTGTCTCTGAAAAGGCTTACATCGGATAGAAAAAAATCCTAGTGTGGAGGTAATGTTTTAAAAAAAACATTGTAAATGTAATATAATTTAATATTCAAGGTATAGACAAAAAGGGTATGATGTGTGGCCGGCAGAATGTATGATTCGTCATTACACACACAGTCTTGTTTGCAAATGCTTACTGGTATGTAAAATGCCAAAGGCAAACTTTTTGCCTAAATTTATATACGCGTCTACGGCTTACCACAATTTTCCTTTCGTGGTTTTGAGTTTTGACAAAGTCAACAGAATGATCACTATTACACTACTATTAACAAAGTATATGTACAGTATGTGCAGATATATTATTTTAACACCAACAGTTGCGACTAAAATTAATAAACATTCCTTATTGTTTTAGCGTTCTGTACATTATACATTCTATTGTATTACGGTAAATACTGGTAGAAAAGCTAATTACCTGCATACATCATATGTATGTAACTAGTATGCGTGTTATTACTATGTATGTTATTGCTCAGGAATATACAGGAATTACCTCACATAATGTTTCTATGCTACACAACTACGACATAAGTAAAAGTTTATTCAAACACTATTTCACATTTCCCACATAAATACCAAAGTGTAATTTGCATAAAGGATTAAATTTCGCTAATTGTATAATAATAGTTATAATAATAATTTATGTTGTTTTATGGAAGGAAAATAGTAAAAATTAAGCAATGATAATTTATTCAATACTATATACGGAATTAATAAATGATTTTTAGTGTGACTATTTGTTTGTGAGGTTTTTTTTAATTATAGTCGTGTGTGTATCGCCCACCTAAGGACATTGCTCTGCGCCCATACATTGTTCGCCCTGGAACCAAGAGCATCGGAAAATTATATAAAGTGTACAGGTTCTCTCTATTACCAAGTTTAAATGTTTTATTAAGCTGAAACTGTATAAAAAGGGTTATTATAGTATAAATGAATACATGGTTGATAATAACCCCTGGGAATGAGGTGATCGCTTCCAAGCAGTTTCTAAAATAAATTTTGTAAATAGTTCGTAATCATTTATATTGTAAAATTTATTTAAAAAAAAAAGTCCCGCTGGGTTTCTTGCTGGTTCTTCCCAGGACAGAGGGTTTTTTCGAACCAGTGGTAAAGTAAAAAATGACTTTCAATAAGAATTACACATGTAATGTATATTGAATAAAATAATATTCTATTCTATTCTATGTATTTTATTGTTGATCATTAGTGAATTCGTTTGGGGCGAGGCACTCGAGAACAGTGGGAAGCATTTGCTGTTTCCCTTGATGTCTCGAAGGCCTTTGACAGAGTTTGGCACACTAGCCTTTTGGGTAAGCTTCCAGCGTACGGCTTATCCCCTGGTCTGATTGAATGGGTAAAGGACTTTCTGAGTGAACGGTCTCTCCTGGTCGTCGTCGATGGCTGCTCATCAGATCCTATGGCGACTTACGCCGGCGTTCCTCAGGGGTCCGTTCTCTCCGCAACTCTCTTTCTGCCGCATACTAATGATCTGCTTATGTCCGGTATCTATGGGTATGCAGACGATAGCACAGTTGCTGAGAGATACCCACCAAGTCCTCGGGCCAGTCAGGATCAAATCCCGGCCGAAAGAGAAACTACGGTAGAGCGTATGAATTTCAGACTACAGGCAGTCTCCGAATGGGGTGATGCCAATCTTGTGAAACTGAACGCCTCCAATACACAAGCGAGTATCTTCACTGCAAAAAGGAGCCAGCTCAACTTGCCTCTTTTTTTTCGAAATGTATCACTGGAATATACTGACCGCCTACAGTTGTTAGGGTTTGAGATATCCTCAAATCTGAACTTCGGGCGGTTCATTGAGTCCAAGGCTAAAGCAGCTGCAAGGAAGCTGGGAGTCCTTGTAAAGGTGCGGCGATACTTCATGTCGGAACAGCTGCTTACTTTATATAAAGCGCAAGTCCGGTTGTGCAAGGAGTATTGCTGCCATATATGGTGTGGTGCTGCAAAATGCCACCTAGCAGCTTTGGACTCAATGAAAAGGCGTGCTAAGAGGCTTATTGGTGACCCAAATTTGGTTATAACCAATCTTACCAGCCTCGAACACAGACGCAAAGTAGCCAGCCTTTCTGTTTTCTACAGAATGCATTTCGGAGAGTATGCGCAGGAATTGCATAATTTAATTCCTCCCTCTCACTTCCACCATCGGACAACCAGACGTTCGGCCATTCTCCTACCTTTCGTTGTTGACTTACCACGCATTCGAACCAAACGATTCGAATGCGTGGTAAAGTCAAAGTAAGGCAAAGTCATTTATCTTCATCGTGCGTACAGCAAAGGAGTGAAATAAGTTGCCAGCATCTGTATTTCCATCCAATTACACTGTGGGTGTCTTGAAGGCAAGAGTGAATAGGCTTTTCTTAAGTCAGTGCGCTTCACCATCTTAGACTACATCACCACTCACCATCAGGTGGGATCGTAGATAAGAGCTGGCTTAGTAGAATATTTAAAAAAAAAGACTGCAGCTTCATTTCCCTTCTAATATGAGATTAAGAGTGTGATCGGAGATAGTTTGAGTTCTTCTACGGCGGGTCTTGCAGAACTTAGCTCCGACCGCATGGATAGTTTCCACGAGCTTGTCATTTATATCATCCACCGCATTGCAATCTTCTAGGCACTGAAAACGGTTTTGTGACTCGAGCTGAAATTAGCGTATCAGATTGCCGAAAATTAAGTTTATGTTACGGTAGCAACACTTTTTAACTTGACACTGCATATTGTTAAGATGACCGCAAATCTGGAAGATATTAGATTTAAAAAGAACTACACAGAGGTCGAAGTAAAGGAAACTCAAGAAAAAATAGTGATTGGACGCCATAATTTAGTAAACAGAGAAGGAAATCAGATTCAAGTAAAAATAGCTGGATCAAGGAAATTAACGAAAGAATAGATACTATAACAGTAAAAAAAAAAGAAGTAAAGACAAGTAACGAAGAATATAAAGATCCAAGAGTCTATGAGAAACAAAAGCCGGAACATTTTATTACCGTATAAAATCAAGAATCCTTTCACAAGTACAGAAAGTTACATCTAATGGTACTAAGAGCAATACATCTTCAAAAGTAGTAATACCACAAAACAGACTGATTAAACCTGCAACGCCTAACAATACTAAAGAACAAAAACAAGATTCCTTTGCACTTGTTCAGAAAGTTACATCTAATGATACTAAAAGCAATACATCTTCTAAAGTAGTAATACTACAAAAAATATTGATTAAACTTGCAACGCCAAGCAATATTAAAGAAAATATAGAAGTGAAAAAGGAAACCAAGAAAACCTAAAAACATACGAAAAAAACAGCATACTATTATGTTTGGAAACCACAACGAATCAACAAAAATCAAAGAAAGCTGTAAATTTAGATACATATAATCGAACCAACAGAAAAAACGAAGAAACACAAAATGTTAGGAATGTATCATTTTAGGAAATTCTATTAGAAAAATTCTCTCAATGATCCACCAAAGACAAAAAAACGCGTGGCTAAAAACGCCGAAATCTTAACTTATAAGGAAGTTATTGATCAAATGGAAAGAGAAAAAAGAAAAGCAGAAAAAAAAGAAATCAGAAGAAAACTAATAAAGGAGAATTTGGCAAAGAAAAAGGCAATCTTGACTACTGAGTATGTTTTTGATCAAATGGAAAGAGGACAAGAAGTGAAAAAAAAGGAAAGCAGAAGAGAAACCAGTCAGATGCAAAAGAAAAATAAAAACAAGAATTTGGCGAAGAAAACAAAATAGGATATGAAACAGATAGTAATCTCAGTGCTTCATACCACAGTGATGTTTCGTCAGAGGTCAAGGATGTAGAAACTTTTTACTGAAGTTTGCTGGAAGATAACTCTGGTAGTTCTATAAACGTTGATGAAAAACCATCTTATTTAACAACAGAAATCAACCAAGTACAAAAGAAGAAACTAAGAAGACAAAACAAAAAGAAAAAAGATGTTCAACGGAAAAAAGAAGATAAGTAACATAAAAACAGAGTTAGAGGAGGTACCATCTACTTCGAAACAAGAGTTTGTATACATACCAAAAGTAGTTGATTTTATATTAGCAAAATTTAGTTCTGTTTTGGGAAAGAAAACTTATAATGCTTAATAGAAGATATTTCTAAAGAAAAAGCTGTGGTCACGGTCTTGACGTCTCATATCTCATATTTATCTTATTTGGAAGGTGCATTAGGGAATGAAACAGTAATTTATCTTCGTAATTTCCCCATAAGAGTGCAATGTTGAAACTTTTACTACTTTCATATCACTTTCCCTATTGGTTTCTTTTCTCTTGATTTAAACTATAAAACTGGTAAACGTAAGTACTTTAATGGTATCTCACATGGTCGTGCCATTATTAAATATATATATATATATATATATATATATATATATATATATATATATATGCCAAATAGCAATAGTTATCTAGTTATAAAATAAAAATGTTATTTCGCATAAAATGATTTTTTTGTTCAGACTGTTTTTGTACTTATTATTGGGCCGTCTTTACAGATATTTTTATTACTTCATTAGAAAGGTTAAAAACCATTTCCTTCTTCGAATGAGATAAAGAATTGAATTGAAAGACTCATTATTATCTTAAGTACTTTAACGAAATTTCAAATAGACGTGTCATTATAAAATATAAATGCCAAATAACCAATAGCTATCTAGTTATAAAGTAAAAATGTTAGTTCGCATAAAACGATTATCTGTTTGGTTAAGACTGGATTTTTACTTACATGTTTTTGTACTACAGTTACAGATATTTTTATTAGTTTATTAGGAAAGTTAAAAACCTTTTTGTATGGAGATTGTATTTAAATAAATATAAGTACAAAATTTAAAACCTACCCAACTGCAGAGAGGTGTAAGACAGGGCGACGTTATATTCCCGAAACTCTTCACCGCTGCATTGGAAGACGTTTTCAAGCTACTGGACTGGAAAGGATATGGTATCAACATCAATGGCGAGTACATCACTCACCTTCAATTTGCCGACGATATTGTCCTTATGGCTGAATCGCTCGAAAACCTAAGCACTATGCTCAATGACCTCAATAGTGTCTCCCAACGGATAGGCCTTAAGATGAACGTGGACAAAACAAATATCATGTTTAATGTCCATGTCACACCTATGCTGGTAGTTGTTGGGAGCAGTAAGCTCGAAGTTGTTGTACGAGTATGTTTACCTGGGACAAATATAGTCCGACTAGGTAAGTCCAACTTCGACCGAGAGGTCAATCGACGGATTCAACTCGGTTGGGCAGCGTTCGGGAAATTACGGCACATCTTCTCGTCAGGTATACCTCAAAACTTGAAAACGATGTTGTGTTGAACGTGATTGTCCCACAAATGGTCCGACTAGGTAAGTCCAACTTTTACAACATTACAACAGTTACAACTTTTTATATGTGGTAGAGCCATGCTGCATCTATATTATGGTTGTAGCACGAATAGGTCGGCTCGACCGGGGAAGGACCACGCTCTCACAGAATACCAGCGTAAAAAAGCAGCGAAACGCTGCTGTGTTTCGTATGGTGAGTGTAGAGAACCGGAGACCCTTTTTACTGGAAACGAGGCATCTGTTCCCCGAAGATTTATCGATTAGTCATATATACATATCATAGTACTAGTCAGTATAACAGTATAACAGGATGGTTTAAATAAAACTAATTTACGGATTTTATCGCGTATATTAACGCAGATTAAGAATTATTAATTTTTGTTCAAATCTACTTTTATCGATCTTTTTAATCTGGAGGTAGCCGTGGTTAACTATGACATTGGGACGTCATACACCTCAGTCCCCCCCGTGACCATGGGTGCTGGAAAGTGCTCGAAACGTTGGGAATATAAAATAAGTTAATATACGCGAAAAAATCCGTAAAATTAGTTTTATTTATATGTGTAGTGCTTGCGTAAATATAAGAAATTATTATATACTGTGGTTGCAAACACACTTGCCAAGTGTGGCAACCACAGCAAATTTTTGGGGAGGCCTATATACAACAGTGTTTTATAGGCTGTAATAGATCGATGGATAAAAAATTCAGTTATATTTATAAACGAGTACACATAACATAGAGTCAGGTAATATGGGATGTAGCAGTCGACACGAGAACGACACAACTCACCGAGATCTAAAAATGTTGGCTTTGATTTCGATTGGAACCCTAAACCCCAACTTAAGTTATAAGTTACCCTGAACTCGGAGGCACAGAATCACTAAGTTAGCAAGAAAATCTGAGAACTTTAACAAATATTAAAAAGGTCAAATGATATCACTGGACTGACCATTTTTTGCAGTTTAATGCCTAATTTATCATTTTTTAAACATCGCAACTTTGTTTTTTGTGAACATATATGCAAAACCTAACCATGTTTAGTCACTGAGCTTTTGATATTTAATAAATTTAATCACAGAGAAGAGTCCGAAGTGGTCACAGTAGGTTTAGAGAACGGTAGGCCGACAAGAATCTGGAGCAACGGGCTGAGGGGCAGGAGCACGCAGCAACAGTAATCGAATTCAAATGAATGAAGGAGTAACCTCAGCAGGTTACTTCGGATGTCTGCTTTTTTGAAGTGCTTCTTGGAGAGTTAAAAACCATAATTAGTAATTTAGACCGCCTACTTTAACAAAGGTAGTATCTTGAGATACTTTTTCAAAATCATTGAATTTTCTATTTACATATTCACCATGTTTAAAAAATATGACATTCCAATTTTTTCGTACTGTTTTTATAGTTATTTTTAAACGCATAGAGCGACACAGGCCACCGGCGGATGAAATGCAATATTCAACGTACAAGTATAAATAAAAAGGATATACTGTGTGGTCGGCAGATTGTATAATAAGTCATTGTACACAAATCTCGTCTATTTGTAAATGCTCACTAGGGTTTGCCTAAGGTATATATCACATACATGTCTACGGCTACCTCAAGCTTCTTCCGCTGATATTTCTTGATAGGTGATTTCGTGCTTTTGACAAAGTCAACACTTTAACATTGTTTCATCACCAATAGCTACCATTTTTGCGCTATATTATACTTTTTTGCTTTCAGTTCATAATATGTTATATTGTATTATGCAAAATAACACTATACCTAGTCAGGTCATAAGTATTGTCACACAGTAAAAACTTTTCTTTTAGAATGCTGGCCACAAAAAAGTTTATTGAATATTGGATTTGATTGGAGTGGACGCTTAAAGAAGACCGTGTTGCAGTTATTACGTTGCATCGTTGCGGTTACGCGCCAATTCAAATTTTTGACATACAGAAAAATTTGAATATAACCAAATGATTCGTTTATCGTACCATCAAACGATACAATGAAGACTCTAGTGTAGATGACAGGTCAAGAAGTGGTCGCCCTCGGTCTGTTAGGACTCCAGCAGTGATAAAAGCTGTGAAGGCGCGAATTCAAAGAAATCCCAAACGTAAGCAGAAACTGTTGGCCCTTCAGATGGGGTTAAGCAGAACCACGGTGAAAAGGGTGTTAAATGAAGACTTAGGGCTTCGGGCATATCGAAGAAAAACAGGACATCGTTTGAATGCTCGTCTAATGGACCTGAGACTGAAGAGATGCCGCGCTTTGTTGAAGCGATGAAAAAATTTTTACCGTAGAAGAGAGCTACAACAAACAAAATGATAAGGTGTACGCACACAGTAGTGAAGAAGCGAGCAACCGTATTCCGCGTGTCCAACGAGGTCATTTTTCATCCTCGCTCATGGTATGGTTGGGAGTTTCTTATTAGGGCTTAACAGAGGTACATTTTTGTGAGAAAGGTGTAAAAACGAATGCAGTTGTGTATCAAAATACAGTTCTGACGAACCTTGTGGAACCTGTTTCTCATACCATGTTCAATAACAGGCACTGGGTATTCCAACAAGATTCGGCGCCAGCTCATAGAGCGAAGAGCATACAAGACTGGCTGGCGGCGCGTGATATCGTCTTCATCCGGCACGAAGACTGGCCCTCCTCCAGTCCAGATTTGAATCCGTTAGATTACAAGATATGGCAACACTTGGAGGAAAAGGCGTGCTCAAAGCCTCATCCCAATTTGGAGTCACTCAAGACATCCTTGATTATGGCAGCCGCCGATATTGACATGGATCTCATTCGTGCTGCGATAGACGACTGGCCGCGCAGATTGAAGGCCTGTATTCAAAATCACATTTGATGTTGATGTTGTCGCAATGACATTTTGAATAAACTTTAGTGTCATAAGAATCTATGTTTTGTTAAGTTCATTTTGGTATATAAATGGTTACATAATGAATAAACTTGTTTCAATTATTTTATATTAAACATGTGACAGAATTTATGACCTAACTAGGTATATAAGCTACGTCGAGAATTAAAATTAAATAGAATAATTAAACGCGATGAAATCTGCAAAAGTGATTTTATTCAATAAATATAAGAATTTATGAAAAATAAGGTATTTGAAAATATGCGATTTGTATATTTGCCTAAGTAACACAGGTACCTAATACGTCCCAGCCCTTGTAGAAAAGTTGAATTATTTTACAATGTCTATCGATGCTGTACAAGTAACACCAGAATACATAATAATAGTAATATTAAAATTACTATAGTAGTAATTTGTTGTTTTATGGAAGGAAAATGGTAAAAATAAAGCAATATTAATTTATTTATTACTTATTATATGGGATTAAGAAATAATCTTAAAAATTAAATAAAAACAACCATTCACACAATTTTTTTCAATTATGGTCGTGGATGTATTGCCCGCCTAATTGTCACCGACGCAGTCCGGTACTCCCCTGATACTCTGCGTGGCTAAGTAATGTCACTCTAGTAAGAAGTCGGCAGCGAAGTTGAAGATCACGAGGATGTTGTGTTCTCATGGCAAGGGGAAAATTTTACCGAAGCTCTTTGGATCCCAATGTAATGTGATGACAAAACAAAAATAACTTACTCCAAATAGAGTTTAAAATAGCCTGCTTATAAAACACCCACGACATAATTACGCAAAATTAAAAAAAATATAATTAGAATCAAGATCGTTTTAATAAAATTATTAATTTTCAATTAACATTCCATGAACTAAACCATTAAACTAAAAACACCCGACCGGGGATCGAAGGAAGGAAACAGTCGTACTCATCGATGTTCATTGAACTTTAAAAAAGTGCACATAATACCTTTAGTAAATAGTAAATAAACTGAGCTATGTAAATAAACGATACTACTTAAACTATTAGGACAAATATAATTAGTAAATACTACTTATATATATGTGTAATACATATACAAGTAGTAGGGGCTCACATATTTGATATATTGATAAAAACACAAGAAACTCGTTCAGATATACACATGTATCTTTTTAAGAACTTCGAGTACCTAGTTCTAGTCAGTCTATATCTACATAATATATCTATATCTATATACTATAGTAAAACTAACACGACGATTTCTGTACATCGAATTTTTTTTTTTTATTTAAATTGGGTATACTATGTTATCGATACAAATGCCAAAACAATATTATTTGGAAACGTCTGTCTATCTGTCTACATACGCATCACGCGAAAACCTGTGAATGTATCGTGAATCGTCACGCTGTCTATCATAGCAGCTGAGCAGTAGACATAATCTTCCCTTTTGCAGCTACATAAAGTTTTTTAGCAGTTGTTGTACATTGTCGTGAAATTGAAAAATTACATTATCAGATTTTGAGTTCTTATATTATTCCTAGCCGTTATTTGCTAATCATGTTTTTTATTTAGGTGTAATAATCAGTTAATTACTTTAATTTTACTAAGATGGCGTTATAGCTATTTTAAAGCACGGACTGGTTTTATTATATGCAAGTTATGATATACTCGTAAAACACCTATGTAATAGTTGGTGCCTTCAACGCTATGGTCTCATTAGAGCGGGAAATGTAATTGTCCTACTTTTATCTGACAAAGCTGATACAAAGAAGGTGTTCGTTTTTTGCTGTTCATGTTTATATTACTCATTATTACTCATAGGCGATATAGCTCATTAATTCATATACCAATGTTAACTTTTTAAATATATTGACTCTACTAAACTAAAGCCTGTAAAGACTAAAGTAAATTCGTTGTGATATATGTACAGTTTGTTTAACAGCGCATATCTGTTAAAAGAACAAAAAGAGTAAAGACTTCAATTAAAAAATAAATTAACAACACGGCCCACGGCTGGGTATAGACATTTTCATATTTCTGCCAGTAGCTGGCCGACTTCATGGAGAAAGAGGGACTCTTTATGATGAACTCTTTCTTCCAGAAACGGCCCCACAGGAAGTGGACCTGGTCGAGCCCCGACGATTCGACAAAAATTGAGATTGACTTCATTATGACGACTAGACGGCGACTGTTCAGTGATGTCTCAGTGATCACGAGGGTGAAAACTGGTAGCGATCACCGAAGGGGTAGAGGCACACTGAACCTGTATATTAAGTTGGAGAGGAGTCGTCTAATGAATTCAACACTCCGTCCCCCTCGTGCTCTAATCCAAAGTCCCGAAACCTTTCAGCTCGAGTTACAAAACCATTTTCAGTGCCTAAAAGATTGCAATGCAGTGAACGATATGAATGACAAGCTCGTGGAACTGTACATGCGGTTGGAGCTAAGTTTTGCAAGACCCGCCGCAGAAGAACACAAAATCTCTCCGATCACACTCTTAATCTTATGGCTGTTAGACGGGAAATGAAGCTTCATCTTCAGTAGATTTGATAGCATACAGGCAACTGAACAGACAGATCTCCAAATGCATGCAGCTGGACTTATGCGACTTTAATACTGCTCGTATTGAAGAAGCGATCGAGTGGAACTAGGGCTCCAAAGTCTTTGCTAGAGATCTGTCTTTCTGTCTCGATACTGAATACCGAGTGTGGTAGGGTCGTTTCCGGGATACCTGAGATTTTGAGTGAGATTGAGAGGTTCTATGAGCAGCTGTACACATCATCGTTGAAACCACACGCAAGTGTGAGTAACGATCCAAGAGCGAGTCTTATCTGACACTATTCCGAAGATATCCTGGACGTCAGTCTGAGCGAGATTAGAATTACTCTCCAGCACCTTATAAACGGCAAGGCCCCAGGCGAGGTTAGAATTACAGCGGAGCTACTGAAAGCGGGTGGAAAACCGGTACGTGTAATCCTTCAGAAACTCTTTAATTCCGTCCTCCATGGTGGCACTACACCGGAGGCGTGGAGCAGAAGTGCGGTGGTCTTGTTCTTTAAGAAAGGCGACAATACTCTCTTGAATAACTACAGACCGATTTCCCTTCTGAGCCGCGTCTACGTGCTGTTTTCGAGAGTCATTACGAATCGTCTCGCATGCAGACTCAACAACTTCCTGCCTCCCGAATAAGCCGGTTTCCGAAAAGCTTTAGCACCATAGACCACATACATACCCTTCGACAAATTGTACGGAACTTCGAGGAGTACAATTTGCCACTATATCTGGCGTATGTGGACTATGAGAAAGTCTTTGATTCCATCGAAATTTGGGCGGTGCTACAGTCCCTCCCGCGGTGCCAAGTTGACTGTCGGTATACTGAAGTGTTGAAGTGTTTGTACAGTAGGGCTACGATGGCTATTCGAGTAGAGAACCAGAGTACGAAACCTATCCAACTGCAGAGAGGTGTAAGACAGGGTGACTTTATGTCCCCGAAACTCTTCAGTGCTGCATTGGAAGACGTTATCAAACTACTGGACTGGAAAGGATACGGTATTAACATCAACGGCGAGTACATCACTCACCTTTGATTTGCCGACAATATAGTCCTTATGGCAGAATCGCTGGAGGACCTAAGCACTATGCTCAATGACCTCAATAGTGTCTCCCAATGGATAGATCTTATGATGAACATGGACAAAACGAAGGTCATGTATAATGTTCATGTCACCTATGCCGATAGTTGCTGGGATCACTAAGCTCGAAGTTGTTGACGAGTATGTTTACCTGGGACAAATAGTCCGACTAGGTAAGTCCAATTTCGACCGAGAGGTCAATCGACGGGTTCAACTCGGCTGGGCAGCGTTCGGCAAATTACGGCACATCTTCTCGTCAAATGTACCTCAAAACTTGAAAATGATACAACCAGTGCGTGTTGCACTGGCGACACGCACTGGTTGTACTAGAACCACGTCTCAGTTCCATAGGTCATCACTGGATGAACTATGGAACTGAGACGTGGTTCTTCACTGCTGGCCGTATGAGGAAACTCAAGGTCGCTCAGCGAGCTATGGAGAAGTTTTTCTGCGTGATAAACTTAGAAATGAGAATACCCGCAGTAGAACCAGAGCGACCGACATAGCCGTAGTAATATTGGCTAACTCCTCTCTACAAAAAAGGGATTTGATTTTTTTTTTAAATAATATATTGATTGTATTTTGCGATTTCGTAAACTGAATACTAAAGAAAAATATAAGTATTTATTAATAAATTACCTTTGTGGCTAAATAACGATCATCGGGAGCTTCGTTCAAAAACCTTTCCACTTCATTCGATGTTAGTATTTTGACTTTTTAGTTCTAAAACCATCTGATTGTTGTTTTAAGAAAGCATTTAGTTTTTGGGTATTCACTTATATCCACGTTGTACCTTATTTTCAGCACACTTTTTATCATCGAAAACCTCAACCATAACGTAGAAGGTTTTAATATTGCTGAGAGTTCGGAGAAGTATGCCAATAACATAACATATAACATTTTCTGAAAAACTATTTGCTTTTTTCTCTTCTCTCCACGCAATAAATTTGTCGTATGTAGATATGTAGCGACTTTTTGACTTTTCCGGTAAAATGTTCTTCGAAGCATTTTGTGCAATTATACTGAGTTCCGGTGGTCATTCAAATAAAATATCGTCGAAATTACTCAATTTGTGCAACAAACAACTAAACTCGCAAAGAACATTTTTGGAAAATTGCGCCAACCGTAAAAGAATATAAGCAGAGATTCTTTTGTATTAAATGAAAATTAGTACCCCTATTTTTGGATTAAAATATTGATTTGTTTTTTCACAGTTACTAAGTCACTTAGCGGTCAGCCACCGCGGTGTCTAGATCACCTGAAGATGCCTCGTGTAGAGGCTAAACACGTGTCGTATTGTCGTCAGTGGTGTGTCTTTCTTAGTGTAGCAGTGTTGGTAGTAGTGGTGCTGGGATAGCGGTGACGGGGATAGTGCACGCATTTGAGGGAGGGCGGGAGGTGCTCTTTAAACTAGGTAAGATACATCATTTTATTTTATCTAGCGGATGTACGCAAAGTAATTTTTTACTAACTTTAATATAATGAACTTCCTCAAAGTAACGCCTAATTCTATTAATTATTTTTAATTATCTTCTAATTATCATATTAAAAATACTCATTCCACGCGAACGAAGTCGCGGCCAGTCGCGGCACATCTAGTTGATTAAAAGCGCTTCCCTGTGTTCCTCAACTGGAATTCACCTTTGAAATAGTTGATTAATTGTCCATTATAGTATTTTATTTTATAAGGCCGCAATAATCCGTTTAAGGATTAATGAAAATTAAAATTAATTTATCTAAATGAACCATCTCACGTTATTTACCTGTAACTTACCAAAACAATGTTTTATTTATATCATTCATAATATGAAGGTAATGCGATGAAAAGATACATACCGTTTATTTCCTACGTCGAAGTGCTTAGTCATAGGTAGAAGTGCTTCTGATCTTAAAGCAGTATAAATAGGGCTTCTTGAACAGCTACCATCATCATTCTTGAAGGAAACTTGCCAACATGAATACTGTAAGTCAACATACTCTCATTATTTTTTACATTATATTTATAGTTATATACTTTCTGCTAAATATATACTTAACATAATAAAACTATAATCTAAAATAAAATAAAATATTTTTTTAAGTTTTTAAAAACGAACAAAAACATTTTACTAACCAAATGTTAAAAACTGTTGATTTTTTAAAAGGCTGCTAAACGAACACAAAGTCCATCTCGGGGTAAGAGGATACTGTGGCCCATAGACATACATTTATTATCATTTTTTAATATTATTCTAAGCTAGCGCTTAACCACAATCCCACCTGATAATAAGTAAGATGGTGAAGCGCACTGATTTAGCAAAAGCCTATGCACTCTTGCCTTGAAGACACCCACTTGTAATCAGATGAAAAGACAGATGCTGGCATTGAGGTAATATATTACTAGTTACGTAGTAACATATTACCTCAATGGATGCTGGCAACTTATTCTAGTCCTTTTCTGTACACATGTTGAACGATGTAGCAAACCGATTGGTTCGAATGTTTTTTTTTTATAGAACAAGGGTGACAAACTAGCACAAAGTCCACCATCAGGTGGACTGTGTGCTCGTTTGTCGCTAACCATCAGGTAAGTGGATGCTGTAGACATAGACATCTACATCTATCCTCGATTACGAATGAAAATGCAAATGAGTTGCAAGGGCTAAGATGAAAGCCTCGTTGCCAGTAAAAAGGGTCTCCGGTTCTCTACACTCACCATACGAAACACAGCAGCGTTGAACTGCTATTTTACGCTGTTATTCTGTGAGAGCGTGGTCCTTCCCCGGTAGAGCCGACCCATTCGTTCCACAACCATAATATAACTACAGTATGGCTCTACCACGTGGGAAGTCAACAACAAAAGGGTAGAGACTAGCCGAACGTCTGTTTGTCCGATGGTAGAAGGGAGAGGGAGGAATTAAATTATGCAATTCCTGCGCACACTCTCCGAAATGTAGAGAACTGAAAGGCTGGCTATTTTGCGACTATGCTCGAGGCTAGTAAGATTAGTTTTAATCAAATTCGGGTCACCAATAAGCCTCTTAAATCCAAAGCTACTAGGTGGCATTTTGCAGCACCTCCCAGTGACAACGCACCTTCAATAAATTTTTATTGAAGGTGAATTGTCACCCCTTGACGACTAAGACGGAATGCCTCATTACCACTAAAAAGGGTACCCGATTCTCGTCACTCGCCATACAAAATATAGCAATATACCAAAAATAGCAATATATTGCTGATATTTTATGCAAGTGTGTTCCTTCCCTGGTTAAACCAGCTTATTCGTGCTGCACGCATAATACGGCGTAGCGTGGCTCAAACTTTAAAATGATAATGTTGTTAAATACTTAACATATTCAGCGTTAACATTTTTAGATATTCATAAAGCTATTTTACTTCCAGATCCTGTGTTTTGCTCTTTTGGTGTGTGTATGCTTGGCATATGCATTGGCGCTACCGTACCCGGATGAAATAATGGCTCAAACAGAAGGCCTACAAGCGGAAGAATCTAGACATGGAAGTTGGGGCGGAAATAATTGGGGACGCGGTGGAGGTGGCTGGGGATACGGCGGTGGCTATGGACGAGGAGGTGGCTGGGGCCACGGTGGTGGTTGGGGACACGGTGGCGGTTGGGGACACGGTGGCGGTTGGGGACAACATGGATGGGGACGCGGCTGAATAACAAAACTGCCCGGTGAATTTGAAACATTTTTGTCATTAAAAATTTTATTAATTTTTATTTGTCATTTTTGTTTCTATGATTTTTATTTGATTAAACACTAATATCAAATAATTATATATTTGCTTTCATTACTCCTATCTCATTAAGCGTAAAGTATTATTTAGTGTGGTAAAAGCATCTACTTCACAGACAAAGGGAAATAAAGCGAAATAGATAACAGCATCTTCACCAATCCACGTGTCAAGCGTTACCTAGAGCAAACATTATATTTACACCGTCATATTTAGCAGATAGATTAACGGCCAGTACGCTTCCTTGAACGCTGCTATTTAACAAATATGGTTAAATTTAACAAATGATATTGAAGTCATTGGCATTGATTAAACCAATTATTTTATGTAAAATTAAGGAATATTTAAAAGTAAATTACATATTTAAAAACTTAATTTGTTCCGAATACATACGAGATAAATTTGCCTTGTTTGAGATTTCTGCCTATTTTGAGTTTACGATTTACGACCTTCAAAAGCATGCCGCGAGATTTACCAAACTTCAATACAGCTCGTGTTGAAGTAGTGATTGGGCGAAACCAAAACTCCGAAAACCTTTACTACCGATCTGACTGCGGCAGCGTTATTTTCGGGGACCTGTGATTTTGAGTGAGATTGAGAGGTTCTACGGACAGCTGCACACATCGGCGTTGTAGTCACACGTAAGTATGCGTAACTATCTAAGGCAAGTTTCATCCGACAATTTTGCCATGATATCCCAAGCGAGATTAGAATGGCTCTCCAACGCCTAAAATACGAAAGCCCAGGGCAAGGATAAAATAACAGTGGAGCTTCTGAAAGCAAGTAAAAAACCGGTACTTAGTTCTTCAGAATCTTGTCAATTCCGTCTAGTGGCATTACTCCAGAGACATAGTCTTGTACTTTAAGAAACACGAAAACTCTTTATTGAATAACTATAGACCGATTTACTTTCTGAGCGCCTACATGCTTTTTTCAAAAGTCATTGCGAATCGGCCCATACGCAGACTTGATAATTTCAAGATTCCCGAACAAGCTTGTCTCTGAAGAGGCTTAAATATACTAACATCGGATAGAAGAAAATCCTAGTGTGGAGGTAATGTTTTAAAAAAAAACATTGTAAATGTAATATAATTTAATATTCAAGGTATAGACAAAAAGGGTATGATGTGTGGCCGGCAGAATGTATGATTCGTCATTACACACACAGTCTTGTTTGCAAATGCTTACTGGTATGTAAAATGCCAAAGGCAAACTTTTTGCCTAAATTAATAAATTTATATACGCGTCTACGGCTTACCACAATTTTCCTTTCGTGGTTTTGAGTTTTGACAAAGTCAACAGGATGGTCACTATTACACTACTATTAACAAAGTATATGTACAGTACGAGTATGTGCAGGTATATTATTTTAACACCAACAGTTGCGACTAAAATTAATAAACATTCGTTATTGTTTTAGCGTTCTGTACATTATACATTCTATTGTAGGTATTACGGTAAATACTGGTAGAAAAGTTAATTACCTGCATACATCATATGTATGTAACTAGTATGCGTGTTATTACTATGTATGTTATTGCTCATGAATATATAGGAATTACCTCACATAATGTTTCTATGCTACACAACTACGACATAACTAAAAGTTTATTCAAACACTATTTCACATTTCCCACATAAATACCAAAGTGTAATTTCCATAAAGGATTAAATTTCGCTAATTGTATAATAATAGTTATAATAATAATTTATATTGTTTTATGGAAGGAAAATAGTAAAAATTAAGCAATGATAATTTATTCAATACTATATACGGAAATAATAAATGATTTTTAGTGTGACTTTTTGTTTGTGAGGTTTTGTTTTTTAAATTATAGTCGTGTGTGTATCGCCCACCTAATTTACGCCGACGCAATCCGATACTCCCCTGAGACTGCTTGACCGTGTGACGTCAGCCTGGTGAGGGGTCGCTAACGAAATTGAATGTCACGAGTATGTACCGTGGGTCTCGCGGCAGGTGGAAAATTTTACTGAAGTTCGGTAGGATAGTAGTTCAATCGATAGGACCTCAATATGAAGTGACAACTAAATAAAAATAACTTACTCCGAAAAAAGTTTAAAATAGCCTGCTTATGAAAGGCGTACAGGTACAGCATGATTAGCGTACGTACAAACATGACCCGAGCAATGCGCAAAATTAAAAAATAATAATGGAAATCAAGATCATTACATACCTAAAAGCAATTGACATAAATAAAACTAAATCGCCGAGGATCAAAAGAAGGAAACGGTCAAGCGCATCGATGTTCATTGAAATTTAAAAAAATATATAGTAATAAAACGATGCTTTACTTTAAAATTAAAAGTATTAGGATAAATGTAGCTTACGTTACAAAGTTCACAAGAAACAAGTTGGCTTCGTGATTTTACAGCACACTAACGAATACTAAATAAATGTGTGCAATCACATTTTTGATATTGATAAAAACACAAAAAACTCCTTCAGGTATACAGATCTAATATCTTTTTTTAAGAACTTATTTCTTTTTAACCACTTTGTCCTCCGTAGAGTGTAAGTGTTTTCAAGTGCTCCTCGACTGACATTCTCGTTTAAAATAATTGATTAATTATCCGTTTCTTAATAGTTATCCTCTCATGTGATTTATGTTTTTACGCTTCAAGTGTCAGGGTCTGTTTTGGAGATCGCGCGATACCGGTAGGCGCTAATGTAAACAATGGTATCTTTTTACTTTTGTATGCCAGCTATATATAAAACTTATACGCATCGACTCGTTACGAATTAAGATATTTGATTCTTCTTTATAAATATTAAATTCTATTTTTATAATATTATTAATCTCATTTCAAAATTGCGTGACGTAACTTTGCCGGTTTCTTGTACATAAAGTGTAAGGATTATGAAATTAAGCCATTATGTAAAACGGTATTTGTTTTATTTGCTTAACAATACAATTATACAATACATTATATCAAAATGGATTAAAAAAATCACACCCCATCAATATATTTATAAGACGTAAGGTATATTGTTTTTAGGGTTGACTAAAATAAACTATATTGTGTTGCTCTGTAAACAAAGTTTTATATTTCATTAATTTTAAGTTCCATTACGAAACTACACTATTACAATAATAACTAAAAACAAACCTGTAAACAAAGAAACGACATTTAAAGTTTATTCCTTAATATGTCAATTCCCTTTGTAACAATTCTGTTATTAATAAACTTAAATTATAATTTTCTACAGGCAGCTTATCATTGTCAACAGTCAATACAGTCAATATGTTATTTCACAGATTCTATCTACACTACACAAATATAGATAAAACCACAGATAAAACACACAGACAAAATATTAAAGAAATACATTTTCTTTACATCTCCCCCCCTCGGGAAAGAACATTTACAACAAAATGTTCACGTAACGTTCTCATCTTCTGTTTCTTCTTCGTCAAATGAACGGACTGGAATAATTTTTGTGATGTGGAAAAGATTTGATTCAGTTTTTTTGTGACCAGTTTCAATTCTGTATATTGAGTTTGAAATTTTTTCAACTATCTCATAAGGTCCAATTCTCAGTTCATCTAATTTTTTTCTGTTTATTTTGTTTCCATTTTCCACATACACCATGTCTCCTACATTAAATTCATAGTATTTTCGATTTTTGTCGAATAGTGTTTTGTTGTAGTTATGTGATTTCATAGTATTTTCAAGTGCAGATTTTCTGTCTCTGATCCAGTCCTTATTTGATATTTCTTGTTTTAATTCATTTGGTAAAATTGTAACATCCTTACCATACAAAAGATAACTCGGTGTAAAGCCAGTGACTGAGTGAATAGTATCATTATATTTATTTACACATTCTTGAGCTATTGTTGTCCAGGCTCTTTTTTTTCCTTCTCCATTTATTTTACATCTGGTTTTGTTCACTAATGTTTGATTCAATCTCTCATTGAGGCCATTTGAGAATGGTGCATTTACTGCTGTGAAGACCAAAGGTATCCGTTTGTCATTTAAGAATTTCTTAAAATCTTTTGAATTGATTCCCGGGTATTGGTCGGTGAGAATTATACCAATGTCCTCCGTTTCTATTATGTTTGTAATTAGTTTTATAAAATCATTTGCACTCTGAGTTTTTGAGGTTGAAATAAATGCATATCTTGTAAAATGGTCTACTAACAGATGTAAATATTTTTTTGTCGATCTTGAACCTCCAAAACCTCCAATTGTATCTATAGAGACTATTTCGAAAGGCTTTGTAGCTGGACCTAGATGAGACATCAAGCCAAATCGGTCATGTCCTCTTGATTTATTTTTAATACAAATTTCACAGCTTGTACAAATTTTTTTGATGTTTTTTATCAAATTTTTGGCTGTGTATAGCGGACTAACAGTCTTTTGCATTTGTCCGATTCCAATATGGCATAGGTTTTCATGTATATTTTTTAAGAGTTTTATACTTAACTCTTCTGATAGGATTATTTTTTCTTTTTTCCTTATCTTTTTGTAGAATATACTCTGTTTTTCAATCAATTTGTTTTTGTTATTTTGTATTTCTTCATTTTTATTTTGATCTTTAACAATATCTTCCAGTTTAATTAAGTTCACAATTTTTAATTGTTCATCTGTGTTGTCATTTGATTCTAATACTGGATTTCTGCTTAGACAGTCTGCTTCCAAATTTTCTTTTCCTGGATTATATTTTATTTTGAATTCATACTGTGAGAGATAATATATTAAATCACCCAGCTCTTCATCGGTTCTAGATTTCAGATTCATGTTTTCCAATGGTTTGTGGTCTGAATAAACTGTAAATGATTTACCTATCAACCAGTATTGCCAGTATCTCACTGCTTCTTTGATAGCTAAACATTCTAAGTATATAGCTTTTTTCTTCTTTTGTGCTTCATTTAACTTTTTTGAAAAGTAAGCCACTGGTTTTTCTTTTCCATTAGGTTGTGTCTGTTTTAAAATGGCTCCTATACCTTCCAAAGAAGCATCTGTATAAATGTTGATTGGTAAATCTTGATCAAAAATTTCAAGAACTGGTTGGGAGCATAGCAGGCTTTTTATTATTTCAAATGCTTTTTGACAATCATCAGACCAAATGAACTTTTGATTTTTTCTGAGTAAATTATGCAATGGGTCTAGTATTATTGAACTTCTCGGTATATACTCATGGTAAAAATTAATTTTTCCTAGAAATTGTCTTATATTTTTCTGCGTTTTTGGAACAGGAAAATTTTTTATTGAAATTAAATTGTCCTTTACTGGTCTGATAGAATTATTTTGTATTACATGGCCCAAGTATTTTACTGAGTCTGATGCAAATGTGCATTTTTGAAATTTTAACCTGAAACCTTCTATTTTTATTGCTTCCAGCAACCGTGAAAGATGGTTAATGTGTTCAGTAAAAGATTTCGAAAATATAAGGATATCATCTATGTAATTAACCGTAAAATCAGTAAGTTTATACTTCCTCAAAATATTACTTAATATCCTCTGAAAAATTGCCGGCGAGGTCTTTAGTCCAAAAGGTAGGCATGTCCATTGGAAATGTCCTTCCTGTGTTACGAATCCTGTCTTTTTTCTATCTTCGATTCGAAGAGGAATAGACCAAAATGCAGAGTTAATATCTAGAGTTGAAAAAAAATTTGCAGTTCCTAGTCTTTATCATTAGATCTTCAATTAATGGAAATGGTTGAGCTTGAGGTACCACTATTTTATTTAAATCTCTGAAGTCTATACACAGTCGGGATTTTTTGTTTTCTTCTTTTTTAAATGCTAAAGTAACAGGTGCAGCGAATGGACTGCATGATTCCTCTATCAGATTCTTATCTAGTAATTTTGCTATTTGTTCTTCGATTTCTTTTTTATCTTCAAAAGTGCATCTGTAAGGTCTTTTACTACAATATTTATCTACTAATAAGTCTATCCTCGCTTCATATCCTTTAACAGTACCCACATCGTATTTGTTTTTTGCAAATACTGATTTATATTGGCAAATCAGTTTATTTATTTCTAATTTTTGATAGTTATTTAAATGATTTATTTTTATTTCAAAGTCTTCTTCTCTTACATGTTCATTAAAATTTATTTTGTATTCTTTCGTTGTGTTATTTTTTTTACTTTTTAATTCTGTATTTGTTTGTTTATTTGTAGAAATTTCTTCTACTATATTTTCATTTTCATTATTCAGACTCTGTTTCTGAGTTATTTTTAAATCTTCATTTTGGATTAATTTGAACTTTTTTATCAAGTCTAATCCAATTAAAAAATCATATTTGAAATTTTCATCATCAATAATGTATACATCAACACTATATTCTAAATCAAATATTTTTATTTTCAAGGTTGTCAAATCACTTGTTTTTTTAACACCATTAATAGTTACTAAATCTGCTTCATTCAAACTGTTTCTCTTTCCTTTTAGTTTTAGTAACTTAGCATTTATCAGAGAAACATTCGAACCTGAATCGTAAACTCCATATATTTTTAATTTATCATTCAATTGTAGTTTGACATTTATTAATGGTGTTTCTATTCGTTTTTTGGATAAGTTTCATTTAATTCTGCTTCTATTACCGAATTGTTTACGTGTTTAATTATATTTTTCTTTACCTTATCATCTTGTTTTGATTTAAACCAACATGTAGCTTCAGAGTGATAACGGGTACCTTTATTTAATTTTTCACAAATCTTACACGGATTGTGATCTTCATTTTTATCATAAGTCCTTACATTTGCATATTTATTCTTACCTTGAAAACTTTTTTTATTTACCATGTGTTCATATCTGCTTACTTCATTAAACAAATCTACTGTATCTTTTAATGTTTCCCTATCAATTTTATTAAGTATGAATTCTGGTAAGCCAGCTGCAATAAGATCCACCAAGGTACTTGTGTCAATTGATCTCCTCATACCCAATAAAAGTTTTTCTTTTTCCAACAATGAACCATCTTTATATTTAAATAATAATGCGTAAGTAACTGGGTTCCATCCTTTGTTTGCGAATGTTTCACAAAATTTGTTTTTCCATGTCAGCCATTCGGAGTTCATTGTTAATTTTATAATCATTGAGCTGTACCAATCTACGCAAGAACCATCCATAAACAATCTAAGCATTTCAATTTTCTTTTCATCTGTAGTCACATCAAAGCGTATGCATTCTTTTTCAAAGATATCAATCCACTGGTTTGCATTAGAATTCTTGCTTGTAAATTTTTCAATCACAAATTTTTCTGCAATATGTTTTAAGCTCTGCTGTCTATTTTCCTTTGTGGTTTCTACTAATTTCTCAAATAATCTTTCCAATGTACTTGTTTCTTTTTGACATATTTTGTCAACAAGTTTTTCTTGGTTTAATTCTTCTAGAAATTGATCCCCAAATTGTAAATTACCATCCTCATCTATGTACGTTCTTTTAAGATCTTCTGTCACAGTTATCCAGACTCTTCTAATCTGGTATCTTTTTTGTAAACTATTTTTCACTTTATTATAAGCAGCTGTTTTCATTATTTCTCTATGATGACTAGCTGATTGGAACTCTTTTGGTATTGCATACATTTTATTTTCACTCGTGGTTATTGAGGTAATAGAAAAAATGTTTGACTTTCCATCGCTTCCAGGTAATAGCGTAAATTCAAAACAAAGTTTCTCCATTTTTTTTGTTTGGATTTTATAACTAAAAATGTCGTTTTATAAGACGTAAGGTATATTGTTTTTAGGGTTGACTAAAATAAACTATATTGTGTTGCTCTGTAAACAAAGTTTTATATTTCATTAATTTTAAGTTCCATTACGAAACTACACTATTACAATAATAACTAAAAACAAACCTGTAAACAAAGAAACGACATTTAAAGTTTATTCCTTAATATGTCAATTCCCTTTGTAACAATTCTGTTATTAATAAACTTAAATTATAATTTTCTACAGGCAGCTTATCATTGTCAACAGTCAATACAGTCAATATGTTATTTCACAGATTCTATCTACACTACACAAATATAGATAAAACCACAGATAAAACACACAGACAAAATATTAAAGAAATACATTTTCTTTACATATTTATTTCACACAACAATCTTTTTAATATCTACCTCCTTTTACGCGGCAAAATAAAAACAAGTTAAAACAATCGAAAATGTTCAATTCGAAAACGTTTGAAAGCCTTACAATACGGCCTTGTCATTAATCTATGTTCTTGAAAGATTAAAACAGCGTTTTATCTTTGAACAACGTAGATTAATAATGACAAAGCGTGTTTAATTGAGAAAAGGGCACACGGGGTCGGCTGACACACGGGCATGCATGCGTTGTCAACCCGCTGCGGGTGTCATGACACTTGACGGGTTATAGTATTTTTTTTTAGTTTAGATCGTAATTTTCCGACTAAGATATTGTGAAAATTAAATAAAATTATCATAATGAAACATTTCTAATATTAAACTCATTATTATATATATATATATACAATATTCTTTTTTTAAACTTTACGCTCCCCCCCCCTCCCCCCACACACGCACACTAGGATTTTTTCCTGTATCGTGGAGGCAGTTTACAAACACAAATTGCACAAGGACAAGATCCGGAACAATTAATTCCAGGCCATGCAATTACTTGTTCCGTGCGGGATTCGAACCTGCGGCGCAGCAACTCATTGCAAAAATATAATACAAAACAACTAAAATTAATAACTTAATTATCATACACAGTAATAATTATGATATCTTGCCAAGAACGCTGGCTGCGTTTCCTCGCTGAATGGCTATAATTAGCCTTTGAGCGAGAAAAGAACCAGCCCTCTTATCATCAGCAGCAACGACTAGTCGCAAATAGGAACTCTATCTTAGGAACTTCACCGCACGTGGACCCCACAGATCGATAGTCTCTACAGCAATCATCATTATCAGCATTACAGCCCATCACAAGTCCACGGGTGAAGATAGGCCTCCCACAAAGCACGGTCCCAAACCACCTGCATCCATTGATTTCCTGCATGTCTTACCAGGTCGTCTCTCCATCTAGTGGTGGGAACCCCTACACTTCGTCTGCCGGTACGAGGCTGCTACTCGAGAACCTTTCTTCCCCATTGGTTGTCGGTTCTTTGAGCTATATGGCCGACTCATTGCCACTTCAGCTTACTAATCCGTGGGGTTATGTCAGTCACTCTGATTCTACTGCGGACATCCTCGTTTTTAAGTCTATCACGCAGAGAAGCGCTCTATAACTCCCTGAGTGACCTTGAGCTTCCTCATACGGTCAGCAGTGAAGGACCACGTCTCAGACCCATAGGTCATCACTGACGAAACGCACTGGTTGTGCAATCTACTTTTGAGGTTTTGAGGTATGCCTGATGAGAAGATGTGTCGTAATCTCCCGAACGCTGCCCAGCCGAGTTGAATCCGTCGATTGACCTCTCGGTCGCAGTTGGACTTACCTAGTCGGACTATTTATCACAGGTAAACATATACTCGCCAACAATTTCAAGCTTACTGATCCTACCAACTACGGCATAGGTG
Organism: Parnassius mnemosyne; assembly: GCA_963668995.1. Classification (NCBI taxonomy): domain Eukaryota; kingdom Metazoa; phylum Arthropoda; class Insecta; order Lepidoptera; family Papilionidae; genus Parnassius; species Parnassius mnemosyne. The sequence goes on along the minus strand of CAVLGL010000068.1, from coordinate 18,075,660 downwards.
TGACATGGACGTTAAACGAGACTTTTGTTTTGTCCATGTTCATCTTAAGACCTATCCGTTGGGAGCCACTATTGAGGTCATTATCGAGCATAGTGCTTAAGTCCTTCAGTGATTCTGCCATAAGGACTATATAAGCAAATCGAAGGTGAGTGATGTACTCGCCCATGACATTAATACCGTATCCTTTCCAGTCCAGTAGCTTGAAAACGACTTCCAATGCAGCGGTGAAAAGTTTCGGGGATATAACATCTACCCTGTCTTACATCTCTCTGCAGTTAGATAGGTTTCGTACTCTGGTTCTGTACTCGGATAGCTATCGTAGCCCTACTGTACAAGCACTTCAGCACTTCCATATACCAACAGTCAACTTGGCACCGCTGAAGGTACTACAGCACCACCCAAATTTCGACGGAATCAAAGGCTTTCTCATAGTCCACATACTCAAAACAAAGTGGCAGATTGTACTCTTCGATCTTCTGTACAATTTGCCGAAGCCCTTTTGGAAACCAGCTTGTTCGAGTGGCTGGAAGTCGTCGAGTCTGCGTGCGTGACGATTCGTAATGACTCTCAATTAAACAGCACGTAGACGCGGATCAGAAGGGAAATCGGTCTGTAGTTCTTCAAAAGAGCATTGCCGCCTTTCTTGAAGAACAAGACCACCGCACGTTTCTGCTCCATGCGTCCGGAGTAGTGCCACCATGGAGGACGGAATTAAAGAGCTTCTGAAGGACTTTAAGTACCGGTTTTCCACTCCCTTTCAAAAGCTCCGCTGTAATTCTATCCTCGCCCGGGGAGTTGCCGTTTTTAAGCTGTTGGAGAACCATTCTAATCTCACTCAGACTGACGTCCGGGATATCATCGGAATAGTGTCGAATAAGACTTGCTCTTGGATCGTTACTCACACTTCCGTGTGGCTCCAACAATGACGCGTGCAGCTGCCTATAGAACCTCTCAATCTCACTCAAAATCTTAGATGTCCCGGAAATTATGCTGCTACATTCGTTCTTCAGCTTCTACAGTTGGCTCTTTCTGGCAGACAGATCTCTGGCAAAGATTTTGGAGCCCTCGTTCCGCTCGATCGCTTCTTCAGTACGAGCCGTATTAAATTTGCATAAGTCCCGCCGCATGCATTTGGGGATCTGTCTGTGCAGTTGCCTGTATGCTGTCAAATCTAATGAAGACTCTCTCAAAACTCTCTGCCAGACCATCCGGCACTAGAACTTTTTGGTCTGTCGCCAAAGCGGTCGAGACAAACTTCTGTCGGCCTACAATGCTTCCGCTGGTAAAACCGGATGGCATACTGGCGCATACGGCTAAAGAGATAGCGGACTTGTTCGCGTCTCTCTTTGCCTACAACTCACGTCTGGACAGTGGCAACAACGTTCCACCAAAATTACATCGTTCTTAAAACGTTGCGGTGTCTAGACGTGAATAAAGCTAGTGGACCAGATGGTATACCATCTATAGTACTAAAGGCTTGTGAACCTGAGTTGTCTCCTGTGCTTTTTCCGCCTCTCAATTAGTACTGGAATTGTGCCAAAATTCTGGAAGCTGGCCAACATGCAGCCTGTTTCAAAAAAAGGCAGCCGTGCCGGCCCTGCCAATTATCAACCAATCTCAATTACCTCCATACTCTGCAAGATTATGGAGCGTATATTGAATGCCCGCTTAATGGCATACCTATACTCTATTCCAATTACGAAGTCCCATTTGACAGATGTCAATAATCAAGTACTAGTAAAGTACAGCTACAGTCAATACTTGACGATATTGATCTTCGATTACTATAACGAACAAATTAAAATCGTATTGACAGAAAAAGGATTAGCATCAAATTAAAATTCATAAAACTATTTTTTAATTTTAATTAGATAATATTACATGATATTTATCAAGATGGAACATATTCATCATCACTAGCCGAAATCGATATTTCATGGTCTGCATCATCATTATCACCCACTTCATCGTCTGTAGAATCCCCTGTATTTATTATAATTTATATAATTTATTAAAGCATAATTTTAACAGTGGTAGAGCCACGCGGCAGCTTTTCCTGTCGCACGGATGGGCCGGCTCGAACCGGGGTGTAACCACGACCTCACAGAAAACCAGCGTGAAGTAGAGGTTTACCTCTGCGTTTCGCTTGGTGAGTGCAGGTGGCCGGAGGCCCTTTTTACTGGAAATGAGGCATTCCATCTTAGTCCTCACGGGTGACAACGCATCTACATTTTGATTTGGAATAGAGGATAGATGTAGACGTCTATGGGCCGCAGCAACCACTTACTATCAGGTGGACTGTGTGCTCGTTTGTCATCCTTATCCTATAAAAAAAGAGCATAACTTATATAATTTTTAATAATTTATATAATTTATTATAGCAATCATTTTTCGATAGTCCTTGTAAGTAAAATACACATCACTAGCTAACGCATACAATGACAAATCAAAATTGGTTATTGACATCTGTCAAATGGGACTTCGTAATTGGAATAGAGTTTAGATAGAATGACGTCCTTAGTGACCGGCAATATCGGTTTCGCCGAAATCGGTTAGCTGGGGACCTTCTAGCTTATGCCACACACGTTTGGGGCGAGGCACTCGAGAACAGTGGGGAAGCACTTGCTGTTTCCCTTGATGTCTCGAAGGCCTTTGACAGAGTTTGGCACACTAGCCTTTTGGGTAAGCTTCCAGCGTACGGCTTATCCCCTGGTCTGATTGAATGGGTAAAGGACTTTCTGAGTGAACGGTCTCTCCTGGTCGTCGTCGATGGCTGCTCATCCGATCCTATGCCGACTTACGCCAGTGTTCCTCAGGGGTTCGTTCTCTCCGCAACTCTCTTTCTGCCGCATATTAATGATCTGCTTATGTCCGGTATCTATAGGTATGCAGACGATAGCACAGTTGCTGAGAGATACCAACCAAGTCTTCGGGCCAGTCAGGATCAAATCCCGGCCGAAAGAGAAACTACGGTAGAGCGTATGAACTACACACTACAGGCAGTCTCCGAATGGGGTGATGCCAATCTTGTGAAATTCAACGCCTCCAATACACAAGCGAGTATCTTCACTGCAAAAAGGAGCCAGCTCAACTTGCCGCTTTCTTTTCGAAATGTATCACTGGAATATACTTACCGGCTTCTGTTGTTAGGGTTTGAGATATCCTCAAATCTGAACTTCGGGCGGTTCAATGAGTCCAAGGCTAAAGCAGCTGCAAGGAAGCTGGGAGTCCTTGTAAAGGTGCGGCGATACTTCATGTCGGAACAGCTGCTTACTTTATATAAAGCGCAAGTCCGGTTGTGCAAGGAGTATTGCTGCCATATATGGGCTGGTGCTGCAAAATGCCACCTAGCAGCTTTGGACTCAATGGAAAGGCGTGCTAAGAGGCTTATTGGTGACCCAAATTTGGTTATAACCAATCTTACCAGCCTCGAACACAGACGCAAAGTAGCCAGCCTTTCTGTTTTCTACAGAATGCATTTCGGAGAGTATGCGCAGGAATCGCAAAATTTAATTCCTCCTTCTCCCTTCCACCATCGGACAAGCAGACGTTCGGCCACTCTCCTACCTTTCGTTGTTGACTTACCACGCATTCAAAGTAAAAAAGTCCAAGTCAAAGTAAGTCAAAGTCATTTATCTTCATCGTGCGTACAGCAAAGGAGTGAAATAAGTTGCCAGCATCTGTATTTCCATCCAATTACACTATGGGTGTCTTCAAGGCAAGAGTGAATAGGCTTTTGTTAAGTCAGTGCGCTTCACCATCTTAGACTACATCACCACTCACCATCAGGTGGGATCGTAGATAAGAGCTGGCTTAGTAGAATATTTAAAAAAAAAAGACTGCAGCTTCATTTCCCTTCTAACATGAGATTAAGAGTGTGATCGGAGATATTTTGAGTTTTTCTACGGTGGGTCTTGCAGAACTTAGCTCCGACCGCATGGATAGTTTCCACGAGCTTGTCATTTATATCATCCACTGCATTGCAATCTTCTAGGCACTGAAAACGGTTTTGTGACTCGAGCTGAAAGGTTTCGAAACTTTAGAGAGCATGTCGTTAGAGTATGAGGAGGATGGAGGGTTGACTTCATTAGATGAGGCCTCTCCAACTTAACGTTTAGATTTAGTGTGCCTCTACAGCAAATGGCACAAATATTTTAGTCATCTCTCAGAGACTTATATTTGCGCCACTTACTCAGTTCAACTGCATCTGATGCTGCCCTAGCTCTAAACAAGGTACCACTAACATAAGAGGTCGCCAAAGTGTCTACGCAAGCTCTCCCAAGGAACCAATGATATACCGTCGGGTCTCCTGTCATCGTCTCTAAATATTCCACCCACAAGGCTCTAAAACCGGGGGAACATTTATTGAAACAAGAGCCCTTCATGGTGACATCGTTCCAAAGAACCGTGCCGTTTCTTACATGAAAGACCATAGAGCCCAAACTCGTTGACGCTGCTACCACATGGGTACTGATGGGGTTGAAAAATCCCCGCTCCTAGATCCTGCGGCGATGCACAAGCTTTCCCCATCAATTAATGTGCCGAAGTTACTTAATGGTAAATCGTGGAACCAGTAACTAGATTCCTTAGTCGAAACAGCTAGAAGGCGTGCCTGATTTTGGTCACTATGCAAATTATGAAACAAATCTTTCTGCACACTCTGTACCAACGGAATATCCCACTGTTTGTAGGTTAACTTCCAGTAGATTATTCCCGCCGGGACAAAGCATTCACAATGTCTGCCCTGCCTCTGTAGCAAAGCACAGCTCTCCTTTATTATTTAAAATTATGTTACACTAGCTGTGCCCCGCGGTTTCACCCGCGTCATCACGTGTCAGAGGTGCGCGACATGACCTTGTTCTATCATTTTATAATTGCAATTAAATATTTTATTTGATAGCAATGGATGGAAAAATTGGCATAATTAATAGAGTACTTTTATCTGTCGGCATATTATGTATGATGTAGAGCGAAGTTAAGTTTTATCCACTTTCCCTCCCCCTCCCGGTTGAGCAGTTCTCGTAGTTCTCACCGGGCGGCTAGGGTTTATGTGTCGTTCGCGCGCCCTGCCAAGTATTGTATTATTTTAATTTTACATTATCTCTTAAACTATGCTTCCAAATAACATGGTATAAAGAACAAAGTTTATTTTCATAAAATTGTCTTGATGATGAAGTAACTTTCGTTCGTAAGGATAAATAGGCCTAATAATAACGCTCATAAATCACTTTTAAATTTTCAATATTTTTTGTCACAAAATACCTAATTATGGCTTATGTATAAGAAATAGACATTTGGTATCGCGGACTTTTTTTTAGATGGAGTAAAGATCTATATTTTTCTAGAACATTGTATTCACGTATCCCTAACGATAACACCAGCGTACGCGGATAAATCATTTCGGGAGTGCTTTTTCTTCTGACTTGCTTAACAAATATCCATATTTAAGGCTAGCTGAGTGATAAAGCTTAATGCTAGATAGCCTATACTATTCCTCATGAATCTAGCTATTATATACAAAAAGAATTTTTCAAATCGGACTAGTAGTTCCAGAGATTAGCGCGTTTAAATAAACAAAAAAATTCTTCCGCTTTATTATATTAATTAGTATAGATAAGTCACTTACACTGCACGGAAGCAAGCAAAGCAGGCAATGCAACGCTAGAAAGATTTCTCACACCAATACCACCAAATTTTATAGGTAAAGTAGCTTGAGTCCAGGCTGTTGTATTAAAAGTTAAGTTTAGAATTTTGTCTATAGCTATTTTAAGATATTTATTATCAATATCTTTTAAAATATCCGAACATTTCCAGACTGGACTGGAGTGGAGTAAATACGTAATAATACAAGGAGACACTATTTTAAAAGAGTAAGTGCAAAGTGGGGTTTTAGTTATACAATTTATCAAAGTCGTTTAAAAGCTGATCAAATTGTGTATTTAAAACAGGTTTAATACTATCGAAAAACAACGGGACACCGAGCAGGTATAGCGATTCCGTACTGTTTTTATTCCTGGAGAAATATGACTGAAATTTTGAATTTTCTAATTATTTCCTATGTGACGTTCTTGTGAAAGTTGTGTCACTAGTTATCATTGTTGTACCGATCGCAACGATTAGTGGTGCAGACTATATTTTTTTAATCGTGGGTTTTATCTCGTATCAAAAACACGTATATTTATTGTTCCGCTTAAAATGAACCTCTATTGTTTTTTTCTTAGTCCATAGTGTTCACTGACCTCCATATATACAAGTGTTTCCTTATAAAAATTACTTACGTCACAATAATGTCAAATACAGTTCAAGGACATTATGTGTCATCTTTTTTAATTTTGTTATAAACCCATAAACCCATCAAGTATGAAATCGATAATCGCGATGTTCTCGGACTTTACCTCAAGTAAAACATCCATCATTTATTTAAAGCAAATTAATATATTTGCTTCAACAAAGGCCATAATAAAAACCCACTATAATTATGTATTATGTGTGTATGAAAAATATTATATACTTTATAAAGAACATTATATTCAGCGGACATTTTCGATGATTAAGACAGATTGCTGACATCATTACTGCACTGCCTATATCTTTCGTGTTATAAATACATACGTATGTATACAACAAAGGCAGAGTCCAAAGTACATGAACTTACTCAGACCACGTATAGCCAAAAAACATGATATACACAGTGAACCCAAATAAAATTAGATGAATTATTACATTTTTAGAAAGTGAAACATATTTGAAAGAACTAAAAAGGATATAACCGTCGAAATCGGTTGACGTGGTAAAGAATTATTCGGCAATATGTCGTGCAGATACCCTTGTAAATTTTTAGTTTGATAATTTTCTCATTGACTACATCATCAGATCTTGACCAAATTTATAAATAACCTGTAAAAAATACCCTAACTTCAACAAAAACAACTCATTGAAATCGGACAACGTGATAAGGATTTATCACTAACACATCCATAAATTATATTCCTATGGAAGAAAACCTCCTCCTCCTTTAATGTCTTCTAAAACGAAAAAAAATTTACTATTAAAAAAAAATAAGAATATTTTACACAGTCAAAAATATAATATTTGTATTTTGCACATTTTCTCAGCCTGTTACATACACAAAATTGATTGTCTATGTGCCAAAAACATTTTTTTGATTACAACGCTATAGCTTCACTTATTTCAAAAAAAAAAATACTAGAACTCATCTCTAAATTTAAGAACCTTTAAAACTCTATAATTAAATAAAGTAACTAACTAATAAATAGCAAGTCCATACACGTCCCACACCTAGGCACATGCCTCTTTTTATTCCTGAGAAAGTTTTAGTTTTTTTAGTTGTTCCAGTGCTTTTTGTCAGACCAGACACTAATGTTGACATCATCGCCTAGCCCGTGGTAAATCAGCACTTAAAATAACAATAATTAACGATTGCATTAGCGTTTAGCGCCGGCGGGTATCAAACTGGTTTGCTGGCATACTATGTAAGGCGGGTGTTTATTGCCTGAGCTACAATGTTTCGTATAATAGACATTACATGGTTATTTATGAATTGTATGTAGTATATTTATATTTGGGCTCCGCAAATATGATCACATCTCTGAATTTGGCAAACAGCTCACATGCCTCCCGATTACTGTTCATGCTGTTCTTCCAATCCTCATTGTTTAAAAGAAGATCCTCTGTCAATTTTTTTCTCCCTAATCCTTTACACTGTTCCTACTTTTTTAAGAAATCTTTTACTGTCACTGCTGTGCGTTTATGGAGCTCTTTACCGCTCCACATTCGTGCTAAATTTCTTCAAACTTTCAAAAGTTTATTCTTTTTTTTTTCAAAAGTTTAGACATAGAACGCTATTAGATAAATAACTTTATTTTCGTACTTTTCTCATTTAAATACTTTAATCACATTGGATATAATTTTGACGTAAACACATATAAATATAGAATGCTATATTTATATGCATTTTTGCACACTCCCCTCTATTAAAACCATCGTTTGCATCAGTCCTCTACGCAAAATTTGTCTAGAAGAGATCACTTTCAGAGTGCTAAGACTGCCTATTGTACACATTATACTTTAAATTGTACTCTACTCGTTTTCTTGTATTTTGGTGTTCAATAAAAATAAATAATAATACAAAACCCTGCAACCACATCTTACCTACTTATATAATCAACATAATTTTAAAGTAAGTACATAGTACATAAAAAACTATAAAGTAAGTATGACAGTAAGTATCATCAGGTGGACTATGTGCTCGTTTGTCACCCTATCCTATAAAAAAAAAGTATGTACTATCACTTTAAACTTTATAATATGTTCATTATGTTATAAGCACTTGTCTTCAGTGCAAACAAAAATTCCTTTTTTCAGTCTCTTTTATAATTTTATGTACAATTGTATAATGTTGCTATTAATGTAATCAATATACCCACCGTGCATCCTATTCTACTGCCTATACCTACCTATTCTATTGCGACCTTTTAATATTAATATTCAAAGATTGCGATAGTGACATCCGATTAAAATTTATACTTTTTTTAGTCGAGTATAAGAGTCGAGTACACGACACTCACGGGAAGGAACGGGGTGAGAGATTCTCTTATTGTGACATTGTACGACAAACTTAAATCATACGTACAAAATTTTACTCATTTAAAAACATTTTTAACCTTCAGTCTTCTTATACATTTTTTTCTGGTTCTAAAAACGTTACCCCCACACTAGGATTTTCTCCTGTATCGTGGAGGCAGTTAACAAACACAAATTGCACAAGGACAAACATCCAGACCCGGAACAATTATTTGTAGGCCATACAAATACTTGTTCCGTGCGGGATTCGAACCCGCGGCCCCCAGCGCATCAACTCATTGCTAAGTCACTGCGCCACGGAGCCGCCGAGCGGCGTCGAATATAATAAATGAAACAAATCGGAATATTCTAAAGCTGACGAATAATAATAATTTCATGTCAGTCATGCCTAATCATCGTTATTAATTTTTTTGGACACGAAATACAACCTACGGAATAAAAAGGACTCTACGTCGAATAACTGCTATCATTATTCAACGAATACTGCCAAGATGAAGACGGTAAGTTTCATCGACAAGTTTACGATATGTGTTGTGTGTTCCTTAAATCTTTTTTACACTTTATTAAACTTAGACAAATTATTAACAGTATAACGATTAAAGACCTGTCTTTTATTTGAAAACTTGCATTATTTAAGACTTCGTTGCATTTTAAAATTCGTGTGCAATATTTTTTAGTCTATTATCGCATTCCTTATTTTGAATAAAAATTAAAATAACAAAATATTCTTCGTATTTCAATAACAAGTCATTTTTCTGTTGTTTTGCAGTCATTAGCTTTAATAGTATGCATTTGTTTGACATACACTTGGGCTATGCCTACACCGGAAGGGAATGAAGAAGGGAAGTCAGTCGTTGTTGCGGAAGCTCTAGAACCACAAGAGACAAGAGGATTCGGAAAAAGATGGGGTAACTCTGGTTGGGGAGGACGAGGCTATGGCGGTGGTTTTGGCGGTGGACACGGCGGTGGATACGGCGGTGGACACGGCGGCGGATACGGCGGTGGACACGGCGGCGGATACGGAGGTGGACACGGTGGCGGATACGGTGGCGGACACGGCGGCGGATACGGCGGCGGATACGGCGGTGGATACGGCGGCGGATTTGGCGGCGGATTCGGCGGCGGATATGGCGGCGGATACGGTGGCGGATACGGCCATGGTAGATAAAGCTAAACAAATCATCATCATCAGCCTGAGGCAGTCTACTGCTGTATATAGGCCTCTCTCAAGACGCGCCTCTTAGCCCGGTATTTGGCTACACGCATTCAGTTCCTGCCGGCCACCTTGCGCAGACCAGTGCTAAACACTCGTAACTCCAATTACCTACTATTAAACTTTAAACGTCTGTGCTTGTGATTGTGCAATTTAATTTACATAAGTACGAGTACGTTCTTTTGTTTTTTGATATCTTACACAAAAGTGACTTTTGCCAGCGAACGCAATTCACTAGAACCTTGTAACAATGATTGAAATTATCAATAAATACTGCCGCCGTTAAACATAAGACGTTTTTTTTAATTTCTTTTAACTAACCCTATAAATTAAAATCACTTCAAATAACATGCAAAAAAATTGCTTATCCAATTCGTAATCACTTAAAAAACATTAAAACTACCTCATGAATTTTGATGCGGTTCACCATCATTTAAATAATTTACTTGAGGAAGATTTTCGTGTTTAATAGACAAAAAATGTTAGTATTTTGCGATCAAGTCATAAAAAATAAACCGAGGCGGGTCGCTTGAGCTACAAAAATACAACTCTAAATATTCTTTAATTTTATGTATGTAATATATTAATCTTTTAGAAAATATTAACAATTTCATATTAAGAAAAAATTATATTTATTTTTAACAGTGGTAGAGCCACGCGGCGGCTTATGCTGTCGCACGGATGGGCCGGCTCGAACCGGGATGGTACCACGACCTCACAGAATACCAACGTGAAGTAGAGGTTTACCTCTGCGTTTCGCTTGGTGAGTGCAGGTGGCCGGAGGCCCTTTTTACTGGAAATGAGGCATTCCATCTTAGTCCTCACGGGTGACTACGCATCTGCATTTTGATTCGCAAACGAGGATAGATGTAGATGTCTATGGGCCGCAGCAACCACTTACCATCGGGTGGACTGTGTGCTCGTTTGTCACCCTTATCTTATAAAAAAAAAATTTTTAGCTCACGTAATATTTGGTTTTAAAGAAAAGCTTTAAAAATTAGCTTTTCACAAATACAATCCTATTGCCTATTGCATTGCTAGTAATTATAATCAATTATGTATAAATTAAAAAAATTTAAACCTAATATTTTAGTATCAGCAAGAGTTTCAATCTCAATAAATGAATTAGGTTTAAAAACTTAAAATCTCTGTTTTTACCTATCTACTACTATAACTAAAGACTAATTCTATTATAATATTCACTATCCCATATTGTCCCGTGGATGCTGCAAGAGGCGACAGGGAAACAAATCAGCAGATGGACGGCACCATCTTTCTAATAAAAACTAGACCCCTGACAAACTTCGTGAGAGGTTTATGTTCAGCAGTTCAAACTTTTATAGGCTGCAATGAATGAATGAACATATTAACCTGGTGTTCTTATGCAATTAGATAAAAGGAAGCATAGTCAGATAAAAATACTGCTTATATTCTCCTGGCTGATTTCGTCTTCAGATTGACTGACTTCAGATTGCGTCCGTAAGTTATCAACTGCAATAGTATACAACGTATTAACTTAATTTCCTTGGTTATAAGCGATAAAACCAAAGAAAAATTTCGGTGCATTGTCAGATGAAGATATAGATGATGTTCCCCTGGCTGATTTTTATTAAGATATGGATGTCTAAATTTGGGTCCAGGCCATATTAAGTAACAAAAATGTTGACTTTGTGAAGTGAAAGACAAGAGATTGTCTCGGAATACCGGCCTAGAGTCGCTTACTCGTCTGAACTACTACAAGTAGACTAGAATGCAACAAAAGCACACTTGAAAGCAATAAAAAATATGTTAATATGCAGGAATTCAAACCAAAAAAAAGAACGAGAATTGGTTTTTACACTAACGCTGTCTCCGGCTAGAATTTGCATTCAAAAACGACAGCTTGGTAATCAAACGGGGTAACACAGGCCATTATCCTGTAAGTAAGCAGTAAGCGTATCACACAAACAATCTTTTTAAGCTCACTGGTGTACATAGGCTTCTCTCAATAAATGCGCCAGCTGGCATGTATTAGTTGAAAGTTTTGTTCGTGCTGAGTGAGCGCAGAGCCAATCTCTGTCTCTCGCTCTTTCTCTCTCTCTCTCTCCACCTCTATATCTATATTTATCTCTTTCTCTATCTCTATGTCTTCCAGCCTGTCTAGATTTTGAGGGGTACATTTATCAGCAAATTTCACCTCAAGTAATGTCTGAATAAGGTGGAAAAAATCGTCTTATAGATCCTTTCACTTTATATACTTACCGGAAACCAATTTGGAAGCATTTAAGCGGCCCTGATTGCTCACTAAGTTAAGTTCTATCTGTTAATTACAAACATTTTCTCTCTTTTCTGCCGACTTCCAAAAAGGAGACGGTACTCAATTCGACCATATGTTTTTTTATGTGTGTTACCTCATAACTTTTTACTGGGTGAACCGATTTCGATGATTCTTTTTTTATATGAAAGCTGATACTTCTCGTGTGGTCCCATATGAATTTGATTAAGGTCAAACCAATACTCTTTGAGTTATTCTTAATAACTTATATTGAATTCGGCTGTACAAAATTTTTAATTTTCAAATTATATATTTGCAGTTTTTAATAATTAAGCTTTAATTGTCTTTACTTCTAAGGAAACGGTATTTAGCTAGATTATTTCTAAGTATTACAATTGATTATTTGTAAGAATGATATTCGTAATGAAAATAACTGTTGATAGACCTATTAAAATAAAGGAATGAATAAATAAACATTTTACATAGAAATAATTATTAAATAAGGACAATTTTGAAACGTCTACCAGTACCGCATTAGAGATTAATATAGGGTAATATAACTAAAAAAACCTGTAGCAATTGCTTAGAGCATTACGTCTCAGGGGTCAACATTAACAGAACGGAAAAACTATAGTCTGTCGCTGTGTAATTGGCTATAGTAATGAGATGACGCTGACCGACAGATAGATCAAATCTGTTCGTTGACCCCACGTAAAAACTTGCAGTCGTTCTTTTACAAACGACAATGACCCGATCAAAGTCGAAAGTCGCATTTCAATTAATATTTAAAGAATTTCAATGATTTTTTTTTCATTATAATAGCTACTTTACTTATGCCGTTCATGCAGTCTTAAAAATTTACTTGATGATCGATCCCTATATTTAAAAAATACGTAAAAAAATTAAGAATGATACCGGTTTACAAGTGGATGGGTCTTTATCTGACACTTCATCTGATAGATGGCATCCCCCAGATGAAACTATTATATATAATTATAATTATTACATAACCTATCTTTCATATTCCCATAAATTGCTATATAATATATAAAAATATAAAAACTCGCGTATGGTTAGCTTACATGGAGTAAAATCTTGTAAATCAAGCAAGAGAAAAAAAGTTAAAATATCATCAGAAGGCAGGCACTTTCAAATAATCAAGTTTGATTGAGTGGTATATTTTCAGTGGTTATAAAGGGAAATAACGATACCCACGAAATGAACAATAATCAAAACCTAAAACGCGTTATTGAGGTTTTCGAATGACTCCACAAAATATGCCACATATGTCTATGCTACCCAAACATCATAATACCTTGTCTAATGGGATATCTAGTCTTTTTCATTGACGATAAAAATAGGTTCTCGCTAGGAACACACAATTAATTCTTATAAAGCCTGCGACCAAAGAGATTTAAATAAAATAATAAAATAAAAAATAAAATAATTTATTTTTCTTCACACAAATTAAATTAATTAGATAGTTGATTGGGGTCTCCATTTAAACAAGTAATGCTTGTGTTTGGAAACCCCGCTCCCGGCAGTAAACGAAAACATCGTGACGAAATTTGCATGACGGCCATATTTAAAATATTTCAAGAACATATTATGTATGTGAATTCCGCTTACAGCTTATACGTATCGAAACTATTTTAGCTGCTACTTTATAATGCAATGGTTATAGTAAACACGTAGGTTCCTTTAGATCAGTGATTCCCAACCGGTGGTCCGAGGATCGCCAGTGGTCCACAAGAGCTTAAAAATGGTCCGCGAAAGATTTAAATATTTTACCTACCCAATCATTTTAAATAACACATTTATTATTATTATTTTCCTGGCACGCAACATCGCGCGTCACATTAGCAAGTACCTAATAGCTTTTACAAGAAATACACAAAAAAATGTATGTAATGAATGCTTAATTAATTGTTAATGAATGCTTCTTTTCAGTTTATTATATAATTATGTCAAATGTTGTGATTATAATTTATTGTTAGATTAGCAGTTTTTCTTTCACCTCGTGGTCCCAGCTAAATACAAAAAGATCAAAGTGGTCCCTGGTCAAAAAAAAGTTGGTAAATCATGCTTTAGATGTTCCTAAACCTTTAACAGATTCCTACTATGCGACGGAGACCGATTATGTTGGGTACTAATTTTCTTTCAAATATCTATTCATATTTTATAATAAATTTAATTGAAAAAAAATTATTATTATACAGTGAATTTAGTTTCTATTACAAATGAACCTTAAATACCTACGCGAGCAAATCACACTTATCCTCTTGCCGGCTTATAACTCGTTCTTGACGTTAAAAGAAATCTCATCCTTACATGTCCGAGATACTAAAAGAATTTCAAGGAAATCTGAAGTCCGTCAAGCTACAGTGAATATACAAGAAAGAGTATAAAATGAAGCCAGTAAGCTCGAAACTGTTCAATATATTTTAGTAATATAAGTTCAGGCAGGAATGAAAACAAAACCTGTATTAAGAATTGAATAGATTATACATTTTAATAGTGTATTTCCGCGCGATATAATCACAACACAAATCTACCGTAGATTGCGCGTATTTCTAAAATGAAACCAGTTTGAAACATTATAGTTGTAATTCCCCGAGACACGAATGGTTGTAGTGATTCATTAAAAGCTAGTGTTTCAAAAAAAATGGTATACTCGTACAAGTATATATAATATAGTATGTGTTTACGTATATAGTATAATGAACTACAAAACTACTACAACTATTAGTTTTATTTATTGCTAATTTCTTTTAAATTCTATTGAAATATCTAAATATATAAAATATTATCTTATAGAAAAATCACTATGTGGTAGAGTTATGCTACATGTATATTATGTGTGTAGCACAAACGAATTGGCACAACCGGGGAAGAACCCACCTTTTATTTAGAATCAGACTTAAAGGGAGTGATATTCAAAGAATACCGTATCTATCTCGCAAATGAAAAAGTAAAGCTAATGTATATGAATCATCCATGTCATTTATATATTAGACGTATATATTTATAGTTATTTATATGTATTATTTGTATATGTATGTTTGTATGAATATATTTATGCTTATGTATGTACGTATATATTTGAATACATGTATAAATAGGATACATTTTATAGTTTATTTATTGTATATATTAGTAAAATGTATATATAACGTAATTAATTATAAATTTCTATTTTGTTTTTATTCTATATTGCTACACCTACTTCAAATTCTCACCACTCCATGGGTTGACTGGTAGAGAATGCCACAAGGCATTAAGTCCGCCCTTTGTATTCTTTTAGATTAAGGAATGCAATAAAGAATAAATAAATAAATAAATAATGTACTCCAGACCGAAATTTGGTCACAGCGGCCAGTCTCAAGGGAGACTAGCCATCGGCGCAGGACAGGATTATAGTGTCCAAGTGTGCGCAAGCACAGGTGCACTCTCTACTTCCTCACTCTCATAGTCCGATGGGACGGCAAACCAACACGACCGGAGAGAGATCAGGCGCAGGACCAACGGGTTTACGTGATTTCCAAGGCAGGGGGGGGGTGAGACACCACCAACTTCCTGACTCCGGGCAGCTGCTGATAATTTCTTGATGACAAAGCTCAATAAATGTTTTTTTTGGCCCGACTCGGGATTCGAACCCGGGATCTCATGATCAGCAGTCGCACTACTACAACCACTAGACCAACGAGGTAATCAAAAGCTAATATTAATAATGCATTATAAGTCGTTTTCTACATAAAATGTCTATTTTTAACAGTTTACAATAACATTACAAAGTTATAATGCAGCTAGTTTTAGATCATTTTCTATCGAGCTGTAACGAATTTTTGACTAATTCAACTGCATTTTATAACTTGGACGACTATTATTCGTTAACCTCTTAACTTTACATAGCTGTGATAGTTTCCCTTTTAATTTAATTATAATTTTAATTTAATAGTACTATTGTGTATACTTTTCACATTTCCATATACAGCGATTTAGTTGGTAGAGGGAGGGGGGGGGGACACATGACTCAAAATACCACTTTTAAGCTAAATATTTCGCAAACGGACCCCTGAATCGAAAGTATGTTATTCCACAACCCCAGTGTTTTTGAAAGACCTATCTAACGATACCCCATATGGTTTAAAAAAGTCATCCTCCAGCTGGGGTTCGAACCCTGAACCCACGACGTAGTAGCCGGATACGTCGGCCGATAAGTCACGAGATCAATAAGTATCATATTTTATATGCCGTCATGGATAAGTAATGTTTAATCACATAGGTTACATTAGAAAGAGACAGGTATAGAGATATAACTCATAGCCAATGATCATATTATGATGTAAGGCCGTTTTTTGTTACACATGACAGCTCAAATTACATTTATTACAATTTATATCCCAGGAAAATCAAGAAATTATTATATAAATGATTAATGTGTTTGTGTGTAACTATAATGGTATTATTTACCACTATTTAACATCACAAGTCGTTTTAAGCATACACAAAATAACGTGTATACTTAAAAATACACAAATTAGGGTTATCATCGTCATCATTACAACCTATCATAAGTCCACTGCTGAACTGAGCTTTCCATGTAGGTTGCTACAAAGTATTTTCTCATATCAGATGCAGTTTGTTGTGATGTTCATGATTCATGCGGTGAAGTTCCTAAAGGAACTCCACCCACGGCTGGTCGTTGCTGCTGGTGATAAGAGGGCTGGTTCTTTTCTCACTCAAAGGCTAAGTATAACCATTCAGCGGGGAAACGCAGCAAGCGTTCTTGGCACGATACCGCAGGGAGTAGTACTATATGATAATTAAGTTTCTAGTTTTATTTATTTTTTATTATTATAGTTTTTAATATTATATATAATAAAGTATGAAACACACGGGTGTGATTCTCAAATCTAAACCTTTGTGCAGATCCTACTTCATGGTGCTATGTAGTAGCAGATCTCATTTCCTAATCAAATAGCACGCAAAAGATTTTGATGGTCAGAACCAAAGAAAGAAAGAAGAAGAGTTAAAAGATAGTTAGGCTACGAGTATACTTTCAAAATAGCATTTTAATTCCAGAGATTTATCTGACAACAAACAAACGACATTTTCAGTCCATCTTACTAATAATAAAAATTGAATAGTATCGTTCGAAAATTATTCTTAGTTATTAAAATTGAAACATTCAGTTGCATACATGTCACGCCTTACTCCTTATAATTATAGGAGTACCCAAAGAGAATATAACGAGTACCGTTGAAGAACAAAAGAATATTTTTATCACTTTTGTCACTTAGCTATCATTTTCCCTAGAGTATAACTTGTATTATGTTGTTAGCAATAATATAATGTATGTACTGTATGTAATGTAAATGTAATATTGGGAAAAGGGAATATACCATTTTCCTAACACCTTTTTTTGCGTATTTCACTTCCCATCCTGTAAAACCTTACCTCTTATAACTACAATACAATGTTACAACTGCTATCGATGCACCAGTAAAACTTCGCCACTCAAAACAAGCTTACAAAGATATTGCAAGCAAAACTCCTTTAAATCTCATACTCCTGATATTATTAATAAAAATACATATTAAAAATATTTCTTTATAAATAGATCACGTTCTCCATCTTATCCCAGTAAGTAACGAAAAGAAGTTGAACATCTATACTCTTCCAATACGTCTGTTAAAAACTTATTAAATTATAAAAACATAGCAAATATAAAAGCTGTTATAAGTGTAGAAGAATGCAAGGAAAAATTGTTGAGCTAATAATGGTAAACTTATCATCGCAGCGTGTTACAACAAACTTCCCATTTAAAACTATCGGTATAGACTTTTCAGGTTCACTTCTTACCCTAAACAGGAAAGGCCGTGGTTCAAAATTAGTCATATCTTGTCTTTGTCTATTCATTTGCCTACAATATTTGCATACTTAAGAGGCCGTGTACGATCTTTCAAAGGATGCGTTTACTTACTCTCGACAAGAAACCCAGAAAAAGTATACTGTGACAACGGCCACAACAGGACTAAAATAATTAAACAATATTTTTAACAAGCACGACGCATTCCTTTCTGATTTTGCAAACAATGAAGGCAAAAGGTTCATTCACACCTTTCTACGCAACACATATTAGCGGCTTCAGGATTCCGGGGTAAACTTTGCAAAATCACGTGTAATACTTTTCTGTTTTTACATAAGTGGAATCAATTCAACCTCTAATTTCTAACTCCTGGTCTTTTTTCATTGACTACACTACCATTAGAGTATCTTAAGTTCCAGCGTAGATGGCCTTACAAATCTTCCATAGCGACCATCTTTAACGATACGAACGAATACAACAAGTCCTTTATAATTTTTGGGTTTGCTGGCAGCGCAAATATACCTATCGCCTAAACGTAATAGCGTTACAGAAGACCAATTTCACCTCGTTTAACATTGGAGATATGGTTTCTCTGCAAATGTTTCATAAAACGATTGATTCCAGATCAAAACAGCGTAACCCAGGTAGCTGACGTTTATATTATCAAGTACTACGTTCGCCGACATTCATTCATTCGACTATGCCCTCTACTTACTGCAGATGACTTCAGGAATCAGGAATTTGTAAGCCATCGCATTTCAACAGAATGAAGATGTCAGCGCCTATCGATTTTATCGAGCAATGCTACGGCACGAACTCGGATGTATTTAGTTCCATGAGGCAATTGTTTTGACGATCTTATTACAGAAATTAGTTTGTTTATTGTCTCGGGTTTAAAGAGTCATTGTCAAGTTAGAAGTCCCTTACTCCCTTAGCCGTAACGCGGTAGTCTTCGTGAAGTCTGACTTAAGGCTCATTCCGCCGTTTCGTGCAAATTTGAACGTTCCGTGGATGAAAAAAAAAAGTCGTATTTTCACGTTTTATTTATATATTAACAAGTTAGGTTGGTCACTAGATTCATAAAAAATGTGAGGCACTTTTTTATGTCATTTAATTACTGAGAAAATAATCCTTGAAATTTAACGAATGGATGGTAATGAAAGGGAGAAGGATTGTAATGAAATCAGGGGGATGGTAAGTAAAAAGGCTGGAATGGTAAAGAAATACGTAAATTTAGTAGAAAAATAATTCATGACTAAGTATTAGTGATTTATTTATATTTAGGTAGGTAAACAATAATTTTAATTAGATGCGTATTCAAATGAAGTAATTTGTTCTATTTTTGAGAATAAAATCAGTTATAATCAGTCATACTCATATGCAAAATAAAAAAAAAAACTATTAAGATTATAATATCACAAGTCTCATTAATCTTTGGAAGTAAAATCACAATATGTAAAAGAAATCAACAAGTAACTACATAATACAACTCAAAAAATATTAAATTCGTCACTGTCATCTGAATCAAAAAAATTATTGGCATTGTTTTCTTTTTCTGATTTATTTGACTGAATAAATGCTTCGAATTGAAGCTGGTGCTCATTATTATTTAAATAGAGTTTTTTTGGAATTAAATTTTTCTTTGGCGTCTCGTAAAATTTACGATTTTCCCAACTCAAACGGATATCGGATAAAATCTTGACTTTTGGAGATCTTGTCTTTGTTGTAGTAGCATTCGTTATGGGTGAGAGCTGTAAGTCGATTGGGCCTGAGAGAGGTTCCAAGTCATCAAAAGTAACAGATTCGTGTATATTATTTAAAATTATGGAAGTATCTATGCTTAATGACTGATCGTTATGGGCTTCAAGGGTTTCATTTGAATCTGAAAGTGCTACCCCGTAATTTTTAAAATAAAGGAAGCCTAAATGTTTGTTATGTACACAAGGAATGCTACAATCTTGACAGCCAAAGCAGCTAAGGCGGCGTAAAGCGATGATCTTACTATGATCAGTAGTCCAAACGACTTGATGAACTTGCATCGTACCTTTAAATCCTGGAACATTGGTAGGAAATTCTTTTTCTACGATGTCACTCTCTGTAACTATCGCAAAATGTACATTTTTTATATTTTTAATTATCAAAGTCCCAAAATCTTCGAACGAACCAACATCTCCACCATATTTCACGAAATTATCAGCAGTCCGTTTAACAACAGCACCAATGCCATCCGGGGCACCTTTGCCATGGCCAGATTCTTGGAAATTCCATGTCACTCTATTAATACTGGGGATAGTGTCTTTCAATTTTGTAATCATATAAAAAATATTCTTATTCCTGTATTGGCTAGACGGCGAATCAGATAAAAAATGTACGGTATTAAACGAAACTAGCTCATAAGCCATTTTTAAAATAGGGCATAAGTGAGCCCATATAGCTCCAGCGTCATGTTTTAGGCAATCACTTATTGTACAAAACGATTTTGTTTTAAAGGTACCCTGTATGTTTTTATAGTAAATAACTCCTGTATGTAAGGATACCTGTTGACGACTTCCTCCGAAGTGGTAGGATTGTATCTCCTGATTGTATTTTAAGCAGTAATTCTCACTAAAATCTATGTGTACAAGTATCTCATCATCTTTCAAATTTTGTTTTAATTGTTTGATAACCTCGTACTGTACTGTAATGTTTATGTTGTGCTTAAGGAATGGAATTAACATTGACTCTAATTTGTAAATAACATCGCGCGGATAATCTTCAAGTCTTTTTTTATGGTAACAATTTTAATCTTTTGTATCCCATTCTTCACTGTATATGATTTTTTCTCTGCAATCCATTGATAAAACTTAATTTTTTTGTCATTTTTGAATTCACGATAACTTAAAACTTTACTTACGCATGCTGTGCATGTACGTTCAAGACAGTTTTGCTTTATATCACAACAGAGTGTTTTAATAACGTCTGTACCAGTACTTTCGGTGATGATTTCTGCAGTTTTTAAAGCCTTAATTAAAAGATTTACGTTGGAATGTAGTTTGCACTGACAAGTCTCTCGATCTTTATTAGGAAAATCCACCCAGTAGGGTCTATATTTACAAAATGTTGAATAGCTTATGCTACTTTGCTCCTTCAAGAACTTTTCATGCAAATTTTTTAAATTATCAGTCAGGTACCGCTTCTGTTTTTTCAGGCCTCTGTTTTTTATAAATTCTTTCTTCCCCGCAGCAACTCTACTATTTGTGTCTTCTTCGAAAAAGGAATGAATGTCATTTATCAATGACTGTTTTTTTTCTTTTGTAATTTTTTTCTTTCTTCTAACAAATGGCAACTTATGAAGTAGCTTATATTTCCTCAATCTCTCTTCATTATGAATTATCTGTCCTGCAAAATGTCTCTTTTCCTTTTTAGTCATTGTTTTATATACGTCTTGTACGTTCTGTGATATACTTTCACTAAAAAGCAGTTGTTTTTTAACTTCTTCTTTTTTTTCGGGTCGTATTACCGTTAAAACTTCTTCAATTCTCTTTTCGACACAATCATGTTCTGGTTGACCTATATTAATTTGTTTACGAAAAGCATCTTTTTCCCTCTTTAGTTTATTAATTTCATCTTTTAATTTCTTCACCGTCTTTGAATGAGTATACCGCAAACGTCTTAATATTGCGCTGTTGAACTTAAGTAATCTTACATTTTTAATACTCGGAGTTGAAGACGGTCCCGGTTCAGCAAGCATCAAGGGATCTGAACTAGGAGGGTCTGGGTTAACATTAGTCTTCAATTCACTCTCTGGAGGTAAATTTTCTATTAATATTTTATGTATTTCGTTTTTTTTCTTCCTTCCTTTTTAAATACTTTCGAGAATTTTTTCTCCAACGTCTTCTTTGTTCTCGTTGTGCTCTAGGGGTCATTTCTTTGATACTACAAACTTTTTTCTTTTCTTTCCTTGCTAAATATCTTGTTCTTTCGTTTTCTTTATGTATAGAATACAGCTCTGGGTCGTTTTTTATTTTTTTATATCTTTCTCTTTTACGTAGTCTGTCTTTTGCTAATTTTTCTTCTCTAGTTAATTTTTTACTCGTTTTGGCCATTTTGGCACTAAAAAAAGATAAAATAATAATATCGTATAAGGTATAGTCATATAGGCCATAATTATTATAAATGTACGCTTAAAAACTGAAAAGTAACTCGTAGTTTAAAATTAAATGAATATTTTTCATTTCCTTCTAAAGGACTTCATTACCTTCCAACAATAAAATGGACGGTACGGATAGGAATGAAATGGAGATGAATGAAAATTTTCAACTATTTGCTGTGTTATCTTCATAAAAGTTTACATTAATAGACAATGGATTGTAATATAGATCAAAACTAATTAAAAAAACGTATTTGTTGAAAAATTAATAATTTATATTTTACATTACCTTGTGGAATCGAAGGAATGTGATGAAATGATTTATGGACGAAACACTTAAAACAATGTAAAGATCGTCAATAATTTTGACAGCAATAGACATACGTCCACCTCGCTCAGTGGCCTCGGCTGACTGATCGCTCTAAATATACTTTGTGTTTGGTGCCCTCTCAGTAAACGCCTTGATCACGTACCTGGAGTTAAGTTTTAGGGTATGGATGGTAATGAAATTTTAATTGTGACAATTTTACATATGTTAATATTTTTAATTGTATTAAGTTAATTATTTATTTAAAATATTTTATCGATAAGTAATGATTTCAGTTACAATGTAGCATAATCATAATAGCTGTTATTTGGGAGATTGACAAATTATTATTAAAAAACCAGCTGAGGTACCCCGTTGGAAACAGAGAGGAATGATTTTTCAGGCAGGTTTTCGTATTTTTTTAATAAACTTAGTAATATACGTGTAATAGTAGCAATGCTACTTTTAAAGTGATTATTTTCAAACCTAATGGGCAAATAATATTCAAAATGTATACCTTTTGACATGTGAAAATTGGTCTGGAAATGCTTTTTGCATGAAACTACGGAATGACCCTTAAGTTGTTGAATTCTAAACATTTATATTTTAGGTCGCATAATATTTTTCGAGGGACTTCTTTATTATAAAATACTCTAGTTCAAACCGGAGACTTATTATAAGCCACTTCTTGTAATGCTGCGGCCTCACCTATCACGAAGACATTCGTGCGAACTTCATCTTCAGCCCACGGAGAATGCATACATGGCTACATCGCTATGGACATGCGTCTTTGCGATGTTCTGTCTATCCTGTGAAAAAAGATTGCTTTTGGTTTATATTTAATAGATTACATGAATTTTGGTTTTGAAGACGGCTGAATTTGCCATTTTTGAAAATTAATAATAAAATAGATTATATTTGAAAATGAGTATCAAAGTTATAATAAACTAATACATGCGTATTCTCATCGTAGTTCTTTCCTTTTCCAGAAATAATTATATTTCATAAATTTATTTTCATATTTTTAATACTTCTAAAATTATTCTCAGACTAATATTAGGGTTATCGTCTCCGAAGCTCTTCAACCTGTATGTTAACGATCTCTTGGTGGAGCTCAGCAGCATGCGTGTTGGATGCCGTGTGGATGGTGTTAGTATCAATGGCATCAGCTATGCGGATGACACGGTGTTGCTGAGTCCCACTGAGAATGCGATCGGAGAAATGCTGAAGGTCTGCGAGACTTACGCCGCCTCGCATGGTCTCGTATACAACATTAAAAAAAACTGAATACATGGTCTTTGGGGGTCGCCGGCAAGTGTCCCGAATCTATTCCTGCAAAACCTTAAATGGATCAGAACTAAAGCGGGTTTGTCAATTTAAATACCTAGGGCATATTCTTGCCGACGACCTTAAAGATAATCTAGACATAGAGAGGGAGCATAAGGCTTTAACGGTACGGTTTGCCCGCTGTTCAGACCAGGTCAAAATAACATTATTTAAAGCGTATTGCCAGGGTCTATACACGGGTGGTCTGTGGATTAGGTATGCCAAAAAGTCGTTAAACACCCCGCGAGTCCAGTACAATAACGTTTTTAGTATGATATTGGTACTTACACGCTACTGTAGTGCCTCTGGCATGTTTGCACAGAACCGAACTGATCGTCGCTGATAGGAAGAATACGTAGAAATGACAACAGCATCCTGAGAACGGTGGCAGATGATCTGCATGCGCCTATTGTGAGGCATTTCGTGCAAACGATGACCTATACAGTGGATGGTAATTCTTCTAGGTGTCCACAGCACGGAGTGCCTCTTAGGTACATGACAAATTAGAATTTAATTTTGTCTAATTTTATTTTGATTTTATTTTATATGATTTAGTTTGATGTAATTTAATTCTAATATAATGTAATATAATTTAATTTAATTTTTTCAAAATACTAACACTTTTTGAGCGTTAATGTAATACTAACCCATGGATCTTTGTTGTCTGAAAATAAATGAATTTTAATTTGAATATTGATCTGAGTGTTGCGTATACGCAGCGGTGGGTACAATGTTTAAGACAATAGAGGTAATCTCTAGCAAAGATAATTTAAATAGCTTAGAATGCAACTTACCAATACATAATTATGCAATTTTACAAAATAACAATAATAAAAACTGTATCAACCTGGTGCATCAAAATATACAAGGTATATTAGGCAAAGAATTAGAAATTGAATTATTTTTAAATAGTAACAGTATACATATTTTATGTATTACAGAACATTGGTTGAAAGATTACAACTCCATATTTAATTTCAGTAAATCACCAGGTGGTCAGTTCGTTCAATAGAGATACTAAATTACGTGGTGGCTCCTTAATATTAGCTAATAAGTCCTTATCATGTAAAGAACGTAAAGACATTGTGAGCCTCTCTGTTGAGCGTACTGTAGAAATGGCATGTGTTGAGCTTGAGCACCTTATTGTTGTCAGTGTTTACAGACCCCCATGTTCAAGTTATGATACTTTTGAAAAAATTATGGAAGAAGTTTTAGTTAAGCTTAATAAATCTCTTGTAGTGTGTGGAGACTTTAATATCAATCGCCTGGAAACTTCTTCCATCAGTATTAAATTTTGTTCTTTGTTCAAATTCTATAATCTTAATAATTTATTCTTTGAAGCTACACGTATTGCAGGGTGTAGTGCAACTTGTATTGATAATATTTTTACAGGTGTTGTACCAATCAACAAATCAATAATTCAAAAACTTAGTTCAGATCACTGTGGACAACTGGTTTCGTTACCTTATATGCGCAAAAAACAAGTAATTGAGAAAATTGTGTTTGTTCCTATTAATGCAAAATGCCTGGAGAGATTTAGGAGTAATATGGTAAAAAACCCTCCATCCCTTTCTTATAAGAACAATGCAGACTATTTATATAGAGAATTATTTACCTTTATAAACAATGAATTTAATAAAACATTCACTTCTAAAACATTCTCCAGAAACAGTCGCAAGGCATTTAATGAGTGGGCGAGAGTAGGAATTCATAAAAGCAGACGAAGGTTATATGACCTTTACCATGAAAGATCGTATAATCTTTCCGATGCTTTTAAAGAATATGTAAAAAATTATTCTAAAATGTTTAAAAGAGTTTGCTCCACAGCCAAATCATTACAATTAAGACGGCTAAGAATAAAATTAAAATGACGTGGAGTATAGTTAACAGCGAAACCGGTAAAGAGAAATCTCGTAACTCAAACTATCAATTAAAAATCAATAATGAATTGACTAAATCAAATCAAGAAGTTGCAGCGGTGTTTGAGAAATATTTCACTGATGATCCTATCTAGACAACAGAGTCATTGAATACTTCTCCAACTGTCGCCGAGTCATTACTTAAACAGAATGTTAATACCTGTTTATAAGAATTTAGATTTGAAAAAAAAGTATTACCGCATAATATTGTAAAATACTTCAAAACCATTGATGTAAAGAAAACCGCAGATTTGTGAGGGATTTCCTTTACAGTGATTGCGTCCATAATAGATTTAATTGCACCTCATCTTGCTATTATTTTTAATACTTGTATCGATTCTTGTGTGTTTCCTGTTTTAATGAAGTATAGTAAAGTAATACCTTTATTTAAATATGGTAGTACATTGGACCCCGCTAATTATAGACCTATTTCTGTACTACCAACTCTCAGTAAAATTTTTGAAAAAACAATTTTGATTCAGTTGTTAATTTTTTTTTAATACAAATAAATTACTTCATAAAAATCAATTTGGTTTTACAAGGGGTCGCACGACGTCTGACGCTGGTGTTGAGCTTATGAAATATATTTTTAATGCCTGGGAGAATTCACAAGATGCCGTAGGTATTTTCTGTGACCTATCCAAGGCTTTCGATTGTGTTCATCGAATGTGATACATTAATCAGGAAACTACAACATTACGGTGTAAAAAATTTGGCGCTTAGACTTCGACGTCATCAATGGTAAATGTTCCTCCAGATCGGTAGTATCAATGGGCGTTCCTCAGGGCTCGATTCTTGGCCCATTCCTGGTCTTAATCTATATTAATGACTTACCTTATCTTGTAGGGGACAATCACGATATAGTATTATTTGCTGACGATACATCTTTAATTTTCAAACTGAAACGGCAGTCAATTAAATATGACGATGTAAATAATGCTCTATCGAAACTAGTACATTGGTTTTACGCCAACAATTTGCTCTTAAACGGCAATAAGACAAAATGTATTAAATTTACAATACCTAATGTAAAACATTCGAAAACCAATATGCTCTTTAAATGGGGACGAGTTGAGTCTTGTGGATACCACTGTTTTTCTCGGTATTACTATTGACGCGAAACTTCAATGGGGCCCCCATATATCTAAATTAGCAAGCAGACTTAGTTCTCCAGCATATGCTGTAAGAAAGATTAGAAGTCTCACAGATGTTGAGACAGCTAAGTTAGTGTATTTTAGTTACTTTCATAGCGTAACGTCTTATGGAATTTTGCTATGGAGTAATGCGACTGATATTGAAGCTATATTTGTTTTGCAAAAGAGAGCCGTACGGGCGATTTATAATCTAAATTGTAAAGAGTCCCTCAGAGAAAAATTTAAAGAAATAAACATATTAACTTTTGCATCGCAATATACTTATGAAAATGTAATGTATGTACATAAAAACATAAATAGCTTTAACAAGAATAAGGATGTTCATACCTTAAACACTAGGAACAAACATAAGCTTGTAATGCCACTTACTAGACTCCACAGAATTAGTAATTCATTTATGGGGCACTGTATACGCTTTTACAACAAAATCCCAGAACATGTTCAAAGTTTGTCAATAAACAAGTTTAAAAGTCTAATTAAAGAAAAACTGTACAAGAAGGGTTATTATAATATCAAGGAATACATGAATGAAAATAACCCCTGGGAATAAGGTGATCGCCACCATGCTGATTCTATAAAAAGTCATTTAAAATTGTATAAACAAAATTATTGTTAAGTGAAATTATGTTTAAAAAAAAGTCCCGCTGGGTTTCTTGCTGGTTCTTCCCAGGATAGAGGTATTTTCCGAACCAGTGGTAAATAAAATAATGACTTGAAAGTCAAATAAGTATTATGTAATAATCCATATTGAATAAAAATCATTCTATTCTATTCTATTCTATTCTAATGGGTTGAGGTTTAGCTATGTCTCGCCACCTCGCCAGCAACACAAAGTCAGGAATTTGCATTTAGAAAAAG
This sequence comes from Parnassius mnemosyne, assembly GCA_963668995.1. Taxonomy (NCBI): domain Eukaryota; kingdom Metazoa; phylum Arthropoda; class Insecta; order Lepidoptera; family Papilionidae; genus Parnassius; species Parnassius mnemosyne. The sequence goes on along the minus strand of CAVLGL010000068.1, from coordinate 18,048,024 downwards.
CCAAAATGAGGGCTTTTTAGGTGCTAATTAGGTGCCAAATTTAAATATTAATTTTTCTAAAGATTTCACCGCAAAAAACTGTAGAAATTTGCGTTGCTGGCAAAACTTATCGCTAGCAACGTAGTGACGATAATAGATATACGTTAAGTGCTGCAAGTATAGGCAAAGACAAGGCGCCCCTAATCAAAATATAGTCGATATTCAGAACAAAGCAGATGCAAAAATCAGGTATTCTAAAAATTAGAATAAAACCAAAATGAAGTATAGAATTAATTTGATAATTAAGTGCTATAATTAAGTGCTCTCAAAAACACAAAATAGTAACAGTGATTTATAATGGAAGGAGAGAAAATTGAATGATACCTGAAATCCCGTTATACATTACCACAACAACGCAAAGTCAGGAATTTGCATTATTTTTATAGGATAAGGGTGACAAACGAGCACACAGTCCACCTGATGGTAAGTGGTTGCTGCGGCCCGTAGACATCTACATCTATCCTCGCTTGCGAATCAAAATGCAGATGCGTTGTCACCCGTGAGGACTAAGATGGAGTGCCTCATTTCCAGTAAAAAGGGCCTCCGGCCACCTGCACTTACCAAGCGAAACACAGAGGTAAACCTCTACTTCACGCTGGTATTCTGTGAGGTCATGGTACCACCCCGGTTCGAGCCGGCCCATCCGTGCGACAGCAAAAGCTGCCGCGAGGCTCTACCACTGTTAATATATTTTTTTTATAAAAAGTCTAAATTAGGGGCTTTTAGGTTAAGTTTAAAAATTAGGTGCTCTAAAATTTTCACCGTAACGAATTGTTGAAATTAGCGTTGCAAAACGTATCGCTAGCAACGCAGTGAAATTATTGATATACGATAAATATTAATAGCAAGGAATTAAGTGCTGAAAGGTTATTGAGTTCCGATGTAGTGGGAATTATCGGATCCAGGACCTCGATTACCTTACTATAAGGTATGAACGGTATTTTTGTTCTTTATCAGTTATATATTATAGATAATATAGGTCGAATCTGTAATAAAATCGAATCAGAACGCCCCGACTCCACGCAGTCTTGTCTGCCGTACCCCTAGAATTTTATGTAAAACCGTAGGCGCGGAAGGAGAGCAGCCCCCGCTCGCTATAGCAAATCACCACAGCCGCTGCGGCTCGCACAGATGCCTGCGATTTGTTAGCCACGGGCGAATGGGCTGCATTTCATGTAGCTCCGAAGTCGTTGCAGAAGTAACTGTGTCAATATTCCTGTGTAAAAAAGTGATGTTACGATTTTACAAAAAAAAATATTTCTCATAAACTATACATTTACGAAAGGGGGAAGAATAGGGGCCTAATTAGGCTTTCCCAGAACCGTACCCCACCGCCCACCCACACCTTACCCATACGCAAGTACTATATTTTTACTATAGTTTTACGGAAGATTTCCAGAAGACCTGATTTTTGCATCTGCTTTGTTCTGAATAACGACTTTATTTTTATTAGGGGCGCCTTGTCATTACCTATATTTGCAGCAATTAATTAACACTTAATTCCTTGCTATTAATATTTATCGTACATCTATTATCGTCACTGCGTCGCTAGCAATACGTTTTGCTAGTAACGTAAATTTCAACAGTTCGTTGCGGTGAAAATTTTAGAGCACCGAATTTTTAAGCTTGACACAAAACTTAGCACCTATAAAGCCCCTAATTTTGGCTTTTTCTAAATGCAAATTCCTGACTCTGCGTTATCTAGCTAGACCAGCGAGACACAACTTCGAGGTTTACTCGTTATGATACAGCATTAACATATTAAATTTACTTCGTATATTTTGTACGCGCTAGAGCCACGCTGCGGTTATATTATGGCTGTAACACGAATGAGTCGGCCCGACCGGGAAAGGGCCACGATCTCACAGAGTAGTAGCGTTTCGAATGGTCAGTATAAAGAACCGGAGACCACCTTAGACCTCAGGGGTGACAACGTTAATTGGGTTTATCCCGATAGATGTCTGTACTAGATATCTATGTAGGGCCACAGAATCCACTCACCTTCATGTGAACTGTGCGTTCATTTGGCACCTTATTCCTATAAAAAAAGGAGATCTTATTACTGAACTAATATCTTATACGAAACAAATGTGCAGTAATTTATTAAGGTGTTGATTTACCACGTGCTCGGCGATAGAAGAAAACATAGTGAAGAAATGTCCATATTTGCGAATTTAAATAAATTGAAGGCCTATGAAATACACCAATATGCAGTTCTAAAGCCATCTTTGCTGCATCTATGATATCTATGAGAGCAGCAGTAATGGATAATAGAATTTTACTTTTTACTTTTATCTTTAGAGATATATTATTTTTAATTTATATATTAACATTTACAAAAACATTACATAATATTATAACTTCACCAAATTGTAAAGACAGTTTGTAGGTGAATAATATCAGCAAATATCCGCCATCCTAGGAGTGGCAGTGAAACAAATCTTACGCTTTTAGTTATAAGTTAGAGGTTTCCTTGACATATTCTGAAAATTCTGGTCTGTTAGAACAATGTATCTGTTACTTGTCTCATCAGAATTGATCAATGCCCACAATAGTTCTCTTTCGTGATGTTGCTCCGGCGAGCATATAATCGCAACTATACTTAAACCTTAGATTATTTGAGAGTAAATAATCTAAGACTTAAACTTAGTAAATAAATAGATAACATAATACGATGACAAACAAGCTTGCTATCAACTTGAAGGTAAATAACCACGACTGACCATGAACATCCGCAAAACATGCAAACAAATGCCTGAAATTTATTATGAACTAATATAATAAATTTTGAGCAATGTTGAGTTATGGAATCAATTAATCAATCTTAGGTTAGACGTAAATACGAAGTTATGTAATTTCTTAAATTAATATCCTAAATACCTTGGCCTTGTAGTGACGGCGTAAGTAATCAACCCAATTCGTAGAGTCGTAGGTATTTCCAGTCACAAATATGGGAAATAACTTTGTTGGAAATACCAAAAAGATTTCTTAGCGACCGCCAAATGAGTTCAAGTCCTGCAGTTTATTGTAACGAGGTGATAATAAAGGAAAAGAAAATTTATTTTCAAGATTGACATGATGATAAATTTAAACATGTATATAATATGTAACTTAAAAGCAAAACTATTACATTTAGTAAACAAATCTTTTGCACACAAAAAGCCATAAGCATTATGACATCCACTATGCGTGCGATTTATGACTGTATTTTATATTAATATGTTACTTGTTACTTATACTGTAATTTTAACAAGCTTTTATTAAATTTCATTACTTTTGAGCTATTCATCATCATAATTACCATGACAACCCTCCACAAATTTACAGCTAAACATCATTGAGCTGTTGTGTACTACGTACTAGAGGCGACACTGCATACGTACGTAGTACATATAACTATGCTAAACATAGGCCTCATCCAAGGTATGCCACAAAACACGCTCCTGAACCTGCCTGATTCAACTTTCTGCACGTCTTACCAGGTCGTCACTTCTCGTGGGAAACTGCTCTAAACTTCGCTAAGCTCGAGAACTGTTCTTCTCCATCTTTAGATGCTTTTTTAACTAAATATTTTGCACCAGTAGATACATTCAAACTAAAATGTGGGAACAACTCTTACAAGGATTGGTTAAAAAACCTTGCCTATTTAAACAGAACATTCTAAAATATATTATTACTTATATATTAACCAGAAAAGTCTATAATATTTACATATAATCGAATATATATTTTTATTCGACATAGATTGAAAAATTATTTATTTACCACTAGTTTGGAAACAACCTCTTCCGTGGTTTACTTTTTTAAAACCCATCTGAACTTTTTTTAATTATATTTTAAAATAGTTCATCATTGAATACGATTGAATGGAACATTAGAACGAGCAATGTAGGGGTTATTATCAGTTGTTTAAGTTTTGATCGATGTTATTTAATATTATAATGACCCATTTATACAGCTTTTGCTTGATAAGAATTTTAAACTTTTTAATAGGTATATATATAGGCCCTGCATATTTTCCGGGACTATATAGTAAAAGCGTATACATTATCCTATAAAGGAATTACTGACTCATTGGAGTCGAGTAACTGGTATTAATAGCTTGTGATGTTCACAGAATATACATATCACTATTCTTGATAAAATTATTTTTATTTTTGTGTATATATATTAAATTTCGTAAATATACTGAGAGACCCATGTTAATATATTTATTTCTTAAAATTTTTGTAAAAGAGACTATGTCGGATTTACATTATTAATAGTTCTTATGGCTCCCTTCTGTAAAACATAGATAGTTCAAATTACACTCACATTACCCCAAAGCAAGACTCCACATAACCTTATCTAGCTATTTCAACTCTAGTTAGGCTATTAACTTCCGATTAGAAAACATTTGTAGAATAAATGAAATTAATTTTTACGGATTTTATCGCGTTTAATTTAACTTTTGTAATTCCCGACGTTTCGGGTACAGCACCCATGGTCACGGAGGGGACTGAGGTGTTTGACGTCCCGATGTCATAGTTAGCCCGGTTATGCAGGCTTCCCGGAACGAACGGGAAAAATTTTTGTATTTCATTTGTGTAGCACATGTGTAGTTTTTGGGTAAATATAAGAAATCATTATTTGTAGAATAAATTATATCAAAAAGCTTAATCAATTATTTTTAGCGCACTAGTTATCTTAGTTTTCTATAGTTTATCTATAGTTAGTATCTCGCCGCTGGGAAGATGACTAGTCTTATATCAATAATCAGCCAAATCACGTTTTCTATTATTTGCTTAGCGAGTTTCAACTTCCTAATAAATAGAGTCCGACTTGAATCACAACCATCATTGTTCAACAAGATCTGCAAAAATGAACACAGTACTCGTAAGTGTCACACCTCCATTTTTAACGTATTCATTTCAACGTTTTACAAAATTGCGATAAATACAAATAATATTACGATAGTTAAACGGTTGTTAGTAAAAACATATTTTTTTTTTCAATTTTCGATTAAAATTTTGTAAATTTGGTTAATGCAGTGACAATATACTTTTATTCACAGATATCGTATATAACGCTAGTGATATGTTGCCTGGCCTACGCCCTGGCACTTCCAACACCCTTAAATGAGGAACCGCAGTTGCAACTCGCTACTGACATACTGGAGCCACAAGAATCACGATATGGTTGGGGTGGCCAGGGTTGGGGAGGACACGGTTGGGCAGGTCGAGGCTGGGGAGGCTATGGTTGGGGAGGAAATGGCTACGGCTGGGGTCACGGAGGTGGCTGGGGCCATGGAGGCGGCTGGAGACCCGGTGGGGGCTTTATAGGCGGTGGAGTTATCGGAGGCGGAATCATCGGTGGCGGTTGGGGATATGGACGCTAAACAACATTAGAAGGCGCTTAAATTGTGTTAAATTAATGTGTTTAAGTTAAAGAAATTTTTGATATGATCTATCTGTGATGCCAGTCTGCGTTGCTAGTTAAGGCGTGCTGTTTAATCCTCGTTTTATCCTAATATTATTTTAATAAAATGTTTTATTATGAACAATTTTTTTCAACTCTGTGTGTATTTTTACACAAAATTCAACTTCTAGGTAGATATGATGAATGATTATAATCCGTTTCTCCGTCCGTTCGCGATGTTACAATGCTAACTTTTCGAACAAATAGTTTTACATGTACTTCATATACAATAAAATGAATTGTAAAAGTAAACAAAACGTTTTTAAGTACAATGTCCTCCAGATCGAATTTTTTATCGAACGAAGACTAGTTATTTGCTCAGGATGGTGTTATAGGATAGGGCACAAGTATGTACGTAAACACAGGTACATTCTCAATTCCCTCACTTTCATAGTCCAATGCGACGGCAATCCGATACTACCGGAGTGAGATCAGGAGCAAGATCACCGTCTTTACCTGTTTTCTGAGCCACGGAGTGAAACACTGCCAATTTCCTGACATTGGGCTGCTATTAAAAATTTCTTGAGAGAAAACTGGTCAGAAACATGGTCAGTAGTCGCGCATTAGCAATCCATAGACAGGAGAAGAATGGACTTAGTTTGTGTAAACCCTCAAACCAAACACGCATTTGTGAACAAATTTTACATATTTTTAGGACCCTTTCTATATAACAAGCTCAACAAGTCACTAAAGGTATATAGTCTAAGTTATAAGGACTGTAATATAAGTGTAAGGGAATTTCTAAATAAATTAAATTACGACACAGAGAAGTTGTTAGATATACTAAAATAGTTTGTATTAATTGTAGGCAATAAATAATTGTTATTTAGTTATTTTATTTATTATACAATTTAGTTTAATTATTTAAATATCTAGTGTCCTACATTATTAAACCGATTGTATAAGTGATGTCTGAAACACAGGTACTCAACCTAGTTCAGGCAGGTAGCTAATATTATAAATATGAATTTTCTATCTTCTTTTGTAGATTCTACATTATTTAGCTACACATAGTTTTAATTTTATCATAGCATGTTATTTTTGTTAGACTTATTGTTACTTTATTAATTGTAATCATTCTGATTCCTGTATGTCAACATGTGTAATTCGAAATGAAATAAATATTTATAAAAAAAATTATATTTATTAGTGATGAAGAACAACGATGCACGAATCTGGGAATTGAATTAGGATTAAGATCCTAGCAGATAGCAGTGATAGGGTCAGAGGTTGTAGGGGGTGAGTTCCGGCGACGGACCTTATCCTACACTGCCTGAATGTGTGAGGGGTCGACGGGTTGAGAGCTAGGATAGCATTGAGCGGCAATGCTGTCTGCAAAGCACTCAGCCTTTTCCTCGTCCTCGAAGGCAACCGTACCGTCGGGGCGGGAGAGAGGGGGAGTGTGAGTGATAGCCTCTATACGGAGGACTCTAGCCATCCGATAGTACGCTGTATGAGAGGGAGAGATATTCTCCGTGAGCTTATTCCTTTCGAGGTCTCGAAGTTCGAAGAGGCAGAAACGGACTTCTCGTTGAAAACGATTGGCCGTACGCCTATATTCGGGTGTGGGATATTTTGCTGCTCTCCGGAAAGCAGCTTTCTTGGCTTTTAATAGGTTGCTAATATGTAGAGGAAGCCCACTATTATTAGCAACCGGGACGACCCTTTCATTCTCCTTAAGGGAGGATTTAATAAGGGTTGAGAGTGAATCGACCGCGGTGTCGATTTTTTCGGGACTGTCTAAGCCCGACGATAGGGAGATAGGGGAGTCCTGAGAGTCCAGAGCTTTAGCTAGGGACTCCTTGAAGCCCTTCCAATTAGTGAAGGTTTTCGTGGAGGGTGTTGAGGGAGGTGGTTAATGGCCAAGAATGAGGGAGACCGGTCGGTGGTCGGATCCTAGATCGTCTAGCGTCTCGATTGCCCTGAGATTAAGAGAAACTCCTTTGAGTAACGCAAAATCTGGTACATCGGGGGCGTGGTCGGTGATATCGGGATAGTGCGTAACACCGAGGGGACTGAGGACGGTAAGGTCAAGAGACTGCGTTATTTCAAGCAGTTCCTTGCCACTATGGGAGGTAGAACGGCATGTCCATTCAGTATGCTTGGAGTTAAAATCTCCAAACATAATGACTGAATTGCCTAGAGATAAGATAACCTCAAAATCTTTTTTGAGGGGTTGGGGATGTAACAGGAGGCTATGACTAAAGACTGATGTCCCGTCATAGCTAACCTGCATACCGTGGCTTCTATATTGGTAAGCTGCGGAGTATTAATGTGAGAGCAATGAAGTGTCTTATTGTAATAAATGGCCGTACCGCCGCCCTGGCGGTAGGGCCTGTCATTACGAAGAAGAGAAATTTTTTTTTGAGATTGGTTTCCTGTAAAAGGAGGAAATCGGCTTCGCAATCTCGAAGAAAGAGCTTAAGTTCTGGGAGGTTATTTCGCAAATCGCGAATGTTATAAGATACAAGCGATAACCCTTTAGGCTTGATACGACCGTGAGATTTTGGGAGTGCTCTGCCATTATAGAAAGCAACTTTTGATTTATTTAATTTAACAATCGCATTCAATATTTATCGCTCTCCAAACTTTTTAATACGTATTATTATGAATATAATGGATTCCTTTGGAGTGCCTTTGATGGATTCTTATTGATCAACATTATCAGCAATTTCAGTAAATTTTTCGATATATGTATATAATATAAAATGTTGCTCAAGTATTATAGAATGTCGTTATTAGCTGGCAATTAATAATTTACGCTCGTTTAAATAAATATAGAATTATATAATGTAGCAAGTATGTACAAGTGTTCAATCGATAATAAATTATAAATTTTTAACGGTGGTAGAGCCCTGCAGCAGTTTTTTGCTGTTGCACGTATGGGCCGGCTCGAGCCGGGTTGGTACCACGACCTCACAGAATACCGGCGTGAAGTAGAGGCTCTGCTTCTGCGTTTCGTCTGGTGAGTGCAGGTGGCCGGAGGCCCAATTCCCCCCCCCCCCCCCCATCAACATGGTAGCGGAATTAGACAATAGACTACCCCAGGAGGGTACCAGTACCCCTGGAGAATCCCTCGCTGAGCATCCACGACCATGTTATTCCAATCCTGAGCGTGGGTGCTCAGGCTGCCCCGCGTATTCTGGGGGGGGCAAAATTCCGCTCAAAAACAAAACTGCTCGGGGCAAGCTGAGCAACAATACCAAGGCGACCCCTGCCACGCTATCCGTGAATTTCTGCAACATCAGGGGACTTCACTCTAACCTAAACGCCGTCCACTACCATCTCGAGACGGCGAAGCCGGCCTTGCTCTTTTTGACCGAGACGCAGGTTTCCTCTCCGACTGATATTTCGTATCTCTCCTACCCGGGGTACAAATTGGAGCACTCCTTTGTGCCTCGGGCTGGAGTTTGCGTGTATGTTAGAGAGGACATCTGTTCTCGACGCCTCGGCAGTCTTGAAGGTTCGGACCTGTCCATCCTTTGGCTACGCGTAGACAGCGACGACCATCCGCGCGTCTACGGGTGCCTCTATAGGTCCCATAGCGGTAATGCCGAAACAGACCGACTCATCGACCACGTCCAAATGGCTACAGATTCCTTGCTACAACAGGTCCCATCCGCAGAGATCGTGATCCTTGGCGATTTTAACGCCCACCATGCCGAATGGCTCGGTTCACGTTTAACCGATCATGCGGGGAGATCTGTTTATGACTTTGGCTTGGCATATGGTCTGACACAACTGGTTACTTCGCCTACGCGGATTCCAGATGTGGAGGATCATACACCTTCCCTGTTGGACCTTCTGCTGACCTCTCATCCGGACGGATATCAGGTTTCCGTCGATGCCCCTCTCGGCTCTTCGGACCATTGTCTGATCCGGAGTATGGTGCCACTCACGCTCCCTTCGCGGTTGCGTTCTGCAGGTTGCCGCCGTGTTTGGCATTACAGGTCGGAGGATTGGGACGAAATGCGGTCTTTCTTTGCATCCTACCCATGGGGGCGGGTTTGCTTCTCGCCGGATGATCCCAGTGCTGTTGCTGACTCTGTCACTGATGTGGTGCTACAGGGAATGGAACTATTTATTCCATCATCTGTGGTACCCATCGGAGGCAGATCTCAGCCTTGGTTTGGTCGCTCCTGTAAGACTGCATTGCGCAGTAAGCAGGAGTGTTATCAAGCCTGGGCTGCGGCTTCGGTGACTCGGGATGTAAACACCAGCACACTTAAAAAGAAGTATAACTTCGCCTCCAGGTCCTTCAAAAGAGTTATTGCCAAGGCAAAGTCAGAGCACATAGGCAGAATTGGCGAGAAACTAGTTCGCCTTCCTTCGGGAACCCGTGCATTCTGGTCTCTCGCCAAGGCTGTCCAAGGGAATTTCTGTAAGCCATCACTACCATCTCTGCACAGGGAGGACGACTCACTGGCCCAAGACGCAAAAGACAAAGCCGACCTTTTAGGCTCCCTTTTTGCGTCCAACTCGACTCTTGATGACGGGGGGAAAATACCGCCGACCATCCCGCGGTGTGAGTGCTCCATGCCGGATGTGCTATTCTCACAGCGCTCAGTTCGCAAAGCACTTCTTTCCCTGGACATCCAGAAGTCGAGTGGGCCTGACGGAATCCCCCCAATTGTGCTGAGGACGTGTGCTCCGGAGTTGGCACCGGTCCTAACGCGTCTTTTCCGGTACTCCTACTCCCAAGGCGTAGTCCCGAATTCATGGAAGACAGCTTTTGTCCACCCGATCCCTAAAAAAGGCGACCGCTCAGACCCGTCCAACTATAGGCCTATCGCGATCACCTCCTTGTTCTCCAAAATAATGGAATCCATTATTAACTGCCAGCTCATCCGGTACCTTGAGGATCACCAGCTGATTAGTGACCGCCAATACGGTTTTCGTCGGGGTCGATCAGCTGGTGATCTTCTGGTCTACCTGACCCATAGATGGGCGAAGGCAGTAGAGTCCAAGGGGGAGGCGTTGGCCGTTAGTCTGGACATTGCGAAGGCCTTTGATCGGGTTTGGCACAAAGCGCTTCTTTCGAAGCTGCCTTCCTATGGGCTTCCCGAGAAATTGTGCAATTGGATCACCAGCTTTCTTGCAGATCGGAGCATCAAGGTCGTTGTAGACGGTGCATGTTCTGACTACAAGCCTATTAACGCTGGTGTTCCACAAGGCTGTGTGCTATCACCAACGCTGTTTCTTCTGCATATCAATGATATGTTGCTAACTGGTAACATTCATTGCTATGCGGATGACAGCACTGGTGATGCTCTATACACCGGCCGGGCCAATATTTCTCGGGAAAACGTCGCCGAGTACCGGAACAAACTTGTGTCTGAAGTCGAGTCTTTGCTGGACAAAGTCTCGGATTGGGGGCGACTAAATCTAGTCCAGTTTAATCCTCAGAAGACACAAGTTTGCGCGTTTACCGCTAAAAAGAACCCCTTTGTCGTATCTCCTCAGTTTCAAGGCACTCCCCTTCTTGCCTCAGCCAGTATCGGTATCCTCGGAGTCGACATATCGAGTGACGTGCAGTTTCGTGGTCACTTGGAAGAGAAGGCCAAATTGGCCTCTAAAAAGCTTGGCGTGCTCAGCAGAGCGGGACAGTATTTCATGCCGGCACACCGCCTGCAACTTTACAAGGCGCAGGTTCGGCCTCACATGGAATACTGTTCCCATCTCTGGGCAGGGGCTCCCCAGTGCCAGCTCCTTCCACTTGACCGCATCCAGCGCAGAGCGGCTCGAATCGTCGACGACCGAGCCCTTTCCGATCGGCTCGATTCATTGGCACTGCGAAGAGATGTTGCATCTCTTTGCATTTTCTTTCGCATCTACCATGGGGAGTGCTCTGAGGAATTGTTCGGATTAATCCCAGCCGCCAAATTTCACGAACGCACATCGCGGCAGAACTCCCGATACCATCCACACCATCTGGATGATTGGCGGTCCACCACTGTGCGATTTAGAAGATGTTTTCTTCCTCGCACAACTTTCTTGTGGAATAGTTTACCACCAGGGATTTTTCCGGACCGATACGACTTAGGGACCTTCAAGAAAAGAGCCTACTCCTTTTTAAAAGGCCGGCAACGCATCTGCAATTCCCCTGGTGTTGCGGTTGTTCATGGGCGGCGGTAGTCACTTACCATCAGGTGAGCCGCATGCTCGTTTGCCCCCTCTCCTATAAAAAAAAAAAATCATAATAATTTCCTTTCTAGACGATTGCTTATAATATAACATAGAAAATTTATAATAGTTTAGTCATGTGATAAATATTTGGTTTAAAATCATTGAATTATATGTACTACGTACTAGAGAAGCTATTCCAAACAAAAATTGTGTGTTCGCGGATGCGCGAGAGATAGTAGAGACTTTAATATAAGATATTAATGTAAAATACTAATATAAAATATATATAAGAATTTAATATAAAAGACTCTTATTTTAATCTAAACAAACATATTTCTTAATAAAATGTAATAATAATTATCTTATGGAATTCACAAATCTACAATTTACGCAATATTTAGTTTAGTGTATGGATTGCTTGCTACATATATATTTATCTATGGTTGGGAAAGTTGACTAAAAGTCACTGTCGTATCTGTAGCTTGCTACATATATATTTATCTATGGTACAGTTCAGTTGAACATAGCCAATGTTCGGAATACGTAATCTAATGCGTAGTACATATATATCGATGGTTTTAAATAAAAAAATATTATTATTTAACCAAAGGAAAAGTTCCCAATCTTAGATTATCTATAAAAGTTCCTATTGATATAATACAAACTGTAAGACTGATTCTAAACTAAAAATTATTAACACTGTTGGTTTGGATTTTATTTCAATTATCCTACAGATTATTTAATTTATTTGAAATAAGAATAAAATAATAGGCCGACTAATCGGCGCTTTTGCCGCCTATTCGTACACACGTAGTAGTACACCTCCATAATACAGGATAAATCCTTTTTTATATTTTATTTTTGAGTTTTTTATTTTATTTGAAATATATACGACAAAACTTTTTCTTAACGTTTTATTTATAAAAATTATAATATTGTTTTGTTTTAGTAAAATTACAAAACCGGATTTGTTGAATTACTTCATAGTTTTCTCTCTAACTTTCAATGTTTGTTTAACATTGGAATTTTTAACAATGTAAACAACTAGTGTTTGCATATTTTATGCATTCACCTTGTGAAAAAACCCCATGGTCTAGTGGTGCTTTGAGTTAGCAAATAATTGCGCAAGATTGTTCATTAACCGTCACGATTGTTGGAAAATCGCACGCACACACGTCTTGAAACACATGTACCCTGTATCTGTGTTCTACTTTCATACATACATACATAGGAATACATATTATATTATAATCTGCACAATTAAAATGTCTAAATTGGCTAATATCATAATTTTCTATCTTTCTATATATTCAAATATTATCTCATTTTCACATTTGTTTTCTAAAGCAAAAACATTGGGTGTCATATTAGATGGAAAGGCTCGAAGTCGCACGTTTAAATAGGGTATAGAAAAGTGATAGAACACTCGAGCGACTGACGAGCGGGAAGTGGCAAGAAAGCGCTCAGAGAATGTCGGTATTATGGCGTGCTACTTTTCTTATATTTCAAGGCTGAAGCAGGATCATCAGCGGAGCTAGTTTTAGCCGCCAACATTATCTGTGCATGGTGCACGCTGTTGTTAATGTACGCGGCCATGATCGTCTGATAAAGAAAAATCCATATAAAAACGCTTAACTCAACTTACCAATACCATGGTATGTCTTATCAGTTCTACACTCGCCAAATGACAGCCCTGTCGTGCCCAACCATGCCGAGTATGGGCTATCAGTACTTCGTTCACCAAATGACAACCATGCCTTGCTCTACTGCAGTAAATGTACATATTACATAGAGTATGACCTATCAACAATACACCCAAAAATTGACAGCCCTGTCGTGTACTATCGTGCTGAGTACGATCTATCAGATCTACAATAACCAAATGACTGCACTGTCATGCCCTAGCGCTGTGACTATGATCTATCAGCTCTACAATATAATTAATATAATTAATAGAATCAGGCGTTACTTTGTGGAAATCCATTATATAAAAGCTTTTAGAAAAATTTACTTCGCAAATATCCGCGTTATAAAATAAAATGATGTGTCTTACCTAGTATGAAGAGCACCTCCCTAACCTCCTAAAATTTTTCTAAAAGCTTTTAGCTCTACAATAGCTAACTGAGAGCAATGCCGTGCCCTAGCCTGGTGAGCATGTTCTATCGGCTCTACAATCGCCAACTGACAGCTTTGCCATGCCCTTGCGTGGTGAAAATAATCTATCAGCTCTACATTTACCAACTGACAGTCATGCCCAAGCGTGGTGAGTATGATGTATCAGCTCTACAAGAGCCAACTGACAGCACTGCTGTGCCCTGGTGTTGCAAGTATGATCTATTAGCTCTACAAGAGCCAACTGACAGCACTGCTGTGCCCTGGTGTTGCAAGTATGATCTGTTAGCTCTACAAGAGCCAACTGACAGCACTGCTATGCCCTGGTGTTGCAAGTATGATCTATTAGCTCTACAAGAGCCAACTGACAGCACTGCTGTGCCCTGGTGTTGCAAGTATGATCTATTAGCTCTACAAGAGCCAACTGACAGCACTGCTGTGCCCTGGTGTTGCAAGTATGATCTATTAGCTCTACAAGAGCCAACTGACAGCACTGCTGTGCCCTGGTGTTGCAAGTATGATCTATTAGCTCTACAATAGCCAACTGACAGCAATGCTGTGCCCTGGTGTTGCAAGTATGATCTATTAGCTCTACAAGAGCCAACTGACAGCACTGCTGTGCCCTGGTGTTGCAAGTATGATCTATTAGCTCTACAAGAGCCAACTGACAGCACTGCTGTGCCCTGGTGTTGCAAGTATGATCTATTAGCTCTACAAGAGCCAACTGACAGCACTGCTGTGCCCTGGTGTTGCAAGTATGATCTATTAGCTCTACAAGAGCCAACTGACAGCACTGCTGTGCCCTGGTGTTGCAAGTATGATCTATTAGCTCTACAAGAGCCAACTGACAGCACTGCTGTGCCCTGGTGTTGCAAGTATGATCTATTAGCTCTACAATAGCCAACTGACAGCACTGCTGTGCCCTGGTGTTGCAAGTATGATCTATTAGCTCTACAAGAGCCAACTGACAGCACTGCTGTGCCCTGGTGTTGCAAGTATGATCTATTAGCTCTACAATAGCCAACTGACAGCACTGCTGTGCCCTGGTGTTGCAAGTATGATCTATTAGCTCTACAAGAGCCAACTGACAGCACTGCTGTGCCCTGGTGTTGCAAGTATGATCTATTAGCTCTACAAGAGCCAACTGACAGCACTGCTGTGCCCTGGTGTTGCAAGTATAATCTATTAGCTCTACAATAGCCAACTGACAGCACTGCTGTGCCCTGGTGTTGCAAGTATGATCTATTAGCTCTACAATAGCCAACTGACAGCACTGCCGTGCCCTATCGTGGTGAGTTTGATTTATCAGCTCTACAATCAACAAATTAAAACCACTAAATTACTTTAGTAAGTATGGGCACATCTTATTTTTCAACATACGAGTTGTAGTATTCTTAGAAAGATCAATGCTTACTTTTGGATTTAAAAACCTGTTGACGTATTATGTATGAAATGAATATTACGTAAATGTCAGTTTAGAAAATTTTTCTTAATAATAATATAGATAAGGTCACTGGACTCTATATATACAAGAGATATAATATTTGCGTTACAACCACTATTTTAATACTAATACGGGAAAAGAGAAAAATGAAAAGGCAAATAATACTACATCAATTTGTTAACACGTATATGGTTTTATATTTTATATTTATACAGACCGGCGACGAGTAGGAGAGTCAAAGTTGCGAGTTATCAGGTTCTGTGATTATGAATGCGTCTGCTACGGGTGACGGTTTTTCCAAATCCCTCCCAAAACGAGAGGTTTTTTTTAAAATTGAAATTTTACGAGCTTAGATTGAATAATAATTGTAAGTTAATTCGATACTTAATGAAATGTTTCAGTCGTCAGTGTCAAAGAAACACGGACGCTCATAACAAAACAAACACTGTGTCCAATGATGAGATTTCATCCCTCATCAAAGGACTTAAGCCCAAAAAGGCTCCGGGCGCGGATGGCATCTCCAACCAAGCCCTTAAACACTTTCCAGAGCAGGTGTTAACCCTTTTAATTATTATCTTCAACGCCTGCTTCAATCTTAGTTACTTTCCCACTACGTGGAAAGAGGTAACTGTGATTGGTATTCCCAAGCCAGGTAAGCCTCTTAACCTCCCCTCCAATCATCGTCCCATTAGCCTCCTCAAGGCCATGGGCAAACTCCTCGAAAGAGTCATACTCACTCGCATGAGGCACCATCTGTTTCCCACAGACGGTGAACCTCTTGTCATCCCCCATCAATTTGGTTTCCGAGCGAAACACTCTTGCCCCCAACAAGTTCACCGCATTGTGGAATATATCCTCGGCGGTTTTTATCCTCGTCGTCAAATGACCATCGCGGTCTTTTTCGACATTGCCAAAGCCTTCGATAGAGTCTGGCATGAAGGCCTTATCTTCAAACTATATAGAGTAGGTTTTCCTTGATCGTCTAGTACGTCTCGTGGCCTCTTACTTACAGCATCGTACCTTTCGTTTTAGACACGAAGGCACGCTCTCCTCTCAGCGCCCCATCAAAGCTGGTGTTCCTCAGGGATCAGTACTTGCTCTCCTCCTCTACATCCTGTACACCAACGACATTCCCATACCGTCGAAAGGTGTCCAGCTCTCCCTCTTCGTAGACGACACTGCTCTCTACTGTAAAGGTCACTGTCACTACCTTTCATACGGAACAAGATCCAAAAGTCAGTTGATGACCTAGGAGCTTGGTTCCAAAAATGTCACATATGTGTGAACCCGGAGTAGAGCTCTGCAGTTCACTTCGATTATAAACGACGCCGTATCAATAATACTCCACAAATACGTATGTTAGGTTAGGTTAGGTTAGGTTTCGCACGATTTCCTACGAGGCGGCTTGCGTCCTGGCCGGATCCCCGCCCTGGGACCTAGAGGCGAAAGTACTCGCGTCATTATATCGATGGCGCGAGGAAGAGCGGGCACGGGGCTCGAGGCCGGTGCAGCGGCAGATCGCGCTGCGCCGAGAGGAGCTCCGTTAGGTCTTGGTGGCGGAATGGCGGCAAAGGCTTCTGCGCCCTACCGCAGGCCTCGCTACCGTCGAGGCGATCCGGCCAGTACTCGACGACTGGCTCGGGAGAAGGCACGGCTCCCTGTCGTTTAGGGTGACGCAGGTGCTGTCGGGGCATGGCTGCTTCGGCAAGTACCTGCGCCGCATAGACAGGGAGCCGGACGCTCGGTGCCACCACTGCGTCCATTGCGGGGAGGACACGGCGCAACACACGCTCGCCGAGTGTGTAGCTTGGGAGGAGCAGCGCCGTGTCCTCACAAATAAAGTAGGAGGCGATCTGTCGCTGCCGGCCTTAGTGCAGAAGATGGTCGGTAGCACAGAGTCGTGGGATGCAGTGGTGTCCTTCTGCGAGGACGTGATGTCGCAGAAGGAAACTGCGGAACGGGAAAGGGAGATCTCGACTCCCTTCCCTGGCCGCAGAAGGCGCACCGGGCGCAGGAGAAGGGCGGACAACGCCCTTTTCCGGCCCCCATAAATGGGTCCAGGGGCGAGGGACTTGGGGAAGCCCCCGCCACCCCTACTCGATGGACCCGAGGCGGAGGCGCGCGCGGGTGTCGGCGCGCGCCCCTGAGGCGATACACGGGGTAGTTTAACACCTCACTACCCCGTGTAGGAGACGAGGCCTGGACGGACCGGGCCAGCACTAGTGTGGGGCTGCGGAAGAATTTGGATTCCCGCGGCCCCACGCGCACTTGTGAGGAGACACCGGGGTGGTTTTAGCCGGTAAGAGTCCGGCACGCCCCTCCGCCTTTCCCCAGGCGGAGGTAGTCCATGAGGATTTCCCCCCGTAAAAAAAAAAAAAAAGGTTAGGTTAGGTTAGGTTAGGTTCCCCCCCGACCCCCCCGAACGGGTTCCCGCCTTGTCGTGGCGGGGGGGCTTAGTAGCCGTGGCTTAGTCACCCACGGTGAACAAAGAGGAACCCCTTGGCTGGCCCGAGGTGTAGGGCCGGCCCGAGGTGGCCACTCCGAGTGAGCTGGGGAAGCCCACTTCGGATGTGTGTTGGTGGGCTGCGGTGAGAGGGGAGTCCGCACCCTCTACCGCTGCAGCGAGGTGGAGTCGCGGAGGAAGAGGAGTGTTGGTATGGCGATGCGCCACTCGCCCTATCCTCCGCGACTCAGACGGGGCCGCACCGTTGATTGATGCGGTGGTGGTGGGGCTGCGGGGGGAGAGGAATGTCGGTATTGCGAGGCGCCGCTCTCCCTACCCTCCGCAGCCGAATCTTGGTTGGCGGCGGAGCCATAGACCAGATCCGCCGCTGGGGTCGGGAAAGCGGGCGCTAATAAGCGCTCGATTTTCCGGGCCCCATGGCCTCCGCGTATTGGACTCGGGGGGGTCCGATACGCAGGTGGAGTTGGAGCCTGTGGAGGGGGGTAGCTGAACACCTCGCTACCCCGTGCAGGAGACGAGGCCCGGACAGACCGGGCCAGCACTAGTGTGGGGCTGCGGAAGAATTTGGATTCCCGCGGCCCCGCGCGCACGTGCGAGGAGGCACCGTGGGGTTTTAGCCGGTAGGAGTCCGGCATAACCTTCCGGTTGCCCCCGCAGCCGGAGGTATCCATGAGGATATCACCACGAAAAAAAAAAAAAAAGGACACGAGGCTCACTTTCGAGCCCCATGTCAAAAGAGTAACCCGTCTAGCACGTTTTTATCTAGGTAGGCTCAACAGTATGTTGGGCCGACATAGTAAAATGTCTCTTTGACATAGTAAAAAAACTCTCTGAAAACATCTTCAACACTTCTTATGCAGCCCCACCTATCTCACTATCGAGTCCGCAGGCCGAGAAACTCCCTCTCGGACTGCCGCCTGCCTGAACTGCCTCCTGGTCAACCCTCAGCTCAGGCCAACCCATAATAAATTTGTCATAATAAATTTGTCATAATAAATTTGCCTTAGTAGGCTCTCCCTCAGCGGCTCGTAGCCGCCTGCGCCCTCTTCTCCTAAAAGAGGGTCGCTTCCGATCCGGCATAAAAGCTAAATCAGCCAATTGCCAGTCCCACAGGCGGTTTTTAGTGGGTAGCACCTAGGCTCCACTTTAGGTTAGTTACAGTGAGTCCCACATAACCACGACAAACCGGCTGTCGTGGTATGCATAAAGCATTTACCGCCTCCCTGCGTATCGGGGTAGCCTATTTTCCAATTGCTTATGGGCGCAAAAAAAAACGATTGTAATGAGGGCATACACGACTTTTTCTTCCACCAGGGCGGCGCCACTAGAAAGTGATATTTGACAGATTTCATAGCGGGGAAGTTAATTTGTTCGAAAAATGTAAAAGTTATTGTTTATTTTTGTACTAGTAGCTATATTTTATAATAATAACATTAAAAATAAAGAAACCAAACCACAGATATTCATAAAAGTAGAAAAATTAAAAAAAGTTAAACATGTGCAAAAAATTAAAGAACAAACCACTGACGCATTCTTTAGTGTATTTATATAATATTCTAGAAATAGATAAACTTTTATTAAAAAAAAAACAACTTCTCTATTAAATTACATTGTGTAACAAAAAACTTTACCTAAGTGTAAACTAGACATCTGGTGAGCAGAAAATTATTACATGTATATACATAATATAACAAAAGATAACTTTAGAGTTTAGACTAATGTTGTTTGTTATCTATACATATTATGATGCCCAGCAAAATATTGCTTGGTGATGTTTCGCTTTATTAATCAGCTCATTTTGAATAAAATGCAGCTTAGTTTATAAAAACCGTTAGCCAAATGTTGAATATAATAATGTTGCTATAACAGAAAGTAGGTCCCTGTAACAATATTATCATTTATATCACGCTGGTGGTTTTAAATAAATAGGTAATAAGATTAGTATTTATTAGTCACTGTTTTCGTTTTCGGACTTTGTAGTCACCGAACACGAGTCACTTACTTAGTATTTTAATAACCAGTATTCATACATTATTATATATCCTTTATTTAATATGTACTTAACGCTGTATGTTAATTATGATGTTCTGTGAATAATGATGTACGTCACTTGTTAGAATAGTAAACATAATATTATCTACAATAAAGAATATTATTTTATATTAGGATAATGATGAAGATTCACCAAGGTAAAATAATTGGAAGTGTTAATTATTTATGTTTTGTAAATTTATAATTAATGTAATTTATATATAAAAATATTCTTCTTTATGAGGTCGTAAAACTCACAGAACATGGGCCTTTCACATTGTAAAAGGATTTGCAAGGCTTGGAGAAAAATGTTATGATTGCTAACGAAATTATTTTGATTTAAGAATAAAATTATTAATTTGAACAATTTAAAAACAAAATTAGAAAATAGACCGTGAGAAGGAATCAAAGCCACCTTTTTCTACTTTTTATGCAACAAATTTTAAACTTAATTTTTTTGTTTTAAACACAATTTAAACATTAATTGATTGAGTATTAAGCTCTAATAAAAAGCAGGTTACTTCGGCTAGCGAGTGCAAAAAATATATGGTCGGGGAAAAAGCTTCTTCGTATTTTATATACAAATTCAAGACATTTTTTTCAAAGTTTTGTGCGATTTTGTTCGATAACTTATTGCCATCTTTTAGGTAGAGACGTAATCCCTTTGTTGTAGAAATCTTGGCACCTTTGATCAAAAAAAAATGTGACAAGTAGTTTTGACAGTCCTCTGTCTCTTTAACATCAAGATGTTAACCTAACACTGCCCAAAGAATTCTGAAGAGACCGAAACAGATGAAAATCTGAGGCTGCAAGGTCATATATATATATATATATATATATATATATATATATATATATATATATATATATATTGGATGCATTAACACTTCCCAACCAAGCTCTTTCAATTTTTGCTGAGTGGCCAAAGCCAAAAATGTGTGTGGTCTGGCGTTATCATGATGAAGTAGTTAATCCGAGTTTCGCTACAGTCTGTGGAGATTGACTACCCTTTGACCATGATCTTTTTCGCACATTCTTGTTGTGGGTGATCCACTTTTCATCACCAGTGATCAATCTTTTCATAAATGGTTCGGTTTCATTACTTTTCAATAGAGAATCGCAAATGATTATTTTGATTCATTACGTCATTCTTTCAGTGAGCTTGTGTGGTACCCAAATATCGAGCTTTTTTATATAGCCAGTCTTTTTCAAATGGGTCAAAACTATTTTGTGGTCAATCCTCAATTTCTTTGCTTTGTCGTAACTACTAATATGTCGATCTTGCTCCACTTTTTCAATAATGGCATCGTATTTATTCGTATGAGGGCCACCAGAGCGAGCGGCATCTTTGACAATAAAAATTCTCAGACTGAAAACGCTTGAACTGATTTTGTGATACTCTTGCTGACACTGCATTAGGTCCATAAACGTCACAAATTTTTCGTTGCTTGAGTCGCATTTTCCCTTTTTTTTTTAATAAAACTTCAAAATGTATCGAATTTCTTCGTTAGATCCACTCATTTTGGCAGTCATAAAAGCAATTGAAAAATGGTGGGAAAGTGTTTTTTTTTACTTTTTATTTTTCTTTTTCTTAATATCCTATAAGTATTGCTATGAAAACCAGCCAGATATAAACAATACAACCAAAGAGATTTTTCTTCAATTTTATACAATCAAAATACGAAGAAACTTTATTCCAGACCTATTATGTACATATTTCAAGTATAACATTAGAATCAAATACTAGTGTTCTGAAAAAATATTCTGGAATTTCAAAAATCGGACCCATTACAATAACTTCCAAATAGAAAGTTGAATATTCTTATCATAGCTTAATAGTGTTACACATATAGCTTTTAAAATACATAATTGACTCAATGTTTATGAGTACAAATCGACCTCTAATATATTATATTAGTGAATACTAAAATTTGAACACGTCAGTGCGTTTGAAAAACACATTGATCAAATGTTAGTTGTCTATATTGTAAGTAAATATTTTTGTATTTAGTGTACCCGCCTTAAAGTACAAATAGATTTAACTTTATTTCAATTAAATAATATATTATTATGTTTTTTGAGAAAATGATTTGTTGCCTAATATTTAAAAATCTAAGTTTGTACAAAAACATTTGGCATGCCTCGTTTCCAGTAAAAAGGGTCTCCAGTTCTCTACACTCACCATACGAAACACAGCAGCATTAAGCTGCTATTTTACGCTGGTATTCTGTGAGAACGTGGTCCTTCCCCGGTCGAGCCGACCCATTCGTGTTACAACTATACCAGAAATATAGCTGCAGCATGCCTCTACCACGTATAAAATACACGATACAGAAATTTGCGTTAAACAACGTTTTAATTATATTATTCGACTAGCTGATACCCGCGGCTTGGTCCGCGTTGCTTACACACATCACTGAACACGTAATGTTTATAAAAATCGTTGTTTCTTAAAACTTTAATAACTTTATATTAAATGAAGATATCGCAATATTTTTTAGATAAGGGCCTAATTGCCTAAGAACGAAACCTAATTGAAATATATCCAGTAGTTTTTCCTCTCCCTCTATCATTTTATTTATATAGATTAGTAAACGGCATGTAAACGGTTTGAAAATTCAAATTATGCACACATTTACAAGAAATATGAATCATAAAGCACCTCTTGCTGTTTTGCATGTGAATAACCTTCTGGAAAATCCAAGCTCACCGAAAATGTTTATTTATCAAACATTTGTATAAGGTTGTTTGTTTTGCATTTATTACAAAACTAATTCATTCATTGCGAAATATTGGCGTAATATATAAACAATCCCTGACGCTATATAAACGAACTATTATCGACGTCAGACACATATTTTGATTTAACAGATAAACATCGAAAAAGAGCTAGCGATAAGACATTCAACATAGATTAATGATAAGTCATCGCGCGGTCAGAGCGCGCGATGACTTATCATTAATCTATGGATATTCAATTAATAATTTCCTCCAGTCCGAAATTCGGTCACGGCGGTCACTCTCAACGGAGTCTAGACATCTGCGCATGACAACATGATTATATAGTGCTCAAGTGTATGCGCAAACACAGCTGCACTCTCTATTCCCTTACTTCTCATTTAAGACGGTAATCAATACCGCACCGTCAACTTCCTGACTCCAGGTTGCTACTAAGAATCACCATCGGTAAAGCGTACCATATATTTGCGACGAATTGCTAACGATCTGTTTATTATATTTCCTTGGAATTTATGTACGTGTGCTATATCATGAGTGCATCTGGGATCCTCTTTCGTCTAAATTAAAAACAGAATAAAGTTCCTCTTTTACCTACATATTATAATCTTTGAATAATGTAATGAAGGCGTGGTGCTGTGCCGATCGGCGTGGGACGCCGCGGTGGGATTATTTACCGCTGCTGCCGACCGTCATTTGATGGGTGAGAGAAGTAAATTTGTCTTAAATATTGCTTTGAAAAAAATATGTAGCAGTAACAAGTGGTTATCTTTTTAATTGGGTGAGAGAAATGCCTGAAAGCCAAGCTTAGATTCAGATTCAGATTCAGATTCAGATTCTTTATTTGCCACAATGTAGGTACAGATATAAGATGGTACATTAGTAAGTGTTCCCGCTACATTCTACCTTACGGCATGCAAAGTCATAAAAACTAAAAGATACAATTCTGATAGCAAATTAACCAGTAATATGTCATTCATATATAATGTAAATTCTCGTTAATGGTATTTTAAAGTATTTTTATACATATTTATCATTTAGAAAGTCTTTTAAACAATAATAACATTTTTCCAATAATAATGCAGTCAGCTTAAACTTAAATATTCTTATAGGATGTTCTTTATAAGTGTCCGGAATTTTATTGTATATTATAGGCCCCATTGACATGATATTTTTTCTAATTAGTGCTGTTTTGTAATTACCAGTATGTAATAAGTTTTTATACTGTGTTCTCATAGGACCTGAACGAGTTCTCATCTCGGCTTGTGACGGAAATAAATTTAAATTAGTTTTAACAAAAATTGCAACTTCCAAAATATACAAACACGGGAAGGTAAGTATTCTTAGCGACCTAAACACAGACTCACAGCTGTCTGTAGATGTTAGATTTGACATAGATCTTATGCAGCGTTTTTGGGCCTTGAAAATCTCCTCCCTTTCACTACAATTGCCCCAAAATATTACTCCGAATCTTAAAATTGGCGCAACAAGTCCATGATAAGCTGTCAGGAGTGTACTTTTGTTTACTTTATGTGATAGGTAATACAGCACATAGGCTAACCTGCTCAATTTGTTACAAACGCCTTCGGAATGAGGTTTCCAAGTGAGCCTGCTGTCTACTAATATACCTAGGAATTTTGCAACATTAGTTGAGTCTACATTTTGTCCATTATAACTAATAATTACGCTAGGCGGGGGTGTCCGTTGGTAAAAGTGCATTACTTTTGTTTTTTTGAGATTAATAACTAAGTTATTAATGTCAAGCCATTTAATAATAC
Organism: Parnassius mnemosyne; assembly: GCA_963668995.1. NCBI lineage: Eukaryota > Metazoa > Arthropoda > Insecta > Lepidoptera > Papilionidae > Parnassius > Parnassius mnemosyne. The sequence continues at coordinate 18,023,837 of CAVLGL010000068.1, read as the reverse complement.
TTTTTAATGTTCTATTAATCTCACCTTCATAATCGGTTATCTCATTACATTTTATTATGACCGTACTATCATCTGCAAATAATACCATAGGATGTTGTATATGCCTTGGTAAATCATTAATATACAGGAGAAACAATGGTGGCCCCAGAACGCTACCCTGTGGTACACCACATATGACTTCTCTACTGTCTGATGTATATTTAATCTCGCGTTTGGTCTTACAACATATTCTAGATATTTCTGTGTACTGCTTTCGGCCACTCAGGTAAGAGGTTATAAGCTCCAAGACATTTCCCCTTATGCCGTAGGAGTAAAGCTTTTTTAAAAGGACATCGTGATTTACGTAGTCGAACGCCTTAGTCATATCCGTCAATATGGCACAAACAGGCTCTTTCTTATCAACACTCCTCATAATATTAGTTAAAAGATTGTATACTGCCATATTAATATTTTTATTTTTCCTAAATCCCATTTGTTCGTTGCTCAGTATATTATATTTATTCAGATATTTATCTATTGATTCGTATATAATCTTTTCAAATAACTTAGAAAAAATTGGAATCAATGCTAATGGCCTATAGTTGGACATATCTTCTTTATTATTCTTTTTATGAAGCGGTTTAATTACAACAGTTTTCAGGCTATCAGGAAATATACCAGAAGCAATAATAATATTTACAATGTGACTTAAAGGCCCAGCTATAGCAACGCTGACAAATTTAACGACTTTGGTTGTTATACCATCATAGCCATGACTTTGTGTATTTTTAAGGGTTTTGATTACTCTAACTATGTCGTCTGGAATGATCGGAGTCATAAATATTGAATTTGAGTTGATGTTTAAGTCAATAATCTTATCATATTTTTTATTGGTTACATTATTTACTTGGTCAATAAAAAAATCATTAAATAATGTTGCTAATTCTTTAGGATTCTCAATTATCACATCATGGTTGATAATTTTTGAAATAGGTTCTCTTTTATTATTATTATTATTGATTATTTGCCACGCAGCCTTAGTTTTATTTTGGGCTTTATTAATAAAGTTATTATTTTGTGCCATTTGAGTAAATCTTATGACTTTTTTGAACCTTTGTGAGTAGGTCTTGAACGTTTTTTTGTTTTCGCTTGAAGGATTGAATCTGTATTTCCACAGCAAGCTTCTTTGTTTTCTACTACAGAGTTTAATGCCTTTAGAGATCCATTTGATTTTATCTTCTGATCGAATTTTAATCCAACTAGTAGGAAAACATTGATTATAAAGGAGTAGAAAGATTTCCATAAACATGTCATATGCATAATTGGGATTACTCTCGCTGTATACGTTTATAAAATGTAAACTCTTTAAAAGATTATTAAATTTAACCATATTTTCTCTTGAAAAGTCCCTTCTTTGAATGCGCCAATACTTAAGTTTACAAGTTCGACTAACTTGAATTTTAAGAATTTGAGCTGAGTGATCAGATATTGCAAAGTCGATAACCTCACTAGAGCATTTTATGTTTGCATTAAGAGCAAAATTGTCCAAACATGTAAGGCTTCTTGTTCTCGTTGGCTGGTTTATTTTCAACTTAAGATTGTAGCTTAGGAGCAAAAATTCAAAGTCCAAAGTGCATCTATTACGTTTCAATATGTCTATGTTAAAGTCTCCGCATAATACCACCTTTATATTTGTTTTCTTGCACAACTTTTTTAACAAAGCATTTAAGGTATCGTAAAAAAGATTAATGTTGGACCTGTATGGTGGCCTATAAATACAAACTACTATTAACTTATGTTTAGTTAATTCTATTGCACAACATTCAAAAACTCCTGTGATAGAGAGACACATTACATCACTCAGAACCTTAAACTCAATATAATTCCTAACTAAAATACACGAACCTCCTCGCCTTTGCTTTTTTCTAGAGTAACATGCTGCCAGTTTAAAATTAGGTATCTTTACAAGGTTTTCTTGACCCGAGATTACAAAATGCTCTGTCAAGCATAATATTTCAATGTTGATTTGACTTTGCGATAATTCTTGAATATGTACTGTCAGTTGGTCCGATTTATTTAGAAAGCCGGCAATGTTTTGGTGCATAATGTGAATATAATTATAAAAGAAAAAATTCCGAGTCCTTACTAACCATGTTTGCTTGATCCTTTTCCCTACAGTTATTTATGCGAGGTGTGGAATGTGTTTCACTCTCTTTAGAATACTGTATTGAGGTTGATCCTATAAATTTAATCAAGTTATGAACATCATGAAATATATATTGGATTCCATAGTTATTCACCTTTCCGGTACGTCTTTCAAACATTGAGTCGTCATATCTTAAATTACTATTGCTATCCAAGAAGTATGCGTGTTCGTGAGTAAGTATGTCTAGGTATAGTAGATTATTGAATGTTTCCACTCTTGAATTGTAGAGGTAGTTATTATTAAAGAACTTGTACGTTGGGGTGCAGATTATAACGTTTGTGTTGGTTATGTCTTGTAAAGTTTGCCTTATTTGAAGTACGCACTCTAAGTATCTGTTGGTAAATTTAAAGTCCTCTTCTCCAAGCAATATAATACAGTAATCTTTCAATGTGAAGTTTAATAGTTTCTGTTTTATTCCATTTAGTTGAAATTGCATGTTTCCGTGTGGAGTGATATAATGGCAAATATCGGACTTAATAAATGTGTTTTCTGCTATGTGTAGGATATTTTTCTTATTGTCAGTACTTAAAATACAAATTTTATTGCGTTCCGTATCGTACTTTTCTTGTTGTGTGTTTGTATCTTGAGTTATTAGTGACTTTCCATTTGTTTTTGCAGTGATTTTGTTTTCTCCATTTTCAGTTTGAGTCTGTTTGTTATATTTTTTATTATTGATTAAATTCTTATTTGTAGTTGATATCGACTTACGTTTAACTGGAGTACTGCTAACTTTTTTGTAAATATCATTTTTTTCCAGTAGAGTTTCATTCATGCTTTTTAAGTGACGGTTTTCTAAAGAAAGGGCTTCTATTTCTGAATGAGCACTTTGCAATTCTATTGTAAGATTCATAATTTGTTCACGCAATTTTTTTACAAGATCATCATCTTCGTTATCTGACCACTCCGGTGCACTATTGCGCGTTGCATTAGGTGTTTTTATAGTATCACTGACGTTAAGAATTGAGTCTGACTTAGTCCGAGTTCTGCGAAACGTAATATTTTCTAGAGAATTCATATTGGCCGTTTATATTTTACACGGCTATGTAGAGTATTTATATTCAAGACGTAACGTAGAACCCTCTCACTGCAGTTCACTTTAAGGACTTTAAGCAACTAGCAACCACTTTAAGCAACCAGATAATTTTTATTCTAAGCTTCCCCAAAGGTCTATAATTTTCTACCAAATTCTAAATATTTCTTCCACAATGGCAACATTACAATTGCAATTACAAGCTTATTTGGAGTTTTGGCGGGAAATTGACCGGCGGCGGTTTGCTGCTCCTGTATTATTGTTTAAATAATGGTTCGAAGTGGACTTTGATATGTAAAAGTGTTGCGATTTTGTGTATTAAGTGTCTACGCATGTGAACTATTAGTGGAAACAGTGAAACAAGTGCTCTGATGGTGATGGATTCTCAAGATAAGCTGTTTGTTTGTATAGGCACCTTTAGTTACCATCGCCAACTATCAGCTGTCTGCTGGATCAAGTTGCCGCCAAAATCTCCCAAGAACTGCACAATGTGACGCATCAACATATTGTGAAGCAGTATACTATGAAGGAGTGGGGAAATTACAATAAACCGAATAAAAATACTTAAGACTTGGCCTAAAGGTCTAGATACCAGGCCATAAACTCCAAAAAAAAAATACAAGCTTATTTCAATTGACTAACGTGAGTCTATTTGAGTGATTAATGACGCTGTTAAATTGTAGAGTTCCTTACTTCATTTTATTTTGTGTTTTGGCTATGTCAACAGCCATACCGCAGCCGTTGCTCAAATAGTGGGTGCGGTGCGCGTGTGGTGCAGGTAGAGGTATAGTTTAGTCTTCGTTGAGAAAAATTCTTATTCAATATATGTTACAAGGATATTTAATGAAAGTCATTTATGCTTTTACGACTGATTCGGAATCAGCAAAAACTCAGCGGTGTTTATTTAATATTAATTCACAATCACATATTGTACAGTTAATATGAAAACATCCCATTTTTTGTTTAGAAATGTGATTGCTATTTAAAGATTAGGTATGTGACTAATTGGTGACTGTTATATATCGAGCTTTACCCAGAAATATTCATATTTATGCCATAGAATATGCCTAGCTCGCCTACTTTAACTATTAGATATACTAGAACTGCTAGAAAAGGAATGACCCACTTCCGGACAGAGGCCTGCTCTCATTTCTGTGAGGGTTTTAGGGCAAGGAATAATCCACCGCGCTGGATCCATGCGTAATAGTAGTACTATTATTTATTCTGTGGCAATAGGAACTTGTGTGTATCATCATCATCATTACAGCCCTTCACAAGTCCACTGCTGGACATAGGCCTTCCCCAAGGAATACCACAAAGCACGGTCCTGAGCCAGCTGCATCAATCGACTTCCTTCATGTCTTACCAGGTCGTCACTCCATCTAGTGGGGGACGCCCTACACTTCGTCTGCCAGTAAGAGACAATCGAGAACCTTTTTTCACCATCGGTTGTCGGTTCTTCGAGCTATATATAGCCGGCCCATTGCCACTTCAGCTTACTAACCCGTTGGGCTATGTCGGTCATTCTGGTTCTATTGCGGATATCCTCATTTCCAAGTTTATCACGCAGAGAAACTCCGAGCACAGCCCTCTCCATAGCTCACTGAGCGACCTTGAGCTTCCTCATCCGGCCAGCTGTGAAGGATCACGTCTCAGTTCCATAGGTCATCACTGACAACACGCACTGTTTGTACAGTCTCGTTTTCAAGTTTTGAGGTATACCTGACGAGAAGATTTGCCGTAATTTCCCGAACGCTGCCCACCCGATTTGAATCCTTTTTTTTGAATTTCAATCGATTGACCTCTCGGTCGAAGTTGGACTTACCTAGTCGGACTATTTGTCCTAGGTAAATATACTCGTCAACAACTTCAAGCTTAGTGCTCCCAACAACTACCGGCATAGGTGTGACATGAACGTCTGTTGGGACGCACTATTGAGGTCATTGAGCATAGTGCTTAGGTCCTCCAGCGATTCTGCCATAAGGACTATATCGTCGGCAAATCGAAAATAAGTGATGTACTCGCCGTTGATGTTAATACCGTATTCTTTCCAGTCCAGAAGCTTGAAAACATCGTCCAATGCAGCGGTGAAGAGTTTCGGGGATATAACATCACCCTGTCTTACACCTCTCTGCAGTTGGTAAGGTTTCGTACTCTGGTTCTGTACTCGGATAGCCATCGTAGCTATACTGTATATTCACTTCAGCACTTCGATATACCGACAGTCAACTTGGCACCGCTGAAGGGACTGCAGCACCGCCCAAATTTCGACGGAATCAAAGGCTTTCTTATAGTCCACATACGCCAGACATAGCGGCAAATTGTACTCCTCGGACTTCTGTACAATTTGCCGAAGGGTATGTATGTGGTCTATGGTGATAAAGCCTTTTCGGAAACTGGATTGTTCAGGAGGCTGGAAGTCATCGAGTCTGCATGCGAGACGATTCGTAATTACTCTCGAAAACAGCACGTAGACGCGGCTCAGAAGGGAAATCGGTATGTAATTGTTCAAGAGAACGTTGTCGCCTTTCTCGAAGAACAAGACCACTGCACTTCGGCTTCACGCCTCCGGTGTAGTGCCACCATGGAGGACGGAATTAAAGAGCTTCTGAAGGGCTTCAAGTACCGGTTTTCCTGTAATTCCATCCTCGCCTGGAGCCTTGCCGTTTCTAAGGTGCTGGAGAGCCATTCTGATCTCGCTCAGAGGGACGTCCAAAATATCATCGGAATAGTGTCTAGTGTTGCCCAAAATCGGTCTTGTTCTTGCAGTCTTGGTCTTGTTCTTGCATTTTTGCAAGACCAAGACCAAGAACAAGACCGCCTCTTTTTGGCAAGACCAAGACCAAGACTGACCGTGCAAGATTTGCGCAAGAACAAGACTAAGCTTGCGAGACTCTTGCGTCTTGCAGTTAGGACTAAGTGTCGTTTCAGGGAGTATAGGAGTTCGGGTATACGCTTAGGGACTCTATGTGACGCAAAAAATATAATGAAAAAAAAATTGGAAAATTGGACTTATGCGCATTACGAACAATACCATAAACATACATAGCGAATGAAAATATCCATTAAAAGAAAAAGAGTGCATCCCTAGTTTTGACCATCGGCACTTTGATAGTGCGCGGCGTCTTGTTGTCAGCGTCATCAAAGGTCGGATACTGACCTGTCAAAGAAATTGTGCGGCTATTTGAAAGTACAAGGTCAAGATACACGTGCCGGCGGCTACTATTGATATCGCATAATCGTCGCCGCCGCGCCACACGCACTACATTTGACACTGTTTGATTGCCGCCACAGAGAACATGTTTCAAAGAATAAAATAAGTTTCTGGGTGCTCAGAATGGACACGAATACATTATCCTGATCTCGCAAGAAATATTGTAATTAGATAATAGGTAGGTATCATAATAATTTATTCTAGTAAGTAATTATTATAAAATTAACTATATGGATTTATAATAATTACTTACTATCATTGTTATTATTATTACCTAAAAGATAAACATGTTCAGTAAGTTCACTGCAAATATCGACATTTGCAAGTGTGTGTTTTTAAAACACAAAGTGCTCGAATATGTCGTCACACATTTGATAAATATGGATGACACCATAGCACTTTTAAAACACTTGAAATGTGTAAAAATGGATCTGATACCTAGGTAAACCCAGAGCCGTCATCTCGGAAGACATTTTAGACTGTTGGAGGACGCATAAGACAAAATATCCGATTTTATCGAAGATGGCCCGTGATTTTCTTTTAATACCTGCAACTTCAGTACCTGCTGAGAGATTATTTTCTAAAGCATCATTAGTAATTAGAAAACATAGAAATAGGTTAAGTGATGAGTCGGCCAGATGGTTACTTTGTATTAATGCTTTGTCAAAAGAATAAATATAAAGTAACAGTAATGTTAAAGCTATTGTGTACATACATGTCGTAGGTTCAAACCCCACCCGGTGTCAGTTGATTTTTCGAATTTCTCATTAAATGTTTAGACATTTATTAATATGGTTGGTCTTTACTATGGCTATGTTAATTCAAGCTCAATATGTACCTACTCTGTTAAGTTGTTCTAAGATCTAAAGTAACGTTTAATAAATAGTAATAGGCTAATAGATCATTGCGAGACTTGCGAGACTCTTGCTGCAAGACCAAGACCAAGACCAAGACTGGGAGCGCAATACCAAGACCAAGACCAGGTGTATTGGCGCAAGTCCAAAACCAAGACTTGCTAAGTCTCGTCTTGTTCTTGCATTTGGGCAACACTAATTGTAGCGGACAGCGAGGAGGCCGCCGCCCCGTCGCCCCTTCACACCCCGGTGCGCCCGCGCACCCCACACACCGGCAGCAGATCACGCGATGTCGCCGACCAATGAGCGCGCGGCATCGCGGACGGCGCTACGCACGACCCGAGACACTCTCCGGCGAGATATAAGAAGGGCGTCTCGGACGGTTAGCTGTTCATTTCGGAAGCGGCACTCGACGAGAAGAAGACAGCAAGAAAATCAAGAAAATCAAGACTCAAGAAGACTCCCCTCTGTGTAATAGTTTAATTAATAGTGCCACATTTTGTAAATAGTTAGAATACAGTATAGTTCGACAGTACCATCTTTTCTTTGAGCAGTTGCCCCCTAGCGTACCCCCCCCCCCCCACCAATAATACAGTCCACTGCGATCCATAACAAGTTCTTGGTCCATCGTCGCCGGATTCAAGCCAGAAGAAAGAAGAAAGAACATAATTATAGATGAGAGAACATAATTATTGAAGAAAGAACATAATTATAGAAGAGAGAACATAATTATTGAAGAAAGAACATAATTATAGAAGAGAGAACATAATTACAGAAGAAAGAAGATCATTACAGAAGATCGTCGAGGAAGAAAGAAGTACGAAGAGAGAAGATCGTCGGTACTAACTCCTTCCTCGTTTCTTATTTACATCGACGTCATATATATTGTCTGTTTCCAGACAATTCCTGTTTCTTAACCGCGTTTACGCGGCCGGGTGGTTGCTCCCTAACGGTGCCAAACTGTGACCATCTGGTAACGCCCTTGAGGCGGGAACGACGTCCAATACGTGCGTCTTTTTGAAGACGATCGGAGGTCGCAACGAGGGATACCATCATGCGGAAGACAAGAAGCCAGAAGACACGGAACGACGACGAAACGCCAGTATGAATGCGGATATTCGAGGAAGCACCCGCGTCCCCGTCCGATTATCTCGCGTTGGCACAAGCGCCCCCCGCCGCGCCGCAGTCCCCGCTCGCGCCCGCATCTATGCCCGCGCCCGCGCCCGCGCCGCCGCGCCCCGCTATGTCCGTGTCTACAACCGACCGCTTGGGAGAAGTTAGCACATCCGCGCCGCGCACAGAAACGCTCGCCGCGATAATAGAAGATCTTCCGACTACGGAAACTAGTTCGATAGTGCGTACCGTCGCGCCTGTAGCAGACGTTGTACATAGGCCCGCGTCCCGCGCCCCGTCGGTCCGTTCAGTCCGTTCAGCCCGGTCGACAGCTAGCGCAGTAGCAAGATTAAAACAAATCGAATATAATGCCGCGGAGGAACTAGCTGCAATTAGGAGGAAGCAATTGCAAATAGAGGAAGATCTCGTCAAGAAGAAATATGCTAGGGATATCGCGCAACTGCAAGAAGAAACCGATAGGGAAAGCCTAAACGAGGACGAATTAGTCGAAAATAGGGTACGCGTTGATAGGTGGTTAGAAAACGTAGAGACTGTGCGGGGGGAGCCGCCCTACCGCCCGCCTCAGCCCGCGCCCCGCATCGAGATAGAGCAGGCCTCACCGAGGAGGGGAACCGGTTACGACCACGCTGAAGATGCCCAGGGGAAGTCGGTCGCGAATGACGTTCAACCGCGCCGCGTAAATAGGATACAGAGGGAGAATGGAGTCGCCGTAGAAATGAACCAGGTGGATCGTCGTGTACGAGCTACGTCGCCGTCGCGCGTCCAACGCCGCACTCTATCGCCTACACATAGATCGCCACATCGCCTTACGGATCGTAGATTACCGTCGCTGTGTCATAGGGATGTAGGTATACATAGATCGCCATCGCCACATCACCACGCGGATCGTAGATCACCGTCGCCGTGTAATGATGTAGGCAGAGATAAATCGCCACATCGCCTTGCGGATCGTAGATTACCGTCGCCGCGTCATAGGGATGTAGGTGTACATAGGTCGCCGGCGCCACAGCGTAGGCTAGAAGGAAATAGGGATAGAGATAGGTCGCTCACCCCGCGAGGGAAGGATAGGGGTATAGAACGGCTAGCGGAAGCTTTAGAAAACATGGTTAGAGTTAGACCAGCCGCCGCGAAACAGACGCAGGACTTGCCTATTTTTAACGGCTCGGCCGCGGAATGGTTAGCATTTAAAGCCGCGATGAATGATTCCACGCGTTTGTATGGATTCACTAATACGGAAAATATGGCAAGATTAAGGAACTGTTTACGCGGTGAGGCTAGAGACGTAGTATCGGCTCTGCTGTTTACCGCGAAGGATCCAGCAGACATTATGCGGACACTGGAGCAGTGTTTCGGCCGCCCGGAAGTAATTATAGATCGTGCGTTAGAAGAATTGAAACGCCTTCCGCGCCCGGGTCAAACCGCCCAGGAATTAAACTCGTTCGCAATTAAGTTACAAAATATAGTGTGCATTATGCAAAACGTCGACGGCAAGGGTTATTTGCGTAATCCAATGCTGACTAGGGAGGTTACTAGCAAACTTAGCCCTCACTTGCGGTCGCGTTGGTGCGATTATGCGGAGCACTACGGAAGTGTGGACGAACCGGACATCGTTACGTTATCCCGGTTCATGATGAGAGAGGCTGACCGTGCGTTAAGTCATGCCTATACGTCCGTAGCGTCGAATAAGGAATCGCCCGTAAGACGAGAGACGCCGCCGTCGAAAAGAATAGTGTTAACACGCCGCGTAGAAGATAGGGCCCGCGACGTAAAGACGTTCACCGCCCAGGAGGACACCGGTAGTGCCTCATGTATGTGTTGCGGGGGTGAACACCCTATCGTCAAGTGTAAGAAGTTAGAGCAAATGGGCTCGGACGACCGGTGGAATTGGGTTAGGGAAGAGGGGGTATGTTTTAAGTGCTTGAGCAGTAAGCACCGACGTATACGCTGCAAAGCCAGGAAGTGCGGCGTCGACGGTTGTAACGCCCCCCACCACGCTCTTCTTCACACCCGCAAGGCCCGCACGCCTGCAGCATCGGTTAAACCGGACGAAACCGTGCTCGTCGCGTCGAGTGTTAGCAGTAGTGCGTCCGTATTGTTAAAAGTGTGTCCGATAACCGTGCGCGGACCACGCGGAAAGGAAGTAAACACGTACGCGCTACTTGACGAAGGCTCTACGATATCGCTAATCGACGACGACTTAGCTCGCGAGTTAGGAGCGGAAGGACCGATAAAGCCGCTCAACATTAAAGGCGTAGGGAACAGTCAACGCGAGGCTAATAGTAGATTAGTCAATATAGGGATACGTGGCAAGACGCGCAGCGAGATGTTTAACATAAACGCGCGAACAATAACCGACTTGAAGATAGGCTCGCAGTCCGTGAGTAGGGAGTGCTTACGATTAAAGCACTTACGTGACTTACCGAGTTCGGTGTGTTACGACGACGCGAAGCCAAGACTGCTATTAGGCGCCGACAATTGGCACTTGATAATTACCCGTGCTTTAAGGATAGGACGTCGAAGGCAGCCTATAGCTGCACGAACGTTATTGGGATGGGTAATTCAGGGAACCGTGCCCCGGTTAACGTGTAGGGAAGACGGCGAGACCGTATTACACGTAGAGAGCGCTAGCGGACGGTCTGATAGGGCCATCCGAACGTTTGCCAGTCGGGACGAGGAGCTAACGGAACTCCTCAAACGGCAGTACGAGATAGACTCTATAGGTATCTCGCTGAAGAGTAGGCCGCGACGGGACGAGGAGCGCGCTGTCGACATATTCCAGCGCACCGTCAAGAAGGTCGGCGAGCAATACCAAGTTGGACTGCCATGGAAGGACGACAACGTGCGGATGCCACCCAGCTACGAGATGGCAGCGCGAAGACTACGGACGATCGAGAGAAAGATGGACCAGTCGCCGGAGTTTCGTGACGCCTACACAGCCCAGATAGACAACCTCCTGGCGAAGGGATACGCAAGAGAAGCCGAAGGGACAGAGCGAGAGGATCCCAAGAGCTGGTACCTGCCACACTTCGCAGTACGGAATCCGAACAAGCCGGGGAAGACGAGATTAGTGTTCGACGCGGCAGCGCGTGCATCCGGCAGATGCCTTAACGATTATTTACTCGACGGCCCCGACTTATTACGGAACCTACCGGGCAAACTGTTTCGATTTAGGGAAAACGAGATAGCGGTGTCCGCGGATATTAGGGAGATGTTCTTGCGTGTAAAGATCGACCGTCGCGACCAGCCCGCGCAGTTGTTTCTTTGGCGAGGAGACGAGCGACACAGCCCACCGCGGGAGTACGTTATGACGTCAATGATTTTCGGTGCGAGGAGCTCGCCGTTTCTCGCACATAGCGTTAGGGATCATAACGCGCGCGTACACGCAGAGACACACCCGTTGGCACTTAATGCTATCACACGTAGCCATTACATGGATGATTATTTAGACAGTTATGCCACGGTAGAGGAAGCGATAAATACGGCGAAGCAGGTTTCGGAAGTGCACCAGCAGGCCGGTTTCACCTTGGCAGGATGGAACTCCAACAACGCAGCCCTGTTAGAAGACAAGCCGGAGGACTTACTGGCGCGTAAGCCCAAAGAAGTAGGCTTAAGACAAGACAGCCCAGGCAGAACCCTAGGGTTATTATGGATGGCTGATGAAGACGCCCTAACATTCAACACGTCAATGAATAGGGTGCCGCAAGAAGTGAAGGCGCTACAGCGACCACCGACCAAGAGGGAAGCATTAAGCGCGGTCATGTCCGTTTTTGACCCGCTTGGACTGCTAAGTTACCTCACCATCACCGCCAAGATCCTGCTACAAGACCTATGGCGCATGAAGAAGGTCGGATGGGACGACGAACTACCCGAGGAGGCAGCAGAGGAATTCCAGCGATGGCTGCGAGTCGTCGAGGAGGTGTCACGACTACGACTGCCAAGGTGCTATGCTCCTACGGGGGGAGTTGTAGAGCGTCAACTTCACGTCTTCAATGATGCGAGCGAACGTGCGTACGCATCCGCGGCGTATTGGCGTATACGATATCGCGACGGAACGATTAGGGTGCGATTAGTGGCGGCTAAGGCGAAAGTCGCCCCAATTAAAGCGCAAAGTATACCGCGATTAGAGTTGCAGGCGAACTTAATAGGCGCGCGACTCGCGGAATTCGTGCAGGACGAACACAGAGTGGTAGCGGATAGGGTCGTATATTGGACGGACTCTACTACGGCGCTCCACTGGATACAAAACGATACGGCGCGTTACACTCCATACGTTGCTCACCGGTTAGGGGAGATAGCTGAGAAGACATCACCCGAGCAATGGAGGTGGATACCGACTGCGGAAAACGTAGCGGATCAAGCAACGCGGATGAATTTCACAACTAAGGAAGAGAGCGACAAGTGGTTTACCGGACCACCCTTCCTCTACGAGCATGAAGACAGATGGCCTCACCGACAGGAAGAGAAGGCGGGGGATGATGAAGAGTTGGAGGAAATCGTGGCGCACCAGAGCGACACCCAGGAAGCTCCACACCTGCCATACATAGAGAGATTCTCTGCCTACGAGAAGTTAATCAGGGCCACTGCAAGAGTACTACAATTCCTCGATGCGGCACGAGGAAGAGCACGAGGACTAACCTTACAGCACATCCAGAGAGCAGAACGGATGTGGATACAACGCAGCCAGCAGGAAAGCTTCGCTGAAGACATCAGCCGCCTTCAGCGGGGAAAGAATTTGACCACCGGCAGCGCACTAAGGAAGCTCGACCCCATATTGGAGGATGGAGTGCTACGAGCCAGGGGAAGGATCGACGCAGCCGACGTGGACGGTCAAATGAAGAGACCCATTATCCTGAATGGACGTCACCAATTTGTGAAGCTGCTTGTGGAGAAGGCGCATCAGGAAGCAAGCCACGCCAATAGGGAGAGGGTGGTGAACGACCTGCGCACTAGGTATCATATCCTCCGATTACGACCTACAGTACGGGAAGCGGAGCAGAGATGCCTACGATGCAGAATACGGAAGGCGACACCACGACCTGCGGTTACAGGAGACCTACCACCTGAACGGTTAGGGGCGTTTGCGCGACCATTTACGAACACCGGGATTGATTATTTCGGGCCTCTGACGGTTACGATAGGACGACGGCACGAAAAACGGTGGGTGGCACTGTTCACGTGCCTAACGACGCGCGCAGTACATCTAGAGATAGTCTATTCTCTGACCGCGGACTCGGCGATATCGGCATTGCGGCGCATGGCGGCTAGGCGTGGGTGGCCACGGGTTATTTATTCGGATAATGGGACTAATTTTCACGGGGCAGACACAGAATTAAGACGGGCAATGGAAGAGTGGGCGCCACAGTTAAAGGATTACGCGCTGACTCAGCGCGTCGATTGGAAGTTCATCGCACCGGGCGCGCCTAACCAGGGAGGCGCATGGGAGCGTCTCGTGCGCTCAGTGAAGACCGCGCTCGAAGCCACTCTCCATCAGAAGAGCCCACGAGAAGAAACGCTGGCAACGCTTCTGACGGAAGCCGAAAATACTATAAATTCTCGACCGTTGACGCACGTACCGGTCGACATCGACGATGAAGAGGCGCTGACACCCAACCACTTCCTACTGTTGGGACCATCGGGCCTGCCAGTCACCGCGCCGTGCACACCAATGGATCGTCGGGCGTGGAGAGCGGCGCAGGTGCTCGCCGACGAATACTGGAGGCGCTGGGTGAAGGAGTACCTGCCGACGCTGGTCGCGCGCGGGGACTCCAGAGATGCTCGGCAGCGCCAAATACAGGAAGAAGACCTCATCGTGGTTGCAGACGGCAACCTACCCAGGAATGTGTGGCCGCGGGGCATCGTAACGAAGACGTTTCCTGGACCAGACGGCGTGGTACGGAACGTCGAGGTCCGGACCAAGGGAGGAGTGCTGCGGCGGCCCGTCAGGAAGATCGCCGTCCTCCCGAGAGAAGCTTAGGCTCGCAGGCTACGCCGGTGGGAGGATGTAGCGGACAGCGAGGAGGCCACCGCCCCGTCGCCCCTTCACACCCCGGTGCGCCCGCGCACCCCACACACCGGCAGCAGATCACGCGATGTCGCCGACCAATGAGCGCGCGGCATCGCGGACGGCGCTACGCACGACCCGAGACACTCTCCGGCGAGATATAAGAAGGGCGTCTCGGACGGTTAGCTGTTCATTTCGGAAGCGGCACTCGACGAGAAGAAGACAGCAAGAAAATCAAGAAAATCAAGACTCAAGAAGACTCCATCAAGAAGACTCCCCTCTGTGTAATAGTTTAATTAATAGTGCCACATTTTGTAAATAGTTAGAATACAGTATAGTTCGACAGTACCATCTTTTCTTTGAGCAGTTGCCCCCTAGCGTACCCCCCCCCCCCCACCAATAATACAGTCCACTGCGATCCATAACACTAATAGTGTCGGATAAGACTTGCTCTTAGATCGTTACTCACACTTGCGTGTGGCTTCAATGATGATTTGTACAGCTGCCCATAGAACCTCTCAATCTCACTCAAAATCCGAGGTGTCCCGAATCTTCAGCTTCGACAGTTGGCTCTTTCTGGCAGACAGATCTCTAGCAAAGACTTTGGAGCCCTGGTTCCGCTCGATCGCTTCTTCAATACGAGCAATATTAAAGTTGCGTAAGTCCCGCCGCATGCATTTCGAGATCTGTCTGTTTAGTTACCTGCTGTCAAATGTACTGAAGACTGCAGCTTCATTTCCCGTCTAACAGCCATGAGATTAAGAGTGTGATCGGAGAGTTTTTGTGTTCTTCTGCGTCGGGTCTTGCAAAACTTAGCTTCAACCGCATGGACAGTTTCCACGAGCTTGTCATTCACATCGTCCACTGCATAGCAGTCTTCTATGCACTGAAAACGGTTTTGTAGCTTGAGCTGAGAGGTTTCGGGACTTTGGACTCTCACCATTCTGTGATTGCTGCCGGTTTTCACCCTCGCGATCACTGAGACATCACTGAACAGTTGTCGTCTGGTCGCCATAATGAAATCAATTTCATTTTTTGTCGATCCGTCGAGGCTCGACCAGGTCTAATTCCAGTGGGGCCTATTCTGGAAGATAGGCCCCACAGGAAATAGACCTGATCATAAAGAGTCCCTCTTTCTCCATGAAGTCGGCCAGCTGCTGGCCCCTTGGGTTCCGTTGCCATATTCCAAATTTCCCTATCTTCAGCTCACCGTTCTCTCTTGTGCCTAGTTTTTCCTTGAAGTCTCCCATTAACACCGTATAGTGGGTTTTGGAGGAATTCATGGCTCTATATATATCCTCATACATTTTCCTCCACCTCGTCGTCGGGATTTGCCGAGGTTGGTGCGTAAACCTGCCTTAGCGAATACCGTTTGGTGATTCTGAGTATAAGGTATGCAACCCCCGTGGACACACTCTCAATCTTACAACGTTGTTAACGAGAGACTTGTGGACGATAAAACCGACATCTCCTTGGGACAGATGGTCACCCTCCTGGTGATAGAACAAGTAGCTGGATTCGAGGATTACCATGTACTCCCCCTCTCTTCGGACCTCAGATAATCCTATAATATTCCAGCGCAAATTGTCTATCTCTTCTTCCAGCTCCAAGATCTTCTCGTCAGTCCTCAGAGTGCGTGCGTTATAAGTTGCCAGGTCGAGTAGTCTTAAGTGGCAATCGAACCTCCACCGGGAGATTCTTAGCACCCCATGCCCTGCCGATACCATGGTTGCCACCGTAAGTAGTAATAGCGGGGTCACCGGGAAATGGGGGCCGTGTCTTCGTAAATCATGGGGGGGGGGTATATTGTCATAGTTGCCACGCTTGGCGAGCGGGTTGGCAACGGCAGTTTTTTTTGTAGTTTTGCTGTAATCAGTCAGAAAGATTCTACTGCACATCGTCAGTTTTCCTCTGTCGCCTCTTACGACACCCACGGAAAGATATGAGGTAGTGGGTATTCTTACCCGCCACTACATGGGGGGTACACTACACTTGTGTGTGTAATGTCTTCAAAATATTATTTTCTTATTTCTGAGACATACAAGTTTCCTCATGGTGTTCTCCTTCACCATAAAGCACGTGGCAAATCAGCACTTAACAATTTGAAATAAGTACTGTGAAATTTAAAGCAAGCTCTTGGGTTCACCCATTGTGCCCTTAGAATAAAGAATAAATAAATAATATACTTAAAATTGAAGATGTTTATAAAATCCCGCACGGGACAAGTATTTGTATGGCCTACAAATAATTGTTCCGGGTCTGGATGTTTGTCCTTGTGCAATTTGTGTTTGTAAACTGCCTCCACGGTACAGGAGAAAATCCTAGTGTAGTAACGTTATTTTTTTTAAAGAAAAAAAAATTACATGAAGTTAAAAAATTCTTAGCCAAAATACCTTACCAAATAATTTGATGATCAATAAATGTGATGTCCTATGTTTTGAGCAACGAACGCAGAGTTGCACGCAAACTCGAAAGGGATTAAGTAACTTTATTCTTGAAAAATAATATGTAAAAAATTAAATTAAACTGTTAAAAACATTGTATTGAAAACTTTCGTTGACCTTGACAATGGAGCAGCCTTTCACTTGCGTAATAATTTTAAACCTGGTTTTCGACCTTGAATTATATCCGGAATTAAGGAGAAAGCCTTTCCCATGTCTCATCTAATAGGTAATACTCACGGGACCACAGGACAGTAAACAGTTCGTTTCGTTGTGTTATATGGAATTAAAGAGTGACTTGAAGCAATTTTATAATGTTTGTAAGTAAATTAAAATTAAATTTAAATCATTTTTACGAAAAATTGGAATATTTATAGAAATTTTTAAGTCTAACTATGACTTTAGGAATTTTCTGCATTGGTTACATAAATACACTACGAGTATGATTTAATTAATTTTCTGGAAGAAATCTGATTTTTATTGAATGAATACTGGAAATAAACGCGATAAAATGTATTAAAATTAATTTTATTCAATCTGGTGTTTATAATTCTCAGGAGGTTTATCCTATCGTTATTAATACGTCATAACCATAGTCAGTTCAGTCATAATCCGTTTATACAAATCCCGTCCGTCAAATCTTAAATTGTGTTATTTACTGCGTGCAGGCGTAAGGTAGCTTTTGCGCTTTTCCGCTGCAAATTGTCTCTAATATTATTTATTACACACAAACTTTTTGTAGCACTTTTTTATAGAATAAGGGTGACAAATGAGCACACATTCCACCTGATGGTAAGTGGTTGCAGTGGCCCATAGACATATAATTAATTGTTTATGATTTTAAAAAAAACTAACAAAAAATTGATGTACCTATTAGTTCTTCATTCCATACATACCCCAACGCTAATATGGATAATGTTTATAAAAAAATGTGTTAATTAACCCCATTAACAATTTCATTGTTGTACAAAAAATAAATAAAAAGAAAAACATTTAAAAGCAGTAATTAGCAACGCGGCCAGACTTTGCGGGACAGTCCTACAATTTTAATTAAAATAATTTAATAAAATAGTCTAGAAAAATAGTCAATATGTATTGTAAGCCTTGCAAATGCATATGCTGTACCACGTATAATAAATCCACAGATTATTTTTCGTATCGCGGTCAGACTTTGCGGGACAGTCCTACAATTGTAATTTAAATAAGTTAAAATAGCCTCTAAAAACAGTCAATATGTTTTTTAAGCCTTGCATATGCTGTAGGTACCATGTATGACCACAGATTGTTTTTCTTATCAAAAGTGATAGTTGATAAACGTGTCAAGGTTTTTATTAAAAATTACTACGATTCCTGCCAATAAATTTTGATTGCATATCCTCTCAGTTTCATAGCATATGAATTTAAATTAAACGTGGTATTAAATTTCTTCGGTAACAAAGCAAGTAGTTGGGATGATTAAATAGTATTAACAGCACTACTTGTATTCTTTTTGATTAAAATAAAACACACTTTACTGTTTCAGTTTATTATATCCTGGTATGCGATGGCCGTTTTCTGTGTTATGGAGTGTTCTGTACTAGATCCGGCTCTGTACCTCTTGCCTAGTCCACCGATAAAAATTTCTAGCCCATCAGAACTCATGTGGTCTAAATCTTCTCAGTTAACAGCTAAAACTACTCCAGAAGTCACACTCGAAGGATGTAAGTATTTACCAAATTTGGTCATCGATTTATTATATTGGCTATTATTAGTATACAGGGTTATTTTGTAATAACCGGATAATAATCATTCACCCACCAGATGTCGCTAGTTGACACTGAGATTAAGTTCGTTGTTACTTATTGCCATTTAATTGAGAAATTAGTTTTAATTGAAAGTTTATCAGTTTCTAGAGTATAATATTAATACACAAAACACAGCCTCAGTGGTTTGCACTTTAATTTTTTGCACATTTTAACTCTTTTTAACTTTTATAAATATCTGTAGTTTGGCTTTTATTTATTTTTAATCTATTTATTATAAAATATAACTAATAGTACACAAAGAAACATTAACCTTTATATTTTTTGAACAATTTAACTTCCCTGCTATGAAAACTGTCAAATATTCCACCTCACTTTTAAGCCCCCATATTACAACCCCATCTAACAAATATGAGTTGGCCTCCCTTTCGGGTTAAGTGTCGGTGTGGGTAGGTTATTCTACTTTTTCTCTCTTCTACGTACTCTCTTACATATTTTGACTGTCAAGTAGCCTACTGTATTTCGCTTTGAAGGGTATAGATAGGGGATAAACAGTCTATTCTCATTTCAGTAGCCTTCTTTGTTTGAAGTAGAACTCATCATGATATCTCTAAAACTATAAACCCGATACCGATATCGACTTCAAATTTAGTAAAGTTACTCATTTCGCAATGTCGACGCTCACTAAGAACGAACTTTACGACAGTCCCATAAAAAGCAATTCTTGATATTATATATGTAACGTTATTATCGTCTATTATCATGCGCACAGTGAATCGAGCGGGTATTTTTTTTATAGTATGGTATCTGATGGTAAGGGGTTGTTGTGTATAGATGTAGACATCTACAACTATACTCGACTACGAATCAAAATGCAGATGCGTTGTCAGCCGTGAGGACTAAGATGGAATGCCTCTTTCCCAGTAAAAAGAGTCTCCGGTTCTCTACACTCACCATACGGAACACAGCAGTGTTAAGCTGGTATTCTGTGAGAACGTGGTCCTTCCCCGGTCGAGACAACCAATTCGTGCTACAGCTATACAGTTAATATAGCTGCAGCATGACTCTACCATGTAAATAAAGCTAGTATATTGTAATAACTAATATATTATATTAACTAATGTTTAAAACATGCTGGTTTGGGCAATATAACAAATCATCCTGACTATGATAGAAACCAACGACGTTCCACGATGATCTATTAAGTTTTTATTTCATATGAGAGGGGGCAAATGAGTATGCGGCTCACCTGATCGTAAGTGACTACTGCCGCCCATGAGCATCTGCAACACCAGGGGAATTGCAGGTGCGTTGCAGGCCTTTTAAAAAAGATTAAGCTCTTTTCTTGAACGTCCCTAAGTCGACTCCACAAGGAAGTTATGCGAGGAAGAAAACTTCTTGTAGGCTGAAATTAATCCGAACAATTCCTCAAAGAGTGCTGATGATCATGTTATGATGGCGGTCTACTATAACTGTGGGCATTTTCAATTTGCACATATTTAAGACCCCAATAACATTTTTTGTAATAAAACGTTTAGAGAAACATTTTAGTTTAAACGAATAATAATCATAGGTCGGTTTATTAACTAATTCATTTCAGAATATAATTAATTTTGTTCTTATTATAAATTATAAATAGCGCTCATTGATAGTAATTTATTATGCTTTTGCTGATGATTAAAAATAAAAGCCTCTGTCCTGTCTAACTCTTTCTAGATCAATGTAATTAAGTTTTTAATTAATTTGTATGCGTATTCGCAGTATTTAACAAGAAAAAAGAAGTGACGTTAGCAAAAGCTCGACTTTTCTGGCCAAAAATACGAACAGATCACAATTTGGGAAGTATTCACATACCGCTAACATTCAGTGTTAGCGGTAATTATGGCAGATACGGCAGTGGACGAATAAGCGCTATTGGAACAAGCTATGCAAGTATGAGTGGAGTCGGAATGTCTAAATTAATATCCAGCCTCAGTAAGCCTCAACCTTGTCCCAGCTATGAAACCATTAATTCTGGACAATCCGTCGTACGAATATATGGAGCGAACACTAAACCAGCATGGAGCGGATGGGGCAATGGCAAATGGGGATACTACGGCAAAGGATAAAATTTGTTTATATCATCGATATATATGTACTACGCACTAGATTTCGCATTCCGAACGTTGACTATGTTCAACTGAACTGTACTACAATCGATACACTAAACTAAATAAATTGAAGATTTGTGAAGTCCATAAGATAATCATTATTACATTTTTTGTTTGCAATAGCTTCTCTAGTACGTAAGTATATAATTATAACTCAATGGTTTATATTCAACTAGCTGTTTCTCGCGACTTCGCTCGCGTGTTAGGGTTTTATGTTTTCACGCGGAACCCTAATTCTTTTTCTAAAATAAAAGTAGCCTAAGTTACTCCTTATGAATTCAGCTATCTGCCAGTGAAAGTCCAGTCAAAATCGGTCCAGCTGTTTCGGAGATTAGCCGGAACAAACAGACAGACAGACAGACAAAAATTTTAAAAACTGTATTTTAGTTATAAGTACCATTTTTACTTTCATATGCATTTAGTAAAAAACTGTAATTTTGACATTACAAACAGACACTTCAATTTTATTTATTTGTATAGATTATGAATAAAAAAACATGTGTACAGTTCACACTCGGTAGAAGTGAAACTTTCACATGAAATAAAATATAAAACAAAACATTTGACAGCAAATGATTTATTTATTTTTATTTTTCACTCGTCTATTTTAATTTTTAATTATCTCTTAAACTATGCGTCCAAATAACATGCTATGAAGAGCAAAGTTAATCTTCACAAAATTGTCTTGATGATGAAGTAACTTTCGTTCGTAAGGATTAATATGCCTAATAATAATTCTTAGCCCTTATAAATCACTTTTTAATTTTCAATGTTATGTTTTTGTCACAAAATACCTTATTGTAGCTTATGTATAAGAAATAGGTCTATGCTATCGCGGACTTTTTTTAGATGGAGAAGAGATCTATATTTTTGTAGAACATAGTATTTACGTTTCACTAACCATTACGCCAGTGCATGCGGATAAATCCGGAAAAACGGGAGGCTTTTTCTTCCGACTTGCTTATCAAAAATCAATATTTAAGGCTAGCTAAACGGTGCAGCCTAATGTCAAATAGCCTATACTATTCGTAAATCTGGTTGCCGTATACGAAAAGAATTTATCAAATGGGAGAAGTAGTTCCAGAGATTAGCATGTTTAAAACAAACACAAAACCTCTTCCACTTTATTATATTAGTATAGAGTCTATATCATTTTCTCCTATATATTTATCTCTTTTTAGTGTCGCTTTTTCGTTTCATTGAGTTTTAAATGACAATGATGCTAAAGAAGTTTTCTTTGTGGGGTGGCATAAAATATACACTGACGGCTCAAAAAATAAACAATAGCGTAGGAACTGGTGTCTTTGATCAATATTTAGTATACAGGGCTAAATTTAAAGTAAATGTTGATGTGTCAATAACGACGCTAGAGCTCATTGCAATTTCGCAAGCATTGATGTATGCACATAAAAATAAAATTAATAAAATAGTTATTTTTTGCGATAGCAAAAGCATTTACAGCATATAACTCGGTGTGCCTCTGGTTTCAGACGCAGCTCGATAGCTTATGATATTTTAAAATTTATTAATATTTATAACAAACGGAATATTCCGTTAATATTGCGATGGGTCTGCTAGCTGCAATAGAGGGTGACAACATTAATTTTATACCAGATCCGACTGAAAATGTCTCATAATTTAAAAGTGTATGTTACCAAAATTGGAAACGCTATTTTGAAGAGAAGTCTTTTTTTTTGAACGAAAGGCATCTGGTATAGAACTATACAAAGCGAACCTTATCGCGTAGGTACCTTGGTTTAATGATTGTAGATAATCTCAGCAGAAATTTTGTTACGTTAGCTCTAAGGCTTTGTTCTGGTCATATTCGATCAGCAATTCGCTTTCTTAATGGAAAAAAACCTTCACCGAATTGTGATGTATGCAACAAAATTGAAGAAGTTTACCATTTGTTGATGGAGTCTGTCAAGAACGAAAAATATACGGCAAACGAGCAAATATTTTGGATCTCGATCTAGTGCAAATGGTTTTATCAAACGGCTTGCTTCTAGTACGGATCTTCTCATCTTCAGTATAATTTTCTTTTTAGGTTAGTACCTAATTTAACTAGTACTCACAATTATGCTTTCTTATTTTGTTCTATAGATCACTATAGAACAAAATAGGAATTAACAGTAATTATTATAAGGTATGATGGGATTGGCATGTCATTTCGACGAAAATCCCAAAAAAAAATTAAGGAGAAAAAAGTTTTCACTTAAAAAACACTTCTTTATTTAAAAGTTGAAATAAAACAATCAAAACGAAAAAATGAGATCTTAATAAAAAGTGGGTAATAAACTCTAAAATACTTTTTTTTTTTAAGAAATCTTACCCCTCACTACTTGGGAAATTCTTCAGTATTGTGAAAGCGTTTTATCATAATATATTACATACGGTAGTTTGAAGGCTACTACTACTTCCTTATAGGTCAGCTTGACCGGAGAAAGACCACACTCCCGCCGAATACCAGCTTACAATAGCAACTTAATGGTGCTGTTTCGTTTGAAGATGAGACCATTTTAACTGGAAAGGAGGCATTCCATCATAGCCCTTAGGGGTGACAACGCATCTGCATTTTAATTCATAATGGAGGATAGATGAAGATGTCTATGAGTTACAGCAACCACTTACCATCAGGTGGACTGTGTGCTCGTTTACCCTTACCTTATATAAAAAAGGCTACGGGGTCAATCCTCGGATATTAATAGACCAGTAATTAGCGTATCGTGTGTGTCATCAATGAACATTATGATTATAGTACAGTATATAACAGGAGATACCTGTTGTCCTTTGGTGAAGGTTGTATACCATTTAGACCGGAACATAACAGTTCACGCACTGTTGCTTGGCGTCAGATATAGTACAGAGGGTGGTACCTATCCAGACAGATTCCCAGGTAGAAATTGAATCCTGCCACCTAGTAAACTTAAAGACAAGGATTTTTATTCACAGACGTACGCCTTTTAGCTGTCCGCATCCATCGACTCCGCATATGCTTCAAGGTCAACATACTTCTCGGAAATACTTACATATACCTTCCGTTAGATGTCATTTCAACTATCCTGCTAAGGTTTATATTTTTTTATAGGATAGGGTGACAAACGAGCACACAGTCCACCTGATGGTAAGTGGTGGTTGCATTTATCCTCGATTATGAGTCAAAATGCAGATGCGTTGTCACCCGTGAGGACTAAGATGGAATGCCTCGTTTCCAGTAAAAAGGGTCTCCGGTTCTCTACACTCACCAAAGGAAACACAGCAGCATCAAGCTGCTATTTTACACTGGTATTCTGTGAGAGCGTAGTCCTTCCCCGGTCGAGCCGACCCATTCGTGTTACAACTATACAATAAATTTATATTTACAATAAATTTATATTTTTTACGTGGTAGAGCCATAGGTGGCTCTACCACGTAAAAAAATATATGTTGGTTATCCTGGTAATAATGCTTATAATAAATGTATTCGTTACCACAGAACATAAATGCTGTTCAGTGTTCATTATGGATTCTAGCACGCAGAGAAACTTCATGCATAGGCCCATCTAGTTAGAAGAGAAGTAAAATCACGGTTGTCGCCAATTTCCCCAACACAAAGCACACGGCGAAATATCTCATATAAACACAATGAAATTAGATTCTAATTACTGTCAGTATCATAACAATAGTATGAACTATAGAATCGAAACTGAATCCGTCACTCAACTGTCGCATATAATGACCTTTATTTCCTGCGCAATCCCGTTTATATGGTACCAATACAGTTCCTCGTATTACTTCGCGCTAGACAGCATGATCGGAACCATAGTCTTTTTAATATTTATACCAACATTAATATCATGTGCTGGCGAAGGGAACATCCATTTGTTAGAGGAAGAAATAGCAGCTGCAATCAGAGCTTGTACGCCCAACGATAGTAAGCAACACACTAGTAATACCAACCGTCGTAGTCGCCGTTCAAATAGGGCTATATGTGACGATGAATTCCGACGCATTGATAGCAACACGAAGTCCACAAATCCATATGACCACCAGAGGCGTAATATAAGTGACATGATGGATCAGAATCAAATAATTAATATTACAAGCAACGATTTCATTAGTTATGAAAACCAAAACGAAAACGAAAATTTTAACAGTTCAAGTCGTAGTTACGACAATTCTGTTAATAGCACGAATACGAACAATTCTTCTTTAAATAGGAATAAAAGAAATGAACAACTTTTGGAGAAGTCCAGAACAGATGAGGTAAGTTAAATGAGGTGCAAGACTGGGAATGCGATCGTCTGCTAAGTGATCCGATAATTAAGGCGTTTCCCTGACCAAATAACCTTGAGCATTTGTTCCCTCTTTAGACGTACGCCGCTTTATCATAGAGTTCACGCAATTTTTGGAATTATTTTAATTAAAAAAGAAAAATACGAACTTTAAAAATTAAGTAAAACGTGAAGAATATAGATTTTTAAATTATCTATCCATTAGTCTAATCCTCAAATGATTAGAGCGTTGCCTTAAGCAACAGATGCATGTAATCAATAATTTTAGTAATTTTTTAAAAGTAGATTTAAAAACAAATTAGAACGTGGAATGTGATGATAGGATATCGAAAATTAATAATGTGCTTTTAGATGTAAGTAGTTACTCATGACTAATGAGATAATAGTCTCTGAAAAACGCACTATCGCAAGGTTTTGGTCGGGTTATCGCCTTAAGGCAAATGCCTTGTGCAATAGGGCGCTTATCTAGAAAAAAAAACAAGTGGTAAAATTAAAAAAAATTGTACATACGACTTCAATATAAATTATTAAGGATAACTCAAAAAAACGGAACCCTTATAGGATCACTTTGTTGTCCGTCTGTCTGTCTGTCAAGACCCTTTTTCTCAGGAGCGCGTGGAGGTATCAAGCTGAAATTCATACCAAATACTCAAGTCTACTGTCCCTTGGAGCTGTGAAAAAATTAAACTTCTTAGCCAACGCAATCAAAAGGTACAGCCGTTTATGCCGCAAATTTTCGACATTCGCAAGGGAATCAAAACCTACAGGGTACTTCCCGTGAACTCAGAATATTAAAAATTGGTACAAAGCAACGTATTATATCACAGATAAAGGAAAAATTGCGAAAAGTATTAAAGAAAAGTATAAATTTTTAGTTACCTACATCATATAAAAAATATTTTTAATAGGTAATTTTAAACTCATATACCTACGGATTTGTTCGGAACCCTCGGTGCGCGAGTCCGACTCGCACTTGGCCGGTTTTTTTTTAAACGTTACCTCTACACTAGTATTTTCTCCTGTGTCGTGGTACATACATAAACTTCACAAGGACAAACATCCAGACCCGGAACAATTATTTGTAGGCCATACAAATACTTGTTCCGTGCGAGATTCGAACCCGCGGCCCTTGGTGATGCAACTTATTGCTAAGCCACTGCGCCACGGAGTCGTCATAATAAGAGAACGTAATACTTTCTGTTCACGTAATATTAGATTTATTTACGGATACATAATGTGTGTACGCACTGCAGTAGTTATTAAGAACACTACGCCCTAAGTTGTATGAATATGTGTGCAATTCCTACAACCGAAAAACCAGTGGAAGGAAATAAGGCTCTCGTGTGGCAGCCTACTGTACAGTGTAGCCTCTAACTAAATAACGATGGTCATAAATATATGATCCAAGCATCAGGACCGTGAATGTGGCAGATCATTGATCAATAAGAAAATATTTATATAATATAACGTAATACAATTTTATTTTCGCTTTATTGTATTATTTATTTATCTATGAGCCAGGTTATTCTAATTGTGTAAAACCCAAAGATACAATGGCTACATGATATTACATGCCTATGAAAACTTATCATATATCAATGTGTTAACTTGTTTTCTAAGCGTTATACATGTTATTTTTCCAGTGTCTCAGCCAGTGTGTGTTCAGTAATTTGCAAGTGGTAAGTTGTTTCATAATATTTTTATAAAAAACAAACATCAACATCATTGTATTTCGTCGTGTCATTTTTATTCAGGTTGATTCACGGGGCATTCCGCGGGAAGCTGATTTTTGGAATAAAGTTCAAGCCTCCGTGACATCGCAACGGTCGTATTTAATACAATATCAAATTGGAGCATGTTTTCAAGAACTACAATCAGGTATACTAATAAATTTTAATCGTATTTAATCCATGCTCAAATATTATGCATTCCTTCGTAGTAACACGGGAAAGGAAAGAATATGGACAGATGGGTAAATATAATACATACATATATGTACCACGATTTAAAACAGTAAAACATGGTGTTATATCTATACAAATAAATAAAAGTGTCCGTTTGTAATATTAATTTTTACTGTATTAATATTATTCTGTATTAATATTATTCTGTATTAATATTATTCTGTATTAATATTATTCTGTATTAATATTATTTTTACTAAATGCATATAAAAGTATATACGGTACTTATAACAAAAACACAATTTTTAAAATTTTTGTCTGTCTGTCGGTCTGTCTGTCTGTTTGTTCCGGCTAATCTCCGAAACGGCTGGACCGATTTCAACGGGACTTTCACTGGCAGATAGCTGATGTTATAAGGAGTAACTTAGGCTACTTATATTTTATAAAAAGAATTAGGGTTCCTCGCAACGTAATTAAAACCCTAAATTACACGCGGGCGAAGTCGCGGTGAACAGCTAGTTATGTATATTATGTCATTTATGTCGTCAAAAAGCCACAAAGTAATATTGTGTATTTCCCTTAAGTCTGAATGTCTTCAATAAATCAAAATTTCACATTTCCACGTATAGCGGTTCGGACCGTACGTTAATAGATGAGTTAGGCCGCGTTCCGACGACACGCACCCGCTACGCGCACGCCACGCGAGTGAGCACACGCGTCTAACTCGCTTTGTTTGTTGCATATAACTTGAGTCTTATGACAAATCAATAAATCTGAATTGGTATAAAAAGCGCGGACGTAAGGCGTAGCGGGGAGGGTGCAGAGCGTGTGCGAGGCGAGCGCGGGGCCGGCGCGGAGCGGGAACGAGGCGGGCGCGTGGCGTGTGCGATTGAACGTCGATAAATGAAATTTCAGATTCACGATCTGACTTGCTTGTTTAAGTACTCGTATTTACTTAGTTTGATTTTTTTTTTAAATTAATATCAATCAGATCCTACACATTTATCTACACAGGTCAATCTCACGACAAGTAAAAGTTTTAAAGGAAAAGTTTATTTTATTCTTTTTAGCGCGTTTAAATAAAAGCTTGTTTTTAAAAAAGTATTTTTTTTACTTTAATTTTTTACTGTTATGTTATCGCTGGATAGGTTTCTCAGTCTGTTCATCTCATTCAACGCATCATTATTGCAAGGTCGTTTGTCGGTAAATTTCGAACCGTCTAGCTCTTCAATTAGGAGATCTTCTAATGATTTTACCCTACTTAAGGCCACGTATGCTTGACCAGCAGCGAAGAGCTTCGAGACTAAGTATACAACGGCGTGATCGACAGTACAACCCTGCATTTTGTGTTCTGTGTAAGCCCAACATAATATAATTGGCAGCATTCTTCGTTCTGCAGTGCTGTGACTATATTTTGCTGGAAATTGCACAGGCTTGGGTTGAATGATATGAACACCATCTTTACCGAAGTCTATACGGACGGTGATATGTCAGTATCATACATTTGTGCTCTCCGGAAGCAGGGCCATATATATAATATATCCAATGACACCATTCACCAGACCTTTAGACAGTCAAAGTTTACTGACCGATGCTACAGACTCGAACAATTCCACCCCAATATCATTATCGAGGACTCCCAAAAACCCCAGTACACCAAAATTTCAGACAGATTGGAGCAACGGAGTTTATGATCACCATCTTATTTTTTTTAACTCACATTCGTTTTCTCAGCAAGTCCTTTCATTTGATACCCATATTGTAGGAAAGCATAAAAAATTTAGTCCGCCATCTTTAGAAGTCCGCCATATTGGATTTAGAGTTTGAAGCGTCAGTAGCCTAATGGCAGGGCACGGACCGCGAACTCGAAAGGTCGTGGGTTTGAAGCCGCCATTCGACTACTGTCGTGAACCACTTCTAACACAAGCATTTTAAGCTTACCAGAAGTGGTTAAAGGGAATATTAGTAATGCTTAATAGCATTACTAGTATATTTTTAAATTAACTAAAAAAAATTAATTAAAAATTAATTAAAGAGTGACGTCACTTTATTTTTCGAGTTATACTCAGCAAGTCCTTTCATTTGATACCCATATTGTAGGAATGCAATAAAAATAACTAATCCGCTATCTTGGGTGTTCCGTCATGTTGGATTTAGAATGACGTCACATAGCTAAATAAGCATTGTCATCCAAAATTAACGTGTATACAAAATTTTAGCTCAATCGATTGAAGATATCTGCTTCAAAATTGAGTTGCAAGATTCCACCCGAACAAACATAGTTACATTGAAAGTTAAATAAAAGCTTTTAAAAAAACGGTTATACACAAGTATTTTTAGAATCTGGTCATGCTATCAAAATTCAGTTACGTGATTTAATATCTCGCTTTTGTTTTCATTATAGATGCTGAAGAAGATGGTTGCTCTTATTCAAATAAACTTGAACACTGCTTAATGCTACGGCTCTCTGATCGACAGAAAAAAAATCACAAAAAGCAAGAAATCAACCATAACTAAATAAATAATTTTATAATTCCTTACTCATAGTAAGAATGGTTATATGACAATAAAATACTAACATTTCTAATTATTTTCGATTTATAAAATTTACAGTTTGGTCAAATGAATGGATAAATGGCTTCAGACTGAAGAAAACTAAGTTAAAGGTACAAAATAACAGGATAATTTGGATATGAAAACGGCTGCGGGTGATATATAACAGGTTTATCCAAGCTTATATTACGCAATTCGTGTGGAAAAATTTGTTTTGGCAACACAGATACATTTGCCATCTGCAATAGAAATTTCTTTTTATCATTACATCATGAAAAAAACAAGTTTACAAAAAATCTTACATACCTGAATATTCAAAAAGTTTATATAAAAGAGAAGCAAGTAGAAACAATTATTGAGCAACAACAGTGCACACAATATGCTTTTACGTTTCATTTTGTTGATAAGAAAAATGATAAAGAAAAAGCAATTTGTACAATAAACATTTACTCATTTTTTCACAAGTCAATCATGATTAAAATGAAGATTACAGTACAACGAGGTGTACACTGCTAGTGTGCAACTGGAGCCAGAATTGAGAGTGTTAAAGTATGAAGTGGCAGCGGGGGCCGATTTGTACACACTCTTGGTTGAGCTTGTATGTGTTTCGACCATCTACAAACATACAATAATGATTCTTGTTCTGTAACACTCAGCCGCTCCTGTAAAAAATAGACGTGCCTTAATAGTACACTAATAGAGCACTATATTTAAACAAAATATAAATCTCTCACAAGCTACGAAGTTTGCTGTATCGTCACAAGTTTTACAGTACCTGACTATAATGCTTAAAATCTGAAATTTTTAATATGGAATGTGATGAAGCATGAAGGAATCCACCACCTCTTGTGCTCTAACCTCATCTACCTCGTCCTGTGGCTGTCATAATAGGCGACTATGGGAAAGACTCATGATCGCCGATAGATAGCGATATACCCTCGTATATGCCAGATATAAAATAATACCATACGAGAAATCTGCTATTGTGATCGGCAATCCGCCTTCAAGCAGACCTATTACGCCAAAAATCCTTCCTAGATTGGGAGAGGCATGTTGTGCTATGTTACGATTGCAAGCGATTAATACAGATTATATTTCGCATGCAGTAATGTCCCATGGTAATCAATAGTACTGAAAGGCGAAGGTTCCAATCATAATTTTCTAAAATAAAAATTGTATTGGTATCAAATAAAAGGTCTTAATGTTAAAGTCTTTTATTTGATTTCGTTAACTGCATTTTTTTAAATTTAAAGTTTAAAGAATAAAACACACACTTCACACACTTCAAAAAATCACATGCATATTAGGCAGTATAACAATCCTTTCAAATTATATTGACTATATATTTATAAAATAAATACATAATTAAATATAAGACCTTTACAAGCTGCAGTTATTAGAAACAATCAATCTCAAAAGATTTCACAATTCTCGCCACGCAAGTTAGGCAAACATTATCAATCTCTGGTATTTAGTGGGTGGTATATTATAACACCATTTGTCAGTAGAACTGTGCAGCAGTAGCAGCAATTTTAGGAAATATTTGGTACATCTACCGCACAACCCACCCAAGCAGATCAGCATATAATATCAGGGATCATGGTCCAAAATTGATTAACTAACAATAAAAAAGATAGTTTGTATTTACAACCTAAAACATAATTATGTCAAATACAAAGTATAGCTTACTATTAAGGGATAGAGGACATGGTATGCTGCAATATCTGTGATAGTCAGAAACTGTCCAGTTAAATATGTATTAGCTGCTAATGCCTTGTTAATACCCTGAAAAGAAATTAAAAACATATTAGTAACTCTGTAACAATTTCTAAATATCCAATGAAATGACGATCATATTATTTCAATCATGCCTGTGGGTCACCTGAATCACTTTTAATGTTGTTTCTTTATTTACAGGTAAGAGTTCTTGTAAATAGTGTATTATTTAGTTGTGTAATAGCACTTATAACAAATAAAATAAAATATCTTTATTTACAGAGCCAATTTATTTGATTTGTCAATCCTGATAAATAGAAGATAGACAATCTTATAAAAAGACATTTTCGTTCATTACTTCATTTAAAAATGGAGACACTTTATTTTGAATTTACATTGTTGCCTGGAAATGATGGATAGTCAAAGGTTTATTCCATAACATCAATAATTACTAGAGATAATAAAGTGTATGCAATAGCAGAAGATTTTCAACCAGCTACCATTAAGAGATAATAAACACAGCTGCTTATAATAAATTAAAATATAGTCTAGTTAAAAGGTACCAGATTAGAAGTTTTGATAACAATGACAGAACTTAGGAAAACTTACATAGATAAAGACAGTAATTTACAATTTGGGGAACAATGTCTTGAAGTATTGAATGAAGAACAATTTTTTCAAGCAGATAAATTGGAAGCACTATTTGAGAAATTTAGTACAACTTGTAGTAATTTTTAACCGATTTCAAAAAGGAGGAGGTTCTCAATTAGAGTGTATGTTTTTTTTGTATGTATGTTATGTGATATTTTTGCAGATTGTGAACCAATTTTGTTGATTCTTTTTTTATTAAGTTAGTTATACTTCAAGGATGGTCCCATATAAATTTGGAGAAAAAACTTCACCCTTAAGGGTAGCAAATAAATAACTTCTATTTTAACAATTTGAAGTCAATTTTTACTTTATGTTAAGTTATAATTATTACAAATAACATTATCATAACATGATGAAAGATTTAAAGCAGACATATTAAAGTTAAAAGAAGAGTGTAACTCTTCTTTTAGCCTATATTATAATTCCCACTCCTGGACACACACCTCCACTAATTTCTGAAAGCGTTTTAGGGTAAGGAAATGTCCACCATGCTACCGCAGTGTGTGTTGGCAAACTTCAAATGTTTTCAAAATATTATTTTTTTCTTATTTCTCAGACATGCATATTTCCTCATGTTTTCCTTCACCACCGAGCACATGGTATATTAGCACTTAAATTACAATTAACGATTTCATTGGTGCTGGCGGGGATCGAACCCAGGATGCTCACATACTGTGAAATTTACAGCGAGTATTCGGACCCTGAGCAGACATATTATGAATGTATATTATGTTAATACACAACAGAATTTAATTTGTATACATAAGTAGAAAAGACAGATGATACATGATTTCACATATGAAATCACAGGTATGGTAAGGTCATGAATTCAGGAGAGAATCATTCTATGAAGAGGGAGAGGACAGAGGACCCCAGTTATAAAAAAAAGATATTTAATTACACAGAAATGAAGTAACATGTCTGGTATCCTACACTACGCTTGTCTGCCTCCATACTCCCCCTGGTAATGAGGAAGATTTGTACAACCAACTGCAATATAAATTATTAAGAATAAGTCAAAAACTGTTAGTGAGACCTTGATCAAATTTAAGTTGGACCACATGAGAAGCACCAGCTTTCAAATAAAACAAGAATCATCGAAATCGGTTCATACAGAACAAAGTTATGAGCTAAACACATAAGAAAACCAGTCGAATTGAGTACTTCCTTTTTGAAGTCGGTAGAAAACATGGACAAGATAATAACTTTCTATTTTGGAAGATGCCCATGCCAATAGGGGACTGTTTATGGGCTAATAAGAAAGAAGAGGAAATATATTCAAACGAAAACAATCCTTTAGCTTATATTAATTCATAGTGAGAAATTAAAAGTAAATTAACAAAGGTTTACATATAAACACTTAAGAAAATAGTCATTACATAAGTTTGATGTTCAAACCATTGCAGCAATTGTAGGGCCCATAACACAATTTTCTTAGTTTCTTTTATTGTTATAAATTTTCTTATAGTGTATTAAAAAATATAAGACCATACCTGTAGAAACGATTTAGCAAAAGTTGGATTAGTCACTGCTTGATTTGCATACATAGCCATATGTTCCAGCCATTGATAGCTCAGCAAAATTTGTTCCGGGGTCATTTTTGCTCCACTTTTCGAAGCTAATCTCAAAATTATGGTTGCAAATCCTTCTACATTTTCTTTATCAAGAACTGTAGTCAAAACCTAAAAAAGTTACCTATGATAAATTTACATTCCAAGAAGATTATTAATTGTACTATATTCTTTTTCTTTTTATAAAACGTCCTTTCAGTTTTAAATTTCGCTTCTATGGCTTAGTACAAAGTAATTACATCAATATATATTTTGGAGTATTATTAGATATCGTTCTCGCAAAAATGCACATACTTTATCGGTATTGTAACAAACTGTCCCCACAGGCGCATTTAGGTATTTCCCTATAGCTTTTACTACGTCCATACTGTTATATTACTTTTTCATAAATTAAATTATTTGCATTTGAATATATTATATGATAAATAAAAACATAACCCCTATATAATATAATGTACTTGTTGTTGTTTTTATTATTCGCTCGAGAGAGCAGGCAAAGGAACTAAGCTATACAGCCTTGTCTTTCTTTTTTGAATATATAGAATTTTAGAGTGCAAAGGCCGGAACCAAGTCTTATTTTTCTTCTTTCCATCTCTTCAAAATCCATAAAGGCCGAAGTCAAGTCTTATTTTCTTTAATTCTTCATATTTTCAAAAACCCGTAAAGGCTAAAGCCAAGTCTTCTTTATATTATACTCTTTGTAAGTTTCAATCCATGTAGATTTGTCAATCCAATATTTTCAAAAACAGGGATACCATATTTCATATTTCTTTTACAGTATTATGA
Organism: Parnassius mnemosyne; assembly: GCA_963668995.1. Taxonomy (NCBI): domain Eukaryota; kingdom Metazoa; phylum Arthropoda; class Insecta; order Lepidoptera; family Papilionidae; genus Parnassius; species Parnassius mnemosyne. The sequence goes on along the minus strand of CAVLGL010000068.1, from coordinate 17,989,631 downwards.
ATAAAATTGCAAAGTGCTAAATATGTCTTAGTATTCCTAAGAACAACTTGCAGGGCACGCGGGACGCTTTCTGAGTTTTCATAAACTTGTATAAGTTTTTCTATAAGTCGCAATCTTTCTATGGCGTACGCTGGGCAGTTAAATATTATATGTTCTGCAGTCTGATCTGCTTCTGTATCGCAGAAATTGCATGAAAGATGAGCGTTCAGTCGATAGTGGCCAAATCTAAGTCTGCACATTATTGTATAAAATTTTCTGCTATGATATCTCTCGTTGCGAGAAAACCAAGGAATACTTAATTCTGAATTAATTGATGCATACAAACGACCTTTTCCTGCCTCTAAAACAGCATTCCATTGCATTTTCCATTCTGCTTTTAACTGTTTCTTTAAAATTGAATATAAATCTGTATGTGGTATTGCAACATCGGTTATCCTTCCAATATCAGCTGTAACTATACTTTTAGCTAAATGTTCTGCTCTTTCATTTCCTTGAACTCCAATATGTGACGGAGTCCATAAAAATTTTGATTTCATATATGATGAAAGACGTTTTAGCATCTAAAGCTCTTGCCTTCAGTGCCTTCAAGACACTAATGCTATCAAAGATCAGTAACCGTTTATTAGATACATGTGGGTGTTCTTCTATATATTTAAGAGCGATTAAGACAGCATAACATTATGCAGTGTATATGCTTGCTGATGCAGGAATGGAAAGGCCACGTCCAGTTTTCAGATGAGGTATGTAAAATGCACAGGCTACTTTATTTTCAACTTTTGAACCATCTGTGTAAATTTGTCGATATTCATCATATGTAGATATAAGTTCATAAACCTCTTCTTTTCTTTTCAATTTTTCATCTATATTTATGTGTATATCACTGAATTTACTTTCATAATTCCCCTTATAACAAGGCCAAGTATGTGTGCTTTTGTGAATATTATATTGTTCATCATATCGTATCACTTCATGAAAGTGAAGGAGTATATATGGGGCTGAGTTAGATATAGGAGACATACTATTATAGTAAAATAATACTTTTTGAAAAAGAGGATGATGTGACAAAGAATTAATATTTAATAAAAACCTAAATTTCAGATATTTAAACCTAAGTAAGATAGGAGGAGTAAGACATTCAGCCTGTAAAGAAACAATAGGAGTTGTCATCTACCAACAGGCCTAGATATTTTTCCTGACTTAAACATTTTATTATTTTATTATCAATAGTAAGATGTGCAACCTCTGGTCAAGGTTTATTGTTTGTGGAAAAAATCATAAATGATGTTTTTGAGGTATTAATTGTTAGTAGGTGATATTTTAACCATTCTCCGAGTTGGTCAAGATCTTTTTGAGCATAAGTTATAATTTTGTGAATAGATTTGTCGAAATAGAAAAGACATGTGTCATCCGCGTACAAGGTAAGGTGTCCTGTTAGCCCTATTTTGTTTAAATTATTTATATAAATTAAAAAAAGTAATGGACTGATAATTGAGCCTTGAGGACAGCCGTACGATACATTTTTAATCGAACTAGTAAAATTATTCGTTTGAACAGCTTGTTGCCTATTTTGTAGATATGATGTGAACATTTCGAGGGCCTTCCCTGTAACACCTATGTTGTTTAGTTTCTGCAGTAGCTTATGATGGCTTACTGTGTCAAATGTTTTTTTTTTATGTCAATAAAAACCCCCAAGCAAAATTCCTTTGATCGATACGAGTTTTCATATTTGTGATTAAGTCTACTGCAGCTGTGAGAGTGGTCGATTTCGATCGAAAGCCATATTATTGGTCAATGAAAAACTTATTTTTTATTAAGTAATCATTTAGGCGAGTATACATGACTCGTTCAAATATTTTTGATAAGACAGGCAAGACAGACACTGGCCTATAGCTACTTGGGTCAGTCCTATTTCCGGATTTGAAGATAGGACTGACCTTAACAACCTGTAGCGTGTTGGGAAAAACACCGCGTGTTAAACACACATTTATACAATTCGCTAACCTTTCTACAATTATGCTTTTCAGGCATTTAATCACTTTGGTGATTATACCATTTAGACCAGTAGTGTCCACACTAGTAGTGTTGCTATCGAGATCATCGATTATTTTTGATACTTCATTACTTATTTTGTAATGAGTCATCAGAGAATGTATTGATAACACGAAATCCAATTTTGTTATGTAAAAGTATTGCTACTCCATTATGATCATTACCTGAACCTTTTACTCTAAAATTGTGCCTAGGATTAAGCCATATGTGAGCAACATCTATGGTGTTCTCATATAAAAATTGTGTAAATTGAAAGCGATTTTTAATCAAACTCTGTGCATTCCATTGTAAAATGTTAAACTGATCCATAAAATATTAAATGTTAAATAATGAAATATCTATTTTGGTTTCATTGTATCTATGAGAACATCTTTAATAAGCTGAGAAGATATGGTGGTTTGTTCATTTGATTTATTAAGAGTTAATACTTTAATGACTGTATTTAAAATTATATTAATAATGTCATCATTCTTTAGCAGTGATATAAGAGCATCTTTGGGATTTTTTTTTGTTTAATTCGGGGAATTCGTTTTTATTAAAAAGTTCTACAAATGGGGTTTTGTGTAATTTAGCCTGATTTTCTTTTATCTTTTGTTTCTTAACAGGACACTGTCCAGAAATGCTTAGATGGTTTCCTTTGCAATGTATGCATATCGCTTTATCTGAAGAGACTTGGCAATCTTTGTAGCTGTGATTTTCAGTACAAATTGAGCATTTCACAGAATTTTTACAATACTTTGCTAAGTGACCATACCTCAGACAATTGTAGCACTGGTGGACTGGTGGAATATACTGATTTACCACGAACCACCAACCATGAAGATCGACGTGGTCCGGCAAAACATTAGAAGCGAATGTGATGGCCATGGTGCCCGTCGGCTGCAGCAAACTGCGTCCTGCATCATTCTTATGTTTCCTCATTATCCTTTTAACACATATTATCTTCCTGTAAGTCGTTAACATACCAAAAATTCTTGAATTAGAAAGATTAGTGAGAACATTGGTTATGACTCCTGTTATTTCTGTCCCTACAGCTGGGATAGATGCCTTCATTTTGTATTCATTAAGAAAAGTAATATTATTTAAAAATGCATTCGCTAGAGAGGGCTTTTCAAAATGAACACCTATTTTGTATTTATTCATAGATTGCAAATATTTAATGCCTTTATTGAACCTCTTCATATGTGTGGACGGAGACATCATGTTCCGCGTGCCGATTGGCCTTCTTTTATCATTTGATTCGACAAATACAACAAAATCAATGAGAATAGAGTCCTCAGGGTACCTCCTGTTGTAGTCAGATACAAAGTACGGCTTATACTTGCGCTGCTCTTTCTCAGGATCTTCCTCAGTACTGGTATCAATTTCTTCCTCCTCAGTCGTTTCTTCAAACACTTCTTCTTCTCCCGGCAACCTTTTTTTCTACGTTTCGCCATGATGAGGAAACCCAGTAAAAATAAATCAATAAAAGTTTAGTGTCTTTTAACTAAATAAAACAAAATTAAAATTTTAGTTTAAAAAAAGGCGCCTATCACGTTTCAAGGTTCCCGCGCTTCCCATATATAATGTACTCTGTGACATAACCTTTAAAAAATAAGCACGTCCACAGACTACGAAAAGCATAAATATATAGATAATAATTATAGAATAAAATGCTCGAAAATGCGTGACTCGTGACTGATTTTGATTTGTCATTGTGTGCGTTATCTAGTGATGTACATTTTAGTTACAAGGACTATGAAAAATGATTGCTAAGGAAGCGGTAATAAGATTTATTGTTTAGTGCACGAAATTGAATAATTTCAAAAAGTAACTAATTTTTTGGATTTTAATTGAAATGTGATAAATCCCAGGTGGCTCTACCGATAAACTCCCCAAAACTCAGATCAGAAAGTTGTATTTTTGAGTTATGATCTTTGGAGAAAAATATTCACTGCCATGGACAATTTCCCCAGAATTTCTTTTTTAACATATTGTTACTATATGTAAATAGGTAGATACTTATCTAATTATATACCTATTTATATTTTATATACTTTATAAAATGTTTTCATGAGGAAATAAAAAACGGGGACACGGAGTACAAAATGGTTGCTCTATTTTTCATATAAAAGTATTACTTTTGATAATTGAAATTAATAATTAAATACATTATAGAAGTTTATCTTAACATTCGACTTAAATATGAATGTAAACTTAACAATTTAAGTAAGGAAATTTCTAGGAATCAGTTAAATAAGATTGCTCTGTTAAAGGGCCAATATGTTTATGAGGCTTCGTCATGCTTCATGATTATATTCTTTCATAAGTCCCTGAAAACTATTAAGTAATAATAAACTTATAATCATTTTAGCTACATGAATTTTAAAACCATAATGATCTTAACATAGTAAAGTGCAACAAGTGTCTGAGGATACAGATGCACTCTCTATTCTGTCAATCTCGGTACGTTAAGAAAATGGTCACTCATTCATGGACTGACTGCGGCAAGTGCAACTTAATCTCGAAGATCTATTGATATGCGCAGCTATTAATTAACCACGAGTGCCTCTTTTCTATGACTGACGCTGTAGGCGATGAACCACGCTATTTAAGCCCTCGGCTCAATATCGTCGGCCATCAAGCATGAATCAGGCATCGAGCGTTGTGAGTAACAAATACTATGGAATTTATACTATCCTAGCACATTGAACCGCGCGTCTCATGCGCGGTAGTCTAGTGGCACTTTAAGAACATTACTAAATATATTATATTTAACTACGAGCATTTATTTTCTTGTTGTATGGGCAAGTCTATCGTTTCCATATAAACATTTAAGATAAATATTGCCATTAATTTTGATACAAATGAGTCAATCCCTAGCGTACATATAAAATATTTTGTATAAAAATGTATTTACCAAATTCATGCAAATTATCAACAACGTGACTTTTTTCTTTGAAAAATATCAAAATTAACAAAATAATTGAAAACATTCTATATTTCATACAGTATATAACATAAATTTTAACCATAAATAAACGAGTCATAACATTGATGACGTCTTGAGAATTTACCTGTGAAAGGTGCAATTATCAGCATTATTTTTATGCTTAACACGTAAAGTCACTCACAGAACAAATAAGCAAGGTTGAGTTTAGAATCAAGTCGCCCGAATTTGAGGACTTTATCACCATAGACTTAGGATATACTGGCGTAAGTCTATGTTTGTCACTGTGGGGGGGGGGGGAGTCAAGGGGGCTTATCTCATGCGCCCCCATGCAAGTTTAGCTGCCGGAGCTGCATCAAAATATTTAAAAATTATTTTCTAAAAATATTCATAAATCACTAATTAATACCAGAAACTGAACTTTTGACATTGACAGTCACAGATTTACTCGACCAAAGAGAACATAATCACTACGTTATACGTTTATTTTCGACTTCGCGACTCACGTTATAAGCGTCATTACGTTGCATCCGAGTTTACGTGAATGTGCTCCTTATTGTTATTATCTGCCTCCTGTTTTTTAACGACTTTGCTAGCCCTCTGGAAACCAATTACTGGCTATTTTACGACTTTTTTGGAAATAGTGGAAGTAATAAAATATGTTTATTTATTGAAGTAATTATTAAAGTTAACATTTTGGTGTTTTACTTGGTGCAAGAGCCAGCGAAGCGAGCTCAGGACTTGGGGCACCCCGACTCGGACAGGTTAGGTTGAAAGGGGATGGCGGGGTCGAGTGAGCGAGCGAAGTCAGCGAACTGACCCCTCCATCCCTTCGTGGTTATTTTTTATAAACCACCAAGAAATAGGACCCCCGCAAAGCGGGGCTCCGTCGACCGAGCTTCCCTCATCTGCGTCACGTTGAGTGGCGTTGGGCTACCCCCCCCAACTCTCTCCACCCACAAATCAGGTTTATATTGTCAAAAACATTACGAAGACATAACCTCAAAATGAGATTTTTTTTAATTTTATAAAAAAAACAAAGCACGTCCGGCAGGAAATGGAAGTGGGGAGTGACTTTACAACTCCCCTCCCCCTCCCCTGACCACCCCCATCACCAAATTCAGGCGACTTGGTTCTTAACCTTACCCATTACCATTTTGGATAAAAGTTACTTACTAAAAATAACCACTATTACACTAAAAAAAATTACAAAATATCTAGGAGATTGTTTCTTGCGTGTTGACTTGTGCCGATCTGTCATTCAAAATCGGTTAGAGAGTCATGAGATTTGGTATCCTTTTCTATCTTGCATTTTTGCCATACGGAATTTTCTTTTCCTTTCACACTATGTCAGTCTATACGCCAGTATATTCTAAGTCTATGGTTTAGATTTAGAGTATACTACAAATTATAATACTATCAGTGGGATTAAAAATGGCGCCGCCTGTATTCACCTCTGGCTCGCACAGTCGCTATCTGTACCCACAACCGCCGGTGAAGACTACAAAACATACGTTGCGGTATGCGTTTTTTGGTACGCTCATTTAGTATAAAGTAGAAGAAGGACCATCTCTGTATATGAAAAGCACTGTGATTCTAAGTAGGTCTTGACGTCATCATAGTGGGCGTGGCTTTAGTTAGTATACTATCAGCATTCGTACTGTGCGCTTATGTGTTGAAAATCGCATTTCGGTGTATTTTCGTTGTATTAAGCAGAAAAGGATGAAGTGGTGTGTTTTATTGTGTAAAAACTACTCAGATAGACGCTCTGATGCTATGGATGGCATCACATTTCATTTGTAAGTAATTTTACACCTAATTTATTAAAATAGTTCTAGAAAAATCTCTTTGCGTTGGCTTTTAAATATAATTAAATATATTCGACACTAGATGGCGAAACTTTGTGTCACGGAAACTAAAAATATAAAGGTACATAGAGCTCAGTATTGGTAAAATAATCTGAAATTTGTTTTCCATTCAGACATAAAGAAATTTTAATCGCCGAAATATTATTTTTAAAGTTTATAATCATTTTGTGAACAGGGCGCCGTCTATCGTCAAGGTAGCTAAACTACATTGCAACATCGATATGGAACAATTCGCGTAGTTTTACTATTTGTCAGTAAATGAAGATAGTGCAAAGTGGGCGGGGTTTGACATCCCCTCACCCCGCAAATTGTCACGCGTTGATACATATTGAAATCTAATTACAACACCTCCTCTTTGTATCTGCTTCATGATGAAAAGTGTCCGTAAAAATGCGTCTAATAAGGGTGGCGCTGCAGTAGCATAGGATAAATTAAAAAAGCGCCAAAAGTAATTAGAATAAGATGGAGAAATTAACAAGGACAAACAATCAAGTTAACAAACGTTTAAACTAATTTTTTTTTCAAAGTCAGAAATTGTAATTCAGAAAATTTAAGAGAATTACAAGTAAAACTTGAAATTATAAGAAATAATAAAAAGTAAGAAATAAGAAGAAAATAAGAAGTCTTATGGGATAAATAAGGTGTAAATGTAAAATAAATCAGCAAGCGGGTTATTCAACGATTTATATTATTAAGTTATATAAATAAACGATTACATTTTCAACAATAGTGTTATGGGAGTCGCAGGAAGAGTAATAACACACTTGAATACTTGTTTTTTGCTTTACTAGTGTTCAAAACACGAATGGCATTCAATAATTATTGCAATCGTTTTTATGCCGCACAATGGTGGAACTTAGCACAACAGTTTGAATGTGTAAGAATTATACAATCCAAATACTTTTTTAATATGAAAATAAGTAAAACACTGTTATAAATATTACTGATGAGATAATTAATTAGAAATATTTAGAAGATGAAATTACTTAATATTCTTTGTAAATATCTCAAATTCTAAATTAGAAATAAACTGAGAAAATTATCTATGATAATTATTATGACAATACAATTACTTTAAATCTATTTTATATTTGAAAATTTAAATAATAATATAAAACAAAAATGATAAATTATACAATTATTACTTATAACGATTCATAATATAAATGATGTAACAATCATTGATAACAGTTGTTATATTTAAACATTTTTTATTAATAACGTAAAAGTAAAGTAAAGTTGCAGACTATTTACGTCCCACTGCTGGGCACAGGCTTCCTCTCATTTTTGAGAGGGTTTTAGGGCAAGGAAATGTCCGCCGCGATGCCCCACTGCGTGTTGGCGAACTTCACATGTCTACGAAATATTTTTTTTCTTATTTTTCAGTCATGCAGGTTTTCTCACGATGTTTTCCTTCACCGCCTAGCACGTGGTAAATCAACACTTAAAATTGCAATTAACAATTTCATTCCTGCCGGCGGGGATCGAACCCGGGTTGCTCGAGTACTGTGAAGCTTACAGCAAGCGCTAACCATCTGAGCTACCACGGCTCTTTTTCAGTGTAAATGTAAAAAAATTAACAAGCGGGTTAAACAGATATTCAACGAATCATCACCACAATATATTTATTAATAATTATTAAAAAAAAGTCACACTAATAAAATCACGTTTGCTCACAGCAGTTTTCAGGTTATATTAACTTATTTATTTTAATAGTTGAGGTTTTTTTTACTAACTACTCCAGACATGAAAAATATTTGAACTAACCTAACTTCACTCCGTCTACAACAGCTATATTCATATCGTAGTTTTTCAGACGCCAGCGCTATTGTGGTAGATTTTAGAACCTCTATTTTCAGTATATAGTTGGACACTTTTTTAACATACCCCCAATATGAGATGGTTCTCCTTCTACTCTATACTCCATGGGTACGCTCTATAACTTTGTAAAAAGGCTTTTAGAACTCTAGGTTTTACGTTACGAACGGTTAACGGTTTCACAAATGTGCAAGCTATTATAGCTTTGTACAACACACCAGTTCCGAGTCATTTGGAGTGTAATTCAATAAGTTGGGCTCTACATGAGAAAAAGTACGATCTAATGCTGGAGAAGGTACAAAATAAGGTATTTGTATCTCAAGTTATATGGGGTGTATCCTTTTTACCCACTGCAATACCCAACATTATTTGTTCTGGGTATGGTGGGATATAATCAGCTCAGGGTAAGGAGAGAACTTAGACTAGTTTTATATATTTTTATGGTCCTTAGGAGTAGGATTATTAATGAGAATATGTTGAAGAAGATTAATATTTATGTTCCGGATAGATATGTATGGCGGCGGCGTCAGCCAGACCTACTGGCCGTCCCTAGAAGTCGCACTAACTTACTGCGAGAGGCACCCCTGACGCGAGCTTTTCGAACATTAAGCCAGATTGACAGAGAATCAGATTTATTCTTTTGTACTCTGAACGAATTCAGAAAACTTGCTTTATGGATAATTAGTTATAAGATAATATAGTAATATAGGTAATATATGATTGTAAATAGTGTTTTATCTATCGCATTGGGTAGAAACCTGTAATGTTAGATATAAGTTGGATGTAAATAAATAAATAAATAAACATCAGTACAACTTGTCATTGGAATAAATGATAACAAATTTCCATAAACTACAAAGAAAATTCGGTCCGGTTGTGCTAATTTGTGAGCTACAACGTGTTCTGAGAGTTTTCTTCATAGTCATTGTTGACTTTGTTTGTCAATATTTTTGTATTAAAATATATATATGTGCCTAGACATAAGTATAAACATTTTTTAAATTTTTGTTTGTTTGAACTAATCTACGGAATAGTTGAACCAATTGTAACAACACTTCACAAACAAATAGAGAGTGATAGTCTAGCAGCACTGCTAGCGCTGAGATTAAACTTGGTGAACTCGAAGCTAGTTGGAGACTGCGTGAACCGTCTAAATGCCCTGGAAGGTAACAACGGGGGCGTTTTAAGATAGGTTCCGGGTCATGCGGGTATTGTAGGCAATGAAATTGCCGACAAACTCTCACGGGAGGGCTCAAAGAGTACACAATTTGAAATCGAGCCATTTTATGATATCTCAAAAAGCCTCGCTTGATTGACTCTGGAAACTCTTTACCACAATAAGTCACTTAAGATCTGGTCTGATACACTAGGCTTAAAACATTCTAAAATCTTAATCCGGGCTTTCGATCGTAAATTTGCTTCGGAAGCCCTGGGATTAGGTAAAAATAAATTGCGCAGTCTGGTAAGAGCCCTGACTGGGCACAGTTGTCTTAAAATGTACATGTCCATTCTGGGACGAAGCAACTTAAAGATGTGCCAGTTTTGCTCCCTAGAGCAGGAAACGCCTTTACACAACAAGACCCTTAATACGCAAACGTATCACTCATCTAGGAAACTATGTATTTTGCCCAGAAGAAGTGAAATTGCTCACAGCTAAGAAACTCCTTTTATTCATTGAGGACGTAGGGCTTAGCAGTGAACTATAGACAACGATCACAATAGATCTAAGTCGCAGTGATACTTGTCTCTCTAGACCTGCATAGCTGCTCGTACGTTTAAATAAAAAAAATGTGCCCTAACTGCCCTTAGTCTTATTACACTGCACGGTGGTAAGCGCACAGGGTCCACATTAACGCCCTAATTAGGGACCCTTTCTGCCTTACTCTTATTACACCTCTCTTATTAAGGGCTTAGGGACCCTGATTCAGTGTATTGTAATAGGGGGTATTATGCACAAACTAATAAAAAGTGCTAGCGCAATCTTATGTATATGTTGAGGAGATTTTGGCGGGAACTTGACCAGCGGCGGATTGTTGCTTCTATATTATTATTTTAATAGTTTTGAAGTGGATTTTCATATGTAAAAGTATTGCGACTTCGTGTATTAAATGTCTGTGCATGTGAACTATCAGTGGAAACGGAGAAGCAATTGCTCCGATCATGATGTGAATCTCAAGATAAGGTATCTGTCTGCTTAGGCACCTTGAGATACTATCAGCAACTGTCTGCTAGCTTAAGTTGCCGTCATAAGCTACCAAAAATTACGCAATGTGACGCATGAAGCAATGTACTATAAAGGATTATATCTCATGATACTGGGATAAATGACGATATGGCTTAAAAAACAAGCATCTAAGCCAAAATATATTATTTTAAAAAATCTGTCAGACTGTCATATGTCTGTTTAATGCTTTTGATTGATCAGTCAGATCAAAAACTTGTTACAAATTTTATTTTATTATTTATTATTTCAAGTGAGAAAATAATTTATAATGTTTTAAAATAATAAAGGAAGTGAGAAAATATAACTTGATATTGAAAAAACGTCGTAAACTCTAGCTATTGAATATTTCTGACACAGAAAATAAATGAGATTAGCAAATATTCCAAATGATGTACATAGTTTTGTCTAAAATAATGAACCTTTATAACTTGTGAAGCCTTGACGTTATCCTGTTTATTATTCATACAAAACTGCAATAAAGCGCTTTAAATGTTAACTTTATGTCACAACTATTATCAAGTATCTCCTAATACAAAGAACAATAAAGATGTTGTTCAACATTATAGTAAGAAGAAATTTGTATTTGGCCTTTTTATTTTATTGTTGGTAGCTGTTTTGTGGGTTGTGTCATCAGAACTGACAAAGGTAAATAATATTATAAATATCTAATATAAATAACAGATTTTACCAAAAAAGAAAATAATATATTGATCAATATTATTTTTGTTTACAGTATCTGTACAATGAAAAAAAACTAGAAAGACCCTTTCTTATAACTTATGTCCGCAGTTCATTATTATTAGTTTATTTAATAGTTTTGTGTTTCTCACCACCTACAAGGGATCCTTGTCGACCTGCAGATTATACGGTAACAAATTCACTATCTTAGATACTCATTAAGTTAACGTACTTCAACAATAAACCACAAATAATTTATTTTTCAGCAATTATTAGAACCTACAGCTGAAACAGATGATGAAAATTATTATCATGAATCTACAAGCAGTTTGGTGAGTTATCATAATTATTTAAGTTATTGACTAATCATAAATAGTTCATAACAGAAATAATAAAATAAAATCAGTTTCAGTACTGTGAATTTTTCTTTGAAAGTGAAGGTTTCTTGCTAAGAATTTCAACTTGTTTTCTTCTTTAAAATAATTTGATTTACATGGTATTGTAACAGTGAAAAAATCTCAGATATAAAGCACAATACTCAACCAATTGATGTGATCTATGTAAGTAGATTTTTTTGCAACTAGCATAATATAATAATATTAATATATAATATTTATTATGAATACTTATGCATTTGATATATTAATTTTAGTAATGAGTAATAACAAATGACATGAGCAATGACAAAACTAGGCACAAGAGAGAACGGTGAGCTGAAAGTAGGGAAATTTGGAATAGAGCAACGGAACCCAAGGGGCCAGCAGTTGGCTGACTTCATGGAGAAAGAGGGACTCTTTATGATGAACTCTTTCTTCCAGAAGCGGCCCCACAGGAAGTGGACCTGGTCGAGCCCCGACGGTTCGACAAAAAATGAGATTGACTTCATTATGACGACCAGACGACAACTGTTCAGTGATGTCTCAGTGATCGCGAGGGTGAAAACCGGCAGCGATCACCGAATGGTTAGAGGCACACTGAACCTAAACGTTAAGTTGGAGAGGTCTCGTCTAATGAAGTCAACGCTCCGTCCCCCTCGTGCTCTAATCCAAAGTCCCGAAACCTTTCAGCTCGAGTTACAAAACCGTTTTCAGTGCCTAGAAGACTGCAATGAAGTGGACGATTTGAATGACAAGCTCGTGGAAACTGTCCATTCGGTCGGAGCTAAGTTCTGCAAGACCCGCCGCAGAAGAACACAAAAACTCTCCGATCACACTCTAAATCTCATGGCTGTTAGACGGGAGATGAAGCTACATTCTTCAACAGACTTGACAGCATACAGGCAACTGAACAGACAGATCTCCAAATGCATGCGGCGGGACTTACGCAACTTCAATACAGCTCGTATTGAAGAAGCGATCGAGCGAAACCAAGGCTCCAAAGTCTTTGCCAGAGATCTGTCTGCCAGAAAGCGCCAACTGTCAAAGTTGAAGACAGAATGTGGCAGCATCGTTTCCGGGGCACCTGAGATTTTGAGTGAGATTGAGAGGTTCTATGGGCAGCTGTACACATCATCGTTGGAGCCGCACGCAAGTGTGAGTAACGATCCAAGAGCGAGTCTTATCCGACATTATTCCGATGATATCCCGGACGTCAGTCTGAGCGAGATTAGAATGGCTCTCCAGCACCTTAAAAACGGCAAGGCCCCAGGCGAGGATGGAATTACAGCGGAGCTTCTGAAAGCGGGTGGAAAACCGGTACTTGAAGTCCTTCAGAAGCTCTTTAATTCCGTCCTCCATGGTGGCATTACACCGGAGGCGTGGAGCAGAAGTGCGGTGGTCTTGTTCTTCAAGAAAGGCGACAACGCTTTCTTGAAGAACTACAGACCGATTTCCCTTCTGAGCCGCGTCTACGTGCTGTTTTCGAGAGTCATTACGAATCGTCTCGCGCGCAGACTTGACGACTTCCAGCCTCCCGAACAAGCCGGTTTCCGAAAAGGCTTTAGCACCATAGACCACATACATACCCTTCGGCAAATTGTACAGAAGTCCGAGGAGTACAATTTGCCACTATGTCTGGCGTATGTGGACTATGAGAAAGCCTTTGATTCCGTCGAAATTTGGGCGGTGCTGCAGTCCCTTCAGCGATGCCAAGTTGACTGTCGGTATATCGAAGTGTTGAAGTGCTTGTACAGTAGGGCTACGATGGCTATCCGAGTACAGAACCAGAGTACGAAACCTATCCAATTGCAGAGAGGTGTAAGACAGGGTGACGTCATATCCCCGAAACTCTTTACCGCTGCATTGGAAGATGTTTTCAAGCTTCTGGACTGGAAAGGATACGGTATCAACATCAATGGCGAGTACATCACTCACCTTCGATTTGCCGACGATATAGTCCTTATGGCAGAATCGCTGGAGGACCTAAGCACTATGCTCAATGACCTCAATAGTGTTTCCCAACGGATAGGTCTTAAGATGAACATGGACAAAACAAAGATCATGTTTAATGTCCATGTCACACCTATGCCGGTAGTTGTTGGGAACACTAAGCTCGAAGTTGTTGGGAACACTAAGCTCGAAGTTGTTGACGAGTATGTTTACCTGGGACAAATAGTCCGACTAGGTAAGTCCAACTTCGACCGAGAGGTCAATCGACGGATTCAACTCGGTTGGGCAGCGTTCGGGAAATTACGGCACATCTTCTCGTCAGGTATACCTCAAAACTTGAAAACGAGACTGTACACCCAGTGCGTGTTGCCAGTGATGACATACGGAACTGAGACGTGGTCCTTCACTGCTGGCCGGATGAGGAAGCTCAAGGTCGCTCAGCGAGCTATGGAGAGGGCTATGCTTGGAGTTTCTTAGGAATGAGGATATCCGCAGTAGAACCAGAATAACCGACATAGCCCAACGGATTAGTAAGCTGAAGTGGCAGTGGGCCGGCCATATAGCTCGAAGAACCGACAACCGATGGGGAAGAAAGGTTCTCGAGTGGCAGCCTCGTACCGGCAGGCGAAGTGTAGGGCGTCCCCCCACTAGATGGAGTGACGACCTGGTAAGATATGCAGGAAGTCGATGGATGCAGGTGGCTCAGGACCGTGCTTTGTGGCATTCTTTGGGGGAGGCCTATGTTCAGCAGTGGACTTGTGAAGGGCTGTAATGATGATGATGAATGAGTAATAATTTTAGTATTAGAATTAACTTGAATGAATGTAATATTACCCTATGATCCTTGCTGGTGGAAATAAATAAATAATATTGACCCAATTCATGATATTTTACACTAGTCAGTATAACACATTATAATATTACAGTTGGGTTATATGACTGTACAGTCTAAAATTGTGCTTTTAATGAATTCTGTATAACATTGATAATATTTCTTAATATATATTATGCTAAACCTGTCCTTGTCTATTCTGTACTACAATTTTTGATATAATGCTTTCTTTTTATGTAATGCAAATAACTTTTAAAAAGAAAGGAGACAAAGAGAGCCACACATTTATTCACTAGTACTATACATGAATACAAAAGACAGTTAAACATAGGGTGGTTTAACCTTATAAGGCCCAAAAAAATAGGATGCAACCAAATACCGCCCAATGTTCTCGGTGGAGAACTTAATAAACATAATGCTTCCCGCCCAGATCGAAACGAGTTCATTAGATAGATTTCCAGGAAAGATAGAACAAAACACTTTATGTGCCTCATATATAACACCCCTTTGAGCATATTTTTAGAACTTTAGACACGATTATTTTTGTTCTCATCGTCAATTCGTTGTTGCTTTTTACCTAAAGATATATTTGTGATAAGATGATGATATTGGTTTTAAGTGTAATAAATCAAAAATATAAAAAATTCAACTTTATACTTTTTTACTCGTTATTTAACATAATAAACTAAAAGCGTGCAAAAATTTTAACTTTCAAAAAAATAGAAACTAACAATAATCATTTAACAAATAAACTTTGAAACACAAATGAAACAAAAAATGTAATTAATCTTTAAATATTTTTTGCGCTTATATTATAATCAGTCTTAGATTAGGAACAAGCAAAGATAACAAGAGCTTAAAAAACTAAACCACATAAAAAACAATAAGTACAGTAATCTTCAATTAAATCAACGATTCCTATTCATGGAATTCTTTGTAGCAATTTCTGTATTTTGTAAAATATAAACTAATGTTGCATGTACTACATTTAGTGCGGGATTTATTATAATGACAATTGCGACACCTGGCTTGCTTATTTTCAAATAAAGGCATATATTTTGCTGCTTGTTGACGTCGTTTCATCGATGGTAATGGTAGTGTAGGCTTTCCTTTTTTACATTTTTTAGGGGCGTTCACTTCCTCTTCTGAACCTGCTGAAACCGTCTCCTTATTTGTGTACATTTCAATAATATTTTTGCCAAGATCCAGTTTGAAGAACCTCAGTTGTTGTATTTTTTTAACGGTACTCCTTTATTTATTTGGTCTCTTTTGAATTGGAGCCATGAATTCGATACAGCCAAGTCCATCATGTGGGAAAAAAATCTTTGAGTCCATTTCTTCGTGCGGTATCTGTTGGGACATACTGCCAAAATTCTGTCCGCAAGGTCTACACCTCCCATATATTTATTATAATTTCGCACCACGCTTGGTCTATTGACACTCACATATTGCCTTTGATTTATATATCTATATAAATCTGTAACGGGACATGTTATCCGCAATTATCGCCATTCTCCATTTACTTTCCCAGTACATTCTTATTACTTGATAGTTTACAGAAGCCATAACGAACGTAATCCTTTCATTTCATTCATGCTTCTTCCATGCAATTTTACTGAAGTTTGGTTTGTTCTTTCAACGAGTAACTGTATAAACTTATCATCTATATATTGTTCAAAATATGTAAGTTTTTCAAAAAAATCTGAGTTAAGTGGTAAATAAGTAGGCTGCGATAATTCCATTTCTTTCGGTGGGAATAGTTTTTCAGACCAACCAGGTAGTGAAGTTTTAGAGTCACTGGCAGAGGAAGTTATATTGCTGCTATGACCACGATTAGTTCGTCCACGAGTAAAGCCACGACGAGCATGTGATGGAGCTAGCTGTACTATTCTTTCTTCGTAGATTGTTTCTGACTCTGATCTTTCAGAATCACTCGAACTAGATAAATGATCTAACTCAAGTCTAAAAGGTGGGTCATGGTCATCCAAATCTTCATCGCTAGGTGTGAAGTCTTCAATCTCCGATTCGTTTCATAATTTAGAAACATCTTCATCATGCAAAATTATAATAAATAGAAATAAGTACTTTAAAAACAAAATACTTCAATTTTCTGAAATACGATTCCTTAACTGACTAACGCCCAATGACCTCACATAATACCAAATAAAAAATGACTGTAATTGTAACTACCGCCCAGTGTGATTGTTCAATCACATATTTTTTTTAAATCAAAATTTTTTTATGCACAGCAGTATATGGAAAAATAATACAATATTTATGAAAAACAAAATCTAAATTTCATGATTATAAATGATTTGTTGGAAAAATAAACGGATTTATTAAATAAATTAAGATAAAAACTCACCATACGACTCCATGTTGGTTCAATTCAGTTTAAAATGAAGAGCTATCTATGGTTGGTTGCCTACTTGCTCTTAATCCAAATGTTGCTAGCAAAAGGACCAATCAATGACGTCTAATAAGAAATACAAACCTGCGAATTTTTTAATCTAGGAACAAAAATATAATTTGTCCTCAGTGGATGACAGTGGGCGGTAATTTTGATGTCAACATTTTTCGTATTGGGCCGAAACGCATAAATTATTAAGTACTTCCCTGATCACACTGGGCCTTACGAGGTTAAACTACAACTTATGGGGTGGGTATCAAGCAGGGGTGTCACTTCCACTATGGAAGGTATGGAGCACTCCATACCTCAAGTTTTTCAAGGTATGGAATTCCATAGCTGAAATTAGGAAATAAATCGCATATTACTACAAACCCCATATAAATAAATCGCAAGCCCTTAAACCTCAATACCCCACATCTTATAGTTCAATAAATAAGTTGAGTATATACACTGCA
Organism: Parnassius mnemosyne; assembly: GCA_963668995.1. Classification (NCBI taxonomy): domain Eukaryota; kingdom Metazoa; phylum Arthropoda; class Insecta; order Lepidoptera; family Papilionidae; genus Parnassius; species Parnassius mnemosyne. The sequence goes on along the minus strand of CAVLGL010000068.1, from coordinate 17,972,041 downwards.
AACTCTTAAACCTTAATACCCCACGAGTAATGCGAACAAATTTGAAAATCGCGCCACCATTTTCCATACCTCAGATTTTTACAAAGTGACACGCCTGGTATCAAGCCAGTGGAGAGGGTATGACTCAGCTTAATGCTGCAGAATGCTTCAGCTCTGATGGTTCTCCCATAACCATAGACGCACACAACCTGTCTGATTGTTTTTGTAATATATTTTATCTCGTGTAATATCTTCTCCACTTTTATTAATTAAAAAATTACAGTGCCTCAGTACTACAGCATAAATATATACAGGGTTATTTATCAAAGAGTAGCCAAATTTTAAACGTAGGTTAAAATATATAAATAATGATATAACATTATTGCAGTTTTTGAAAATACGGGTGAATAAGGCTTCTACTTTTGAAATGTGATTTATGGGCAACAACTTTCACAACGTTCAATTCACAACATTTTTGCTGAATGATCGACGCTTTCAAATGTGTACACGCATAATAAAATAGTAGACAATCAGTTAAAATAATGCATTACCACGTATTTTGAATTCAATAGAAAAAAACTAGCCAAGTGCATGTCTGGCCACACACAATGTAGAGGTAGGGTTCCGTAGTTGCTAGTCACAATACGTGGGCTTGTTTGATAATGAGCATAATAAGTGAGTTCGCGGTTTGACCACTATAACAACTAAAAATGGGCCCAAATAGGAAGATCGTAAATGAAGGACTTATTTTCGAATCAGCCTTATAGGGAGTGGATTTCAAAAACTATAAAAAACTTTTCGATTTTGATAGTAATACCCTATCTATCAAATGAAAAAGTAAAGCTAATAGTAGTAATGCATATAAGTCGTTTTCTTTAATGTTTATTTTTAACAGTTTATAATAACATTTCAAAGTTATTAATGCAGTTAGATTTATATAATTTTCTATGGAGTTGAAACAAAATTTTTACTAATCCAAGTGCATTTTATAAATTGTTCGACCATTACTTGTTAACTTCTTGATCCTACTTAGCTGTGATTTCATTACTTATATACTATAGGGGGGAGTGGGGAGGACACATGACTCTAATGAAAAATACAACTTTAAAGCTAATGAATTGAACAGATTATGTTCCACACCCCCAGTGTTTTTGAAAGACCTATATAACGATACCCCACATGATGGAATAGACGGGTAAAAAAAAATCATCCCACATTTACTTGTATGGGAAGTACCCAAAACAAAAATGTTATTTAAGATTTTATTTTACAGTTTTCTGGGTGTGATTAATATCTGCCAAATTACAGATTTGTAGCACCTAGGGTCTCTGAGAAAAACGGCGGACGGGCGAACGGACATGGCGAAACTATAAGTGTTCCTTGTTGTGTAACTACGGAACCCTAAAAAGGAAAGAATGTTTGAGATTTTTTAAAATAAATATTCACCATTTGCCTATATTACTTATTCTAAACCTTCTCTGCAAATTTGGCCGGTTATTGCAAAATAACCCTGTATACATAATAGACAAACACACACATACAGCTCATATTATACACATACATTCTATGTATAAAAATGTATAAAAAATATGTGTAACAATAAGTTAGCTGGTAAGATTTTTAACTACACAATAACAGTAAAAAATATACTACTCTACCATATCATTCAACATATCTGTGTGTATCAGCTCATGTTTGAGCCCCTTGAATGTATAATAAGTAATTTTTATAATAATTATGGTTTAAAATTAAACTTTGATGCAGAACAATTAGTGGAATTGACAAGGGGGTTTGTACAAAACCTAATCATAGAATGTCTTTTCTCAATTTAAGTTGTAAACCTTTAATCAAAATAACTTTGATAGACTGTTATCTCATTTGGAAATTGACTTGTTCTGTATTTTGAGTACACATTACCTGTAAAGGGTCCCATTCCCTATCACTCACCAAACAAAACTAAATTAACGTTATAACACTATTTCACACTGGTATTCTATGTAAGGTGGAAGCATGGTCCTTTAACAGTCAAGCTATGCATGCTGAGGCTATAACATGTTGCAATTTTTTAAAGAATAGGGATGACAAAAGAGCACACAGTGCACCTGATTGTAAGTGGATACTTTGGCCCATATACATCTACATTTATCGTTGATTGAGATTCAAACTCCAGATACATTGTCAGCCCTGAGGACTATGATGAGATGCCTCGTATCTGACAAATAGGGTCCCAAATTCTCTATACTTACTATATGAAACACAACTTTTATTTTATGGCTGGTATTTTCCTCTTTCGAGCCGATCCAATTGTGCTACAAACATAATATAGCTGCAGCATGGGTCTACCTTATACAAAATTCTGTACAAATTAAGTTGAACATAGGCCAACCTATATATTGACTCGTAAGGGAGATATTTGCAATAATTGCTACGCTTGGCCGACAATATTTATAGCCATTTTATTACTTTATTACCTTACTAAAATAAATATAATTCTAACTGGGGTATGTAGTCAATCGTAAATACTTAAATTCAATATTTTAATAAATATTTATTAAATAAGAGTTCTTTCAGTCACTGAAAATCAGCAATAACTTGTGCAGAATAGTGTTTTTTTTTTGCTGTAATTTATATGTTTACTTTTAGTCTAGAGAAGAGTAATTTATATTTTAAATAAGTAGGATTTTATACGTTAAATATTATTTTCGAAATTGTCAGTAACTTACACAAAATAAAAATACTATTTATAAAACATACAAATTAGAGAGTTACACTTCTGTAAATAATACCTTTTGTTCTACAGGGTGATTCCACTTTCGTTCCTGTTCGAGCTGGTGAAACTACGGACAGTGATGATGCAGCTCCTAGAGCTGTACGATTTAACAAAGTGGCTGAGGTGATTAAGATATAATTTCAATTGATAAACATTCAATTTATATACTTACATATGGAATACATGTAACATTGATACAAACATTAATACAGACTAAAGAAAGAGTGTAATCTATGATTTCCAAATTAATAGGATTTACTGTAATATCAGATGAGCTGCAGACCACAAATACAGGCGTGTTGTATCTTAGATGTTGCTTGTCGGTCTGGCGAGTAATTTCATGGAATTTCTACCATTTATAACGTAATAACAATTTTGACCTATCCTTTCGTTCACGACACAAATACGCTGAATGTATGTAGAGTAAGTAACTTTAATGGGTCACATTTGGCAAAAAATAAACTGATAACGGCGGCCTTACAATATTATTTATTTTTTCAGAATTAGCACGGCACAATTGGTTAACTTATTTCAGTTACTAAATATATATATTGATTTTTATAATGAAACAAGTCAATTGCACGATTTATTTGATCAATAAACCTTTTTAAACATAATAAACAATTTTTATTCTAAATAAGCTGTACGCCGTTAAAGTGTTACGTCGGTATACCCGTTTAACTAAAAATTTTACCCAAAAATCAAAGCATTTATTGTTCAAGTAGAGAAGATGAATACAATGACAATGCTATCGAGTTTGTCCGGTCGCAAATAAAAGGTCATGATGGATTACACAATCGCAACACCTCTTGTATTTATTTTGCTTTATGTGTTTCAAACTTTTTGCTGTTGTATACGTCGTGGCTAGATCTTAGAATTGATCAGTTCATTATGTGGCCGACCATTCCATGAAATGGCCAGCTAAAACTGATCGTATCGTTTAAACGTTAACGTTTGACGATATATCAATCCACATTTGGTCATATTATTAATCAAAGATTATGATATATTTTCATGATATCAAAGGGTTAACCAAAATTCCAAATAAAGAAGTAAGTTCTATATTTTTCTTGTAAGTTTTTTTTATATGAGAGGGGGCATACGAGCATACGACTCACCTAATGGTAAGTGACTACCGCCGTCCATGAACAACTGCAACATCAAGGGAATTGCAAGTGCGTTGCCGGCCTTTTAAAAAGGAGTAAGCTATTCCACAGAGAGGTATGCGGAAGAAAATTCCCAGTGAAACGTACAGTGGTGGACCGCCAAGCATCCAGATGGTGTGGATGATATTTTTTTGAATTTTTTTGATGAATTGAGCCGATCGGAAAGGACTCGGTCGTCAACGATTCGATCGGCTCTGCGCTGGATGCGGTCAAGTGGAGGAGCCGGCACTAGGGAGCCTCAGCCTAGAGATGGGAACAGTATTCCATGTGAGACCGAACCTGCGCCTTGTAAAGTTGCAGGCGGTGTGCCGGTATTAAATACTCTCCCCGCTTTGCTGAGCACGCCAAGCTTTATAGAGGCCAATTTGGCTTTCTATTCCAAGTGACCACGAAACTGCATGCCACTCGATATGTCGACGCCGAGGATTCCGATACTGGCTGATGCAACAAGTGGAGTACCTTGAAACTAAGGAGATACGATATAGGGGTTCTTTTTAGCGGTAAACGCGCAAACTTGTATCTTCTGAGGATTAAACTGGGCTAGATTTAGTCGCCCCCAATCCGAGACTTTGTTAAGCAAAGACTCGACTTCAGAAACAAGTTTGTTCCGATACTCGGCGACGTTTACTCGAGAAATATTGGCACGGCCGGTGTATAGAGCATCACCAGTGTTGTCGTCTGCATAGCAATGAATGTTACCGGTTTGCAACATATCATTTATATGCAGAAGAAACAGCGTTGGTCATAGCACGCACCCTTGTGAAACACCAGCGTCAATAGGCTTGTAGTCGGACCATGCACCGTCTACAACGACCTTGATGTTCCGATCTGCAAGAAAGCTGGTGATGTAATTGCACAATTTCTCGGGAAGCCCATAAGAAGGAGGCTTCGAAAGAAGCGCTTTATGCCAAACCCGATCGAAGACGTTCGCAATGTCCAAACTAACGGCCAATACCTCCCCCTTAGACTCTACTGCCTCCGCCCATCTATGAGTCAGGTAGACCAGAAGATCACCAGCTGATCGTCCCCGAAGAAAACCGTATTGGCGGTCTTTAATCAGCTGTTGATCCTCAAGGTACCGCATAAGCTGGCATTTTATAATGGAACAAGTACAAAAAATTGCTTGTCACCAAGAAAAACTAAATCATATATCTTTATTTGCAAGGTATAAGAAAATGTTAGAATTTATCCAGTGCAAGCGACGTGTTTCTCTAACAATAGTACTGTTTAAAATTATGATTAGCATGCTAATTGTAATTTTAAACAGTAAATTATTTTTAGTATGCTAATTATAATTTTAAAACTGTTCTTATGATATTAATAAATTACTATCAAAAAAAAAATTTTAAGTCGAGAAAGCTTTTATTTTTTTACTAATTACTTAAATCCTCGTGCCTATCATCCAGAAGGGTTGGCAGAGACAACGGCACGATCCTGACACCTCTCTCGTCTCCTTTACATCCATATACATAAGCATACATGCTCATCGATTAAGAGTACTCTTAATCAGGCCCATCTTCAGTATATCGCCAATTTGGTCGATAAACTTTCGTCTAGCGCGTCCCTTCCCAACTCTGCACTTCACTTCTGCAACATTCTCTTTCATTATTTTGACATAACAAACCACCGAAGCATTCCTTTATTAATTCTGGCCACAACATCATGTTGCAAACCACGCTAATCAATTATACAAATGTTTCTTGTATAATATTTTTCTTTAAAGTTTACATTCTTTAGGTATGTTATTATATATTTTTACGCAGATATTTAGAAAGTTTATGTTATATTTAACGAGCCTAGGAATGACAACTAGGACAAGTTTGTCTGAATCAAGTCGATTTCGGGGATATTTATATTAAAAACAAATGTATAGTAATAATAATTTTACGCAGGTCACTTCACTATGAAGCTAAGACTGACAAGTTGCGTGGTTGCGTGCGTGCGTGTGCGTGTGTGTGTGTGTGTGTGTGTGTGTGTGTGTGTGTGTGTTGCATTATTTTAGTGTTAAAATTCTGGTCGATGTGTACAGGTACGTGTCATGTCAGCGGCTATGGCTGGTGAGGCCCTACTAGCTCGTTTGTCGTGGGCGGCGTCAGTTCGCGCATCAGAACACGCGCAACGTCGCGCTGCCGCAGCTGCCACTAAACGACATATACGACTCGCGCTACTTTTTTCTGTACCAGTAAGTTATTTGTATATTCCAAAATGTCAAATTTTTTTGAAAATAAAATATTAAAAATGACGAGATGTAAGTATCTACGGGCCACAGCATCACTTTTCTATTTTAATTATATTGTTACAGTGGTTCATATCGAATTATTTGTACCGATTAAGTTTACTACACACTTCGTCGAGTTCGGCAATTGTCTACACGTCAACGACAAGTGCGTTTGCACTTTCATTCGGTGCAATATTCGCGCAAGTGCCGACCGACCGGTTCACAATCTCTAAATGCGTTGCAGTATTACTCACCGCAGCTGGACTCGTAAGTTTTTAGTCATTTCTTTTTTATAAATATAAGTACTATTTACCACATAGTGGCGGTGTAAGAATATCCACTACTCTAATGTATAATATATCCGTGGGTAATGTAATAGGTGACAGAGGGATACTGAAGCAATCTTCTAGTTCCGTTTCCCTCTGTCACCTCCTCAGCAACAGCTTCTTCCCCATAACAGCTGAATAAAAATCAAAAACTGCTATTGCCAACCCGCTTGCCAAGTGTAGCAATTAAGGAATACATTCCTCCTGTGGGGCTAGATGGCCAAATGCCAGCATTGGACGTGATGGTAATAGTAAGCACAATTTTTACACATGTGAAATGACTTGTTTTGCAATAAACTGTTACTTTGCTAAAAATATTTCCTTATCTCATGAAGTCTTTGTGCTGCGATCGTCAGTCCGCCTCCTTGCACCTTGACGATCATAGCAAATGTGGTAGCGTGCCTAGCAGTAGATGGCTCAACAGTTTGACGGCTCTGTGCCGCAGTGGCTTAGCAAGGAGTTGCTGCGCTGGCGGCCGCAGATCCGAATCCCGCACGGAACAAGTATTTGCATAGCCTACTATAATAATTGTTCCGGGTCTGGATGTTTGTCCTTGTGCAATTTGTGTTTGTAAACTGTTCAATATACAGGAAAAAATCTTAGTGTGGGGGTAACCTTTAAAAAAAGAAAAACAGACTTGTAGTGTGGGAAAAGTGTCAAATGACGGAAGCGTGTTGCTTCTTCTAAGACTCTAATTGGACTAGATTTAGATCTATTATTTATCTATCGGTCGATAGATTTAGATTAATTAGACTAATTTTAAGTTTTTAATCTCGAAGTTTGCGGACTGAGGTGTTTTACGTGTGACCCGTGACGTTTAATTTAACATTTTCCACTTTTACATATCCATAGCTACATCATCCAAACAGTGAGGTCAACTATAAGGTCGGGGAAAAGCTTCCTCGTATTTTATATACAAATTCTAGACATATTTTTCAAAATTTAATTACATGCGCTATATATATATATATATATGCCATTTTGTTCGACAACTTGTTGCCATCTTGTAGGTAGTGACATAATCTCGTTGCTGTAGAAATCTTGAGAATTTTTATCAAAAAATGCAATAAGTAATTTTGACAGTCCTCTCTTGATTTTAACCTAACACTACCCAAAGAATTCTGAAGAAACCGAAACAGTTGAAAATCTGAGGGTACAAGGTCATGACTATATGGTGAGTACTTCCTAACCAAGCTCTCTCAATTTTCGCTGAATGTCCAAAGATGTGTGTGGTCTGGCGTTATCATGATGAAAGACCACTCCTTTTCTATTCATCAATTCCGGCCGTTGTTTCTCAATTTCTTGCTTGAGTCTCATTAGTTGTTGGCAGTAGAGATCCGAATCGATTTTGTCCGGCGGTAAAAGCTTATAATAAACTATTACAGTCTGTGGAGCTTGACTACCTTTTGACCATGATCTTTTTCGCACGTTTTCAACGTAGATGATCCACTTTTCATCACCAGTGATCAATTTTTTCAAAAATGGTTCGGTTTCATTACGTTTCAATAGATAATCGCCATAGAGTACTCCATTCATTAAGTTTATTTCAGTGAGCTCGTGTGGTACCCAAATATCGAGCTTTTTTGTATAGCCAGATTTTTTCAAATGGTTCAAACTATTTTGTGGTCAATCCTCAATTCCTCTGCTATGTCGTAATTACTAAGAGAGACCGCAGATTTACAATTATAAGTTGGCCGACTAAATCGCAGAGTATACCAATAGGTATAGTGACATATGCTAGCCCACACATCTTGTCCAACTAAATCGTCCAACTAATTAATTGGACACCAATCGTATCATAATCAAGATTCCCTTCCGATTACGCACAATTAAAAAGTTGTCCAACTATCGGCCAAGTTCTCGTTAGCACGGTTACCCTATGCAGGCTCGCGGACTATCCAACTTTGTTGGTTAGTCGCACGGCAGCATGCAAGACGAACCGACGCGCGCGCGTAATTTCCCCACGGTCGGACTTGGGCCTTCGCCGACGGGTGCGACATCTGCCACCCTATCACTTGTTGCAAACGAAAAAGTAGAAGAGCTCATAGATGAAATGCAAAAAAGGCCAGCGTTGTACAAAAAAGTTCTTTTCAAAAAGGATGCACCCAAAATGTTCTGTTTTGTTTTCGTCTTCTTTTTATTATTAATGCAATTAGAGCTTTTTTTCCGCATTATCACGCACACGCACCGCGCTAGCAACACTGTCACGGACTAAATCGATTAAGTCTGCGGCTGGTAACCAATAAAAGAAGTAGACCGTTGAGTCGTTCGATAGTTGACCAACTTACAATTGTATGTCTGCGGGAACTCTTACATGCCGATCTTGCTCCAATTTTTCAAAAATGGCATCGACCTAATCCGTATGAGGGCGACCAGAGCAAGGCGATCTTTGACTTCGAAATTCCCCGACTGAAAACGCTTGAACCAACTTATTGACACTACAGTAGGTCCATAAACGTCACAAATTTTTTCTCGGCTTGAGTCGCATTTTTCCCTTTTTTGTTATAAAACTTCAAAATGTATCGAATTTCTTCGTTAGATTCACTCATTTTGGCGGGCAAAAAAAACTATTGAAAAATGGCGAGGCTGTTTTTTTTTTTACTTTTTATTTATCTTTTTCTTAATGTATTGATATTTTTACGAGCTTGAGGTTCGAGACAACTAAAACTGCCAAGTGAATTACCAAAATTGACACTTTAATTACAGAACACTAATTACAATTTAAAACCACACTATATAATAAAACACAATTGTACTACTGATCACTTTAGTTCGCAGTTATTTCGCTTCGAAGTACTCTCTTGTATCGCCAATTCAATACTGACTCGGTCGTAGTCTATACCGGCCTTATATAGGGCCTCAGATAGTTTCCAGAACCTTCTGCTGTAGCGACATCTAGAATGTTCGAGTACATATCGGTCCCGAAATTTCTAGAAGGATCTTGACTCTCCTAGTTCTGCTACTCGACACTAGAGGGCGCTAGTGGTGACTAGTGTAATGGTGGTCCCGAGCATTATTGGCCCCATAATAACGCGCCAGTCGATCCACATGGACGATCTTAGGAGAACCTCTGGCACCTTTCTGTACCCGGTAGGTTACGTCATTGTTCCTTGTCACAATCCGGTACGATCTGTCCCATTTAGCTTGAAGCTTAGGAGATTTCTCTTTGTTGCGAACTGGATTGTGTAACCACACTAGTGAACCTTTGTCAAACCCTTTGTTGTTCATTTTGCGGTCATACCGTGTTTTCATCTTCTCAGACGTTTGCTGGCCCGTCTGTTTGACGTGCTCATAAATGTCATTCATTTTGTTCCGCAAGTCATTTTCATAATCGGTTATACTGCGTGGAGCATCAGGTGGTACTCCGGTGATCAGGTCTGCAGGCAGCCGTAATTCTCTCCCAAAGTTTGCGAAAGCTGGTATCACTGATGTACTTTCGTGAACAGCGCTTCGATATGTACCTGTCCCAGTCTCGTTGCCGTCTGATTAAATCGTTCTACCATTCCATCAGATTGTGGGTGGTAAGAAGTTCATCATCATCATCATTACAGCCCTTCACAAGTCCACTGCTGAACATAGACCTCCCCCAAAGAATGCCACAAAGCACGGTCCTGAGCCACCTGCATCCATCGACTTCCTGCATATCTTACCAGGTCGTCACTCCATCTAGTGGGGGGACGCCCTACACTTCGCCTGCCGGTACGAGGCTGCCACTCGAGAACCTTTCTTCCCCATCGGTTGTCGGTTCTTCGAGCTATATGACCGACCCATTGCCACTTCAGCTTACTAATCCGTTGGGCTATGTCGGGCACTCTGGTTCTACTGCGGATATCCTCATTTCTGAGTTTATCACGCAGAGAAACGCCGTGCATAGCCCCCTCCATAGCTCGCTGAGCGACCTTGAACTTCCTCATCCGGCCAGCAGTGAAGGACCACGTCTCAGTTCCATATGTCATCACTGGCAACACGCACTGGGTGTACAGTCTCGTTTTCAAGTTTTGAGGTATACCTGACGAGAAGATGTGCCGTAATTTCCCGAATGCTGCCCAACCGAGTTGCATCCGTCGATTGACCTCTCGGTCGAAGTTGGACTTACCTAGTCGGACTATTTGTCCCAGGTAAAAATACTCGTCAACAACTTCGAGCTTAGTGTTCCCAACAACTACCGGCATAGGTGTGACATGGACATTAAACATGATCTTTGTTTTGTCCATGTTCATCTTAAGACCTATCCGTTGGGAAACACTATTGAGGTCATTGAGCATAGTGCTTACGTCCTCCAGCGATTCTGCCATAAGGATTATATCGTAGGCAAATTGAAGGTGAGTGATGTACTCGCCATTGATGTTGATACCGTATCCATTCCAGTCCAGAAGCTTGAAAACATCTTCCAATGCAGCGGTAAAGAGTTTCGGGGATATGACGTCACCCTGTCTTACACCTCTCTGCAATTGAATAGGTTTCGTACTCTGGTTCTGTACTCGGATAGCCATCGTAGCCCTACTGTACAAGCACTTCAACACTTCGACATACCGATAGTCAACTTGGCATCGCTGAAGGGACTGCAGCACCGCCCAAATTTCGACGGAATCAAAGGCTTTCTCATAGTCCACATACGCCAGACATAGTGGCAAATTGTACTCCTCGGACTTCTGTACAATTTGCCGAAGGGTATGTTTGTGGTCTATGGTGCTAAAGCCTTTTCTGAAACCGGCTTTTCGGCTTTGTTCGGGAGCCTGGAAGTCGTCAAGTCCGCGCGCGAGACGATTCGTAATGACTCTCGAAAACAGCACGTAGACGCGGCTCAGAAGGGAAATAGGTCTGTAATTCTTAAAGAGAGCGTTGTCGCCTTTCTTGAAAAACTAGACCACCGCACTTCTGCTCCACGCCTCCGGTTTAATGCCACCATGGAGGACGGAATTAAAGAGCTTCTGAAGGACTTCAAGTACCGGTTTTCCACCCGCTTTCAGAAGCTCCGCTGTAATTCCATCCTCGCTTAGGGCCTTGCCGTTTTTAAGGTGCTGGAGAGCCATTCTAATCTCGCTCAGACTGACGTCCGGGTTATCATCGGAATAATGTCGGATAAGACTCGCTCTTGGATCGTTACTCACACTTGCGTGCGGCTCCAACGATGACGTGTACAGCTGCCCATAGAACCTCTCAATCTCACTCAAAATCTCAGGTGCCCCGGAAACGATGCTGCCACATTCGGTCTTCAGCTTTGACAGTTGGATCTTTCTGGCAGACAGATCTCTGGCAAAGACTTTGGAGCCTTGGTTCCGCTCGATCGCTTCTTCAATACGAGCTGTATTGAAGTTACGTAAGTCCCGCCGCATGCATTTAGAGATCTGTCTGTTCAGTTGCCTGTATGCTGTCAAATCTGTTGAAGAATGTAGCTTCATCTCCCATCTAACAGCCATGAGATTAAGAATGTGATCGGAGAGTTTTTGTGTTCTTCTGCGGCGGGTCTTGCAGAACTTAGCTCCGACCGCATGGACAGTTTCCACGAGCTTGTCATTCAAATCGTCCACTTCATTGCAGTCTTCTAGGCAATGAAAACGGTTTTGTAACTCGAACTGAAAGGTTTCGGGACTTTGGATTAAGAAGTTATTCTTGTTTTATGACTACCCATAACTCGGCAAGTTTCCTGGAATATTTGAGACTCAATATTCCGTCCTTGATCGCTGTGAATCTCTAAAGGTACTCCAAAACGACAGAAGACTTCATGAACTAGTTTATCTGCAACTGTTGAAGCTCATTGATTTGGAATGGCGAAGACTTCTTGCCACTTAGTGAAGTAATCCATCACAACCATGAAATACTTGTTACCACTTTCACTTTCCGGAAACGGCCCCGCAACGTCAATGGCTATCCTCTCCCATGGTGCACCAACATTGTACAATTTCAATGCGCATCTACTACGAATTTGAGGTCCCTTTACAGCCGCACAACTTGTACATTTGCGGCACCAGTCCTCGACATCGTCACGACAGTGGACCCAGTAAAACCGTTCTCGGATCTTCAGTAGAGTTCGTTTAATTCCAAGGTGGCCTCCTGAACAACAACTATGGTACAGCTGTAGAACATCCGGTACTTTAGCCTTAGGGACAACCATTTGCAAATTACAACTGTCTCCCCGACCATTTTCCCATTTACGGCACAGGACTCCATCCTGTATCAGCAAGCTGTCTCATTGGGCCCAATAGGTTTTCGTGGTCGAACTCATCGCTGAGACGTCGCTCCACTTGGGCTTAGGAGCACTGGCCTTCATCCATTCCAAAATCGGCTTAATGTCCGAATCTTCCTGTTGTGCATGTTGTAGGCTGTCCTTCCACTCATTGCTGAGCTGGTCTGTTCTGAGTAGCCTCACAGTTACCACTTCCTTACCCTCTTGCCTAGTACAATGCTTGCAATCTTGAGGGAAAGGTCTTCTTGACAATGCATCTGCATTGCCATGAGATTTCCCGCTGCGATGTTCGATAACAAAGTCGTATTCCTGCAGTAGTTCAATCCATCTCGCAACTTGTCCTTCCGGATTTTTGAACTGCAATAGCCATTTCAGTGCAGCATGTTCAGTTCGTAAGTGGAATTTCCGCCCCAGAAGATATTTGCTAAAATGCTGCAAGGACTTTACCACAGTAAGCAATTCCCGTCTTGTGACACAATAGTTCCTTTCCGGCTTTGACAACGTTCCTGAAGTATGCTATCACTATCTCTTGATCACCATTCCGTTGAGACAACACACCGCCAAGTCCTATATCACTTGCGTCTGTGTCAACTATAAATTCCTTGCCCGCATCAGGGTACCCCAAAATAGGTGTTTTGCACAGACGGTTCTTGAGCTCCTGGAATGCAATATCGCAACTTTCATCCCAGCAGAAATGTCGCTTCTCCTCGGTTAGCTTGTGCAGATGTTTGGCTATATCTGCAAAGTTCTTCACAAATCGCCGATAATAAGAGCACAAACCCTAAAATGCTCTAACCTGTGTCTTGTCTTTTGGAACCGGCCAATCCTTGACAGCGGCAATTTTCTCTGGGTCCGTGCGGATACCTTCTTCCGACACTACATACCCCAAAAAGCTAACTTGCCGTTAGCATAGTGAGCACTTCTTCGGACTCAACTTGAGCATGCGTTCCAGGTTTTGACGGTGTTCCTCAAACGTATGGCCTACGATGATGATGTCATCCAAGTAGACCAGACAGGCATCTCCAATTAGCCCGGTAAGTACAAGCTCCATCAACCTTTCAAACGTTGCTGGAGCATTGCACAATCCAAACGGCATGACTTTAAATTGCCACAGACCCTTTCCTGTGGAGAATGCAGTTTTCTCCTTGTCCTTAGGGTCAATTTCAACCTGCCAGTAGCCACTTTTCAGGTCCAGCGTACTAAACCACTACGCCTGTAAGTATGTCCAGCGTATCATCAATTCTTGGCAAGGGATAGCTGTCCTTCTTCTTAACCAGCACCACAGGTGAACACCATGGACTAGATGATGGTTCAATAACACCATCCTTTACCATTCCCTCAATCATGGTTTCCACTTCCTTTTCACGTGCTACAGGCAATCTTCTTGGCCGCTAACGGATAGGCAATTCTTCTCCTGTGCTTATTTTGTGTTGAACTAAGCCAGTCTTTCCTATGTCAGCTTCGTTTGACGAGAAAACATCGGCCTACATGAGTAACAACTTCTTCGCCTTGACCATTTCATTCGGGGAAAGAACGCTGCGACAGTCTTCTAAAAGTATGGTCACTCTCGTTTGTCCATCCTTGCTGGGGGTCCCAGTCGATAGATATTGGCACCGACGCAACCAATCCACTTCCTCACTAGTACCAACCAATGTGCCTTTTTCTATAATCTGTTCCTGATCACAAAGGTTGAGCACACGTACTCCTGGGATGTCGGCGGTTCTGACGAAGGTTCGAGCCACTTTCCATGGAAGGTCATTGTCTACCCTTTCCACGAGTACAGAACGAAGAGTTTGCCCAGGATTCCGAGGAAGTCTAACCGGCACAATCGTTTCCGATCTCGGTGGAAGAACAATCTTCTTAAGGCTGTACACATTCCCTGGTAACGCCCCTTCCACGAAAAGTTCCTCTTGTCCACATTTCAAAACACCTTGCTTAACGGCGATCTCACAACAATTCTTCCTCATAAAGTCTAGGCCCAGGATGCAGTCGTCCATTATATCAGCCACGATGACATTATGCAGGTAGATCATGTTGCCTAGCTTCAACTCCATCTCCTTCTCTCTACGGACGGGTATGCGCTGACCGGTGGCTGTCACCAAATTAATGTGTTCTCGGTTGTATGCGGAGTCCCCAAGGAACTGACTTATAAGTTGGGAACTGACAACTGTGCGAGAGGCTCCAGTGTCTATGGTCAGTTTACACGGCGTTCCGTTGATCTCGCCGTTGATGATTAAGCTGTTCCCATCATGGGTTTGTGAGATCGAAATCCTTGGGGCTCTTATAACATCAGCCAGCACCCGCCCCGCAGTCCTGGCTTTTACTCGTTTCCCTGCTGCAGCTGGGCGGTGCTGTTAGCCGCACTACCCTTTCGAGATCGATCACCTTCCCTTTCTACAGTTCGCTTAGGGCAGCTGAATCGAAGATGGCCCATCTCCCCACAGCCGTAGCACCTAGGCCTGTATCCTTTACTGCGGTCACGAACTGTAGCTGCTGCAACCTCCCTGACGCGATAGGAACGATGATCCAGTCGCACGGCTTCCACCTCCAGTGTATGGGCTAACGCGTCCTTAAGCGTCTCGTGGTGCCCGAGCCTCACAGCAACTCTGACTTCAAGGACGCGGATGCCGTCGATGAATGTCTGCACCAGGTTCCCTAAAATGAGCGCGGGTACAGACTGGTATGCTTTCCGAACCAGGTTCTCCACCTCAAGGGCCCATTGCTGCAGATTTTCGTTACTGCGTTGCACGCAATCTTTGATCTGCGCACGAAAGACGTGTTCCAGGTGAGCGTCGCCATATCTCGCCTCCAATGCCTCAGGGAGCTGCTCGTAAGTCACTCTTACCGAGAGCTTCCGGAACAGTTAGGCCTGGTCGCGCAGGCCTAGGATGAGAGCAGTCATGGCCTGACTTTTATTCCAGCCGTTCGCCTTCATGACAGCCTCGAATTGGATTTTGTAGGCTGACCAGGAAGAGGTCCCGTCGAACGGCGGGACTTTGAATCCACGTAGTGAAGGTGTTGTAGCAACCACGAGAGCTGTAACTCCATCCCCGAATTTGAGGTCGTCCAGCGTTTTCTTCACGTCAGCCAGCACGTTGTTAACCCGATTGTACACTTGGTCGATTCGGGTTTCAGCTTCCGATAGGCGGTTGTCATATTGAGCAACCTTATCCTTCAGCTCCCTTATCTCTTTCCCGAAGGTAGCGTGAAGGTCCTTCATGAGAAGTATCTGCTCTTCCTTATCGCGTTTGAGCTGCTCTTCCAACCGACGGCCCTGTTCCTCCTTTTGGCGGGCCTGTTCCTCCTGTCCGCGCTGCAGTTGCTCCTCCAACCGACGGGCCTGTTCCTCCTGTCGGTGGGCCTGTTCCTTCTGTCGGTGGGCCTGTTCCTTCTGTCGGCGGGCCTGTTCCTCCTGTCGGCGAGCCTGTTCCTGCAGCATCATCATCAGAGCACTGCCTCCGTGTTCAGCAGCTGGCCCTCCGATGTTTGCGGCGTTGCATTACCAAATCGTCTCTGGTCCGTCTCCAGCTGGCGTTGACTTCGAGTACGGATACCCTCCATGTCGTCCTTTGGTAAAATCGACATGATTTGATCCCACTTCTGACACCAATTGTTACGAGCTTGGGGTTCGAGACAACTAAAACTGCCAAGTGAATTACCAAAATTGACACTTTAATTACAGAACACTAATTACAATTTAAAACCACACTAATAATAAAACACAATTGTACTACTGATCACTTTCGGTCGCAGTTATTTCGCTTCGAAGTACTCTCTTGTATCGCCAATTCAATACTGACTCGGTCGTTTTTTTTTTTGCGCCCGAAGCAATTGGAAAAGGGCTACCCTTTATGTAGGGAGGCGGAAATGCATTACGCATACCACGACAGCCGGTCTATCGTGGTTATGAGGGACTCACTGCCTACCGGGGGAACCTAAGTAATACCCTCTAAAACCGCCTTTGGGGACTGGCAACCAGCTGTTTAAAGCTTCTTATGCCGGTCGTGGTCTATACCGGCCTTATATAGGGCCTCAGATAGTTTCCAGAACCTTCTAGTGTAGCGACATCTAGAATGTTCGAGTACATATCGGTCCCGAAATTTCTAGAAGGATCTTGACTCTCCTAGTTCTGCTACTCGACACTAGAGGGCGCTAGTGGTGACTAGTGTTGCCATGTACAAGACATTACTGGTGGCGCGCAACAATATTAACAACAGCCAGATACAAACATTACAACCAAAGAGATTTTGCTTCAATTTTATACAAACAAAATACGAAGAAACATTTTCTGTTATTTGTTATTATTTAATCTGTGGTGAGAGTAAAGCCCGGCGCCCACTGACAGGATAGCATGGCGAGAGATTTTTAGGTAGTGAATAGGATGTGGCGGCGCTGTCATCGCGCCACAACTAAAACACAGTGAAGCCTAAATCACGCTATCAAAGTTGTCACGCTCCCCGAGCTGAACATTTTCGGGATGCCGAGGCAGCACTCGGTATGCCGAGGTAGGTAGGGCCGCTTAAAATGTTTGCGTCTAACGGTTATTTACCAAAATTCTTCTGTTTTGTTGAATAACAGTGGTAGAGCCACGCGACAGCTTTTGCTGTCGCATGGATGGGCCGGCTCAAACCGGGGTGGTACCACGACCTCACAGAATACCAGCGTGAAGTAGAGGTTTAACTCTGCGTTTCGCTTGGTGAGTGCAGGTGGCCGGAGGCCCTTTTTACTGGAAATGAGGCACTCCATCCTAGTCCTCACAGGTGAAAACGCATCTGCATTTTGATTTGTAATAGAGGATAGATGTAGATGTCTATGCGCCACAGCAACCACTTACTATCAGGTGGACTGTGTGCTCGTTTGTCACCGTTATCCTATAAAAAAAAATATCTCTCTTGCATTTATAATACGCATATACAATTAGCATAATATATTTAAACGTTAAAACTGTTCTGACTAGCTCAGTGTGAGCGCGATTTCATGGCATGACTTAGAACACCGCGGCATAAATGCTGTCAGTGTACACATGCATGTAGAGATTAGTGTTGCCCAAAATCTTTTTGGTCTTGTTCTTGCATTTTAGCAGGACCAAGACTGACCGTGCACGATTTGAGCAAGAACAAGACTAAGCCTGCGAGACTCTTGCGTCTTGCGGTTAGGATTGAGTGTCGTTTCAGGGAGTAGTTCGGGTATACACTTAAGGACAGACGCAATAAAATATATAAAAAAATTTGGAAAATTGGACTTATGCGCTTTACGTACAATACTATAAACATACATAGCGAAAATATCACTAATGCCGATTTTCGTGACTCTAACTCCAAAAACGTAAAACTTTCATGTAAACTTCCAACCCGATTTCACCTTGTTTGGTGTGGATTTTCGTAAAATTGCTTATAGAGGTTATGATTACTTAAAACTAATAACCTGAATGTCGATTTTCAAGTCTTTACCTTCAAAAATATAGGACTTTTATACAAATTTTCATCCCACATTTCACCCACTCTTGGGCGATTTTTTGGAAAATTACTTATACAGGCTATTATTATTTAGAATTTATAACTTAAATGCCGATTTTCATGTCTCTAACTTCAAAATGTAGGATTTTCATACAAACTTCCAAATCTCATTTCACTCCCTTAGGGGTGGATTTTGTCAAAACCGTTTCTTTGCTGACCTCTACGCCATAAAAGGAACCTACCTTCCAAACTTCAAGTTTTTATGTTTTATAGTTCCTGAGATATTGTGATAGTCAGTAGTGAGTGATATTTCGCTTTTATATAATATATAGATTAGAGTGTTAAATATGTATTTATAATCCACCCATATTTTCATTTGTTTTTGTAATCTGCGAGACACATGATTTACTGTTTTATTTCAGTCTGAAAATAGCAGTGACAACATCATGACAGCTATAGTTGATGGTTGATGGTGAAAAAATATCTGCCCTTCTCATATTTCGATGACGAAGCTACACAAGTATATTTTCGATCGATTTGCCCAAATATGGTGTTTCCTAAAAGGTCCACACTTAGAAGGAAGGTCAAAGAGTGATTTGAAGATCTTCAATTGAATCTTAAGAAACGACTACAACAATTTTCATGTAAAATGTTATTTAACCATTGATGGAAGGACGTCAATTGCTGGTAGGAGTTACTACGGGGTCACTATTCATTATATAGACAATGAATGGAAGTATCGATCTGTAGTCCTTGATTTTATACCATCACGCGGTCTACATACTGGGGAAGATATTGCAACGATTTTTCACGAATGCTTATTGGAATATGACAGAATTGATAAAATACAGGCTATCATAGTCGACAACGCAACTGCAAATACCAAATTTATGTATAAACTGGACAAACAGCTGCCACACTTTGATTCAGACAATCAACATTTCCGCTGCGTTGCTCACATTTTGAACCTTGATGTACAAGATTTATTATAGATCTTAGCATTACACAGTGAAACTGACAGGAACAGCAGTATGAAGACTATGGAGACGAAACTAAGGAAGATGAAGAATATGCGCCAAATATTGCTGACTCACGTACAGCTATAACAACATTACGCAGTATTTCCAGTAAAATAAAAAGAAGTGAGATATTGAAGAGGAAGTTTCAGTCTGCTTGTGAAGCAGCTGGCGTGCCATCAAATCTGAATCCCATACTCGACTGTCCATTGAGATGAAATTCCACACATGATATGAATGGATATGGTTATGGTTGGTAAAAGTGAGAACTGGCATTAACGTATTGTGCACTTCTGTCACCGAATTGAATGATTTTCAAATCACAGATAGTGAATGGCAAATACTCGAAAAATACATAAGTTTCTAATAAACTTTAAACTTTTATCAACGAAACTTGGTGGAGAAAAACATTTTACATTACCGCTAGTCATTGTATCATTCAATATCTTGCTCGATAAAATTGAATCTATGGTAAAACAATTAGATGAGAAATCTAATCGATCCGAAGTGGATGAAAGGCTGGGTTTTCCAAGCAGCTCGAGACAAAATGCTTAAACATTATAAGAAGAGCAACTTGATTTATTGTACCTTTAATTTTAGACCCAAGGCATAAGGATCAGACTTTTGACATGTCATTATGGGGTAAGCAAATTAAAACAGAGCCTGCGCAAGTTTAATGAACTTTATAAAGAATATAAAAGTCTACACTCAGTGAATAAATCACTAGAATCACCAAGAAATGAAGAGAAAGTATGTGAATATGATGATGATGAAGACGTAATAGACTTGTGAGAAACTGTATGCACGTCCCTCGACGTCATCTGGATCTGGATCTTGATCTTGTCTTCAAGGCTTAGTTATTGACAAGTTGGAGGAGTACCTAAGTAAACCCAGAACCGCCAGCTTGGAAGACATTTTAGAGTGGTGGAGGATGCATGAGACAGAATATCTGACTTTATCAAAGATGGCTCGTGATTTTCTTTCAATACCTGCTGAGAGATTATTTTCTAAACAAATCATAAGTAATTAGAAAACATAGAAATAGGTTAAGTGATGAGTCAGCCAGATGGTTACTTTTGGTCAAAATAATTAATATAAAGTAACAATAATGTCAAAGCTATTGTGTACTGTTATGTAATTTAATTTGTATTGTATTTCATTTTTTATTTAAATAAATGGTAAATTGTATATATTATATAGTCTTTTATTCCATTTCATATAAGGTGAGGGTCTATCAATCTCTTTCTAGACAGATAATGTTCTTTAAAATACAGTCAAGTTAATGTCATTAATTGGTTTTTTTTATATGTTTTAACCATGTTTTAGCACATGTAAGCTTATTAAATGTAAACTTTTATTAAGAAACAGACTCCCTCCCGTGGCCTAGGACACGGTAGATAGCTCAGTTGGTTAGAGCATCGACACGGATCGCTTAGGTCGTGGATCCAAATTCCACTCGGTGTTAGTGGATTTTTCAAATTTCTCATTAAATGTTTAGACATTTATTAATTTGGTTGGTCTTTACTATGGCTATGATAATTGAAGCTCAAAATGTACTCTGTTAAGTTGTTCTAAGATCTAAAGTAACGTTTAATAAATAGCAATAGGCTAATAGGTAATTGCGAGACTTGCGACACTCTTGATGCAAGACCAAGACCAAGACTGGGGGCGCAATATCCAAACTAAGATCAGGTGTATTGGCGCAAGACCACAACCAAGACTGGCTAAGTCTCGTCTTGTTCTTGCATTTGGGCAACACTAGTAGAGATCTGTTCCTCCAAAGACGGCCGGACTTAAATCTCAACTCTATTTCATATGTATCATGTACTAAGAAATAGGGTCTTCCTAGTCATTACACTGTTATATTTTCTGGGGTAATCACGAGTAACTAATACGGGTAAATAATACATACGTGAAATTGTGAACGAATCATCTATCATTTGCAGGTGGTGTTGGGTTTATCTGAGAGCCATCAAACTAATTGGACAGCAGTGTTGTCAGCATTAGGCTCTTCGTTTTTTTACGCATTGCATCTATTGTTGTTTCGCCAGGAATTGAGAAAAGGAGAGGGCATTAATTCTATTCTGCTAATTGGTAAGTCCATTAACTTCTATCCTCAAACCTATACTGAGATAAATTTGATTGTCCCATCCTAGGGCACTGGATACTTATGTACTTGCACGTGCCTGGTGTCATGGGATGCCGAAAATAATTGTAACTAATAATTGTATGTGTAATAATTTAAAACTAACATAGGTTAAGGTAATTACTAAAATGTTATGAACTGTATTTTGGGTCTGAAATAAGTTGTTATTATTATACTGGGATTAGGAAATATGAGAAAGGTGGCATAAAGCAAATTTTCTTAAATATATTATGAGATTAAAAATTGTTACTCGATGAATTGTTACATTGTATTGTGATATGAGGAAAATAGCGGATAAATCACAAAGTAGGCGATTTAGTTTTTATATCACAAATAAATAAAAATATACTCTATACCAAGAATATGAAAGTTTAATTCATTACATTTTTTTTGTGCCCAAAGAAAGGGGCTACAAGCAAGGGAGAGGGAGGTGATGAATGCTCGTCAAGCATACCACGCAGCCGGCTGCGTGGTTATGTGGGACTCACTATGAAGTGCCTACCCACTAAACACCACCTGTAGGACTGGCTTTCGCCTGGAGGGCCTTTCTGCCGTATCGGAAACGACCCCCTTTAGGGAAAGTGGGCGCAGTTTCATTGCATTAACTTTTTACTTTTATGTACTTACTACCTATGCCCAACAGCGATGTTTTTTTTTTCAACTTAAGTACATACAGCTCTCGATAATTTGAAACTCAAGGGACCAGAAAAAATTTTCAAATTACCAAGAGTTCAAAATAACAGGAGTTCAGACAACCAAGAGGGAGGGAGGAAAAAATCGAGTAAACAACAACAATAAACATTTGTACAATTATTCACAAATGTTCATTTTGAAAAGAAGTCTTCCTCATTTATGTAAACAATCGACAGGTCTGTACATGTATGTAAACAAACGACAGTATAGAGTGTAGAGTACAAGGAGGACCATCTCTATATAAGGAAAGTGTCCCTAAAAACGCGTCCAATAAGGGTGGCGCTGCAATAGCATAGGATAAATTAAAAAAAAAAGCTCCAAAAGAAATTAGAATAAGATGGAGAAATAAACTAGGATCGACCAATCCGCTTGGTTTTGTACTACGTATATAGTTGAGATTTTGTATACTGGCATTTTACTAACTACTCTAGTCAAAAAATTTTTTAAATATTTGAATTCAGCTGACTTCACTCCGTTTACAACAGCTATCTTCATATCGTAGTTTTTCAGACGGCAGCACTATTGTGGTAGATTTTGGAACCTCTATTTTCAGTAAATATTAGGACACTTTTTCGTCCCTTATAAGATGGTTCTCCTTGTACTCAACACTCCATAAACGACAGGGAAGCTCAGACTTCAAATTAATGCATGTTGGCGGGCATGATACTATACCTTCAACTTCTAATTACCGAGGGGACCAATTAATATTGATTTTATTCAATTTATCGAGTATTTTTCCAGGGACTGGGAAAAAATTTCAAATTATCGAGAGATTCAAATTAACGAGTGTCAAATTAGAGTCGACTGTATCACTATTTCAGGTGTTGTCGGTTGCGCTTGTGGTTGTATGGCGTGGGCTATGGGTGGAGTATTAGCTGCGACGGGTATTGAAAAAGCCGAACTGCCGCCAACAAAACTGTGGAGTTGGCTACTTCTAGATGCCATACTAGGACCACTGCTATTAGATTCTCTGTGGATCTGGTAACTTTTGTGCACATTATTATCATCATTATACGTATTAATTATATCGTAATAATTGAGAAAAACTAAAAATACTTGTTTTCATAAGTCTCAAAGATTTTATATATAATAGGGTGACGAACGAGCATACAGTCCACCTGATGGTAAGTGGTCGCTGTGACCCATAGACATCTACATTTATCCTCAATAAAGAATCAAAATGCAGATGCGTTGTCACTCACCATACGAAACACAGCAGTGTTAAGCTGCTATTTTACGCTGGTATTCTGTGATATTTGAGATTATTTTCAATCTGAAATTATCAGCTATAAGCATTTTATACCGACTTCAAAAAGGAGCCGGTACTCAATTCGCCTGTATGTTTTTTATGTGTATTAACTCATAACTTCTTACTGGGTGAACCGATTTCAATAATTCTTTTTTTATTTGAAAACTGGTACTTTCCATGTGGTCCTATATACGAGTAAATTTGATGAAGGTCTGACCAATAGTTTTTGAGTTATTCTTAATAATTTATATTGAAGTCGGTTGAACAAAATTTTTTAATTTTAAATTATTATATCATATAATGTGTGTGCGGTGTAAGAATATCCACTACCCCATATCTTCCCGTGGGTGTCGTAAGAGGCGACGGAGAGAAACTGAAACAGGACATGAGCAACAGTCGCTGGGTTGGCTATAGATATCCGGTACTTGATTTTAATTATGTTTTCAGTTTAGGAGGCTTTTCAGGGCTAAGCATGAACCTTTTACACTGTTTTTGAATGTCGGAAATACGTTTTGAATTAATTAGAATAAAAATATATTTCACTAAAAATTCCGTATAACGAAACGCAAATATGACTATGTCTAGTCTGCCCTACCCCTAGAGTGTTTTTGTAAAGCCGTAGGTGTGGAAGGAAAGCAGCCCCCGCCCGCTGTAAGGGCGAAGGGGCTACACTTCCCGCAGCGCCGAAGCCGTTGCAGAAGTAACTTTGTGTCAATATTCCTGTTTAAAAAAATGAGGTTAGGATTTTACAAAAAAAAATTACTCATAAACTATACATTTCCGCAGGGGGGAAAGGGTAGGGGAGGCTTCCCCTGAACCCTCCCACTCCCCCCTCCCCCTCCCACTCCCGTACGCGAGTACCCTATGTCTATAGTTTAACCCAGCATCTTTTTGATAACAACTCAAAATAATCCAAAATTGCAGTTAGCAGCCAGCCTGCCAAGCATGGCAACTACTGCAAAATAGGGGGGATTTTAAAAGTTGATCTATGAGGTAGACCTATATTCAACAGGGGACTTTCAAAGGCTGTAATGGATGGACTGAATCAACAGATATTTAAAAGAAACATTTATCGTTATCTGCTACTGTATTATAATATTGAGGTCAGGGTTATTTTTCAAAGAGTAGTCAAATTTTAAACTTAAGTTCAAATATATAATGATATACCGTTATTTGAGTAATTGAATGTGATTTATGTGCAACAACGTTTTTATCTACCGATCGACCCTTACAAATGTGTGCGTGCGCAGTAAAATCAGATAAAATAATGCATTACCACACATTTTTAATTTAAAAGTTTAAAAGAACATAATGTTTGAGATTTTTTTTATAAATATATATATATATATATATATATATATATATATATATATATATATATATATATATATATATTATAATATAAACACTCACGCCTGTCACCCAGAGGGGTAGGCAGAGACTACGGACTTCCATTTGGCGCGATCCTGACACACCTCTCTCGCCTCTTTTACATCCATATATCTACGCATACACGCTCGTCGGTTATGGGTACTCCTAAACTGGCCCATTTTTAATGTATCGCCGATTTGGTCGATAAACCTTCGTCTAGGGCGTCCCTTCCCGACCCTGCCGTTCACTTCCGCAACATAAATTTGCTTTGTCACTCTTTCCTCGTTCATTCTTTATACATGACCAAACCACCGAAGCATTCCTTTCTTAATCCTTGTCACAACGTCATCTTGCAGACCACACTTTTCTCTTATCACACTATTTCTCACCCTGTCATTCAGATTCAGCCCTAGCATACTCCTTAAGGAACGCATTTCTACAGCATTTATTCTACTCTCATGCTTCTTCTGCCAGACCCAACTTTCACAACCATACATTAAAGTAGGGACTAACACAGCATTATGAATTGCCATACGTGCCTTAGTTGACACATTCTGACTCCTCATAATAGCGTGTAGAGCCCCATTCACTCTATTTCCTGCGTTCACTCGTCGTTCTATATCCTTATCATATCTACCATCCCTGCTAAATAAACATCCCAAATATACAAATTCATCCACTTGCTCAATAAACTCCCCTTCTATTCTTATTTCACATAAAGTTTTACTTTCTTCTCTTTCAAAAACCATCACTTTCGTCTTACTTGCGTTCACTTTCATACCCCTTTCTTTCAATGACCAATTCATAAAATTAACCATCATTTGCAACTCGGCCGCCGACGATGCAAATATGACTTGATCATCGGCGTACAAAAGGCATTTGACGGTTGACTCACCCATTCTCAACCCACATTCTTCAACTTTCAAAGTTTGCAAACAACTGTCCATAAATAAGTTAAACAGCCACGGGGAAGCCACACATCCCTGTCTGACACCTTTATGAATGCCAAACCAGTCCGAGTAGACCCCGTTGATCCTGACACAAGCACTAGAGTCCCTATAAAGAGATCTTAATGCCTGTATCAAGCCAGCGCTCAACCCAAATGAGTTCAGTGTTTGCCATAACACATTCCTGTCCACTCTGTCATAAGCCTTTTTCAAGTCCATGAACGCACAAAAAACTTTCTGGTTTTTAGCCAAAAACTTCTCCGCTATCATGCGCATGGAAAAGACTTGATCCGTACACCCCATCCCCTTTCTAAATCCAGCTTGCACATCCCAAATTTTTCCATCAGTTTCTTCCATAACTCTTTCAATTAACACCTTAGCATACAGTTTACCCACAATGCTAAGCAAGCTGATACCACGGTAGTTTTTACAGTCCTGCTGCGACCCCTTTCCCTTATATATTGGGACTATAACGGCTTTGCACCAGTCTTCCGGTACCCGTTTCAGTTCCCAACATAAATTAAACAAGGTGTGCAGCAGGCCTGTCACCACACCATCACCAGCCCTTAGCATTTCGAGTGATACTCTATCATATCCGGCTGCCTTACCTGCTTTCATGCTTTTCATTGCTTTCATTATTTCATCTACACTTATCTCCCTACCTCTCTCCACTTCTTCCGGAATTTCTATTTCACTTATTCCAGACGACTCTTCACTCTTAAACACGCTTTCAAAGTATTCCATCCATTCCATCTCTTTAAATTCGAAACTTCATCATTCAGCATGCAGCCATTCTCGTCTCGTATAGCATTTATTCTAGGCTGTTTTGAATTTCCCCTGGCAGTTCTTACGAGCTTCCAGAACATTTTAATATTTGCCTGGAAGTTATCAGATATCCTTCTATCATTCTTATCTATCCTTTCTTGCTTTTTCCTTTCAACAACTTTTTTTACTCTCTTATTTATACGTCTAAAGTCTGCCTTTTTTCTTTCAATCTCATCATTCATACCGCCAGAATTACCAGCTTTAGTTGCTAGTAAATCTAGCCATGCTCTCTTCTTTGCTTCAACTTCCATCCGTACCTCATCATCCCACCACAACGTATTACTTTTCCTTTCATTCGTTCTCTTACTTACACCGCATACTTCGGTGGCTGCATCCACCAAAACTTTCTTAATATTATTCCATACATTCTTCAATTCTAAATCATTCATACATAATTCATTCAACCCACTTATATTTTCCCTCAATCTGCATTTATACTTCTCTTTCACACCTTCATCTTGTAACCTCTCTATTCTTATACGCTGTAACGCAGTGGTAGACACCGATGTCCGATGCCGCCAACGTCTGAATAGACCATTAATTCGGCATAAGACCAAGTAATGATCCGTCCCTACGTTGGACCCCCGGTAAACCCTTGTATCTACCACTGCGCTCCTCATTCTTTCATCCACAATTATAAAATCTATCATGCTTCTATCATCCCCTCTTTCCCATGTATACATGTGAATCCTCTTATGGCGAAAGAAAGTGTTCGCCACAAAAAGATTCTTTTCCACACATACGGTGAGGAGGTCTTCACCATTCTCATTTATTCTTTCATCGCCAAACGTTCCTAACATCCTTTCATAACCAGACCTCTTCACCCCAACCCTTCCATTAAAATCTCCTAACATAATAATATTTTCATTTTCCTTACATTTCATCAACACCAGCCTTACCATGTCCCAAAACTGCTCTCGGATATAAGTGGGCTTAGACATATCTGGGGCGTACACCCCTAGCACAAACAACTTCTTTAAGCCCACTTTCATTCGTATCCACAGCAGCCTTGGGCTAACACATTCATCCTCTTTCACACATTGACCCATTCTTTCTGAAAGGATGACACCGACTCCCTGGCATGCCCGCTCGGTCTCGTCTACTCCAGACCAGTAAGCGGTATACATGCCATGTGCAGTGACATCTCTTCCCTTTCGTTTCGTCTCGTTTACACATAACACATCTATTCCTCTATCATTCATCATTTCGCATACTTCATCCATCTTATCATTCATTGCTCCACATACATTCAGCGTGGCCAGACGGGCCTCCGCAATCCACTTTTCGCCCCCCCGGGAGACAGGACGTGACGGGTGGCGAACCTCGTCGCCGGTTTTTCTCCCGGAGATTCTTCGCACCCCTGCCCCATTAAAGGGGCGCCGGGAACTCGGGGCCATTTCTTTTCCTTCTTGGCTCATGGTGCGAACTAAAGGGTGGTAGATTTTATGCCGCTACCATACGGCGAGGAGCCGAGGCTGTCGTTTCGGCTTTGTCGCTCGTTTAGCACCACCCGGGGGACACGTGTAGGGTGGGCCTAGGATTAGGTGGTCGAAGCCTACGGACGCGAGCGACTCATCCCCCAGATTTTTTTTATTAGTTTATATTTACCATTTGCCTATATTACTTATTCTGAACCCTGTATAGGATGTAGGAGGCTAATACTGTCGAACTTCTACGGACATGTACCTGTATAGGCTGCTACGTTTTAAACCAATAATGTAATCTATTACAATAAATTACAAATTTAATCAATCATTCAGTAGCAATGTATTTTTATCTATTCTTACTAATCTGAAAATTTTAATATTATGTAATAATATTAAAAATACAATACACATTACATACATTACATTACATACTTACGTATACTGTTGCTGTGTTCTTATTAAATAAATGAACAGGGGCAGATCACTAACGTCGTCAAAGACAGCCACAAGTATGTTGGCGTTAAGTATCCCCCTCGGAGCTTGCGTGGAGTTCTGGCGCGGCACGTATAGTGCGGGCGCGTGGCGTTTTTTAGCCGCGCTGTTTTCTAGCGCCGGCTGGGCTACGGCTGCGCTTGAACTGCCTCGTGTGTCAGCACCCTTAGACTGGCTAACTACACGTATGCGAGCAGCAGAGGGCTTCTCGTAAGTACAGTTATGTAAAATTAAAAAAAAAAAGATTGTTACATTTTTGTAATTGTATTATTTATTCATAAATTAAAGTGATAGTGTCATGAAATAACTTTTTTTATATAGGAGAGACGGCAAACAAGCATGCGGCTCACTTGATGGTAAGTGGCGACCGCCGGCCATGAACAACACCATGGGAATTTCAGGTGCATTTCCGGCCGTTTAAAAAGGAGTAAGCTCTTTTCTTGCAGGTTCCAAAGTCGTATCGGTCCGGAAAAATTGCCTGTGGTAAACGATTGCACAAAGTAGTCGTGGACTTTTTTAAGATATACTAAAGTTTGCTAGAAAATCTATAATTTATGGATTTATATTTCAAAACCGAATTTTTAACACTGTTGAAAATCCGATTAACAATGTTTTCGATTTTCGAACAATTCGGACTTCATTGCTTACAGGCAACAGGTATCCATAATCCCAATGTAAAAAAGGGATTCATCACACTATTTTATCTCGTGACTTCAGAGATGACTATAGAAAATGATAGAAAGACTACAAACTCCTATGAACAGCAGTAACGTCTCGAATAAGCCTGATGTGAAATATCCAGACCGGTGCCTGGAAGCGGCGTCCAGGATACGAAACGTCTGGGTACTCTTTCCTTCTGCCAATTTTGAGAATTAGATCAAATCCTCTACAATGGGAGTATCTCATACTCAACAGCGGACGTTTTTTTCATCATTCATTACAGTCTAACAAAATTTCACTGTTGGACATAGATTTCCCTCATAGGAGGCATATTTGCCACAGTTGCCACGCGGGCACGACTATCGCATAGATCTCGATGAGATATGCCGAAAAGTAAGAATAAAAATGTTCGATATCTCGCTTACTTTCCGAGATATCAATACTCAAAAATTCCTTTTTTTACACTGGAATATTGACCCAAAGTTACTTTTGCAACGGCTTCGGTACTGCGAGAAGTGTAGACCCTTCACCCTTAAGGTGAAACATACGGTCTGCTCTCGGTCATATTCCCGCGTGATGGCACTGAAGTAATTATTTTTTAGTTTATTTAGTATTTTGTGTAATTGTAACATTATTAAGTCGTAGAAGTAGCTCCCGCGGTACTCGGACATTATACTTTACTGTACTTGGTCATATCATTGCCTTAAAATCCACACGATTCGACACAAAGCCCTATAATAACATCTGTCATTGAATATAGTGTCGTTTACACACACAGACGTGGCTGACTTCCTAACGTAGGGAACGCTTACGAAGATTGAACACTAGATGGCGTGAATTAAAAAAAATGTTTCTTTTTTCTGTATGGGTTCTATATAATATATCCATTATTTGTTATATTTAATATTTTTATTTTTCATTATTAGGACTATAAGAAATATAGCGGAGTTGGACGAAGAATCTGAAGCACTCATGTCATCCGATGAGCCGACGTAGCAGGTTCAAGCTGTTTGCCTTCTCTGCAGTAGAAATTACTTGCAAGTCTGAGCGCACTTGGTTTGATGTGTGAACACTGTTATTCCTAGTCTATGGTGTTATAGCATTAATGTAAATTAAACTAAGATAAAGTGACACCTGTCAAAAAATATTGTGAATGTAGTACAACTGTTTCGACGAAAAAAATTCTCACTAGTGCATTAATTTTTTTTATTTGATCAAGCCAAAAAGGTTGCAACCGGAAAGGAGTTTATGTAGTATTATGTTATAAGACAATAACGATCATTCCAAAACGTTTATTTTTAATTTATTAAAGTATATATACCAAAAGTGGAAGTTAGAATAAAAGTTGTTAATTAATATTTTCTTGTAACTTTATTTATGTATAAATGCAATACCTCTTTCATAGAATTTAACAAATAAGCTATTTAATAGCAATTCTTTCATTCGTATTTGACTATAACCTAATAAATACAAGACAATTACTTTCATTTCAAAATAGCTCTGTGCCTTTGCATCTATTTAATTCCATCTCAGATTGTAGAAAAAGACAAGCCAGATGGTGCGACTGTAGGGTCAACACTAAGTTACGTGTGCCTAACAACCAACATCTATGAAATTAAATTTCAGTGTAGTAAAAAAAGTCCCAATTTTTATTGAATAATCAGGTGTACTCTAGCAGTGTAATTATAATTAATTATTATTATCAGGATTTTTTTTACCATGTAGTCATCATCATCATTACCGCCCTTCGCAAGTCCACTGCTGAACATAGACCTTCCCCAAGGAACTAAGCACGGTTCTGAGCCACCTGCATCCATCGACTTCCTTAATGTCTTACCAGGTCGTCACTACATCTATTAGGGAGACGCCCTACACTTTGCCCGCCGGTACGAGGCTGCCACTCAAGAACCTTTTTTCCCCATCGGTTGTTGATTCTTCGAGCTATATGGCCGGCCCATGGCCACTTCAGCTTACTAATCCGTTGGACTATGTCGGTCACTCTGGTTCTACTGCGGATATCCTCATTTCTAAGTTTATCACGCAGAGAAACCCCGATCATAGCCCTCTCCATAGCTGAACCACCTTGAGCTTCCTCATACGGCCAGCAGTGAAGGACCACATCTCAGTTCCATAGGTCATCACTGGCAACGCGCACTGGTTGTACAGTCTCGTTTTCATGTTTTGAGGTATGCTTGACGAGAAGATGTGTCGTAATTTCCCGAACGCTGCCCAGCCGAGTTGAATCCGTCGATTGACCTCTCGGTCGAAATTGGACTTACCTAGTCGGACTATTTGTCCCAGGTAAACATACTCGTCAACAACTTCTAGCTTAGTGCTCCCAACAACTACTCGATCGAACGATGTTTGTTTTGTCCATGTTTATCTTAAGACCTATCCGTTGGGAGGCACTATTGAGGTCATCGAACATAGTGCTTAGGTCCTCCAGTGATTCTGCCATAAGGACTATATCGTCGGCAAATCGAAGGTGAGTGATGTACTCGCCGTTTATGTTAACCCTTTCCAGTCCAGTAGCTTGAAAACGTCTTCCAATGCAGTGGTGAAGAGTTTCGGGGATATAACGTCACCCTATCTTACACCTCTGCAGTTTGATAGGCTTCTTACTCTGGTTCTGTACTCGGATCGCCATCGTAGCCCTACTGTACAAACACTTCAGCAACTCGATATACCGACAGTCAACTTGGCACCGCTGGAGGAACTGCATAACTGCCCAAATTTCGACGGAATCAAAGGCTTTCTCATAGTCCACGTACGCCAGGCATAGTGGCAAATTGTACTCTTCGGACTTCTGTACAATTTGCCGGAGGGTATGTATATGGTCTATGGTACTACAGCCTTTTCATAAACCTGCTTTTTCGGGAGGCTGGAAGTCGTCGAGTCCGCATGCGAGACGATTCGTTATGACTCGAAAATAGCACGTATACGTGGCTCAGAAGGGAAATCGGTCTGTAGTTCTTCAAGAGAGCGTTGTCGCCTTTGTTAAAGAACAAGACCACCGCACTTCTGTTCCACGCCTCCGATGTAGTGCCATCATGGACGACGGAATTAAAGAGCTTCTGAAGGACTTCAAATACCTGTTTTCCACCGGCTTTTACAAGCTCCGCTGTAATTCCATCCTCGCCTGGGGCCTTGCCGTTTTTAAGGTGCTGGAGAGCCATTTCAATTCCGCTCAGACTAACGTCCAGAATATCATCGGAATAGTGTCGGATAAGACTCGCTCTTGGATCGTTACTCACACTTGCGTGTGGTTTCAACGATGACGTGTACAGCTGCCCATAAAATCTCTCAATCTCACTCAAAATCTCAGGTGTCCCGGAAACGAAGCTGCCACACTCGGTCTTCAGCTTCTACAGTTGGCTCTTTTTGGCGGACAGATCTCTGGTAAAGACTGAAACCGCTCCATCCCACCTTCAATACGAGCTGTATTGAAGTTGCATTTAGAGATCTGTCTGTTCAGTTGCCTGTACAGAGCTTTTCAAACACCTTCGAGGTGCCCGAAAGAAGAGTTATTGGTCAGTTAACTGTCGCGCCGCAGTGTTATCATCCCGGGTTTGTGTTTCATAATGATCTATCTCAGCTTCAAATCGGGGCGGATATGCCATTGAACTGTCTGCGTCTTAAAGTGACAAAAATGGTGTATAAACAATTAAAAAAGTAATATACTGTTTAGGTACTTATTGGAGCCCCTTTGCACTACTACATTGTAATTTTATCGTCCGGTACATGGGCGTTTTTGAATTTACACAAAAAAAATATAATAAAAAAGATATTATATTATACGATTGTAGATTTTGAAATTGATTAAAATTCATATAACAAATCGAATCAGCAATCGATTAATATACCAAAACTATAGACAATTTTGGTATATTAAAGTACGACAAACGCAAACGTCAACGTACACATTTAAGAAATAAGTAATTTTAGATATTTTTTTATTATAGGAGTGAGTGACAAACGAGCACACAGTCCACCTGATGGTAACCCATAGACATCTACATCTATCCTCGATAAATAATCAAAACCAGATGCGTCGTCAAATGCCTCTTTTCCAGTAAAAAGGATCTCCGATTCTCTACACTCACCATACGAAACACAGCAGTGTTAAGCTGCTATTTTACGCTGGTACTCTGTGAGAGCGTGGTCCTTCCCCGGTCGAGCCGACCCATTCGTGCTACAACTATACTACTAATATAGCTGCAGCATGGCTCTACCACGTATAGATGCGTGATTTGTGTTACATATTGTATAAAGTGTGGGTGCTGCAATAATCAATTATTTAATGATAAGAGCGATTTTCCTTCATGTTTTGTCTAACAATTGCGAATTTTTTAATCTTACATAATTCTTCGTCATCATCTCTTTCTCACCCTTCGGCTTTTACCTTCTAGGAAAGATTTGCCGTAATTATCACGCTTGGCAGCCAGATTGATGATCGCAGAACCAGTCTTGTATCCTTTTGTCTGTTTCCCAGCGCCGGTCCGGGTATTTTACGCATGCCGTAAATAGATGGTTATACTGCCATCTGTCGGAAGTCATAAGATATTTTTGGCATTTCCCATATTTTTCAACCGGTTGATGGATTTGCTTATCACGGTTTACTTAATTCGCGAAATCAGGCACACGGCACGTTTCGTTAGGTCAGACTTAAAAAGTTTAAGTTTAAAAATTGATAACTTATATTAATCGCCTAGCGAATTAATTATTTGATATATTGGAATTCTTTTTATTTCCTTGTCTCCCAAGGCTTGTAATTATGCACGTTCAGTAAATAAGATATAGGTTTTTAGCGTTCCAAGAAATTTGTGATGATAACACACTGCAGCTCAGAATAAATAACAGTACTACGTAACTGCAGCAACAACTAATACCTACGTAAGTTACGTAACTAATGTCCAATACGTACTTAATTATACTGCCTGTGGTTTGGCCTCGGATATAACATTGCGGACAGTAAGGTTACATGTAGTGCAGAAATGTAGATCCATGTTTTTACCGCCAATGAGCTTTGCCACTGACATGTCGGTTCAGACGGTAATATTATCATATTACCAGCAAGCAAGAGCAAGCAGGAGTAGATGCGAAGAAGCGGGTCACATGCCCCGCTAGCCCACATCTGCTTCATTTCCTCAAAACCTACGCAACTACAACACCACTCCAACTTAAATTCATCTAAAAGCGATATTTTAACTATCACAAAGTTTATTTTACATTGGTATTCGTATTTTTGTGTCCATTTTTACAAGATAATCTACTATACAGACAGAAGATATAATAAACACATATTTTGTATCCAATACAATATGGCAACCCTGAGTATGTCATCTATGTTTTTTTTCTTTTTCATTTTTAAAATTTTTACTTTAAACTGATTACGATAAAGAAGTAAATAGCCTGTGACTCGTGGAATATTCAGATGTAAAAATGATCTCTCGTTAATTGGTGAAATAGCCTACGAGTTACGATCTATGAATTATTTATTATTATCTATTATGTAAAAATTAATATTTGTATTTATGCGGTGCCATACCATTCATCAGATTGCGCTAAAACATTGTCAACTTATTGCTTGCACTTGCGCGAAGGTTATAGGCATAGTACAATTAACTTACAGTAGGTGGCGCGTGTATCGTACTGATAAATTTATTTTAAAGTAATATCATTGAACTACAATGTATTATCATTCCTAAGTAAACAATATAACTCTTCCTAGAACGATATTTCCACAATTATTTTATCTTTGGCAGCAAAGCGCCGAATTACTAGCTAGTTCAACATGAAATTTATAAATACTTCATTAAATATGATTGCTAAAATTAAAATCGTTATTTTGAGTTAGCTCTTGTTATGTTAAATCTAGACTGTGTGCAATTTAAAAAGTAGTTTCTCGAAATATTATTTCAGTAACTTGTAACTATTTGTAGTGAATTATGTATGTAACATATTCTTCAAAATACTTTGTTTTTGTATATTGAGAGTAATTTTATTTTTAATGATATGATTATATCTCCTAGCACCAAATGGTTGTGCTTGTGCCACATATTTCTGTCACTGAATACTTCTTGTATACTTGGTATAAAAATGTTTGTCTATAGCAGTATTGTATTGTCAGTTTTTTTAGTTTATAATTTGTGGCATGTCGCTATAGATTTTTATATTGACGACTTTCATTTTATTTTGTATTATATTTATAAAATATTAAAAATGCTAATAACTGAACAACATTTTTTTTTATTTACACGCTTGGAATAACAATTACAATAAGTATTAAAAATGGATACGATACATAAAAATGGATACAGTGTATATGTATCAAAAGATAAATTTAAGTTGTCGAGATACGCAAAAAATAGCTTTTAACTGCTAACCGTTACCCGTGGAAAAAAAGGACGACGAACGCAAGTCAACCAAACAATAAACGTCGTTTATCATCTACATAAAAAATACGGCCATTTTGTTTTGTAGTACTAAAAATAAATCAGCGCCCCAAAGAGAAGAATCGGCAGCTCAAGGGCTCCACGACCTGAACTTTGTTTGTTGCAGTATTTTTACAGAAAATGATTGTTTTATCGATGTACAATTAAACATATTTGCTATTTTTTTATAATAAAGTAAAATTTATTGTATCTTCTCTATTACATACATCGTATATTTTTGTGAAAAAAATAATTAAGGGGGATTAAAAATAATTGAATACATTTCTATTATTTTTAGAATTGTCTGTCTGTCTGTCTATCTGTCTTTTAGTTTGTTGAACGCATCACGTATTAAGTACCCATTTATTTTCTCAAAAAAAACCGTTAATAAAATCATAAAGCTTATCTTTTACATTTAACATTTAGTCTAATATCATGGTCTAACATGTTACATTAAAATCGGTTCCTACTATCAAAAGTTATGATTACCAAAAGTTATGATATATATTATTATCAAAAGTTATGATTATATTATTTTGCAGTGTAGATACGAATTTGTTTGATATTGGCGTAAGTTATTAAGTGCATTTTAATCTAATCTCCCGTCCCGTGTAGTGAAAGGTAAGAATACCCACGACCATGGTAACGGCGGAGCATGCTTCTGATCCATTCTAGAATTTTATTGCACGTCTAATGAAGTCAGCGCTCGTCCCCCTCGTGCTCTAATCCAAAGTCCCAAAACCTTTCAGCTTGAGCTACAAAACCGTTTTCAGTGCATAGAAGATTGCAATACAGTGGAAGATATGAACGACAAGCTCGTGGAAACTATCCATGCGGTCGGAGCTGAGTTTTGCAAGATCCGCCGCAGAAAAACACAAAAACTCTTCGATCATACTCTTAATCTCATGGCTGTTGGACGAGAAATGAAGCTGCAGTCTTCAGTAGATTTGACAGCATACAGGCAACTAAACAGACAGATCTCCAAATGCATGCGACGGGACTTACGCAACTTTAATACTACTCGTATTGAAGAAGCGATCGAGCGGAACCAGGGCTCCAAAGTCTTTGCTAGAGATCTGTAAGACAGAAAGAGCCAACTGGTTTCTGAGACACCTGAGATTTTGAGTGAGATTGAGAGGTTCTATGGGCAGTTGTACACATCATCGTTGGAGCCACACGCAAGTGTGAGTAACGATCCAAGAGCAAGTCTTATCTGACACTATTCCAATGATATTGCGGACGTCAGACTGAGCGATATTAAAATGGCTCTCGAGCACCTTAAAATTGGCAAGGCCCCAGGCTAGGAAGGAATTACAGCGGAGCTTCTGAAAGCGGGTGGAAAACTGGTACTTGTAGTCCTTCAGAAGCTCTTTAATTCCGTCGTCCATGGTGGCACCACTCCGGAGACGTGGAGCAGAAGTGTGGTTGTCTTGTTCTTTAAGAAAGGCGACAAAGCTCTCTTGAAGAACTACAGGCTGATTTCCCTCCTGAGCCGCGTCTACGTGCTATATTCGAGAGTCATTACGAATTGTCTCACATACAGACTTGACGACTTCCAGCCTCCCGAACAAGCCGGTTACCGAAAAGGCTTTAGCACCATAGACCACATACATACCCTTCAGCAAATCGTACAGAAGTCCGAGGACTACACTTTCGCCACTATGTCTGGCGTATGTGGACTATGAGAAAGCCGTTTATTCCGTCGAAATTTGGGCTGTGCTGCAGTTCCTCCAGCGGTGTCAAGTTGACTGTCGGTATATCGAAGTGCTGAAGTGTTTGTACAGTAGGGTTACGATGGCTATTCAAGTATAGAACCAGAGCACGAAACCTAAACCAACTGCAGAGAGGTCACCGCTGCATTGAAAGACGTTTTCAAACTTTTGGACTCGAAAGGATACGGTATTAACATCAACGGCGACTACATCACTCACCGTCGATATGCCGACGACAGTGGCGAAGAGGGCTCCAAACTAGGGCAAGCCCAAGATATGGTTTTGTTTGTATCAGCAACTGCAACTTTAAAAAAAGCCTTTTGGGTTTGCTTGAGCGAAAGAATATATGTTTACATACAATATAATACATGAACAAAAGAAAAGCATGAACAAAGTACAAACAAACTATGTACAAAAACAAAAAAAAATACAAATTATTTATAATCTAAATCAAATCGTCTCTCTTTCTTAAGGAAAGATTTGATTACGTCCGCGTAAAATGTTGGTGAACGTTTTAATTGTAGTTTTTGGTACCAACTGTTTTTCAATTGCGATAATTGATAAGTCTGAAAGACGCTCTTGATCTTGTGTATTTCTCAAATAAGTATGGATGCGCTTCAGAGATGAGAAAGCACGTTCCGCGGAGGAACTTGTGACTGGAATAGTTACGACAAGATAAGCTAACTTTAAAAGCTGGGGAAAGGTCTCTTCAAGACTATTTTCGTTTATAAAGTCAATGAGTTCGAAAACATTGCAGTCTTTTAATTCAAGGGAGGAATACAATGAAATCAATTAGTTTTTCAATGTTTGTTTATCAAAATGGTTTGCGTAATTTTCAAATAATGAATCTAATGCGTCTAAAGGAAAATCTGAACGATATTTTTCGAATAGTTGTGGTTGAACAATAAGGAAAAAATTTAATTTGAAAATTTCAGAATATCGGCCATTAATTTCTGAAGATATGTTATTAATTATTTGAACAAAAAGTTATTTGTATTCTGTCTGAGTACAGCGCACATTGCGTCTCAAACGAGGGGCAGAGTTATTTTGCAATGTATTTTCATAAATGTGATCAAAATCTGACTGAAATTCAGTACGTAACCATGTCTGAAACTCCTTTATTTTATTACTGCATAGAACAGACATCAACTTGTGATTTTGTAAAATATTGTACAAGCAGTCGGTTTTTTCAAATACCCGGTGGAAAATCATTGCCATGCTGCAGCTATATTAGTGGTATAGTTGTAGCACGGATGGGTCGGCTCGACTGAGGAAGGAACACGCTCTCACAGAATACCAGCGTAAAATAGCAGCTTTACGCTGCTGTGTTTCGTATGGTGAGTATAGAGAACCGGAGACGCTTTTTACTGGAAACGAGGCATTCCATCTTAGTCCTCAAAGGCGAAACCGCATCTGCATTTTGATTCTTAATTGAGGATAGATGTAGATGTCTATGGGCCACAGTAACCACTTACCATCAGGATTTTTTTTTATAGGAGAGGGGACAAACGAGCATGCGGCTCACCTGATGGTAAGTGACTACCGCCGCCCATGAACAACCGCAACACCAGGGGAAATGCAGATGCGTTGCCGGCCTTTTAAAAAGGAATAGGCTCTTTTCTTGAAGGTCCCTAAGTCGTATCGTTCCAGAAAAATCGCTGGTGGTAATCGATTCCACAAGGAATTTGTGCGAGGAAGAAAACATCTTCTAAATCGCACAGTGGTGGACCGCCAATCATCCAGGTGGTATGGATGGTATCGCAAGATTTGTCGCGATGTGCGATGGTGAAATTGAGCGGCTGGAATTAGTTCGAACAATTCCTCAGTGCACTCCCCAGAGCTCTTCCCAGGTAAATGGGATAAAGTACGCAAAGAGATGCAACATCTCTACGCAGTGCCAGTGTATCGAGCCGATCAAAAAGGTCGTCGATGATTCGAACCGCTCTGCGCTGGATGCGGTCAAGTGGAAGGAGCTGGTATAAGGTGCCCCGGCCCAGAGATGAGAACAGTATTCCATGTGAGGCCGGATTTGCGCTTTGTAAAGTTTCAAGCGCTGTGCCGGCATGAAATACTGTCTCGCTCTGCTGAGCACGCCAAGCTTTTTAGAGGCCATTTTGACCTTCCCTTCCAAGTGACCACGAAACAGTAGTGTAGTTGTACCACTTCTAGACCACCTGAGTCAGACGTGGTTCAACGACGTTCGTCGACGCCCGATCCTAAAAAAAAAAAAAAAAAAAAAAAAAAAAAAGGTTTTGGCATGCTCTGATCACGAATCCGCGGTCCATTTTTGTGTAGAATGCACGGTTCCGGAGATGTGTAGATCAATTAGCTAATATCTAATTGATATCCGGTAAGGGCCTCCACCGTCATTAGCGTCCCATTGTTCCTATTTCTATTGTTCTATTGTTCCTTAATCACCTTCATTGCAGCGTGTGCGTCGACTATATCAGTGCTATTGTGTTATAGTTCTTTGTTTATACAACACTAATCTGAATCATCAATAAAACACATTACATAATTTTGTTACAATTTTTATTTATAAAATACAAAATCTTATTAATTATTATCTATAAAATAGGAGCGAAACATCTCATCCACTAAAATATCGTTGTACAATGTGTTCCTTGTAAATATACTCGTAAAACTATGTATTGAACATCCTTGAAACTTATATAGTAAATACATTAAGCAATATTCGCCACAAACTGAAGTCCACTCATTCTGAATCCTATCAACATTCCAGTTCCATCTTTTACAATTCCTTTTTAAAAACTCTAGATGATATCGTACAGGTGATCGTCCATATGAATCAAAATATTGACCGACGTCATTCGTATCGATATATAAAGCTACCCAATGTGACCCTGGTTTATCATCTGTATCCAAATTACATATTATATACGTTGGTACGTGGGTATACATAGGCAGTCTATTAGCTGCATAAACATTATTTTCTAGACTGGGGTGAATCTTTTTCAGATGTTGTTGTACATCTAGTGTATCCATGATATTACTGCTATTAGTAGATTATTACAGTACCTAGCTACTCAATGAATAACATAGGAATGGTCAATTATAGTGATTTCTACATATTAAATTGCATTTTTGTGATATACAAATCGTACTTGAGTCATTGATCACCAAACAAAACACAATACGAAGAAATGTTGAGATAGGCAACGGAAATGTGAGATAAACTGATATGTTTCTAAATATTAAATTGCATTTTTGTGTTATACAAATCGTACTTGAGTCATTGATCACCAAACAAAACACAATACGAAGAAATGTTGAGATAGGCAACGGAAATGTGAGATAAACTGGTTGACGCATAAAGTAATTATCAACTCATTACGGAAATACTTTAGATTAGAATTTTTACGTACTGGTGGTATATAAGACCAACAAATGCAGTCATCGAGTTAGTGTACGGTCGTTTGGCTACAGTGGATCTATCAATAGTACATTTGTGTTACTTCAATACACCAAAGGCTATGGATGTAAGTGTTTATTCTATTGACTAAATTACTTTTTTTCTGTTATTTTCATGTGTGTGTATTATTTTATTTAAATATTGTGTATGTATATGATTAAGCCGTGGTAACTCAGATGGTTAGCGCTAGCTGTAAATTTCACAGTACGCGACCCGGGTTCGATCCCCGCCAGCACCAATTAAATTGTTAATAGCAATTTTAAGTGCTTATTACCACGTGCTTGGTGGTGAAGGAAAACATCGTGAGGAAACCTGCATGTCTGAGAAAATTTCGAAGGCATGTGAAGTTCGCCAACACACATTGAGGGAGCGCGGCGGACATTTCCTTGCTCTAAAACCCTCTCAGAAATGAGAGGAGGCCTATGTTCAGCAGTGGACTTTAATAGGCTGTAACTTTAACTTTTTTAACTTTTATGATTAAGTGTTAACAAATTGATATTAACATGATAACTGTGTTTTTGCAGAAATCATTGAGCTTCGATGAAGATACCTATAAACAGTATTACTACTCGCCACTCTCCCCTCAAGAAGAGAGTGATAACCTCGTCATTAATAATAACACATGCGATGGTGGAAAAAGAAAATCGCAATCGATTGATCATTTTTTTGAAGCTGAATCAAAAATAAAAAAGAGAAAGGGAAAACTTCAGTGAAGTGTGCACCAGTGCTTTTTTCTCCACAATCATGGAAGAGAATACGGAACTATTCAATAGCGAATTAAATCAGGAGTTGTCTAAAGTTTGTGAAGAAATGGAGAGGGGTCAACTGTTCGATTCGTCATACGATGATGAGTTGTATCATCACTGTGCGATGGTTGAAACACAGTTTAAATATGTAAAATAAACATTCATTTCGATCATAATTTACATATTGTCTTATACAGTTTTTAATAAATTTAAACATTTTAGCAGTCAACCACTACAACTTGGAAGAGGAACGAAGCGAACGTGCAGCAAAGAATCCAAGATCATCAAAAAACCAACAACGGAAGCAGAAGCGCATACCTCTGCAGGGAACAGTATCAGTAACGATGATCAAGTGGAATGTCCAAC
Source organism: Parnassius mnemosyne (assembly GCA_963668995.1). Classification (NCBI taxonomy): domain Eukaryota; kingdom Metazoa; phylum Arthropoda; class Insecta; order Lepidoptera; family Papilionidae; genus Parnassius; species Parnassius mnemosyne. The sequence continues at coordinate 17,930,422 of CAVLGL010000068.1, read as the reverse complement.
GTGCCATATATTTATCAAGAAACGGTATTTAGCTAATCATTTTAAAAGTAATGTTCATAAAAATAATCTTTTAAATTCACATAATTCTTTATCAAACGTTAGTGTTATTGAATCTGCTTTTGGAAATAGGATTTTAACTTATAAAATCAAGAGTAGAGTAGATCGTTCGACATGGGTAAATTTTGAAACTCCTGAACTATTTTTAAATTCTATTAAAGATGATATTTTATTTTTATTACAAGAGTGTATTCATCAACACATAATTTTTAAGGTAAACTTCATATTGCATGCTGATTTTGTTCAACAAACTAAAGATATTCATGATACGTTCGATTTTCAAACGCTTAACTATATTATTTGTCAAGGAGATGACTTAAATATTTTTCTTTCATCTTTAAATGATACAATTACTACTAAAATTAGTGCTTTCGAAAAAAAAGATAGTGGATGGAGTCTAAAAAACATAAAATCTATAGACATGAATGTTAATAAATTTAACCCCCTACGCGGTACTTCATACATAGATCTTCCTCGTGACATAAAATTAAAAAAGGCTGTTATAAATGTAAAAAACAAGGATTATTTTTGTTTTAAATGGGCGTTACTCTCGGCGTTATATCCTGTAAACAAACACACCGATCGGGTATCATCGTACGTTAAACATGCAAATAAACTTAAATTTGATGGTATTTCCTTTCCGGTTAAAATTTCTGACATAGCAAAAGTAGAGAAATTAAATGATATTAGTATTAATGTTTTTGGGTTAGAATATAATAAAGAAAAACGATGTAATTCTATAGTAGGTCCATTATTTTTAACAAAGTGTCGTAAAGATAGACATATCAATTTATTATTTTTTTCCAAGGATACAAAAAATCATTATTGCTATATAAAAAATTTATCGCGGTTAGTTAGTAAACAAATTTCAAAAGACGGTCACATCATGTACATTTGTGAAGCATGTCTACTTCGTTTTCCATCTCAGGAAAGGTTAAATAACCATGAACAATACGATTGTGCTCACATTTGTACAGTATTACCAAACAGTGAAACTTTAAAAAAAAAGAATTGGTTTGGTCAACCTATTTCAAATGATAAAATTAAATTTGATAGTTATGAAAAAAAGTTAAAGATACCATTCGTAGTTTATGCTGATTTTGAAGCATTTTTAAAACCAATAGAATCATGTTCTAACGATCCTTCCAAACCTTTCACTCATAATATTCAGAAACATGAAGTACATAGTTTTGGATATTATATAAAATGTTCATATGATGATAAATTATCAAAATATGTAACATATTGCGGACCCAACTGTGCACAAGTGTTTATGGAAAGTTTATCTAACAATCTAAAAGAAATAAATAGACTTCAAAAATATCCACCACTTCCGCTAACAAATGAAGACAAAAACCAAATTTCAAATTTCAAAATTTGTCATATTTGTGAAACTGAGTTGGCAAAACATTTTTATGATTTTGATTGGTACACTGGTAGTTTTATAGGTGTTGCTCATGAATCATGTTGTTCGAAGATCAGAACACCTAGTTATATACCAATATTTTTACACAACCTTAGTCACTATGATGCTCATTTTATTGTTCACGCGTTAAACTTTTGTGATGGTGAAGTCGAAGTTATCCCTCAAAATAAAGAAAAATATATATCCTTTTCCAAAAAATTAAAAGTGAATAACCACGAAATTATATTGAGATTCTTAGATTCATTTAAGTTTTTATCGTGTAAATTAGAAGAATTGGCCAAAAATCTCAGTAATGATCAATTTCAAGAATTACGTAGAAATTACCCTAATGATGAAGATTTCTTTCGTTTAAAACGGAAAGGTGTTTATCCATATGAACTTATGACTAAATATGATAGTTTAAGTCTAACATCGCTCCCTGAACAAAAATGTTTTTATAGTTCACTCACAGATTCACATATTTCAAATGATGATTACAATCATGCTAAAGATGTTTGGGAACATTTTGGGTGTTGTAATATGCTAGATTATTCAAACCTATATTTAAAAACAGACGTTTTACTTTTATCCGATGTATTTGAAAACTTTAGAAAGTTATGTATTAATACATATGATTTAGACCCTGCCCATTATTACACAGCACCCGGTTTAAGTTGGGATGCAATGTTAAAATATACAAAAATAGAATTAGAACTTTTAACAGATTATGAGAAAATTGCATTTATTAGATCAGGTATCAGAGGTGGTGTATCTCAATGTAGTAATCGTTATGCTAGAGCTAATAACAAATACATGGAGGATTATGATACAGGGAAACCAAATTCATATATCACATATTTTGATGCCAACAATTTATATGGTTGGGCTATGTCTCAATATCTTCCTACTGGTGGATTCGAATGGGTAAATCCAAATACAGAATTTAATGTGTCTAAGACATCAGACTTCGGTTTTATTTTAGAAGTTGATTTGGAATATCCAGATGAACTTCATGATTTACATTCGGACTTTCCTTTATGTCCAGAAAACATTTGTGTAGGCAATATTAATGAGAATAAACTAGTCCCAAATTTAAATAATAAAGATAAATATGTAATTCATTACAGAAATTTAAAGCAGTGCATAGAAATGGGGGTTAAATTAACTAAAATTCATAGAGTTTTAAAATTTAAACAGTCTCCCTGGTTGAAGATGTACATAGATCTAAACACAAAATTAAGAACTTTAGCAAAATCAGATTTCGAAAAAGATTTTTATAAATTAATGAATAATTCAGTCTTCGGTAAGACTATGGAGAATATTGAAAAAAGGGTTAACATAAAATTAGTTACGCACTGGGAGAACCAGGGTAAAGCTTTAGGTGCTCAAGATCTAATCGCTAAACCACAATTTCATAGCCTTTCAATATTTTCGGAAAACCTAGTTGCGGTTCAGTTGCGAAAAACGAAGTTAATATATAACAAACCAATTTATTTAGGGTTTTGCATTTTAGATATTTCAAAAACATTAATGTATGATTTTCATTATAACTATATGATTAAAAAGTTTAGTAAAATCAAATTATTGTATACAGATACGGATAGTTTAATATATCATATATTTACAAATGATTTTTACACTGATATAAAACCTGACCTTTCATCATACTTTGATACCTCAGATTATGATACAAATAATATTTTTGAATATCCAAAATTAAATAAAAAGAAATTAGGTTTTTTTAAAGATGAAAATAATGGTAAAATCATGAAAGAATTTGTGGGTTTACGATCCAAAATGTACGCTTTTAACTTAGAGAATAAGACTATAGCCAAGGCAAAAGGGGTAAATAAATGTATCACTAAAAAGATGACAATGAATAGTTATAAGTCTTCTCTATTTAATAAAAAAGTGCAATATTATAGTATGCTTAGATTTAAATCAATTAAACACACAATTTTCACACAAAAATTAAATAAGATAGGTTTATCATATAATGACACAAAGAGACATATTTTAGATAATAATATTGAAACATTAGCTTGGGGTCATTATAAACTGCGTTAAGTGTTGATAGTTTTTACTTTTATGTCTGCGTTTAAGAAAAATTTATATTGATTGTAAAATTATGATAATACTATAATATGACGTAGTTTATTACATATTTAAACATTGTTTTATTGTAAATAATTTAAGTTGTTTATTGTTAATTGTTGTTTCTATTTATTTGAGGTTGAGTTAATTGTAAAATTATGATGTACTAATTGTTGTTTCTATTTATTTGAGGTTGAGTTAATTGTAAAATTATGATGTACTAATTGTTGTTTCTATTTATTTGAGGTTGAGTTAATTGTAAAATTATGATGTACTAATTGTGTTAGAAATAGTATACAGATAATTCTGTTTTATATAATTTTTGGAATATATATTAATTGTTTACACCAACACTTTCATTTTTTATTTCACCCCTTTGAACTTTAGACGTGTGTTATGTTTCACTTTATCCATCCGTTCACTGCTATTGTGGCAGGACCAATTGGGTGTGGGAAGTCAAATTTTGTAACAAATTTCATAAAATCAGTTACAGAAATATGTAATTGTGATTTTAATCAGATCACATGGTGCTTTGATGAAATGCAACCATTATATAATTTACCAAATGTTAACTATCATCAAGGAATTCCAAATCTTAATATGTTTGATGGTGAAAACCCACATCTTGTTATTATTGATGATCTAATGAGAGAGTCCGATGGAAGAATTGTGGATATATTTACAAAAGGTAGTCATCACAGGAATCTTAGTGTATTTTATCTAACACAAAATTTATTTCATCAGGGTAAAGGACAAAGAGACATATCTTTAAACTCAAGTTATATAATATATTTTAAAAACCCTCGAGATAAAACTCAAATAAGATATTTAGCAAGACAAGTATCACCAGATAACCCAAAATTCATTGAAAATGCCTACAGGGATGCAACTCTAGAGGCACATGGATATTTAATGGTAGATTTAAAACAGAATACCAATGATTTTTGTAGTATCAAGACAAATGTCTTTCCATTTAATGGTTTCTGTACAGTCTACGTCCCCACAAAAGAGTTTAAATACACCAAGAATCAAACAATTGAAATCATTGCTAAATGATGCATCGTCGACTCACAACGTATAAACATTTGCTAACCGCTTTGCATACGCTTAAACCAAAATATCAAAGAGCATTACTTAAAACGTGTGATGAAGAAGAAATTAACTGTATTTGTGAGTGTATTCATAACGTTTTACAAGGAAAAGTACCTCTTAAAGATCAGGATAAACAAAAATTGAATAAACATAAAAACATACTCCGTAAACTAGTACGTAAGTGTAAACATAAACTAAGAAAAAATATAATTATACAAAAAGGAGGGGCTTTCTTACCAACAATATTAGGTGCAATATTGAGTGGATTAGTGAGTGGACTAGCCAGTTAACATGGAAAATGCAAAGAAAATGATACTTATCGAACCTGGATTGATTGAAAAATTAAAACAAGAAAATAAGGTTAATAGTAATTTATCTCGATTAGATATTGAAATGCAAAATATTATGAATAGTAAGACGGAAGACCGAAAGAAATGGATATTATATTTACAAACACTGCAAAGATACCTTCATTTTACCGAAGAGGATCGTCAACCACTCAAATTACCAATTTATTCTGATACATCTAATGAAGATTCAAATGAGTCAAAAATTGGTTTTAAAAATAAAGATAGAGATCTAAAAACTTCAGTTGATATTGAATCTTTGCTGGAGGAGAATCGATCCATTAAAAGTAAAGAAAATGATGAAAATCCACTTTACACACCAGCTCAAATACTCAGTTTAATACCAAAAACTTATCATAAAAAAGGGCAGTTATTATTAAACTTAGTTGAAACAAGTAAAAGTAAAATACATTGGGATAACGAAGGTACAGTCATAATTGATAGTGAAAAAATTCCTGGAAGTAATATTGTTGATTTAATAAATGATTCACTAAGACCCCTAAAAAGAAGTGATCCGGTAGGGTGGGTTAGATTTGCTGAAGCATTAAAAGATATTAAAGTACCACTTACTTATATTGGAAATCCAAGGAGATGTGAGTTTATTAACCAACTTCAAGCAAAAGATCTGAACAAACCCTCTGAGATTGAAGTTCAAGAGTTTTCTACACCGTGCAGTAGAGATAAAAAGTCTACAACTAAAATACGTAAAGGACTTGAGTGGGAAAAATGGACTCCGTACTAGAAGAAATTAACAGGATTTATTATGATCCATCTAATCCCGCTGGTTTTGGTAGTATTGATAAATTATCAAAAGCCATGAAGGGTAAAATGAATAAAAAGCAAGTAAAGGAATGGTTAAAATCACAAGAAACATACACATTACATAAACCCATTCGAAAAAAATTCCCGCGTAATAGGTACATTCTATCAAATATTAATGAACTGTGGCAAGCTGATTTAAGTGATATGCGAACTTATTCTCAATATAATGATGGTTTCAAGTATATACTTTGTATTATTGATGTATTTAGTAAATATGCTTTTGCAAGACCAATGAAAAAGAAAAACTCAGAAACAACTAAAGAATGTTTTGAAAGTATATTTACTGAAAGTAATTTAACACCTACTCACATACAATCCGATAAAGGTACCGAATTTGTTTCAAAAGATGTACAAAAATACTTTAAATCCAAAAAGATTAATTACTATACCACTAACAATCCTGACATTAAGGCCAGTATTGTTGAACGATTTCAAAGAACACTAAAAATGAAAATGTGGCGTTATTTCACTCATAATAATACTTATAGATATATAGATGTTTTACAAGATTTAATATACTCTTATAATCACAGCTTTCACTCTAGTATTAAGATGTGCCCATGTGATGTAAATTCCAACAATATTATGACAGTTTGGACTAATCTTTATGATAGACGGTCAAAAAAACTTTCTTTAGAAAATCCTAAACCAAATTTCAATGTGGGTGATTATGTTCGAATAACTAAATATAAACATGTATTCCAAAAAGGATATGAATCAAATTGGAGTGATGAAATATTTATTATATCTTCAATAATTGATAGATTTCCATGGGTTGTTTATACAATAACAGATTTACAAAATGAACCAATAATTGGTACTTTTTATGAACGAAAATTACAGAAAATCACTTACAACCCCACCTCACAACATAAAATAGATAAAATAATTGACACTCGTTATTCAGGTAACAGAAAAGAAGTATTAGTGAAGTGGAAAGGTTATCCAGATAAATTTAACAGTTGGATTTTAGCTTCTAGTTTAAAAGAAATATGAATAAAGAAAGTTTCTATTTAACTTTGCTCAGCAATAGTTCAATGGAATACTTTCCTGATAACAAGACCACAAATTTTTCAACGAAATTACCAAAAGCTATAAAATTAGAAGGTGAATGGTCGGTTGGAGTTGTCGAGTTTCAATATCCATGTACCATGTTTACTGTTCAAGACCATGAAAATGTTATATACATTACAAAATCTATGTTAATGCCTAATGAAGATAAGCCATCCACAGTGTACTACAAAAAACATATTCCAGCTACCAACTATGATAACGTTGAGCATATTTTAAGAGTGTTAAATGGTATCGGAGAGAACTTGAAATTTCGCTATGATGAAATAACAAAATTTGTGTCTATTTCGGTATTGGATAAAAATATAACATCCGTAACATTATCACCCAAATTAAGTTTACAGCTAGGTTATGAACCAAATAAAAATCTCCTAGAGAGAAATTTTGGAAAGTGTCCTGCTAATTTACACTTAGGGTTACCATCTCAACTATTTCTATATTGCGATATTATCGATCCTCAGATTGTGGGTGATGTTATGACTCCTTTATTAAGAGTCATTTCATTAGATCCTACAAAATACATTTATGGTGCAAATAAAATGCACGTTTTCTCTCAACCTCACTACTTACCTGTTATGCGAAGAGAGTTCGATACGTTGGAAATAGTTATAAGATCGAGTACAGGACAAAAAATACCATTCCAGTTTGGAACCGTGTGTATTAAACTACATTTCCGAAAATTATAATAATGAATTCTCTTCGTGATCATCATAAATGTCCATATGAAAATTATTATACACATCAAGCTGGATCAGGAGTTGGAGTAATTTATAAGGGTTCACCATATCAACGCGGTCATGGTATTGGGAGCTTCTTAGGGGGGTTATTCAGATCAGTTTTACCTTTACTTTCAAGTGGTGCTCGAGTGATTGGTAAGGAGGCATTAAGCGCTGGAGTAGGACTTTTATCGGATATGGTTCAAGCCCGTCCTATGGAAGCCTCAATAAAAGATCGTCTAAAGCAAGTTAGTACGAATTTAAAACGAAAGGCTGATGAGAAAATTGATCAATTTAACATGACTGGATCTGGGTATAAAACTAAAAGAAAACGATTGACATCGTTCATTCCACCATTAACTGCTAAAGTGAAAGCTGCGAAAAAACTTAGTCTAAAACCAAAAAATATCAAAGATATATTTTCAAACTAAATATGTCTTTCCTTCATAATCATTCTTGCGAGTGCGTTAAGTCAGAATTGGATTTGTTTGCACTACCGTCTACACAAACTAGCATTGAAAATGGATTGTGGATTCATTATAAACCAATTTCATCTCTTGGTGATGATGGACCTATCGAGTTTCAAGTTCCTGGGACCGGCGATGACTACATAGATTTGTCTCATACATTACTCCACATAAAGGCAAAAGTATTAAATCAAGATTCAACTAACTTGGTATCTACTACAATAGTAGCACCTGTAAATAATTGGCTGCATTCACTTTTTAGTCAACTTGATGTTTATTTAAACCAAAAACTTGTATCACCACCTAATAATACCTATGCATATCGAGCATACATGGAAACCCTTTTAAACTATGCCCCTGCTGCTAAACAATCTCATCTTACTTGTAGTCTTTGGTATGAGGATACAGCAGGAAAAATGGATTCTACAGATGGTAAAAACATAGGATTTGTTAAAAGACAGGAATTGATTAGTGAAAGTAAGGAAATAGAAATGATTGGTCATCTTCACGGTGACATTTTTAACCAAGATAAATTTTTAATTAATGGTGTTGAAATGAGTGTTAAATTGGTTCGATCAAGAGAGAGTTTTAATTTAATTGTTGGGTCGAACGATGTAAAGTTTAAAGTTTGCATTACGGACGCAACTCTTATTGTGCGACGAGCACGAATTAATCCAAGTGTATTACTCGCACATCAAAAAGTTTTAGCTTCTACCACTGCTAAATATCCTATTACTCGAGCTGAAGTAAAAGTTTTAACAATTCCTTCAGGTGTTCAAGGAAAAACTCTTGATAATATATTTTTAGGACAGGTACCGAAAAGATGTATAATTGGATTTGTGAACAATTCTGCATTTAATGGTTCCCTTACTAAAAATCCATTTAACTTTGAAAACTATGGTATTAATTCTTTCAGCTTATATATTGATGGTCAACAAATACCTTCAAAAGCTTTGCAACCATCTTTTAATAATAGCATATTTACATCAGCATATCATACTCTATTCTCGGGAACTGGTATTCACTTTCTTAATGAAGGAAATGGAATCTCTTGTGAACAGTATGGCAAAGGTTACTGTCTATTAGCATTTGACTTAACTCCTGATTTATCAGCTAACTCATCAACTCATTGGAATCTCATAAAGCATGGTAGTGTAAGAATAGAAGTACGATTTGAGTCCTCATTAATACAAACAATTAACTGTATAGTTTATGCTGAGTTTGATAATATTATTGAGATAGATAAAAACAGAAATGTTACTGTAGACTATAGTAGTTAAGGTTATAATATGTGTTGTGTGTTAGATTTTATGTGTTATGTGTAATGCATTTTGTGTGTATGTAACTATGTGAAACGTTATAAAATTAAATAAAACAAATTGTATGCAATATATTTTTTTTATTTCTTTATAAATCTTCTATTTAATCTAATACAAAACACTGTTAGAGTTGAAATTTTACATAAGCACACTGACTAAACCACTGAACATGCTGCTGCCAAGGATCATCATCATCTTCCCAATCTTTTAAACCACCACCACAATGGAAACACTTGGTCCAGTCTGCATGGCCAGTATAAAAGAAACCAGCTTCGGCAAGATCTTCAGGTTTCTGTCGCATAACTAGAGGCCAGTTTTCGAAACTAAGCAAACGGCTAGATTTTGAACTGAAGAATGGATATTCAGCTCTTGAGTACTGCATACTCTTCTCGTTTTCTTCTCCACTCAGTGTTGTAGTTTTGTTATTCAATGATGTGTTTTGTACACGTATGCCACACTCATCTCTTCCTTCCGCTCTTGTCTTCCTGTAATTGAAGTAAACAGAATCACATTCACTAATGATCAGCTAATGACTGTCATTGTTAAAAAAGTATTTTTTAACTTTTTCACTTTCTGCTATTGTCTTTGTTATATTGTATACGAGGGCGTTTGTATTGTCGTAGATGCTATCCTTATTAGTCTTTACGTAATATTTAATTCTCGTGGAAGCATGTTTCCAATGATCAGTAGTTGGAATCTTGGATAGCTTCTTCATATCGTACATTTCAATTTTGATGAGATGCGTCGCTTGGTCTCCGTCGTCAGAATTAGTAGAAATGTATGATACACCATCTCTAGCGGCTCGTGCTACGGTTGATGATAACAGCTTCCTCTTTTTTATTTTTGATTCAGCTTCAAAAAAATGATCAATCGATTGCGATTTTCTTTTTCCACCATCGCATGTGTTATTATTAATGACGAGGTTATCACTCTCTTCTTGAGGGGAGAGTGGCGAGTAGTAATACTGTTTATAGGTATCTTCATCGAAGCTCAATGATTTCTGCAACAACACAGTTATCATGTTAATATCAATTTGTCAACACTTAATCATAAAAGTTAAAAAAGTTAAAGTTACAGCCTATTAAAGTCCACTGCTGAACATAGGCCTCCTCTCATTTCTGAGAGGGTTTTAGAGCAAGGAAATGTCCGCCGCGCTCCCTCAATGTGTGTTGGCGAACTTCACATGCCTTCGAAATTTTCTCAGACATGCAGGTTTCCTCACGATGTTTTCCTTCACCACCAAGCACGTGGTAATAAGCACTTAAAATTGCTATTAACAATTTAATTGGTGCTGGCGGGGATCGAACCCGGGTCGCGTACTGTGAAATTTACAGCTAGCGCTAACCATCTGAGTTACCACGGCTTAATCATATACATACACAATATTTAAATAAAATAATACACACACATGAAAATAACAGAAAAAAAGTAATTTAGTCAATAGAATAAACACTTACATCCATAGCCTTTGGTGTATTGAAGTAACACAAATGTACTATTGATAGATCCACTGTAGCCAAACGACCGTACACTAACTCGATGACTGCATTTGTTGGTCTTATATACCACCAGTACGTAAAAATTCTAATCTAAAGTATTTCCGTAATGAGTTGATAATTACTTTATGCGTCAACCAGTTTATCTCACATTTCCGTTGCCTATCTCAACATTTCTTCGTATTGTGTTTTGTTTGGTGATCAATGACTCAAGTACGATTTGTATAACACAAAAATGCAATTTAATATTTAGAAACATATCAGTTTATCTCACATTTCCGTTGCCTATCTCAACATTTCTTCGTATTGTGTTTTGTTTGGTGATCAATGACTCAAGTACGATTTGTATATCACAAAAATGCAATTTAATATGTAGAAATCACTATAATTGACCATTCCTATGTTATTCATTGAGTAGCTAGGTACTGTAATAATCTACTAATAGCAGTAATATCATGGATACACTAGATGTACAACAACATCTGAAAAAGATTCACCCCAGTCTAGAAAATAATGTTTATGCAGCTAATAGACTGCCTATGTATACCCACGTACCAACGTATATAATATGTAATTTGGATACAGATGATAAACCAGGGTCACATTGGGTAGCTTTATATATCGATACGAATGACGTCGGTCAATATTTTGATTCATATGGACGATCACCTGTACGATATCATCTAGAGTTTTTAAAAAGGAATTGTAAAAGATGGAACTGGAATGTTGATAGGATTCAGAATGAGTGGACTTCAGTTTGTGGCGAATATTGCTTAATGTATTTACTATATAAGTTTCAAGGATGTTCAATACATAGTTTTACGAGTATATTTACAAGGAACACATTGTACAACGATATTTTAGTGGATGAGATGTTTCGCTCCTATTTTATAGATAATAATTAATAAGATTTTGTATTTTATAAATAAAAATTGTAACAAAATTATGTAATGTGTTTTATTGATGATTCAGATTAGTGTTGTATAAACAAAGAACTATAACACAATAGCACTGATATAGTCGACGCACACGCTGCAATGAAGGTGATTAAGGAACAATAGAACAATAGAAATAGGAACAATGGGACGCTAATGACGGTGGAGGCCCTTACCGGATATCAATTAGATATTAGCTAATTGATCTACACATCTCCGGAACCGTGCATTCTACACAAAAATGGACCGCGGATTCGTGATCAGAGCATGCCAAAACCTTTTTTTTTTTTTTTTTTTTTTTTTTTTTTTAGGATCGGGCGTCGACGAACGTCGTTGAACCACGTCTGACTCAGGTGGTCTAGAAGTGGTACAACTACACTACTCGATATGTCGACGCCGAGGATTCCGATGCTAGCTAAAGCAGCAAATGGAGTGCCTTGAAGGTGAGGAGATACGACAAAGGGATTCTTTTTAGCTGTAAAAGCGCAAACTTGTGTCTTCTGGGGATTGAACTGGACTAGATTTAGTCGCTCCCAATCCGAGACTTTGTTCAGCAAAGACTCGACTTCAGACAAGTTTGTCCCGGTACTCGCCGACGTTTTCCCGAGAAATATTGGCACGGCCGGTATATAAGGCATCACCAGTGCTGTCGTCCGCATAGCAATGAATGTTACTAGTTTGCAACATATCATTGATATGCAGGAGAAACCGCGTTGGTGATAGCACGTAACCTTGTGGAACACCAGCGTTGATAGGCTTGAAATCAGAGCATGCACCGTCTACTACGACCTTGATGCTCCGATCAGCAAGGAAACTGGTAATCCATTTGCACAATTTCTCGGAAAGCCCATAAGAAGGAAGCTTCGAAAGAAGCGCTTTGTGCCAGACCCGATCGAAGGCCTTCGCTATGTCCAAACTAACGGCCAATGCCTACCCCTTGGACTCTACTGCCTCCGCTCATCTATGAGTCAGGTAGACCAGAAGATCACCAGCTGATCGACCCCGACGAAAACCGTACTGGCAGTCCCTAATCAGCTAGTGATCCTCAAAGTACCTCATGAGCTGACAGTTTATAATGAATTCCATTATTTTGGAGAACAAGGAGATTATGGCGATAGGCCTGTAGTTGGACGGGTATGAGCGATCGCCTTTTTTAGGGATCGGGTGGACCAAAGCTGTCTTCCATGAATTCGGGACTACGCCTTAGTAGGAGTACCGGAAAAGACGCGTTAAAACCGGTACCAACTCCGGAGCACACGCCTTCAGCACAATGGGAGGGACTCCATCAGGCCTACTCGATTTTCTGACGTCCAGGGAGAAGAGTGCTTTACGAACCGAGCTCTGTGTAAATCGCACATCCGGCATGGAGCACTCACACCGCGGGATGGTCGGCGGTGTGTTCCCCCCGTCATCTAGAGTCGAGTTGGACGCAAAGAGAGAGCTTAAAAGATCGGCTTTCTCCTTTCCGGCATGGGCCAGTGAGTCGTCCTCTCTGTGCAGAGATAGAAGAGATGGCTGACAGAAGTTCCCTTGGACAGCCTTGGCGAGAGACCAGAATGCATGGGTTCCCGAAGGAAGGTGAACTAGCTTCTCGCCAATTCTGCCGATGTGCTCAGACCTTGCCTTGGCAATGACGCTTTTGTAGGACCTGGAGGCGGAATTATACTTCTTTTTAAGTGCGCTGGTGTTTACATCCCGAGACGTTGATGCGTCAGCCCAGGCCCGGTAGCACTCCTGCATATAGCGTGATGCAATTTTGCAGGAGCGACCAAACCATGGCTGGGATCTGCCTCCGATGGGCACCACAGAGGATGGAATCAGCAACAACGCTAGGATCTTCCGGCGACAAGTAAACCCGCGTCCAAGGGGAGGATGCAAAAAAAGACCGCATTCCGTCCCAATCGGCCGACCTATAGTGCCAAACATGGCGGCAAGCTGCAGATCGCAACTGCGATGGGAGCGTGAGTGGCACCGTACTCCGGATCAGACAATGGTCCGAAGAGCCCAGAGGGGCATCAACGGAGACCTAATATCCGTCCGGATGAGAGGTCAGCATAAGGTCCAACAGGGAAGGTACATGATCCTCCATACCTGGGATCCGCGTAGGCAAAGTAACCAGTTGTGTTAGACCATATGACAAGGAAAAGACATAGATAGATCTACCCGCATGATCGGTTAAACGGCAATTAAGCCATTCAGCGTGGTGGGCGTTAAAATCACCGAGTATCACGATCTCTGCGGATAGGACCTGTTGTAGCACGGAGTCTGCAGCCATTTGGACGTGGTCGATGAGTCGGTCTGTGTCGGCATTACCGCTATGGGACCTATAGATGCACCCGTAGACGCGGGGATGGTCGTCGCTGTCTACGCGCAGCCATAGGATGGACAGGTCCGTACCTTCAAGACTGCCGAGGCGTCGAAAACATATGTACTCTGTGACCGATACGCAAACCCCAGCCCGAGGCACAAAGGAGTGTTCTAATTTGTACCCCGGGTAGGAGAGATATGAATTATCAGCCGGAGTCTCGGTTAAAAAGAGCAAGGCCGGGTTCGCCGTCTCTAGATGTGATAATGGATAGCGTTAAGGTTGGAATAAAGTCTCTTGATGTTGCAAAAATTCACGGATAGTGTGACAGGAGTCGTCTTGTCTTATGGGCTCCGCTTCCCCCGAACAGTTTTAGTCGCGATCGGAATTTTGCAGAATACGCGGGGCAACCTGAGCACCCACGCTCAGGAGTGGAGTAGTTTGGTCGTGGATGCTCAGCGAGGGGTGATGGGGGATCCTCCAGGGATGCTGGTACCCTCTTGGGGTAGTCTTTTCTTTAATTCCGCTACCATGTTATGCTACATGTCCGCTACGCGAAGGGGGGGGGGGTATGAATTAGGCCTCCGGTTATCATACTTATCCTATAAAAAAAAATTAAAGAAAAATTTTAAATTAAATGAACGCAATGTGTTTTCAAAATTCTCGGCGGCCAAGATCGTATCGCCGTCCCAATTCTGCGGATTGTCGCACATATCCGAAAACAAATTAATCAGATTATCTTTTGGTTCGAATACTGTATTCACAATTCGTGAAGTATACGTCCAACGAGTTGCGAGGGCATTAGGCAATGTACATGCATAAAAAGACCACCGTTTTGTGCTATTATTAAAAAAAACCGGCCAAGTGTGAGTCGGACTCGCGCACCAAGGGTTTCGAACAAATCCGTAGGTATATAAGTTTAAAACTATTAAAAATATTTTTATTATATGATGTAACTAAAAGTTTATGCTTTTCGCAATTTTTCCTTTATTTGTGCTATAATACGTTGCTTTGTACCAAATTTTAAGATTCTGAGTTCATGGGAAGTAGCCTGTAGGTTTTGATTCCCTTGCAAATGTCGAAAATTTGCGGCATAAACGGCTGTATCTTTTGATTGTGTTGGCTTAGAAGTTTGATTTTTTTCACAGCTCCAAGGGACAATAGACTTGAGTATTATAATTTCAGCTTGATACCTCCACGCGTTTCTGAGAAAAAGGGTCTTGACAGACAGACAGACAGACAGATGGACAACAAAGTGATCCTATAAGGGTTCCGTTTTTCCTTTTGAGGTACGGAACCCTAATTAAATAAAGCCTGAAGGGCTGAAAAAAAAGTGCTGACTTCCTCAATCCTGTAACAAGATTTAGATAAAACTAATGCCAAAATGTGTGCATTACACCAGATATACATGGCTTGGGGACAAATATCTTTAACTTTTTGTTGCACTCCATTTCTGACACCGGACATGACACTTGCACCGTCATAGCTTTGCGCAACTAGTTTTGTGATGCAGTCATGTTTGTTTAATAATTCCAATATGATACAAACAAACTGTGTCTACTGTGCGACTTTCAGACACATCCACATACCCCAAAAAACGGTCATGAATATCGTTTCCATAACAATATCGGAGAATCAGACACAATGGCTCTCTGTGACTAACATCGGGAGATTCGTCAGTAATATTTGAAACGAATTTTGACATTTTTACTTCGTACTCGATGCGAGTTTTCATTACATCAGCGACAATTAATAATGTCATTTTGGATTATACTAGATAAATAACTCGGCCGTTTGTCGCTATGTTGATGCTGCATATGCTTTTCTAACACGAGATCGTACTTCGAAAGAAGCGATACAAGTTCTAAAAATTGCCTCTATTTAATGAAGTTTTCAACTAATCGTGACCTCTGAAAGAAAGTTCTTGTGTAAATGGCAAACAATATCGACTAATCTTTGAAAAACACTACGGTTGTGATCAACACGCATGTTGTGTTTTGTAATTTCCTCGGATAACTGGAGCGACAAAAATGTTTCAAGCCGATTTTTTCCAAAATTACTAAACGAAATTACCGCATTCATGTGTTTTTGAGAATTCATATGCCTTTTATTGGCTCCAGATAAGTTATTTAAATCATCATATCCAGTAGTATTCCAAGCTGTTTTGTCGTTGGAAAAGAATATGCAGCACCGACAGTACAACTTTTCGGTATGTGAGCAGCCAACAATCCAATGAGTTTTGTAAACAGATCTGTTAAATTGCCGTTTGTGGGTTTTACTCGTCTGAGAAATACACAGATCAGACGTTGGTTTCGGCGTGGATATGAACTGTTTTTTCTCAACAAAGTTTAAAGATTTTCCCTTTTCCTCGCCGATTATCACTTTAACACACTTCAATTCATCACAAGGAACACTATTATTCTCCATTTTCACTAAAAATCTTTAAAAAAGCATAACTCTTCATCTCGCAATATTCATTAGATTCATTCATTCATTCATTCACAGAGTAAACATTGAAATGTGAAGTGAACATGCAAACGTATCGCCTGTGCGCCCCCGCGCTCGACTAACTTCACACCGAATCATAGTTATATATTTCATTATAGAACATTTTGCCACAGGTGAGAAAGGGAGCGATCGTCTTCTCGAAAGCCCAGTAAAAAGTCCACGCAAGCGAGAGAGACGATTAATCGCTCAACTCAATTCCTTTTTTATGACAGCAGTATCGCGCAGTTTTGCCGCGACCGGGGTCTATCCATATTGCTTTGCTTTTTTTAATTTTGACAGTCCATTGCGTGTTCGCTGTGAGACGGAGAACACGAATCAGTGTATTTCGAATTGAAAGCAATCTGCCAAGTATTGAAGTTACATAATAAGGCTACGAGGCCATGACCTGTGTCCTGTGACCAGAGGAGCGCGAGGGAAATTCGAAATAGTTTGAAACAGTTTACGAGTTATTTTATTAGTTGATATTATTGATTGAGCAATTTGATAGGGCAAGCCCGCCTTCTCGGCTTCTATGGAGGCTTCGCTACCGGCTGACGATATAGTCCTTATGGCAGAATCGCTGGAGGACCTAAGCACTATGCTTAATGACCTCAATAGTGCATCCCAACGGATAGGTCTTAAGATGAATATCGACAAAATAATGATCATGTAAATCGTCGATGTCACACCTATGCCGGTAGTTGTTGGGAGCACTAAGCTCGAAGTTGTTGACGAGTATGTTTACCTGGGACAAATAGTCCGACTAGGTAAGTCCAACTTCGACCGAGAGGTCAGTCGACGGATTCAACTCGGCTGGGATGTATTCGGGAAATTACGGCACATCTTCTTGTCAGGTTTACCTCAAAACTTGAAAACGAGACTGCACAACCAGTGCGTGTTGCTAATGATGACCTATGGAACTGAGACGTGGCCCTTCACTGCTCGCCGAATAAGGAACCTCAAGGTAGCTCAGCGAGCTATGGAGAGGTTTATGCTCGGAGTTTTTCTGCGTGATATACTTAAAAATGAGGGTATCTGCAGTAGAACTAAAGTGAGCAACATAGCCCAATGGATTAGTAACCTGAAGTGGCAATGGGCCGACCATATAGCTCGTAGAACCGACAACCGATGGGGAAAAAAGGTTCTCGAGAGGCGGCATCGTACCGGCAGGCGAAGTGTAGGGCGTGCCCCCACTAGATGGAGTGACGACCTACTAACTAACTTCACACCGAATCATAGTTATATATTTCATTATAGAACATTTTGCCACAGGTGAGAAAGGGAGCGATCGTCTTCTCGAAAGCCCAGTAAAAAGTCCACGCAAGCGAGAGAGACGATTAATCGCTCAACTCAATTCCTTTTTTATGACAGCAGTATCGCGCAGTTTTGCCGCGACCGGGGTCTATCCATATTGCTTTGCTTTTTTTAATTTTGACAGTCCATTGCGTGTTCGCTGTGAGACGGAGAACACGAATCAGTGTATTTCGAATTGAAAGCAATCTGCCAAGTATTGAAGTTACATAATAAGGCTACGAGGCCATGACCTGTGTCCTGTGACCAGAGGAGCGCGAGGGAAATTCGAAATAGTTTGAAACAGTTTACGAGTTATTTTATTAGTTGATATTATTGATTGAGCAATTTGATAGGGCAAGCCCGCCTTCTCGGCTTCTATGGAGGCTTCGCTACCGGCTGACGATATAGTCCTTATGGCAGAATCGCTGGAGGACCTAAGCACTATGCTTAATGACCTCAATAGTGCATCCCAACGGATAGGTCTTAAGATGAATATCGACAAAATAATGATCATGTAAATCGTCGATGTCACACCTATGCCGGTAGTTGTTGGGAGCACTAAGCTCGAAGTTGTTGACGAGTATGTTTACCTGGGACAAATAGTCCGACTAGGTAAGTCCAACTTCGACCGAGAGGTCAGTCGACGGATTCAACTCGGCTGGGATGTATTCGGGAAATTACGGCACATCTTCTTGTCAGGTTTACCTCAAAACTTGAAAACGAGACTGCACAACCAGTGCGTGTTGCTAATGATGACCTATGGAACTGAGACGTGGCCCTTCACTGCTCGCCGAATAAGGAACCTCAAGGTAGCTCAGCGAGCTATGGAGAGGTTTATGCTCGGAGTTTTTCTGCGTGATATACTTAAAAATGAGGGTATCTGCAGTAGAACTAAAGTGAGCAACATAGCCCAATGGATTAGTAACCTGAAGTGGCAATGGGCCGACCATATAGCTCGTAGAACCGACAACCGATGGGGAAAAAAGGTTCTCGAGAGGCGGCATCGTACCGGCAGGCGAAGTGTAGGGCGTGCCCCCACTAGATGGAGTGACGACCTGGTAAGATATGCAGGAAGTTGATGGATGCAGGTAGCTCAGGACCTTGCTTTGTGGCATTCCTTGGGGAAGACCTATGTTCAGCAGTGGTTACCAATACTAAGATTTTACTTGTCCAGTCACTTATTCTACCAATTATTGACTATGTCGATGTGTGTTGCTCAGACCTGTCTCAACATCATCTTAATACATTGGATCGTCTACTTAACAATTGTATCAGATACATTTATGGTCTTCGTAAATACGACCATGTATCTTCTTTTAGTGCTCAGCTAAATAGACTACCTATCCGTCAGCGCAGATATGTTAGAAATTAGAATAATCTGCACCCTTTTCACAATTCTGAACGATCCATGTGCTCCCGAGTATCTGAAATCCAAATTTCAATACCTTGGAGATTCTCATAATCGTTCTATCCGTTCTTCGGCTAATCTTAAGTTGCTCACTCCTTTACATCGTGCTGGTTATTTATCTCACTCTTTCGCCCTCACGGCCATCAGACTCTGGAACAACATCCCTCTTGACTTTAAAAAAAGCTTCTAACAAGTTTGTTTTTAAAAAAAATTTTATCCCTTTCTATTTTGATTGCTGCTGCATCGTTTCTTGTTTGTCTATCTCTCTCAAAACAGTGGGCTGTGAAGTGTTTAGAACAAAGATAATAATTATGTTTCGGACGCTAATTCACAATTTTTATGCTTTTCAGCCATAATTATAGTCTAGGTTCAGTTGGAAACCTGTTACTTAATTAACAAACATTTGATAACTATCTGTTGTCGGCGACTTTGGTTGTTAACAGATATTGGTAGAAAAAAACATTGATAACTATTATAGACAGGAATACAACCCTATTGAAGTTTATCAAAACTCAGTAATATATAGCCAAACATATTGGTAATTACGATATTAAGATTAGTAACAAATTTGTACGTAACTATATTATCAAAAAGTTTTAATTTGTTTAATATTAGCTGTAAATAAAATTAAATGTGGAATTTTATCCCACTTTCCTTTTGGTAACTAGTTATATATATTACGCACACTTACTATTACTAAAAATCATTCTTATTATGTTATGTAACTAAAATCAAACATAATCAATAATGTTAGCTGCACGGAAGTATAGACAAACGAAGTACATATATTTCCATGGTTAGCTGTCATATATCATTTTACTATGACGTTTCCTATGTCCAATATTGTCTGTATATGGTATAACCAGTCCAGGGTACTTGTATATATAGAGGTCGATGTCGGTACCTATCTAACACCTGCTGACGTTTGGTATAATGGGTGATACAAGCGTTCTATAGCTTGCTTATTTATACTCTAAGTATTTGTATGTCAATGTCATGATATGCAGTGTACTCTGCGACGATATGATTCATATTTTAATTATATTATGGTGAGTTATTGGTGGGAGCTTGAACGTGAAAACGGTGAAACAAGTGCCACGATGGTGATATGAATTTTAAGATAAAGTGTCTGTCTTGATAGGTGCCTTGAAATACTATCGCCAACTGTCTGCAGGCACACGTTGCCGTCAAAATCTCCTAAAAACTGCGCAACGTAACGCATCAACATATTGTGAAGCAGTGTACTATAAAGTGATTATTATCACTTGATACTGAAAATCTATAAAAACGATAATCCTAAATGAAATAAAGACGTGGCCTAAAAGACAAGCATCTAAGTCAAAAATTTTAATAAATTTTTAATTATAGGTTATGTGTCAGTGTCACATGTCACAGTAAAGTAGCAAGTCAAATATGTTGAGTGTTGACTAGAAATGTGAAATTATCAAACGCAAAGTAGAGAATATCTTTTTACTTTAACATTTCAATTTCAAGCTTTCCCATGGCTTTACACACTCGATTGTTTGTTGGTAATATCCCAGAAAATTTAAATGATTTTGTCCTCCACGAAAATTTTTCAAAATATGGTCAAGTTGTAAATTTAGAAATAAAAAATAAACCTGGGTCTGAAAATGATAACAAACGTTTTGCATTTGTAACTTTGGCTGCTTCCAACTATGATGTTGAAACATGTGAGTGTACTTTTGAGGTTTTCATTTTATAACTCAATATTTTAATTTTTTTATTAGTCATTTAAAAGCATTGTTTGTATGTATAATTTTGAAGGTATAAAGGACTTCTCAAGTACAGATTTTGATGGTCATAGGTTATACGTAACTCGAGCTCGAGAAAGTTTCTTGGAAAGACTACAGAGAGAGCGTGAACAAGCTAGCAAAAAAGATGACGAAAAAGTAAGTTTGTTTGAGGTCTTATTTTGGCTTTGCTTTCCATTGACTCCCATCGAGTTGGGGGTTGATACGTATTTTTACAGAAAAGTTACACTATTATAAGCACACACATAAAGTTTCAATATGGGGAAACGTGTACTTTTTAAAAAACATTATTTGGAAATTCATTATTTTTGTAATATTTATGTTACATTCGTAGCGTAAAACTGGCGCCATTTTGTAATGTCATTGTCGTCGTCAGTACGGATGTCGATTCTTTCCGAAATAGATAGATTTTTAAATCGATTCGAATCTTAAGCTCTTGTGATATCACAAAAAATGGATTTCTTAAATATAGATATATTTTCCTGTTTGCATTTATAAGATACCAAAATAAATGAGTTCTTATGGAAAAAAAGAAAGATAATACAATAAATGATTGCGATTTTCAAGGATGAAATATTCAATTCATTGGATCGATTTTGTACTGCATACAGATTTAAAAAAAAACATATTTCGGGTCTGAAAAATCGATCTCAGATCGACATCCCTAATCGTCACTCATTGTTAGCATCCCTAGCAATTGAGAGCATTTACGTACTTTTGTCGGTAAAAACAACATTTAACTATTACCATGGCGTGTCCGAAGCCCCAGGTTTCATGTTCTGCTGTGTCGTCTGAAAAATCGAGTGTAGTGAAAGTGTTAGACTCTAGTGAGCCACTTGTGCCCATGACTGTGCCATCGGATCCAGTAGCTGGTAGTTCCCGCGCTACCGTTCCTAGTACCGTGTCGGTACTGCCGTCTGTATATCCGTCGTCGTCTGAGAACGACGTGGATGATGCGGAACCTCAAGCTTCTGGGTCGTCTGGCAGAAGAGTCCACTATTATTCCTAGGAAATAAGGTTGGTTCACTGTGTTTTTGTATATAGCCACATATGTAAACTTCACAGAAAAAGCTGACAAGTAAAGCAGTAATCAGATTTCTAATAGGAACTTTTTTGTTTGTTTTAGGTGCCATTGTAATATGTTTAAAATCATTACCCGGCTCAACACCCCAGCTCAGTGTATTGCATTTGCTGAAGAGCATAGGCTCCTTTCTACAGAAAAAATGTGCTCATATCATAGGAAATCTATGATATTAACCTCCAGCAGTAGGACTGGTCAGCATGGCATCTTCCGATGCAGGAAGAGTCACTGTTGCTCTAAGGCTGTGAGTCGAGCAGCGGGTACATGGTTTGAGGATGTATATGTTCAGCCAAAAATATAGTTATCATCAAGTAAAATTAGAGACAGCCCGTGAAGATATAGAAACAGTTTTATCAACAAAGCCAATAACTGACTGGTTTTCTTACTGTCGGAAGATAATAATTATTTATGAATTAGAGCACTAAGAAGTTAACAGCAAGATAGGTGGTCCAGGCAAAATAGTGCAATTAAATGAATCAAAATTTGGCAAAAGAAAGTACAATAAAGGGAGACATATTGAAGGCCACTGGGTACTGGGCATGGTAGAAAATGGGAAAGATGATTTGAGATTAAAAGTGTGTCCCGATAATGATAGATCTGCAAAAATATTGGTGCCACTAATACAAAGGCATGTGGAGGTAGGCACTGAAATCCATACTGATTTTTGGAGAGCCTATGATGACTTTCTTATGTATATATCCATATTGAGGTAGGCCTCAATATGGATATATACATAAGAAAGTAAATCACAGCGACCCTATAAATAAATCGGTGGCACCAGACGGGATACACACACAAAGAATAGAAAGTCACTGGCGAAATTTAAAAATGATGTTCAGTAGGGATGGTTACAAAGCAAACTTTACAGACTGGCTCATTGAATATTCTTGGCGAAGAAAAATAAAAATAACTCATAAAGATGTCTTCGAAGAATTAATTAAGGCTATTCAATATGTTTACAAAATTGATTAATAAATAAAATAGGTTAGGTTCTACTTACGTCAAAGAACCGAATTTATTGACCCCGACTCCACGTGGTACGAGTCTGTCCTACCCCTAGAGTGGTTATATAGAACCGGAGGCACGTAGGGTGAGCAGCCTCCGCCTGCTGTAACAAATCGTAAGCATCGGACGAGGACGAGGAGGGATGCCTGTGATTTGTTACGCAAAGGCGTAGAGGCTGCTCTTCCCGCAGCGCCGGAGACGTTGCAGTCTCAAAATAGATACAGAAATCCCTCTGAATTTATCGCCCTACACCACCTCTCCCCCCCCCCCCTCAATTCGACGAATGACAATGGAAATTCGTAATAAAATAGACTCAAAAGGGCTAGAACCCAGAGCCGTAAAGCCAATTAAAAAAAATAGTGTTAAAATAAGTGATTTTTATTAATTTATTTCTCAAAAAATACGTGTTCCCGCATATTTAAACGTTGTGTGTGTGCTTATCAAAATGTAACCTTTCTATAAAAATACGTATCAACACCAAACTCGATGGGAGTCAATGGAAAGTCGTACCAACCTCTTTTACGGTTGCATCTGAGTGTAATTGCAGGTGGTGCTTCTAAAACACATTTGGTCAATGTGGCCCTATCTCTGGTAGAAGTGCTTTTATCAAAAAATTACAGTCACTTGACTGGCAGAGCTCAGCCAAATGTGCAGTTATAATGTTTTAGACTGTCATATGTGAATGTTGTTGAGTTTGAAATTACCGCTCAAATTTAATTTATCTTGCTACTGCTTAAAACTGCACCATTTGTGGAATAAATTCTAGAACTTTTAAACCATATAAGTATGTCATTAATTTATTGCTAATCTATTTATTATACTATAAAGGAATTCTGACTATTATTCCATATTATAAAAACCATCTTATTATTCCTGGGCACAAAGCACTGTAATTGTAAGATGGTTTTCTGTTAAGTAGGTATATGATTTTTATTTGAACATGTTAAACTATTGTGATTTTTTTCCAAATTGATTTTAGATTGTACAGAATAAGAACGGAGAAACTGGTATGAAAGAAAATCCCATCATTAATTTAAATGTCAAACTTAATCCACCAAAAAGGATTGATTATTACAATACAAACACAACAACACAAAAGAATGATAAGAAAAAGAGACCTGATTTTCAGCAACGAGATGGTTTATTTTATGAAAACAGCGAAGCTTGTGCAAAGAATGATAAGAAACAAGACTCAGAGATAAAGAGATTAGAATCATTAAAACGAAAACGACAAGAATTCAAAGAAAAGAAGTCTATTATCAAATCAGGATTAATTGGTGTTGTGAGTAATATTTTACACTAGGTGGTTGAGCTCTATTTTGGCCTAGCAGCTTGTGTGTTAGTACCACTCTCTTATCTTTTTCAGTAGCAGTACACCCAATGTATTGTGGTTGAAAAAATATTATATAACCATAGGCTACAGCCTCATGCATCTTGAAAAGTAATTCCATCTTAGTGCTTAGAGATGGACTCCATGGGTTATTACACACTATAGGCCGAAATTTTAGCTTATTTATCACTTCGATTTTATAAAGAAAAAAATAGTTACAGTTTGATGAGAGGACTGGTTCTATTCTATGGCTAGTGTATGTTGTGACGTCATATGTTGTATTAAATGTATTATAAATATTATAAATGATAATTTCTTATTACTGGACACTGGCAAAAGTACAACAGTGCGAGTCCATTACCAATGAAAGAAATAACTTTTTCAATGTGTAAATACTATAAATAATAATAATAATAAAAAAATTGCAACAACAAAAAGAAACATTAAAGTTAGTTCAACCCCCTACCTGTATAGTGCTAAGAATTTTTTTTATAGTAAATGTGTGGCAAACGAGCACACTGTCCACCTGACAGTAAGTGGTTGCTGTGACCCATAGACATCTACATCTAACCTCAATACAGATGCGTTGTCACCCGTGAGGACTAAGATAGAATGCCTCTTTTCCAGTAAAAAGGGTCTCCGTTTCTCTACACTCACCATACGAAACACAGCAGTGTTAAGCTGCTATTTTGCGCTGGTATTCTGTGAGAGCGTGGTCCTCCCCGGTCGAGCCGACCTAGTCGTGCTACAACTATACTACTAATATAGCTGCAGCATGGCTCTACCACCGTATTATCTCTTAAACTATGCGTCCAAATAACATGCTATAAAAAGCAATTTATCTTCATAAATTTGTCTTGATGATGGAGTAACTTTTATTCGTAAGGATTAATATGGCATGCCTAATAGTAACGGTCATAACTCACTTTTTAATTTTCAATATTTTTATGGCACTAAATACCTTATTGTGGTTTATGTATAAAATAAATAGGCCTATCTTATTTTGACATGTTAACTTTTTTTTATTGTATACTGAATCCTGGTATATTTCATATACATATACAGATAGGTAATGCATGTTAATGAAAAACAGTAATTGTAATAGTCATGTAGCAATATATTTATTTATTTTAAAGTAATAATCAACAATTTGACGTTAAGAAATATTTTTTTAAGTCAATTTTGTAAAATATCAACACTTATTACGTGGTAGAGCCATGATGCAGCTATATTAGTAGTAAAGTTGTAGCATGAATGGGTCGGCTCGACCGGGGAAGGACGACGCTCTCACAAAATACCAGCGTCAAATAACAGCTTAACACTACTGTGTTTCGTATGGTGAGTGTAGAGAACCGGAGACCTTTTTTACTGGAGAAGAGGCATTCCATCTTAGTCCTCACGGGTGACAACGCATCTGCATTTTGATTGTTTATTGAGGATAGATATGGATGTCATGTCTATGGGTCACTGCAACCACTTACCATCAGGTGAACTGTGTGCTCGTTTGTCACCCTATCTTATAAAAAATAACTTACACCAATAAAAAGTTACTCCCTAATTGAGAACATATTTTATTGTTTTCATAATATTATATCTTTTCAAAGTAGTGTCCATTTACATCAATGCATCGCTGCATCCGATGGAACCACTGCCAAAAGCACTTTGCCCACTCGTCCTTAGCGGTTTCTTCGACGGCATTTTGAAACGCAGCCACTGCTTCCTCGGCGTCTATAAAAGTTTTCATTGAAGTTTTTCTTTTATTTTCGGAAATAAATAAACATCGCAAGGTCGGGACTATAGAGCGGGTGACCCAGTAATTCTACGTCTGACGTCCAAGTAGTCGATTGTTTGCTTAGCGGTGAGGGACGAGGCGTTCTCGTGGTGAAGTAGGATCCTACTGCGAGGTCGTTTCCCCGAACTTTTTCCAAAACAAGTGGCAAACAATTGTTAGTGTACCACTCTGCAGTAACTGTTTTTTGATCCTCTAAAACAATTGTTGCGTAATGACTTGTCGAGAATGAAGAACGAGGCCACCATCATTTTCCCCACGCCTCAACTTCTTCACTTTAGTTGGCAACTCCTCGGAAGGAAACACCCAAACAGCAGACTGTCTCTTAGTTTCAGGATCGTAGCAATAAATCCAGCTTTCGTCACCCGTAAGTATCTCGAACACAGCATTTGAGTCACCTCCGTTAAATTTTTGAACCATTTCACGACACCACTCAACACGACGAAGTTTTTGGCCCTCTGTCAAATTATGAGGTATCCACCAGGCACAAAGCTTCTTGACCGCTAAATGTTCATGGAGGATTTTGTGCAATTGACTCATACCGATGCCTAAGCTTGTCCGAAACTGCTGATGAGTCACACTTTGTCAGTCTCTATCATACGCCGCACAACACAGATGTTATCTTCAGTCATCTCCGTAGAAGGCTGTCCCTCACGCAGATCATCGTGAGATTAGTGCGACCACGCTTAAACTCATTAAACCAGTTGTAAACAGTGGCACAAGATGGGGCTTCATCGTGAAAGCTCAATCGAAGTCTATCATAACATTCTGGTTGATTTTTTCGCGTTAAATTCATGCTGACGTGACAATTTTTAATTTGCCGCCAAATCGAAAACAAAAATGACAAATTAATAAAATACATACACAATAATATTTACAAAGAGTTCCATTATCAAAATTTGAACTTATTTTTTTTTATTATATCGTTTACAAGTGGCCAGGTCTAAAAACTTTCAGTGTCGCCGTCGTATGTCGTGTCAAAGCATGTTTGGTAGGGTAGATCCTTGGAACGAAAGGAAAGAGGCCTCGCCGATGCAAATTCGTCCACGTTTATATTAGTCCACGCCACGCCTCTGATTGTAAGCTGTTAAAAAAAAGTCCCGCTGGGTTTCTTGCTGGTTCTTCCAAGGACAGACTTTTTTTTCGAAGCAGGGGTAATTAAACAAAAGAGTGACTTTTAGTAAGTATAATTTATAATCTATATTGAATAAAAAAGTTTCTGTTTCTGTATAATTATGAAAATAATACTCGAGTCACGAACTCATCCGAACGACGCACGATAATCCACGAACACGGAGTTTCGGCGCCGCCGAAGGTTCGGCAGATTTTATGCCGAAACCGAAAATATTACCGAAACTAGATTTTTTGCCGAAACTTGCCGAAACCAAAACCGAGTCTTCGGTCGGTCACCAATTTTTGTAGAACATTGTATTTACATATCACTAACTATTACGCTAGCGCATGCGGATAAAACAGTTTTTGAGCGCTTTTTCTTCAGACTTGCTTAACAAAAATCAATATTTAAGGCTAGTTGAGAGGTGTAGCCTTATGCTAGATATACTATTCCTCATGAATCTGGCTATCATATACAAAAAAAAAACCTCATCTGCTTTAATATATTAGTAACAGATTCTACGTCATTCTCTCTTATGCGATTTATATATTTGTATCTTTTTATAGTGTCGCTTTTTCGTTTCATCGAGTTTCAACTCACAGCAATGCTAAAAAAGTTTTCACTTCGAAATAGAAAATTCAATTTATACGTTATTGTTGCCAGCAAATGAAATTAGAATTAGAATCGATTTTTGAGAATTTCTACAACATGGCAATGAAAAATCTTTATACACATAAGTTTTGATATATTTTGCTATTTGCTTTTATTTTGAAATCCATAATTTTATTGCCTACAAATTTAAAATTTCCTGAGGGTCAATGAATAAAATTTAATTTTCCCTTTAATAGGATAGTTTCAACCACCATTTAAAAATGCATTAAATAATTTGAATGTGCTACTTTTAGTAGCGTTTTACGAGGGCGACACTGAAAGTTTTTAGAACTGGCCACTTGTAAACGATATAATAAAAAAATACAAATTTTGAAAATGGAACTTTGCCAATATTATTGTGTACCTATGTATTTTATTAATTTGTCATTTGTATTCGATTTGGCGGCAAATTGAAAATTGTCTGTGTCACGTCAGTATGAATGTAACCCGAGAAAATTTTCGTACAATGATATTTTACGACTTTCGATCATCGATGTCATTTAAGTCAACAAGAAAGTAACGATAAACTTCGATTGGCCTTTCACGATGAAGCCCCATCTCGTGTACAATTTAATGAGTTTAAACGTGGTCGCACTAATCTTACCGATGATCTGCGTGTCAGACGGCCTTCTACGGCGGCGACTAAAGATAACATGAGTGTTTTGCGGCGTTGGATAGGGACTGACAAAAGAGTCACTTATCAGCAGATTCGGACAAGCTTAGGCATCGGTATGACTCAAGTGCACAAAATCCTCCGTGGACATTTAGCGGTCAGGAAGTTTTGTGCCCGGTGGATACCTCATAATTTGACAGAGAGCCAAAAACTCCGTCGTGTTGATTAGTGTCGTGAAATGGTTCAAAGATTTAACGGAGGTGACTCAAATGCTGTGTTCGACATACTTACGGGTGACGAAAGCTGGATTTATTGTTATGATCCTGAAACTAAGAGACAGTCTGCTGTCTGGGTGTTTCCATCCGAGGAGTTGCCAACTAAAGTGAAGCGAGGTCGAAGCGTGGGAAAACAGATGGTGGCGTCGTTCTTCGGAAGGACAGGTCATTACGCAACAATTGTTTTAGAGGATCGCAAAACAGGTATTCTGTGAGAGAGTGGACCTTCCCCGGTCGAGGTGACCCATTCGTGCTACAACTATACCAGTAATATAGCTGCAGCATGGCTGTAGCACGTATATTATCTTCTTAAATACTTGAAAGCTAGTTAATTTTAAAATGCCGTTAATTCTCGTAAAATTGAGTGGCGTTTTTTTTTTATAGGACAGGTTGACAAATGAGCACACAGTCCACCTGATGGTAAGTGGTTGCTGTGACCCATAGACATCTACATCTATCCTCAATAAAGAATTAAAATGCAAATGCGTTGTCACCCGTGAGGACTAAGATGGAATGCCTCTTCTCCAGTAAAAAGGGTCTCTGGTTCTCCACACTCATCATATGAAACACAGCAGCATTGAGCTGCTATTTTATGCTGTGATTATGTGAGAACGTGGTCCTTCCCCGGTCGAGCCGATCCATTCGTGCTACAACTATACAATTAATATAGCTGCAACATGGCTCTACCACGTATAAAAAGTTTAAGTATTTGGCCATAAAAATTGCAAATAAGATAATTGACTATAAAAACTTTAATGTCATTCATTACACTACATTCATTTTTACACTATTTCCTTTTTTTTTTATTCTTAAAAGTATGCAGTTTCATCATCATTACAGTCCTTCAGTAGTCCACTGCTGAACATAGGCCTCCTCCAAGGAATGCTACAAAGCACGGTCCTGAGCCACCTGTATCCATCGACTTTATGTATGCAGTTTAATTGACTAGAATGTCAATTACCTAATGGCATTTTATTTCTCATTAAAACTAGGGTCCATTTTAAAATATCATCATAATCACAATTATAAACTCTTATGCCTGTCACCCAGTGGGATAGACAGAGAGCCAAAGGGAAGTCTGTAGACATCCGTTTGGCATGATCTTAAGTCCTTAGCTCGTCAGTTATGGTCTTAAGGGTACTTTTAACTGTGTCTAAACTTGGCCCATATAGGTGGATAAACTATTATCTAAGACGTCCCTTGCGGATTATTCTCTGCTATCACTCATGTCTGAGGCAAAAAACGTGTCCAAATCACTAAAGCATTCCTTCTTAATACTGTCACAATATCTTGTAAACAACTATCATTCAGAGTCACTCCTAACATACTTCTTAATAACTACATTTCTACAGCATTAATTTTATTCTCATGCTGCTTCTACCATACAAAACTTTCACTACCTTACCTTGAGTTAGGTCATTGTGAAATGCCACTGGTGCCTTTAATTTGTCCCATTTGTTTCCACCTATACCCATTTACTAATATAGTATCACAAATGAAATTCAAAGATAATTATTTTTAAAAGTACTTACCTTTGAAATTACTTTGATTAATTTATCCCGCCCCCATACATTTTACATGTTGCTAATAACAACAACAACACAACACAAACACTCACGCCTGTCACAAAGAGGAGTAGGCAGAGACTACAGACTTCCATTTGGCGCGATCTTGACACACCTCTCTCGCCTCCTTTACGTCCTTATATCTACGCATACACGCTCGTAGATTTGGGGTACTCCCAATTTGGTCCATTTCCAATTTATCGCCGATTTGGTCGATAAACCTTCGTCTAGGGCCCGACTCTGCCGTTCACTTCTGAAACCAAAAATTTGCTTTGTCACTCTTTCCTCATTCATTCTTTCTACATGACGAAACCACCGAAGCATTCCTTTCTTAATCCTGGTCACAACGTCATCTTGCAAACCACACTTTTCTCTTATCACACTATTTCTCACCCTGTCATTCAGATTCAGTCCTAGCATACTCCTTAATGACTGCATTTCTACATCATTTATTCTACTCTCATGCTTCTTCTGCCAGACCCAACTTTCACTACCATACATTAAAGTAGTGACTAAGACAGCATTATGAATTGCCATACGAGCCCTTTTTGACACATTCTGACTCTTCATAATTGCATGTAGAGCCCCATTCACTATATTTCCTGCGTTCACTCGTCGTTCTACGAGTATATCCTTATCATATCTACCATCCCTGCTAAATAAACATCCCAAATATACAAACTCATTCACTTGCTCAATCCTTCTATTCTTATTTCACATAACGCTTTACTTTCTTCTCTTTCAAAAACCATCACTTTCGTCTTACTTGCGTTCACTTTCATACCCCTTTCTTAACTTCTTAACACTTTCATACCATTAAAGTAACCATCATTTCAACTCGGCCGCCGACGATGCAAATATGACTTGATCATCGGCGTACAAAGGCTAATAACAATAATCCAAATTACTTTTGTTATTTCCAGGATAATGTTCAAAATAAAAAGGTTATCTTTTCTGATAATGATTTTGAGAATGAAGAATTATATCCGAGTAATTATGAAAGTGTTGTGGAAAAACAAAGTCATGGTCAAAGACAATCTTTATTTGATGAAGAAGAATCTGATACAGAAGTAAATTTTGATATAAAGAAACAATTTGAAGGCAAAAAGGGTCAGAAGGTAAAGGTTGTCCAACACAGACTATTCCACATTATGTATTTGTTTTTATTTAATATTTGCATACATTTATAGGTTTTAGAGTTACAATCACGATACAAATCTGACAAACGTTTTGTATTAGATGAAAGGTTCATCAATGATGATAGGTCTGACCATGAATCAACAGTTAATGATAATGAAGTAGTTGACTTAGAACGAACTGATGAGAAATCTAAGCAGCTAAATATTTTGCAAGACGTTCTAGGAGTTACTATTAAAAGAAATAATTTTGACTCTACTCAGAAGTCTAAGTAAGTAAGTTCTAATACTTTTCAGGTTGGATTGAATTTATATAATTACATGATTTTTTTTTATTTAGAATTAAAATGGGTATGTTACGATTTGATCCAATGCATCCAAATCATGCTAAGTTCTTAGCACCTGCCACTTCACCAGATCAGGCTAAAAAATCTAAAAAGAAGAAATCTAAAGAAAATCAAGAAGAGATACAACCAGAAGGTGTTATAGAAAAGGTAGAGGTATCAAAGGAACAGTTTTATAAAGTTAGCGATACTTTAAAAGAAGCAATGATTGAACCTAGTTCCTTTAGTTTACGGAACTTATTTGCAAAAGAAAGTAATGAAAAAGGTACTAAATATTTAATAGTCAAATGTGATTAAAATGTTTTTGCCTAGATTAAATTTTTTACTGTTTTAGAATCGGAAGAGCGAAATTCGGATTATGTATCTTTACCCAATGAAAAAGTAAGGAAATCAAAAAACCCTCTTGACACAAGTGAAAAAAATCCCTTTGTATATGATTCTTCTGATTCAGAATGTGATGAAAATAAAACAGAAAACAATGTGCCTCAAGAAAAACCAGAAGTTAAAGCTGTTTGGAGGGAAAATTTATTTTTTTCAAGTAATGATTATAGGCTCAAAGGTATTTTGTAAGAATTAAATTATAATATATTTTTAAGTCTTATCAATTTATGGATTAAGTGTATGTTTTATAATTATTACAGAAGGTTTGCTTTTTTTTAACAAATGTGAAGAGGGACAAAAGGAGAGAAGGGGATTGAAATCTATCATGAAGAAGAGAATATACAATAAAGAACGAAAGAATCAGATGTTTACAAAAAAAATAGGGGGAAGAAAGAAGTCTATGAAAAAGAGTATAAGGAAATAAATATGATAAATGAATATAAACATTACACAACATGCTAAGTTGTTTTATTTAACGAGTTAAGATATTTTAAATACATATCAACATATTAGCTACACTATAAAATTATCTTCTCTTCCAAGTAGGTTTCTTCCTGGCACCAGGTTGACCAGGTTTCTTGCGCTCACGTCTTCTATGGTCCCGTGTCAACAACCCAGCCACTTGCATTGCTTCAAGCATGTTTTTATCAACAAAACTACGTAGTCCCCATGCAATTCCCCACCTTATAGCACCTGACTGTCCAGATGGTCCACCTCCTTCTATATTACATTCTACATCTACTTTATTTTGCATTCCAGTAAATATCAATGGGAAAATCACTTGTTCTCTAGACTGGGTGTCTTCAAAGTATGTTATATCTTTTCCATTAATAATTATTTTACCAGTACCAGGTGAACGGATGGTGACATCACCTCTAGCTTTTTTTCGCAAACACTCGTAAGTTGTTACATATGCTCGCCCATCCTCATCAAAGTTTGGTTTAGGGATTTCTAGAGCAAACTTCTGAGAGGTTAGTGTTTTTCTGAATTTCTCAATGAAATCTTTAAATTGATAAGAATAGGGCAATGAAATTAGTCTTTCCATGACAAGTTTAAAATTCTCATATTCCAAATCAGTAAGTTTTTCCACTAAATGCTGCTCCAGTTGATCTTTTGTGAACCAAACAGTATTACTTAAATCCAAGTTTTGGTTAGGATATGGAGTCTCTTTTTTTCTAATAACTTTATCCTCAAATTTATACAGAAACTGTATATTCTCAGCTGCATCATATAGGAGTTTAAAAAAGTTAGGTTTCCCAGTATAGAATAAAAAATGATGTGGTCTACCTGCTTCATCAAATTCGGCCGCTTTTCGCGCTGGAAACACTTCTTCTGGTGGTTTCATAAGTGGACGAGCAGCTGGATCATAAATGCCGCTAGGAAATAAATATTCTATAGCACGGTCCACATCCTTTTGTGTAAAAGTTTCTGGATCTTCACCCATCATATTTGCAAGATGTCTCTTTCCAATGCTAAATTCGAATTGCTGTTTTTTCATAAATTCATCATGTTCCTTAGCTCTTTCCAGGTAAGCCCTCATAGCCTTGCTGATTTTCTTCGTTTTACTTAAGGTTTCCCAGTCCGTGAAATTATCAAAAACATCGCTGTCTGTAGTTGCAGCTTTGCTGCTGTAACCTTTTATATTTAGTAAACAAGTAGATTTCGTACGAACGTAAGAACATCTTGATAAAGGTATTATGTGTTTAAAACTAAATTTTATTACATTAGACATTTTCTCATCACTACATACGGTTTCAAATAAAAATTAAAATGTTTTTTTAACTTGCTTTACGGCTCTGGGTTCTAGCCACAGAGTACATTATATATAGGGAAGTTCTAGCCCTTCTGAGATTCTCTCGTTAGAGACAAAGCCACAGAATGTGCACAGAACCATATTTATTTATCTATGCACAGAACACAATTACTCTCTACCGAGAGAAGAACTAATCTCCAAAGTAAAAAATTGAAACACGTCTATAACTCGTGTTTGGCGATAAGTATAAACTGCTCCGTGGCGCAGTGGCTTAGCAATGACGCAATGCAGCGATAAGGACCACGGGTTCAAATCCCGTACGGAACAAGTATTTGTATAACCTACAAATAATTGTTCTGGGTCTGGATATTTGTCCTTTTGAAATCTATGTATGTAAACTGCCGTCTAAAATCTAAAAATTCTATCTATATCTTTAACTGTATGTCTTTCTCGTTTGGACATTGTTATTGTTATGCTATCGTGAGTGTTCAATCGCGAGTGTTCTAGTACTTTCCTGTTCAGAGTGAAATGACCTGGATTGGCCTAGAGTGTTCTATATTCATATGGTCTTTTTAATTTATTTTTAGAGCCAACGCGTATTGCTCAATCTAGTGCAACATGTATAGATAACATTTTTACAAATGTGAAGCCGTTGCATAAATGTATAATTCAAAAATTAAGTTCTGATCACTGTAGACAAGTAGTATCGTTACCTTATGTTCACAAAAAGCAAATAGATGAGAAAGTTGTGTTTGTTCCAGTAAATTCACGTCGCTTGGAGAAGTTTAGAAATAACAAAGTGAAAAAACTTCCATCACTTTCATACCAAGATGATCCTAATTTTTTGTATGGAACATTATTTAAGCTTATTTGCAATGAATTTAATAGTACTTTTACTTCTAAAACATTCTCCTTGAACAGTCGGAAGTAATTCAATGAATGGGCGACGGTAGGAGTCCATAAGAGCAGACATAGGTTATATGATCTTTACCATGAAAGGTCATATAATCATAGCGTCGAATTTAGGGAATATGTAAAAAAAATATTTAAAAGAGTGTGCTCCACAGCCAAGTCTTTGCATTTGAGCAACAAAATTAAGACGTCTTCTAATAAAATTAACGGTAAGATCTACTCTCGCAATTCAAACTACCAGTTAAGGGTTAATAACAAATTAACTGAATCAGATCACGACGTTGCAATGGTTATTGTGAAATATTTTACTGATATTCCGAAATTAACCACTAAATCACTGAATTCTTCTCCTGCCGTCGCCGAATCATTACTTAAACAAAATGTAAATGCGTGTACAAAGAATTTTACATTTCATAAAGTATCATCAAAAGATATTGTAAAATATTTTAAAACTATTGACGTTAAGAAAACTGCGGGGGGATTTCCGTTAAAGTTATTGCGTCTATAATAGATACAATCGCGCCTCATTTAGCTATTATTTTTAATACTAGTATCGAATGTGGTGTGTTTCCTGTTTTGGTGAAGCATAGTAAAGTAATACCTTTATTTAAATCTGGTAGTACATTAGACCCCGCCAATTTTAGACCTATTTCTGTACTACCAACACTTAGTAAGATTATTGAAAAAATTATTCTTGATCAAATGTTAAATTTCTTTAATATAAATAATTTACTTCATAAAAATCAATTTGGTTTCATAAGGGGTCGCTCGACAACTGATACCGGTATTGAGCTGATTAAATATATCTTTAATGCATGGGAGAATTCACAGGATGCTTTGGGTATATTTTGTGACCTATCCAAGGCCTTCGATTGTGTTCACCATGAAACATTAATCAGGAAACTTCATTCATTCAGCTATTATTTTTAATACTAGTTTGTGGAGAGAATTAGGAGTTTGTAGAGATTACAGAAGACTGAATTCTATTACTACTTCTGACCGCTACCCAATACCGCGAGTCAAGGATTTCACTCATCAACTGTCAGACAAGACTATATTCTCTACCACCGATCTCAACCGAGCTTACCAACAAATAAAGGTACGCGATGAAGACATAGAGAAGACAGCAATAATTACTCCAGTGGGATTATTCGAATTTCCAAGAATGACCCCAGGACTGAAGAACGCTGGTCATACCTTTCAAAGATTCATACACGAAGTACTTCATGGACTGGATTTCGTTTTCGCACTCATTGATGATCTCCTTGTTGCAAGCCCTGATAAAGAAACACACACGTCTTATCGTCGAAACGCACATCATCACACGGAAATAATAAAGCAGTATTCATTCATCAAGATTTGAAAACATGCAAGCAGCAAGTTTTTGTAAGAAACGACGCAGTGAAGAAACAATTTCAACTTACCTACGATGGACCGTATAAAGTATTAGAGCGAAATAGCAAGACTTTTATATCGATCGACCGACTAAAACCTGCCTATATTATTAACGAGGATACTTCAGAGGATTCATCATCATCATCATCATCATCGTCATCTCAACCACCAGCGAGGAAGCTTGAAAACCCATCATCTACATCAACCCAGATGAAACCTATTTTAAAAACTACAAGACATGGGCGAGTCGTCACGCCTCCGGTATGCTTTCGCTAGGGGGAGAGTGATGTAGCAGCCAGGCTAATCAACCCTAAACCGTTATAAATAATGTTACCCTGCTGCTACCATAACGCAAAAGGTGAAGATCTAAAGAAAACATTTATTTCCTAATCACCCCCGGCTACTGAGATACTGCGGGCTGCATATCGATGCGAGATAATTTGACGTATATATATTTAACGTTCTAATACAGAAACAAGAAACAGCTGCAGATATCATCAGCACCACATCGTCTTCACACGCCGGCTATCTTCACGCATCCGTCGACCTTTTTCGAGCCGTTTCTTCAACGCCGCAGCTTCGCTTCTTCTTGCTTTTCCGGAGATGTGTCCTACGCCTCCGCCGCTCGGCAATTACGCGCGCGCGCCGGTCTGCATCACTTTTATAGCTCCGTCCAGCAACGCAGCTACGAGAAACGATCCACGAGTCTAACGCCGGCAAATGCAGCGCGACACATAATAGTTGTACATAATATTTTTATTAATCTTTATTGGTCAAAATGTATGAATTGTAATTGGCTAAATAAATAATAAATTATTATTTACTTAGCCAATTACAATAATACATAATTTTAGACCTATTTCTGTACTACCAAAACTTAGTAAGATTTTTGAAAAAATTATTCTTGATCAAATGTTAAATTTCTTTAATATAAATAATTTACTTCATAAAAATCAATTTGGTTTCATAAGGGGTCGCTCGACAACTGATGCCGGTATTGAGCTGATTAAATATATCTTTAATGCATGGGAGAATTCACAGGATGCTTTGGGTATATTTTATGACCTATCCAAGGCCTTCGATTGTGTTCACCATGAAACATTAATCAGGAAACTTCAACACTTGGTGTAAGAAGTGATGCTCTTAAATTAATTATTTCGTAATTAAGTAAGATAACGCAAAAAAAAATTCATTAACAGTATGAGCTCTTCCGGGTCGATGGTACAAATGGGCGAGCCTCAAGGCTCAATTCTCGGCCCCTTTCTGTTTCTTGTGTGCATTAATGACTTACCTTACATAGTAGGGGATAACCATAATATAGTATTATTTGCAGATGACACTTCTTTAATTTTCAAATTAAGTCGATAATTACTAAAATATGACGCATAACTATAGTGTATGTAAGATACACTAGCGATTGTAACTCAGTGGTAAGAGCGGCAAATTTTCAACATGAAGTACAGCAATTTATTTCCGAGGGCATTACCTATAAGATTCATAATTCTTACTTAAGATGAGGACTATTATGATGACTTTATTCTATTATCTTGTATATTAAAACAATTTATTGGTCATAAAAATATTTATTTTATAGTTGAAACTGAACACGCGTGTGGTTCTCTTCACCAAGTGTACCTAATAAGACTGATCGCCGAAAAATATTTGATCATACGCTGTTATCATATAGCTAAATTAGATAATGTATAAAGTGATGCAAGCTCAAAACGTAAATTAATTAAAAAACAAATTCAAAGAGAGGGCCAATAAATTAGTAGTTACAACCATTTAATGGTAAATAATGATAGGTTGAAAATAGAAGAGATTACTGTGTTTCTGGGGGTGACCTTAGATGAAAAGCTTCAATGGGGAACCCATATATCAACTCTTCCTGGCACATCAATACAGGACGGAATAATTCTTCTTAAAGGATCTATTAAATTGTAGAAACGCTGTGGGATAAAATTTTACGGTAAAGGGTACCTGCGGGATAAATTATTTAACTATGACGCAGGCAAAGCCGCCAGCCAACCTCTAGTATTTTTATAAGTCGATACTATTCGTAAAATAATAAAACATATTTTGTAAATGCGTAATTGATTTTTATTTGAATATATTTTTCTTTACAAAAAAAATTAGATTCTAACTCAACAGACAACTAAACACACAATTGAAATCACCATATTAAAATATTATATGTAATTTATGATTTTATTAACATGACAATTATACAATTTTTCCCCATTTTATCGGGATAGATTCATTAGCTGGTATCTCCCAGATCAAATGACGTTGGTGTAATAGCGGCTCTTCACGTTGGCCAACATAGTGGCCAATGTGTTGGCCGTAGATAGAGGATTGACAGATACTATGTCTATGGTGTTGGCAGAGATATTGGCCAAGAAATTGTGATCGCGTCCACAAGTTGGAAGGTCGTTCAGTTTGCTTCGGTTCAGGCCAATGTGCGGACGAATTTATTAAAATGATTATTGAAGCGCTAACTGTGGTTTATTTATTCACAGCATACCACTATTTTTTTATTTAATTTTCAGTATTTTTAATATTTAATATTTTTAATATAAACTTTTAATATTTCTTTATTATACACTAACGTTATACAGATAAGTAAACTATATAAATATTAACACACCTAGGCATAGGTATAATTAATACTTTTACAACTAAGGCCTGGAAAATATTCGAAGTCTGTCTATGAAACTGTTATAAAATTTTATTAAATTATTATATAATTATAGAATAAAACTTAATAATAATAATAATAATAATAATAATTTATTTCGTCAAACATTAAAGTTACATTATAAGATCAGTGATCGAGGTCACCTAGTAAGCAAAATAATGCCTGTAACAGGTGACTTCGCTCTTCCATAGCTAAAAATTATAGTATTATTAACGACATAAAGTAACTAATAGGGAATAATAAAGACAGTAAAACCATGATTTTAGTATCCTACTTTTTAATTTGATTTTAATATATATTATATATTATAGATTTTAAGATATTTAATAAATCAATTAATACATCAATAAATAAATTAATACATCAATCACTACTACGTGAATGTGTATAAGATAAGGGTGATCAAAAAGAAATGGAAAAAAGAAATTTTATTTCTTGACGGCTCCGTGGCGTATTGGCTTAGGAATAAGTTGCTGCCCTGGGTAATGTTGTTGAAGATTACTAAGTTTGAAATGCTTTTCGATACAATAATAGGAAATATACATGATTGTTTTATAATTAATAATTGGTAACTAAATAGTGACGTTTACTAGATAACAGAGGGCGCTTATTACAATAAAAATAAATGTTCTAGAACAATCTACTAGAAATAATAAAATTTAAAGATTATTCGGTATATATATATGTTATATTTACGATAATAAATCGATATCACGTTCATTTTTTGCTCCATATCGTGACTTACAATATCTTAATGCACAACCGGGCATATTTTCTTTAAAAATATTTTTTAAATATATGAAACGCATGCGTCTTGACTTTTTGACGATGTCATTAAGACTAAACGACAAAATTCGGAGGTATATCCTATAGGACATAAGTTACAGACGACGATTTTGCTACTGATGTCCAGTCTATTATTACTACTACTTAAACTTAATGTCTTTGGATATATATATATATATATATATATATATATATATATATATATATATATATTATCATTAAAATCACCATTACAACCCTGTAACTTCATATTTGCCCTTTGAATGAGTTTTTCCAGAAAAATAAATTAAATGTCTTTGGATTTGGATGTAAATAATACAACAGACTTCGGCATATTATGTCAAGTTTAGTTCCCGGTACGGACGGCGCTTCAAATCGTTATAAGCTAAGCATTTTGTATGGCATTGCCATTTTAAGTAGGTATAATTATAGAACAGGATTGATTGATTAATGGCGGCTATTCACGTTGGCCAACATAGTGGCGAATGTGTTGGCAGAGATATTGGCCAAGAATTTATGATCGCGTCCACACGTTGGAAGATCGTTGAGTTTGCTTCGGTTCAGGCCAATGTACGGACGAATTTATTAAAATGATTATTGATGCACTAACGGCTGCTGCAGTTTATATTATTCACAACATACCACCACAACGTGAATGTGTATAAGAAAAGGGTGATCAAAAAGAAATGGAAAAAATAAATTTTATTTCTTGACGGCTACATGACGTAGTGCCTTAGCAATGAGTTGCTGCGCTGGGGGCCACGGGTTCGAATCCCGCACGGAACAAGTATTTGTATAGCCTGCAAATAATTGCTCCGGGTCTGGATGTTTGTCCTTATGCAATTTATGTTTGTAAACTGCCTCCACGATAATAAATATATTTTTTTTAAAACAAGCCTTGAAAGACTTGTATTTTACAAACAATTTTCGGCTTGGTAGGGCACTGTAAAGCTTTTCCATTGGTCATTGTTACTGCCATTAAGTAGAAACTAGTTACGATGCGTGCATATAAAATTTAAATCAGGTGCGTGCGATCACTCTGGGAGCTCGTAGCAAATTGAACGTGCGCCCAACGTGTGGACGCGGCGGCCAATACTCTGCCAAAACCCTTTGATCTTTTGTAAAAAACCGACACCACACGGATCTCGCGCCATCTTGTGGGCCATCATTCCAATACATACCAACGTAAGCATAAACACCCGCTCTACACGATGGCCATCGTAATTTCCCTACACATTCGCCAGGATGTTGGCCAACGTGAAGAGCCGCCTTAAGATACTAAGTCTATGCCTCTCGCTAGAGAGTAGTATGTTCCTTGGTCTATGCCAAAGACGACAATGTTATATAGGGAAGTCTATGCCATTCCAGCGTACTTGTATATATAGAGGTCAGTGCCCTGATGGCAAATATAATTTCCATTGGTAAAATTGCTAGAGTTGACTGTACCGCATTTGACACATCATAAAACATGCTGAAAAATAACCAGTCTGATAACAACTTAAGTGATGATTTAGAATAAAATTTAAAGGAGACAATTTCTTTTTGTATGGAGAATGGGCCCACCACGAACTTCAGAGAAGTTTAATGAAATGTATGTCGATTTATTTCTTATAATCTATAGATTACAAGGAATAAATGAGCAATTTTATTTGAATTTTATACCCACATCCACACATCTTAGTTTTGGTATTTTTTTATTATAATTTTGCGTGTCTTTCACAAAAAAAAACATAATGTAAAACAAATTAAAAAAAAACAATCACTGGAAATAAAATCTATTTTTAAATACGTCAATATTCATAGTATTGGTCAATAATCAATATTGCAATCTATGTTTCAGTCATAAGCCCGGAATGCCATTTTGATTGAATAGTTCAGTAGATTGGGATAAAGTGTGAAGAAAAATCGACTTTATAAATATGATAACTTATCATATTTATAAAGTATTGATAACAAAATCAAGTGTACATTCCGGCAATGTGAGTAGCGAAGGCATTGCGTTTGACGATTGTCACATCACAATGCAAGCATATCTTCTACAACGCGAGCATTGGCGAGCATTTCATTACAACACATTTGACGGATGACGGCTCCGTAGCGCAGTGGCTTGGCAATGAGTTGCAGCTCGGGGGGCCGCGGATTCGAATCCCGCACAGAACAAGTATTTGTAAGGCCTACAAATAATTATTCCAGGTCTGGGTGTTTGTTCTTGTGCAATTTGTGTTTGTAAACTGCCTCCACGATACAGGAGAAAATCCTAGTGTGGGGGTAATGTATAAAAAAAATAGCCATCTTGTGGCGCGTCATTTCGCGTCATGTTTGTAGTCATGGTATAACTAAAGTGACCATACTTCCCGTTTTGAACGGGACTGTCCCTTTTCTCGGTCACCTGTCCCGTTGTCCCCAAATAAAGCTCCGGGACACAACATTGTCCCGTTTACCGAAACCGTGCGAAAATTCAAAACTATGAAGTTTGTCAGACGTCACGTCAGTGCGAGAGCGGGACTGACCAAAAATAACCGAATGGGATAATTTAAATGTTTCCGCAAAAACTCGTTGGATGGAAGTATGGGTTGGGTTTAGAATCAAGTCGCCTGAATTTGAGGAGTCTGTCACTGTGGGGGGCTGGGTCAAGGGGGCTTATCTCAAGCTACCCCATGCAATTTTAGCTGCCGGAGCTGCATCAAAATATTTATTATTATTTTCTAAAAATATTCATAAATCACTAATTAATACCTGAAACGGACTTTTTGACATTGACAGTAATCAATAACAGATATACTCGACCAAAGAGAATATAATCACTACGTTTATACTCGATTTCACGACTCGCGTCATAAGGTAAGCGTCATTCCGTTGCTTCCGAGTTTACGTGAACGTGCTCCTTATTGTTATTATCTGCCTCCTGTTTTTGAACGACTTCGCTACTCCTCTGAAGACCGATTGCTTGCTATTTTACGACGTTTTTGGAAATGGTGGAAGTTAGTATTTTGGTGTTTTATTTGGTGCAAGAGCGAGCGAAGCGAGCTCGGGACTTGGGGTACCCCGACTCGGACAGGTTAGGTTGGAAGGGGATGGCGGAGTCGAGTGAGCGAGCGAAGCAAGCGAACAGACCCCTCTATCCCCTTTGTAACTACAAAGGGGATAGAGGGGTTTTTTATAAACCATCCAGAAATAGCTCTCTCCCTCCACAAATCAGGTTTATAGTGTCAAAAACATTACGAAAACATAATTTCAAAATGAGATTTTTAAAAATTTATAAAAAAAACTAAGCACGTCCGGCAGGAAATGAAAGTGGGGGGTAACTCTACAACTCCTCTTCTGAGGAACTTTGCTTTAATGAAGCTGGTGAACTGGTGACTGATTTTTATTGTTCACAATTTGTAATAATTAAAATTAATGTTAATACTAATTGTATAAAGTTAGGTACAGTTTTTCGAAATAAATAACATTAAAAAGTTGTGTTTATTTTTATTGTCCCATGTCCCGTTTTGAGAATAAATAAATGGTCAGTTTAGGTATAACGTAACATTCCTCGGTACGAAATGTAATG
This sequence comes from Parnassius mnemosyne, assembly GCA_963668995.1. Classification (NCBI taxonomy): domain Eukaryota; kingdom Metazoa; phylum Arthropoda; class Insecta; order Lepidoptera; family Papilionidae; genus Parnassius; species Parnassius mnemosyne. Next base: position 17,886,955 of record CAVLGL010000068.1, on the reverse strand, counting down.
TCATATTGCATCACTTTAAAATGCACTGTTTTTTGTATCTCTATTATCTAGTTTAAAATCAAATAACAATAGCACCCAAAGAGAATATAATCAACTACGTTTAATAGCACCATGTAACACAAAAGCAGGCCACTTAAAACAGTTACCATATTCTGTTTGAGATTAAATACTTCCAATTAGTGATGGCAACTCGAGTTCCGCTTAACTCGTGTAACTCGAGTTGGATCTTCCTAACTCGAGTTTGGGCTGATGAACATGAACGGATCAAGTGAGCCAGCAAAAGAGTAAGAGCGTGATTCGTTCATTGTATGTGCGCTTTGTGTTTCAAAGAGTATTTAGCTACAACCAAAACAATTTGTTAGGTATTTAGAATTTTATAATAGCTAAGTTACATATGGTATTTAATTTCTTTTATAATTTTGATTAATAATGATCAATTTAGTTATGTAAGTCACATAACTACTAAATGTAACATTTAACTAACAATAAACATTTTGAATTACATGGAAGAGTCATTCTGCAGCACTGTGATTGCAGCACGAATGGGTCTGCTCGACCAGGGTAAGACCATGCTCTCACATTACCAACGTAAAATAGCGGCTTAATGCTACTGTGTTTCGTATTATAAGAGTAGAGAACCGGAGACCCTAATACAGGAAACAAGCAAACAAGGCATTCCATCTCAGTCCTCATGTGTGATAACGCATTTTGCATGCGTTTGCATTTTGATTTTTAAATTGAGGATAAATGTAGATGTCAATGACCACAGCATCCACTTACCATCAGGTGGACTGTGTGCTCGTTTTTCGCTCTTAATCTTTATTAAAAAAAGGAAATTGAATAAATTTGAATTTATTTAAGAATATTTTGTCTGTGATATTTAAACTATTAATAGCTTATGTACCTACATCTTAAAGCTAGGCTAATATTGTTTCATGAAGACTGCTATATAGCTAGTTTTGTTGTTAAATGCGGGTACTTATTATAACTAAGACTTAAACAAAATTTGTAATCAAATCATTTACTCTGTTTCGTACTGCTAACTCGAGTTGCGTAACTTGAGTTTAAACTCGAGTTGCGTGAATTTCAACTCGAGTTAACTCGAGTCGTAATTTTTCCGAGTTGGTACATCTATATCCTATTTAGCTTGCTGTTGACAATACATATTTATTTATCTATGATTTTATCCGTTAGGACAGTATTCAAAACAATAACGACGCTTTTAACGCGATTTGCTAGTTCTAAAACATAAAAAGTTGTAAATAATATGTATAAAAACAAAATCAAAGCTTAAGTTTTTAATTATAATGGTGTAACCTTAAATTCTGTAAGAATTTTATTATCCGTAAAATATGACTGACAGTGAAGACGACTTACTATCATATAATGCTTCTAGTGTGCAAAATGTGGGGACGGTATGTTTTGAAATATCTAATAATTGAATTTATGATCAAAACAGTTTTATAAAAACTGTCCGTTTATTATTATTAAAATTAAATCTTTAATATAATAAAACTTTATTTTTCAGACGATTCATGCCAAAGGCCCAAATAATAATACAAACATTAGTAGTTTTCATTTTAGAAATAATTTTCATACATCGACAATGCACCCCCCATCGATTATGCTCCCTCGAAATTTTGAGCGTCAAAAGTATGGAGATTTTGATCAACGTAGCCTTTATTATAGAAGGGAAACTTCACCAATGTCCTTGCGAAGTGTGCCAGACTTAGGACCGCGCAATTTTCAAATTCCTTATAATTATCGTGGTGCGAGCTATCAACGATCTATTTATAATGGCAGAAGCGGTTCACCAACCTCTGTAAGGAGCATAGGTGAGTTTAAGCAGTCTTGACCAATATTAAGTAAAATATTTATTAATTATTTTAATTATGATTAGATTATGATAGGCTGTTTTCCGCAACTCCATGTCTGAGTGCATATTTTACGTGTAGGCAGGAATAATGTGATTATTCGAGTCATAAAATCTCCCTGAAGAAGTTAAACAGCCCTTTGATGTTGGGAGCAATTTTAGGGAGTGGTCTCGGTGTGCCGAGGTGTTTAGCCATGTTTCTTCCTCCCCCACATATGCCCTGCACATGGGAACTATCTGTAACACCTATGGTAAACAAATATTCCTGTAATAGCACTTGATACTATCCTGATCTGTGACTTGTTCAATCTCATTAAAACCTTGGTTAATGACTTGTTTATTTCTGGCAGGGCCTCCCTAGCTTGTCTACAGTCTACTAGTTTTTTCCATAGCTGAGCATGTTGATTAATAGAGTTTCTATATACCAGTGAACTGAAAATGATTGGTTCCAGCCCTATAGTGGCCAGAGACGATCCTCTCCTAGCCAGTTCGACTGCTGCATTTTGCCCCTGGATTCACTGTGTCCCTTGATCCATTGTAGAATCACATTGTTGTGTTAACATACCTCATTTGGTTGTTGATGGCATTCATATATTAGTCCCATGTTCACCACATTGCAACTCAGAGCCGTACTGCCTTGCTCTTGGTCAGTACTCTGTATATTTTTACAAGCTTTTTTTTTATTTTGATATATGTATTTATAAATACTTATTGGTTGTGATAGAAAGAGATATTTGTTTTCAACAAATTACTATATTGCAAAGATGTGAAGGAAATGCATTTGAAATAAAGCATAGGGTGGATGCCCCCTAATGCCAGCCATTTCACCTTTTTATTTCAAAAAATAAGGTTTCTTATGGTTTTAACTATAAATATTGTCAACTAAAAATGTTTCGAAATTAGAGGAAAGTATATTCAACGCCAACAAACAAGATGGGAAGACGACTTAAAACTCATTCATTCAGATCATTGGAGAAGGGTAGTGTGGGACAGGTCCTAGTGGAAAATGTTAGAGAAGGCCTAAACCAAAAGGCAAACCTAGCTTCGGGACATATAACAAACAAAAACATGTCTAGTATTCATATTTAACCGAGAAGTTCAGAATAAACAGGCTTATTATTATTATTATATTTTAAATATTACCACAGTTATAAAATTATCAGTTAAATTTATAATTTAAAATTAAAAATTTTATACAGCCGACTTCAATATAAGAATGACTCAAAAACTATTGGTCTGACCTTGATCAAATTCATATGGGACCACACGAGAAGTACCAGATTTCAAATAAAAACACAATCATCGAAATCAGTTCACCCAGTAAAATGTTATGAGGTAACACACAAAAAAAACATACAGTCGAATTGAGTACCGTCTCATTTTTGGAAGTCAGCAGAAAATCAAAACAGACGCAAGGGATAACGCTAATTTTCCTATTTTTTTGATAAGTTATGGTATGGTCTAATTAGGCTTATTTTACTTATTATCATCTTTAGGCTTTGTTAGTTGTATGAATATGACTGTAAACATAGTAATGCAGTTATTTTTTAATAAGTTTTTTATTTTCTTTTAGTAAGAATTAATGGGGCTGTAAGTAATTAGATATACTATATGTTTGGAGTGCATAATGACACATTAAGCTCTTCATTATTCCATCCAGTATTAGGTTTTAGGGTAACAAATAAGAAGTATAAATCAGGGTCGTCATAAACTGAAATAAATATTATTAATTATAATGTCTGTTTAGGCCCAAATATGGTAATTTTGAAACGCCAACCAATAGCGTTGACTCGGCACATCGCCCGATGGTGTGAGGTGAGGTAAACGCCGCCGGGGGGGGGGGGGGGGTGCCGCTTGCAGTCGCTCGACGCGCGGGCTGACGACAGTAGCTTTAGTTTGTCTAAGTTGTACGTTCGTGACAAGAGGCTTATATTGAATTGGCCTGATTAAAGTAATTTCGTTTGAAAGTAATTGCGCCAATTATATAGTGATTGCGTGTTGAAGTGCATTTTGCAATATTTAACTTGCTTGTGTGACGTGGAATCTTGCGCGCGCGCCGAATAGAGATACGGTCTGGAATTTGAAGCTCGCATTCCATTTCGAGGGCGTGGCCCGGTTCATTGTTTTTTTGGAAATAATTGTTTATTTGTACCGTCGCGTTAAGAGTCTTTTGTGTATTGACTCTGTAGTTAGTTTGCGTGTCAGCTAGGTTGATTTTGAATTCTTATTGCGGCGTAGTATTTAATATCGTACGAAGAAATTTAGTTGTTGTTTGTAACGCTGAACTTTGTGACTCGAGAAGAGATCGCGTTAGTTCCCTATTTGTAATTTGGTGATAAATGAATCCGGAACATTGAATGTTGAACTTTGAACTACTGTTCGTTACTTGTGTCGGGTATCACGTATTTGATATTACGATGAACGTTGAATTAGTTGAGTTGAAGTTAGTTAAATGTACAATAAAGTTGATAGACTGAAATAGTGACATGAAGAAAGAAGTTGTCACTTGGTGACGCCTGCTGGAGTGATGCAGCATTGTGGGGCAGCATAGGACCAGGTCGCTGCCCGGGCACCTCAGTTGGGCCTGTTCACATAAATAAACACTACTACACACCACTTTACATGAACCTACACCTACCTACGGCCTGACCGAGCCTTGGGGCGGTCTGAGCTTCGGATCCAGGTACATACTATTTATTTACCTAGCCTTATCTCTATTGTGTAGTATGATAGATCAATTGTCCATAGGCATTTTGTGCCCCACCCTTAGTTGTCCGTCGAATCTTCCGCTGATGGGCCTTGGGATATTTGACCTTTGTTGGAGCAGCTAGGGGCGCGTACAATGTCTATGCTATAAAATTGGTTTTTAAATTGAAAGTTTAGCAAAATATGTAGGTACTTGCTTTTCTATCATACATTTGTTGTGTATTAAGAACACCTTATATTTTCATTATTTTTTGAGAAAGATAAGCAGAAATAATTACAACATAGTACATAAACGAAAAACTCGTGAAGCAAAGCAGCTCAGGACAGTGCTTTGTGGCAAGCTGTAGAGGAAATCATATTCTGCAGTGGACTTTTGAATAGCGCCAATTTCAACATTGAATTTTCAATGTTGAAATTGGCACTAAAAGGCTGGTAATAGGGACATCCACTCTATTCATCAAATTCAGTGGACACAAAGAATACTTCAAAATCACTTGTAGCAATCTAAACGAATACATTTTAATTATGGCCTTATTATTTTAATATGATAAAACATTGCTTTTATTAAAATCAATGAATAGGAAATGTAACATATAAAAAATGGCGTTTAAGGAGCTTAAGACTGCTGAATAACTTTAATAGCTTTTTGATAATTCAAAAAAATAGACACATCAAATACTGTTCCTTGAAGCCCGCCTTCACCTTGTATGTTTAAGTATGTTAGATGTCTTACGGTTAGGTTATAGTAATGTTTGTTACATGTGCTTTGTAACATAACGTAACATAAACACTCACGCCTGTCACCCAGAGGGGTAGGCCGAGATTATGGACTTCCATTTGGCACGATCCTGACACACCTCTCTCGCTTTTTCCACATCCATATACCTACGCATACACGCTCGTCGGTTAAAGGTACTCTTGATTTGGCCCATTTTTAATATATCGCCATTTTGGTCGATAAACTTTGTATCTTATTTTATATAATAATAATAATAAAAGCCTTCATTCAGACAAGTATTGGTTGATACATTCTTCCATATTTCCTTAAGAACTGATTTTGCCTCAACGACATATGCTGTTTGAAAAACACAACATTTCTTAATTATAGTAACCAGGCACAAGTGGCAATGGGCCAGCCATATAGCTTGATGAACCAACAACTGATGGGGAAGAAAGATTCTGGAGTGGCAGCCTCTTACTTATAAAAACCCTCAAACGTAGCCTTAAGCCTCTTACAAAGTGTATGGCGGCCCCTACAATATGGAATGACAACCTAGTAAGACATGCAGAAAATCAATGGATGCAGGTACTTAAGGGCCATGTGTTGTGGCATTACTTGATGCTTGAGAAAAAGGCTGTAATGAGTTCTAGTGTCAAGCTTTAGCTACATAGTGACACCGTGTCTTACACCTCTCTACAGTTGGAAAGGTCCCGTACAGTGTATTTTGCAAAATGCAAGGCTTTAAAGATATCTTAACACACTATCTCTACCTCCTTATCGGGGTGTGCCAAGGTTGGTGCATAAATCAAATACCCAAAGTGATTCTGAGAGTATTAACAACGTAACAAGCTTTTTTTTTTAATAGAATAAGGGTAACAAACAAGCACACATTCCATGTGATGGCAGGTGGATGCTCATAGACCACATACATCCATCCTCAATTAAGAAACAAAAATCAAATTGTCACTCCAGAGTACTAAGATGGAATGCCTCATTTCCATTAAAAATGGTCTTGGTTCTCTACACTTACCACATGAAAGACAGCAGCATTAAACTGCTATTTTGCGATTCTTTGGGAGTGTAGTCCTTCACCAGTCAAGTCCATCCGTGCTACAACCATAATATAACCGCAGCGTGACTCTCCCACGTATAGAGGTTCCCAGAATTGAGCATAACGTCTTCCTCCCCTCTCATCGCACCTCAAAAAATTCTATAACATCTTAGCGCAACTTGTCTCTTTTCCCAGTTCCAGAAATTCCAGTTTCTTATCCGTCTTCAGGGTTTTTCCAGGTCGAGCTGTCGAATGTGGCAACTAAACCTCTTCTGGAAATACATTGCAGTCCATTGCCCCGTCATTACCATAGTCGCCACCAAAGATAGTAGTGTCTGGGACTGGGCGACCATTTTACACTATCTACTGTAGCAATATAATTTATTAATAAATGCTCTCCAAAGTGAATTTCGGCTACGGCGGTCTACATCTACGTAATCATATTTTTTTGTGCAAGCAGCTATGCAGTTCTCGAAAGACCAGTATCACTTAAGATCTATTGTAATTGCTGCTATGGCTACAGTTCACTCCTAAGCCCTATGTCGTCAATGAATGAAGAGATAGCTTAGCTCTGAGCAATATTCCTTCTTCTGGACTAAGTACATAGTTTCCCAGATGAGTGTTACGTTTGCGCATTAAGGGTGCACAATTAGTTAGGATATGCTTTTTTCCGTTAAGGAATAGAATCGGTACATCCTTGAGTTGCTTAGTACAAGGATAGACATGTGCTTTTTTAGACAAGTGTCCAGTCAGGGCTATTGCCAGAACGCAATTTATTCTTACTTAATTGCAGGGCTTCTGAAACGAATTATGAGCCCGGATTGAGGTTTTAGAATGTTTTAAACCTAGTGTATCAGACAAATGTTAAGTTTTGTTACTTATTGTGATAGAGAGTTTCATCAGACCAGGCTTTTTAAGATTTCACAAACTTCGGGTCCAAATTGTATACTGTTTGAGTCCTCCTGTGCGAGCTTGTAGGCAAGTTAATTGCCTACTATAATTGCATGATCCGGAACCTATCCCAAAACGACCCTGTTGTTACTCAAGGCGTTTAGAAAATTCACATAGTATCCAACTAGCTTCGAGGTCACTAAGTTGTATGTACTTGTACTATGTATGTTGTATGACTCAGAGTTTATATAGATAATATGGTTGAGATATTGTCTTTGCATGTTGATTGCAATTTCTGTCTAGAAGATAGAGTTGAATTTTCAAGCTTAGAATGGATTTGGGGCGTTCCCCATAAATTTTTACCCATGGGTAAACCAATAAGGCTACTGACCTCACAGATAACCTATCTATTCAGCCAGTCTTTTCTGGAGGTAGATGTAAACATATTTTAGTGCACAAGCACAGATGTACTCCCCGTTCCTTTAATCTCATATTCCGATGAGACGGCACGAGCGAAGAGAGATCAGGCGCGGCATCAACAACTTTACGTACGTACCGAGCACGCTTCGAGGTGAAGCACCACCAACTTCCAGACTCTGGACTGCTACAGCGAATTTCTTGACAAAAAATCTCAAAAATTGATTTTGGCCCAACCCTGGATTCGAACCCGGGTAACCACGTAGGTCAAATGGCCTCAGCTTGGGCTGAAGTTGAAAGTGGCGTACCGCGGTATACTCTCTCCTATCATCTTCTCAGTTTTTATAAACTAAACTTGATCACTCATAATCTTGACTGCTCATACCATCTGTATGCCGTTGATCTGCAGCTATATATGCAATGTGGCGTTGAAGATCTACATCATGGAATTCACAAAATAAACCAAAATTTAAACACCATTAAAGAAACTGTTACCAAACGGTTTTAGTGGGTAGCAAAAGGCTAGGATTTTAATCTAGTAGACTTACCTCCTATTTATTATCATAACATTATTATTCCATATAGTAAGTCTGTTAAAAAGCCTTGGTCTGTATATTGTTCGCTCTCTAAACTGGAAAGTTCATTAGCATGTACTCTGTATGTGTATTAGCATAATATATTTTAAATGAATTTACTTACAATATTATATCATAATCTATTTTGTTACATATAATTCGTATTTACTTTAGTTTCTCTTCTTTTACTTTTTTTGCTATCAAAATGCCCTATTTTTCAAACAGATAGGCCCCGCTTCTCGCCTTTCCCTAGTCTCTTAAGTTGATTGTATATTATTTTATAGTACATTCCTTTCTAAAAGATTCCTATTTCATGACCATATTGTATTTTAGGTGTAAGCATTTAAAAGTCATTTCACAACTTATTTTTTCAGAAATAAACCTTTAATAAAGTTTATACTAATGAATTTGATATTGTTTTAGACACAAATGCTAGTGTTAGTGCTACTGATATTGCACTCGCATTTAAAAACGGAAACTTCAATAAACATGATTTACGTTTGATAAAGGATGCCTATAATAAATTTTTAAAAATGAGATTACGGAAAAGAATTGAGAAAAGACGTAACCATACACTGTTTTTGAAAAGTACACGACGTAAAACTGATGATGATTCAGGAGAACAAGGAAGTGATTCATCTATAAGTAGTGATGACTGCAGATCAATAAGAACTGCTATTTATAAAGAGAACATTCCCCATTATAAAACACTTAATACACGTCGGACAAATATTAGAACAATTATAAATGAAAGTAATATATATAGGGACTGTACAGATAATATAAGACAAAATCATTTTAAGAATTTGTTTTCTGTTGGCACACCTGCTTCGCATAATGCAAATCAACAAAAAACCCAAAATATGTCTCCTGAAAAAAGTTCTTTTATAAAAGATAGATTTCAAAAAAAAATCCTCCTACCTTCTCAAAGATTTAACAAGCATGCTAATGGCATTACATTCCCAGAAGCTTCAAATTCAGAAAACACAGATAAATATAAAGAAAGCTGTAACAACAAACGAGTAATAATGCAAAAAAAGGGACTAATCAACAATAAAAATCAAGAAATAGAAAGTGAACAAGAAGAAATTTTTTCAGAAATAACTGCTAGTGAACATATTAATTCTTGTTATAAAAGAAATTTGGATGTAGATGATTCACAAGGCAGTGCTTATAAGAAATGTAAAGTGTCGAAATCTCATGTACCAAAAGGATGTGTTAAAAATGTGCATAATGATGCAGAAATTGATTTTGTATTTGCAAAGCCAAAGATGCCTGTAAAAAGAGTGGGAAATACAAAAAGAAAAAATCCAAGTCCTGAAAAACTGCTTGCCAAATCATCTCAGCTTCTTACTGGTTCTGTGGAACATAGTAATGATAAATTATCAGTGGCTAATAATCAATTATCAGTAGCTAATAATCAGTTGGTACAGTCGTCTAATAAGCCTCCTAAAGATAGCGACAATTTAGAAAAAGTGTCTGCTAACACTGAATCCATGCAAATAAGTCAATTAAATGACGACATATCTATGAGGCCAAGCTTTATTAAAAGAAAGTTATTTACCCAAAAACTTGATGTTGCTGAAAACAGAAACATTAGTGACACTTCTCAGACAAGTAGTCCCCAAATCAAAACGAATGGTTACAAAGAACGAACAAAAACAAGAAAGCTAGCCACATCACAATCATGTTTAAGCCGTGATGTACTGGTAGATGATAACAATCTTTTAGATCTAATCCACAAAATAGTACCAGCAGACCAAATGAATGTAACAAATGCTACTAACAAAACTGGCGGAGTTAACAGAAACAGTCAAGTGGATCCTGATGACAAATGGGATGTCACCTCAGTTATTTCTACTTGCAACGACAATGATTTCAGTGACACATATACTGATGAGGAAGTCTTTAAAGTTGAGAAAAAAAGTGAGACTAAGCCCAAAAACAACTTACAAGTACAGACTAAACTAACATCTAATTGTAAAATTGTGGTAAAAAATGTAGCACAAAGTTTAAAAACTAAAACAATACCACCCAGTAAGCAAAGCAGTGTCAATACAACTAAAGGTCTGTATATTCCAAAATTTAATTTGTGTTTCTTAAAATGGTTATGTTTTAATTTTTTCAATCACTTTTCATGTGATGACTCGTCATTGATGAGGTACTTTTATGTTGTAAGAGTTACAAAACGAGCTCAGAGCCCAACTCGTGGTAAGTAAATGCTGTGACCCATAGACACCTACATCCTTAACAAGAATCCAAATGCAGCAGATGCTTTGTCGCCTCTGAGTCTAATATGGAAAGAGACCCAGACACCTGGAAAAGGTGTGTGGTTTTCTTTATCTACATACAGCAGCGTTATGCGAACATTTTCCGCCTGTATTCTGTGAGAGCCCACATATACAAATATTTATATAATTAAATAAGCTCTCATTAAGCTCTACAACTAACTTCTTATTCACCAGCCCTGGGTTGAAATTTCAGCTGAAGCCAATCCATTCCCTTCCATTTCAGCCTAAAAAAGTCCACTGCTGAGTGTAGGGCTCCCCCATATATTGACTCTTTGGAGGGATTTTGCCATAGTTGCCATGCTTGGCAGGCGGTTTGGCAACTGCAGTATTTTTTGTTATTTTCAGTTGTTATCAGGAAAATTCTGCTGCCCATCTCCTGTGTCAGTTTGCCTCTGCCGCCTCTTACGACACCGTCGGGACGATATATAAAGCCAATAGCTATGAAAAATAAAATTGTTTGTGTCTTAGTCTGGTTATGTTATAATTTTCCCCTGATACTACATCCTAGTCAATATAATCGTATCCCAGATGCATTCCCTTAGGACAAGTTAGTCGCTTTGTGCTCTTTGCACCATAATACCTCCTGCACACATTTTAAAAGTGTTCACAAATCTGCTGTGTTCTGAATACTTCTGAAAACTCTGTCAATAAAGCGATTTTTATATGAATAATTTAATTATACAATTTTCAGGTATCATCAAGGGTTCCAGCGACGCATTTTGGGAAACTGACTTTGAAAGTGATTTGGAAAATTGTGAAACAGTACCTCGAAATTTGAGTAATTCTAAGTCTAATATCATAGTTAACAAAAGTGAGTAATACATACACCACATAAAACTTATTACTTGGTGGAAAATCATTTTTACCTCACATCTCTTTTTTTACAGGTATTAATAGTGATAATAATTGCAAAAAACCTCATGATGTAACTCGAAAATGTAGTGCATTGGCTACACCTAAAGTTGGTGCAACAGTAAATAACTCTCAGAGAGACTTAAAAAACACAAATGTCTCTGCAAAAACAAACAGAACACCCAAAAAAAAGAAAAATGTTGATTCACCTGACTCTCAGCAAAACATATCCAATTGTAGTATACAAAATAGAAGTTTAAGATCCACCAGAAGCTCTAAGAATTCTGAAGAAAACCAGAAGGCTAATGAGTCTTCTTTAAAAACAGTTACTTTACTAAGTCATAGAATGGGTAAACCTAAAAGAACAGGTAAAACAAAATTAATAAACACAATTGAATCCCCTTCGCCAAAGGAAAAAGATATGTCTACATCTGAATTTAATATATCAATTAATAGTTTACGATCACGGCAAAAAAAAGACAAGATAAATGAAAAAATACTTACAAGAAATGCTTATACAAGGAATAGGTCAGGCTTGAAAGGAATATAGGCTCAATTACTACTAATAAATAAAAGTCTGTAAAATTCACGAAACTATATACATTTGTTTTAATTTATTACAAATAACGTGGAAAAGTTTTAAAACTTTACGAGTTTTTTTTTTATAGTCTAAGATTACTTTATGAGAATTCATTAGTCCTCAGAGTGTAAGTGATACTCACACTTGTTCTTTAATTTGATGTTACAATACAGAAATGAAATGTGCCAAATATTTTTCACATAGCCAGCACTTTTAGAGTTGTGTTGATAAACGTGAAATATCCCTAGACAGTGTTGATGTGTGTATAACATAGAGTAACATGGGCCAACGGTGGATTCGGAGGGGAGTAGCCATAGTGTTTTTCCGATATAGAACTGTGTCATTTTTTGCGAGGGGGAAATCTGCGTAACCAAAAACAATCGTATGTCATTACGAAACACACATAACACTAGACTAACAAATTCACACATAAGTACATTATAACACTATTGTTCGGTGACAGCGATAACCGACAACTCAGATACAGACTCGGATTAGTCGGTCGACCGATCCGCATATTGTATGAGGCCGAGCGGCCTATGTTGGTAAACAAATCTGGAAAAACACGGCCGTTATTATTGTAATTTTTAAGTTTAACCCTTTCGCTGTCCCGTGCACTATATATAGGTCATTGCTATTGTCTTACTATTGTGTCTGAAAACCGGACAGTGAAAGTGTTAAAAACAAGTAAATAACAATAATGAGATTAAAAATTATTTACAAAGGAAAGGTACGCCATTTTTTGTAAAATTGACGTGGCGACTCTCTTTTTGAAAAAACTGAACAATTCCGCATTTTTGTAGCACGTAGATTCAGCCGCGGAACTAGATGTAGTCTAGTGAGCAGTGCGGCTGGAACTAGTTTTATTGTACGCACAGGACCGCGTGAACTTGTACTTTGACAAAGGGGAACGCTTGCGTATGGCTACTCTTCCGGTCCGCCATTGACCCGTGTTGCCCTATGTTATACACACAACACTGTCTAGAGATATTTCACGCTTATCAGCACAACTCTAAAAGTGCTGGCTATGTGAAAAATATTTGGCAAATTTCATTTCTGTATTCTAACATCAAATTAAAGAACAAGTGTGAGTATCACTTGCACCCTGGGGATTCATTATAAACTTAATCATGTATGTAGTAGATAATTCATACATTGCGGTTTATTACAGCTACATATTATATTTGTTACAGTTGATGCTTACACTGCAAAAATGTGAGTTTGTAATCGCAACGAAATATTTGAATGTGATATTTATTTTTATTATAAAACTGAAGTGATTATTAAATTACAATCCACCTGATGATGGTTGATGATGAAATGACTATTGCAGTCCTTTGATACCTGTAGCTAACTTCAAATAGAGAAAGCTACAGTTGTGTGTGTGCTCCCTATGCCTTCAGACTACGACATGCGACAGAAATAGGTGGAAGGGTGTGTGTGTATATATATATAAAAATTACGTGTCACGTTGTTTGTCCGCTCTTAAACTACTGAACTGATGTTAATAAAATTTTGCACACAGTGTGCAGTTCGGTCCAACTTGAGAGATTTTTATCCCGATAAGTGACCTCAATATTTTTTTATTGCGAATTTAAGGATTTTTAATAGGACAAAGGGTCGTCGGTATGGGCAGAACAAGGTCTACCTGGCCAACTAGTATATATATTGGAATATTATTGATATTATAAAACATGCCAATTCTACCGGAGAGAATTTTAATTTAAGTACTGTTTGTCTTCCCTTAATTCCGCCAAAGTTGAACTAATAATTACTTAGTTGCTTCTTATAAGTGAAACATATACAAGCTATATGCTAAGCCGGCCTTAGTTATTTGCGTCCCCATTCCTTTTTATTTAGTGCTTGATTACAATCCGACCAGATTGTAAATGTTGTAGCCCCATATTGTAAACAGGATTGGCTATGGTATCAAATTAATTCGTGGTTCAAGCCGCCACATGGGCTCATGGGCTTGTGGCCCACCTTTGACACTGACGGCCCAAGCCACTACCCGAGTCGCCTCTCCCTAAAAGCGCCACTAGTAGTAGGTGTTTTCATCAGACTTAAACTTACAATGGTTTTAAGTCGGTTCATTGTTTATGCGTTCGAAGATTTTATTTTAAAACAGTTTTGACATAATTGTAAATATGAATTATATTATATAATTTGCTGTTATATAATGCATTCATTATCTATTATACTATAATCATGTAAATCATAATGTTGTGGCTTAGTTACGACATTTATTATTGTGTTCAGCTAATATTCCAACTTTACTTTCTATATTAAAATTTAAATTTTTTAGTGTTTATTTTTTACAGCGATGAGTAACATTTTTACATTAGTGTTTAAAAACATCGTAATTTCTTAGTTTACACTGTGCGCAAGTAATGTTCATCACTAAATACTTAACATATTTTTTGGTAGTTATAATGATATTGTGCACTATGAAAAAGAATAAAATGTAACAAATGAGATTATGCCTTTCAATTTATTTCTTCAGATACAGCTTTTTGACTCTTGAAACCTAGAGGAACGATTTTCAATTAATATATTTATAAAATTAAGACTTTATTATTAAATTGATATCTGAGTACAATCTTGCTGTAATAAAAATAATATAAATGTTTACAAGTATTTTTTAAACAACTAGGTAAAGTAGGTTAAATAATTAAAATTTTATGTTTCATGAACTAACTTAAGGGTAACTTTATTTTCTTTACTTTTGTTATATAAACTTAATTACTTTCTTTACTTAGGCCATGTAAACTTAATAACTTTCTTTACTTTGTCATATAAACTTTCTTCCTAATAACTTTTTTCTTATAAAATGTTTTCTAAACGGAATTTCTGTTTAAGAATAAGCATAAATGCATGCTGCAGCTTGTAAGTTTCCTTTAATAAAATTCAAAGCTCAATTTAATACTACCATTAACCTGCTAAATATTTGATTTAATATGAAAGAATTGAACAGTTTTTCCGGTTGAAGCCGTGTTTTAACATGAAAAAGTTATTCTAAATATTTTATGAATTCCCACACTAATAAAATTTTTATCTTAATAGGATAAAAGTGTAAACATTAACAGTCCATGTTATTTTATATTATTAATATTAATTAAATATTTTGGGTACATATGTGAGCGAATATAATTAAATCTTGTTTGTCTATCTCTGTTTAGCCTAATGGTTGACTGGGAGAGAATGCGTAAGATTAAATAATAAATAAATAAAATATTATGAATTTCCATTGGTATGTCATTAATTTTCTAATAAAAACAATAAACGAAAAAAGCAAAGGCTTCGTAGTGCGTATTCGAACCCCGCACGGAACATGTAATTGTATGGCCTATAAATAATTGTCATATTTATCAAGTCGCGTCGATTTAAGATTGGAGTAACAAGCGATCGCTTAGGTATTGTGAAACAGACGCGTGAGCAGGCCTTTTAAACTCGCATTAATTTTTTGGTTCCAGCGAGCAAAAATTTACCTTCAAAAGAATGAGTGCTTCTTACAACCTAACGCGCATGTCCACTGTATGTCGAAATCGAAAAGCAACAACCTCACCCTTAAAGCTCAACTTTCCATCCATAACGAAATCCAAGCCGAAGCTCCCAATACTCGTTCAAAAAGATCCACAAATTACCATCAAGGGTGTTGATGGTAATAAGCGAGTTTTGTAGAGAAAAGGGCGGTAATTAAGTGTCGAAAGTGCAGGAAAAGTCAAACAAACAAAAAAGAAAAAACTAACAGAGTGCCACCTCCAACATCTTGTGCAGCCATAATATTATCCACTACATCCATTTTGCAATTGTTGTTGTAAGGTACGTTGGGGTAAGATCGGTGATGGGGCAAGACCGTAGGATTCAAATTCCCGGCGAATTATGCTATATTTTGAAAAGCTAACAATATGCTACACGACGCCATTTCATCCTGCCCCGACCCTCAGTTCGCGCCAGTCACTCCGGCAAGTGGGACCTGTGCTGCGTGGCATTTTATAAAACAATGTAATTTTTGTATTATTTTTGTCCATCCGATCTTTCCCTATCACTTTTATTTACGATTTTTAGCGAGAATATGGCTTCTTTTGTTATTATTTTGTGTGGATACTAATTTTTATGAAGTTATAGCTAAATAAAGCTGGTCCATGCAAGGGTAAGATCGCTGTAGGCCGAGATCCGATGTTTCCCCTCGTGAGTGAAGATCGGATGAATATTATCCGATCTTTGCCTGTTACAAATATGGCAGTGGTTGTTAAACTTTCATTGGTCGTGTATATTTTTTCGTTGATTACTCAAGTGACTATGGGACTCAGTCTCGTTAGCAAGTCTGTATATTTAAAAGTAATAAAACAATACGATGGTTTTATTACTTTTAAGTACACATTAAAATACATTTTTTTTAATAGGATAAGGGTGACAAAGGAGCACACAGTCCACCTGATGTTAAGTGATTGCTGCGGCCCATAGACATCTATATCTATCCTCTATTACAAATCAAAATGTAATTTATAATAATTATTTAAAAAATAATTTATAATAATAAATGCCGCTTTGTTAAACTATTTATATCTTCCTTAACTCCTGCATTATCCCAGGGCATTTCGCCAGTCCTTACTGTTATTTTTTTTCCCATATAAAATCAAATGTATCCGATCTTTCTCTTATATTGAGTAATTCTATCTTATGTCATAACAAAGTTTGAGAAACATAAAATTACAATTTCTTTATATCAGGGATAAGATCGGATGGCAAGAAACAAAAAAAGAGAAAATCGTTTGGAACATTTATGTTTCTAGTAATTTATAGATCATATTGAAATATGTTTTTTAGCGTTAAAGATAGGACAAATCTCTTTTATAAACTTTTTTCTCTAAGCAGTAGATGTGGTTTTAAATTTAAGTCCGGTCTTACCCCTTAATGGCCAATTTTTCATTATGCATATAAAAAAGTATGTCTAGTTTTCGCACACCTTTAAAGCAGAAACCGTTGAGTTTACACAAGCAAAAGATTCTCAGAGCTAAACTACGTTTAACGATTAACGGTTTGCTCCATGTTCCATAAATCTGACGTATACTAATGTCGACAAATTAAAGTTTTTGGCAGACTCTTCCAACTATTCGAAAATCCGTCCGGTATTACCCCAACGTACCTTAAATGTTGTCAAAGTTGTAGTGACACGAGACCTAATGCGGATTATCTTTTAGGCAGGATATTTTTAGCCCCAAGCCGCGTCATATTATTAGCGTCTAAAGTATAGAAACTATTCTCCTTGAAACCCAAACGACTACAAAGATCCATGTCGCCGTTTGGATTTAATTTTTTGGAAATAACGCTATTTTCCATTGCCTTTAGAATACCCACATTTGTTTCAATAGATTCGTTAAATATTCTGGTAATCACTACTAATGTTCGAGGTAAAGTTAACAATATCATGTTTAAATTAATATGTTCATCATCATTTGTGTTAAAGATTTTATTTGGTACTTATATTGACAACTGTTCTTTTATGAATAATTTTAAACTTATGTTAGACCCAAATCTATCAAATTTATTCAAGTTACTACGTTCCGTCGTTAATTAATTTAGTATGTTACGACATGGATATGAATTCTGTCACAAATGAGAGACGACGAGAGACTGACACCAACTTAAACTTGACAACTCAAATTATATTCACATAATATTGAACACATGAACACATATCTCCCCCATAAATTGGCAATCGCATTTTTTTATTATTTTAAGCTCTTAAAAAGAAGATGCTGCTGCCCATCTTCTGGATGGATGGCTTTCTTACGCCGCCACTACACGACAACTTTTAGTCAGATAGTTATAGCTTACATTTTTTATGGAATAAGGATTACAAACGAGCACGCAGTCCACCTGATGGTAGGTGGATGCTGTGGCCCATAGACATCTACATTTATTCTCGATTAAGAATCAAAATGCAGAAGCGTTGTCACCCCTCGGGACTAAGATGGAGTGCCGAGTTTCCAGTAAAAAGGGTCTCCGGATCGCTAAAACATTTTTAAAATCCTTATTTTTTTCTTTGTATTTTCTTCCTTTACACAACGAGATTGCGAGTGTAGTACACTTGACCTCCTCCAAGCAGATTTAATCCTCCCGGACAGTTACTATACTCTCTGGTAACCTCCCTCACATCCCATCCGTGTTTCCATCTCATAGACAAAGTTGCTAGGCCTCGGGCTGTGTTTATTACTAACAAGTTTTTTAAATATTTTTTTTTCATTAATTATTATTTTTTACGTGGTAGAGCCACGCTGCAGCTATATTATGGTTGTAGCACGAATGGGTCGGCTCGACCGGGGAAGAACCACACTTTCACAGAATACTAACGTAAAATAAACAACTTAACGCTGCTATTTTTCGTATGGTGAGTGTAGAGAACTGGAGACCCTTTTTACTGGAAATGAGGCTTTCCAACTTAGTCCTCACAGGTGGCAACGCATCTGCATTTTGATTCGTAATCAAGGATAGATGTAGATGTCTATGGGCCACAGCATCCACCTACCATCAGTTATTTAGTCTTCTAATTGTAATTGATAGTAAAAGTATGTGTCTAGTATCTTTAATTTAACTTATTTCATAGCTATCGGTCTAGTGTGATATTTAAAACACAGTTTAAAAATATCTACTTGTGCAAGTGCTGCCCGATAAAAAGAACATAATAAAACTACATTTAGGTGAATCAAAATTCATCTTTATCTGTACCACATCACTGTGAAAAAAGTTACGGCTGTAGAGAATGTGCACCTTGTTATTTTTTCACCTTCATCTCTGGGCGGTAAGCACTTTATACATGTTTTACCTTTTTAAGAACATGGGGTGGTAATTAACAAAACATATTTTTGCCAAGGTTACTAGTAATACGAGGTTAAAATTAATAGCTAATATACAACACTGATCTAAAATAATTCAAACTATATATACAGATATTTACATGGTCATATATGCGCATACATACTAAATCCCAAAACAAGAATTTAATCTTAAAATTTTTAAAAAAGATATTTCTTAGTAACCAATAAGTGTGAGGAGCTTAGGCCGCCATCCGATATCTGCATGGTTCGATAAGTTCGATTTTTCTCGCAATTATGGCTACGCATAAGACTATTTTGTCGTATTCATTTGTAAACTTTGTTCACGTCTGGGAATTGTTTAAAACAGCTAAATTCGTCTGGCGATCTGCAAGTATTATTAAAAATTACTCAATAAATACGTGATTAAAATTTGAGATTGCTAAAAGTATATTTGAAGGACTTTAAGTACCGGTTTTCCACCCGCTTTCAGAAGCTCCGCTGTAATTCCATCCTCGCCTGGGGCCTTGCCGTTTTTAAGGTGCTGGAGAGCCATTCTAATCTCGCTCAGACTGACGTCCGGGATATCATCGGAATAATGTCGGATAAGACTCGCTCGTGGATCGTTACTCACACTCGCGTGTGGCTCCAACGATGACGTGTACAGCTGCCCATAGAATCTCTCAATCTCACTCAAAATCTCAGGTGCCCCGGAAACGATGCCTCCACAATCTGTCTTCAGCTTTGACAGTTGGCTCTTTCTGGCAGACAGATCTCTGGCAAAGACTTTGGAGCCTTGGTTCCGCTCGATCGCTTCTTCAATACGAGTGAAGTTGCGTAAGTCCCGCCGCATGCATTTAGAGATCTGTCTGTTCAGTTGCCTGTATGCTGTCAAATCTGTTGAAGAATGTAGCTTCATCTCCCGTCTAACAGCCATGAGATTAAGAGTGTGATCGGAGAGTTTTTGTGTTCTTCTGCGGCGGGTCTTGCAGAACTTAGCTCCGACCGCATGGACAGTTTCCACGAGCTTGTCATTCATATCGTCCACTTCATTGCAGTCTTCTAGGCACTGAAAACGGTTTTGTAACTCGAGCTGAAAGGTTTCGGGACTTTGGATTAGAGCACGAGGGGGACGGAGCGTTGACTTCATTAGACGAGACCTCTCCAACTTAACGTTTAGGTTCAGTGTGCGTCTAACCATTCGGTGATCGCTGCCGGTTTTCACCCACGCGATCACTGAGACATCACTGAACAGTTGTCGTCTGGTCGTCATAATGAACCGTTGTCGAACTGTCGGGGCTCGACCAGGTCCACTTCCTGTGGGGCCGCTTCTGGAAGAAAGAGTTCATCATAAAGAGTCCCTCTTTCTCCATGAAGTCGGCCAGCGGCTGGCCCCTTGGGTTCCGTTGCCCTATTCCAAATTTCCCTACTTTCAGCTGACCATTTTCTCTTGTGCCTAGTTTTGCATTGAAGTCTCCCATTAACACCGTATATTGGGTTTTGGAGGAATGCTCGGCTCTAGAGATATCCTCATACATTTCCTCCACCTCCTCATCGGGGTGTACCGAGGTTGGTGCGTAAACCTGTATGACCTTCAGCGAATACCGTTTGGTGATTCTGAGTATAAGGTACGCAACCCTCGTCGACACATAATCTTTACAACGTTGTTAACGAGAGACTTGTGGACGATAAATCCGACACCTCCTTGGGACAGATGGTCGCCCTCCCGGTAATAGAGCAAGTTGCCGGATTCGAGGATCACCGTTTCCTCCCCCTCTTTTCGGACTTCGGATAATCCTATAATATGCCAGCGTAACTTGTCTATCTCTTCTTCTCTCTTTCTTCTCTCATTAAAAATTACTCAATAAATACGTGATTAAAATTTGAGATTGCTAAAAGTATATTTTTTGGGAATTAAAAAAATATATTTTTGGCGAGGTCTGGTAATACTTTATAACCGACAAAAACGTCTAGGATTATTTTTTTGGAATTATATAAGAACTAAATTAAAAGATAAAAAAGAAATCAAAATTGCAAAAAAAACATTTTTTTGGAACTTTTTTTGCAAATGTTAGTGCTCCCAACAACTACCGGCATAGGTGTGACATGGACAGTAAACATGATCTTTGTTTTGTCCATGTTCATTTTAAGACCTATGCGTTGGGAAACACTATTGAGGTCATTGAGCATAGAGCTTAGGTCCTCCAGCGATTCTGCCATAAGGACTATATCGTCGGCAAATCGAAGGTGAGTGATGTACTCTCCATTGATGTTGATACCGTATCCTTTCCAGTCCAGAAGCTTGAAAACGTCTTCCAATGCAGCGGTGAAGAGTTTCGGGGATATGACGTCACCCTGTCTTACACCTCTCTGCAATTGGATAGGTTTCGTACTCTGGTTCTGTACTCGGATAGCCATCGTAGCCCTACTGTACAAGCACTTCGATATACCGACAGTCCACTTGGCACCGCTGAAGGGACTGCAGCACCGCCCAAATTTCGACGGAATCAAAGGCTTTCTCATAGTCCACATACGCCAAATTGTACTCCTCTGTTTTTTGGACAATTTGCCGAAGGGTATGTATGTGGTCTATGGTGCTAAAGCCTTTTCGGAAACCGGCTTGTTCGGGAGGCTGGAAGTCGTCAAGTCTGCGCGCGAGACGATTCGTAATGACTCTCGAAAACAGCACGTAGACGAGGCTCAGAAGGGAAATCGGTCCGTAGTTCCTCAAGAGAGCGTTGTCGCCTTTCTTGAAGAACAAGACCACCGCACTTCTGCTCCACGCCTCCGGTGTAATGCCACCATGGAGGACGGAATTAAAGAGCTTCTGAAGGACTTTAAGTACCGGTTTTCCACCCGCTTTCAGAAGCTCCGCTGTAATTCCATCCTCGCCTGGGGCCTTGCCGTTTTTAAGGTGCTGGAGAGCCATTCTAATCTCGCTCAGACTGACGTCCGGGATATCATCGGAATAATGTCGGATAAGACTCGCTCGTGGATCGTTACTCACACTCGCGTGTGGCTCCAACGATGACGTGTACAGCTGCCCATAGAATCTCTCAATCTCACTCAAAATCTCAGGTGCCCCGGAAACGATGCCTCCACAATCTGTCTTCAGCTTTGACAGTTGGCTCTTTCTGGCAGACAGATCTCTGGCAAAGACTTTGGAGCCTTGGTTCCGCTCGATCGCTTCTTCAATACGAGTGAAGTTGCGTAAGTCCCGCCGCATGCATTTAGAGATCTGTCTGTTCAGTTGCCTGTATGCTGTCAAATCTGTTGAAGAATGTAGCTTCATCTCCCGTCTAACAGCCATGAGATTAAGAGTGTGATCGGAGAGTTTTTGTGTTCTTCTGCGGCGGGTCTTGCAGAACTTAGCTCCGACCGCATGGACAGTTTCCACGAGCTTGTCATTCATATCGTCCACTTCATTGCAGTCTTCTAGGCACTGAAAACGGTTTTGTAACTCGAGCTGAAAGGTTTCGGGACTTTGGATTAGAGCACGAGGGGGACGGAGCGTTGACTTCATTAGACGAGACCTCTCCAACTTAACGTTTAGGTTCAGTGTGCGTCTAACCATTCGGTGATCGCTGCCGGTTTTCACCCACGCGATCACTGAGACATCACTGAACAGTTGTCGTCTGGTCGTCATAATGAACCGTTGTCGAACTGTCGGGGCTCGACCAGGTCCACTTCCTGTGGGGCCGCTTCTGGAAGAAAGAGTTCATCATAAAGAGTCCCTCTTTCTCCATGAAGTCGGCCAGCGGCTGGCCCCTTGGGTTCCGTTGCCCTATTCCAAATTTCCCTACTTTCAGCTGACCATTTTCTCTTGTGCCTAGTTTTGCATTGAAGTCTCCCATTAACACCGTATATTGGGTTTTGGAGGAATGCTCGGCTCTAGAGATATCCTCATACATTTCCTCCACCTCCTCATCGGGGTGTACCGAGGTTGGTGCGTAAACCTGTATGACCTTCAGCGAATACCGTTTGGTGATTCTGAGTATAAGGTACGCAACCCTCGTCGACACATAATCTTTACAACGTTGTTAACGAGAGACTTGTGGACGATAAATCCGACACCTCCTTGGGACAGATGGTCGCCCTCCCGGTAATAGAGCAAGTTGCCGGATTCGAGGATCACCGTTTCCTCCCCCTCTTTTCGGACTTCGGATAATCCTATAATATGCCAGCGTAACTTGTCTATCTCTTCTTCCAGCTCCACAATCTTCTCGTCAGTCCTCAGGGTGCGTACGTTGTATGTTGCCAGGTCGAGTCGTCGTAGGTGGCAACCGAACCTCCACCGGAGATTCTTAGCACCCCCTGCCCCGCCGTTACCATGACCGCCACCGTAGCCAGGGATAGCGGGGCCGCCGGGGACTGGGGGCCGTGGTTTTGTAACTTTTATCATGGGGGGTATATTTGCCATAGTTGCCACGCTTGGCGAGCGGGTTGGCAACCGCAGTTTTTTATTGTATTTTTGCTGTTATCAGGAAGATGCTGCTGCCCATCTCCTGCCTGTTTCCCTTTGTCGCCTTTTACGACACCCACGGGAAGATATGGGGTAGTGGATATTCTTAACCGCCACTACACGGCAACAATATTATTTTATATATAAAGATTATAATATAAGCTTAGGTGAGGAAAAACCTTTTGTTATATTCTTTGTACAAACCATGTCATTATTCCCATATAATAGAAGAAAACTCGAATTAAGTAAAACTCTTAGAGTACTGTAAGGCAAAACTGCACTGCACTTGTAAAGGCTGTCAAAATGGCCCACAAAGGGCGAGACAGACGAGCGGTTAACCTAATCTATTACACAAATCGACTTGCAATAGGTCATGCACCTATCTCTATCATTTTGTATAAACGATAGTTAAATACAGGGTGGGCCAAGAATTCGTTAACATTTAAATGTAACTTACCGCGCAAACTATTGCCGCGCGGGGCGCGGGCGTAGGCGGGGGCACTAGCTCGCTTCTTGGAAATTTAGTCGCAATGGATCGCTTCACGGGGCCGCAACGCGCTTACTGCGTGAAACAGTTTTATTTAAACGACTTTTCGCTCATTACTGTGAGACGCTTATTTCGCGTTGAATATGGTTTACACGACTTAAGTCAGTGTCCAAGTGCTCCTTTAATAAAGAAATGGGTGAAGAAGTTCGAAGAGACGGGATCTACACTAAATGTGAAACAAACCGGCGGCCCACGGACTTCTCGGAGCGAAGAGAACGTGCAGCATGTTTCCGCTTCTGTTCGACGTGATCCAGATTTATCGACACGCAAACGTTCGGCTGAATTAGGATTATCCCGCACATCATTACGCCGTATTTTGAAATTAGATTTGAAATTACATCCATATAAGATCCAGCTAGTGCAAGAACTAAACCCTAATGATTTAAATTTGCGTAAGTCATATGCCGAAACAATGTTAACTCGTTTCAGTAATTTTCACAACATCTTATTTTCTGACGAAGCCCATTTCCACCTAAATGGACATGTAAACAAACAGAATTGCAGGTATTGGAGCAGCGAAAATCCTAAAGCTAAACATGAGAGGCCACTTCACTCTCCTAAGGTAACTGTATGGGCTGCAATTTCAGCAAAAGGAATCATCGGACCTTACTTTTTTGAAGATTCTCGAGGCCGTTCAGTTACTGTTAATTCTGCCGAGTATGTGAAAATGTTACGGGAGTTCTTAGCACCGATGCTACTGGAATTTGCTGGCTATAATCGTAACACATGGTTCCAACAAGATGGAGCCACGTGTCACACATCGAACGAGTCCTTGCCGGTGGTCAAAGACATGTTTCTGGAAAAGCTGATATCCAGACGGGGTGACATCCCATGGCCACCCAGAAGTCCAGATCTATCCCCAGCAGACTTCTTTTTATGGGGTTATTTAAAGAGTCGTGTCTACATTGATAAACCGAATACACTGCGTCAACTTAAAGAAAAAATCATCGAAGAGATGTCGGCGATCTCGCGGTCTCTTTGCAGAAGAGTATTCGAAAACTTCAGGACTCGCTTAGATGAGTGCAAAAACCGAAACGGTGGTCATTTAGACGAAATAATTTTTAAAAAATAAATTACAACTAATTAGCTTTCTCGTAAATAAACGATTTCTAAAATATTAAATGGTTTTTTTTATACGATTTTTTCAAATGTTAACTAATTCATGGCCCACCCGATATAAGTCATACTTTACATTAAAGTGATCTTCACAGAAGTATAGTTTAGATTTTGTAGACAATGCCTTCGGGTCTTTTCCTGATAGTTTTAACCAAGTATTTCTCATATTTAAATCAGTTGGCACTTGAATCCATAACTTCCCCGGAGTTCGTATGCTCGTATTTTTGCATTCAGACAAAATACAACATTGATATAGATGATAACTCATTATTAAACATCCAAAAGAATCTTATTTCTTTGCAAAATCGGCAAAATTCTAGGGCAGTGACGTCACGAGTGCAGTGAACAGCGTGGTGGCTATCGTTTTCACGCGAAAATTTAAAACGATAGATTTAATTTGTATTCCACAGACTGCGCCGACAGTAGCTACGGGAATTCTCGAAAATTACCCGGACGACACGCCACTTCTTTTTTGGCTTATATCTAGTTCGCACGTTACACAATTAACATAAAATTCAATAAACTATGTACAATTTCGTTACCAAAATTCGCTTCAATTTCGTTCCGCGGCAATGTAAATTGAGCCTAAAGCGGCGTCTATATTTCCCGAAGATTTTTTTTTATTTTATTTTGTGATATTCATTATAATAAGTGTGAACACGGTAAGGTCTTATTAAGGAAATTTTTATTTAGTTTGTTGACTAACTACTCGCTAGTTCCCAACTGTTAACATATCTATGCTCAAGTTCAAAACATTCCAGTTGATCGCGTCGAATATCTTTTCACAAGACTACCTACATACTTTTCTCTTTAATATCAATAATTGTTTTATATATTTATTAACATAACATAAAAAAAAAACAATATTTACGATACTAAAATTTCTTTAAAAAGATAAGCTAGCTGTAGTTCTAAAAACAAACAACATATATTTTGTACACGGCCAAATACTTATTTTGTAACAGAAATAAACCCGTGACTCGCAGCGTCGTAACAGAAACCATGCATAACGTCGACCTGGCAACATACAACGTACGCACCCTGAGAACTAACGAGAAGATTGTGACGCTGGAAGAAGAGATAGACAAGTTATGCTGGCATATTATAGGATTATCCGAAGTCCGAAGAGAGGGGGAGGACACGGTAATCCTCGAATCCGGCAACTTGCTCTATTACCGGGAGGGCGACCATCTGTCCCAAGGAGGTGTCGGATTTATCGTCCACAAGTCTCTCGTTAACAACGTTGTAAAGATTGTGTGTCGACGAGGGTTGCGTACCTTATACTCAGAATCACCAAACGGTATTCGCTGAAGGTCATACAGGTTTACGCACCAACCTCGGTACACCCCGATGAGGAGGTGGAGGAAATGTATGAGGAT
This sequence comes from Parnassius mnemosyne, assembly GCA_963668995.1. Classification (NCBI taxonomy): domain Eukaryota; kingdom Metazoa; phylum Arthropoda; class Insecta; order Lepidoptera; family Papilionidae; genus Parnassius; species Parnassius mnemosyne. The sequence goes on along the minus strand of CAVLGL010000068.1, from coordinate 17,860,676 downwards.
ATCTCTAGAGCCGAGCATTCCTCCAAAACCCAATATACGGTGTTAATGGGAGACTTCAATGCAAAACTAGGCACAAGAGAGAATGGTCAGCTGAAAGTAGGGAAATTTGGAATAGGGCAACGGAACCCAAGGGGCCAGCCGCTGGCCGACTTCATGGAGAAAGAGGGACTCTTTATGATGAACTCTTTCTTCCAGAAGCGGCCCCACAGGAAGTGGACCTGGTCGAGCCCCGACAGTTCGACAACGGTTCATTATGACGACCAGACGACAACTGTTCAGTGATGTCTCAGTGATCGCGTGGGTGAAAACCGGCAGAGATCACCGAATGGTTAGAGGCACACTGAACCTAAACGTTAAGTTGGAGAGGTCACGTTTAATGAAGTCAACGCTCCGTCCCCCTCGTGCTCTAATCCAAAGTCCCGAAACCTTTCAGCTCGAGTTACAAAACCGTTTTCAGTGCCTAGAAGACTGCAATGAAGTGGACGATATGAATGACAAGCTCGTGGAAACTGTCCATGCGGTCGGAGCTAAGTTCTGCAAGACCCGCCGCAGAAGAACACAAAAACTCTCCGATCACACTCTTAATCTCATGGCTGTTAGACGGGAGATGAAGCTACATTCTTCAACAGATTTGACAGCATACAGGCAACTGAACAGACAGATCTCCAAATGCATGCGGCGGGACTTACGCAACTTCACTCGTATTGAAGAAGCGATCGAGCGGAACCAAGGCTCCAAAGTCTTTGCCAGAGATCTGTCTGCCAGAAAGAGCCAACTGTCAAAGCTGAAGACAGATTGTGGAGGCATCGTTTCCGGGGCACCTGAGATTTTGAGTGAGATTGAGAGATTCTATGGGCAGCTGTACACGTCATCGTTGGAGCCACACGCGAGTGTGAGTAACGATCCACGAGCGAGTCTTATCCGACATTATTCCGATGATATCCCGGACGTCAGTCTGAGCGAGATTAGAATGGCTCTCCAGCACCTTAAAAACGGCAAGGCCCCAGGCGAGGATGGAATTACAGCGGAGCTTCTGAAAGCGGGTGGAAAACCGGTACTTAAAGTCCTTCAGAAGCTCTTTAATTCCGTCCTCCATGGTGGCATTACACCGGAGGCGTAGAGCAGAAGTGCGGTGGTCTTGTTCTTCAAGAAAGGCGACAACGCTCTCTTGAGGAACTACAGACCGATTTCCCTTCTGAGCCTCGTCTACGTGCTGTTTTCGAGAGTCATTACGAATCGTCTCGCGCGCAGACTTGACGACTTCCAGCCTCTCGAACAACCCGTTTTCTGAAAAGACTTGAGCACCATAGACCACATACATACCCTTCGGCAAATTGTACAAAAGTCAGAGGAGTACAATTTGCCACTATGTCTGGCGTATGTGGACTATGAGAAAGCCTTTGTTTCCGTCGAAATTTGGGCGGTGCTGCAGTCCCTTCAGCGGTGCCAAGTGGATTGTTGGTATATCGAAGTGCTGAAGTGCTTGTACAGTAGGGCTACGATGGCTATCCGAGTACAGAACCAGAGTACGAAACCTATCCAATTGCAGAGAGGTGTAAGACAAGGTGACGTCATATCCCCGAAACTCTTCACCGCTGTATTGGAAGACGTTTTCAAGCTTCTGGACTGGAAAGGATACGGTATCAACATCAATGGAGAGTACATCACTCACCTTCGATTTACCGACGATATAGTCCTTATGGCAGAATCGCTGAAGGACCTAAGCACTATGCTCAATGACCTCAATAGTGCTTCCCAACGGATAGGTCTTAAAATGAACATGGACAAAACAAAGTTCATGTTTAATGTCCATGTCACACCTATGCCGGTAGTTGTTGCGAGCACTAAGCTCGAAGTTGTTGACAGGTATGTTTACCTGGGACAAATAGTCCGACTAGGTAAGTCCAACTTCGACCGAGAGGTCAATCGACGGATTCAACTCGGTTGGGCAGCGTTCGGGAAATTACGGCACATCTTCTCGTCAGGTATACCTCAAAACTTGAAAACGAGACTGTACAACCAGTGCGTGTTGCCAGTGATGACATATGGAACTGAGACGTGGTCCTTCACTGCTGGCCGGATGAGGAAGCTCAAGGTCGCTCAGCGAGCTATGGAGGGCTATGCTCGGAGTTTCTCTGCGTGATAAACTCAGAAATGAGGATATCCGCAGTAGAACCAGAGTGACCGACATAGCCCAACGGATTAGTAAGCTCAAATGGCAATGGGCCGGCCATATAGCTCGAAGAACCGTCAACTGATGGGGAAGAAAGGTTCTCGAGTGGCAGCCTCGTACTGGCAGGCGAAGTGTTGGGCGTCCCCCCACTAGATGGAGTGACGACCTGGTAAGATATGCAGGAAGTCGATGGATGCAGGTGGCTCAGGACCGTGCTTTGTGGCATTCCTTGGGGGAGGCCTATGTTCAGCAGTGGACTTGTGAAGGGCTGTAATGATGATGAAATGATGAATATTTGTTAACGTACGATAATAGCAAAGAAAAACAAGTCTTGATATATATAAAAATTACGCGTCACATTGTTTGTCCGCGATGAACTCTTGCATGAACTTGTACACTGTGTTCAGTTTGGTCCAACTTGAGAGATAGGATACTTTTTATCCCGATAAATGACCTTCAATGTTTTTTTTATTGCGAATTTAAGGATTTTTTTTTAATGAGAAGAGTCTTCGGAAAGGGCAGAAAAACGTCTGCCTGGCCAGCTAGTATACATATATATAAAACATTAGTGCTAAAAGCGAAGTAATAAACTCGCTTTGATTTCAAGTGTCATAAAGATTATTGCATGTTTCAGCTGGAAAATAAAATGGAAAATTACACACAATATAAGATTATGGGTTCTGTTAAACGATTTCGGATTAAATTCAGAATAAAACTCAACAATCGTAATGATAACTTGAAAAAACCCGATTATATTAGCTTATCTATGTTGAAAAATTTCGAAATAATAGTTTGAGAGCTGGCGACGAAATTTGGGAAGGTCCTTTGGGCAAGTTGAAATTGTGAAAAAATATAATTTCGTCAATTGGTGAATCCAGTCCTGCGAGTCTGGCAGAGCGTTTGCGGTTATTTCGTTACTGCGCAGCAGAGTGAACCACTTTTATATTTTTTTGCTCTCAAAATGTTTCGTTTATAAAAGATATTGAACATCCTCTTCAGTCACAATTTGAATTGGAAGAAAACATTTTATACATTAGGATGCTGGAAAGTATCAGGTGGTTATTTGAAGTATTGATGAATAATTATGTATTATACTAATGATTTCTTATATTCACGCGAAGACTACACATTAAATGAAACTAATTTATACGGATTTTATTGCGTTTAATTTAACTTTTTAATTCCCGACATTTCGGGTGCTTTGTATATTACGCGTATAAATTAGTTTCATTTAATATGTATTATACTCATTAAAAAAGACGTGGTGTAAAGGCAGGACCAGAAGTTTGGATAAAACAAAAGAAATATATTTAATGAAATAATTTTATTGATAAGACTTCGACAATCTTAAAATCAGGGGCTTTAATATCTGCAGTTAAGGCAATTTATCAATGCTATAGTAAATAAATTAATTATCTATTAAGTTAAACCAGCGAAAGACCTCTATCACAAGTAATCGTGAAACTGTTTCGCTAAATAAAACAAATATTAATATGAACATTAAAATACTTCTATGGTTATTTATGTTAGTGTGCAATAGTCTTGATTTATTTACCTAAAATTAGGTCATGTAAATAACGCCCTATATATAACATTACTTGCTAATCCTAATGTCAGCCAATTAATATAAGGACAATATTATGTGGCACTCAGATGTCGGTTTCAAACAAAATACGCTCAGATCTAATCTACAGTCACTTTTTATGTTAATTTAGGTTCAAATTCAAATATACTTTGCCAATTTTGACATAACAGAAACAAGTAACATTAAATCTCTCCCATATTATATAACAACCTATTAAATGCATGTTTACAATAGGACCAGCGGCCCAAAAATTATATAATTATAGGTAAATAAGAAAAACATCCTATCTGCACACATTGCACACCAATCCGTCATTTGAATTTTCACAATTTATTATTGTAAAGCGCAAAAAATCTAGTCTTTTCGAAAAACGTACAGAATAAGAATGAAATCAGTCGAGAAATAATGCTCCCAATAGTATTAAGGAATGTACTTAGTTATGACACAGGCTCATCCACTTGTCGATAGCTGATTCATAAAGATTTAGACACCAAAATATAAACTGTATATGTTTGGTTGAAGACATTTTGTTTTATAGGAACTTCATACAGTATGCACAGTTTATAAATTTTCGGGCCACTGTTTCCATATTTATTTTACTTACAATAGCGTCTGTTACGACATATTGGCCGTGGAATACTAAGCACTTATACTGTCGATTATTTTAAAGCGATATAATTTCGAATAATATACAAAGAGCACTATGCTACGCGTATATTTTACACAAATGTCTTCAGTATTCATCCTCCTCAGGCGGATGTGGGTTGTCGCCGTCTATTTCTTCGGGAGGTGCGAAGCCGTCCTAAAACGAAATATTATTTAATTACAAGCGAAACAAGTTTAATATTATTATATACATTTAAGGAATTCGAGGCAAAGCATTTACCGTGACCACAATATGACAGACATAAAAGGCATTTCTCCAAGGCCTACTGCTTCAACATGCGCGTGGGTTTGAGATTACATTTTTCTTATATAATTTTAGGTGATATAAAATTCCAATATTTAAACAGTGGAAACAATTTCAACTTCGAACTTGTGCACTTAAATGTTTACGCAAGTTTCGAAGAAAATAAACTTTCACGTGTACTTGAAATAATTACCTCAGTTGCATATAAAATATCCAGAATTTTCTGTATAACGGGAGCATTTTGTTGTTCTTCCATTTCTTGACAGATAACCTCTATTTCCCGAAGTTTACCAAAATAGAAATCTCTTTCCTTTTCCAGGCCGTCAACTGTCGCTTTTAATTCATTTATCTAAAACAAAGTGTGTCGTTATTTTTAGTCATCTTTTTTGTGGTGATACAAAAAATTTTATAATAAAATCTTTGAAAATATAGTGCAACTAGTTTACGCAAATTGTCCTGCGGTAGGCGTGGGTTACCAATTGCGCTGCGACCGTTTTATTTGCGTTCACTGTGTGCAAAGGTGATACAAACAAAAAAAAACTTGTCAACAAATGTGTTCACTATGTGCAAAGGTGATACAAATAAAAAAAATTTGTCAAGAAAATTTTGTTAACAAGACCTACGGGGTACGTTACGGTAAATATTAAGTAAGCAGGCTTAGGGGCAGATTTAATTTTTTCTAACTTTTGCCGACAAAGCGAGTGGGTGGAATATTAAAAATCTAAAGCTGTGTATCGACTTCGCACGGCAAACCTTCAAACATTGGCTCGCGCGGCAGTCGCGCACAGTGGATACTGCGAACATTGGCGCGCTCGAACGTGCCACGCTACGAACCAAATCTGTTTCGGTTTTTTGTCGGCGCAGCAAAGGAATCTCAGTCTCGCGCAGTTGGGACGGTCGTTTACATATTTTAGTTGGCGCGCGCGGGAATAACATAGATAACGTCAAGAGTCGTATTTTAATTAGGTTATATGGTACTAAACAATTTCTATGCAACAGTAAATATAGAGATTATCACAACAAACCGTTGCACTTCACCGTGGTACAACGTTCATGGTTGCCTCGCACAAAATGAACGTTCGTTGGCGGATCGGCTGCCGCGCGCGTCTGCCTCGCGAGCCATACGTTGTCGGTAAACTTGACGCGCTCAAAGGTGCCTCAATGTTCGCTGTTCGTTTAGTGTGTACGGTGGTATTTTGGCTCGCGAGGCTATAGTGTTTGTTTTAGTTTTACTGAAGTCATTTTAGTTATATAATATCATGAGCAATCAGGATGAGTCGATTCGTTTAATTCAACTGTACGGTACGTACAAGATGCTGTGGGATCTAAAATACTGTTTTCGTTTTTTTAAACAATAAGCAACTAGGAAAGTAGCTGCAGCTGCATTTACACAACTGTCCATTTCGGATGCTCAAGGAATTATGTTGGCTCGGCCTCTTTCGCGAGGCATGCCTCTCAGTTCCGGAGAATAATATTGAGGCTGCCTCGCGAGCCGCACAGCGAGGCTGCCGCGCGAGCCTGTGCGCTAGCTAAAATTGGCTCGCGAGCCAAAACACAGGTTTGCTGCGGGCGAACAATGCGATGAAGTTTATACGCAGCTTTATGTAAATTAAAAAAATTAACGAATTTTAACCTGAATTGTGAAAATGAGCCACTGTTAATGATTTAGAAACTTGGATACAGAGCCCGTGGAAAACAAATGATTCTCAATTTTTTTATTACTTTAAAGTTTGCTGATGTAATACTTGAACGCCCCCTGATGTAAAATATATCAATTATTTTAGAGATCACTCAATACATCGAGGACAATGATGTGTGGATATTGTAAACAAATTTGTAACATCTCATTTTCAAAAAAAAAAAACAATAGAATCCCTGAGTTTTTTGCCAGTTCTTCTCTGAGAACGTTTTGTTTTCCAAACCGATGTATTTTTGACGTTTATAAGAACTTTTAACAAGCCTTAATTGAATGAAAAGTATAGAATACAAGTGGTAAAATAAAAGAAATTGTATAACCGACTTGAATATAAATTATTAAGGATAACTCAAAAACTCAGTACTTGTCAGACCTTGATTAGTTGACACATAAAAGAAACAAACAGTTGAATTGAATACCTCCTCCTTTTTTAAGTAGGCAGAAAAGTGAATTGATATGTCTTCAAGTTCCGCAATATTAAATGAAATAAAAATAAGGTTCGTATGGTTAGTATAATGTAGGTTTAAAAGTTCTAAAAAGTTGTAAAAAATGTTCTAAAAAGTTGCAACAAAAAGCGAATTTTATCCCAAAATTATGATGTTTTTCTGACAAAAAAAAGGGCACAATGCATGCTAGGGCTAGTGACTGGTAAAAAATACCTGGAGATTAAGCTCATCAACTGCCTTGGAGTCTCCTTTTGAACTTTGATTTAATCTAGCCAAGTTCACTGGAGGAGACCTCATTGAGCTGTTAGTCTTGCTTACTAAAATAAAAAATCATGATTAGACATTTAAAAACATAGTAAAATAAAATTAGATAGTTGTATTCTGTTAGTCAATATTAAAAGTAATTAAAAGCAAAATAATTTTGTGTTATATCTATTATAATAATGAATAAAATATATGAAGGCTTCATATTAGATCCTTATATTATAAGAAATTGTCGTTTTTTAATACTGGCTAGTTAGTAATTTGATGTAATGCATTCTACTTGTGATAAAAGTGAATCCTATATGATAATAAGAAACATTAGTTGATGGATACCAAAGAATCAGCCAAACTATGACCCAATGGCAAATAGAGTGCAAAGATGTTGTTGTTTAATAGAATAAGGGTGACAAATGAGCACACAACCCACCTGATGGTAATAGGAGGATTTATCCTCAATTAAGAATCAAAATGCAGAAGCATTGTCACCCCTGAGGACTAAGATAGAATGCCTCGCTACCACTGAAAAGGGTCTCCAGTTCTCTACACTCACCTTATGAAACACAGCAGCCTTAAGGTGCTTATGACTACGGTGAACATGTGTCTACAATACTCATTACAAACAATGATTCACAAGAAAGTAATAGAATAACGGAAACTTTATCAATTGCTTACATTACTTCTGTATGACATAGCTCGTCCAGAAAATGCACAGCAGACTACCAAAATTACAAGGGCCTCTACTAGAAACCCTTTGTCATCTATCACATTAGCTAGATCTTGATTGCTGTTTTCTGTTTCCTAAATTTTGATACTTTTATGGTGAAAAAAATTACAAGTCTTAAAGGGGTGGGAATTTTTTTTAAACAACTTACATATTTCTCTCCCCATGAATTCTTTGGTTGAGACATCAATAGAATTTCGTTAAAATGAACTAAAATGTACGACATTTCGAATGTATGTAATGTAAAATTAAGTAAGGATCTAATATCAAGTTACACATACATGACATAAGCTATGATAATGATGATAATCCATAAACAAGCTTGATTCCAACATTTGCAGTACTTCAAAAAACACTTTGAAACTATGTCTATTCCAAGACTTTAAATTTAAAGACACTGATCCTATTATATTTTTAAACATTTTTGTAGAATTGTTGGTCTTGTATAAAACTAAGTGATGGTGAAACAAAACAAACAAAGTATGTGCAAGTGCCAGAGTTATGTTATTAATGAAATATAATTTATAGATTTTAAACATTTTATAGACTTATGATGAGTATCATAATAGCAATGGTCCATAAGTTTTAAAATTAGAAAAAATATTGCTTAAATTATAAATAATAAATACTTTAAATAAGTTAAAATAAAGCAAAGGTATAAATCATTTTTTAAAGAAGAAAGTAAATAAATAGTACTGGTTTGGGGTCTAGCGGCGACTTTTGCGATTGGCGCCGCAGGTTTCTTAGCGGTCGCGGCCCGAGGCGCCGCCGAGCCTCCGTGCCCCATTGGCAAGCCTTCGCGCTGCGCAACAGCGTCATATTCCGTGCCTCCATAGTTGGCATCGAAAAATTTCTTGAACCATTGCAAGAACTCAAAGTTGTCTTGGAAACGACCCTTCACCAGTTTGTCAATGGGAACTATCTACAAAAGAAAAACAAAATGGAAAGATAAAAACAAAAGCAATTGAAATATACTATGACGAGTGCAGGGCTAGATGTTGGTGGAAAGACCTAAATGTGTTGTTTTAGCGCACTTATAATGAATATAGTTTCCCCATGCTGAATTAACTGTGATGGAAACTGCTTGACTATTTCTATATGAATTTTGAGTATAAGTGCGGCTGATGCATACTCCCAGAGTGGTGGAGGGGCGCGGCTTTACGAGCACGTGGAGGTGGTGCGGCGCCTCCGCATAGAGGCACGCCACTTTCACATGCCCCTGAACCAATTGTGAAGCCGCCTCGAGCCTCAAAAGCGTCGTATTCTCGACCATCATAGTTTGCATCAAAAAACTTTTTAAACCATTGTAAAAACTCAAAATTATCTTGGAACCTTCCCTTTATCAACTTGTCCACAGGTATTACCTACAAAATTACACAGGAAAATATTAAGCATAATATATATAAAACTATTTTAGTTACTTATATGTACACTTTGTGGCATTATATTATAACCTCTGCCAAGCACTAGTGCTTGTTGCATATAACTGCATAACAGTTAAGGATGTAATGTTATCATTTTCTATTACAGTATTAAGTTCTGAGGTTAACTAATGTTCTTAGTATAGGCATTTGCCTATACTAAGATCATTAGTTAACCATTTGGTTCCACAGGAAAAGTATTGAATTTATTCATGTAAAATTCACAGACAGGAACATTAACATATACCATACCAGATCCCAGATTAATTCAATATATACTATCATAAATTTGTAGTTAAAAAAACAATAATTTTAGATTACATTTTTTTTGTTTCATAATCTTGTCCTATTTTTAACTTCTTATGTAGATCAACTTTAACAACAAAATCCGAAAGACAATAAATAGCTCCTAAATTTGCACAGGTTATTATTGGTGTATTTATATTATTAATCCTGTTCTATTCTTTTATGTTTTTTACTTCATGTTATATTATTTACTTTATGTAATTTAATTTATAGTTGTTTTTATATATCTTTTATTTTATTATGAATTTACATAAAAGAGCTTACATTGTACAATAAATGAATTTGGATTAAGCAGAAAATAATACATGATGTATTTATAAGCAAAATAAACATTTAACAGGAAATATTATTTAGTTAATATTCTGTAGCTTTACTAAGATGATAATACGGTTATTTTCCACCGAAAGTGAGATATAGAAAATTGTGATATTATATAGAGTAGTACTTCTATACTATTACTTTTTATAACTTTAAATAGAAATTATAACTACATAAGGCCATATTATGTCAATACTAAATTGGCGATGATCAAACAGCACCTAAGGTTTGTAAGGTCTGGGTTTACAAGTGATAATCTGCATACCAAATATGGCAAATTCTCAATATAATGACAAAGAACCTTGCCGAGCAGTGGACAGCCCATTAAACAATTTTTAGCTTTGACTACTACTGATTGTCACAATATAAAAAATGTCATTTGGTGGGGCAAATACTGATGTAGTAGATATTTTTGCATGCCTTTTTCTCATCAGCCCCTAAAAGGCCACTGCTGGACATGGGCCCCAACCATTGCAGGGAAAATTTGCCTAAATGTCATGCTTCTCAGTTGAAATGACAATCCCAATACCAGATCTTTGCACTTTTGCCGCCCTTAACAGCTTGGTTGGTATGGATAATTTATTTTATTGGTGTTAACAAGAAGGTATATCGACATTAGGGAAGCCATAGGATTTTTCTGAAATTACCCATAGTCACCTTTCTTGACACCCACACATAGGAATGAGATTATTGGATTACTTCCTTCTCTTATCTATTTTTTTAACAAAACAACAAAATAAGTTACACGATATTTTCTTCAATTTTATTGGGTACCCCGAGCTTGATGGGTATTAAAAAGCTGTTTATCCATCTTCCAAATAAAAAAGAATTTTTCCATAATTCAGTAAGATCATACTACCAAATTTCAAATTAATTGCCTGACAGATTACTGCCAGTGATACCATCACTATTAAAGGTGTAAGATAATATAGCCTGCCAAGGCTTTCAATTTTGGGCAATATATATATATATATATAAGTGAAATACCACTGACTGACTGACTGACTGACTCACCTCGAGATCTCTAACTATATACCCGATTAATTTGAAATTTTGTATAGTTACTCATTTCGCAATGTAGATGCTCACTCAGAACCAATGGAGATCCATATCCAGCAGTAGACTACTATTGGTTGAATGACAAAAAAGGGAATGATGATATTTATACAAACATACTTTTTCCTCTCCCCACTTTACATTGTTTGATTATCACCATGTTATTTTTATAATATTCGAAGAACTTACTAGTGGATAAATGGCACATAAACACTATCAAAACTGATACTATGGTTATAAATTTGAAACACTATAATATAGAATATAAGAAATAATAAATAAAATTAAAGCGATAAACAAAGTTACTTTCAAAAAAGGCTACAGACGCTTTTTCATCTCTGAGCACTAAGACATTATGATAGAATGCCTCACAGCCTGTAGTTATACTGGCTCTATATACCCTACAGACCAGCACAGCACTACAAACACTGCAAGTGGCAGCGGTAATAAACAAACAATATCATTGTACATATCACTGACTGATGTTTATAATTTAAAATTAAAAATTTTGTACAATCAACTTCAATATAAATTATTAAGAATAATTCAAAAACTATTGGTCAACCTTGACCAAATTTAAAAAAAAATTTATATGGGACCACTTGGGAAGCACCAGCTTTCAAATGAAAAAAGTATCATTGAAATCGGTTCACCCAGAAAAAAGTTTTGAGGTAACACACTATATAAAAAAAACAGTCGAATTTAATACCATCTCATTTTTCAAGTTAGTAGATAAAAGATATTCACACACCAGTACCACTTACCACATGTTATACATTGTTATGTATGAAGATAAAAAATTAAAGAACATACAACAAACAAAGTGACAGTAGATCTGTAAACCCATATAAAATCAAGCAATATAAAGTATTTCACTAGAAACTATCTAGATCAGTCATTTTAAGGTATTATCTTTCATCATCACAACCCTTAACTTAACATAGCATGGCCTTGACTTAAATTTAGACATTGGGGAGTTTCAGTTTAAAATTGAGATAGTCACTGAATACTGGCCTAAGTGCTTAATGTAATCCATGAATGTTTTATAACATTGAATGGAGAAAATATTCCTTTGTAATTTTGAGTAATTTTTGACATACTATTTAAAACTATCCTAATCTTAAAATTCATATAAATACTATATAATGTAGTAAAAACCACTGAACTGTGATATGACAAAAGTTTTTAACTTATCAAATTATTTCTTAGTAGATGACTCAAGTTGAGTAATCAAATGGTAAATTATATAACAACAACATTTAAGGAAGTTTTGTCTCACCTTATCAACACCCATTTTTTTGAATGCTGCTTGTAATATTTTAAAATTCTGTATATATTCATGTTCTAAGTTAGTCTTGAATTTGATTCGCTTGATAGGTACACTTCCAGGGAACAGCATATCCATGAACTGGCAATAAGCTGCACCAGTGCACAGCTCTTCAATTTTGGCAAAATTCGACTGTAAGCAGTCATTAACCCACGCTAACATATCATGACGGGATAAGTTTTCAGCAGTAACGTTGGTTGAATACACATTCACTGCCATTTTTGTTCTTCAACTTACAATTCCTGTAAATACATTAAAAATTAAACCAACCAAATCTAAAGGCACTATAATGTAACCGGCTAAGACAGCGCTCAAAGATCGAAATAAAAAGAAAAGCTGTTCTAAAAATAGGTCGTTCAGATATTATGATACTATTAAAATATTTCTTTATGAAATATATTGAAATCAATAACAGTCGCCAAAAATATATAATGCAGTTCGTATTATTACTTATTGTCATAAATATCACTAAACGCGTTGCCTTTTTCTTCGGCGGATGTGGTAATGACAGAAGGCGACTCATCGAAATCGAAACTCGCAAATTTGATATGTATAAATTTAAAAGTTGTTTTAAACGAAAAACTTACAAACCTTTACAAAAATCCAGAATCAATCCCGAATATTAATGATATACAACTTTAAGTTTTTGCTGAACAATGTGGTCAAAAAACGTTATTTTTTTGTCCACCTCCGCCACCGTCATAATATTCATAGACATAGACAACCAAAACCATAGTGTACTGTGTGCCAAAGACCAAAGAGTATTTAATAACTGTAGACAACAATGTTGATACCATAGATTTATTAGATTGACGATGTAAAAGAGTAAGGACATAGCATTATGCTTACGTTAGAATGAAATAGAATGGCTAGACCAACACGTACACGCTATAGGCCTATATCGGGCTGACGTCAATCGTTAACAAAACAAATCATTAACAAAAAAAAATCGTTAACAAAAAAAATCCTGCTTATTTTCGCGATATATTTGATTTTGAAATATTAATAACTGTTTAAAAGGTGTGATTAAATATGGTGACGTGTGCAGTACCTGAATTTAGTTCACCGAGGAAAAAAAATACACACAATTACACATTTCACACTTAAGTACGTCGGTACTGTTTTTGTTAAGGTAAACTGTTATTTTTACAGATATTGTGAATTATGAATATACTGGAGACTTCAAGTTGTAAAAGAAATAGTTCTGCGATCGATTTACAGCAATCAAAGAGATCTGAACCCCGTAAACTAAGGATGAGTTTGGCAAGAGTACTTGATTCTGATAAGCCAGAGACATCTAAAGATGAAGCTAAGGAAGTCAAGACATGAAAGGCTTGTCTCTCACGTCAACCTAAACTGAAAAAAATCGATACATAGATGCTATTCATGCAAAAAACACGTTTGTTTACAGTGCGCGAAACAAGTATGCACTGACTGTGCTTAGATTTTAAGGTGTAGTTGGACTGCGATTATTTTTTTTAGAAGGTTTATGTTCCTAATTTTTTTAAATATAAGTCATAAGTAAGAAATACTATTTTTTGTTATTCTGAGAAGATTATTCTTTGTGTTTCGATTTTTTATATCTAATAGTCGGATGTTTTCCCCAAAATTCAAACCAAATATTATTGTAGTCTTATATTCAAACATTTAATAAAGTTGAATTTCTTTTTGTACTTATTTTTTAAAACTAAATTGTATTTTACAAATGTTAAACTCGGCCGCGTGTTGGCTAGTCCGTAAAATAATCGCAAGCGACAATACTTCCTTTGGAAGCCATTTTTTTTTAAAACTATAAACACTTTAATGTCTAATGTCGATAGTCGAAAGTAAAAAGAAAACCTACTGGTGACAAGTGTCATTACGGTGCCGAAATCACGTTTGCATGAGTCCGTACTAGACACTCGATTGCATCAGATGGTCTGCAATTTCCATTCGAATCGAGTATTTACAAGTACCTGGTGTATAAAATCTGCATAGTATTTGATTGAAGTCCCCGGGACTAGTCTCGAGTAATGACAGACAAGGATAGAAAGACTGCGGAATAGCATAGACTATAGTTAAAAAAGGACAGAATATATTCTTACACAACACGAGTGCGCGTCGCGTTACTTTTATAGTCATTGAAATACAGTTCAAATTCAAAGGACTGACATGAATTATTTAGTTAGGCAAACTCGAGTGAGCGGCAAAGCAGACTAGTAATTACGGCAACAAAATGCTATCTCGCTTCGCCGCGCCGATACTTGTACGATTCAAGTTTCAAGCGGGCCGCCGCGCCGGTGCCGTGAGACGCGTAGGTACAGTGAGACTAGGTGGATCAAGTTTTTCAAAGTTGGAACAGGTACAACCTAGTCTCGTTTAATACCTAGTGCCTGAATTTGTTCTAGTATGTACGCTTCATTTCTAGTAGTGTGTGGAGTAGGGTGATCGATGTTGTAGAAACATTGATGTTCACATCGATAGCTCAACATCAATGTTCGATGTTTATTCTACTCAAAATATCGATGTTGGCCATTATCGATGTTTTTTGCACAGTATTTATACTCGTTACTATCTAAGAAGCCCGATTTGACAGCTATAAAAATACTTTGTGTAATGATGGGGAAAAAAATTGGTTGCTTTAAAAACCGATTCTCGAGATCTACATCGTGTAAAATTGATTCTCAAGGCATATCGTTTTAATACATGTACGAGTTTGTAATATTTAACAGTTATAACATAAATCAAAACTAAGTTTAAATTTGGGCCAGTTTCAAAGCCAAGACATAAACTAAAAGTATAAAAATACATTGTATATTATGTAGGTACGCCACTGATATGCACCCGTACGAAGCCGAGGCGGGTCGCTAGTCAAGAATAAAATTAACAATAAATACATAAGTGTGGTTGGGTTAGGTATCTAAATAGATTCACTGAAATCGTAACATTTTTATTCTATTTTGTCACTTGATGATCCAGAAAAATTATGATCAGTTGAATTGTCTTAATCCGTTAACCTTATAATAAATTCATTTTCAATCAAATTGTCAAAATGTACGTATCTTCTAAAGTCTTCCGTTATAATTTTCTTTGTTCTTTCTACTACATTAATCCAATCATCTTTTGTGACATGTGCACATGCTTCTTTAAGAAGACCAAGCATTTTTTTTGTGCTGAATGGAGGTTTTGTATTTTGACGTGCAGTATAGCCTGTAAAAGAGGTAAAGTTATAATGACTACATTCTTTATTCCCTTGTGCAGTCAAACGACTAGATAGGTTCTAATAAATATGCCATTCAATTAACTATGAAAATACGACAGCAGTCAGCCGCTATATAAGACGAAAAATATCTACAAATATTATATTGTTACTAAATTATTTTTCTATAAATACGTTTGCAATCGTTCCTTTTAGATTAAAATACTTAAATACTAACCTTTAACTAGAGCCGTACGGAGGTACGGAGGGATCCTTATAATTTTATGCCTATGTTCCTGTGCCAACTTATCAATGACGTATTTTGGCATCACAGTTTTATTTTGTTTGACTAATTTTAACAGTTCTGCTTTCAATAAATTCATGTCAGCATCCACACCATGATTTTGTAGCCATGCCAATAGATCCGCCTTTTTGTTAGCTTGTGTGGGAGATTTATCTAGTTGGATAGAGTGATATCCAATAATGTGCATTGTCCATTATTATCGTATACTCTCCTGGAAGATTTTGCATAAGGGTCGTAAACCACTTTAAATTTTTCGGCATTCATTCCTCCGTGGTACTCTTTTGTACTTTTTGATTCAAATGTCAACAAAAAAAATTATAAAAACTTCCCCGGCAGATCCAGCATGACAAATAGTGAGGTGTGTCCACCCTTTCCCATTGAAACTTTTGAGCTGGATGCTTGTGTATCATCAGTCCAATACTGTGGGGATCTAATAGCATCAGCATCGAATCGATACCTTTCACAGGTTTTTGTTTCTTTCGCTTTTTGGCTGCAGTACATTATCTTCAGCCAGAAGGCCCGTACATGTCCTTTATAATATTTCGGACTGTTTTTATGCCAATTCCAAGCACTTATGCGACTCGTTCTAGTACTTGGGTAACTTCTAAAAGAGGCCCTCTATTTGTTGATTCTTGTTCAAAGTACTCGTGCAACTTCAAAACCAAGTTACGAGACTGGCTGTTAAGAGTACGTCCTATTTTATACATGTTGTCTAGTTCACACGATAACACAAAATCACGTAATGCGTAATCAAAGTCCGGAATTAGCAAGCCAAGGTTAACGAATATAGCAGAAACAGTTCAAGAGTGATAGCCGAGTCAGAAAATATAAAAATAATCCATAACACAAAAACTTCTAATGGCTCCAGTACACGTTGGCCGAGCGCGCTCGCCGAGTGCACTCGGCCAACGTGTACTGGGCCGTTTTGTATATATTTGGCGTTTGCGGCCAACGCTCGCCGACGAGCCGTATAGTGTCGGTTTTCCGTGCACAAATCAAAGGAATTTGGCGCAAGCCGCAAACAGTGTTCACACGTTGGCCGAGTGTTCAGTTCATAGTTACGCGTCGGAGTAGACTGTAGTGTCGGCTTAATAAAATTGTTTCAACATGGCGACATGGACTAATGAGGAAATATTTATTTATTTATTTAACAGTTTATGTACACACATAATTCGATAGGAAAATGGTAAAAACATAATTATGTACAAAGGCACTGCCTCTTCCATGATGAAATTTTTTCCAGCAGGCCTATTGAAGGATAGTTGAAGGAAATAGAGGTAGTCAAAATGTGCACTTACATAAATATACATATACATACACACACACACACACACACACAGTATATATATATATATATATATATATATATATATATATATATATATATATATATATATACGCATGTATATATATAAATAAATATCATATATTATGAAAAAATATATAATTCAATATAATATATTTTTAATGTTACTTACATGCATAACAACACATTACGATTTAATAATTATGGAGTGAAATATTGATTCATTGTTTATTGATTGATCCTCACAATGAATCAGTTATATGGAACCCCAAACATGAGCAACATAAAAATAAAACCAGAGTAACTTGCCTAACTGCATTATATAATACATGTTTAGTTGCGATTTCAGAGTACCTACCTAATGATAAATATTATTATAAATTATCTCTGCGTTTATGTTGCTCAGGGATAATGTAGCTTAGGGGCTTCTTTTGGGCAATCATTTATTTTGAAAAAACCCCCAGCGAAGCGGGCACGGGTCAGCTAGTAGATCCTATAAAGGTTTCTTTTTTCCTTTTGAGGTCGGAACGCTAAAAAGGACAAACTGGGATTATTGTTGTATGTGTAGTTTTTTTTTCGTTCACTCTGAGAAGAGTGAAGCGCTGTATAAGTATATGACAGCGGCCGCGATTGCCCTAACGTCCATCATCATCTAGCTACCAACGCAGAATGAAACACGCCAACGTGTGAACGGCACCACGAAAATCTGCCGAGTGCGCTCGCCAAGCGCGCTCGGCCAACGTGTACTGGAGCCATAAGATAGCGAGAGACCGCGCGAAGCATTGACGTATCAATGACGGAGAAGGGAAAAAATGGAGGTTAAAATAGACTTTTTCTAAATTAAAGGATGAACTCCGGCCTTTTTAGCCATACTATTTCCATTATTAATATATTAAATATCAAAATTAAGCTACAAATATATCTGGTCAGATTTTGTTTTTATATGTTTAAACATTAAATAATACGTTTGTCTCTTTTCTATATTTAATAATACGTTTCATATTTTTATACGTGGTAGAGGCATGCTGCAGCTATATTTCTGGTACAGTTGTAACACGAATGGGTTGGCTTGACCGGGGAAGGACCACGCTCTCACAGAATACCAGCGTAAAATAGCAGCTTAACGCTGCTGTGTTTCGTATGGTGAGTGTAGAGAACCGGAGACCCTTTTTACTGGAAACGAGGCATTCCATCTTAATCCTCACGGGTGACAACACATCTGCATTTTGATTCGTAATCGAGGATAAATGTGCTACAATGGGCCACAGCAACCACTTACCATCAGATGGACTGTGTGCTCGTTTGTCACTCTTATCCTATAAAAAATATATGTAAAAGTATCGATTTTTCAGAACATCAGTGACAACTGCGACCAAACTTGATACACAATAATGATATATTTTTAAGTTAAAGATGCATTCAAGCATTCTGAATTATTCAAAATTTTAAATATTTTAGAGGAGATGCAAGATTTAGTTGATAATGATTTCGCGAGTTCGCAGTGTTCGCCAGTACCCAATAATCGATTATGACTATATTGACATCGATGTTTCAATATTTAACGTGTGGCAACATCGATGTTTTCATTTTTGACATCGATGATCATCGAAATTTGGATTTTGGAGTTTTGGAGTCAACAAAAACAAAATGTTATGTTTTATTCAACTCAAAGTCAAAGACCTAAACAAAAGCAATTATTATGATTTGTGTATTTTTGAAACAATTATTTATTTATTTTAGTCCACAGAGTACTTTTTGCATAATGTTTTAGTCGGTCACAGTCTCGCGTAGAGAGAATATGTTCTGTTCTCATATTTGTACATATTAAATCAGTGCATATAAATATTGCAAGTGGTGGTTAATTTTAGTATTATTTAAGCATAAGTGAGAAAACTTTTATGGTCTGCGTGTGATTTTAATACAATTCGAGCTGGATAACTCAATTTGATGACAAATTTCTTTTTAATGCAGCACTTAAGCATATAAAAATAGCATTATAAAAAAATTAAACTTATTTGTAATTACAAAATGACTCAAAACGAAGAAGTTCTTACTGACACTAATCCGAATATTAACATGGATATTGAAACACACCGAAAGAAATTCAGAATTACAATGGAGCTCCCCTTGTTTTTCACCTTGATAGCAGTTTCTCTGTCAGGTATTTCTTAGAATCACAGATTCATAATATCATAATAAATGTTCAAAACCTACAATCGATTTTAAGGATGGGTGTGCGGGAAATAGGGAAGGTCTGTTGGTGTATACGTGTGGAACCCTGTAGTTTTTGATAAAAAAATAAAACATTTATTTTTATTTTTTATATACTTGTAATCATTTCTTAGTATTGTGCTGTGAGAAAGAAGACAAGACGCTGTAGATCATGAAAGGCAACCCTACCGTGATTGGATCGGATGTTTGTAGCTTTGGGGTGGCCACCCAAGCAGCACCTCAATCTACTGTTGTTGATATTAGTTAAGAGATGCTTTCATATTTCAGACAAAGTTACCAGTTATTTAAATTATAATTCACACTTTCCTCTTCTAGTTTCAGCTGTAAGCTACTAGTTACAGCTACTTTAAACTATAATAATAATAACCAAAAACATTTTAACATGAACATAAATGATTATGATTAAAATATAATACACCTATGCTTAACCAATCACAATTGGCTGCACCTTGAGGCACATACCTGCAGCCGGCTAAACCCTAATAGCCAAAATATGTTTTTTTGTCCTGTCACTGAACCATTAATATAAAGTTTACAATAATATATTAAAAAAGTTGAAAAATGAAATATCTACATATTATAATCAGTTCATAATAAATCTATGCTTAAAATAAACTGTAATGTACTTAAATAAATGCACATTAATATTATAGTGACCTAAAAAAACTACATAAGCTTTATAAATTTTTTGTCATAGATTTCTTTACAACATATTTTAAGAATCTCTTTTGAAATTGATCTTTTATTTGATTTCAAAAGTCTACATAATATGGAATATCAATGTTGGACTGGCCTTGAAGCTGTAATTGATTTCAAATACTTGTTGCATCAATCAGACAAAATATCATCACATCATTTTTGTGTTATATTTCATTGATTATTTGTTAACAGAAAAACAATACTATAAGTGGAAATATTGTAACATAAATATATGCCATCAAAAACATAACTTGTAAAAAAAACAAGTCTCGCAACTCAGTTTTTCTACCGTAAAAAGTTGTGAGATCCATGTAATACCAAGTCGGTTAATTTATTCAGTCCCTACTTAAAGGTCCTTCTGTCTTAAGTTATTACATAATTAGCTAACCTATCAACATCTTACAGTGACCACACCAATACTAAAAATCTTTTATATTTTAAATAAATAGATTGACTTGGCCATCGCATGAAAACAATGTATCTCTCAAGTAATACTTATTATATTAGATTATATAGTTGTTTTTGATGGCATCTCATTTCTTTTTGTAGATAGTTATATCTAGGTATCTATCTACACCTATTCCACTATATCTATAATATAAAAATGAATTGCTGAATGTGTTGCTAAGCGCAAATCTCAAGAGCAGCTGAACCGATTTGGCTAATTCTATTTTTATAATAGTCCTGGAAGTACGAAGATGGTTCTTACGGAGAGAAAAATTGAAAAAATTTCCTGAAAAAGTATAAAAACAACACTTCTATATTCCCATACAAAAGATTCGTAATAATACTTAAAATATCAATCGACGTCAATTGACGGATTCAACTCGGCTGGGCAGCGTTCGGGAAGCTACGACACATCTTCTCGTCAGACATACCTCAAAACCCTAAAACGAAATTGTACAACCAGTGCGTGTTGCCAGTGATGACTTACGAAACTGAGACGTGGTCCTTCACTGCTGGCCGTATGAGGAAGCTCAAGGTCGCTCAGCGAGCTATGGAGAGGGCTATGCTCGGAGTTTCTCTGCGTGATAAACTTAGGAATGAGGATATCCGCAGTAGAACCAGAGTAACCGACATAGCCCAACGGATTAGTAAGCTGAAGTGGCAATGGGCCGGCCATATAGCTCGAAGAACCGACGGTTCTTGAGTGGCAGTCTCGTACCGGTAGGCGAAGTGTAGGGCGACCCCCCACGAGATGGAGTGACGACCTGGTAAGACATGCAGGAAGTCGATGGATGCAGGTGGCTCAGGACCGTGCTTTGTGGCATTCCTTGGGGGAGGCCTATGTTCAGCAGTGGACTTATGAAAGGCTGTAATGATGATGATGATGATGAATACTTAAAAGTCAATTTGAACTTTAATACCATACCATAAAGTTTAAGTGTTAGTGGAGAGGTTCTGGGAAGGCAAAACAATTATAATTTTTATTTTATGACGTAATGTAATTGTTGACTCGTCAACTTTCTTTATTCTTTTTTTATCTAACTAGCTGACCCGGTGTCCCGAATAGCAGAATAAGTATTAAAAAAAAATTAAAGAATCGACTGTTAGGCGGTACGAAGTTCGCCGGGGGGGTTCCGGGAAGGCAAAACAATTGAGTCACGTTAGTATTGTATAAATGTCAATATTTGTCAATATTTATAAGATGGTAACATTACTCAAAAACAAAATTGATATCCATAAAATCGTAGTAAATTCCACGCGGGTGAAGTCGCGGGGCACAGCTAGTTACATATATAGGTACACTGATTCATTCACTGCAAATGTAACTTTTTAATTCTATATATTCATATGTGATTACGAAGTTATTTATGCAGTTGGTGTATCTCGAAAACTGGACCGGAATTGCAAAATATTTGAATTTTTCCTTGATTTACATACTAAACAATAGTTGTATTCCAAATTTGAAGCTTCTATGTCTGGTAGAAGTGCCTTAAGAGTTTTGATGATCGGTCAGTCAGTGAGTGACAAAATTAAGAAACTGACTAGTTATAATTCTTAAACAACTAGTTCAAATGTAATAAAATTTGAAACATATCGAGATTATACAATGTCTACTTGGTTACTGAAAATTCAGGCTTCTAGTTTTATCCACAACGAAGTCGAAAATGGCCTGAACAAAGAGTATATTAGTAATATTGCTTCGAGAAAAGGATGGTACGGCCGTGCCGCTTTTTTGCTCGACTTGGCGGGGGCACTGCCGTGCCCCCAGATAAAACATTTAAATATTGTTTTCAGATCATAATATCACAAGTTTGTTTTTAAAATCTAAAAGAAAACATATATATTATATGTTTTCTTTTAGATTTTAAATAAATACATAGTAAAAAAAAATTCTCAATTAATATTTAATATACAGGTTTCTGCACTATAATAATTTAGGGGTTGTCCAACAAAAATAAGATTTATCCCTCATATAACTTTTAACTTTCAAATCGATAGTAGATTTTGTACAGTTGAGCCTAATAATATTATGTATATTTATACATATTGCTTTAAACTTTAAAGGAGCTGTAATTCGAAATATGATATTATACCGTACATGTGTACATTCTTTAAAACATAGTAAAGAGGAATGTCAAGGATTTCTCTCACCAACGAAGGCCAACAATACGAATCATTTAGAGGAAGAAGTGCAAAAATATGAAGCATTTGTATCTATGGTACGACTGATTATTGAATCACTAGCCCCAGCTTGTCTTTCATTGTTTCTTGGTGTATGGTCTGATACTCATGGAAGAAAGCCTTTGGTAGTTTGGCCTCTTTTAGGTAAGTAAAATCTTGTTAGTATTCAGTTATTAAGAGTAATCATTTACCCAGTTCACATGTGGAGTACCTAGATATTAGATATAATATCAAGTAACATAGTACTTAACAATACATAAACTACTACATAATATATATATATAACATCAAAAATTGTATGTGTATCCAAACATTTTTTTTGTAATCTTGCTTATTGACGCAAAATTGGTTTTAATTTGGAAGAGAATACTTTGATATGTATTTTTTATATTAATTATTTTTCATGAAATACTTAAATTATTATATTATATGAAATACTAACAGTATACTAGCAGTAGTAACAATAGGTAACAAATAGAATTTATAAAAAAATGTATCTACACATCAAAATTAGTATCTTTCTCATAATCTTCATAACGAATAGTACAACTTAACCGGTTCAGTGCGGATGGCACGCCAGGCGTGCCATCGTTTGTTTTTATGTGTGTCTGGCGTATGACACGCGAGTCGTGTCTTTTTTTTTAAATCGTTCAAATTGCGTTTTTGGAAGATTTATCCAAAACAAAATATTCATAATTTTGCAAGTAGTTCATGGCTACAGCTTCGTTTCTGGATATTTGGAAATTTTTAGAGGTTGACAACCTTTTTTTAACTTGTACATGGTACTCTTTTTAATGTGAATTTTAAATCATGTTGTGGAAAAATAGTCTAATTAGTAACAAATAATAGCACTCATTGCGATCGCTCACAAATTCAAGTTGTAAATAAATTTCTGTAAAACAAGTCTCCTGTTATAAAAAAACAATGCGTCTTATTGTTTAATTTTGCTTAAAATGGTTGAACTTTCGTCTTATTACTATCATATGGCCGAATAGACCTACGAAGTACCATGTGCTCTTGTGATATGGTATAAGGTTTATTTTTGCTTGAAACAGTTCGAAACCGTTCATGCATAAAAAAAGTTCGCTAATAAATAGTATTAATCCGCCGCCGTATAGCACCGGCGTTTTTTTAACTTGTACATTTTTTTAACTTGTACTTATGCGAAGGTTATAGGCATAGTACAATTAACTTACAATAAATTTAGTTGAAAGTTATACATCACTCGACTTCAATGAATGTATCATTCCTAATTAAACAATAAGGCTTTTCTAATTTTAAAATTATATTTCGAAAATTATTTTTTCTGAGGGAGCAACGCGCCGGTTAGTTTTATAATTATGTAGACAGAACAGTCTCAACAGTGCAAATATGTTCTTCGTGTGGTGTTTTTTTTTTTTGTAATTTTGTTTTATATGGTATGTTGATTACATTTATAATGTTGATACTTATGTTAAATTCATTTTATATCATATAAAATGAATTTAACATAGAATTATTACGTACAGAATACTAGTACGCGCACCGAAAGTGAAGCAAGTAAAACTAACGCGAAACCGCGTAAGTTTACTCAGCGACGCGTCAGTGCGCAACGTCACCTCTTACGGAGAAGAGCTCGCGAAAAATTGTATAAATGACCGTTTGTGTTGTAAAATATTGTCACAACGTAAATTTCATATATTTAATTCATTATAAGTACGTAAAACTAAAAAAATACTTACCTAAGCTATCATGACACAAATGTTGCTAGTTGTGGGGAAAAAAAAAACAATTTTCTTTTAAAAATATTTATTTTGTATTTGTGTTTAAAACGTTTAATCGCAACGCTCTGTGTAAAACTCAAATGATTATATATAGATACCTATTTCTTTAAGTATTAACATAATATTAACAATGGGTGCCTACTAAAAACGAATACGAATAATGAAAACAGCTATTGGTTTGAGATCGCATTCGAGTTTTGTTTTTCTTGATTGTAAATCTGGCATTTTTGCATCCTAATAATTTTTATTTTAATAAATGTATTGTACTACCAAGACAAAATCATGTGACTTCGGGAAAACAACCATTAAAATTTCAGCATGTATATTAGATCAATCTGTGTGTATATCCTTTCAAATAAATAAATCTAAATCGGTTTAGAAATTCTAAAATTCTGAGGTAAGAAACATTTAAAAAATACAACGAATTTATAACCTCCTCCTTTCTGAAGTCGGTTAAAATTAAACATTACACGTTGTGATATTGTATTCGAGCAAATTAATTGTGTTTAATAACATTATTAAATTTTATTGCATCTGCATTTTCGTACCATTTAATTTATAATAAAGTTACATTAGTACCATCATTATCGTGTTTATTTTATTCCATTTTATATTCTCATAAAATACATCTTCGTATGTAATACGTAATCTTTATTATATCGATTATTTCAAATTAATCAATAAAATAGTGATTTGCACAATTTGATTGAAAACGCCAGAAACTGGTATCACTGAATGGCGTGTACTCGCGCTCACTAACAAAATGACCTTGCATCACTTTAACGCTCGTGTTTAGTACTAGACTGCGTTTCTACTGGGTAATAATTCTATGGAATTTAAATTGTAAACGTAAAATAAATAACTGTTAAATACATTGAACCTTTCATTAACCCGTCACATTTTTATTTTTCTCTAGCTGATACCTGCGACTTCGTCCGCGGTGCTTGATATATTAACAAAGTTTTCGTATGTGCGAAAAGACATAAAAAAAAATCTTTGTAAACAATGTTATTAGGTGCTCTCCGTTTGTGGCTAAAATATATAAATTATCTGGTTTAGTAACGCGAGAGCAAGCGACGAACAGTTGACCGTGTGAAAAACCCAGTATAATAATCGTTGTTTCTTCTTTCTTCAAACTTTAAAGCCGCGTATCCACCAAAAATGTTGACAACAGTTATGTTTCCATCTGTTTACAACTGTTTCCAACAAGCGTCTCCACCGACGGAACAAATGTTTGCAACAAGCGTATTCCTTTGATGTTGCCGCCGAAAATGGAAACACGGTTCCCGACATTGTTTCAAGTTTTGTTACCAACTGTTGTGTTAGCAACAAAACTTTGGTGGGGACGCGACTTTAATACATAAGTTTTTTTTTTTAGATAAGGGCCAAGTGCTTACGAAAAAAAACTTAGAAAACCTAATTGAAATCTATCCAATAGTTTTTCCGTGATGCGCACACAACTGCAAACCTCTATCATTTTATTTATACTTATAAGTAGAAGTAGATACTGCCATCAAATCATATTATTTCGCTTAATCAATCATCGATATGATATACTATTATTAAATCAAAATGTCACCGATTAATTACACTTCGGCAGTTTTGAAATGTACATTTATGCTTTATTTACTTCGAGTCGTAGGTATATCCTTTTCGGTCTAAAACATGTTTGGAAATGGAATCGCACTTAGCTAACCGGTTTTATGTAACCTACCTGGGAGACCGAGCATTATTCGGCGTTATAAAAATTAAATTTTCCTCAGGGATTACACCTATGTATTTTGAAACACTTGGAAAGTAAAACATTCACTAAGTATAAAATTTCATACATAACTGCACATAACTGTGAGAAAAAAATAACCGTGATACATAACCGAGAGCCATTCCCGAAAAACAAGTTACTTCTGTGTATATATTCAAAAAAGTATGAAATAGGTTTGATTACATATACATATTACATATAGAGGAAACAAAGATAATACTGTATTAAATAATTTTTCGACCTAAGCTTGTAGTGCGCTTAGCGCCATAAAAATGTAGGTATACTATTGGAAAGATAATTTCTAAGGCGAAATTACCAATCATATTGCGCAGGCAAGTTACTACATAGTAATGCACATGCATGCAAAAAAATGCACATGCATTAAAACACGAAGAGAACGAATTATTCCAGAAATCAGACCTAGCTAAATAGGTTTTTCACCCCCGTAAGTTGGCATATTATTGTGATTATTGATGAGTTCAACCGCGATTAGAAACATAAGTTATATGTATACTCGGTAAACAAAATATCGGAAGTGTGACGACATTTTTTTTAATTGCATGTGTACCACGTGTCTAATAATAATGTCCTTCTAATCGAATTTCGGTCACGGCGACCAGTCTCAGCGGAGACTAGCCATTTGCAAGACAGTCTATAGTGCACGTAATGTGTGTGCACAAGCACAGATACACTCTCTATACACGACTGGAAAGATCAAGCGCAGGTCCAAAGGATTTAGGTTAAAACACCGCCTGCTTCCTGACCCCGGGTTGCTATTGAGAATTTTTTGACAGAAAAACCCAATAACTGATATGGACCCCACCCGGGATTCAATCCGGGACCATCTGATCAGTATTCACGCTTACGACCACTTGACCAATGAAGTAGAATAGAATGGAATATAATCATTTTTATTCAATAGTAGCTGTTCCCCGCGACGTCGCCCGCGTTTTTAATATTTAATAAATAAGACTGGAATCTAAAAGATGACATTTATCTTTTCGAAGCATTTTGGTAGGTAGGAGACACGGAACAGCATCACTGCCCAGCGTCCACTATTACCTGACCAATGTGGGGACTATAGGCAAATCATGCAAAATACGGCTGCCAGTTGGCGTATGCTTGGAAAGTCCTATGTATATGATATTTAATTTAGTCATAATAATGCTTGACTAGGTAACACTAACACCCAACTTAAATTCGACTATCGAATCCGACTATTTAGCACAGAGTCCACCTGATGATAAGTGACTGTTGGGGCCCATAGACATCTACATAGAGGCGTTGTTACCCCTGAGGACTAAGATGGAATGCCTCATTTCCAGTAAAAAGGTCTCCGGTTCTCTACCCTCACCATACGAAACACAGCAGTATTAAGCTGCTATTTTACGCTGGTATTCTGTGAAAGCGTGATCCTTCCTCGGTCGAGGCGATCGATTCGCGCTACAACCATAATATGGCTGCAGCATGGCTCTACCATGTGTAAAAGTTCTACCATGTATAAGTTTTGATGTTAGTGTTCAATCATTAATGTCATTTACATGCATGAAATTAAATTGAGCATTTTTCCATTTATTAGGTCTATGAAATGAAATTGCCGTTTTGTTAAGCTGACCTATTTGAACTGTGGAAAATATAGCGATATTGTAGAAAAAACATAACCCAAAGTAATAAATGAATAAATGTTTTCTAAATAGAAATTAAAATTTAATTAAATTTAGAATTCTAAGTCAAACCATACCTATTCAGTTCAGTGGTCAGTTCAATAAAATGACAAATGTTTTAGGTTAAGACCTAATAATATAATGAAGGGATTCGAAGGTAACTGATAAGCTGCAGTAAACGATTTAATTTCCAGGTGCAATGAACTAAACGTCATGGACGAAAGGTGTCACAACGATTGGGGAATCTCAAGCTTTTGTTCATGCTCTTGTTTTCTCTTCAACTGTACTGATACTAGCTGTTTCCCGCGACTTCTTCCGCGTTTATTTATTACGATTGGATTTTAGTGGTTTTATTTTTTTGCGCGAGACAATGAAAAGTAAATAAATGACGAATTAATAAAATACATACACAATAATATTGGCAAAGAACTTATTTTTTTATTATATCGTATACAAGTGGCCAGTTGTAAAACTCAGTGCCGCCCTCGTAGCAATAACTTGTTACCTTGTTACAATGTAATAGAAATAGTTTACATCGACGCGCAAAAAGTAAAAACTCATACCCACACATAAACTACAAATTATTATATTCGTTCACATACCCTCTTCACACTCTACACACACATTAAGCATACACACTACTCTTACACTATAGTACACACATGGGTAGAGCAGAACCACCCAATACAAGCATTTTTATTTTTTTACATGTTTCCTGGGTGGTTCTGGCCATGGCGTAATACTGTAACTAATCAATGTTAATTTTTTTTTCAACTAGTAATGAAAATATTATTTTAGGTATGTCAATAAGCGGAACATTAACTGTTGTCTACAGTATGTTGGATGGTTTTGGACCGTGGTGGTATGTCTTGACTGTTATACCCACGTCTTTCACGGGAGGCTTTACGTCACTTTTTACCGGTGCCTTTTGCTATGTGAGTGACATCACTACAGTTGAAAAGAGGTCGTTTAGGTAAAGAATTTGTTTGGCACGTATGTGAGTGTAATTAATGCTTCATAACTGCTAATGGTAATGTCAATAATTACATATAACATAGTATTTTTGACCTGTTAATCCTGATTTCAGGATGACTGTTGTAGAAGCTGCTGTATCCGTTGGTAGTGTCATAGGTTCCATGGCCAGCTCGTACGTCTTGAGGGCAGTTGGACATGTATACCTGTTACTCATAACAGTAACCCTTCAAGTTGCTGCGTACGTTTTTACTAACGTGTGCTTGGAGGAATCGCTACCGGGCGCAGTCCAGGTACTATTTATGAATATTATTTTTAACAAAATAAGCATGATAAACGAGCATGCAGTCCGCCTGATGGTAAGCGGATGTTGTGACCCATAGACACCTCATTCATCCTCGGTTGAGAATACGAATGTAGATGCATTTTCACCCCAAGGGACTAAGATAGAAATGTTCGTTATCGTAAAAAGGGTTCCCGGTTCTTCCAGTTTCCTTAGCGATGCGTGTCCTTTATTCCGTTGACGTTAGTTTGGGTTGTACCGCTCTCTTAGCTATGTCTGCCACCAAACAGCAGTGCAGCATTGTGGGTAAAAGAACCCGTATAATAACTGTACGAGACTTTACATTAATAAGTCCACAAGAGTGATAAGGATTTGTGAACTTCTTTATTTAAACATGTGCAGTAGCTACATACCAACACTGACTGTTAGCGCGGTTGTAAATCCTTTATTAAAAAAAAATTAATAATATATAAAAGCTGAACTTCCTAATCATATTCATATTTCTTATTCCAAAGAGTTTGAACTGAGAACTCAGTTTGCCGAGATGATCGAGTTGCAGAAGGAAAAAACTAAGGTCACATTCTATGCACGTCCCACATGCTTCTCTTATTTCTGAGAGAGATACAGGTTAGTTCGATGCGATGCTCCAGTGCATGTTGGTGGAATCAATATATCCTCGAAATATTTTTATTCCTCAGGCATGCAGGTTTATTCACGATGTATTCCTTCACTGCCGAGCACGTGGTAAATCAACACCTAAAATTGTAATTAACAATTTCATTGGTGCCTGCAGCATCGAACCCGGGCTGCTCGCGTACTGTGTTTACAGCAAAAGCTTAGGCCCTGAGCTACCACGGATCGAGTTGTAATAATTTTGCCTTTTTAGGGTTCCGTACCTCAAAAGGAAAAAACGGAACCCTTATAGGATCACTTTGTTGTCCGTCTGTCTGTCTGTCTGTCAAGACCCTTTTTCTCAGGAACGCGTGGAGGTATCAAGCTGAAATTCATATCAAATACTCAAGTTTAGTCCCTTGGAGCTGTCAAAAAATCAAAGTTCTAAGCCAACGCAATCAAAAGATACAGCCGTTTATGCCGCAAATTTTCGACATTCGCAAGGGAATCAAACCTACAGGGTACTTCCCGTGAACTCAGAATCTTAAAGTTTGGTACGAAGCAACGTATTATAGCACAGATAAAGGAAAAATTGCGAAAGGCATAAATGATGATTACAAATTTATTACTTAATTTTGTAATCATCATCATCATTACAGCCCTACACAAGTCCACTGCTGAACATAGGCCTCCCCCAAGGAATGCCACAAAGCACGGTCCTGAACCACCTGCATTCATCGACTTCCTGCATATCTTACCAGGTCGTCACTCCATCTAGTGGGGGGACGCCCAACACTTCGCCTGCCAGTACGAGGCTGCCACTCGAGAACCTTTCTTCCCCATCGGTTGTTGGTTCTTCGAGCTATATGGCCGGCCCATTGTCACTTCAGCTTACTAATCCGTTGGGCTATGTCGGTCACTCTGGTTCTACTGCGGATATCCTCATTTCTGAGTTTATCACGCAGAGAAACTCCGAGCATAGCTCTCTCCATAGCTCGCTGAGCGACCTTGAGCTTCCTCATCCGGCCAGCAGTGAAGGACTACGTCTTAGTTCCGTATGTCATCACTGGCAACCGGTTATACAGTCTTGTTTTCAAGTTTTGAGGTATACCTGACGAGAAGATGTGCCGTAATTTCCCGAACGCTGCCCAACCGAGTTGAATCCGTCGATGTACTTAAGTAATAACTTATTAAACTCTTTTGTTTTAGGGCACTCTGTCATCTGTTTTAGATTTTTCGCTTGTAAAAGAGATGGTTCATAAATGCTTCAAGAAGCGGCCAAATCACGGTCGTGCTCAAATCCTGCTCTTGACCTGTGCGAATAGTTTGTCAGTATTCATTATGTACGGCTTAATGAATTTGGAGTACGATTACACGAGGGCAAAGCTTAATTGGGTCATTAGGCAGTACACGATGTATGCAGCAGTGAACACGACGATATCTTTTCTTGGCTCTTTTATTGGAGTCCTTTTGCTGCAGAGGATATTTCGTATTAGCGACTTGTCATTTTCTGTTGTAGCGTTCTTGTCGTCTACAACTGAATACGTAATAAAGACGTTCGCAGTTACCACGTGGTATATGTACTTGGGTAAGTTTCCATACTGTTATAATATACTATTTAAGCTTTAATCGTCGTGAAGAATCGTTTAAGGAGTAATTTATCTTTTATAAAATCGCTTCAGATGGTGCAACAGGCAATAAAAATGCAAAAAATGCAGATTATATGATTTTATCTAAGTAAACTCAGCACCAACCGCTAAAATGTCGAAAGCTTTAGGGAATTCACTTAAAATATCACAAGTTTAAATCTAAACTGATTCCTATTTTATATTCATATACGATGCGCAGAGATGATTTAGCACTTTGGTCATGTATTCTTTATTTCTCGAGCATTTTCCACTGCACTCGTGTACACTTATAAGTATTTATTGAAGGTGTAGTAGGTACTAGATTTTATTTAGTAAACTAAGTATTATAGAAATACATGCGAAAAGATGTTGATACGTTAATACGTCAAATAATACATTATTTTAACAGAATGTTAATTATGTAGTTAGTTTCAATTAACGCTATTTATGTTAATAATGAAAGTTTTATCGTAATAATAGCCTTGTAGATATTATTGTTTGCGTTTACGATTTATTTTAAACTACAAACTTTACAAACCGATATGTTTGCTACTATAACAGTGTCTTTCTGGTTACAACTAATAAAATAATAAAACTAAGGCTGCCAACCCGTTTGCCAAGTGTGGCAATATGGCAAATATCCCCCCTATAAAACTATGCGGGAGGCCTATATTCTGCAGTGGATTTTGATAGAAACAGAAACAGAAGAAAGGGTTTAGGATACTCTAAGGGTTTAGGAGATGGGCAGATTTTTTGAAAAGTGTACCTAAGTTAAAATGAAGGTCCTAATTTTTTATGCATTTTTTCAATATGTGTCGTTGAATTCATAAAATATATAAGTAAATTGATTTTTAATAAAATCTATACATATAATAAAACTGTAAATAGCAGATGTCTGTACATTTTATATTTTTGTAATAAAAGTGATTGAGGGGTACTAAAAATAAATAATTAAATACATTTCTACCATTTTTAGAATTTTCTGTCTGTCTGTCTGTCTGTCTGTTTGTTTGTTAACGTATCACGTTTAAAGTACTAATTTATATCATAAGAATTGTTAAGGAAATTATAAAGTGTATCTTCGGGTTACATTTAGTCTTTATTTCATGAAAATCGGTTCATTCCATCAAAAGTTATGATAAATATTCTGAAGTATGGGTAGGGAATTTGCTCAACGGTGGCTTTGTTTGAGTCATCAAGTTGATGTTAGCAGCGCCATCTCTCTTCAATTAAATATATACATATAATAAAAATGATGATAACATGTTGTGTCTCTTTCTGTACATTGTATATTTATTTTGGTGACTAAAATCATTATGGGGAACTAAAAATAATTAAATAAGTACATTTTTATAATTTTTAGAATTGTCTGTCTGTCTGTTTGTCTGTTTTTATATGAATGCATCACGTCTAAAGTAAACATCTTTTTTTTTCAAAGAAATCGTTAAGAAAATCATAAAGCGTATCTTCAAGTTACATTTAATCTTTGTTTTATTAAATTTGGTTAATTCTATCGAAAGTAATGATTACTATTTTAAAATGTAGGTTCGAATTTGTTCAATGGCGCCATAAAAATCTCAGAAATAGTAATAAAAAGATTTGTGTGTAAAAAAACGTTCCATAATAATTAATATATTTATACTTAAAACATAAAAAGAGATTTAAAAAAGGATGTTTTCTCACACAAAGGACGTAATAGATGGAGTTGTACAAATTACAAACTTTTCTGATTTGCTGTGTTGAGATTTTTCGCTTACTTACTGAAGAAATTTGTATCTATCGAAGCCATACAACGGAACCCGAACAAAAATAACAAAATTGCAACGAAATGTCGTGATATTGTATTTATAATATACGCAAATCAGTACTGCCATTTTAGCGCTTTGGGAACTAGATTTAGCGCTTTTTTGGAATGTATAGCGCGCATTTCGAAATTTTAGCACCTAGCACTTAATCCAGCGCTTTTTGGTGTATTTAGCACACATTTCAAAATTGTAACGACTAGCGGGTTATTAACTCTTTTATAGCAGCGCTGTTAGTCCACATTACCGATAATAATAATAATAATGACCTTTATTATTTTTTTCCACAAATAGTACATTGCAGTTTATCTTTTTCAAACATATTTTTTCCACAAAACAAAGAGCATGGGAGACGAGTCCAAACTAGGATACCCTGTGCTATGGATCTCCCGGCTTCCCCTTTAGGATGATTTTTTTTATCGACGACTATAAGCGGGGAAATCCCCTTCATTAAAGTTTTCGTTCATGGTTTTGGCAACGCATTTATTTTGCTTTATTCAGTTTTAGTCAGTTGTTTAGAGCACAGCTAAGTTAAAAGTTACTTAGAGTAGTACTAACTACTGTTGACAGCAATTGCCATAAGTCGATGTCCTGCGAAGTATTGATACATCAAAAAATATTGCCAGAAAAAAATTTAATGTTGTTTTCCTTATTATGATTATATTTTCTTGAATTATAAATTATAATAAAAAACACAAACTTTGTTTGTAGTCAATTTAGCGCGAAATCTAGGGCTTTTTTAAAGCGCTGTTTTCATGACATCTAGCGCTTTTTGTGTTGTCCTAGCGCTGAATGAGTTTTTTTGATCTGGCAGCACTGCCAAAAACCCTCTATTAAGAAGTAACTTTCCTTTCAGTTTTAAGCGCGTTCAGTTCCCAGTTACAGTCAGCGTGTTTTATGCGATGACCGTAAATAAAGTGCAAGGTCAAAATTTACGCGTTGTAAGAGTGGACCTCAGTACTGACTGTTTTGCACATGGCCAACTCTATGTTGCTTTTTCCCGCGTTAGTAGCCCCCGTAACCTTTTTGTGTACACCCCGTCTAAGTCTACTTCTAACGTCGTTTACACCGAAGCTCTATCATAAACTACTTAGAACTTTGATGATAATGATTTATTTGTTACCACTTATTGATACAGTAATGATATAAATCGTTTAATATTCTCTTACCTAAACGACAAATTCTTTATGTAAAATCTATATACGCGAGCTACGCCGCGGGCACAGCTAGTGTATAATATATTTGAATAACTTTTATAAATTAATTATAATAAGTTAATGAAAAACAGTAATAGAATTTTGGGTTCCACTGAATAACAATTTAATATCTAACACAGTGAATTAAATAAAACGGGTTCAATGAAAAGCATATTTTTATTTATCTTTATATATAAAAATTACGCGTCACATTGTTTGTCCGCGATGAACTCTTAAACAACTGGACTGATTTCGATTAAATTTTGCACACTGTGTGTAGTTTGGTCCAACTTGAGAGATAGGATAGTTTTTATCCTGATAAGTGACACTCAATATTTTTTTATGACGAATTTAAGGATTTTTTATATGAAGGGTCGTCGAAAAGGGCAGAATAACGTCTGCCTGGCCAGCTAGTATAGTATATGTTTATAGATGAAAAAAATAAACATTTTTTTTCATCTATACACATATACGAAGGGCACACTGAAATGGTCGGGAATAAGAAAAACCACATGCACAGTATAGCTAAATTGTATTTTTATTGTTTTTCTAAGTATTCCCCGTTCAACTTAATGTACTTTTCCATTCGTGCAAACCAATTATTAAAACAGTAATTCTAGTCTGAAGTTGATGTTGACAAAATGGCTGATTTGTATGCTTCCACAGCTGCTTCGGGGTCTTCAAACCGTTGACCGCGTAATAAATCTTTATTTCTAGGGAATGTAATGAAATCGTTTGTGCTCAGGTCAGGACTGTACGGAGGATGGCTCATCAGCTCAACGTTTTCCTGCTTCAAAAATTCATTTGTCTTCCGGGCCGTATGGGAGCTCGCATTATCGTGATGTAGGATGATGCGACGTTTCGGGTTGTTTTTCCGGAGTTCGGCTATCATTTCTGGCAAACAAACCATGATATACCACTCAGCGGTAACCGTTCTGCATTCCTGTAAAGGAATTGTAGTAACATGCCCCTTTTTCGATACAAACGTAGCGACCACTTTCTTTAACACGCTGCGAGAGCGAACCACTTTCATTGGTTTGACCTCGTCTTCGAAGATCCAAACTGCTGACTGATGTTTTCTTTCAGGTTCGTATGAATAAATCCGTGATTCGTCATCTGAGACGATATTATAAATGGCATTTTATTTCCCTCCGTTGAAGCGTTGCAGAGTATTCCGGCACCAATCTACACGAGCCGCTTTTTGCTCTTCGGACAAATTGTGGGGAACCCAGCGAGAAACTAGCTTTCTTACACACAGCTCATTATGTAATATCGACTAAATTGCAGTCACTCCGATACTGATAACACCCCGAATCTGCTCGTATGTCACATGACGGTTATCTGATATAATAGTTCGCACAGCTGCGATGTTTTCAGGGGTGACCGCTGTTATTGGTCGACCTGCAGAAGAAACAGTGCTGAGCGACACACGACCGCGTTGGAACTCGGCATACCAGCGGTATATTGTCGTTTGACTCGGTGCTTCAACATCATAAATCGAAACAAGTTCGCTGAGACATTTATCTTGAGATAAGCCGCGACGAAAATTGTGATAAATTATGGCATGGAAATGTTCACGCGTGAGCTCCATTTCTTTTAGCGACGTGTCAACTTTAAACCAACATAGTTTTTGTTTTTAAACATTTTTTTAATTGTTTGAATGTTATTAAGATTCTAAGAGGCCAGTATTCAAATTCTAAAAAAGGTTTTATTGTAACTCAATCCGAAATATTCTATTCCCGATCATTTCAGTGTGCCCCTCGTAACACTTTTCTCACAACGGAATTAAAAATTAAAATAATCGTATGTTTATATCCTTTGACTAACTTGTTGACTAATCAGTTGCGTGTTTTTCTTTGTAACTATTTAAATAGCCATTTATTACTGTTTTGTCAAATAATTTTAGGGAATAACAAACTTGTTGTCTTCATAACAAAAATTAAAATATTATTAACTGAACATGAAAGCGAAAATAAACCCTTACTTTTGGATTTTTGTTAGTGGGACAGTTAATCTTTGGAACGTTGAAGGTCTCTGATTACAATGAAGGATTTTGTTGCCAATTTTAATTTTTTTACAAACATATTTAAATTATTTTACTTAGTTCAATATATTAACTAGGAAAACTAAATAAGCTTCTTTAATCAAAACAATACAAAAATTTGAAACTATTACATATATTTTATTTAGATTGGCCACAATGTATCTGTAAAATATCGTCTGTGTTCTTGTCTCTTAGTTCTTTTTTCAGTACGACATTCTCTTTTACCAATAATACATCTGCTGGTATCGTCAAGTAATCGAGAGAGTCTTCTTTGAAATTGCGAGTAAGTGACTTTTCTTTTGCGATTTTTAGTGATCGCAGTGCTATTATTTGTTACTTATTAGACTATTTTTCCACAACATGATTGAAAACCCACAAAGTAAAAAAAGTACCATGTACAAGTTAAGAAAAGGTTGTCAACCCCTAAAAATTTCAAATTTTCAAAATATCCAGAAAGAAGCTGTAGGCATAAACTAATTGCAAAATAATGAATATTTTGTTCTGGATAAATCTTTCAAAAAAGCAATTTGAGCGAGTTATAACTTATAACGATTTAAAAAAAGACACGACTTGCTTGTCATACGCTACACACAAAAATGTCATCCGCACTGAACCGGTTAAGTACTAAAAATATGATAAATTGCTAAATTACCTTAAAAAGCGCTGTTAGTCACTGGAATGTATTTTGTGTTCACACATACTCGTCCTCAAAATAGCACTTGTCCACGAATATTGCCAAATCGTTGCCAAGATGGGTGGCCAATGAGATGTTTTGTAATGTTGCAAACGAAAAATCTTTTATCTAATTTAGTATATTTTCTTCAAACCATTTAAACTCGCGTTAATCAGGGGAAAATTCCAACCGGTAAAATTCTGAGACTTCAATTTAAAACAAATGTGTTGTTTTAATTGTTGTATAGGTTTTTCGAAAATATATGGCTTAAGCCGTTGAATGATGTTATTAGATCAATTCACATACTGATAACCTAACTGTTATTCCACTTTAAGTAAAAACTTCTTTATTGGTATCTTTATTGCAATATAAAATTATAAATAAACATATAAACATGAAAAAAAAAATATCGAATTTCTTCCAAATATATGCTCAACTAAATTACGTTAAAACATCAGGTTATTTCAATGGTTTTAAGTAAAAAAAAATCGAAACATAATGGACATCGAAAAAACTTAAGGTACACTTTTTAAAAAATATGCCCAGATAGGGATTAGGAATTACAGAATTAGGAAAAACAGAAATTACAGAGATAGGGTTTAGGAATGACAGATTTTAAAAAAAAAACCTGTTGTTTCAGGTGCTGGAGTATCTTTATTTAAACGTTTATCATCTCCATTGATCCGATCCATGTTAACGAAAATGTTGCCTGTGGAAGACATTGCGAAAGGTTTTGCTCTAATGTGCGCCGTTGAAGCCATTTCCTCCTTGATATCACCAGCACTGTACAGTTCATTGTATGTTTCTACTATTAAATGCTTCCCGGGCGCCATCTATGTACTCAGTAGCGGTATTACAGGATTGTGTATTCTTTTTTTGGGGTAAGTGTACAAAATTTCTATTGCATGCCTTAAGCGCGAAGGGCGCAGGTATGTTCTGCTAGGGCCTAAAAATTAAGATTCCAACGTTTTGTCGCTTGAAATCGTATCTAGCAATCATATTATACAAATAAATGATATAAAAAGCACATTGTCATAAAGATAAATGATTGTTGAAGTTATTAATATTTTTTAAATCAATTAATTGCTATTTTTTTTAAATAAAAAGGGGTATTAGTGGCTTATAGTGTGGATTTATCAAGTCCACATGGCGGCGTAAATACGATAACTTTTGAAAATATCAATCGTTCAACTAAATCTATTTTTAAAACTCTTCATCTATCATGTGGGAAGCAATTGAATGTAAATGGCTGTTTAATTTTGTTTTGTTTAGTTATAATTAATTTTTTCGGCTCCGAAATGTCGAAATTTTCAGAGCGTTAGCAGCCTTGTATTAATTTATTTTACTAAATAGACTGCCTCACTCACTCCGGTGTCAACCGCCGTCGTGAGTAGATACTGTATCGGTTGCTTTCAGCGTCTGAAAAAGATCACTGCTAAAATACAAAATATTCGAAAAACCAATTTCATACATACTTGCTTATTATCAATAATCAGAGATTTTTATTACATATTTTAAAAGCACAGAATAAATAATAGTAGTACGTACTAAAAGTAAGTAGGATGTATAATATATTTATACTTAAATACATCTTGGACTTTAAAGAGTAACCTGAATGATGACATGATGATCATATGAGCATTATGAGTCGTGCACTTTTGGATTTTCCAAAACTTTTTTTAAAAATAGATGTTTAACATAAAATTATCGGTAAATTGGAAGTATAATAAGGTTATTAGTGAAAACTTGTGTGTATTTAAACTCCTTTAAAAAATTCCGTATAATCATGTTATACGTAATTTTTTTTAATGCGCTTAGGACATGCACAATTGGATTTACCAACAGTTTTTAATACTATGATCTTAAAAACTTTAAGTGACTTAAGTAGACTAAGTGTACGGACTTTTTGTTTTGTAAAATTGCAAAACATAACTTTTGTCTGAAACTTTATATTTCTTTAAAGTTTATGAGATAATCATCAAGAACCATTTATATTCGTTTTTGATTTCACGAAAAACCCGCATGTTTTTCGGACAAAATAAAGCCTAAATAACTCTTGGGATCACTCTACCTGTTCATGAAGTTTTATCAATCGGTTCAGCCATTCCGAAGATTAGCTCTTCGGACATACGACGACATACGGAGACGACAGATACACAGACATAAATTTTAAGAATGGTTGTTTATGTCTTCAAACCTTCATAGCATGCAAATAACGCCCTGAAATTAATAGAGGTCAGTTATTTCAATATAACAGACGCTCTTCAACTTTATTTATATAAAATAGATAATTCACAAAAATCATTTATACTAGTATAATGTACTATTTTATATTCTGTGGAAGAGTCATCAAAAGCTAAGTGCCATCAGATTTGGATTTTCCGAAACTAGTACTTTCTGCATAAATTAAAAGAAAAGTTACAAATATTTATATACATTGTAAAGAAATGTAAATAAAGTGCTTGAAGTCAATTTTATATTAAAAGTGATCAAGTTCCTTTCTGTACTATCTTATTATATCTTATTTTGTCAACATTCATGAACACACTTTCGTGACCTGTTCTGTGATCGATAATCGGTTAGCAATATATTTATTTTTAACTTAAAGACAACGTCTCCCATAGCGAGAGATAATTGTAATAATTATTGTAATTTTAATAACGAACTTAGTATGTAATCGATTATTATATTCTGTCCTCCACTTTTAATATTCTTTAGTTACATTAGGAATCAACAAAACAGAAAAATTATAAGGACAACAAGTTTATCCAGTTTTTTCTTTATTCCTTTTTGTAAGATGGAAGGCACACCTTTTTACTTGTTTTACTTGACCGCATTATAGCCGTCGTTCTCCTTTTGTAAATGCACATAATTTATTTAACTTATAAAAGCTAAATATGTATAGCGTATAGCTCGATGACTCACAAGTTAGATTCATTGCATAAAAAGTCACAATTTTATCAGGAGAACCAACGCATTCCTTTTTTTTATAGGATAGGCTGACAAACGCGCACACAGTGCACCTGATAGTAAGTGATTGCTGTAACCCATAGAGATCTATCCTCAATAAAGAATCAAAATGCAGATGCGTCGTCACCCGTGAGGACTAAGATGGAATGCCTATTTTCAAGTAAAATTGGTCTCCGGTTCTCTACACTCACCGTGTCAAGCTGCCATTTTACGCTGGTATTCTGTGAGAGCGTGGTCCTTCCCCGGTCCTATTACACAACGTGAAACAAACATAACCTACCGTTAAATTTTAACGATTACTATTCCTATTAAAAGGAGCAGTTTGATGACAGCTAGACTATTAGTATTAGGCGTGTTTTTTCCGTGGTTAGCTTTACGTAGCTTGCTTACGTGTTTCTAGGACCCAAAAACAGTACGCTTTCAATAGCGTACGCGTAGCACTTAATGTTGTGGCTATAGTATGTCGTATTGCCGTAAAGCTTTATGCAAGTTAAAATAATTTTAGTGATGAAGAATTCGTTTGCTTTTAATTAAACGCGCGAGGCCGCGGGTAAAGCGGACTTCAACAAATTAAAAAATTATACATAATAGCTTCTGGAGTTTTTTTTTATAGGATAGGGTTACAAACGAGCATACAGAACACCTGATGGTAAGTGATTGCTGTGACACATAGACATCTATCCCCAATAAAGAATCCAGATGCGTTGTCACCTGTGAGGACTAAGATGGGATATCTCTTTTCCAGTAAAAAGGGTCTCCGATTTTCTACATTCATGATAGGAAACACAGCAGTGTTAAGCTACTATTATACGCTGGTATTCTGTGAGCGCGTGGTCCTTCCCCGGTCGAGCCGACCCATTCGTGCTACAACTATACTACTAACATAGCTGCAGCATGGCTCTACCATGTATAAAAAAAGAAGGTTTTTATACTTCTGTATTCTTTCTCTACACTCTATTACAAGGAAATTATTTTAGTCCTTTTCGTTCCTCGAATCTCGTTCTTTTTGAATAAATTATTCGTTTTAGTTTATTTTTATTCAAAATTTAAGTTTTTAGCTATTTTTATTACAAGTAGAGGTAACAAATGAGCATTCAGTCTACCCGATGGCAAGGAGATGCCGTGGCCCATAAACACCTTCATCTATCAACTTTTAAGGATCAAAATGTGCATTGTTACTTCTGAGGGTTATTACACCAGACCCAGTCGAA
Organism: Parnassius mnemosyne; assembly: GCA_963668995.1. NCBI lineage: Eukaryota > Metazoa > Arthropoda > Insecta > Lepidoptera > Papilionidae > Parnassius > Parnassius mnemosyne. The sequence goes on along the minus strand of CAVLGL010000068.1, from coordinate 17,819,526 downwards.
TCACCTCATTGATGCTGCAGCGTGACTCAAACATTTTTGATCGTCACTCGATAATTAATAAATTAATGAACGAGTGACGATGTAAGAGTGTATTATGCACCAGGTGTGAATTATTAACACGTGGTGCATAATACATTGCTGATTGCCTGAGCTCGTATGTCTAGTAAATAAAGAAAATATTTCGAAATCCCACGCAAACATTATACCTTTATATTAACACTTTATGTTTAAATCTTCGAAGAGTTAAAGAATGCGTATTTCATTATTTTAATCCAAATGTATTTGTACGCATTTTCAAGTTACAAAAATAATTTAATATTTTTTTACCATAAGAATATGAAATCGCCCTGTGAAATAAAAAGTGTACAAACTGTAACACATTATTTCACCATCTCAGTGTTGGAATTTGTCAAAATCTTATCTTAGTTAATGGCTGCCAAATAAAAGGAAGCTATATTGTTCCTATTTCATGCTTCAGAAGCATTGAAAAATATTGATATGACGCATAGTTCATATGCTACATATCAATATTTTTCAAAATATACAACTTGCACCCTCGATTTAAAACCTGGTATGTATCAATTTTCAAATTGAAAGTTGACTTTTCTCTATATTTAAACTCTTTATTGCCTATAATTACAACATTTACAACTTTGCTGTGTCGCGTATATGTAATGGGTAGCTTTTTTTTATAGGATAAGGGTGACAAACGAGCACACAGTCCACCTGATGGTAAGTGGTTACTGCGGCCCATAGACATCTACATCTATCCTCTATTACAAATCAAAATGCAGATGCGTTGTCACCCGTGAGGACTAAGATGGAATGCCTCATTTCCAGTAAAAAGGGCCTCCGGCCACCTACACTCACGAAGCGAAACGCAGAGTTAAAATTCTACTTCACGCTGGTATTCTGTGAGGTCGTGGTACCACCCCGGTTCGAGTCGGCCCATCCGTGCGACAGCAAAAGCTGCCGCGTGGCTCTACCACTGTTAAGTTTTTAAAGTAGTTTTGAAAAATCTCAAAATAGGGTTTTGGTTTATTTACAGTATACTTTTAGTAAGTCTCGAGTCAATCGCCCCGTAAAATAAAGACTCGTAAAACTGTGACATGCTATTTTCCCTTCTGAAGAGTTGATTTCCTCAAAATTCTTTTTTAGTGGATACGTACGTCATAAAAGGCAGCTACATTTCAAATTTATACGTCTAACTTTTTGGGCTGGGCTTATACAATATTTTTCATACAACATTGGCATTCTTGTTTTATGACCTTAAGGGTAGATTTTTGAAGAATCTAAAAATGTAAATTTTAGATTAATTCCAAAGTATGCATCAATTTTCAAATTATAAAAAGAAAAAAACATTTTTATTAATTTTTCTCCATACAAATGTGAACATCCTCTGGTAAATATTTAAATCCAAAAATCTTGTTTGCTGAATTGTCCAAAATCCTTTTTTAGTGGATGCCAATGTTATAAAAGACAGGTACTGTCTGAATTTCAGATTTCTACGTTTAGATGTTTGGACCGTGCGTTGATAGATGAGTCAGTCTCTTAGGACATAATCTTTATATATAAAAATTACGTGTCACGTTGTTTGTCCGCGATGAACTCTCAAACTACTGAACTGATTTCAATGAAATTTTGCACACTGTGCAGTTTCGTTCAACTTGAGAGATAGGATAGTTTTTATCCTGATAAGTGACACTCAATATTTTTTTTATTACGAATTTAAGGATTTTTTATATGAAGGGTCGTCGAAAAGGGCAGAACCACTGACTACTATGTATATATAGAGGTCAGTGGGCAGAACAAAGTCTGCCTGGCCAGCTAGCATGTATATAACATTGGCCTCTCAATACATTTACGAAAATGTAATGAAATAAGTAAGTAGTTTTAAAAAAGTGATAAGCATTCTGTATGTGTGTAATAATAGGAACGTACTAAAGCCAGACGCGTGTCTAGAGTGAGGCAAATAGAGCACGTGCCCCGGGCGCCATTTAAACGAGGCGTGCAAAATTGTCAATTTTTAAATTTAAAAGTCAAAATAAACCACAATAAACCAATTCATATCAAACAATGTCGTTTGCAAATCCTGCGCTTGAGCGCGAGAGGCAATGAGTAGTACGTACTGGCGGTGCACTTGGAATGAGATTAAGTTTCGTTTCCGAGTGGCGTTTAACGCCAAGCTTGCGCCAACTTGGCTTTGTGTCAGAGAGGATATCTGTTCTCGACGACTCGACAATCTTGAATATACGGACCTGTCCATACCTTGGCTGTGCGTAAATAGCGATGACCTTGCGTCTTTCTGCCTCTATAGGCCCCACAGCGGTAATGACGACACAGACTGACTCATCGACCACGTCTAAATGGGTACAGACTTCAACAGATCCCCTCCGCAGAGATCGTGATCCTTGGCGATAACCACTCTTAACCGATCATGCGGGGATCAGTGGGAGATCTGTTTATGGCGTTACCTTGTCCTATGGTCTGGCACAAGCAAATTATGAGCGATCTATCATTAAACTTAAATGAATACTTTCACATTTGAGGACTACAATGGGTCATGATAGGTTCCGCGACCTAGTTTTGCTCAGTGTAGAGCAAGAAGAAGTGGCAAAAACCGATTTGGAAAACATCATCGATATTGAATAAAACTATTTTTATTGATTTTATCGCGTTTAATTTTTCTTTCATATTCTCGACGTTTATTCATTGTGTTGTATTCGTGTAAATACAAGAAATCATTATAACATTATCGATATGTTTGTGTCGCAGAAGGCCAGGAATGTTAAATTTTAAGTGTAATGGTTTTAATGATTTACTTGCGCTATAAAATCTTTATTATAAAAATTACGTGTTTGTCCGCGATGAACTCCTAAAGTATGAACTGATTTTAATGAAATTTTGTAAATGTGTATTGCTTGCTCCAACTTGAGACATAGGATAGTTTTTATACAGATAAGTTGCCCGCAATATTTTTTATTGCTATTTTAAGAATTTTTATATGACAAAGGTTTTGAAAGATTTATGACTGTTTAATAATATATTTAGTTTATCTGGTTTTTGTATTGATTAATTATTTTACGAAGTGCCGCAACTTTCATGAGTGCCCTAGGCGCCATTTTCGATTAGTACGCTCCTGACTAAAGCTGCTAGTGCTAGTTACTCGACTCCACTGGGTCTGTAGTTCATTCTTGGGGCGATGTATATGCTTTTACAACAAAATCTCAGAAAATATAAGCATAAAATTTGTCCACCGCCAGGTTCAGAACTCAATTGAACAAATATGGTCATAATAAACCCTAGGAATGACGTGATCGTTACTAAGTATTTACACATTCTAATTTGTTTCAGGTTCGTGCAATGTTTCATTTGGAAAGGATCTCAAATAAGTTTTCAACAAGTAGAGGAAGAAGACACGTCGTAAATGTTTTAAGTACATAACATAGTACATTATACTTACATGTGTATATATATATATAACGTTTACGACATAATAATAAACGAATTTACTCACAAATTAAGAACAAATCTCGTCTAATTGTCACAAACAATAATATAGATAAGAATCTTTTTACAAATTTTACTCTACTTTTTTAAATGGATTTGTGAGGTTTTGTATAGAAATAGAAACAACATAGGTTTCTAGTATCTGCATTTTTTAAGGACAACTGTAGGCGCCTCTCCCGACCCTTGTACCTTGTACCTATATTTGTTAGATTTCATCACTATTATCATTTAAAATAAAGGTATTAAAAATAGTAAAATTTACTAGCAAGCGCTTGCAGATTTAGATTATACTTATGATACTTGATATAGTAAATGTGACAAAATGTACAGGAAAACAAGGGAGGCGCGTGCAGTTTCAATTAAAATAGGTACAAAAATTTATGTACTAACAATACTTGTTTATGGCTTTAGTTTAGTTATATAGTAGACTAGTTTGACCTAAGTTGACCCGAAGGGCATTAATTTGATATGATTTTTGTGATAATGATAATAAAAAAGTCAAGATCTTAACGATTGTACTTAATATATTTTATTTTAATAAATATATTTCATAATTTGTTTTATCAAGATTTGTTGCATTTTTTGATGCAGTAAAACCGAGTGAATGTAGCATTTTGTATTCCAGGACAACCAATAACTTCTGAGATTTAAAATTTCCAGCACTAATTCGTACAAAAATGAGAAGCAGTTAACAATACCAATACTTCGACAAGACTCGCAAAAATGAAAAATGTTAATACTTTAGAAAAACTCCTGAGGTTATGTCTTGCTTCAAATAGTAAAAAGGTTGCAGGGACCGTTTTTTTTTTCTATTAGGTCCCATTCTGCAGTGTGGAGGCTGATAAAATTGCGATATGTCGAAACATTTTCAGAGAGTTGTTGGACACTCTTGTTTAAAGTTAACAAAGGTTAAATAATTTTGCTACAAAAAAATGTAATATTACTGCCTCGTTGGTCTAGACCGTTTAGTGGTTGTTACGGCCCCCAGTTGCCCCGACAAAGGTCGACTGGGCTAGGGCCCATAGTAGCCCCCTCGACGAGCAACAGAGGGTTCGGGCCCAATGACCTATGGACAATTATTCTAAAACGGCTGACAATCAAACAAAACTTACCGAGTTCCGGAGGTAGGGTTGACCACAGGGTACCAGTCAGGTGGTAAGTGAGGTGTATGTAAGTAGTGTGCGAAAGTGTGTATAAATGTAACCTGACATCCCCGATGTAGTCGGACAGCAGATCCACAGGCGCTGCTTTTCTCCAAATGTGCGATCCCTCCAGTGGGCGTTCACCAATTGAAAACTTCTGCTATTATTTCACTATATTAGTTTATCAACTTTATTGTACATTTAATTAACTTCAAATTTAACTAATTCCACGTTAATCGAAATCAAACAAGTGACACACGGCACAACTAAAGAACGGTCGATCAAAGTTCAACGTTCCATGTTCACTTAGCAACAAATTATTAGCGTTCTCCCGACAAGCAAAATTCCTTCGTACGATATTAAAGGCCACACAAAGTACAACTCGTCGGCGCAAATTAATGGCAATCAGTTAATTTAATCATTCAAAACTCAAGATAGGCCTCGCTGTCACGTAACGCTCAAAACAGACAACTTCATTCGAGGCGGTCTTAACGAGACCCAAATATTCAATAGTAAATTCAAAACGACGCGCACAATTCTGGACACCAGCCACGCCCAACTAAACTCAAAATTTAGACCGTCTGAATCAACACCGGCCGCGTGCAGCCAATTCAGCGGTTGCAGACAATACTAGACGACAAGTCCGCGGCGTTCAAGACACTGTTGCCGGCCCACGCGGGCGAATGTCGGGAAGCGGCACACGGACGCCCCCCCCACCCCCGGCGGCGTTTACGTCACCTCAATACCATCGGATGACGCGCCGTGGCAAGCGTTTTTGAATGTTTTAGATTAGGCCTAAACAGTGGTTGTTGTAGTGCTATTGCTGATTATGAGGTCCCGGGTTCAAATCCCGGGTCGGACCAAAAACATCAGTTATTTTTTCCGCCAAGAAATTCTCAGTAGCTGCCCAGAGTTGGGAAGTTGGCGGGGAAGTAGCCTCGGAAAGCACGTAAAGCCGTTGGTTCTGCGCCTTATCTCTCGCCGGTCGTGTCTGTTTATCGTCCCATCGGGACTATGAGAGTGAGTGAATAGAGAGTGCACCTGTGCTTGCGCATACACTTGGCCACTATAATCCCATCCTGCGCCGATGGCTAGTCTCCGTTGAGACTGACGGCCGTGACCGAAATCCGGTCTCGAGGACATTATTATTTTGGCTCAGACTCAGGGCAACATCTAGTTTTGGCTTTTCTTACTCTAAGAAAAAAAAAATAGACGCTAGTTTGCCTGGCTCGGCAACTCTGAATTGGCGTTTGCGGTTTGCATTAATTCAATGTACTCACCTGTTAGGAGTATTTGTACCGGTTTCTTTTTAATATACCTAACTCTGTATTCAGTGGCGGATCATCGTAAAGGTAAACTAGGCACGTCACGGTCACTAATCAGCTGCTGCTATTCAAGTTACCTCATGATCTGGAAGTTGATAACAGATTCCATTATTTTGGAGAACAAGAAAGTGATTGCGATAGGCCTGCAGTTAGACGGGTCCGAGCGGTAACCTTTTTTAGGGTTCGAGTGCGCTAAGGCTGTCTTCCATGAGCTTGGAACGACGCCTAAAAAGTGAGAGAACCGGAAAAGATGCGAACGAACAGGTGCTAACTCTGGAGCACACGTCTTCAGCATAATTGGGGGGATTCCGTCAGGCCCACTCCGCTTTTGGACGTCCAAAGACTGCTTTACGCACTGAGTATTGTGTGAATCGAACATTTTGTTATGAGCATTCAAACCTCAGGATGGTTTTCGGGAGATTCCCCTTGTTGTAGAGAGTCGAGTTAGAAGCAAAAATAGTACCTAAAAGGTCGGAAAGAGGAGAAATCCTTTGCGGCATGGGCCAGCGATTCATCCTCGCTGCCCAGAAATGGTAATGATGGCTTATAGATGCCGTGTTCCTCAAGGAAGGCGAACTAGTTTCTCGCCAATTCTCTCAAAGTGCTCAGACTTTGCCCTAGTGGTAACTCTTTAGAAGAACCTGGAGACAGAGTTTTACTTCTTTTGGAGTGCGCTACTGCTTGCATCCCGGGACGCTGATGCGTCGGCCCAGGCCTTGTAACACCTGCTTTTTCCGCGGCCAATTTTGCAGGGGTGACCAAACCAAGGCTGGGATCTACCGCTGATAGGCACTTCAGATAAAGGTATGAAAAATTCCATCCCCTGAAACGCCACATCGGCAACAAACTCGGCAACAATGTTGGGGTCTTCCAGCGAGAATCAAATCCGCCCAAATGGGTAGGATGCATAAAATGCACTCCATCTTCGTCCTCAGGCGTAACAACGTATCTGCATTTTGATTCTTAATCGAAGATAGATGTCTATGGGCCACAGCATCCACTTACCATCAGGTGGACTGTGTGCTCGTTTGTTACCTTTATTCTATAAAAAAGCCCGCATCTAATCCTACTTAGCCGACCTATAGTGCCACACACGGTGACAGCCTACAGGTCAGGCAGTGATCCGAAGAGCCAGAAGGGGCACAGACGGAGATCTGATATCTGTCCGGGTGAGAGGTCAGGAGAAGGTCCAACAGGGAAGGTGTATGATCCCCGCATTTGGAATCTGCGTGGGTGAAGTTATCTCAGACCATATGCAAAGGCAAAGTTGTAAACAAATCTCCCCGCATTCAGCGTGGTGGGCGTGGAAATCGCCGCCACTTCCGCCGCCCGGCCGACTCGTGCCGCCTCGCGTCAGCGTTGCCAACATGTGGGGAATTCCTCGAATTGTTGGGAATTTAAAGTCGATTGGGGATTTTTTTTATAGGATAAGGGTGACAAACGAGCACACAGTCCACCTGATGGTAAGTGGTTGCTGCGGCCCATAGACATCTACATCTATCCTCTATTAAGAATGTAATGCAGATGCGTTGTCACCCGTGAGGACTAAGATGGAATGCCTCATTTCCAGTAAAAAGGGTCTCCGGTTTTCTACACTCACCATACGAAACACAGCAGCGTAAAGCTGCTATTACGTATTACGTTGGTATTCTGTGAGCGCGTGGTCCTTCCCCGGTCGAGCCGACCCATTCGTGCTACAACTATACTACTAATATAGCTGCAGCATGGCTCTACCACGTAAAAAAAGTTTTTATGGGGATTGGTGTTGATGCGGGGTTTTTGAAATTCGATAGCCCGGACCAAGTCGGAACCTTTTTCAAGAAATCTAAATACTTATCGTAACATTTTTGTTAGGTTACTTTAGAGCCGTAGTAGCTCAGATGGTTAGCGCCCGCTGTTAGTTTCACAGTACGCGAGCCAACCCGGGTTCGATCCTCGCCGGCACCAATGAAATTGTTGATTGCTTTAGTGTTGATTTACCACGTGCTTGGCGGTGAAGGAAAACATCGTGAGGAAACCTGCATGTCTGAGAAACAAGAAAAAAATATTTGGAAGACATGTGAAGTTCGCCAACACGCATTGGGGCAGCGCGGCGGACATACCCTTGCACTAAAACCATCTCAGAAATGATTTGAGGCCTGTGCCCAGCAGTGTGACGTATGTAGGCTGTAATTTCGGCGTCGGTGAGGAGGCTCGATTCCAAGCCATTCATTGTTGTTTGGTTTCGGGATCAAAATGGTGGATCAAGATCTCGTCCATGGTCACGAAACGTGACAAAACAATTCCTGATCTGCTTGGAACCTTTCGAGATTCACCCTCGAAATGTCAACTCATTTTTTCTTTTGCTCGTCGGTTACCATTCTCGGTACCCAACTCACAGATACCTTTTTGACTAGGATTCATTGAACACTAACATATGAGATCCCTGTGACCTCAGCTAATGCCTGATGGTCACTCTTCGATCTGTAAATACGCCATCTTCGAATTTTTTCACGTTATCTATAGTAAGGGATGTGGATGAACGTCCTTCGCGATGTTTCCACCAAGTGTATGTCTTTAAAAAAATCGGAAATCGTACTCTATTTATGATTTTTTATGCTGATCTAGTGGGTACATAAGCAAGCAAACATTTTTTTTTTAGATTTTTATGTGTACTGGAAATAACCGATTATCATTCATTTGGATGATTCCTTGTATACGCCCATTGAATATGTCGAATTGTTATTATTCTATTTGCGTGTAGCCGAAGACTGGGCTAAGTGAAGCGCCTTGGGTTAGGCTTATGTCCAGCAGTGGATTGCCGCAGGCTGATGATGATGATGATTAAATATTAGTGATAAATCTAATTGCCGGAAAATTCTAAAATTGGTAAAGTAATCAAATTTGAAAATTGGTTGCCTAATTACATTAACTAATGTGCACGCGATGAAGCTGATTCATGTCTTGTGACGAACTTCGAACAATGATGGCAAAACTCTCAGAAAAGCAATCGCGAGTGGTTAATCAATCTTCGACATGATTGCTCTATGATAACGCAAGGATTCCCACACTGCTCGCGATCCTACAAGACTGCAGTTATAATCATAGTCAAACTCCGTATTCGCCAGACCTTTACCCCAACCGATATTATTATCTTTTTCTCAATATTGGAGTTTCCAGCCAGGAAAAAAAAGTTTTTGGGAAGCTGTACAAAATGCCTGCACACACTCCATATCCCGAGAGTACTATCGCAAAATCATTAATAATCTTCCCCGTAAGATGGCAGAAATGCATAGATAATGGGTAAGTACGTACTTCTAAAAAAAAATAACATTTCTTGGAAAAAAGTGTTTGAATTTTTTAATACATAACGGCTATTTCATACTTTAGTCCCCAATTAAAACAATAAACTTAAAATTAGGCGGCAAACCCAGGTCCACGTCCAGTAACAACGGCATGTAGGCCTATGAGTTATGCTATAAGTTCTTGAATATTACATACACCTCATTCTAAAAGGTTCGACCGATAGACAGCAGTAGACAAATAATAAAAAGTGAAGAAGTAACAGTACCTAGACATTCCCCTGCTGAAGACAGACTTCCTGTTTGTGAAAAATAATCAAAAAATATAGAGATACCCCAACGTTTGCTAGTGGACTTAATATATTGTGTGCGAACAAAACCGTATCCGTCCGTAACCGTCCGTATTTCGCAGACATACGTTCACTATGTTTTCGTTTGTCGCCGAGAATGAAGTAAAACGGCACTTAACATACAGCATAAAAACAATTCCAGTTTTTAAACTGTTGTTCACATACTACGAAATTTAAGACAAGCGCTTAGCGCTTAGTTTGTCCGCGATGAACTCCTAAACTACTAAACTGATTTCAATGAAATTTTTCCAACTGTGTGCAGTTTGGTCCAACTTGAAAGATAGATTAGATTATAGATTCTTAATATTTTTTATTGCAAATTTAAGAATTTTTTATAGGAAGGGTCTTCGGAAAGGGCTGAACAACGTCTGCCTGGCCAGCTAGTATAATATAAAAAGAAAAGAAGAAGAATAGTGTTAATGTTATATTTCTTTAAAATCATATTTACATAAAAACAGTATCAATTTTTAGATTAGTTTATAAACGTTTAAAAATATTTTTATTTATATATTAAATTAAATTAAACTATTCTCCACGGATCTTTGTGCTTCCGTTAACAGACGTAAGCCGAGGATGTGCAAAGTGCCTTAACGCCGTTGTTACTTAGCAACGACGACGCTAAGGAACGGCTCTCATGTATATTTAATATTTATATATCCTCTTCATTTTGCTTCAATGACCACTTTCCAGTGATGATTACGCAAAAGGTACCTCATTACAGTCGAGTCATTCTTGCATAATAAATTATTGTGAATTGTTTTTTTTTCAGGTTGTTTCGATTAGTTAAAGATTTGATGACATCGTTTAAAAAGTAAGTTTGTGTATTTCATATTTTTAAACGCAACGCCAATCCGAAGCTAACTTCACAGACACAAAGATCCGTGGCGAGTAGTAATATATAAAAATTCGAAATAACCTTGATTAGACATTTCCAACGAAACGTGATTCTAAGTATGTATATAATTAAACTTACAAAGTACTACTCAAGTCATATTTGCCTGGCAACCAGTAGTGAACTCGCATTATAGTTCAGTCAAATTAGCGATCAGCCTCGAATGAGAGATAATAAGCTGTATTTTCGTATATACCTTCATTTAGCTGTCCTAAAAGTTGTCTCAAAAATTTATAAAATTGGGTGTCTGCATCGTAAGTTATCAAGGTCAAAGTTAAAAAAAGAGTTTTTAGCGATTATCTCGGTTTTTGTAGCTCCAATGATGTTAAGATCTAGTATAAAAATTATAGAGCAAAAAATTTGCGACAAATTTTGGGTGTAGCTTAATATCAGGTAGGCCAGCTGCTTGTCCTGCCACTTAACTATTTAAAAATAAACAATACTTATGTAAGTAAGTATAATGCGGTAGGGAATATTTTTATAGGTGGCATACTTTTTTTTTTCTTAAAAACATTACCTTTACTCTTGGATTTTCTCCTGTATCGTGGGTGCTGTTTACATACATACATTTCATGACAAACATCCAGACCCGGAACATTTCTTTGTAAGCCATACAAATGCTTGTTCCGTGCGGGATTCGCACCCGCGGCCAATGCGGCACGGAGCCTTAGTCGTATAACTTTGCAAACCCTGCTTTAGTTCAATCTGAGACAGTCCTTATTTTTTATTACATGTTTTATGTGAACGAGAATGATGTCGAGAGAACATTTTAAAAAGCTTGTCTTTTCGACCATGCGGTAACGTTGACCATGCAGAGCAGTATGTATTTAGTCGTCGCTATCTCCTGCTCTGGCCCTACACCGCATGGTGTTAACGCCGACGTAGCAAAATTCCACTTCGACACCACAGCCTCGCAAGTAATGAAGCCATTGTCTTTGCTTTATCGAGGGCTTGTCCGAATCAGTTTTCACCTCGACGAATTTAATCTGGAAATGCAAAACAGTTTTCACTCGTATCATTGTTAGTACGGCATCCATTTACATGCATTATTTTAGTGTAATCCATGCCTGGATGAATTATGATATTTTATATCACATTAGAGCATAAAGCAACACGGCCCAACGGCGGACCGAAGGGGAGTGGCCACACACCTGCGTGTGGCCACTCCCCTTCGGTCACTTCCCGTCTGTCAAAGTATAAGTCCACAATAAAACTAGTTGCAGCCGCACTGCTCACTAGACTAAATCTTATTACGCGGACGAATCTTCGTCCTACAAAAATACCAGATATTTTTAGTTTATTGCTGCAAAAAGAGATTTTTTACGTGGTAGAGCCATGCTGCAGCTATATTTCTGGTATAGTTGTAACACGAATGCCACCTCCACAGCTTCACGCTCTCACAGAATACCAGCGTAAAATAGCAGCTTAATGCTGCTGTTTCGTATGGTGAGTGTAGAGAACCGGAGACCCTTTTTACTGGAAACGAGGCATTCCATCTTAGTCCTCACGGGTGACAACGCATCTACATTTTGATTCATAATCGAGGATAAATGTAGATGTCTATGGGCCACAGCAATCACTTACCGTCAGGTGGACTGTGTGCTCGTTTGTCATTCTTATCCTATAAAAAAAATCTATCACGTCAAATTTACAAAAAGATGGCGTACCTTTTATAAGTAATATTTAATCACATAATTGCTATTTACTTCTTTTTAAACTTAAAAATTACAATAATAATGGTCGTGTTGTTTAGGATTTGTTTACTAACACATGCCGTTCGCCCTCATACAATATGCAGATCGGTCGAGCGACTAATACGTGTCTGTATCCGAATTATAGCTGTCACCGAGCGATTACTGATATAATGTATGTGTGTGTGTGAATTATTAGTTTATTATTTTAATTGTTATGTGTGACTTTCGCAGTAACAAACGATTGTTTTTGTGTCCGCAGATATCCCTCCGCAAAAAATAACGCAGTTTTGTATCGGGAAAAAACGCTATAGCTACTCCCCTCCGGTCCGCCGGTGGCGCGTGTTGCTCTATGTATTAGAGCGACAAACGAGTTAACAATCTACCAGACAGTGAGCGCCTTCAGAAGCACCTTGAGAACAAAAATTAAATGCCTCACAACCTGAAAAACTAGTTCTTCATATTGTTGCGCGCCACTATTAAAGTATTGTACATGGCAACACTAGTTACCACTAGCGCTCTCTAGTATCGAGTAGCAGAACTAGGAGAGTCAATATACTTCTAGAAATATCGGGACCGATATGTACACCAACATTCTAGATGTTTCTACAGTAGAACATTCTGCAAACTATCTCAGGCCCTATATAAGGCTGGTATAGACCACGACCGAGACAGTGTGGAATTGGCGATACAAGCGAATACTTCGAAGCTATACAATTGCGAACTAACACTTTAGTCAGTCAGTAGTCATCAGTAGTACAATTGTGTTTTATTATTAGTGTGGTTTTAAATTGTAATTAGTGTTTTGTAATTAAAGTGTCGATTTTGGTAATTCACTCGGCAGTTTTTAATTGTCTCGAATCCCAAGCTCGTAACAATATTTTTATTTATTTATTTATTTACGAAGAAGACTCCAGTTGTGTTTTTATTGGGGTGGACAAGGCAACACATTTTAAAGCCTGTAATTACATTGACTCTCTTATGCTTCATACTGGAACACAGGTGTTCTTATGTAAACGGAAAATTAATGTTATGTAAATAAAATTGAATTAACATATCAACTACACCAACGACCGCAGTCACAGTCACAGTCGTTTCTGACTTTACTACATGCTAGAAAAGAAAATGGAGATACAAATTCCTGCCAATTATTAGGCGATTCAGTAAAAAACATTGTATTTTCTTTCTTCACACTTTTCCGCTGACTTTGTCAAGACTTCTTACTACTATACCATTACCCATGTTCAAAGTTAAAGCTAAATTCAAAATATTTTTATTTAAAAATGGTCTTTTCTTTCTGGAAAAAATCATATATATTTTGGTTGGGGACGAGTAATAAAATATAGACAAGGCTCTAAAACGCTACTGTATTAACAATGTTTTAAGAAAATAAAAAAGCCAAGGGAAACTGACATTGTAATATAATGTAGGCACCTAGTTGATGAATGAAGAAAAACAAACAAACATAACGACAACATAGTTAGCCATTAAACATTATATTGACATTTTAAAATGTTACCTGCTTGGTGTGTACGTTCCACAGTGTGAGATCAGGAAAGCCACTATGGGTATAACGATAGTCAAGAGCCAGCCGTTGACAAATAGCTGCTATTGCGCGCGGACTTAGACAAGAGCAAACAGCACTGACATTGTCCCAGCCAATATTGCGGTTTATTCCTGATAGCTCCGCTGCAAAATAAAAATTAAAAAGAATTTAATTGATTGGGATGTTATTAAAAATTAAGTCATTAAACATATAATCGTTCACTGCGAGCTAACAGTTTATAAAGACTAAGTGTTTAAATTGTCGTTAGTTGCCAAACGAATAGGTTACAAAATAAACTATTTAAAGATGCACAGCGTACGTAATATAACATAATAACAGACAATGGAGTTTCATGAACATTGGAACCAGACACGAGTCAAAATATGCTAAACCTAAACTTATGGTGGTAGGTCTTGTGTTTTGAACTATATTAGAGAATTAAGGTAATGTCTCACACTCTGGTCGGCTGTCCCAGGTCTCTTGCATTTTCTTCAAGAGATTATCCTTTTGAGAATTCCGTATCATTGCCAATCTCTCGTCTATTAATGTTTTTCTATTGACATAAAAGCTTTCGGTAAACAAGTCTAGTGGAAATATCTGATAGTACGTGAGGAAAATGCCACGGATGCCTGGAAGTCTCATATATATTATGTCCCAGAAAAGAAGAAAGAAAATTGTTGTTATAATCCTGCCTTCCCAATGGCCACCTGAAATTACACAAGAAATTATAATAATTTGATATTAAACTATTAATTTTTGCATTAAAAACATAGTTATGGCATGATATAAAATGTATTCCTTAATACTTGAATAATACTTTGTCTTAATTTTCACGCTTGACAAGCGGTTAGCGATATTGTGTAGTGGTAGTGTAAGAATATCCAATAGCCCTTAACGTCCCGTGGGTGTCGTATGAGGCGAGAGAGGGAAACAAACCGGAGATGGACAGCAGCATCTTCTTAATAGTAACTAGAAAATAAAAAGAGCGATAGCCAATCCGCCCGCCAAGCGTAGTAACTATGGTAAGTATCCCTCTTATATGCATGAGCAATATTTGAGGATGGCTACATTCAGCAGTGGAATTTGATAGGCTGTAATGATGATGGCGATAATGATGATGATATTATTATTATGATGATGATGACTTGGAGACGTTCGTTAGCAACAGCAACTTCCAATGGGCAAAAAATAATTTTGTATAGTATATACACAGCCTAAGAGGAACATACAGTAGTCATGTTATCGGAAAAGCCGATAAACAATAATTTGCTAGGATTGTCAGAACGGGAAGCAATAAAAAAATATAAAAAAAAACTGATTTTATTTTATTTCACGTTTAATGTGTATGTGGAAACTGATGAAACTAATTCCTTATCTTTAAATGAGGGCGACCCACAGTTTTTTACCGCACATGTAGTGTGAACTATATTAATTTATTTGTGTGACAGGACAACCCTAGCGGACAGCTCCCGAGCGGCTAAGCGGCTCAGCCCGCGTATCGCCCCGCACGATTACCCCGTCTAGACGCCTTCGATGACCGACTGTTAGTAGGAGTTAAGTGTGGTATATGGTTATAAAAATGTACAATAAGCTACCAGATCGGTATGCGCTGTTTTATCAGTTTAGCTAAAATAAAATATATAAAGCTGATACCATTTGTGTACTGTCCGCTGTTAATGTACTGCGTAATACAGTACTCCTCCGCTTCCTCCACTACCCGTTCTCCTATGGCGGTGAATGTTTCAAATTTGATTTTGCCTCTGTTGTAAAAATTCCTGAAAATTTTTTGAGCGTGTGAAATTACTACATGTGTAAGATGTAGCAATTTTTCAAAGGTTTGTAAAAAGCTTTTAAATAATCACAATGATGACGTTTCGCTCCTTTTTTGTGCATAATTTATCGTTCGCTAAGAGTTTGGTACGAAACACTATTCGTCTTATTTCATACAAAACGTGGTTTATTAACAGTCTCCGGTTTAAAACTTCTCTTTTTCACGAAAGAAGTCCCTTAGCCGCCCCGCCAGTCTTCGCGAAATTTGACATTTTCTGTCAAATCCCATACTTTACATTTTAGCACGCATATTTTCCGCGGGACTTCAAAACACGTTTAGGTCACAGCAGCAACATTATCCTGTCAGATTAAAATGTGTTTACTGTCATGTTAAAAAGTTGGGATAAACCAAATCGATCTAGAATATTCTACCCGTTCCCCGTTATTTTTATCAGCCAATAAATAGTCTAGTTTTGAATTTCATTGCAAGACTCCTTGTATTTGTCGTAATCGCCACGTTTGACAAGTGAATTGACCGATCGCAGTTCCAGACTTCTTGCAATTATAACGCTGCTTCCAGGCACAGGACGTGGTACTGGGTTTACATGTACTATAAGAGTTGAGAGGAAACCGGCATAGCTGAGCAATTAAAAAAATATTTCAAAGACACGTGAAGTCCGCCAACACGCATTTGGTCATCGCAGTAGGCATTTCCATGTCTTTAAATGCCTTTTTAGCAATAAGAGGTGGCCTGTGTATAGCAGTTTTTCTTTTTTCAAAAGTAATTTTTAATCTTCCTCATAAAATCCGCTAAATGGAATGCATAAGAAATCACCTCAGTGCTTCAGTGTCTATCACAGAAGTTTTACACAACAACTTTTCAAAACTATTTTATGTACATGATGGCAAGTTATAAAATTTAAAGTTTTTCCGAATTTCGCTCTTAAATTAGTAAAAGAATATATTTAAAAGGACAGTTCTGTAGTGTAACGGGGCGTTAAAAAAAGAAACGTCAAATTAACACAAATATCTCGAAGTCGCAAATGTGTGCAAAACGCCTCACAATTATTCGATAAAATCCAGTTAGTGAATGTACGTCACCCCCCCTCTTAGACGTTACAAATTGGATAAAACAAAAGCTCACCGTAAGCGCCACTACCCACTACCTATCAGACCATAGCGACTGATGTAAGGGTATGGCACCATCACCGATTTCATAGTTAGCACGGCTACTGGCCACAGAACAAGTTTATTAATTCGCCATCAGATAGGGAAAGTGTATTTTATTACTACTAATATTTATTATCTTTATTTAATTATGTTGTCAACGTGACAAAGTTAATAAACTAGGAGGACAAGGTCTGCATTCCATGTAATTAGTGTGCGATTGTGAAACTCAGGTGGGGATGGCTTGCCGGTGGAAATCATTTCATCAGATATCCACGTTTTGATGTCCGTTCCGACTATTCAAGGCTGAACGTCCGACCGTGTGTGCATATATGTATGCAAGGGTGTAAATAAAATTTTATCGTACGATATCTTTAGAATTAATTAGAACAACTAGATGCAGTGATCAGACGCAACTTACAGATTCATCCCAAAACGCAATACCGTTAATAATAGCTTTGTAAAGGATTTGTTGCCATATGAAAAAATAATTTATGAACATACTGTCAAAATATGGTAAAATTAAAAACCAGCAAATGACGATATTTTAAGACTACTTACTACTTCTCTTTGAGATTATTTCGTTTTCCTACAAGCTTTTTCTTTAATTTACAAATGTTACCTTTACCGTTACATCCTATCAAAAGTAAGTCCACTGTTGAACACAGGCCGCCCCCATACATGGCCCCTAATTGGGGGGATATAGTTACCACACTGCTGCCCATATCTTGGTTTTTTCCCCTCTGTCGCCTTTTACGACACCCGCGGGACGGTATAGGGTAGTGGATATTCTTACACCACCACTAGTCAGTCAAATTAAGAAATGTGACTTACTCCATGGGTTGCTTATAAATGTGCTTAGCTTTGAAATTTTTCTCTGGTATTGGGTCTTT
Organism: Parnassius mnemosyne; assembly: GCA_963668995.1. Lineage (NCBI taxonomy): Eukaryota > Metazoa > Arthropoda > Insecta > Lepidoptera > Papilionidae > Parnassius > Parnassius mnemosyne. The sequence goes on along the minus strand of CAVLGL010000068.1, from coordinate 17,801,959 downwards.
GGTTGCATGTAGTAGTAGCTCGTCCCTAAGATGCTGAGCAGTTTCATTACTTGTCGTTTTCAGTGTCGCTATTACAAGCGCGCGAGGGCGCATAGCATCTTTGGTTTCTTCAGACATATCAGATTTGAATCCTTCTATTAATATCTCAGCGGCCTGAAATGAAATCAGAAATAACATAAATGAGAATGGAGGTAAGAAATAGCTAAAAATGTATCATTTTCAATTTTCCAAATAGGAATTATTAGGGCATAGAAGTTGTTTCACGCTAATCTGCTGCTGGTAGGTATTTGATGCCCTTGTTTGAGACCTAGTTTCGCAGCAGATTGCCATAGGCTGATGATAGAAACTTACACAGGCAACAATAAGATCTAGAGTCCCCTCTTCAAACCTTTAAAATGAATAAATAATGTGATAAAAAAATTACTTTTTTATAAATATAGAATAAGGGTGACAAACGAGCACATAGTCCACCTGATGGTAAGTAGACGCTGTGAACCACAGACATATACAGTTATCCTCAATTAAGAATCACAGATACGTTGTCACCCCTGAGGACTGAGATGGAATGGTCTTTTGGAATACCTCTTTTCCAGTAAAAAGGGTCTTCGGTTAGAGAACCTTAGCTTAGCTTAGCTATGGTGAGTGTAGAGACACTCACCATAGCTAAGCTGCTATTGGTGGGTCGCTGGTATTCTGTGAGAGCGTGGTCCTACCCCGGTCGAGCCGACCGATTCACGCTACAAAGAATAATAGCTGCAGTGTGGCTCTACCACGTAAAAACGTTTTGGCACGTTTTGGCTGCTATTGAAGCACTGTACTTCGGATAGAGACCTTATACTCTCTCACTCAAACACTAACAATCAAGGGATCAGCTAAAATAATCATACCTCATTATAGGAATTCATGCGCTTGTGTAAAATCAATGCCTTTTCTGCATACCACTCAGCCTTTTTGTGCTGTCTAAATGCAGACTGTGATATCAACATGCTAAGAATGTCTAGGGCGAGCTTATTATGACTTTCTGTTTTTGTTCTTTTTAATTCCTGTATACTGCTCTCTAATATTCTTATATATTCATATGCTGAAGTATACCTTCGCAACCATGTGGGCAAGGATTTGTAACTGTAAATAAACATTTAATTTATATGCTTTTAATGTTATATTATTTGGAGTGCAGTAGTCAAAGTCAGATTTACCTACTGGTGTAAGGACACCTTAAAAGTAGGTTATTGTTTGTGATTTGGATCGACACTTGTATTTTGTTCACTTTCAGGTATACAAATCCTGATGATACCTTAAGGCTAAACCGGTCGGTTTTATAGTGAATACATTAGAATATGAGTGTGACAAGTATGTATCAATGCGAATACCACAAATAAAGATAACGTTTCACCGAGTGACAAAAATTTTAAGTGTAAAGTAATTACATAGTAAATTATTATTTAATACAACATGCTTCCGAATAATCAGATTTTATTTTTATTGGAAAACAATAACAACATTCTTAAGCAGTGTTGAGGCTTCCTCTACTCTTTGTGTCGGCTTTATCTGGCCCATTTCGTATTGACATAAATAAATATTTTACGAGTATATAATATTGGAGAGACAAGCAAGCTAGCGTAACAACTCAAACAAAGAAAGTCACAAATGCAGTTGTTTTTGTTTTATAAAATATGGGTGACAAATGAGTACACAGTCCACCTGATGGTAAATGGATGCTGTGGCCCATAGTTTTCTACATTTATCCTCAATTAAGAATCAAAATACAAATGTGTCGTCACCCCTGAAGAATAAGATGGAATGCCTCGTTTCCAGTAAAAAGGGTCACCGGTTCTCTACAATCACCATACGAAACAGCAGCATTAAGCTGGTATTCTGTGAGAGCGTGGTCCTACGCCGGTCGAGCCGACCCATTCGTGCTGCAACCACAATATAGCTGCAACATGGCTCTACCATGTATAAAACTTCATATTTATATTTTATGGTAACTTAATTTGTTTAATTCCGCTTAAAGAAATAAAACGATGAATTCTGTCTAGTTTGAAGAGCACTTCCCACCTTCCCTCAATTGCGTGCATTATCCCCGTCACCACCTCCGCTAAGTAGTGGTCAGCCTCCGCAGATTCTACTTCACCTGAGGATGCGTCGTGTAGAGGCGATACACGTGTCGTATTATCAAGAGTGGTGTGTAGTTTCTAGTGTGGTGGTTTTGGGAAATTTGGTGCTGGGAGTGGTGGTGCCGGGGGTGGTGGTGCTGAGATTGGTGGTGACGGGGATAGTGCACGCAATTGAAGGAGGATGGGAGGTGCTTTTCACCATTTTTTTGTTATATGTTACTGTCATGTATACTATTTTCGAAGAAAAGTTTTATTACTTTTTTTTATTTTTTTATTATTTATTATTATTACATGATTTGGTAAAATAGATACATTAATCTGTTGTTGGATGGAAGGATGTCCTTTTTAGTAAATATACCTGTGCCAGGATGCCCCGCTCTTCCATTTTAAAAGATTCAAACTTTAAATAATATCTAAAATAGTCTTACTTACAAAACTTAAATTTAAATAATAACAAAAAATAGTTACGTTACTCGCGCGCGTGTGTGTTTGTGTGTGTATTTGTTATTATTTTTGGAGTGCATTTTTAAGAGATTTCATCGAACAAAGCCTCTATTTCTTACAAAATTATAATTTAATTTTATAAGCCAGTTAGTTAGGAACTTTTTAATTCGTAAGTATTTAAAGAATATATTTTTATAAAACTATTCATCTTCATGTATATACAACGTGTCCCAAAATTCAACGATAAACTGACACCAGAAGGTGGACGTGCTCATGACTACTCGAGAAAAAATAAAAAGAAAAAAAATCTAAATCGTTTTTGAAATTACAAAAAAAATTAAATTCTTCGAAAATCGATACCCCGATATGGTATTTTTAACTACCATGAGCACATTTTTGATTTTTTTTGTATTTTTTTTTTGTATCGGCAACCTTAGTAGTACTGCTATCTACCACAACCCTTATAAATACCAGAATACATGTAGTTTTTACACAAAAATCAATCAAAATTATTTTTCCCCTAAAATTTTGAAAGATTTTTACTTTCAGTCCACTTTCACTCATCGTGGTGTAAAAAAAGTACTGACACTACTATGGCAAGTTTTTTTAAAAATTTACGCAACTAACCAAGATTCTAAAATGGTATAATACTCTAGAAAAACTTCTGTGTGGCACAGGATTTTTGCTGAAAAATGTTGCATGAATCAAAACAAAGGGTACAAATATTTACATTTATTTTATTTTTTTGCATTATTAATATTACAGTAAATGTCCGAATTGTTGGCCACCGGCATTAATACAGGCATGGCATCGCCTTAAAAAAGATCTTTTTATTCCTCGTGCATATCTTCTACCATTAATATGATCCGTAGCCTGAGTGATATTTTGGCGATGCTCATCCAATGTTGAAATGGGTTTTGAGTAAACCCTGTCTTTGAGACAACCCCAGTAGAAGAAGTCCGGGGGTTTAGGTCGGGTAAACGGGGTGGCCATAAGATAGGACCAAGTCCTGGGTACTCTTGGCTTAAATATTCTCGCACAAGACGGGCATAGTGAGCTGGGCAACCATCATTTTGAAACCACATGTTTTGTAAGTCACGCAAAGGCACGTCTTCTAATAATTCTGGCAAGTCGTTTTGTAAAAAGTTGAAATAACTATTTCCATGTAAGTTTCCTTGTAACTCAAAGGGCCCAATTACTTTTCCATTTAATATGCCCGTCCATAAGTTAAGCTTGAATTGATATTGGGATTTGTCTTGTCTCATCAGGTGCGGATTTTCATTGCTCCAACTATGTACTCGTAAGTTGTGAAGATTTAAATAGCCATTTTTCTTGCAGGTTGTTTCATCCGACCATAGAACTTTATCTAAGAATTGGGGATCTTCCCTGTGCTTTAGCAGCATCATACGGCAAAATGCGACCCGTAGTGGATAGTCCCGCGGTAATAACGTCTGCACACGCCTGTAGTGGTATGGGTGAAGCCTGTAACGATTGAGAATTCGATGCGCAGAACTTTTTGGGATTCTCGTAGCTAGTTCTATGGCACGTACCGAGGTAGTCGAATACCGTTTTCTATTTCTTTGAGAACTTCTTCATCGCATCCCAATCTAGGTCTTCCAGCGTTTCTCCTGGCAGATGGTAAACGACCCACCGCAAACGCTTAATGGACATTAATAAATACTCGATAATCAGGGTATCTTTGAGCATTTGGGGTACCTTTCTCGATACAATCTGCTAGCAGCGTTAGCATTGCGTCGGCATTCTCCATAAATGAGATGCATATTAGCGAATTCCAACGGTGTGTACGGTAGCGGCATGATAAAAGCTAAACAGTCCAAAATACGCCAATAGTCCAATTCACAAAACACACAATCACAGTCCAAAATAATGCCAGGTCAGTTCAGTTTGCAGATCACCAGTCCAAAAAGCGAAGCCAAAAGTCGTTAGTACGAGAGCCACATCAATTGAATACGGAACGGTGCACAGTAAACAAAGGAGCAGAGTGTCCCGACTGATTTGTTGAGAACACTAAAGCAACTAGTCATGGATTCGACCCCAAACAGAGTGATACAAGTACGTGCATAAATGCTATTGCTGACTTTACACCCTGTGTGTGGCCTATATCGCGTCACTTGAGTAAGCAAATGTAATAACGTCTGCATGAAAGATGTATTAGAATAAGTTGGCCATTGTTGAAGTACATGAGCTTCTGTACGGACATCTCTTAGTTTTATTTTAGTTTTTAAAAAACGCCTCTACCACTCCCGTTAACTTGACTGGCGCAGCCGGTAGGATCGCCATTTGCTTGCGCCGTCCGTATAATAAATTCTGCGAACCAATATAAATTTGTCAAGTGGTGAGCAGCTGAAGATGACGAAGGCCGGCTGGTGAGTCCAAATTTTCACCTTCCTTTCCTTGTCATATTATATAGTTTAGTTATTTTGCAATTAGACCTCTTGCGATATAACGTTATCTGGTTTTACATAAAAATCTGTGAAACTTATATTTAAGAATACTTAAACTTAATAGCTAACTGCATAAAGAAATATTAGGAATGACTAGATAAGTAAGCGCGTCCATGCAATAACGACGCGATAAGAGCTTGCACTGTGGGAACAAAGCGATTATAACTATTACAAATTATAATTGTAGTGTATGTTCGTTGATTAAATTTTTATTGAGGACTTATTTATTACATATTTTGTATTTTACTTATTAATTATTTTACTTTTATTTTGACTGTGTTTTTGATTGTGAATTTGAATTCTTGTATTAATTATATTATTTTATCGTCGTATTTTATAAAATAAAGATCTACAAAATGGAAGATCAAGTGCAAATTAAGATGATTCCTAATGAAATGCTCAAAATTGTACCGATATTCAACGGTGATAAGTACCAATTAAATCTTTTTATTCGCAAATGTGAGTATATATTAAATAAATATGGGAATGTGGCCGCGCTGTCGTCGCGCCACAAGCGAAACACATCGAAGCCTAAATCGCGCTATCAAAGTTCTGAAATTAAAGCAGCATATATAGAATAGCTCCGAACTACCAATCGGAGCGTTGGCCGCTCCCCGGGCAGAACACCTTGCCCGGCGGGAGATCTCCCCTTTTCCTTCCACCGCCACAGTGGTGACCCCGACGTGATATGAATACGCAACCAACAATATTCGGAAACTGCAATTTCAAAAAACTTCGTCATCTTACTCAAGTACCCCATTCATTCGCTCCCGAGCAGACATTGTCTGCAGTCTTCACATTCTACAAGCCATCTAGCTTTACAAAAGGTTCATCGCAGCACTGGAATAATAATGCTTCCTGTTCCTTCAAGCTACTCTCTGCGCTACAGTGTTCGGCACGGCTCTGAGCCTTACTGCTCGCCTCTGCTTCACGGCACTCTCGCAGATTACTTGCCTTCTTCTCGACTCACCGCAGACTACAAGGCAATCCCTGGCACTTGCTCCGGCTCATCGTTCTCACCGGCATCACTTGCAAGTGCGTAGTACGGCATGCATTACACACCGGCATATCATTCGCACCGGCGTCACTTGCCCTTACGCACACAGCATGCATTCCCCACCGGCATTTAAGGACGCACCGGCAATCGGACTGCACTATCGACCTCCGGTCTGAGCAGGGGGGTGATGTGGCCGCGCTGTCGTCGCGCCATAAGCGAAACACATCGAAGCCTAAATCGCGCTATGAAAGTTCTGAAATTAAAGCAGCATATATAGAATAGCTCCGAACTACCAATTGGAGCGTTGGCCGCTCCCCGGGCAGAACACCTTGCCCGGCGGGAGATCTCCCCTTTTCCTTCCACCCGCCACAGGAGATCCGATGAACAAAATTTATACAAAAGCTTTTACAAAAATTTACTTCGCAAATATCCGCGTTATAAAATAAAATGATGTGTCTTACCTAGTATGAAGAAGCACCTCCCGCCCTCCCTCAATTGCGTGCACTATCCCCGACACCACTAATCCCAGCACCGCTACTTCCAACACCACTACACTAGGCAAGACACACCACTGACGATAATACGACACGTGTTTCGCCTCTACGTATTTTTGTAAAAGCTTTTATATAATGGATTTCCGCAAAGTAACGCCTGATTCTATTAATTACAAAATTTATACGTAATGTACGCGATAACAAGTAGACTCGTAGGCGACGCTGCAGCGCTCTTTAGCGAGCGCGAGGACATTAATTCGTGGGAAGATTTTAGAGAACTGCTAATTCAACATTTTGGAGATCCTAGGAGTGAATGTATTGCTATAGAACTTGAAAGGTTAATATAAGGTGAATGTAAAGAGTAGCAAATTATTCTATATAATAACACATCTTTAAATGTCTTTTTGTATAATTTGCCAGAAAATATGGTGCGAGTTGTTCGCTTAAAAGCGCCCAGTACACTAGAAGAGGCTTTAAGCGTGGTCATGGAAGAAGTCAACTTCCATGAGCAGTATACCTTGCGTAATAAAATGTATAGTAATCCTCGCTCTGCGCTGGATGCGGTCAAGTGGAAGGAGCTGGCACTGGGGAGCCCCTGCCCAGAGATGGGAACAACCCTCCACCTCCCATGGCCCCACCGACCCTCAGGTCATACGGGCCGAATCTCGGGAGATGCGCGCGGTACTTGCACGTGGCTCTTTCCCGCGCACACTTTCTTGACTCCCTACAAATATTTAATCTATTCCTTGTCCCAGTTTAACGTCATTCTCCCCCTTCTGGGGCTGACGACACATTGACGCCTACGTCGTCGGGCGCTCCTACCAGCCTTCCATCCTGCCTTGTCCTGCGATCGTGCCACCTATGCGCAAACTCGCGCAGCAGTCCGTAGTTTACCACATCGCTGACGAGATCCGAGTAGTAAACTGGTCCCTGAACCGGACGAACTAGTCCATCCATCATTTTCACTCTTAGGTCATCATACAGAGGACATTCCCATAGAACATAGTGAACATCCTCCTCCGACATACCGCACTCACACATACTAATTTCACACAGTTTCATATCGCTCAGTCTCTTCCGAAAGCATCCATGTCCGGTGAGAATCTGAGAGGTTTGGTAGTCCGGTGAGACCCAGGTATAACTGAGTCTCAACGCCACGTCCGGGAAAAATCGATGTAGCTCACGTCCTTTTGTATCACACGTCCATCTATCCTGCCAGGCGCCTATCACCTCAGTCCAGATATCGCGATTCCGTCTGCTCAACTCCTCTTTGGGCGCGGTTAAACGTGCTATACCCATCCTACCAGCACTGATGACCTCTAGGTCAGCAGGGAGAACGCCAGCCAGCACCGGTAAGGCCGCCGTGCTAGTGGATCGGTACGCCTTGGTTAACAATACAAGAGCGGATCGCTGCGATCTCAGTAGTACGCTACGAACTGTGTACATGTTTGCACGCTCGTACCAGCACTCTGCCGCATACGTAAGCGTGGACACAAAAACTCCTCTATAAATTAATTTTAAACTCGGATATCGTACACCCCATGATGATGTAGATACGCGAGACATCTTGCCGAATCCCTTGGTCGCTCTTTCAGAGATATCGGATGCATGTTGCACAAAGGATAGTCCCGAGTCTAAAACCACGCCTAATACCTTAACGTTAGTCACTGTCTTAATAGATTCCCCACCAAGTTTAATAACGGGGGGGCGCTGAAGTTTCCCTCTAATAGTCATGGTGGTCGACTTTGAGGAGGAAAACTCCAGTCGATTCCTTAGCCCCCACTCCCGTACAAGGTCCAGAGTGACTCTGGCCCTGGATTCGATACCCGCTCTCGTACCCGATTCAATCAAGATTGTAACATCATCGGCATAGGCAGTCATGGCTACTCCCTCGGGCAGAGGGAGTCGGAGCAGGTCGTCCATCAGCACATTCCACAGTGTTGGGCCCAGCACGGAGCCTTGAGGACATCCCATGGTCGACGTCTTCCACTCTACCCGGTCCCCGATGTAGAGGCCCACACGCCTGGAGGTGAAGTAGTCCACCAACATTCTATAAATGTTGGGTGGACATCCACCCCTTTTGGCCTTGACCATCATCATCGGCCACCAGGCATTGTCGAAGGCGCCGGAGATATCTAAGAATATTGCTTGCACGTAGCATGCCTGAGAATACCTTGCCGTGCTGAGCAGTACACGCAGCGCTGTTACTGTAGACCGCCCCGGAGAAAATCCGTGCTGGTACTCGGATATCCCGCGGCTAATCGCGGGAGCACATCTTAAAATGACTCGTTCTAATAATTTTCCCAAAACAGGGAGGAGCGTTATTGGACGGTATGCCTTGACGTCGGTGAGCGGCTTGTCATTACCCTTGGGAATGACAATCAGTCTTCCGTCCTTCCATACATTGGGGAAAACCCCCTCTTCCACACACTTGGCATACACCGAGTGAAATTCCCTCGGTGCCGCAATCCACACATTCCTCACGATTCTCGCACTCACTCCATCGAGTCCCGGAGCCGTGTTGGGCAAGGCCTTAACTATACCACCCAGTTCCTCAACCTTAAGTGGAGGCGCAGCTCCACCCGACGGCATGAAAGCCGCCAGCAGACGAACCTGCCGGTGATAAGGCGAGTCGCAGTCAGTGCTGTCATCCGGACAGAGCGCAGACATTAATTTATGCATCGCTGCTTCCAGACCGTCCGGGTGTACACCCGCAAAGGCGATCCCATTGATCACATTTGCAGGCGGACGTACCCTGCCGCTGGAGAGCCTGTATGCAAAGCCCCATGGGTCCTCATTGCCAGAGTTGGCAATCTTCCTGTGCTGCGACTGCTGCGCCTCCACCATCATCTTCCTATATCTCGCACGCACACTATGGAAAGCCATCCTGGCTAACTCCTCAGACCTACCTCCCAGACGCCTTTTACTCTGCCAAGCACGCCTAAGTTTGCATTGCAACTTCCGAGTTTTATCCAGTTCAAATGTCCACCATTCATACCCCCCCGACCCCCTGGGGCGACGCTCCCCTAGGCCTTCCTCCGCAGAGCGAATTACGACCCCTGAGAACTCCTTCGCCAGGAGAGCCGCGGGTTTTTCTACGTGCAGCCATCCCATTCGTAATTTGACAATCGCCCGGAACCTTTCCCAATCCACCCCTCGGTCACGAAAACGGGGGGGATCCCTAACGGATGCTGCGCGCGTCGTCGACCTGCTGGTAGTGGCCGTGTAAGTTATTAAATTATGATCGCTGGCGCATACCCCCTCGTGCACTCGCCACTCGGCAAGGTAGACGTCCCCAGTGGAGAGGGTCAGGTCCACGTTGGACTCACCTCTAGGCCCAGAGAAGGTGTAGGGCTGGTCAGGCATATTTGCCAAAGTTAGAGCATGTGTGATAATAAACGCCTCCATTTGCTGCCTTCGATATTGTACATTTTGTCCTCTTCCTACGTAGTGTCGGCGATCACAATACCAGAGTGGCGAGTGCGCATTGGCGTCGAGGCCCATAATCACCCTTCTGCCCTTAAGGCAACTCAGGGCGACCTCTAAGTGGTGCAGGTGGTCATCAATAGTGTCGCTAAATTTAAAGTACGCTGACACCACATAGAGGTCCCATCGGTCAACATGGCACACCACACAAAATTCGTTGCTGAGGTGGCTCAGCACTGCTACCCCAATTGCTGGGTCGGCAAGATAGATGCCCGCCCACGGGTGACAGCCCACCTGAACGATCCCCGCAACCTGGGAGTACTGTTCTTGTACAAGAACAATGTCCAGGTGCAGTTCACGCGCCAGGATGTGCAGCTCAGCCGCGGCGAGCTCCCCTCGACCCAGGTTGATTTGTCCTAATCGTAGTGACTTGTCTTCCTGGTTCACTATGGGGCTGCCCTTATCGGCAGTACTGAGTGGTGGCCACGGAGCGTTGCTCTGCATACAGCCTTGCTGGGCAGTTCCTCGCCATGGTCACGTGCGAGCCAGAGTCAGTTCTTCCAAATCGCTTGCACGTAGCGCACTTCTCCTCCGTGGACTTGCAGGCACCACGTTCATGTCCCGCCTCTCCACATTTCCCACATACGACCTCCTTCGATCGGCAGTACTTCGCAGGATGCCCATACTGTTGACACCTCTGGCAGCACGTGACGTCCACGTAATCACACGGCTCAACCACGTCCCAGCCGACGTATAACCGATTGTATCCGATCAAGATATCTCTCAAGGCAGCCGAACATTGAAGGATCACGGTTGTCCTTCTGCTACCTCTCCAGGACTTTTTGAAAGCAATCCTGCAGTTTTCCTTCACTTTTGCTTCGGTCCATCCACAAGCAGCAAGGTTCTGCTCGTGGAGGCCGCTGATTACATCCTCATTCTTGGGGTCCTCCTCAAAACCCCTAAGAGCCACCAGTGGTAAACGTTGTCTGGGCTCCGTCACCCTCAATGTTGGAGGGGCAGCAGTCTTTGCGTAATAAAATGTATAGTAATCCTCGCTCTGCGCTGGATGCGGTCAAGTGGAAGGAGCTGGCACTGGGGAGCCCCTGCCCAGAGATGGGAACAGTATTCCATGTGAGGCCGAACCTGCGCCTTGTAAAGTTGCAAGCGGTGCGTCCGCATGAAATACTGTCCCGCTCTGCTGAGTACGCCAAGCTTTTTAGAGGCCAATTTGGCCTTCTCTTCCAAGTGACCACGAAACTGCACGTCACTCGATATGTGGACACCGAGGATACCGATACTGGGTAAGGCAACAAGGGGAGTGCCTTGAAACTGAGGAGATTCTTTTTAGCGTAGTTTACCAAATAATAATCCTACGTTTAAATTCGGTACAAATAATTTTAAATCAATGGCACCGATGGGCTATAAACCCGAACGAACCCCTAACAAATTTAACTTTGGACTTCCGCAGGGGTCACAATCAAAACTATCTCAATTTAATAATAATCAACAAAATTTTGGATACCACCCCCAACAATTCGGCTTCCGACCGCAACAATTTGGTATAAGCCCGCAACAGTTTAATATGCGCCCATAACAATTTAATATGCGTCCCCAACAGTTCGGAATGCAACCACAAACATTTAATAAACCTCAACAATTCGGTATGCGCCCACAACAATTCCGTATGCGCCCACAGCAATTCCGTATGCGCCCACAACAATTTGGAAACCAACAACAAAACTTTTATAAGCCCCAACAATTTGGTTACAAGCCTCAGTTAAATAAAAATCAATACACTGAGCCCAGTGACGTCACAATGCGAACGGCACCACCACTTAAAACAAATCAACAAGGCTTTCAGTTAAATGAACTCGACCTTGATAATACGTATTACGATGATGCGTGCTGCGATGTGTACCCACTTTGTTACGATAACTGCTGCAGTGAGGAGTACTCAAGCAGTGGCCTTTATGTTCCCGCTCGATTATTATGAAAATGAATATCCGACAATAATTCCTGAAGTAACACATAGCGTCCCAACCAATATGGACGACAAGGATTTTCAGGTCAAAGCCTCGGAACTTACGAGTTAAATTGTAGTACTAATTTGAAATTGCCGTTTATTTATATACCGGAAATCGACTCCAAATTTATGATTGATACAGGTAGTACGCGATCATTCATTAGTCCATCAAAAGCTTGTCACGAACCATTCGAAGTCATTAGCACACATGCATCGAGCAGATATGAACAAGTTATTCAAATCCCGTCTTTACCAATTTTCAACTGTAACGATATTCATAAACTATACATTTACAATGTCGACTCTAGGTACGATGGCTTAATTGGGAATGATATACTTTGCAACCTAGAAGCAGTAACAGATTTAAAAAACGAGATTCTTAAAACTAAAACTACCGTAATACCTATAACACATAGTAAATCTTCTTACGTTTTGGAGTTATCTCCCCGTTCCGAGCAGAGAGTCAAACTCCCGACAAATTTATATTCAGGTAATGCTGTAATCGATTATAAAGAATTCTGTAAGGGTGTGCGAATGCCTAGTGCGTTAGTGAGATGTAAGGATGGTTATACGACTACAGTAATCCAGAATACCTTAGATATACCGATAAAATTAACTATTAAAAACCATTGAATATAGAAGCATATGAAGAGAGTAAAGCGACTAAATGTGTAGTTAACCATATTACAGATATATCAGACACTGAAATAGATAAAATACTAGAACAAAATTTAGAGAAATTACGCTTAGACCACATGTCGGAAGAAGAACAAAAATCGATATACCACTTATGTAGAGAATATAAAGATATTTTTATAGCGATCAAATACTTTTATCTTTTGCTAATGAAGTGAAACACTATATTAGAACAAAAAACGAAGACCCTATCTATATCAAACCCTACAGGCAACCTCCCGCACAAACACATGAAATTAAAAACCAGGTACAGAAACTATTAAATGATAATGTGATTCAGGAATCCTTTTCCCCTTGGTCAGCCTGTATTAAGCTACCCGTTACCAAGGACGACTACCGAGATCAAGAGTTTCCTAGGATTGATTGGTTATTACAGACGCTTTGTAAAAGACTTCGCCAAAATCACTCAGCCCCTTACAGCATGCCTAAAGAAAAGAAATAATATTGTAATAGATCAAAAATATATTGATGCGTTTCAGAAGTGTAAGGAGCTTCTGACTAATGCACCTTTACTCCAATACCCAGACCCAGACAAACCTTATGTTTTAACTACAGATGCTTCTACTGCTGCTTTAGGTGCGGTCTTATCGCAGGAGAAAATAGGATCCGATAAGCCCATTGCCTACGCCAGTAGAACTCTCAGCGACACTGAGACCAGATATAGTACAATAGAGCGTGAACTACTCGCCATAATATGGGCCGTAAAACTTTTTAGACCATACCTTTACGGGCGTAAGTTCACCATATATACCGACCATAGACCACTAATTTGACTTTATTCACTCAAAGAACCGAACAGTATATTGACCCGTTGGCGTTTACGTCTTCAAGAGTACGACTTTGATATTGTATACAAAAACGGAAAACAAAATAGTAATGCTGATGCCCTCTCTCGGATAAAACTAAATGCCATAGACTCTGATGACTCACAATCATTGGAAGTAAACCTGGACCCTAAAGAACAAAAACTGCAAAAATATCTGACTGAATTAACTGACCAAATTGTGGACTTAACGACTAAAAATAGGGACGACCCTAGGACAATAACTGTAACTGACACATCCGCCACTATATCCGTCGACCAATTAGAGACTAACACGAAATACCCGTTACCACCTATATCTAGTGATAGTAGTATAGTAACCGTACACTCTGGACAAGATCTAGAATCTAATGGTATTCCTATATTTAAGGAGGCCATTGACTCAAAACCTAACCAAATTTTAGTTTATACCTGGTATAGAAATGAAGTACAAGTGAGAAATTTATCCAGGGATAAACAAAAGGTCTTCGAAGTTTTTGCCCCACTTGAGAATGAAGATCTTATTAAAAATTTCTTAAAAGAGTACATTAAGCCCAAGATTAAATATTTTATTTATTTTGAAAACATTCAACATAGAAAAGAATTCTCTAAAATTATTATACAATTATTTAAAAAGGAAATGGTAGAATTTATTGAATGTACAGAGCGTGTTATATATGTAGAAGGCGAGAGAGAACAAAAAGAAATCATACTGCAACATGATGAGGGAAAGACGTGTCACAGAGGAATAAAGGAAACAATGAGTAGAATTAAAAGAAATTATTATTGGCAGAACATGCAAGAGACGATTGCTGCAGTACTTAATGTTTGTGATGCCTGTAGAAAAATGAAATATGAAAGAAAACCCATTAAACCATTACTTCAATTAACTCAAACCCAAAACGCCCCCTTTCAAGAAGTTTTCATGGACCTTATTTCAATTGAATCCGTTTATTACCTAACTTTGGTTGACGCATTTAGTAAGTTAGGACAAGCTATCGAAATCCCAAATAGATCCGCACCGGAAATCGTAAGAGCGATTATTAAATATTTTTCAATATACGGAACACCTAAAAAAAATAACTTCTGATCCCGGTAGTGAGTTTAATAATGACCTCATTAAGGGACTTATGACTTATGTATAACATACTACTACACATTACTACTCCTAATTACCCGAATTCAACAGGCATAATAGAGAGATTCCACTCCACAATTATAGAGATATACAGATTAGCGAAATACGAACGAAAGTGTACAGACGCAGTTACTGTAATGAGTTACTCAATTATGGCTTATAACCACACCATACATAGTACAACCGGCCTTACTCTAATATATTCTAAACTAAACGATAATCAGATCGTGTCGGAGAATTACAAAAGAGAATTACATTAGTCTCCAAAATCTTGGATAGTTTCATCAACAGTACAGAGACCTTACATAACAATACTTTAATATTAGATGAACGCTCGAAGAGAATTGAAAGAATTGTTAAATTCCTAATTACAAAAGAAGAAAACTCCATTTATTCTACCTATATCCTAGGTATGTTTGACATGTTTTTGAGTTATTTCAGAACTATTTAAGTAATACTAGGAGAAATTGAAACTGCACTAGCATTCAGTAAGGTATCTGTTCTGCATCAAGCAATTTTTAACTCTACAGAATTGTTAAATTTATTACAATCAATCGCGACAACTGAAAATCAGTTATATCCTGAAAATGAAAATAATTTAGTTAAATTACAAAATTGTATTAAGGTTAAGGCTTTTATAAAAGGAAACCAGATCACGTTTATCTTAGAGGTTCCTTTAGTAGGGAATAAAACATATAGTTACTTCAAAATGTATTCATTGCCAATTGCTATTGCAAACAAAACTATTATAGTTATTCCCAAATACCCATACCTATTGGTGAAAGAAAAAGAATACTTGCCAGTCCCGAGAGCCTGCAAACAAATTGCTTTGGATAATCAATTCCTGTGCAATAAAGACGATGTGCTGTTGCATACAGAACAAAGCTGCGTGGAACAGCTCATGGAGTTTCAATCAAACCTCGATGCCTGTGAACAGCATACTGTGGACATTGAAGATCCCAAAATCCAACGAATAAGCCACGAAAGCGGGATACTATACGTGAGAAACCATAGGATACTTACCAGAAAGTGCGACAATGACGTCACTCATGAACTGTTATGTGGTACTTACATAATCACCGTAGACGATTTCTGTGAAGGCGAAATTGGAAATATTCATTTTAAATACCACCAATCTTCTTCAGATGACCTAAATTACCGAATTTACCCAATGACTAACTTACCAGAACTGAAGATTTCGAAGTCTCCCATTGTCAGTGAAGTGAGTTTAAAAGGTATAAATCTAAACGAAACTAAGCAATTGGTTCAACTAGTAAAATTTAACAAAATAAATCTCAGTGGAAATGCAAGTGCTATTAACGTTAAAAGTGTGAGTTTAGGAACGATAATTTTGTATGTAATTCTACCAATTATTTTCTGTATTGTAATTATAATTAGATATAAACTGTGTGTAATTAAGCGAAATCATCGGATTCCTGAAAATGCCGATAATTTCGCTCTTGATAGTGATATTGAGTGATACAAGTACGTGCATAAATGCTATTGCTGACTTTACACCCTGTGTGTGGCCTATATCGCGTCACTTGAGTAAGCAAATGTAATAACGTCTACATGAAAGATGTATTAGAATAAGTTGGCCATTGTTGAAGTACATGAGCTTCTGTACGGACATCTCTTAGTTTTATTTTAGTTTTTAAAAAACGCCTCCACCGCTCCAGTTAACTTGACTACTTGTCTACCTGCCCTATTGTTATTAAACAACGAACATCATCTATCTCTCTCTAACGTATAGTCTCCCTCTATCTATCGCTCTCTAACTTCTAAATTTTACTGACTACGCACATCTGCAATTCAAGTTCTAAGAACTTGCAACAAAAACCTTTTTTAGCATATAGGGTAGTGTAGTGAAAGTGATTAACTAGCAACAAAAATTTATGTTCAAAATTTCGGTTCTTGTTTAGAAATAGTAGGCTTTTTTTGTGGCTAGTTTTCTAAGAGTATTATACCATTTTAGAATCTTGGTTATGTAGTTGCGTCAATTTTTAAAAAAACTTGCCATAGTATTGTCAGTACTTTTTTTACACCACGATGAGTGAAAGTGGACTGAAAGTAAAAATCTTTCAAAATTTTAGGGGAAATTTTTTTTTTTATAGAAGAGGGGGCAAACGAGCATGCGGCTCACCTGATGGTAAGTGACTACCGCCGCCCATGAACAACTGCAACACCAGGGGAATTGCAGATGCGTTGCCGGCCTTTTAGAAAGGTGTAAGCTTTTTTCTTGAAGGTTCCTAAGTCGTATCGGTCCGGAAAATTCGCTGGTGGTAATTGATTCCACAAGGAAGTTGTGCGAGGGAGAAAACTTCTTCTAAATCGCACAGTGCTGGACCGCCAATCATCCAGATGGTATGGATGGTAACGCAAGTTTTGTCGCGATGTGCGATGGTGAAATTGAGCGACTGGAATTAGTCCGAACAATTCCTCAGAGCACTCCCCGTGATAGATGCGATAAAATACGCAAAGAGATGCTACATCTCTACGCAGTTCCAGTGTATCGAGCCGATCAGAAGCCGAGCCGAGAATCAAAAATAATTTTGATTGATTTTTGTGTAAAAACTACATGTATTTTGCGATTTATAAGGGTTGTGGTAGATAGCAGTACTACTAAGGTTGCCGATACAAAAAAAAAATACAAAAAAAATTAAAAATGTGCTCATGGTAGTTAAAAATACCATATCGGGGTATCGATTTTCGAAGAATTTAATTTTTTTTGTAATTTCAAAAACGATTTAGATTTTTTTTCTTTTTATTTTTTCTCGAGTAGTCATGAGCAGGTCCACCCTCTGGTGCCCGTTTATCGTTGAATTTTGGGACACGTTGTATAAGCTCATTGCTTAATATACTCATGACAAGCAAATTTAGTTTTTTTTAACCAACTTCAAAAAGGAGGAGATACTCAATTCGACTGTATGTTTTTTATTAACCTCATAACTTTTTTCTGGGCAAACCGATTTCGATGATTCTTTTCCGACTGCTCTGGCTATGCCTGGAACTATTTTTCTTTTTTTTATATTGCTTAATTTTTTTTATAATTAATCTAAGTTTTTGGAATACAATATAGCACATATCACTCCTGGCATTGCTTTCCATCTGTGAGTGAAGTTTCAATACAATTGGTTTGGCCATTTCGAAGATTATCCCGGACTGACAGACAAAAATTTTTAATAGCTTGCAAACTACCCCCAGAGCACTATAGGAAGCACTTATTCCAGACAGACACTTCATTTTATTATTTATATGTGTATAGAGAACTAATGATGCGAAAAATACAGTTTATAAAATAAAAAAAGAAAACCCTAACCCCCATAAGCAGCACCTTTTAACCGAGGTTTTTATTACTTTAAATCAAAAGCTTACTGTTTTAAAACAATTTGTATATTTTCGATTTGTATTTTTTTAAGATTTCTGATTCAACCTTTTTTCTGAATGTATTAAGGTTCATACATACTAAAAAGGACTTTCTGTACTTACTGTTTCATCTCTTCTTCACTAATTTTTTTGTATAGGTCGTAAACTTTTGAAGTTATTTCCAGTTTTTCATTTAATGTTTTTGCTGCCTCCCAGTTTTCATATATTGTGTATGCATTGATGTAGCTAAAAAACATACGAAAGTAGCTCAATCAATGCAACTCATTTACTAACACTATATTATAACACTATTACAGTACACAAAATTGACTAAAATGTGAAGGTGTAAGGGAGAAAATTTCTCGTAAGGGTGAATTGCCGTGTGGTGACGTCGTAAAAGCCACTACCTGGGTATCGTGTCGTGACAGAGTGAAATGAAAAAGGGGTGGGCAGCAGCACATAGCTGATGCAACAACTCAAAATAATAAACAAACTGCAGCTACTTTACTAAGCTTTACATTTTGCTACTATGCTTGGCAACTATGGCAAATATCCCTCCTATAGGGTAGTCTATGGGGGAGGCCAATGTTCATCTGTGGACTTTTGATGCGCTGTAGTGATAAAGGGGGAATAACGCCCATCATTTTCCTCAAATGCCACCTCACTTGCACATGCTACACCTTGATGGTTATCAAAGATTTGGAAGCTGTATTACCGATGCAAGCTTATCGGCTCTGCACTCATACAAAAATACAAATCCACCAAGCAGGTGAGTTTGTACCATTGGTTAGAATGAAATTAAATAGAATTTTTCAAGCTGTGCTTGCACGATGGCTCGTACATACATAGAAAGGCTACTGACCAGCAATCTCAAACCCATTTGAAAAGGCTGCTGACGTCTTATCAAATCATAATATCTTTTTTCACATGGTAGAGCCATGCTGCAGCTATATTAATTGTGTAGTTTTAGTACAAATGGGTCGGTTTGACCGGGGAAGGACCACGCTCTCACAGAATACCAGCATAAAATAGCATAAGCTGCTGTGATTCATTGCTGAGTGTAGAGAACAGGAGACCCTTTTTACTGGAAAAGAGGCATTCCATCTTAGTACTCACAGCTGACAAAGCATCTGCATTTCGATTCGCAAACGAGGATAGATGTAGAGACATTGGCCACAGAAATCACTTACCATCAGGTGGACTGTGTGCTTACTTGTCACCCTTATCCTATGATAAAATGTGCAAACATACCATATAATAGTTTATATTCATCTTATAGAAATATTTACCAGTTAGGTTCATGATTACCTTTCAAATTCATCTCTTGTATTAAAAATAACACTTGCATTGTCTAAGGGCATATCTTTATCAATTGGATAGGTTTCTCTTTTTGCTTTGTCATTTATCAATAATAATTCTAATCTGTTTTCTCTTATCAAACCATAATCTATTCCCAAGTACATTAGACAGTATAGTTTAGTAAATGTTGTACGTGCTGCCTCAGTTAACCTGTAGCATGATCCAGTTTTAAGTTCCAACCTAAACAAAAAGCATATTGAAAATTACATGGCAGAAAATGAGAAAAAAAAGATCTTTGTTTTTTCCAGTACTTACATCTTTAATACTCTATTTGCATTATTACTTTTAGGACCCATAAAATAACTGCTTATATTGGATGTGCGAGAGCTGAAATTTTTCAAAGACCTAACTGCATCTACTTTGGTCTGGACTTTTAATTTTAATTCTTTGCATATTTCTTTTAATTCTTCAAGTTTCAATAATTCAACAAAATCATCAAACATCATTATATTGTTGTTATCTATAAATAGATAAAATTTTATATATAAGCCATCATAATAACAAAAACAAAAGTAATTATAGTAAAAAGAGTGATACACTTTGTGAACACTAAGTACAAAAAGGCATTGATACCAATTTCTCGACTAGAGTCAGGAATTCATTCCTTGGGCAATGTATACACTATTACAACAAAGTCCCAGAAAATATACAAGCTCTCTCTATTACCAAGCTTAAATTTTTTTTAAAACAAAACTGTTTAAAAAGGGTTATTATAATATGAATGAATACATATTACCAAGCTTAAATTGTTTCTAAACAAAACTGTTTAAAAAGGGTTATTATAATATGAATGAATACATATTACCAAGCTTAAATTGTTTTTAAACAAAACTGTTTAAAAAGGGTTATTATAATATGGATGAATACATATTACCAAGCTTAAATTGTTTTTAAACAAAACTGTTTAAAAAGGGTTATTATAATATGAATGAATACATATTACCAAGCTTAAATTGTTTCTAAACAAAACTGTTTAAAAAGGGTTATTATAATATGAATGAATACATATTACCAAGCTTAAATTGTTTTTAAACAAAACTGTTTAAAAAGGGTTATTATAATATGAATGAATACATATTACCAAGCTTAAATTGTTTCTAAACAAAACTGTTTAAAAAGGGTTATTATAATATGAATGAATACATATTACCAAGCTTAAATTGTTTTTAAACAAAACTGTTTAAAAAGGGTTATTATAATATGAATGAATACATATTACCAAGCTTAAATTGTTTTTAAACAAAACTGTTTAAAAAGGGTTATTATAATATGAATGAATACATATTACCAAGCTTAAATTGTTTCTAAACAAAACTGTTTAAAAAGGGTTATTATAATATGAATGAATACATATTACCAAGCTTAAATTGTTTTTAAACAAAACTGTTTAAAAAGGGTTATTATAATATGAATGAATACATATTACCAAGCTTAAATTGTTTTTAAACAAAACTGTTTAAAAAGGGTTATTATAATATGAATGAATACATATTACCAAGCTTAAATTGTTTTTAAACAAAACTGTTTAAAAAGGGTTATTATAATATGAATGAATACATATTACCAAGCTTAAATTGTTTTTAAACAAAACTGTTTAAAAAGGGTTATTATAATATGAATGAATACATATTACCAAGCTTAAATTGTTTTTAAACAAAACTGTTTAAAAAGGGTTATTATAATATGAATGAATACATATTACCAAGCTTAAATTGTTTTTAAACAAAACTGTTTAAAAAGGGTTATTATAATATGAATGAATACATATTACCAAGCTTAAATTGTTTTTAAACAAAACTATTTAAAAAGGGTTATTATAATATGAATGAATACATATTACCAAGCTTAAATTTTTTTTTAAACAAAACTGTATAAAAAGGGTTATTATAATATGAATGAATACATATTACCAAGCTTAAATTGTTTTTAAACAAAACTGTTTAAAAAGGGTTATTATAATATGAATGAATACATATTACCAAGCTTAAATTGTTTCTAAACAAAACTGTTTAAAAAGGGTTATTATAATATGAATGAATACATATTACCAAGCTTAAATTGTTTTTAAACAAAACTGTTTAAAAAGGGTTATTATAATATGAATGAATACATATTACCAAGCTTAAATTGTTTTTAAACAAAACTATTTAAAAAGGGTTATTATAATATGAATGAATACATATTACCAAGCTTAAATTTTTTTTAAACAAAACTGTTTAAAAAGGGTTATTATAATATGAATGAATACATATTACCAAGCTTAAATTGTTTTTAAACAAAACTGTTTAAAAAGGGTTATTATAATATGAATGAATACATATTACCAAGCTTAAATTGTTTTTGAACAAAACTGTTTAAAAAGGGTTATTATAATATGAATGAATACATATTACCAAGCTTAAATTGTTTTTAAACAAAACTATTTAAAAAGGGTTATTATAATATGAATGAATACATATTACCAAGCTTAAATTTTTTTTTAAACAAAACTGTTTAAAAAGGGTTATTATAATATGAATGAATACATATTACCAAGCTTAAATTGTTTTTAAACAAAACTGTTTAAAAGGGTTATTATAATATGAATGAATACATATTACCAAGCTTAAATTGTTTTTAAACAAAACTGTTTAAAAAGGGTTATTATAATATGAATGAATACATGGTTGAAAATAACCCCTGGGAATGAGGAATTTTGTAAATAGTTTAAACCTGTCATATTGTATAATTTACTTTTAAAAAATAGTCTCGCTGGGTTTCTTGCTAGTTCTTCCCAAGACAACAACAAAAATTTTTCCAAACCAGTGGTAAAGTAAGAAATGACTTTAAATATAATAGATTTTGAAAATTAAAGAGGTATCATCAGCAAATAATACTATATATTGTTATTATACCTTATCTTGTAGGGGATACAAGATAAGGTAACTCATTAATATAGATTAAGAACAGAGAATCGAACCCTGAGGAACGCCCATTGATACTAACAATCTGGCGGAACCTTTACCATTAATAACAACATTTTGAGTTCTGTTATTTAAATATGAAAAAGTCTAAGTGCAATATTTTTGACACCATAATGTTGTAGTTTTCTGATAATTCTCATGATGAATACAATCGAAAAACTTGGATTGTACTACCTCCAGATAAAAATTATTAATTTTTGTTCCGATCTACACAGTAAAGATGATCCTAACAAATGATTCGCTAGGCTATTGAAATTAAAAAACGTCCTAATTTCAATAGAGAAGATGGCTGGGTGCTACCATCTGCTTGGGATCCAATAATGAATAAAATTAAATCCCAACCCAAGCATACAACTGCAAGACTTAACATAAGGTGATTTGGCTTCTTTTTGTTGTGAAGGGATGTCTTTGTGTTTTGAAGGTGGTGTGAATTTCTTAATATTGGCATCGCCTCAATCGGAGACTGCCTAGATTCACACATTTAACCATAGATTCTATTTCAGACTATATCCCAAGCTATCCGCAACTTTGCTGTCATCTGTGTACCCATAGATGCCATGCACAAGGAGATCATTAATATGCAATAGGAAGAGAATTGCAGAGAGGAATAGAGTCATCAAGAACTGCGAAAATATTCTTCATAGGGATGGCACAGCTTTTGAGAACAACTCTCAGCTTAGGTTTCAGAATATTGTTTTAATATTGACTAAAAGCAATACTTCTTTTTTTAAATAGTGCAAATGTAAATGAGGCTCACATACAGATCACATTCAGCCTGGCATCAAATATGACAGTGCCCAAATATGATATTTACGAATGATATTTACAGGTTCCATATTATAGGTCTCAGGTTTAATAATCTAACAAGAGCACTATTGTGAAAAGGGAAAATAATTTATCATCCCATGGGTATGATATACCTACCATCAAATAATTTCTACCAATTTTCAATTGTAATTCAGTAGACTGCAGTTTTGATATTTACTCAACTTTAGTTTAGATATTTTTATAATTTTAATATGTTTAAACAAAGAAAGATGCCAATTTTTCACCTGACTATGTATAGAAATGAAATAAATCTTAAAATTCAGGTAATTGAATTGTAAACTAATTACTCTTATTACAATGTTAAAAGAAACGCAGGAAAAAATATTTTTTAATATTTATTTAAGCTTATTCTACATCAAGGGTAAACATATTATCATAATTATTTTGAACGCACCTCGACTACCCTTTTTCTAGGACGTTCCATTTTACACACTGTTACTCGACTTTATTCAACTCTGTTTCTGAGATTTATACATTATTTTATGTTTTATTTTTTTTAAGTATTTTTTATTTTTAAGTATTTCTTTATTGGTTTTTATATAGTACAGATAATTTAAAAATAACATAATAATTAATTAAATAAAGCATGCCGTACGTCATTGAGTGCACATGAGTGAAACAGATTTTTTTGACATTTGACAGTTCTGCGATTGGCATCAGTGCAGTCCTTTTTTGTTGCATTTGAGTCTTGTTGTGTACTGCGCCATTTTGTGTGTTTTTCATGGATCATATAGAATAGAAATATGTAGGGTTACACAAGATTTTTTTCAGTATAATCTCAGAGGAAGTGGTGACAGAATATTAACAAGTGATAGAAAAGTTAAGTTCATGCACATTTCAAGAAAACAATATTATGTATACATTTTAATAGAAAATGTGTACATAATATGTGTCTGGCAGAGCTGGTATAGTCGAATATTGTTGTAATTATTTGGTCAATCGACAAACCATTGAACGTTGCACTCACGTTATGACGTTAGTGTGGTAGCTTGAATGGGCTAGGTATCAATAAAATATCTCTGCTCCAGCAGAATTTCTGGATGACGAAGTTGTAAGATATTTAGTTGAAAAATGATGTTAATTAATAAACCATTCCACTTTAACATAATGTATTATTTGTTTTCCCATTTTGTTCATCAGGTATATATGTAAGTATGTAGGCCAATGAAATGTGTTAGGTAGATAAGAGATCCCTTTTGACAATACAAAAACTAAGTTAAACTTTTTAGATATAAAGAAACTATCTATCGTTTTTTTATTAAAAATGTAGTTAGTAAGTACTTATGTGTGCTGGAGAAACAGCACATAGTGCTCGACACTCAATTTATAGTGACAATCATCGAGTGTAAGCAATGACTTAGAGGCAGTTGGTTTCAAGGAATTCACAAAGTTAAAAAGATGTTTTTGACCATAGATAAGTAAGTATTTCTATCTAAACTTCGAACGTTAATAATTAGTTCTAGCACATCTATTTCTTTATTACCTATTTGGTAACGGCAAATCCAAACCTCAAAAGTAACATTAATATTTTTTTGGCTTCGTAGCATTTAAATCGTAAAAATGACTATACGACTTTACTTTCTAAACTTACAGAAAGTTTTTGTACTATATCTCATAACTATACATAAACTTTCACAATCAGGTTTTTAAATGTATGAAAAGTGGGCATGGTTCTTTTATAAGGACAAACATTAGACATTATAGATAGACAAAATACACAAAGAAAAATAGTGCTTTTCTCATGAAAGGCAATTTTTTTGTGTAAGATTATAAAATAATCCCAAAAAATGACAAAAATTGTCTACATTATTGTTTACAGACCATTTTAAAATAGTGCTCTGCATACTCAATTTTAGGATGTTTTGTAATCATTATCATTGTCTATTTACTGATAAATACCTAATCAGATATGTCTATAACCATGCAAGCCATGTTTAAAAAAAATGTAAAAGCTTATAGTAGCCCAACCATGGGATTAGTGTTCTGTAAGTCTGACAATAAGATTTTAACTCTTACCACTGCATACACATGATTCTATTAAGCCAATTTGCACTAGTGATCTAGTCATATATTCCAAACTAGGGTCATCTATGTTATTAGTATTGTCACTAGCAATCTTTTTTATTTCATTTCTTCTATACCAGCCTCTCCTACGCCAGTACAGCCTGCAGATCAATCGCATGCCTGGTTTCACAACATTCACACATTTAGATAAAAGGTTGTCTGTGGTTTCTGGTAACAGGCATCTTAGTGAGTGATCTTGTAGATATTTGTGTATAATTTTTAAGAGAAAAATTGCTGTAATTAAAATACAAGTTTAAGTTTAAAAATGTAAAATAAATTGATTTTACTTTTATACATTAACTTACTCTTATCATCAAAACCTTCGCAAACCTCGGTAAAGGATTTATCAAGAACCATTGGTTCATTGTTCGGGATTAAAACTTTATTTAAACTTCTCTTTGCCTTTTGAGGAGAAGTTATTCTACGGTTTTTAGTTGGCGAAAAAAACTTGTTGTTTGACCCAGGACTGCGGAACTTATTACTATTTGGGGTTGATCCAGGGCGCGGTTCTTTTTTAGGAGTTGTAGGCGAGTATACAATTGTTGTTATAGACTCCCGTTTTGAAGTATTACTATTGTTGTTCTTTTTTTCCATTGAAAAATCCGAATTTTCATCATCACTGCATAAATCTATAACATTTTCCGATATTTCCCTATTTGATTTTGCTATCTTTATTGGTTTTGATGAGTTCAGACTTAAGCTGCGTTTCTTTTTTTTAACAGCATCCATGCTCAAATAAACTTTACCACCTTTTATTTTATAATAATTACTTAGCTTCAATTGTTGACTCATCGCAGTAACAATTAATAAGTAGTAAGTACTATTATTCGTTTATTATACGTCATTAATCACAACACATTCATTGTTTTGTTGTTAATTATAATTCGTTTATTATTATTTGTTTACTTGTTTTTGCGCAACAAACTAACCTAGAAATGCGCCGCGCTAGTACCTATTACTACTTAGGTACTTAGTAAGTACTTATTAGGGATGTTCGATGCATCGAGCATCGATGATCATCGATGTCAAAAATAAAAACATCGATGCCTTAACATCGATGTTGCTACATGTCGAACATCGAAACATCGATGTCAATAAACCCATAATGGATTATTGGGAACTTGCGAATACTGTGAACCCGCGAAATCAATATCAACTAAATCATGCATCTCCTCTAAAATATTTAAATTTTTGAATAAGTTTATTAACTTTTTTTATGAATAATTCCGAATTCCTGAACGTATCGATAACCTAAAATTATATCATGGTGTATCAAATTTAACTGTCAATTGTAATGTCGCAGTTGTCACTGATTTCGCTTTGTTATTGGTGTCGTTATTGGTTGTCAATTTCTTTGTTGGTTGTTTTTAAAAAAAATCCGATGGTTGATGTTAAACAAGATGCAATGCAAGTTTAGAACAATGTTATTGGTTCTACCTATTTAAAATTAAAAAAATGAACTTGTGGTGAGATATTTGACCTCAATTGCTACATCAACGCCATCTACCGACTTTAAAAAGGAGGAGGTACCCAATTCGTCTGTATGTTCTTTTTTTTAATGTGTTAATGTGTTATCTCATTACTTTTTTCTGGGTGAACCGATATCGATGATTCTTTCTTTTTATTTGAAAGCCGGTGCTTCTCGTGTGGTCCCATATAAATTGCATCAAAGTCTGATCAATAGTTTTTGAGTTATCCTTAATAATTTATGTTGAAGTCAG
The DNA here is from genome assembly GCA_963668995.1 of Parnassius mnemosyne. Taxonomy (NCBI): domain Eukaryota; kingdom Metazoa; phylum Arthropoda; class Insecta; order Lepidoptera; family Papilionidae; genus Parnassius; species Parnassius mnemosyne. The sequence goes on along the minus strand of CAVLGL010000068.1, from coordinate 17,775,056 downwards.
TTGTACAAAATTTTTAATTATTTTCAAAAGCTGGCTCAACTCTTTATCAACAGAGAAACAGATTGAAAGGTACTTCTTTGTCAAAATTACTATTTCTTTAATCAACCGGCTAAAATATTAAACTATATACCAAATGAATGAGATATTTGTGAACTTCTTCCATTTTTTTTTAATTACAGTTTTACGCTACATTGTTTATTAATTTCTTTTATTTCATTAATTATAAACCACAAACAACATGAATATTCTTTTATTATTTTTTTTGCGCCCAGAAGCAATGAAAAAGGCTATCCTCTGGGAAGCGGGGGAGGGAGGTGGTGAATGGTTAAAGCATACCACGACAGCCAACTGCGTGGTTATGTGGGACTCACTGCGAAACCTAAGTGTCTACCCACTAAACACCACCTGTGAGACTGGCATTGGCCTGTATGACCTTTATGCCAAGTCAGAAGGGGCCCCCTTCAGGGAAAAGGTAGGTTTTATTCATCTAATTCTAACCTATTAAATACATGTGCTAAAACATCGATAATGGCCAACACCGATGTTTTGAGTAAGATAAACATCGAACATTGATGTTGAACTATCGATGCGAACATCGATGTCAGCATCGAAGTTTCTGCAACATCGAACATCTTTTTTTTAATAACAGGCTTTACGGCTCTGTGTTCTAGCCCTTCTGAGCCTGAAGTTTGAATGTATAATTTTTCTTAAAATTATCCTTCATAGTACACTGCTTTACAATATGTTGATGCGGCATATTGTGCAGACTTTGAGAGATTTTGACGGCAACTTGAGCCAGCAGACAGTCGACAGTTGGCAATGGTATCTCACGGCGCCTAAGTAGACAGACTCCTTATCTTGAGAATCACTTTACAATCAGAGCCCTTGTTTCACCGTTTCCACTAATAGTTCACATGCGCAGACATTTAATACACAAAATCGCACCACTTTTATATATCAATATCTACTTCAAACCATTATTTAAACAGTAATATAAGAGCAACAATCCGTCGCCGGTCAAGTTCCTGCCATAACTCCCATCGAACATCCATAGTCTTAGAATATACTGGCGTATAGACATAGACATAGTATCTTATAGACTAAACATTCAGTGACGTCATCAGCGTGTGAAAGGAATGCACGTATATAGTTAGGCATAAGAGTAAGGGAGAAGCAAATCTATATTTCTTGTCTTTTTCTAGGTATGCGTTTTTGATTGTTTTCCCTCCTTTATTTGACATTAACGATGTCAAGCTCTTTTGAATAATATTGATATTATAAGCAAACAGGTAATTGAATTTAGTGTTTTTTGTGGGTCTTAGTTATTAGGTAAGGTGAAAAAGATGGTAAGTTGTAGCATTTTAGGATGCAACAGCATCAGTCAACGAAAAATTGATAATATTACCTTTCATCAGTAAGTTTGTTTTGTGCTTACATTTGCTACTTGTACTGATTAATATCTATTATTTTGAATATAAAGTGTTAACATTTCATGTTTTTAAGGAACTTTGTGATGTATTTTGTCAAATATTTGGACTCCCACATTGTACATTCTTCATGATAATGCTCTTTAATTTGAACGGTCATTCGAAAGCTTAAAGTCATAACAAACGTGTACTTTTTGATTTGGTAGGATTATAGAAACTTTAGGGATATCAGCGAGTACAATAATGTTTTCGCATTGTTCAATAATAATTGTTATTGTGATTAGTAGTTATGTCCATAAATATGAATTACATAATGTTATACATATACATACACTTTTATATTCAGCTTTAAAGGAAACTCCTTATTGCCCTACAACTCTTCAATCATTTTCCATATTACATAGACGTCACAAATAATATGTAAGTATTAACCTGAAAACACGTTTGGATTCAAGTACATAAATATTGTGCAAAGTATATTTAATTTCACAAAATATGTATTGCCTGAAATCAGATGCACAAAACTTTATTGCATTCCATTAATTCTATTATACATTAGCAACAATTACATTATAAGTAATATTTATTTAAAAAAAATATGTCAATCTAATATAAAAATAAATACAAATATAGATAAAATAATAAATAAATAAATAAGTCTTAATCTTAAGGTACACAATAACACAACAACATAACATAATATTCTCAATTAATGATGTAGAAAAAATTGGATGATAATATACTTACCGTTACCATTAGTCAGTATCAAAAGTCAAAAGTTATAGGTATTGTGATAGTTGCCTAGCTTGGCAGGAGAATTGGCAACTGCAGTTATTTGGAGACAAACTGTGTGGGAGGTATATGTTCAGCGGTGGAGGACATTTGTTAGGCTGTAAATGTATTAATTAACAATATCTAAAGCTTAATATGTACATAATTTTTTTAAATGTTTGGTATGAATAATATTATTATCATTACATTTACATATAATTGCTATTTAATTCAATCAATTGATATTGTTTTAATTGTTATAGGTATTGTATTTATGCACAGATAAACATACTTGATATTTTTCTGTTTAATACCTTGATATAAAAGTGTACTATATATTTAATATATTAATTTCTTTTAAATATATTATTTCACAGCTTTTCTAAGGAATCAGCTATCCGTAACTGTTGGATAATCGCTACTGGTAGTGATTACAGGTAACCAACAAAACTTAGCAGTGTATGCTTAAAACATTTTAAGCCTCATTGTTTTAGATGGACTAAATATGCTTAACTTATGTAATTTATAATATAATTAAGATAATTTTTTTAAATGTTATAATTTCTTGTTGTATCTTGTTGTTTCTCCATAAGTGGTATAAGTTTGATCTTGTTGGTAGTTATGATTTTTGACATTGTTCTCTATGTATTAAAAATTGACTAGCATTTCTTATTTTATTTTCAAATGCTGACATTCTGTATTATTATGACTTGTAATAATTGGGTGGCATAACAATGACAAAATATTTACTTATTATTTATTATTTTATTATTAGATGTATTGATTAAACATGAATCCTCATTTACAAATGTGGGAACTTTATTTCTACTACCATGTTTTATGCAAATAAAGATTTAAATAAAAGAAATAAATAAGTAATTTAAAGTCCTGACCTAAATATACAAATGAATAATTTATTATGCAATAATAATTGTAAAACTGACTGAGAATGCCTACCAATGTGACATTTAGTCCACCCTTAATCCCTTTTATAAAGGTGTTATAAACATTAATGTGTAAATAAATTAAGAAATAAATGTAATAATTATGATAATTTCTATTTAATTGTCATAAATAATGTAATAAAGATGTTTTTGACAAGAGATAAGTATTACCTATCTAAGTATAGTTTAGGATTTGTACCTTATTATTTATATCATTAGAATATATTATATACAAGGCAAATAATATATATCATGCAAAAGTATAAATCAAGTATACAAATGCACATTTTTGAGAAATTCTAAAGCTACTCAAACCAAGAATTAAAAGGAAAGAAGACAAAAATTTTGTTAAATTTATTGTTTATTAATGTGATCAAAAATTAATAAGTAATCGTTTGTTTATTTTGATTTTATTGAATTATGTGTAATATATAATTGTGTTTTCATTTCTTTCACTTAATGTAACATTGTTAATATTTCTAAATGTTGTGTAAGTACACAAAATTTAGTTCTTTTTCCTATTTCAATTTCAATATATTTTCATTTAAATAGAATATATATCTTTACAGTCTATCAAAAGTCCACTGTTGAACATAAACATGATTATAGTTATTTGGCATAGTTTCAACGCTTGGAAAGCAGGTTGTCAACCACTGTTTTTTTTATTTAGCTGTTATCAGGACAATGCTGCTGTTTATCTTCTTTGATGTTTCCCTATGTCGCCTCATACACCACACATGGAATGATATGAGATAGCAGATAATCTTACACTGCATGGTAAATTAAAAAGAATATTATAAAACATTCGTTTTTATTTCATATACCAACATATTACAAAAACAAACGCTTTGTTGATGCTTTACAACGTATATTAACTAAACATTTTACCACCTTAACCATTAGGTAACATGATTAAGCCACCTAACCATAAGTAAGTCACCTAAAGAAGGCCTTCCATAGATATCCTCATAGGATGACTTTTGCCATAGTTGCCACGCCTGCGTGAAAATATGTGTTATGCTGGTTGGCCACCGCAGTTATTTATTATTTTAAGTTTTCATCGGGAAAGTGCTGCTGCCCCATCCCCATCTTGTATTATTGCTTACGACGCGGGGTAATATCATCCCGTGTACAGACAAATTCTCTTGTACGCCACAACTTACCGCACACAAGACTTAGTGTCTTCTTAGCAAAACATGCAGGAAATCGCAGGAGTAGGCTCATCAGCTTACGGTTTGAATCGAATTAAAAATCGACGCTTTACGGAAAGAATCGACATCCCTACTGACAATAACAATAAAAAAATGGCGTCAGTTTTATTGTAGGATTAGACACAAACAATGCAAGAATAATTGATTTATAATAACTTTTTTCTCAAAAATTACGCGCTTCCGCATATTGAAACTTTGTGTGTGTGCTTATAATAGTGTAACTTTTCTGTAAAAATACGTATCAATCCCCAACTCGATGGGAGTCAATGGAAAGTCGTACCTTTTTATTCTCAATTAATATTTAAGTACATACATAATATATTGTTATTTATTAGCGATATCACACTTTGTACTATTAGCGCCGTCGAAATCCAAAGAGTTATTGAATGTCCATTAAAATCGTCGATGAGCCGTTGAATACAGAATGATGATTCTGTTTTTACGCCGTTTCCGCCCGTAGTTTTTAGTCACGGAATGTATTTTCAAGAGAAATTAATTAATCATCTGAGTTATAAAAGAACATTTTTTTATGGTAACAATTAAGGTTTTTGTATGAATGTAAGTGCTGTGAATATAAATAAACCCATAACGGGGGAAATGGAACAATATCTGGTAACCCAGTGAAAGTACCTCCCGCCTATTTCTATCTCAAAAGCATACGCGAATGCTTTATCTAGTCAATCCTCAATCTACGCGTATAGACGACCTGACAGCCTGAAAATCTATAACCAATTTTGATTTGTCATTGTGTGAGTTAGCTAGTGATGTGCATTTAACTTACAAGGACTGTCGAAAAATGATTGCTAAGGAAGCGGTAAAAAGTGAAAAAGAAATGGTATAGTGTACGAAACTGAAAAACCTCAAAAATTTACTAAATTTTTACCTTGAGAGTTGTAAAATAATTAAAAAATATTCTAATAACATGTTCCTGGGAATAAGCTGCACCTACCTGCCTTTTGTTGTATTTTAATTTAAAATGTACAAATTCACAATAATCTTTGAAGAGGTGAGTCTACCGATAAGCTTAAACAATTTCCTCCAAAAATCAGATCGGAAAGTTGTATTTTCGAATTATGTATGATTTTTAGACAAAACTTTACTGCCATCAACAGTTTCTCCGGATTTTTTTAACATAACGTTAATCAACTATAAATAGGTAGATTCTTAATTAAGTAAAAACTTATTTATACTTTATATACTTTATAAAATGTTTTGCTGTTGAAATAAAAAAAAAAACGGAACACGGAGTACATAATGACTGCTTTATTTGTCATATAACTATTATTATAATGATTACAAAAATGTAATAATTAATAAATAAATACATTATAAAAATTAATTTTAACATTCGACTTAAATATGCATTTACACTTAATAATTTAAGTAAGGAACTTGTAAGAATCAGTTAAACTTATTTAGCTCTGTTTAAAGGCCAATATGTTTATGTAGCTACTCTCTCTTTCTTTCATCTGTCCCTGAAAAATAACAAACTTATTATTATTTTAGTATGATGATATGAGATAGGAAAGTGTACCAGGTATCTGGGGGTACAGATGCACTGTCTATTCTCTCAATCTCGGTATGTTAAGAAAACGGTGACCCATCCACGGATTGAATGTAACAAGGGCAACTTAATCTCGCAGAACTATTGATCCGCGCAGCTGTTAATAAACCACAAGTTCCTCTCCTCTAAACATAATGCCGTAGGCAATGAACCACGCTATTTAGCCCTCGACACACTGTTGTCGGGTACCAAGCATAAATCGGGCTTCGTGCATTGTGAGTATCAAATACTATGGAATTTATACTATCCTTGCAAACTGAACTACGCGTCTTATGCGCGGGCATCTAGTGGCGCTTCAGGAGCATTAATAAATATCTATATTTAACTACATTAAAAGTTTTATCATTGTGACTTGGTTATATAATCCGAGGCTCCGCTCAACACCTTAGTGAAAATAACATGATGCTATAAATATTGTACTAATGAGACCGTGAGGTGCAGTTGGTTAAGTAAGGTTATACATTTTTTTGGTTGATGAATAGATACTCAGTTGGGTTCATATTGCTTTAATGGTATAATGTCAAAATATTTTATTTTTAATATACTGCAGTTTTATAATGTATTAAATCTATCTCTATTTTTACCTAAAGCTTTTGATTTTAAATTTTTGAAGTCGTACTGTAACAATATTATACTTACTGGTACAAATAATCCTACTTATTGTTCCTTTTAATAAAATTGTTTTTAATTTATATTTTCTTGTATACTTCTCAAGAAAATGTTTGCTGAAAATTGTTGAGTTCTTTTTTGGATTCCAACCAACCCGTCCAATTAACGTTAACCATATTTGCTAATTATAGAATCCGGAGGGAATCTGTTTGACAAAAGGTAAAATAAAATTAAATTCTAGAACGTAAAACGAGGATTTATTTTCTTGTTGTGTGCGCAAGTCTATCGATTTATTATAAACATTCAAGATAAATGTCGACATTAATTTATAATTTCAACTACATCAGTTGAGTCAATCCCTAGCGTACATGTAAAATATTTTGTATTAAAATGTATTTACCAAATTCATGCAAATTATCAACAACGTGACTTTTTTCTTTGCAAAATATCAAAATTAACAAAATAACTGAAAACATTCTATATTTTACACAGTATAATGTTTATGCAAATTCACTTTTTCAGTTCAGCTTTCGTTTATATCACATCCCTCATGTTAAGGCGGTGTCAATAACGCATTCAATAGCTGTTGCAAAGTAGTGTGTAATGAATGTGTAAATGTGTGTAAAAGAAATAAAATACAAAGTAGTCTATACAAATAAATAAAATTGAAGTGTCTGTTTGTAATGTCAAAATTACGACTTTTTACTAAATGCATATTAAAGTATATAAGATACTTATAACAAAAACGCAATTTTTAAAATTTTTGTCTTTCTGTCGGTCTGTCTGTTTGTTCCGGCTAATCTCTGAAACGGCTGGACCGATATTGACGGAACTTTCACTGGCAGAAAGCTGATGTAATAAGGAGTAACTTAGGCTACTTTTAATATAATATGGATGTCAATTTTAAGGTTTCTGGGGGTGATAATTATGAAAATTTATTAATAAGAAATGTATTTAAAAATTTCAGATGCAAACTATGGATGGAAGTTATTGGAAGACTTGATTTAGTTGGAAGAACTTTCGAAAGCCTAAAGAATCATGTCAATGTCAACGTTCAATGTCTGTAGTCATTGTAACGTTAATAATAATATGGATTTGATGTCTAGCTAAGAGTATAAGAACGATTTTACGTAGTGAAATTGAGGTATGGCCACATATCGAGAGTAGTTTAACAGTGGTAGAGCCAAGCGGTAGCTTTTGCTGTCGCACGAATGGGCCAGCTCGAACCGGGGTGGTACCTCGACCTCACAGAATACCAGCGTGAAGTAGAGGTTTACCTCTGCGTTGCACTTGGTGAGTGCAGGTGGTCGGAGGCCCAATTGCCCCCCCCCCCATCGACATGGTAGTGGAATTAAATAAAAGACTACCCCAGGAGGATACCAGCACGTCCAAACTACTTAACTCCTGAGCGTGGGTGCTCAGGCTGCCCCGCGTATTCTAGGGGGGGGGGGGGGGGGGGGGGGGCAAAATTCCGCTCCCGACTAATGCTGCTCGGGGCAAGCGGAGCAATACAACTAAGGCGACCCCTGTCACGCTATCCGTGAATTTTTGCAACATCAGGGGACTTCATTCCAACCTTAACGCTGTCCATTACCATCTAGAAAGAAGGCCTTCGATCGGATCTAGCACAAAGCGCTTCTTTCGAAGCTTCCTTCCTATGGGCTTCCCGAGAAATTGTGCAAATGGATCACCAGTTTCCTTGCTGATCGGAGCATCAAGGTCGTAGTAGACGGTGCATGCTCTGATTTCAAGCCTATCAACGCTGGTGTTCCACAAGGCTGCGTGCTATCACCAACGCTGTTTCTCCTGCATATCAATGATATGTTGCTAACTGGTAGCATTCATTGCTATGCGGACGACAGCACTGGTGATGCCTTATGCCGGCCGTGCCAATATTTCTCGGGAAAACGTCGCCGAGTACCGGGACAAACTTGTGTCTGAAGTCGAGTCTTTGCTTATATCGCAATCCTTGGCGTCGACATATCGAATAGTGTGCAGTTTCGTGGTCACTTGGAAGGGAAGGCCAAATTGGCCTCTAAAAAGCTTGGTGTGCTCAGCAGAGCGAGACAGTATTTCATGCCGGCACATCGCTTGCAACTTTACAAAGCGCAAGTTCGGCCCCACATGGAATACTGTTCTCATCTCTGGGCCGGGGCAGCTCAGTGCCAGCTCCTTCCACTTGACCGCATCCAGTGCAGAGCGGTTCGAATCGTCGACGACCGAGTTCTTTCTGATCGGCTTGATACACTGGCACTGCGTAGAGATGTTGCATCTCTTTGCGTATTTTATCGCATCTATTACGGGGAGTGCTCTGAGGAATTGTTCGGACTAATTCCAGCCACTCAATTTCACCATCGCACATCGCGACAAAACTCGCGTTACCATCCATACCATCTGGATGATTGGCGGTCCACCACTGTGCGATTTAGAAGAAGTTTTCTCCCTCGCACAACTTCCTTGTGGAATCAATTACCACCAGCGAATTTTCCGGACCGATACGACTTAGGAACCTTCAAGAAAAGAGCTTACACCTTTCTAAAAGGCCGGCAAGGCATCTGCAATTCCCCTGGTGTTGCGGTTGTTCATGGGCGGTGGTAGTCACTTACCATCAGATGAGCCGCATGCTCGTTTGCCCCCTCTTCTATAAAAAAATAATTCCAACTAAGTAGATTACGATCTTATTTCTGTTAGGAATCGTATTTCAGGTTTATTTGTTGTTTACGCTATCTACCTATACGAACCAAGCATCGCGATTCCCGACGAATGGCCTTGCAAGTTGCATGTGTTGGGCATCACAGAACTCACATAGTAGATAATATGGTCGATTATAGTCAGCATAGGTACTTTACCTAAGTAACTTACCATTTCACAATGTATTTTTTAATCTTTATTAACAGCCCTTAGCAACCACGGAAAGTCCGTTGTGACGTAGGAAGGAGAAAAGATGCAAAGTAATTCGGAAAATCGTGCGCAGCGATAAAGTTTTATTTAGCTTGCGAGCGCGATTTGATTAATAATAACTATGTAGGCTATTAAAACATCGGCAAGCAGTCAACATCAAAGTAGTGCAACTTCTGTACGTTAGTACTATTATTTATTCTGTGTCTAGATATTGTCGGCATTTACCACGAGATCAAAGGCGTCGTCCTACTGTATGTTTATTATACTGTGCCACAGACTATTAATATCATAAATAATATACTATATAGGGTAATATACTATAATGTGGAACCCCCACACCCCAGGCTATGAATTTGGAGTACATATATAAAAAAAATACTGCCAGACGTATTTTAAATAGCACATCTCAAAATTATTAATAGTTTAAACTGTATTAAATAATTAATATTTTTGAGATGTGCTATTTAAAATACATCACAGACTAACATGATGCTTACGTAGTTTGTGCTAGAAATTAGAAATCACAAGTATAATCATAAGTAATACTTAATAAAAATGAGTGTTACGATTTTTAGAATAGTATAGGTATTCTAGAAATCTAAACACTCATTTATATTTAGATTTTTGGCTTGAATGCTTGTCTTTTTAGCCGTGCTTCATTTTATTCGGGATTTTCGATTTTATAGATTTTCAGCATCAAGGGATAATTATCCTTTATAGTACACTGCTTCACAATATGTTGGTGCGGTATATTGCGTAGATTTTCGGAGATTTTGACGGCAACTTAAGCCTGCAGAGATTTGGCGATAGTATCTCAAGGCGCCTAAGTGGACAGATTACCATCAGCAGACAGATCACCATCGGAGCATTTGTTTCATCGTTTCCACTAATAGTACACATGCGCAGACATTTGAATCATAAAATCGCATCACTTTACACTACTACATATCAAAATCCACTTCAAACCATTATTTAACAATAATATAGGAACAACAATCCAGCTGAAGGTCAAGTTCCCGCCAAAACCGTAGAAGTATTATTTATTCAATGCCAAAACTCCTTAGTGATGTGCCATGAGCACAGATAATTATATTGGCGGCAAATTGAAAGAGAAACGCGAATTTTAATATTGAACTACTTCCACACTCGATCACCACCTTGCTTATTATTGACAATACGAATCTTGTTGTGAGTGAGTGAGCGAACCACTCGATAAATATAGTTTAAGTAGGTAAATATCGAGATTATGTATTTTGCAGTAATATATATATCTTTATATATAAAAATTACGCGTTACGTTGTTTGTCCGCGATGGACTCTTAAACTACTGAACTGATTTCCATGAAATTTTGCACACTGTGTGTGCATTTTGGTCCAACTTGAGAGATAGGATAGTTTTTATCCCGCTAAATGAACCTCAAAATTTAAGGATTTTTATAGGAAGGGTCGTTGGAAAGGGCAGAACAACGTCTGCCTGGCGAGCTAGTAGGTATATATATATATGAGTGAGGTGTTTATATTAAGGAAAGAGATTAATAAACATCAAAAAAAAAATCGGTTGTCTGTAAAGTCGGTTTACTGACGATAGTTGAACGTGACAACGCCGATTGTGCCTCTTTGTCGCTCGTTCCGCGCTCTCGCTTGCACTTCGAACCTTAAATGGAACGCCGAGGTAACGCCGCATGAGTCATGTTTTTTCGTGCGTGCAGCCAGCTTCATCGAATTATAAGACGTTGTCACGTCAATAATTTTTGAATAATGGAAAATGAAATAATCATAACACAGATTAGCGTGTGAAAATAAAATTATGCGCACTTTTCACCCAATTTTGCATTCACTGGGTATAACTACTGATATCGCCTATTGTAACATAATTATCCTACGAGTGCCAAGGTCGCGACTACACGACCACGCGTGTGCCAAGGCCTTTCAACGGCCGCCCACTAAAAGGCCTTTTCGTGCGAAAAGGGGGTTTATATGCTGATTTTTCTATCAGATCTAATGTTAATTATATATTTTTGAATTCCTGTTGAAATTTCCCAACTTGTTATGTGATTTGTTTAAAGAATTAACTTGACTAGGTAGGCTTCTTGGATGTAAGAAAATAAAGATTGTGTTATTTGACATAGGTTTTAAAATAGATTTTATTCAATACATTAAGCTCACACCCAAAAAGCCCCAGAAATAAACAAATAGTTTGGAAAATACAAAAGTCTCTCGCACTCATGAGCGTTTCATTTAATTTTGATGAAAAAAATAAGTTGTATTCCTGACTTTTAAAACATATTATTTACATGGCACTTTTATTTTAACAGGCAATGTCACCGTAAACGTGTAAAGGAAGAAATTTATGATGTTTACCAGAATAAATCGATTACACAAAGTATAAAATCGGTATAAGCTGTATAATACATTTTTCCTTTTCTATCAAGAACTAAAAAATATATGAAAGCCCATTTAAATTTTTAATAGCAATAAAATTTATAAAAGTTGAAAATCGTTTTACTAACAAACTACGCGTACTAGGCTTCTGATATGAAATAGGGAACCAGTTTATGTAATTCTGAAGCTAATAAAAAAGCCGATCTCGTCTCGATACGTCAATTTTTTCGGGAGTTATCACATACAAGATCAACATCCGTACGTCCACGTAATTTTTTTGCAAATGGTTTTTTTTTTCAAAGTATCATAAAATGGTTATTAGATTAAGGCCTTAACAGTGGTTGA